>OX439364.1:15113708-16397417 GCA_949319445.1 Mythimna lalbum
CAATTTTAATGCCAGATTTTGACAGATTCTTAGACTAAAGGAGAGTTTGACAAATAGTCAACAACAAATAAAACATTTTTAACATCTTAGTACGAGTAGATAATCACAGATGAAAATTTATTTCATCAAAAAGGAAATTAATTAAGGAAATCAGACAAAGAATTGAAAAACATGTAAAAATATTTTTTATCTTTCTGCAGCTCGAGGCATTGAAGGAGATGAAAGAATGCAAAAAAGCAGTCATGGCTTCGTAAGTTAATCTTCATGATGATCTAAAGTTGGTAACTAAATATACTGCCGTGGTCTAAAGTATGTAAAATTGTTACAGGTTGCTGAAGCCGCTTCTCGCTACCAAACTGCTCGGTAAGTCCTCGTCAACTTCTTCATGAAAATGTTGAAGAGAACAACTTTGTTTATCGTTTTATCAATTCTAACACATTATTTTTGAATTACAGATAAGGACAAGAAACTATGCTGCAAAGACCTACCACCGCCACCTCCAACGATCATGCTCATGCCTGCAGCACCGCCCCCATGCGCTGCACCACCTCCATGCGCGGCACCTTTACCTCCAATCCTACTGGCTCCCCCTGCACCCGTTATGCTGCCTGCTCCTTCACCTGCACCTCTGTACCTACCCGCTCCTGCTCCTGCGCCAGTCTGCTTACCGCCAATAATGTTGCCGCCTCCGCCAGCTCCATTGTGTCTGCCCGCTCCTCCGCCAGCGCCACTTTGTCATAAAGCGCCACCGCCATGTTTACCACCAGCTCCTCCTCCATTCATGTTAGCACCACCACCACCTCCACCTCAATTTATGCTACCACCGCCGCCTCCGTCGATGATGCTGGCCCCGCCTGCACCGGCGCCATTGTATCTCCCGGCGCCTCCACCAGCGCCATTCTGTCTACCTCCTGCAGCGCCACCAGCCCCGGCACCGCTTGTTATCTCCCTTGTTCCTCCTCCCCCTCCACCACCCCCATGCTGTAGCCCACCGCCTCCTCCACCTGGATATCCTATGACAGCCTATATGGTAGCTCCACCCGTACCCATTACCCTCGAACCTAAACCTTTGGAGCTTCCTCCCCCACCCTGCCCGTGTTCATACAAATATTATTAATACATTCTTGTTGATGATGTTAGTTTAGCTTTATTTATTTCACATTCACATACCTTCAAATAAATACACGGACTCAAACAAACAAACAGTTGTTTTATTTAGTAAGTCACAAAGGCGGTCGTTACTGGAAGTGGTTATTTACCAGAACCCTGTAATTTTGCGTGGACACGCCCAAATTGTTGCGAATACATTTCATATGCAGCGGTACAAGCAAAACGAAATTGGTAAACAGAAATAAGTAGTTTGTTGCTTTAAGAGTGTTTTTTTTTTGTATGTAAAGTTATTTGTAAAAGTAAGTTAATTAGTAACACAGTTTGTGATTGCATATTGTGGAAACTGAAACAATTTTTTTACTTTTTAATTTAGTTCGAATTCATTAAACAACAATGTTCACGACAGACAGACAGACATCAAACAGACAGACAAACATCAGACAGTTAAACATTAGAGTTTGTATGTACAGTTAATATGTTATGCAAATAGAAAGCTGTATTCAAACCATGTTGGCTCAAGCAGTGGTAGCATTCTTCAAACATAAAGTGGTCAGTAGCATTATTGTGCTGACATGTTGGCCTCCAACAGGTGAGATAAAATTAGGAAAAATAATACAAATTAAAACCGGCCAAATACGTATTAGGCGGTCAGGCCTCGAGCAGTCCAGCGAGCAGTAGGATTCCGTAATGATCCGTTACAACACGCGGGCTTAGAAGAGCCGAGAGAGACAAATGTTTTTAAGGGCTTAACACATAAGACTACGGTAACAGAAGAAAGAATTGCAAAATCCGATCATTGTATGCGTTGTTTTTATATTATAAAGGCTAAAGTTTGTGCATGTGTATGTTTGTTACTTTTCGCTCCAAAGATTGAACGGATTTGGATGAAAGGCAGAAAATTTGACCGTGTCCTGGAATAGTACATATGACTTTACGGACATAAGACTTTTTGTTCCAGGAATATATTTGCTCAGGACAATTTTTTACTTTCACGCGGGCGAGGGCGTAGCAGCTGGCAGCAGCTAGTTTTCCATAATTTTGAAATATATCTAAAAAATGAATTCTGTTTCAGATCAAATAAAGCTCACTCACCAACTATTTATTTATTTATTTATTTATTTATTTAGTACAGCAAAATAGCCATTAATACTAAATTATGTTTAAAACCTTTCACTCTGTCTTCTCACAGAATCGCAAACTTTCTAATAATATCGTCTTCCAAGCATCAGCAAACAAATCCAATTCAGGGTTGGTCTCCACGAGCGCGTTGAGCATCGTTAGCATACGCGGTATAGGGGAGGTGGATCTAGCTACAGTGCGACAGAATGGGACATTAAATAGTTTATGTTTTCTAGAGCGATTGTAATTATTTGGAACAAATAATTGACACAACTCCGCATGCAAATCGGACGCCTCAGTGTAACCATTAATAATTTTGTAAGCTGTTGTAATTTGGCACACAGCCCGCCTAACCTTTAATGAGTTGCAATTTAAGCATCCTAAGATGAACTTAGTAGGATACATAAATGGGTAATATCCAAATAATCGTTTATAAAGGTACCTTAGAAAAGCTTTTTGAACTTTCTCCAGCATGAGTGTATATGTAACCTCATGAGGGTTCCATACACAAGCGCTGGTTTCCAGTTTGCACCGAACTAAGGCATTATACAGAAGTTTTATAACTGCTTGGTTTTTAAAATCTTGACAGTTGCGTAAAATAAATCCTAAACGTCTAAATGATTCTTTAGCCAGGCTTATTATGTGCGTATGGAAAGTTAGTTTGGTGTCAAATTGGACACCGAGGTCTTTTACAGTAGAGACTCTGGTTATAAGTTCATTGTTTATCCTGTAGTCGTACTGTATAGGACTCTTTTTGCGGCCAAAGCTCATTATTTGGCATTTGGAGATGTTAAATTCCATCTTGTTGGTGGTGGCCCATTCACACAGGGCATCTATATCATGCTGGAGATCTATACAGTCCGACTCAGAGCTAACATTCTTAAAGATCTTTAGGTCGTCAGCATAAAGTAAACATTTTGCATATTTTATTATTTGTGGCAGATCGTTAATCATAATCAAAAATAGCAGGGGACCTAAAATGGAACCCTGACTTACGCCTGATCGTGTATGATAAGCGTGCGAGTTATATGAGCCAAGACGAACAAATTGCTGGCGGTCCCGAAGATAGTCAGAAATGAAGAGAAGAAGACTCGGTGAAAATCCTATGGCACTTAGCTTGCGTAGCAAGATGTCATTATTAATTCTATCAAAGGCCTTGCGGAAATCAAAATACAGCACATCCACTTGCTGTCCGCGGTCCATTTGAGTAGAAATAAAATCAACTAGAGTGAGCAAATTGGTGTCGACTGACTTTTTATTGCGAAAACCATGTTGCTCATTGCACATACAAATATCGACTTGCCTTTGAATTTCCTTATACAAAATATGTTCAAATACTTTAGCAGGGGTCGATAATATGGCAATAGGCCTGTAGTCCTCAACAGATGTTTTTACTGCTGTCTTGGGTATAGGCGTAACCCTAGACAGCTTCCATTGTGTCGGGTATTTTCCAGTGCTTAATGACAGATTAAATATATGGCATAAAGGTTTGGCTATGGATTCTTCAGATAGTTTAAGAACTTTAGCTGGAATGCTATCTGGCCCAACGGAACTACTAGGCTTCAACTTACTTATACCGCGTTCTACATCTTTAGGAAAAAATTGAACTAAGCTGACAGAATTACTGTTGGTATGTGTATCAAGAGCACATATTTGGGATATGTTTAAGTCAGGTGTTTCTGGTAAGAAGACACTCGCGAAGAAATCAGCAAAACCATTAGCCGCATCAATACCTGACAGTGTTTGACCCTGGTAGTTGATGGTGGGTTCAAAGCCTCCTTTGCACCGCAGAGTGGATATGTGTCTCCAAAACTGTCGCGGGTTGAATTTGATATTATTCTCAACACTATGTAAATGTGAGTTATAAGCGACATTGATACGATGTTTTAGGTTTGCTCTTAAGTCAGAGAATGCCTTGTAAGCTATAGGACATTTAGACGCTTTCCAAATATGATGTAGCTTGTGCTTATGTCGTAGATCTGTAATAATATCTCTAGTATACCAAACAGGATATCGTTTGCGACTAGCTCTATTTCGTAATTTCTTTGGTATACACTCATTAAAAATATTGTAAATAGTTTCATAAAAACAATTTGTGCTAGAAGTAATATCAGTTGACTCTAGAACGGTACTCCATGTTTCCTGATTAAGTAAAGCAGTAAGACGTTCATAATCGCATTTATTGAAGTTCCAGTCCTTAGACCTATCACTGTTACAAGGTGGCATAGGACGGACATGTGGAGCTGCGTCAAATTTTAAAGTGATATCAAGTGGTGGGTGGTAATTATCGGGAGGTACCATACCTTCTGTCTCGCTAACTGATACTTCAACGCTCTCGTGGACCAATACTACATCAAGCATACCTCCATGCAAATTCTTCACAACGTTCCTCTCAGCCAAACCACAAAAAGACAAAAAGTAACAGAAATAGTTGTTAATATTAACCGAAGCACTATTCAAGTTTAAATCGCCACATATAAAAACACTTCCCTTTATAGTATGTATAACACTTTCTACTTTACAAAACCACGACATGTAGTCGTCATCACTAGCACTTGGTTTTATGTACACAACACACACAAATATCGAGCAACCATTTAGGTTACACGTAACCCAGAGATCTTCACCACCATCCGTTTCAAGATCCCGACGTCGAGTCATGAGCAGGCCCGCTCGTGACAGAAGCATAACGCCGCCACACGGAGTTCCACGATCTCGCCGTATAACATTATAACCATTACTCGTAAGTTCAGAGTCTTCAATTGATTGATCGAGAAATGATTCAGTTACAGCAATTATATCATGTTCCAGCAGCAGCAGATTAGTTCTCCACATCGTAAGCTTGGTCTTCAGTCCGCGAACGTTTTGATAACAGATGTCGATAGAAGTTTTGCCAGGTTTATTGTTGGTTACTGCGTGAGGGACGAAAAGTATACTGGGTCTGCGTAAATTCCTTCTTATTCGATTTATAACGACGAATAAATGGAAACCAGAGTTTGATTTGAGCATTTAGAGGCCAGACATCGACTGAATAAATCGTATCAAAGTGAGGAAGAGGAACTCCAATTTTATATGACTTATAATGACCTTTGGGTTTGAGTTCATCAACCGTACAAGTTGCTGTTGGACATAGCTGGCGCAAATAGTGACGAACGTCTTCAACATTGGACTCCATATTCCAAACATGTATGTACTTCCTTACTTCGGCAGCTTTCAAAGTTGTTACGTTAGCTCCTGCCTTGCCGGACAATGATTTGTGTCTATTGTACAGCTCTAGACCCGTCTTAGTATGCTGTTTTGGTGAAGCTTCCATATAGCTGGCAGAATTATTCAGCCCTGCCTCTGTGTTTCCAGGTGAAGTTTGCTCAGGTGTTATTTTCTTCAGTTTTGATTGTTCCGGTTGAGTTAGTGTAGCTTCATCGACAATGGATATGGGCCTGGCAGGATCAACGAGATTTTCTCCAGAAAACTGCTGCTTAATCGTCTTCTTTTGCCGCTTGCGTTTTTTATGTGCTGAAGGGACAGTAGTTTCCAGAGGTTCATCAGTCGACGGTTTCTTATCATCTTCTAGGTGTGTCTTTACGTTACTCTGGAGACGTTCCTCTTCGAACTTTTTCAGCTTGGAGTCCATCATGGCCATTTGGTTCGAGTAAACGTCAAGCTTATCATGATAACAGGTAATTAAGGTCATAGCTTGACATAATTGATCGCTGAGAGTTAGTACTTCGTGACGTAGAAGACGTATTTCGGAATTTAGCTCACCAGAGTTTGACGGTTGGATCTCATCCACCTTAGGTATTGACGAGTAATTTCTTCTCAGTGTGACGTTGGGGTCATGACTTTCAAATGGGTTTCCAATTGACACTAGGGTACTATTATTCTCTGGGCAAAAAAAACATTCTTGGCAAGTCCAAGAGTTCACATCTACGTCGTGTATATTTTCATTGCGAATACATGAAATGTGGAAATAATTATTGCATGCAGTCATAGTGCAATGTAGGTATTGTTCATATGCATCAATCGTCCCATCACAATTAAAGCAAATCATTTTGTAAAAGCAATAAATAAAAAAACATTAAAATATTTGAACGTCGGGCGCGCAGGTGTTCAGCATGCAAAAGGCGCGTAAAGCGAATCAATCAGGCGCTGCAATAGAGTTTCGTTTCAACAAACAGCTCCGCACAAAGCAGCTGACAGCGCTTGCGTCACTGCGTCAAGCTTGCAGGTGTTCAACGTGCAAAAAGCGCGTAGAGCGAATAAATCAAAGCGCTGCCGTGGAGTCCCGTTTTGTCAACCAACACTGCATAGAGTAGCTGCAAGCGCTTCCGTCACTTAACGCATGCGATAAAACGAAAAAAGCACAGCGCGGGCGCTGTAGCGGGTTTGCGTCTAATCAGAATAAAGTAGTTTAAAGCACTTGACAGCGCTTAATGTACACTAAAGATGCGTAAGGTACGCTTCCCTGCGATTTGAAATGTTTATAACAGTTGACTTGTAATGTTTTGAACTTTAAACTATTTTCCTTAGTTTACCACACAAACTAATCACACAGTCAGTTTATTCAGTTCTTAACAAAGAAAAGTATATAAGTTACAATGTTCACTGATCACTTTATACCACTTATTTCTATTTTATTTTCGGAACGGTAACGGACACGATGTCGCTACTGGCGCGGCCCGCCGTGAACAGCGCTGTATCTCCTATCGCTGTATATCTGTATCAACTATCGCTGTACGGAATGAGCGCTACATTCTCTTGTGACCCGTGACACGCTGGACCACATCCGACATCATTATCTACAAGGTGTTCTATTTCTGACCCATGAAAACGATGACATGCCTATGTTTGATAAGGTTTACAAAACTTTCCTACTTTAAAAATCATGGATTACCACCAGTTAGCGCCTATATCCAACAGTAGACGTCTTTCGACTGAAATAATTATGGTGAATAACAGAGCCACGTTTTCTTCTTCCGCCTGAATCCGATGCAGGAACCTCCGGAACTTATCATGTGCGGTTAGGACCTGCGTCGTGCTGAAAGTGAGGAGGCCATTACGTCTCTCTAGCCGCTTCTCAAAGAGGGGATTTATCGCCATAATCACGGCGTGCCAAGTTGAATAAGCACCTAAAAGCCCATAACGCGCTACTAAGTGACTGAATATTTTTTATACAAATACTGGCAACTATGGCTGTTAGAAATGTTTTTTTTTTTTATATAATGAATAAGCTTGCATTTAATCTCACCTGGCGGAAAGCGATAGTGTGGCCGACGATGGAACACGCTTGCCTAGAAACATTCTATTCTCTCTTGAAATGTTTGAAATTCATTTTTCACTTCTGCTGCATATATATGCATGTATTTTTCATCTGAATCTTACTCATGAATCACCAAATCTATTCGTGGACACCGCATGAAAATTCATTCAGTAATTTTTGAGTTTATCGCGACACACACAGACAGAACCTGGTGGGGGACTTGGTCTTATAATATGTAAGGATATAACAAATTACTTATTCACTTTAGATAAAGACAACTCATTTCATGATGAAGTACAAGTGGCTGATACTTGGTGACCATGTACCAGACGTGCTGCGCGAGATTCGATACGACAGCGACGTAGCCTTCCTCAAGTGGGATCAAGTCGCAAACAATAAGACTATGAATTTTGCAGGTTGTATTTTTTCACATTTTACTTTAGGTCCACAAACCCTATATTTATAGTATTTTCAAACAATTTGCAACTTAAAAAACGCGTGAAAGATGGTATCTAGTCATTAACCCTTCAGATACCGTCAATTAGAGACACAATAGTAAGACAATAGATGCACGGCCACCGGTGGTCGCTTGGGGATTCATGAATTAATCCTTAATTGGAGATTTTTTATTTAAACAGTGGTAAAAATACCATGCTTATAGCAAGACGCATAGCAGCATTGTTACCATGTGTATAATCATTTTTTTTTTACAAGCCCTTACAAACTAACTAAAAATTATTTAAAATATGGCGTCGAAAAACTCCTCCGCTATCGACTAATGGTATATCCAAAAGACTGCCAGCATTGCCACGCTGTGTGATATTGCTTATCTATTGTCCAAGCTATAAAGCCCGCCCTCCGGCCACGCGAAGTCTGTTTTTAGTTTTAGTTAGTTCTTAAGGGCTTTTACTTTATTTTATGACTGGCTTATTGGTCTAGTGGTTAGTGGCCTTGAGCCAGCTTGTCCAGCCTTTGGGCAGAATCCCACCCAAGGCAAATGTTTGTGTGATGATCACGATCATTTGTTTTATGACTGGGTGTAATTAATCTATAATATGTATGTGTTTATTAGAAATACATATACATATAAGTATGTTCATAAGTTGCCTAGTACTCATAGCACAAGCTCTACTTAATTTGGACCTAGATGGCGTTAAGTAATTGTTTTCACAACAATTGTATTATTATTATTTATTTTTAATGATTTTTATAATGTTTTAGCTATGACTATGGAGGAAAGAACTGCTATCCATATATATGACACCTACGTGCATCCTAGAGATGGTATAGTAGTAAACTTATGGGGATATTGGTTCAACTCCACCGGCTTGGTACTGACGCACGAGCGTGATGTGTGAGGTGAAAAATACTTCGAAGAAATGATTTGAAGAGATATCCTCTGAGAATAGCTACACCCGTATGTTTGATTTTTAATATTTAAAAATTCAAGTAAAAAAAAGTGATGATAACCTACTTCAACTCCTGAATGTTGTCCACACAAATCACACTTGTTACGCGGTTAAAAACTGATTGCCTAGAGTCACGAACGTACCAGAACATAAAAAACTTTTTACAAATAAAATTAAGCCGACTTCAATGTAAAAAAAAACACTGGAAAATACAAAATAACTTTAATTTCGGAAGTCAGTGTTTCTATAATAGACACCTAATTTTGTTTCTTCGTTGTTTAACATCGACCTCCGAAATTAAAGTTATTTTATACTTTAGTTCTGTCCCATATCTTCGAAGTTCATGATCAGATCATAACAACATTTATTATGGGACCAACTTGGAAGCATACCCTTTCAATATTTTTTTTTTTTAGCGGAACAGAGAGTAAAGTCCCGCAAACCTCCTTTGAAAAGGGAGGATCCTCCGACCAGACCGGGTGTTATGATCTGGTGGGCGACTGCCCGATAGTTGATGTCGGGCTGTCGTATATGTTCAAATCGCGCGGAGAACTCTGATTGCGCGATGCAGGATTTCGTGTTTTCTTCGTAGTTCCTATGTGGCGTCATAGATGTCGCTACATCACTCCCCTCCGGAGATCGGAGATCGATGGTTCTTGATGCTTCTTGATGTGTGCCAGGCCAGCGGTAGGTTGGTTCCAGTGAGTCGGAACCGATGCCGCATAGTTCTCGGTGAGTCGGAACTGTCTGCGGTGATGCCCCAGTGAGTCGGGGTGTTGCTATCCCAGTGAGTCGGGATAATGCCCCAGTGAGTCGGGGTGATGATGTCCCAGTGAGTCGGGATGATGCCCCAGTGAGTCGGGGTGGTGCTGTCCCAGTGAGTCGGGATAATGCCCCAGTGAGTCGGGGTGGTGCTGTCCCAGTGAGTCGGGACGATGCTGCAGTCTCCAGTGAGTCGGAGTAGTGCTGCTGGCTCCAGTGAGTCGGAGCGGTGCTTGTGCGACGTAGGGCTTGATTGCTGCGTCGACCAGGAGAGGTTCTTCATGGCTCTTCATATGACTGGCCGAAGGTGCGGTGTGCCAAGGTCGCTGATGCGGCTGAGGTGGTGACCAGGTATGACCAGGTAGACATACTGGTGGTCAGGATACCCTTAGCCGAGGGTGCTGGCTGTTTGGCTCGTTGCTCGAAAGCTTGAGGAAGTGATGATGACGTCACGAAGTAGTAGCTGCACGAAGGCTGCGCTGACGTTCTTTGTCGAGGGTCACCAGTTTAGAGGTAAGTGGGACAGAGAGTAAAGTCCCGCAAACCTCCTTTGAAAAGGGAGGATCCTCCGACCAGACCGGGTGTTATGATCTGGTGGGCGACTGCCCGATAGTTGATGTCGGGCTGTCGTATATGTTCAAATCGCGCGGAGAACTCTGATTGCGCGATGCAGGATTTCGTGTTTTCTTCGTAGTTCCTATGTGGCGTCATAGATGTCGCTACATGTTCACCGATATTTCGGTCCATTGGGGACCGATTTCGAAATTTTTTTTTTTTGATTGAAAGGTTATGCTTCCAAATTGGTCCCATAGAAATATTGATATGATCTAATCATGAACTTCGAAGATATGGAACAGAACTCCTCATAGAATCATAGCAGAATTGTCGTAACAAGTAAAATTGCTTTGTTTATACGTGTAGTCGATGACTGACTGAAAGAAAAGGGGTAAATTCATGTAATATTTACCGTATTTGGGATTATAAGAATCGTTATGAGATGCACTCTGGCTATAAGGTAATTTATGTTTAGCTGAAGGGTAGGTACTTTTTAATGGTGCTACCATAACTAAAAAGTGAAAAATAAAAATCTTTTTACAAAAAAAAATTAAACCGACTTCAAAAAGCACAAAATAACTTTAATTTCGGAAGTCGGTGTTAAATAACGAAGAGACAATATTAGGTATCTATTATAGAAACACCGACTTCCGAAATTAAAGTTATTTTGTGCTTTTTGAAGTCGGTTTAATTATTTTTTGTAAAAAGTTTTTTAATAAGATAATTAAGTTGTCTTCTTGAGAACTTTGGTCTCTATAATTAACAGGGAAACCAAAGTAGTCTCCAAATAAAAAAATGTAGGGAAATCACTGCTCTAGCATCTTTAATAATAAGCCTAGCCTATCTGGGGGCACGGCAGTGCCCCCGCCAAAGACGAGCCAAGCGAAGCGCAAGGGCGCTACCTAACTTTTCTCGAAGTGTTTTGTCGTTTTTTTGAACCCTCATAGAGTTTGTTTCTGATGTACCAAATAGTTCATATTCTCAGGATATGATATCAATAATAAACTAATTAAACATACAAAGTCTCAATTGCACAGCTCTAATAACTTAGATTTTATTGATATCTAAAATACACCGATTTCGTCACTGACTCACTGATGATCATCAAAATGTTTGGCTACTTCCTGAAGTGCTAGAAAGCTGAAACTTGGAATGTAATCTAAATTTAGTATACAACCAACAAAAAAATATTAAACTTATAACTTTCGCCCCCCATCTCCTAAAATGGATGAGTTCAAGTTTGTATGAGCCTTAAAAATGTTAGGGTACTTCCTGAAGTGATAGAAAGCCGAAATAAAAAAATAAAGACTGCCTAGCAACATACAAAAAGAACTGAAATCCCACCAAAAACATTTCATGTAAAATGTTGCCAAGACGACCACATAAGGTTTGCTCTGTGAAAAAGATGTAGAGCTAAACTTCTAAATCTACACGGCCTATCTCTACAGACCCTAACTTCACAAATTCTACATATCAGTAAAAATGTATGGCTTGGCTGTTTCGTTACTTACTTCAGAAACTAAATATTCGCATCACCTTCACGACGGTAGCGAAACAGTGTAATTCATTTTCCTGTATTTTTAGTTTCTCAGACTGACTTCATCAGTAATTTAGTCGCACGGCTAGAATTTTAATATTTGAATCGGATTAATTAGTAACCCACTTTTAATAAGCTCGTTCTGGATTTTGTTATTAATCAATATTCGTTGTTAGTTTAGTTAATTTTTCGATTACTCAAGTTCATACCGCTCGCGTTATTAAAACAGTGTCTATCATCATCAGTCGCAAAGTTCTTTTTTAATTCCCCTTTCTAAAATGACGTTCAACAGGTGGCAGCACTGTATCGTCAAGTCCAGAGACCTGTCAAAACGCTTGTGTTAATGGTAGTACAAGTGCATTTCACTTAAGAGGTTCCTTTGCCGTAATGTTGGCAATACGGAAAAACAGTGTTGCAATATTTTTAGCAACTAAATTACTTAATATTATTAGGGAGATTAACTGATACTTCGTTACTTTTAACAATTGTCTTTTTTTATTTTTTTTAAACTATTTTTGTATGATGCTTAGGACGCTGAACTCCATTCCGACTGTCCTGCAATTCTTTCAAATACCGTAAACGCTATGCCGCAATATCGTATTCTCCTCTCTATTAACGACTTCCTTTTGTGACTTCCTTCCAGTGTGGTGCCTAGGATATTAAAAAATAATTATATCAAGTTTCATCGTAATCGTACCGGTAGCTTTTGCGTGATGCCTGAACAAACAGATAGACAGACAATTTTTTTTATCACATTTTTGGGTTCGGTGTCGGTCTAGTAACACCCCCTGCCATTTTTTTTTTATATTTTTATGTACAGAATTTTCACTTCTACAGATTTATTATAAGCATAGATTAGTAAAGATAACTACGTGTTAGCAAAAAACTTGAAGTTAATAGGTCACTCGTGTTGGGTTTGAAATGCGCTACGCCAAAGTTAATGTGTCAATGATATGAGAATTTATTCGTTATCGCTGATACAATGAATTTTGTGTGATCAAAATATCAAACGCTGACTACTTTAATTACTATCATACTCCGCAACTTCAGAAGCACCATCAACATAATCTAAAGTAAGTTTCACGCTTCCATCCCGCAACTTGATTCTGCAACCGTTCTCCGACAGTCGTTTCTCCTTTGGACTGTTCACCGACAGGACGTTTCGTTTTTGAGAGATTCGTCGATAGAACGTTTCACCTGTGGATGTTTCGCCGACAGAATGGTTCGCATTTGTTAGTTTCGACGACAGGACTTTTCAACTATGGAATATTCGCCGTCAGATCGTTTTGTCTACGATTGTTTCGACATGGCTTTTTCACTATTAAACTACAGAGCCACCATGAATGTATTTATTTATATTATAAAGTGTGGATTACAATGTGATTAAAAAAAATATCTGTAATTTATTATAAGTAGGGAAGTAGTTAAGTATACCTAGTTTGTTGTTTCGGTCCTAAATTAACATATTTCCTCCGCGCTTCTCATTTATGGAAACACAACCATCTTCTGGAAAAAATGGACCAAATTATTCGAAATACTCTTTCAACAATTTTAAATGTGGCTTTGGACAATCAAGCTTGGGCTCAAGCTACCCTTCCAATCCGTATGGGAGGCCTCGGCGTCCGTAAAATTACCAGTATCAGTTTACCAGCTTTTATATCTTCGGTTTACGGCACTGAAAAATTAATCAGGAATATCCTATCTTCCTCACTGATTGATTTTGATGTGCCGTGCTTCACCGAGGCTATAGACGCTTGGAGACTCGCTTGCCCGAATTCTAAACAGCCCGACAACCTTTCTTCCCAAAGACGGTGGGATGAGCCGCTTTGCAAAGTAGTACAAGAAAATCTGTTGGCAACATCAGTGACTACTGCAGAGCGTGCGCGCCTGCTAGCTGTGGGTGAATGGGAATCGGGACTCTGGCTTCACGCACTTCCGTCGTCGAACATAGGCACCTTGCTCGATGATACTACCTTCCGCCTCGCTACTGCCCTACGTCTTGGCGCTCCTTGTTGTTCTCCTCATCGCTGCCACTGTGGCGAAGTTGTCAACAGCCTCGGTCACCACGGTCTGTCATGCAGCCGAAGTGCAGGACGCATAGCGCGGCACGCAAATATCAACGACATCATCCGTCGCGCTCTTGTCACCGTCGGCGTTCCGGCCATATTGGAACCTCATGGCCTGGCACGCGACGATGGCTAAAGACCGGACGGTATGTCTCTATTTCCATGGAAGATGGGTAGGCCTTTAGTGTGGGACGCTACTTGTGTCGATACTCTTGCGCCATCCCATCTTCCTAGCTCGTCGTGCTGTGCTGGTGCTGCTGCAGCGGCTGCAGAGAACCTCAAGCGGCGGAAATATAATAACCTTGTTGGTAATTATGTTTTCGAGCCGTTTGGGGTTGAAACTCTTGGATCGTGGGGTCCGAGTGCTCACAAATTATTTAAAGAACTTTCCAAACGCCTCGTGGACACTTCGCGTGACCCAAAGGCTGGCTTTTACTTCGGTCAAAGGATAAGCATTGCCATTCAGCGTGGCAATGCCGCCAGCCTTTTGGGTACATTACCAGTCGACAGCGATGCGGAGGAATTTTTCGACGCCTTACATTAAATTGCCATTTCTATTTATTTTTTTATTTTAGTTCTCTAGGGTTTTATTTTAATTTTTTAAGTTAGTTTTAATTAATTTAAGTTTATATCTAGAAATAATTATTTTTTGGTGAAACTAAATAAAACCTTCTATGTTTAAATAATATAAAATTATTTAATTAGGTGACAAACATGTGCCCATCCATTTAAATATGATTTTAAGTCTATCTGATTCTTTTCAGATGAACTTTTTGTGTACTATAGATGTAGTAAAATTGGCTTAAAAATGTGTACCCAGTTGTAATTAAATAATTTTATAATCTTTTGTTTTATTATTTCCCCAATGTTTGCAATAACAAAATAAACGAATATGGATAGATAATAGATAAATACCATTCATTAAAAGTAAAGGCGGTCTTCCATTAAAACATTTTCTTTCTTCATGTCTTTGTAGCAAGCTAGTAGCTTTTTGGTGGCTTTGTAGTTTAATAGTGAAAAAGCCATGTCGAAACAATCGTAGACAAAACGATCTGACGGCGAATATTCCATAGTTGAAAAGTCCTGTCGTCGAAACTAATAAATGCGAACCATTCTCTCGGCGAAACATGCATAGGTGAAACGTTCTATCGACGAATCTCTCAAAAACGAAACGTCCTGTCGGTGAACTGTCCAAAGGAGAAACGACTGTCGGAGAACGGTTGCAGAATCAAGTTGCGGGATGGAAGCGTGAAACTTACTTTAGATTATGTTGATGGTGCTTCTGAAGTTGCGGAGTATGATAGTAATTAAAGTAGTCAGCGTTTGATATTTTGATCACACAAAATTCATTGTATCAGCGATAACGAATAAATTCTCATATCATTGACACATTAACTTTGGCGTAGCGCATTTCAAACCCAACACGAGTGACCTATTAACTTCAAGTTTTTTGCTAACACGTAGTTATCTTTACTAATCTATGCTTGTAATAAATCTGTAGAAGTGAAAATTCTGTACATAAAAATATAAAAAAAAAATGGCAGGGGGTGTTACTAGACCGACACCGAACCCAAAAATGTGATAAAAAAAAATTGTCTGTCTATCTGTTTGTTCAGGCATCACGCAAAAGCTACCGGTACGATTACGATGAAACTAGATATAATTATTTTTTAATATCCTAGGCACCACACTGGGTACTTTTTATCCCGGAAAAGTAAATACAATAAAAAACCTAAGCTAGTAATATAAATTTGAAAGGAACTGTGTCTGTCTGTTATGCTTTCATGGTTAAACTATGGAAGCTTAAGCCCCAAAAAAGAACTTAGCCTCCTTTATTATCTGGCTTCCACTTCGTCTTCGCGCCCGCAATAATCCGTAAGACGCGAACGAAGTCGTGTGCTAAAAAAGCAAGTTACAAATATTTCCGACAGAGATTGGAGTTAGCAAATAACTTGGATTTAATGATAACCGTATTTAAAATTACCGTCTTAGTCCAAAGAACCAACAAACTTAAATGGCAGTGCACAGGGCATAATATTGCACGCAGAACAAATAGTCGATGGCAGCAAAAGCGTACTGCGTGTCGCGTGAATTCATAGGATGCGAGATGCACAGGACCGTCCAACAGCGGACGTCTTTCGATTGAAATGATGATGATCTTATTGTTTCTATATACTTACAATGTAACGTAAGAAAATTAACTGTTGGACATAAGCCTACCGCCCTACCTTAAGTCAATCGTAGTGTAGCAAACTCGATATGAATATTAATGTTTAATTACTGTAGTTCAGTTTTGTTTAGAACATAATAAACATATTGTCTATGTAATTAAAAAGTTTTATTTTTCACAACCTTTTAGACCGACTATTCACCCAATAATATTATTACTCGAGTATATACTCGTAATTTTTTTTCAACACGATACGTTATTGAAATATTTAAAAACTCATCTCAACAGTTTTCATTTTGAGCCTTCCTCACCAATGAAAGCATTTATTAGAAATAAACCATTTGCAGGCACTTTTGAGTTGTCAAGTCAGCCAGAAACATGGTGTTAATTACACATTCCAAAGCTTAGATCTCTATAAACAAGGATGTCCAAGAAAACCATGGTCACTCTTTTAATGTTTATGTTAAGAAAATAAGTTGCTGCTCACAATGTTATTGTTATCTCAAAGAGGATACGGTAGTCATATTGCAGCTTGATATCCTTTACTTATGTCTTACGAAACATCGAAATGTAACTCTCCAACGATTACGAAAACAGACCTCTTAAATTTCCACGAACTATGCATCTCCAATTCTAATTACCATATCTGTTATACTATCCTCACGCTCTGAGAACATACTTATCATCAATGACCTTATCATCTCTCTATCAGACCTCTTACTCACAACATCACGTATGCCATCAGATTAGAGTAAAAATGGTACTTTATATATCATAGTAATGTTGGAAATGGAGTAATGTTTTAAAAGGACGTCTTAGTGATAGTTTTCTGCAGTGAAGAGTACCAGGGCAGCAGAAATGCTGAGGTTACTAATAAAGTTGAGTGCGCTGTCGATAGGTTTTAGTTATGCTACATCAGCAAGCTGTCAGAATTTGCAACAGTCACAGGTGAGTTTGTTTCTCAAGTTCTTTTGAACAGAAATGTGGTGTTACTACAAATATATTATACTAGCTTCTGCCAGCGGCTTCACCCGCGTGCAATTAGTTTTGTCCATACAAACTTTGGACACCCGTTTCATCCCCTTAGGGAGTGAATTTCGGAAAATCCGTTCATATCGGATGTCTACACCTCGTGGTATAGTTTCTGAGATTTTTTGTAATTAATCAATGAGTGGTTTCGCTTTTATATATATATATACAACACCACATTTCTGTTCAAAAGATAACTGGCATGTTGCGCAAAGGAGAGCTCGTTTATTTAGTACATGTGTAATGATGACCACTTCTGTTTATATTCCGGTTTTGATAACTGGCAAATAATATCTCAATTTATAGGTTTTATGAATGGTCTACACGGAAACGAATAAATTGGCCATTAACTTTAACCAATGCAGAGTTCCCAAATGCACTTGTGTAAAAAGTAATTAGAATCATAACATAATAATCATACTAAAGTACATCAGGCTACTGTGTATGTTCACGACTCTATACACGTAGCAATGTTTACTTTTGCGTACTTTCTCTGCTACACACGATAAATATTTTCTACATTATTTATACTTCTATACTATTATTATAAACAGGAAATATTAATATTTTTGTTTGTTTATTACTAAACAAAAACTCAGATTTTAAAGATTCTTTGACCTTTAGAATGCTACTTTATCACTGAGTGACGAAATACATTTACACGAAGCCGCTGGTAGAAGCTGGTTCTAAATATTTTTCGGACAATGTGAAATTACAACTAAATTCTTACAGTTATTATTAGTACAGTTTTGTTAAAAATCTTGCCTGTAATTTGCTTACAGCTGGATAAAGTACTCAAATTCAGATATTTCATTTTGAAGTAGGAAACAGCATCAATTGACTTCTCCCGCTCTCTACTCTTTGTACTGAGTGAGTTCCGGAATGGTCTTTTAAAAAAAATGACGGCACCCAATCTATGTGTCCAAAGCCCAAAGTGGTAGGGCCCTACGACGAGCTCCTGAACTGCTAAAAAGATGGAGGTATATGGGGTGTACAGCTCCATCATTCTTTCTCGCTCGCACGACTGACATTTTATCACGTCATGTTAAGGCACCAGGGGTCTTTCAAACAATAGTCTCTTCCCGGTGACAAAATAAATAATGTGTTGACCACTTTTGTCTGGGAAATTACCAAATAAGTCCTTCCGCTCTGGTTAAAGCGAGAGAGATTTGTCAGATTTTTACTGACTAAAACCCACTCGTGTTCCTTCATTTGCCCTTTGCCTTCCAGGGGCGAGTTTCGAATAATCCCTCAGACCTGGTAGGCTTGTTTACATGTCTAAGCAACTAACTTCAATTTCCTTCATGTTTTCAGTTTTCATTGCAGATGGCGGCTTTAAACGACCGAATGAACCAAATGATTAGCGCTCTCTACTCATCATGTAAGTATTTAGAGTATTTATACTTATGAGCAATAAACTAGCTTATGATAAAGACAGTACATATGCACGTACAAAATACATCTATACTTCTATACCAATATTATAGAGAGAAAAGTTTTGTATGTTTGTATTTTTGTTTGTAAGGTAAACTATAGTATGAGAGCTAATTCGTAAGTGAATATTCTTCATATCATTTAAAAAATACTTATATTCGATAAATTTTATTAGTTTCTTCTATTAGTAAACTAAGATAAAGATCTCTTAGTCAACCTTGATTATTGAACCAGTGTTGACTACATCAGATTTCATTTTAATCTAATAATAATTATCCAAGTTGTTTGACTTTTTAGACAGACTCTAACTACTAACCTACCACTATTTTTCTCTGCATCACCCGAAGGTTGACTGGCAGAAAATGCGTATGGCTTAAAGTCCGCCTCTGTACTTTAGTGGGCATAAAGCATTTAATAAACAAATAAACCTCAAAGTTTACTGAACTGATTTTAAAATATTTTTCAGCAATACATTGCTATTTATCACCATTTGACATAGAGCGGGCGAAGCCACTGATGTACGCTAGTTCGTTTCTATTTAACTAGGTAATCTCTTATCCACGATCACGGACACGAAGTAGAAGTTAAATAAAAAGTAAAAAAAAACGACTGCTACTGCTTTACTTCGTTGTAAATTTAATCAAAATCGGTTCCATAGTTCAAGCCTGACAAAATGTATTAATTCATTAAACCTCAAGCGAACGCCGGCGTTAACGAAATACAAAACCTTTATAGCTTCTTCAACAATTTATATTCTTAGATACTAGCGTTGCCGATGGAGCCCAATTGTAGTAATAATAATTATTATTTATTTATTTAAAGACAACTTTTGGTCCACATTATATATTAGTATCTTTTATTACTATGTTAGTTCAGACGCTCAATACCATACCGCCATACCAATACCGCCGCCTTTTCGAACAATCCAAAACACATCAAATATACACATAAAATTTCATCCAATTTGATCAAGCTGTTTAGAGCAGTTGATAACAAACACATGTACAGAAGAGTCATAAGTGTTACGAGCAATCTTTATAATTCAGATATTATATACAACGCCCTTGTATAGAATACCTCGGGCGTCCAGGATATATGTAAATTATTGTTAATGTTATAGTCCACTAAATACTTAGGGAATGTATATAATTCCTAGGGATTGTATAGAGTACCCAGCAGGTACTCTATACAATCCTCCTCCTCCTATACAGTCCTATCTTTACCGGCAATGTGTAAAATAAATAGATTTTGTGTACATTTATTAATGTTATGACGTACCTATTAGAGCAGTGGTGGCCGAGTGG
Source organism: Mythimna lalbum (assembly GCA_949319445.1). Classification (NCBI taxonomy): domain Eukaryota; kingdom Metazoa; phylum Arthropoda; class Insecta; order Lepidoptera; family Noctuidae; genus Mythimna; species Mythimna lalbum. The sequence continues at coordinate 15,133,461 of OX439364.1, forward strand.
TAACGGCCTCGACTTACGCGTTGTAGGTCGCGGGTTCAAACCTAGCCAGGTACATTACTTTGAGTAATTTATTTCATCACCACTGCTCTCAAAACGGTGAAGGAAAACATCGTGAGGAAACCAGCATGTCCTAGAACCAAAAAATTCAAACCTTGCGCCCGCTCTGGACACGCGTGGTGAATTACCAACCATTCCCTCTCCTAGAGAGGAGGCCTAAGTCCCAACAGTGGGAACATTATAAGGCCGACTATGTCAACGACATTATACCTATAACATAAAGGCAAATTAAATATGTTCTATTACTTAAAATCAATGCTTGTAAAAGACAAGAACAGGGAAGGAATTGACGTTATTTTAGGGAATCGCGACACGGACAGGTAAGTTTAGAGGATTTAGCCTTTGTAGTTGTTTTTTTATAACCACCCGGAAAAAGCAGCCAGAAATGGGACCTGAGCTTGACCTTTTATTTACATAATAAAATTAATGTTAAATTGAAAATTCTTCCGGCTATATGTTACATAATGTTATTTGCTTACAAGTACTTAGACTTCTATTTTTGGGTGATTATAAAAAAACACCACGAAGCCTAACACGCGAGCTCCGCTCGGCTCCGCTCCGGGAGTGGAGCCGCTCCCGCCTGTCAGTGTCTACTCTAAAATTATGTCACCTCCTCCCTGCAAAGCAAAGTATACAATAAATATTATTTAATACATTACCAACACGTTTTAGGTATTGTATAGAAATCCGAATTATACAGATTGCCGGTAACATATACATAAAGATTAGTTCAAAAAAACTGCACGTGTGTACAACTGACCTTAAATTGTTATTGTTTCACAAGACGACTGCGTGGTATTAGCTGACGGCATAATTTATGAGGAATGTAATTAATTAATTTATCGGTTTGTTACTAAGAAAGAAAAAAGGAACGTACTCCGATTTTATAAATTAGTATGCAGTTTTTGCTTAGTTATGAGTATGAGTTTCCATGTGGATGGATGGAGGGGTAGAGGGAGGCCAAAGAAAAAATAGATGAACTGTGTGAGAAGTGATATGAAAGAAAAGGGAGTCATAGATAGCGTGACGAGTGACAGGACAGTATGGAAGAAAAAAATGTGTTGTGCCGACCCCAATTGAAACGGGACAAGGGCAGAAATATGATGAGTGAGCTTTTTTTGCTGAGTAGGTGTTGATGCAAAAAATTTACACCGTATCTCCCATTCTGTTTATTCGCGGTAAACTCATTCAGTTTCATCAGTTGGTCACCTCTTTTGTTGGTTTTCATCAATACACAGAGTAATTCACGAAGGTTTAAGTGTACAACTCATGTACCTATAATATTGTAGAGAAAAGTCGAGAATTTCAAAGACTTTCCCGTGCAAAGCTGGACCGAGTGGCTAGTAGTTCTAGAACCTACGTATTACAAATATTTCCACTTTACTTCTGCCCTTTGGTTTGTGAATCCGCTCGAATGCCAACTATACTACTAACACTGAGCTCAATTATATTATATATTCGTACATTTTAAACTGTTTGTACTTAAATGGTAATATAATATCTGAAAGTAACCTAAAGTTTGATCAGGCTAAAATGATTTTCTCAAATTGAAATCGATACCGTAACCGAGTTCTAAAAGCTGCTTTATTATGAAAATACGGATCATGTGGACTGAGGCTATGGAAATGAAGGCGAAGGGAAAAATCGCTGCATTCCGAAAAAACATAACTATTTCTATCAATTTCCTTTCAGCACCATTGCTGCGATCAGTACAGCAAGCTACAACAAGCGAGCCATCCAACGCCACACCAGCGTCGACCACGGAACAACCTTCAACGCCTTCTACAACCACATACGACTCATCTTCCTATAGCATTCTATACCCGCAAGTGGTATACGTGCCTCCTTCAACCTCATCTCCTTTGACAAACCCTCCACCAGCTGTAGCTACTTCTTCAACAACAGTTCCCAGTCCATATTATTCTTACGAAAGCCCGCCAACTGAACATCCTAGTATATCTACTTCGCCAGCGCCTAAACCATGGCCGTATGGCTACGAGTATCCTTACCCGCAGTACGCGCCTCCTGCGCCTAGTCCTGCGCCAGCTTATCCTCCTCCGTGCACGCCGTATCCTCATTCTTACCCGCCAGCACATCATCAATACCCGCCCCCTCCGCACAGGCCTTACTCACCTCCTCCACCACCACCTGCGTATCCACCAGTGCCTGCTTATCCACCAGCATCATCATACCCTCCATTGCCTTCGTACCCTCCGCCTCCTACATTTGCAACGGTTCCTGTTCCCTATCCGCCAGTATCACCGACTTATCCGCCGGTACCTACTGCCTACCCGCCATTTTCTGCCTCTTACTCTCCAGTACCATCTTACCCACCCCAGTATCAACCTCCTGGGTACCCTCCGGCTGGTCCAGGCTCGCCATTATACCACACACCTCAGCCAAGACATACTGAAAAGCCAAGATACGGTTAGCGCAGAAATGAATTGTATATAGTATCTATTTTAATTTTTTATAGTAGTGTTTACTAGGTCTAATTTATTTTATTTAATAAAAATGTTGCTGATTACTTTATTGCTGTATTTTATTCTCTAAATATGTAACTCTTCTCTATCATCCAAGTGCTAGACAAAAATAATAAAGAAATCGTTTTACAATGTTATCCTTCGACTTACATATTATGCAAAAAGTATACAATATATATAATATATGTATGTCAAAGCCGTGGGTATCACGATACATTATGTATCAACTACCTGTTTGACATTTGACCGCTATGCATTGTGACGACGATAAAGTTAAAACGTCGTAAACAAATGCTAATTCCGTGAAATAATTTAATAAGTACCTACTTTTTTGCGTTGCCACCTAGATTTTAAATAGACTAAACGATTTTCTTAAACCTGACCCATACTTACAATTACCGTAGGCGTAGGCTTGTGGACGGTGAGCAATGGGTAGCTCGCCATTGACCGAGCCCGAGCCATGAACGGCGCGTAGTATTTCACGCGCGCCTCAAGGTGATGTCAACAAAACTGTAGGGGCCCAGAAGCCTACTGGGGCCATGGGTTGTGTGAAAGAGAACGCCTTGGCTCTGGAGCGAAGGCAAAGAAGGAGCATAGGAGTGGGTTTTAGTCAGTACAAGTCTGACATGATCTTTTGCTCCACCCTAGGATGAGAGAAGTTGTTGGATGATTTCCCACCTAAAAACAAACCATAGCCACAGTTAATTTAGCTGTAAAATTGCAATTGAATAATACAGTTATAGGGGGATATAAGTAGTATTTTGTAGTTAGAGATTCTAGAAAAACCTATCTAGTTTAGTACAAATATCCAAGATCAAGCCAAATATGTAAAATTGCCGTGCATCTAATAGATCAGATAGATATATTTAAACAAAAAAATGGTAAGCTTGCATAAAATCAAGCAACGAAGACATTAGATGTACCTACTTAAGAGACATCATTTATAAATCAAAGTAATCATATGTAGCAGATCTAAATGATTAGCCAATCAGAACAAACCCAATCAATTTAAATATAAAATAATAATATGTACAAACGAATAAAAAAGGCTGAAAAACGGGGAAAACTCATAGGGCATCAAAAAATTCGTCCACATCAATGTCAATGGCAAAAGTGCCCAAAAAAATTACGAAGACAAAAACTATTTACTCGCAAATTATATAAATCTGATAAACGAAGATTAAGCACGTTCAAGAAATTATACTCGGTTGTAACAAACTACAAGGTCCTACTTGAAATGCTATACAGAATAGTTCTAGCATAAGTTGTCTATTTCAAAACCGAATCACACGGAAACGTCCATTGCAGAACCAAGAAGCAAAATATGTATATATCGAATCACCGGTTGTATCACAACGTGACGTTGTAACTAAGGGGGACATAGCCTAAGGCTATAAGGATAATCTCGAAATTGCGGCCAAGATCCCAACCAGCATCTTACACGTCTTATTTATCGGTCCTGAAACCTGCCCACTGTTACCAACTGACATTCTCAAACAACATTCCCTTACTTCCTTGGGCAAGAATATTCTGCTTAAACGGCATCACGATGCTGTAGTCCACCGGTTTTATCAATTTAAAAATTCATTTACACTTAGAATACTAAATTACTGCTTTTTGTAAATTATGTAAACGGTACTCCAAACTACTGTTTTTTAATTATTATTTTTTTCTGACAAGTAAACTGCATCCTGAAATGGGCTCTTGATATGGGAGTCAGGTTCAAGCCACCACCGGTGGTTAAAGCTCCAGAGACAGCAACCTCTTCATAATGCGAGCCGAATCTATAAGTATAACTGTCTTCTATATCAGGCCCTTGATCTAACTACGTAACGATAGTTTCTAAGCCAGTCTTTAGGCTTTTGGTGATCACGACAACATGTACAATAACTGCCGAGTCCACATTACACATGTCTAAAATCTCGTGTGCTAAGTCGGGATGTTTGATCTGATTCTCTTTCTCAGCCTTCACGAAGTTTTCTTCATGTGTGATGGTGACATCGACTGCTATCATTGTGTGGCGCACTATTCATTTTATCACCTATTTTTGTTAATTTTTTTTTTCTTAATGCTATTTCACCACAAAATTAATACCTCATGTAACAAAAAAGCACATAATATTGCATTATTGCTCAACCTTAGAAAACATGTCCTATCGATCTGACGTTATAAAATGTTACTTCAAAAGTTTCCAAATAATTTCATAATTAGTTGATAATGTTACATATAAATGTATGTGTCGAAGAGAGAAGTTCACAACTTGTTCACCATGGGCCTCTTGTACATAATCATTGGCTTGGCCATCCAGGTAAGTTCCATTATCTTGATGTATGTATATACTCGTATGTTTCAAATAGTCAAAACTGGACTAAAGGTCGGTTTCTGAATTCATTACTTGGGAGTTACGAATGTGTTAAATCTTACCATAATACCACATTTAGTAGTTTGTTAAATACTTAACTTTATATTCTTAAATAAAAAAATAGGTATTACTGTTCATTATAACTACCATTAATTGTTTAGTCGCCGTCAAATAAATAACTCTGGGTTAACATTTTATTAATCATAAATAAAATTTATGATCAAGTATGTCATTGATGATTTTTCGTTTCAGGGTTCATTCACTTACGCTAATGTAACCGACAGTGAAGAATTTATCAACAGTGCCGAGATTGTATACAATAACACAGAAACGAATGATGAGACTATCAATGAATTTCCCACTGAACAAAAAGACTGGATTGATTTCTTCCTCCTGCCAGATGCTGCCTTATATCCAAGCTCTTCAGTAGCCATGATGACTCAAGCTACCAACTCAGAGAAATCAGTTGAAGAACAACTGGATGAGATCAAGGAAGTAGCACAAAAGATTACTCTTGCTATACAGAGTGAAATGGCTAACTTACTCACTTATGCACTTAACAGTGTTGGTAAAGGAGAATGCGAAGAGGAAGAAAACAAAGACAACCAATTACGTAAAAAGAGATCTATAGAAACTCCAATGGCTAGCACCCAACTAGTCACAAGATTACTAAAACATATTAAATCTAACAACGAATTCCAGAACATTGCCATTGATAAAATGATGACCGCGCAAGAAATTGCTGACAAATACGGAGTTGAATTCAGCCCTGATACTGAAATCCTTGCTGACCTTGCTGTTGCTGCCAACCAGCAGGCTAAAGAGATGAACTCTTTGTTACAAGAGTCTATAGATATGAAGAACGTCAGCCAAAAAGTTGATTATGTTTCTGTAGATGCACCAACTCATGAACAGACGCCAATAGTTTCAAATGCCCAACCAACCGTAAACCATCACCATCACGCAGACTCGTACCCCAGCTACAACTATTACTACAACTATCCTCACGAGACTCAAATCCCTCCTCCAGTCCAAAACCACTACAACAGCCCACCTGTTAGCAAGCGACCTAACTTCTACGACACTATGTCTTACGCACCTCAAGACTACTCTTACTGTTCTATGGAACCAGTGACGTCGGCTTCCACTGTCATCATTCCTTTAGACGACATCGTAGAACCAGAACCAGAATTAGTAGGAGAAGAACTTGAAGAAACAGTATCTTCTAAAGTATACGTAAATCGTGGAGATGAACCAGGTTCAGCAACTGTAAACCATGTCATGACTTATACTGTTGGTGAGAAATCATACTTTAAAACCCCCGAAATTGAAAGGTTACCACAGCAAATGCAATACTGTTTCTTTTTGATGTAAACTTGAATTTAGAATAGATTTAAATGTAAATATATTATATTTTATTGAATTTTCAAGTGATGACTTTAAATACTTAAATAAAAACGCTATGATTGTAAAATTTGTACTTATTAATCTCGGCATTCTAACGAAACTACATATTTTTGTTTTGGATGAAATGAATTACTTAGTAATGTCGCAACCAATTTTATTGGCATTTGAACTATTAAAATTGTTCTTTTTTTTTTAATTTTGGAAGATGAAAAAAAAAAGTCTTCAACTTGCGTCAATTTTAATAGATTTAAATAAATATCCAAACATATTTACTAAATCTTAATCTATCTTAAAACTAACATATTCCATTTGGTTTATATTTGGCACTAGGTGTTTTGACTGGTGCATTCATATCCCTTCATTTTCTATAAAATGAAGAAGAATGCAAGGGTATTTAATGATTATTAAAATTATGGCTATGGTAATAAATACATTATAATATTTGGTAACAAAATAGTTTCAATATCTTTGTAATCATAACATTGTGACAGAAAAGGCACACTTATTGCAAGAGCGTAGACAGTGCTTTACCAATAATGTGTAATATGGAGATTAAACAAATTGTTAGTACTTTATATAAAATATTTGGTTCACATTTCTGCAGTCCTATATACTTTTCTTTGGTTACTTATACAAGGTAACATTTACGTTTCACTAAAATACTTCTCTCTTTTATTAAACCAAGTTACAACATTAAATTAGATGTGCGTAACAATATAAAATACATATTTCTATTTCGTTTTTCAAACCAACTTTTATACATTGCCTAGGCACCATCTGACAAAAAACCGCTACTTATACATTTATACACAAAAATTCCGACATATTAATTTTTATTATTCCTAAAATAACGACTGCACATTGTCGCTTCTTAAACAAATTATAATACACTAATCAATTTCTTTTTTAGAATTTATAAAAGAATTTTACACCAAATTCATAAAACCGTTCCTCCATGAATTTCAAAATCAGTATAATCCAAAATCACAATAAACTACGCTTCACAAAATATCGCAGCTCTATGCACATAGACACTATAATTTTTCTTTAGAATTACTCTTCGGTTTGAAGACTTTAAATTTGGAAGGCCCTCGAAATGTTCCATAACCATAGAGCCACAATAACTCCACCATTTTTTTTTATATTCCCCCTAAAGGCGGTAATAGTGACAGATGGTGCGCGTTCCAGCGACGCGGTCGCTCATATCTGTCGCATGTTGTCAGAGGGCGGCCGTTGTCTTTACAGTCACTACCTATCGCTCGTCGTCAGATAGCCAGCTATCTGTGAGCGTAGTACGCACTGTAAGCGCTATTGTGGCCCGAGTGAGGTTGGTAACTGAAACAATACAAAATATTTCAATAAACATTAGCTTCAACTCTAATTTAATTTTAATTTTGGTAAGCCATGAGATCTCATAACGCCTAGTAACTTGAGTATAGCTTTACACCTTTCGCATTTTTATTACGAGTAGGCGTTGTGAATGTTACATGTCTTCGAATTTTTGGTTATAGGACATGCCGGTTTCCTCACGATGTTTTTCTTTACCATTTTGAGAGCAGTGGTGATGATATACATTACACAAAGTAATGCGCCTGGTTGAGTTCGAACCTACGACCTACAACTCGTAAGTCGGGATCATTACCACCCGGCCACCACTGCTCACTCGGCCACCACTGCTGGTCAACGAATAAATCTATAAATACACAAATATACTAAATAATGCAACCGATTTATACAATCACCGTCCACCACTTTTTGCACCACCTTTAGCAACAAGAAAAAACGTTGCTCCACACAAGAAACTACTCCTGTATCGTGGTTGCATTCGCACACATGTAAAACTAACATAAAGGCTCCAAGATCCTAATTATCAGTTGGCATTCAAATACAGCATTATTTTTAGGTTACTTATGTGAAACCTGAATATTATTTGTTCAAAATCAGTCATTGAATGGATTCAGTTGATAGGTTTGCGCTTGACCGCTATCTCACCTGATGGAAAGCTACGATGCGGTCGACGATGGAACGCGCTTACCTAGAAGAAACCGATTCACTCTCGACTTAAAGATTCCAATAATTTTTACACCATGTTATATTTTTTCCCAATAATATTTAAAAAGGTCCACCGACACTAAGTACAATACATGTCACGGTAGGTCATGGTGGGTGTTAGGCGCCATCAAACAGCTGGGTGTAAGTGCAAAAAAAACCCTCAGTCGCCTGGATGGCCCGGTGACTTAAATTTTTGCACAAGCTTATAACTTGTGATTTTTCATAATAGTTTTAAAATTTTGTACAAAGATCCGTTACATAAAAATATTAGACCAGTGTTTCAGGTTTTGCATATACTTAAAATAAGTTTGTATACGTTCCGTGCGGGAATCGAACCCACGACACGCGGCGCAGCAATCAATCGAGCCGTACCTACAATGATAACAGTTGACTATTAACTATTGTAGGTATACATAAATAAGATATAATAAGACGATGGAAGAAGAAGCGGGGACAATTCGGCGGCAAAATTGTACAGACCGCATTATTGCCATCACGGGTACAACCTTGTGCTGTCAATGTCAAAAATCATCCAATGACAACCCCCGCTCTTGGGTGGAGTCAAGTGGGATATAGTGTCAGACTCTTAATGACTAAAAACCCACCCCGTTCTTTCTAGCTTCTTCATACTGGGGCTCGAGCTTCCTTTCGGATATCCCTGACCCCAGTACGCTTTGACCCAGCTTGGCCCCTCCTGGCCTTGTGCTGTGGTTGGTACACGAGCTTGGAAATTCTTCTTCATCTTCTTTTTTTCGTATCGATGGAATCTAATTATTTTTTCTGACTAACATTTAGCAACCTATACAACTCCGATCCGTGGTTATGCAAGATGGGCAACATAGCAGGTGTCGCATACCCTATGCAGTAGCGCCTGGCACTGTGTCAGTGATGGGTCGAGGAAACTCCATCTGGCCAGGTTGCAGCGGCCAGCCTGGGTCTGCAGTCGATCAAGAAATTTCCAGATTGTGGCCTCTACGTTTCGCGTCTAGAGGAGAGGATAGACGTTTGGAGGCCTGCGGAACTTAGTGTGCAGTCCTGCAAACCTCCATTAAAAAGGGAAGATCCTCCGACCAGACGTATAATAAGTCTGGTTTGGGCAACTGCACGAGAGATGATTTTGGGCTGTTGTATATGCTCAATCAAATTGCGCGGAAAACTCTGCGCGATACAGGATTTTTTTGTGTTCCTACTATTGTTCTTCTTTGTTCTGTTCTTTAGTTTTTACATGACGTTGTTATAGATTTCGCTACAGATGTTCTGATGGGGTGAAAGTATGTGGAGGAAATGGAAATTGGCGCTAGAACAAAGAGCCCTAACAGTGGGTGAAGTCGGGATGTTGATGATGTGTTAGTAGAATACGTACCGCACAGGGTGCGCGTGCGGTGGGTAGAGCGGGCCGCACGCGCTGGGCTCGGCGGCGTACGGCTGCGAGAGCTGAGGGCACGCCTCCGCCGCCGACGACTCGCGCCGCCTCGCGCCGCCGCGCTGCTGACTCTGTTCGGGGGGACTGCGAAAGCGGATAAACATCACATTAGACATAGAAAATAGTAGGTACATTTTGATACAAGTGGATAAAGTTTGTCAATGCGATCGAGGCGGAATTCACACGAGCCGCAGGTGAGAGAGAGTATTATGGAGCCGAGTGCAGTAGAAACAAATTTCCGCATGTATCAACAACGTTTAAACTTTTACTAACTTTTCGTTCAACCGCATAAACAACGTTTTTAATACACGCCCTATCTTTTATATCGTCTCTGTCATGACGTATTTATTTCTAAAACAATTTACATCAAGAGTGATAAAAGCTTCGCTACTTATAAAACTTAATGCTAATTTCATTTGCTATGTAACCCCATATCTACTTATTTTAAATATTAAATTCTCTTAGCTATTTCCTAACTAGCTTTTGCCCGCAGCTTCGCCTGCATACAAAAAATATAGCCTATGTCACTCAGGAATAAAGCAGCTTTCTATCGATCAAAAAAAAATTACCTATCGGACCAGTACTTCCAAAGATTACCTCCTACAAACAAAAAAACAAACCTCTTTATTGTATTAGTGTAGAAGAAAACGGACGTATTCCCAACCTTTACTAATCTCTCAAGTGATAGTTTAATTACATAAAAAGAAATAAGAGCTCACAACTAAATTCCTAAAAATGTACTCGGAAACTAAAAACACGACTCGACGTAAACTTAATCGTCCCGACCAGTGAAAACAGATACTTGGAGTTGTATCACTAATCATCTTTAGCGTCCGTCTGAATTAATGAGTAGCAACTATCAACATAAGATCCATTTATATAAAAAAAAAAACAATAATAATCGCCTCGCCCGCCCAGTAGGCGGAGTCGTATTACCAGGGCTTCGCGTTAATTCTCTATTTTGACAGCGACAGACAAATGGCAGTCATACGTCCCTCCAAGAGTTATTAATCTATGGTACCAGGAAGTGACACATGAAAAAAAGTTTATGATATTTTTTGTCCTGCTCTAACTGTTTGTCCATGTGTGGATTAGATTGACATTTCACAAAACTGCGGATCATTTATCATTTAATTTTAATTGCTTGGATGACAAGTTGGTCGTCAAGTTTAGTTGATAAATATTGTTTTTTTTTTTTTATTTAACTTTAACATAACGCGGCCAAAGATATTTGTTAAAGACATAAATATTGTTTGTACTCAAATTAAGATAAAAATATCATCAGCATTTCCAATTTATCAATAGTAAAGCTAATATCGAAATGTACATCCCAATATTATTATTATTTTATTTATACTATAATACAGTCCTTCTGCTATTTCCTGCTCTTCGTCACTTCTTGCCAATTCTTAAGGAAGACAAGTCATCCCGCCATTTTCTTCTTGGCCTACCACACTCACGATGGGGCTACCCCATCGTGATTATATTATTTGAATTTCATTTATCTTGATATTTTGTTGCGTCTACGTCACTATTTGTAAATCCCGGCCAAATCCCTACTAATATTATAAATGCGAAAGTAACTCTGTCTGTCTGTCTGTCTGTCTATCGGTTACGCTTTCACGCAAAAACTACTGAACGGATTTAGATCAAATTTGGTAGGTAGGTAGAAGAGACACTGGAATAACACATAGGCTACCTATAATTCCACTGCTGAGCACGGGTCTCTGCCCGCGCGATATAAACTGTAGTCCACGCGGGCGAAGTCGCGGGCGGAAAGCTAGTACTTCATAAACCTCAATTTCCTACCTGATTGGCTGCCCATTGAAACGCAATAGCTTTACACAGTACATAAAACTCATGCAAGTTTACCGTACTGTGAGAATTATGGGTGACAGCCTAAATTTATGGCTCACTGGTAGCCAATGCACTGGGCAGGATGGCCGTAACCGAGTCTCAGTGTAAACAAGGAGATAAGTAACGCGTGAGCGCGGGCACACTAACTTTAGTGTTTGTTTATGCTGTACAGCCAGTAAAAGAGTACTTTGGTTTTTTATAGCTGGGTAAGTGGGTTTTTATATAGAATATAGACAACAGTTCAAACTTACCCCACATTTGAATTGAAATTAAGTTAAGTTTTGTTTATGTTATAAGTAACGTTATCTACAAAATTTTGATCAAACTAACAGATTATAAATAAAGCAAAGTCGGAGATTTTTTTTGTATTTTGGTAGTTTTTGCACTCTACAACCATAAAGCACGAGCGTTTTTTTTTTTCTTGTGTCTCTCTTTAGAGATCCCATTTACAACATATACATAATATTACTTTGATAGCCGAAAATACATTCCCAAAAAAAGAGGAAAGTTTAAAACTCTGACTGAAACTCAGTAGGTAGATAAACATCTGTGAAGTGAATGTTTATAAAAGTATTAATCTTAAAGCGATCGCACCGCCTCCTAGCGTATGATATTAAACAGGTGCTCGAGATTAGGTACTGATCTCTATTTACTTTGAATTACTTGCTTCATATAAGGAACATTGTGCCTAATGTTTCTTTAACTATTCTATAGAAATCTAAATAATTATGTATTTCTATATTCTGTAAAATAATAAAGTGGAACAAAATTCAACATAACTTCTAAATTCTTTTTAAACGGAACTAACCGATTAGTGATTAAAAATACTTCAGAATTTCCAGCTTTGAACTGTGAATGGTACTAGTGACAATCCAAATATCGTATTAAAAAATCTAAGCTAAAAATATAACAGTAAAGATGGAATCAGGTAAGTGATTGAAAATAGAAAGTAAAGGATGCAACCAGAAGTAAATAATTATAACTGAAACCGTCCCTAATAACGCACTTCAAACTAATTTACTGGAAACAGAAAACTATAAAACAATAAATTTTCAGGATAGGATTTTTTTTTTATTTTGGCGGGAACGGGAAACGAGCCGTGTCCGCCATAACTGTCGTGCGTAACTCTTTACTCTATGGGCACGTCGTAAAAGTAAATTGTCACCGGCTGTTGAAATGAGTTCCGAAGCGTCGCATGAAAACTTTGTAAATAAATTGATTCATAGCCCTGCTGTGGGGCAGAAGAAATGTGGTTACGTTTACCCGACCGTCAATGTCTCGTTAATTCCTTTAGATGGTCTCAAGTCAAAATATGTTGCAAACATAAATTGTGAAGATGTTTTTAAGAAAAGTCTTAATGTTAAGCTTTATTTCTGATCATAAAAAATTATGGAGATTAGATCATCCGTCTTTAATTTTAAAACAGTAGCTGTGTACGACGAACGTATAATACTAACTCAGAGTTAAGGAGAATATACCTACCAAGTTTAAATGGAGAAATAAATATTATAATAAAGTAAAACTCACCAATCATCGGGGTCGCAGTCTCTGAATCCCTTTGCAAAGGGATTGCTCGCTATTTTCAGTTGCGTTATCTGCAAAAACATATAGAATATTGTTAGGTCTACCAAAGCTGGATGGATATTTAAAGTTATTGCTCCCTTAACAAGTTATTCTCGAGGAAAGTCATTACTATTTCGTTTAAGTACTTGTGTTTGGACTGACGAAATGATGAGTGCAAACTACACATTTAGACTACATGTGTGTGTAGTTTGTATGTATATCATATAACCTCAAATGTAAGAACTACGTACTCAATCAATAATGACACATCGAACTTGAAGCCGTTTGACAGTGTTTGCAGGTCGTAAATGCACAAACTCCGAATGGTGAAACAGTTTTTGTACAAATTGGTAAGAACCAGCGGCAACCAGCGTTAATTTGCGCTGAAAAAAATCGAGCTGATTTAATTGGCTTATTTTTTCTTTTTTTGATTATGTAAACTAGCGATTGCCTGCTATCCCACATGATGGTAAGTAGTGATGCAATCGTCGATGGTGAAGCACATTAGTTTATTAAAAGCCTATCCACACTAGCCTCGAAGACATCTAAATTATAATCTGACGGAAATACAGCACCAAGCAAATTGTTCAAATCCTTCGATGTATGTGGTATAAATGACATGGCAAAGTGTTTAGTCTAGGCAATATTGCCACCAATATTCATACTTCGGCAATATTGCCACCAATATTCCCATTTCATAATAATATTGCCAGCAACGGCACATCTCTAGTCCAGACCATAGAGGTGTTAACAATGTAAGTTTTTAAGTTCTGCCCCCCTAGCCAAGTTACTATCGTTCCGTTTCGATTTTCTTGCGTCGAACGCCTCTACGCGTAACTTAGCTACGCGTACCAGTTTTATTGCAGTTGTAGTAGGATAGCAGCTCTATCAGCAGCTATACAGCTTACAGCAGTCCACTCACCCTGTGGTTCTGGTAAGCGGTGACGGCAGTGAAACCAGTCTCTGGGAACACGAAGGTACGGTGCGCGCCGCTCTGCCCCTCGCCCGGCAGGTACACTACGTGCAGCCGCGGCTGGTAGCGGTGCATTGAGTTCAGGATTATCTAAAGGAACAGTGTAAAAAACCTTAATATCCGGAGATTTCAGGTTATGTTCTTGTATAAACAATATAATATTATATTTGGTATTTACCCAGCACTCTCTCATTTCCATCTTGCCTGATAGAAGAAGATAGTTGAGGTCTACTATAGAAAGAGCGAACCGCAGAAGACAATTAACTATTAATTTGAAGGCGGATGATTTATTGTAAGAAAATATTTAGAAAACAGATGCTGTCAGTGTGATCTACATTTTGGTGTGCACACATTTTGATTCAGTGGAGAAAGTTTGTCATCGCAATCCAAGTGGAATTCGGCCAAGGCGCAAGGTGCTCCACAGCAGGAGCAGAGTGCTGCAGTGACAAATTTCCACTTGTATTAAACGTGGTTTTTCAACACACAAAGAAATAAATAAATGAGAGCTGACCAAAGACTAATGGAGGTCGCTTAGCACCCAGCCTGATACGATAAATACAACAAATTTTGGTGGGGGTAAACTAGTTTTTCTGAACTTGTGATAGGGATACGAGGGGGTTTTCGAGTAAGTATATCGAAAATAAATTTGGGGAATATGAAAATACGAGGCTCCTCCAGGTTCAAAGATACAGTTGCTACTCTAGACCTCGTTGCCACGAGAATCTTATCACCAAGTTATACTCACGTGTCCATTGTCATCAAGCTGATTGTTGGTGAGCTTCAGTTTGTCAAAGGAGACGAGCTGGCGCATCCAGTTGGAGCCGGGCGCGGGCGAGTCGGGGTGCACGTGGATGCGCGGCGGCGACACCGGGTCCGCTTTACCCGCCACCACCCAACTTGAGCTACAACACAAGCAAATTCATTGGAATCTGGCCCCTAACAAACATTGTACAAGAGGGGTTCCGGGTGGTCTTCCGGGAGATCGTGATCACCGGAATAGTATTAGTAAGAGAAAAATCCCACACTACTTGGTCTTTTCCCCAAAAACTCAGTGCGTCTTTTAAAGGTCTCCTTTCAGTGACAAAATAAAAAAGGTGTGAACTCTTTTTCCGGGGGATTTAACTTTGCTGTCGTAGAAATCTTGATAAACTTATTGACAATTCACAATCTTATTATATGGCCAAATACATAACATAAAAGTAGGTCATCTTTGCTGTTATGCATTTGGCCATAATATCCTTTGAATTATTATTGCAAATGCGATATGTTTATAATACAATCTTGCAAGATTGTGAATTGTCTATAGAACATTTTATTAAATGCAAAACGTATTAAAATTACATGATTTATCTATTCGTGTCTTTTTGGATGGTACTTGAGATGGTTTTATTTTGTTAAAGCGTGGATTTGGACATTTTTCTTTTCTGTTGATAATTATAACCGATATACGGTGACTGTGGTATGGTTTACTCTACTGAGCCATCCGATTTAAAATCCTTGAATTTGAGTGTGTATTTTACTTATACTCTTAAAATGAAAGATAATTGAGAAAACTCGTAGAAATACTTATTTACATGTTTTTTTTTTTTTATGAATAATATTATTTTTTCGGAGAAGTAATCCCAGATACTAAGAAAAAGCCATACCTGTGGAAAGCATATCGGTATCTTTTATCATCAAGAGGCACGAAGTCGACCAGCAGCAGGTAGTCGGCGTTGGGCAGCAGCCCCGCCAGGCGCGCCTGCAGCGCGGGGAACATGCGCCGGCCCGCCTTCGTCACGATCATCTCGGTGCCGAGCTCGTGGAAGCTGCGCCACAGCGCAGCCAGCTCCAGCGTCGCCGTGCAGCGCGCTACCGCCGGGTGGAGGCTCACGTTTTGGTTTGATGCCTGTGTAGGATTAGGTGTTTGTAAAATAATTTTGATTCAAAAGACGTTTTTCCGTACTAAATATTGTATGAGGAAAGTTTTTGGCAATTTCTATAATTTCTAGGATTTGTAACTTAAATAGACCCGTAGATTCTTTAAACTGATCTGATTTAATCCTAGGAACGCACCAGAAAAACTGTCTGACCAGAAAATCCTTAAATACTTAAAACACAGAATAAAAATGTATAAAACAAGTGTGCCTACAATGAGCTATTTTATTTCACAGCACAATCCCTCACAAACAACCTTTGAATATTTGAAAGAAAGGAGAAGGACGCTCATTCCAGAACATGTTTCATATTATACGCGGCCATCATCTATTTTACTCAATTAATCTGGCAAACTGGACTATAATATTAAACATGCACTCGAAATAATTTTAGTAAGTACCTAGTCCTTAGGCTAGCTCCCTAGTTCGCGCAAGGGAAGTATATAGTTGTTATATGTATTCAGAGTATATAAGGGTTATAATGCAATACCTGTACTCGAGGCGGCTGCGGCGGCGGCGGTGGCGGCGCGGACACTCCCGGGTCTCGACATGTGCTTTCACTGAGCGCCTGCAGTGGGGAATATGTGCTGCGCGCGCATACTGAGTTCTATTAAAAGAATAATCCCATTTTAATTATCACATCAATTTTATAAAAATAAAAGTATTTAACTTCTACGCATAAAGTCATAACATATTTTTTGAGTAAAATATTAATAACATTCTACAAGTTAACTCTCACAAAAGTCCTCTAGTCCCAAAGTAAGCAGAGTTTGTGGTACGAGCACTAGATAATTGATAAACATATTAAGTACATAGGTTTATCAGTTATTTTATATTATTACTAAATCCATACATTATAGGTAGGAACAGAACAAATGGTCGTGCTCATCAGACAAACATTTATCTTGGGTGGGAATCAAACACACGACCTCCGGCATAGCAATCAGGACCACTAACCACTAGACCAACATGCTAGTCAAAAACAAAAGATGTTTTATAAAAAATAAAAGGAGAAGCAGAAGCACTTGTGAATATCATTTCAGGCAGAGCATAAACGACATTAACTTTAGGCAGAATTGACTTCACAGTTTGATTTTTTCACTACTACATAGGGCAGCTCACTTAAATATTTGATACTAATTACAGCTTAATACCTCAAGCGTTCCTGAGAAAAAAGCTCTACACAGATAGACAGTTGGCCCACAAAGTGATCCTATAAGGGTTTCGTTTTTGCCGACTGACGTACGGAATCCTAAAAATTAATTAGTTATGGAACCTGTCGAGCACAGATTTTTTTATTAGTTGGATAGTAGTGCCGCTAATCAAAGTGACCTTCTCTCTCCGATAATATATGCGGTAGTCATTGTCAAGAAGACAAAAAAGTGGTATTGACGCGCTACCGAAATAAAACTTGCTTGTCACCCAAGCATGTTGTCATTTCGACAAACGCTACAGCCTATTGATATCTCATTTTTTTAATGAGGCTAGGGTCACCACTATTAAACCTGATGGTAAGCGATAACGATGGAGCATGCTTGCCTAAATAACCTATTCAGTACTGACTTAAAGTCTCTGAGGTTGCTAACAGGAAACACAAACTCTGACAGGAAATTCTTCTCCCTTCCCTAAGTGTACACACATGAAATGTCTTCTCAAAATTTGTACGTATAGGACCGTATGATTTTCGCCATGTACCGGAGGCGCAATGCCGTACACGTCGAGTGGTCCTTTAATGGAACGGACTAGGCGGAACAAAATTGTGTTATTCCGTTGCACACTCCCCAAAATGTAAACGATAGAAAACCGACAGGGTAACAATTCGGCGTCGATGCTCAAGACTTTTGAGTTTTCATTCGACGAGTGCAACGCCTTTCAATTGCATCTAGCGCATCGAGCTGGTATTTGGCAGATCTATCCCAAAGATGAGAGCGTTTCAAACACGATCCAACTTGTGCTTGATAAAATTGAGCAGCCGTTCCGGCGTGAAGTGCCGTTCTACCACCAAATCATTTATGCCTTAGTTTATTTTTTATTTTTATAGCTCATAGGAAACACAGACTCCGGCAGGGAGTTCTACTCCTTTGCTATATGTATGCACAATAAATGTGTTCTCAAAACGCTTTCTGCGTATGGGTGGAATGTCTATCATGTACTGGTAGCGGAACGTCGTACGTCTAGTGGTCAGTTTGAACGAGAATAACTTTATCTTCGTGCTTAAGTGCTATTGTACTTACATCTCTGATGGGATGGTGCAGCGGTGGCAGCACGGGAAGCTGCTCATGGTCGCGCCCGAGCCGGTCCACCAGCGATTGCGACAGCGCGAACCCGCCACGGGGACAACCGCTTGATGAGACGATGCCTGAAGCAAAACATAAAGTTATATTATAGTTGAATACCTTTGCATAATACAAATGCAAGCTGGAAAAGACACTTGTAAAAATGAACACAGAACTGTCCTGTTTCGCGACGTATTTCGTGGGATTTACGTCAGCTTTCGATTCGTCAGCATAAATGTAAAGAACAGCATAAGTATAGCATAATCTGCCTAAATGATCCTAATGCGGGGACTCAAGCCTCCTCTTTAGAAGAAGGAAAGAGCAATAATCTACCACGCGAGCTCAGTGCTGATGACTGGATGTCACGAGTCTTTGAATTTTTGTTTCTAGGAAATGCTGGTGTTCTCACAATGCTTTCCTTCTTTGTTTTAAGTGCCTACTTACGACCGGAACCGCTGGGTCAAAACTGCTCTGGATAGTACAGCGCTGCTACTAAATCATATAGTTACCTACTAAGAATTCGTAGACGCACAAAATTATGGCATAACTGAGGTCTTACTACGAGCTCTTAAAACTATTATTTTTACGACTTAAACTGAATCGTTAAAAGAATAATAATAATTTCTTTATTTGTATTGAATGCAGGTGTTACAATAGTGGTGTTAGATTCAGCTATACGTATACATAAAGTACATTCGATCACATGGATCTATATAGGGTGTATAGCTCGATCCTTCTTTCGCGCTCGCATAACTGACATTTTATCACGTCACATCATGGTAAGGCCAAAGATTTTATATATCCTACTAGAGTATATAAAATCTTTGGGTAAGGCTCCCTAACTTGAAATAGCCAAGGTGTCATGTTTGTAAATCAAGTAACGCATCCGCGCAAAATGTCGACTTGCTTTTAATTTCTTTTTTTTTTTCTATTGGCTTTTCAAAGAGGCAGTGTCAAGTTTAGAAAGTATTTAGTTTATAATGCAAAATACTGTCACTTTTTTCTATTGGAATGCGTAATTCACAATGTGTTTGCAGTGTTTGGCAGCAATTTTTTCGGCGCATAATAAGTCGACCTTTTTGGCAAGCAACGCTGAGGTAGTCAATACTACAATAAAATTCTCAGCTCCATTTTACCAAGTTCGCGCCTGTTTCAATGATCAGTTGTACAGACTCATCATCATCTTCCTGCCCTTGTCCCGTTTTATTTGGGGTCGGCGCAACACGTTTTTTTCTTCCATTCTGTCCTGTCACACGTCACGCTATCACTAACTCCCTTTTCTTTCATATCACTTCTAACACAATCCATCCATCTTTTCTTTAGCCTCCCTCTCCCCCGCCGTCCATCCACATGTAGGTAAACTCATAACTTTTTTAGCAACATGCGTTTCGTCCCTCCTTTTCACATGACCATACCAAGACAAACGATTTCCTTTCAACTTTTCAGTCACTGGCGCCACTTTCAAACTTCCCCTAATATACTCATTTCTCACTTTATCCATTCTTGTCACACCACACATCCATCTTAACATTCTCATCTCTGCTACATGTAATCTTTTTTCATCCATCTTTTTCACAGCCCAACATTCTGATCCATACAGTACGACAGGCCTTATCACGGACTTGTAGATTTTACCCTTTAACTTGAGGGGCATCCGTGGGTCACAAATGGTTCCCGTGACCTGTCGCCATTTCATCCATCCTGCGTTGATCCGATGTGTTACGTCCCGGTCTACCTCACCATCCCCTTGGACGAGCGACCCTAGGTACCTAAAGTCGGAACAGATCGGTATGGGCGTTCCGGCGAGAGATAAAGGCACAGGATTGGAGAGACCGCCGAAATCGCAGAACAAGTACTCTGTTTTGGTTCTGCTCAATTTCAGGCCAACACTTTCCAGTCTGTGCCCCCACACCTCCAATCTGTTCTGGACCTCTAGGCCACTCTCGGCAACCAGAACAATGTCATCGGCAAACAACATACACCAGGAAGCCTCTTCCTGGATGTCCGACGTCAGAGCGTCCATTATCATCAGGAAGAGGTAAGGGCTGAGAGCCGACCCCTGATGTAAGCCGACAGCCACATTGAAGCAGTCCGTGGTGCCAACTGTAGACCGGACCCGGGTATTACATCGGCTGTACATCGCTCGGACCAACTGCACATACTTCCCAGGCACACCTTTCTTTCTTCAGTTGTACAGACTCTTGAGACACAAAACTACACTAATTTTACATCTCAATATTCACTAAGAATCAATTATGCAAAGATTTCAAACAGCCACTGGATTTTATTCGAACAAAATCTGCCAAAACTTAATATAGAATAGCTTTCTTTTTTTCTTTTTTCTTTTTATTGTTGATAGGTTTGCGGTTTGCTAAAAACAACCCATAATCTCAACGACTCGAAATGTAATGTTAAGCTAAATGACAATTCTATTGACCAGACCAGCCGATTTCCTGAATTTCCTTTACCTACAAAATATTATGGTACTGTAGTAACTATTTTAAAACGTACAGTCATCCGCGGATATGAGTAACGTAAAATATCTAACCTACCGACTTGCATACTTCAACCAGCGGTAATAAAATATGTTTTTCATCGACACAAACCATTTTGCTCTGAGCAAATATATTTTTCTTCGGATCCAATAAATCAAATTGGCTTTGTAGATCTATATCAATTGCTAAAAAAAAGACGTACATTCGTATAGATATACGAATAATATATTTATTTGCAAGAGTATAGGTAACGTACAAGTTTGAGTCTCACTATATATTCGAAATTTCAACCATACAAATATGTAGATATATGAATGCATTTTCGATATTGTTCTATGGTGACTCATGAAACCAAATTAAAATGATGATAGGTACTTAGAGTCCAGTCATACGGCGCTTGTACTCAAAGGGCTACCGAAGGATCACGGGTAGGATTTAGTCAATAAAACTCTTACACTCCCTCTCGCTCCAGCCACAGCGAAAGATTTGATCATTTGCCGAATCGCATTATAAAAAGTAATCCTATATACGATTTGAATGTAGTTTTACTTATTATAAAAACTGTACTAAGTACTCCTGAACAGTGCTGCGCGCTTATTCAATCTCAATTATAATATTTTGGGCTTACTACTGAAAATTTCTGCTTTCTGATAAATAGGACTAGTTCACAACTGGAACAATTTGCCAGCTGCGGTCTTCCCGTCCGATTACAATTTAAGCGTCTTCAAGGCTAGAGTGAATAGGCTCTTAATAAACTAGTGCGCTTCACCACCAACGATTGCATCACTGCTTACCATCAGGTGGGATCGCAGTCAAGTACTAGTTTATATCATATAAAAAAAAAAAAAAAGTTATAAGACTTACGAAACATTTATTGTTTTTTAAAGTACATTCCCTTACAATTATTGCATTTCTGCATTCGCTGAAACCACTCAACAAAGCAGTCGGACCAAGTTCTTTACGAACTTCTTCAATGGCTTTATGGAATGCCTTCACCGCCGATTCAGGACTCGTATAACGTGTGCCTCTAAGTTTGCCTTTAATTTTTGGAAACAAATAGAAATCGCCGGGTGCGAGGTCCGAGTTGTAAGGCGGATGCATCATCAGTTCCACATTTGAAGCCTTCTAATAGGCTTCTGTTATCTTAGCGGAATGTGAGGATGCGTTATCGTGGTGGGGTACATCTTAATTTTCGTCGACAAATCTTCAATAGGAGAGATCTGCCGACTAGCTTAGATAGACATCCATTAAACTTATTTATCATTTTAAGGCAACACTGGACATGCAGTCGTTTTTGGACGTTCGTTAAGTCATGTGGTCATCGAGTGCAAAGTTTCCGTGCCTTCAGATGCTAACGTGAAATATTTTGTACTTGGCTCATTCCAATGCCCAAACACAAATTTTCTGGCAAGTAGTTTTTTTGTCAGTTTTAATAAATTGTCATACGGTGTCAATATTCGAGTCTGTAACCGCAATTGCCGGCTGACCTTCACGTACCTCTTTATAGATTCATCTTTCTCCAAACCACAAATACCCAGAGCTGCCACATGATACTTCATCACCAAATGCTAATTGTGTGGCTACTCTCTTGTTGATTAATGCTACCACGGAAATCATAAAAAATCATTGACCACAAATAATTACGAGTTCAATTAATTTTGATAGCAACACACAATCTCAGTCAACAAATGATAGTCTCGCAAATTTAAAAGTAGCATGAGCATGTTACTTTTACTCTTTGCGAACGAAAGACTGTAAAGAGTTCCATTTTCGAATTCTATAATAAAATTGTTTTTTCGTTATTTTATTGTAAGTGCCTAGATCTAGAGACTTTCAGTATGCCCCCACGTTTCATGTCATTTCTAGCATTAGGTGGCAAAGGGCCTATGAAAACCTCCGTGCTATTTAAAAACAATAGAGAATGCTAAAAATACTTTCAGTAAAACAAAACAAACTACCGACCTTTTTCATCGCGTATTTTAAAGTTCAAAGCACTAAAAACTAACAGTACAGACTATACACACAAGTCACAACCACATTTGGACACATAAAAGCAAACACTATATAAAAAAAAACAACAAACGGTCTCATAAAAACCGTAAGCGTCCACCCGGCCGCGGACATCTCACTCAACTAATTGCTCTAATGGCGGGAAAACTCAAAACGCGTCCAAAATGGCGGCAATAATTTCATCGCACGATGTCAAGATGGGGATTATAAATAAGATGGGTGATGAAAACTATACTTACGTCGAAACGACAATGATCTTAGTTTTATTTTAGTGGCTATTGAGTTTTATTTTTGTTATACGTACGGACTATTATTAAAGCGATTTGTATTGTAACAGATTATCTATATTTGGAGCAGTTTAATAGTCTCAATGATTGAGAACAAGATGATCTTACTAGACTTATTCTTCGTCATTTTGTGTCGATGTACTACAATTTTTTGTACTAGTATTTGGCAACCAACTGTACAGCTCTGTTATCTGTATAAGCCTCGTGTAAATCCTGAAAAGTGTGGTGGTAGTGCAGGATGGATAGCATAGCAGGTGACGCATCTCCTGTGCAGCAGCTCTACACTGGCACTGTGTTAGAGATGGGTCGAGGAAGCCCCATTTGGCCAGATTGTTTTTACAGCGGCCAATCTATTAAAGAAGACTGGATTGTTCTTACATTTTCTTAACTTAAACAATCATTTGATTGTTATAATGTTGCTTAACAATATAATAATAACGCGAGGCATTTTTATTGGAATCATAATAACCATCGTTCTCCGGGTGCATGTAATCGGAAGCGATAAATTTTTTCGCATACGCGTTGAAAAACGCATAATTGTCACTTTATGAGTTATTTGTGTGGTGCCACGGAGCTAATGTGGCGTTTGTGTGTAAATCAACAAGATATGTTACAGCAAGAATTTTTTGCTCATATTTTCTCAGTTATGTTGTTATATTTTGACAATGGGACTCAATAATGATAAAATTAAGTTGTTATTGCGCCCTGTGGGAAGTGTTTTGTAATTTATGTGAAACATTTTTCAGGAATGTGATAGCGCACAATCATACAAGCCATGAACAAACAATTTAATCAAAAACTCGCAGAATTTCCATGGAATAGTATAATTAAAGCTATCATGGTGGCATATAATTATGAGAGCTCAATTTTCAAAGTGCTTGAAACACCTACAACATATAAAGTAAATATTATTATGACGTAGGTGTTTCTAGCCAGGCAGTAAACAGAAGAGTCTCAATTTATACTCACTAAGGTATTTTTGCATAGGATTACACCAGACGCGAATGTGCATTTCTATTTTTTTTTCCACTTTTTATTTCATTAGGTACTTTGTTGGCATGATTGATCACAAATTTGTTTTCTAGTGCTAACGGTCATTGAAATTATCCACAGACGGTAGGACAGACAGACATGGCGAAACTATAAGGGTTCCTAGTTGACTACGAAACCCTAAAAAAGGATAGGTAGGCTCTCCGTATCACTGACCAAAGCCGCACAGACCGAAACCTTTCACCTCTCAAGCCCAGTTGAGACAAATTAAATGACAATATGGACGACCAGCCGTAAATCACATAACTGAATGGCAAATACCGTAGACCCATTCATCCAGAGGGTATAATTAGACGAATCGATTAAATGTGGGTCGATAGTTAGTTCGACGATAAATATTGATGGCATGGACAGCCAGCACCAAGGTGGATCGTCTGTTCCACTCCAGTTGCACTAATATTCGTTGCAGTTGCCAAGACCGTGCGTGTGTGCTTTGAAGACGTCTGTAGAGATTGACGCTAATGTGTATATGGGTGACTGTATTGAATTTTTTTAACTATGATAATCTGAAACCCCTCTTATTTAATATAAAAGAAAACTTACCCTTTCAAATACCGTCAATTAGAGACACAATAATAAGACAATGACATCGCGAACGGTGGCGTTCGCTTGGGGATTCATGAATCGGACTAAAAGTTAGGCAACCCAGTGGCTTATTGTTCTTGGACAGATGACCATGGAGCAAAAAAAAATGATATGATAAAGATACTGTTTTTTTTTTAAATTGATATAAATTAGTGCTTGACTGCGACCCCATCTGATGGTAAGCAATGATGCAATCGTTGAAGGTGAGGCGCACTAGCTTATTAAGAGATCATTCATTGGTGACTTGAAGATACCTAAATTAATAAATATATTTATACATATTTTCATGCTTACCCGTATTTTGAACAAATGTGGACGGCTAATTTTGGTGTGTTATTTTAATTAAGTTTATAATTGTTCTAAGACCCATTAGGCTGTATAATGTTCATAGACAATAATCTTAGGAGTAGGTAGGTATGCAGAATTACCTTTGCGTTCCCAATTTTGGGCTGGTGTAACACTGAAAGACCCACAACCTAACTTTCTTAGGCTGCAGAATTTTTCAACAGTTACCGCAGCCCTTGAAAACAAAGGGCAACTAAAAGAACACAGATGGGTTTAGTTAGTATAAGTCTGAAACGCCCTCTCGCTTCACCCGGAGCGGGAGTAATTATTTGCTGATTTCCCAACACAAAGAAAAAACCTTTTCAGTAATATAAATACTTGACTATTCAATTACCATGAGTATGTAAGTACCACATGTCATCCAATGATGAATCAAATTATGACATAATGGAAATAAATAAGCTGACTACACTGACAAAAGTATAACCTACTGTATATCTGATTATATCAATTGTACCTCTAATAAATAAAATGTTATTTGAATGACATTCTCATCGAAAGATAAGGCAACACATTCATTGGTCTCATTATACTAAGTACAGCTCTATAACAAGGCAGACAATATTTCATTGCATTCACAAAGTACTTGTGAACTATGTCATGTCAGTGACAAAGACAGCTTCAAGGTCGACAACTTTCAAATAATGATAATACAATACCGACGGATATGTCCGAATTCGTCACACGAACGAAAGGTTGGGAGTTAGGGACCAATAAGGTTTTATTTTGTTTGGAAAAACATTTTTTTTTTCGGATATTTTAAAGTTGATTTAATCGTTGAGATAACACATACAATGTACGCTTACTAGTTGTCTAGTATTCATAACACAAGTTCTCTTAGTTTGGGACTAAATGACGTTGTGGAATATTATTATTATTACTGTTTTACGACGGACATATTTTACATATTTATTTCTAAGTATAGGAGTGGACCAAACCAGAAGCCCTACGCTACCATCATGAGCTCTTAATGCAATCCATTTGACGACCTATATTGAACTGTTGAAGGGATGGAGCTATATAAGGTGGATATGTGTAAAGGAGTTGTGTATCGACGATTTCGTGGAAGGATACCGACCTCGTAGCGGAACACGACGCCGTCACTTCGTGTGCAATCGTTTAATTAATAAGTAGATTTTATTTATATGTATTAGTTTATTATTTTTAAGATTATTGTATGTATAGTGTATATGGGCCATAGTAGCCTGAAATAAAGAATTATTATTATTATTATTATAAGTCTCATCCTTCTTTCTCGTAGACGTCATGGTTGCACGGCTGGACTGTAAAAAAATCGATGAAAATCACCAACAAACAAGCTTTTAATGAAAATCATTTTTTTTGTAGCAAGCTTTTATAGCTCGGTATACCTATATAATTAATACTCGTCAAGACGAATCATACGAGCCCAGACTCGATAGAGTTGTGTCGTTTAACTACCAAGGTCCTCTAGCCACCTTCCTGTTCCATCATCAGATCAGCTTTTTGTCATAATAATTTTGCATTGCCATCTTTACATATGCATGCGAAATTTCAGCTCGATCGGTAACCGGGAAGTGGGTCAAATTTAATTTACAAGATTTGATGACAGATAAACATCGGGACAGGTGAAACTAAAGTAAAGCTTGTAAAAAAGCTCTTAATTTACCAATGTTTATGATAAATCAAGTTAATACTCGTATTGCCTCAGACCATCGAAATCTAATCAAATTAGTGAAAATCTTTACAAACTGTCTATAAGACAAATCTATCCGATCAGAGTTATTCAAGAAAAAACGTAGTCATGAGTAGGAGTTTTCTATAAAAGGTATGTGTGTAGAGGTTTAATTCGCATTTACTTGTGGCGGCTTGCTTCCTACAAATAAATTATTCTAGTTACAGATACTTATCTTTAAACAGAATAAACTAATAGTTCTCCGAATTAAACCTTGGATGTAGTTCAGTCTATGTAATAATTTGGGGTTCCGTATAATGTCAGAAACACCACTGATCTCCCAGCATTATGACCAGTTTTGCTTTTTTAATACGAACATTTCAACTGGTCAATTAGGGTAACCTAAAAGGCCACGGTAAATTCAAAGGCCTGTTTTATACTTTATCGTACACTAAGATAGCAATTTACAAAAAGCAAACCTTACGAATTATACTAACAAACACACAATTAGCGGCCTTATTGCATTTGGCGATTTCTTCCAGGAATGGATAGAGGTTGCTTGGACGCAAAATGGGGTTGCATTTGGTGCAATTAATTATGTGCAAACAGAAATATAATACTAAAATAGATACATATATAGATACTGTACTTATTATTTTACCAAGGGATCGAGGACAAAATATAGTACGTACTGTTTATTGTATTTCACTTAGATTCAATCAATGAGTTCTGCCAGATCAAAATTAACTTAAAATCTAATAAATCTACCACCAAAATGTCAGGCCAATACAAAATCAATATTTAATGCAAACAAATTATTTCTTTGAAGATGCGTAATGTGAATTTAATAAGACATGTTTATTTTACTAACAGGTTCCCAATCAACCTCGGCCATTTGTTAGCGTGCTTCTACAAAGTTACTCAATATTTAATTCTTTTAATAGGTACAGAACCTTCGTCACCTTAACCTCGTACAAGGCTTTTATGTAAATGACAGAGTCGAAAAGATTGCGTACATAAGTATGATTAATAGAAATATAGTCGTCATTCATTGTTGATCTGTGGTTCGGGATGAATGTGGCTGTGTTGTTCGTTCTGATCGCGTCAGTGTACTGTGCGGTTGAGGTCGCTGGCGTCCCAGGACTTGAACCAAAAGGTGTTATACATTTTCCTTACGTACCTTATGATAATAGAGCACAGTGTTTTGGTGAGGACTGTGTGTGTTTTTACGATGGTGATGAAGACTCTGGAGTAATGGATGAAGTGAACATGCCTAATCGCGGAGTGGTACCAAACAATAACCAAGGAACAAGTTCGATGGCAGATGCCATGGCAGTAACAGGTCAAAATAGTTCTGATACAGCGTCGACAGGAGATGGACCTGGATCTGCACTCTCAGGTGACGCCTGTCCCGATGGTCGGACTAGACTCAATGGCGTCTGTGTGATGAACGATTGAACGATTATTAATAAATGTTTAGTCTTAATTTAGGGTTGTTTTACCTTTATTGTATCTTTCCTTAATTGCTATAAAACACTATGACAATTATGAAATATTTTTTGATATAATTTTCTTTAGTAAAAAAAGTTAAGCTGAAGTTAAAAAAATTAAGTTAAAAAAAATAAAAAAAAATGAAAAAACAAGCTAACAAAATGAGCTTAATTTATGGTTATATAAAAATTACACCTAATATTACATAGAATAGGCAGTGCCAGATTAAACCAGTGTGAGACCTGTTGTAAATTGCAATAATAATAATATAATATGTCACAAATGGCACACAACGTTACCTAGTCTCAAACTAAGCAGAGCTTGTGGTATAGAAACTAGACAACTGACTAATATACCTATGTACTTATATTTATCAAGACATACATGTTATAGATAAATTATGCTCAGTGACATAACAAATGATCGTGCTAATCACACAATTAATTTCTCTTGGGCGAGAATCGAGCCCACGACCTCCAGCATATCAGTCAGGGACTACCAAGGCCCTCTAAATTTTTATAAATTATGATGAATTGAAACTTTACCAACAGTGAAACTAGGGTTATATCACAAAAAAAAACAGTTGTTTATTTCTCTCAAAGTTCTGATCCGACTACCAAGACTCTCACTGAGAGAAAGTATCGCCATCGCGGCTAGGTTCTTTTTTATTAAAATAAATGCACTGTTCTCGTGGTCAAAGAGAGCGAAGCTTTGTTTTGAGAAGCGAAATTATCAAATGACTTTTCCCGCTCTAAGTGGAGGTGCCAGAGGCTTTATTTTACTAATATGCTCCTTTTTTCATTCATTTTCCCTTTGAGTTCTAATGCTACGATAACTCTTTCAAATGTTACCGTAACGGGAGCAAAACTGAATTGAGATAGTTAGTAACAAATGATCTACACTACACCCATCATGTATCACAAATGTAACATATATGAGACTAGCTTCTGCCAGCCCGTGTTTGCCCGCGTGGATGTAGGAAATGTTTAGCTTATGTCAGTCAGTGACAGAGTAGCATTAACTGGGGAAAGAATTTTTAAATTATTATTTAAAAGTTCTTTCACCAGTTAATAAAAGTTACTTTATAATTGTTGAGTATTTATT
Organism: Mythimna lalbum; assembly: GCA_949319445.1. Classification (NCBI taxonomy): domain Eukaryota; kingdom Metazoa; phylum Arthropoda; class Insecta; order Lepidoptera; family Noctuidae; genus Mythimna; species Mythimna lalbum. The sequence goes on from OX439364.1 coordinate 15,162,851, forward strand.
AATGTCAAACAAATCTTTTTTCTTTATAAGATTAGTGTTTGAGATAATAATGTAACCCTCGTGTTTTTTGCACATCCTAATCGGATAGATATGTTTTTAAATACATTACTACCGAATGATTTTTCTGGGAGGTTCTTGAAATTAATTAGTTATATCATTAACATTGTTTCTATTAAACAAAGCAATATACCTATTTATAAGCTACCATATTAATATTTATCTAAAAACTTGAGGTGATAATATTATAATGTTTTTAATTCTCTGATTTATTTATATCAAACCAGAAATGACCTTATAATGTACAAAATCTTCAATATTATGTGGTACTAAACTATATGTTGGGCATATATTTTGAATAATTCGTTAAAAAATATAGGCTCTAGTCTAGATATAGGCTCGGTAGCGATAAAATCGATCATACTAATATTAAAAATGCAAAATTTTGTAAGTGTGTCATACTTATATGTTAGTTTCTTTTCCATGCTCGAACGGCAGAACGGATTTCGATCAAACTTGGTACTTGTGTAGACCAAATACTGGAATAACTCATAGGATGTTTTATTCCAGTAGTATGTTCCTTTGGGGTTGCCTACTTTTACTAGCAGTTAGTATAGACCAATCAAAAACACAATTAAACCATGCCTCAATCTTTGAGTTGATCGCAATCGTGTTGTAACTGCCAAAAAATCACGAACTCTAACTTTTTATAACGAGGCCAACATATTTTCATCCCGTAATCGACCATAGCCAACCAAGGATTTTCTCATCGATAGAGGATTCATGGTGGCGACCTTGCTGAATATCAATGGCTGCCTTGTTCGATAATTGAAAACAATGGAATGTAACCTTGATACCCAAATAAAGTCGTGTCGTGAAAATCTAATTTGAGATTTGGAACTTGTTAGAATATCTTGCTCATACAAGTACATCAGGTTTTCTACCGTTTACATTTTGGGGAGTGTCATCATTGGAATTGCACAATCTAATTCCGCCAAGTCCATTCCCTCATCGGACCACAAGACGTACGGCGTTGCGCCACCGGTACATGGTAGACATCCCACCCATACGCACAAAGCGTTTTGAGAACACATTTATTGTGCGTACAGCCAAGGAGTGGAATTCCCTGCCGGAGACCTAAGTTGTAGCTATGAGGAAAGCTACAACTTAGGGGTCTTTAAGTCAAGAGTGAATAGGTTACTTCTAGGCAAGTGTGCTCCATCGTTGACTACATCATCGCTTATCATCAGGTGAGATGGTGGTCAAGCGCGAGCCTAACAATCATAAAAAAGTACAAACCTACGCACATATAGATTAAAAGATAAATATGTATGTAGTTGTAACAAAGTATTTTGTAGCTACGTTCTTTATTTATTTTCTAACAAATCAATTTTTTGTTTGTGATCACAGGTACAATTTAGATGTTAGAAAACTATACGTGTATCCGTGTTTTGTAAGTGGCATACAAATATTACAAAATTATAAGTACGCCTACTATGTTTTTATTTTTTACATCAACTTTCGTCCCACACTAGGAATTATTCACATATCGTAAGTGCGTACACAAATATTTCAACTTAGGTACATACAAAAGACACTCAACCCCGGAACATCTATCTGTAGGTCATATAAATATTTGTTCCTTCCGGAAATCGGACCCGCGATACGTAGGTAGTGTATTTTAGTATCTAGAATAGGCTCTAAAATATTGTGACAATTTAAGAAGTAATCATAAGAATGGCCATACATTACGTCCGTCCATCCGTCCATTTTTTCGGAACAATCTTATTATTATACATGAATGTTCTTTCGTGTTATTGGTTAGTGTAGGTATGCTAGACGGTCAAGGTACAATACCTTCTGAAATTTTTCGAAAAAATTACTTTTTAGCGCTTATAATTGAATTATGTGTTTCCGCATTTTTTTGTGTAATCTCATCTCTGAAGTGGATATTTAGTTGCAACTGCATCAAATAAAATTATGGAAACCCTTCCTAACTAAACCAATGTGTCAATTTATGATGTTACCTCCTAATTTGTTTGAGATACTGCTGCACTATCTTAAAATGTATTAATGCTGCGTAATAATTAAAACAGAAGGTATATTCATCTCAATAATAAGTAATTAATTACAAATTATTTATTCTTTATAAAATTATAATATTATTTCACTGTTTGAATATTTTTGACTTCTACAGAAGTTAGGAGTTATTGGCACTTTGCCGTCGTTATATTTTAGTAAAAAAAAGTATAGACATTTTTGAAACCAGTGTTGTCACAGCTAATATTCAGCAATAACGACATCACATACAAATGAGCAATAGTTCTTCGGTAATTAAAGTAAGTTATAGAGCCAATTACATCGGAGTTAGTTCTATATATACCTACGTCTAACAAAAGGCGAGCTCTGGTCGCTTCCTCAGCAATAAATCCGCATTGATTGAGCGCTATAAATCTCCCGTGCGCCCGCGCCGTCGCATCGGTTACACCTTGTAGGGTTGCCACTCGGAAATATTCGGAAACTAAGTTATAGAAAAATAATTTAAATTCCATTTCAAACTAGTAGATGATTCCCTCTCCTAGAGAGGAGGCCTGAGTCCCAGCAGTGGGATAATTAAAATGGCTGATGACGATGATGATGATGAGATGATGTAATAATATTTGGTCCTTTTCAAAATATACAGGGTTATTATTAATTCATAGTTTATAGTATTCATAACTTTTTAGAGGGTGAAAATACTCATGAGTATGAACAACTTTTGCTGTCGCATCAACGCTAAAATCCATGCGCAATAATATTATAAGGGTCAAAGTAACTCTATCTGTCTGTCTAGCTTTCACGGTTAAACTACTTGAACCGATTTTGATAAAATTTTGTAGGTATGAAGATAGCTTGAGCGCCAAGCATAGACATAGGCTACTTTTTATCCGTCTTCGCAACAACCAACATTCACGCGGACGAAGCCACTGACAGAAGCCAGTAAGAAATTAAAATCACCCATTATAGTACTACTAATTATGTTCGTAAAATTCGACAACAAAATAATAGGAAACTGGTAGTCTTTTTCATCTATCATATTTTGTTTATTTCCATGATTACTTCAACTTTAAAAAAGATGAACAACAAATTAAGTAATCCTGTATAATTTACCCAATACCCAGTGATTGCCTACGTGATTGCTCCTTTCAAAATATGTAAATAATATGCAATAAAATATACAAAAAAAGACGCGAGATTAAAAAACAAACTTGATATTTTAATGAGTCTGTTATGTACTGGTTTCAGTAAAAGGAGAACCTTGAATTGTCATGTAGCCTTATTAATTTTTGAATAAGTAAAAAGTCTAAAACACTTTTTTTTAATACTTACAATGTTGACACAAAAAATTACTTAAATAAACATACGTGGAGAACGGTTTGTAACACCTCTTTGTCAGCAAGGACAGTTCTGTTACAAGACGTAACTCTGTTAAACAAATACGAATAACATCCATTCATTGGCATTCAATTAATGAAAAAGCATTCAGTAAATTTAGCTAAATTATTCGATTTAATACGTGAGAGCTTCTCTATTAGACCTAGAGAAATTCTGACTGCATATTTTAATTAACTGTGTTCAAATAATATATTAGGCCCACATTATCATTTCTTTGTCTCTATTTTGATGTTCGTCATCATAATTGGCGAACTTTATAAAAATCTGCCGTATCGACTACTTTTATTGCTTGCTTATGACTGAGCAATATGATTTCAAGTATCTTGGGAAATATTTGAAGGTGAAATTATTTAACTAACGCCATTTTTATCATTTGAATTTCGAGCCCACAACCACATTGCTAAAACGTGTACCTAGCTAATATTGATTGAAAAAATAAACTTTGTTTTGAAATGGTAAAGTAAACCTCTCCGTGTGGTAATGTTTATACACGTAAATCTGACTTAACCTGCGAAGCTGTCTCCAATCCTACGAATGCTACGCTGAAAGTGAGCTAAACACCAAATTATGTGTGGCGAATTATCGACTGAACAAGAAAAATGTTAGTACGTACTTGTAAGTATGAAGTTATTGACGTAATCATCTTCGAGGTCTTGTCTTATGTTGCTTGGGATACGCGCAACATTTTTTTTATTGTTGATAAGTTTGCGCCTGACTGCTATCTCACTTGATGGAAAGCGACGATGTGGTCGACGAGGATGATGGAGCTTGCTTACCTAGAAATAACCTACTTATTCACTCTTGGTTTAAAGATGTTTTCTTTTTCAAACATCACGCTATCTTTTTATTAATTTAGAATCAATTTGAACGATTAAACAATCAAAATCAGTAACTAAAATGTAAAAGATTTGAAAAATTGACAATAATTTTCCTCTCACAGTACTCCTGACTTTAATAGAATCATCTTCAAAGAGATCATTTAGTGCCGCCAAAGCGCAAGTTATAGGAGATATAGCGAGTGCAACTGTACAACATTGAATCAACAAATATCCAGTGCTTTTTCTCGCTTTAGTGATTGTCTGGGACAAAGTAACAACCAAGCAGTCAGTAGGACAGGCGCGTCAATAGTGCCACGGAGCATCATGCAGGTACGGTGAGCTGACTTCGAGCTCGCCTAATCTCTAATAAATTATATCCGAGGTAACCCAGCAAAAAAAAATTTTACTTATTTATTAAAACTTTACTCAGTAGTAAAAAACCTCAAACAAAGGCGGACTTAAAGCATTTTCTACCAGTCTACCTTAAGATGGTGCAAAATAGCCACAGTACGTCCCCCTTACAGCAATGGATATCTCACCGTCCACAATGGACCAAATCCGAGTCAATGGCACGTTTTATGCTACATGGAAGAGGTGTCAGCCAAATGAATGGTGTCCACTAAGGTCGATGCCATCGATGCATCTGAAAAACTACAGGTGGGTTTTAGTCAGTAAATGTCAGATACTTCCATTCACTCCATCCAGAAAAGGAGAATTATTTGATCATTTTCCATCTCAAAAAAACTTCATCTATCAAAAATGAATTTAGATCATTAATAAAAAGCTTATTATTTTGTAACTAGGGCAGCCCTAGGTCGCGGCAACACGTGTGTAGCAGCGCAGGCGCAGTCGGGAGTCACGTTTGATTTACGCGCACCCAGCCCGCTACAAATTGCCGCTCATACCGCTAACAAACGCCATATTATCATATACCGATAAGATGAGTATTGTGGTATCATAACATATTTAGACGCATTGTTTCATGCATAAATTAATTATTGATTTTATATATATGTATATCACTATATTATTTTCTTGGCAGATATATATGTGACCATGTAATTAGGTATGTGTAACGTCGTTCATTTGTTATTATCACTGCCGTATTTTACTCCAATGATTTTTATTATTTGTATTGGTCTATAGAAGAATGTCATCTAAATCTATCGCTACTATTTTACCAGAGTTGTACTAGGTTAATAAGTAAGATAAAACAGACTGCCAGACATAAGCAAAATCAGCCTTATAATGTTCCCACTGCTGGGACTCAGACCTCCTCTCTAGGAGAGAGAATGGGCCACCACGCGGGTCCGGTGCGGGTTTTGAAAGACTATCCTTACTATGACATGTTGAAATGCAAGTCGTGCGAGCGAGAACGAGGTTCCTCTAACAGTTCTGTTATGGTCAAGTGTCAAGAGCTTGGGCACGCCACGATTATGGCGGTAAGTCCCCTCTTTGAGGCGTGGCTGGAAAGACCTCACGGCGTCCTTACCTTCCGCATGACGCAGGTCCTCACCGGACATGGCAAGTTCGGGAGGTTCCTGCATCGGATTCAAGCGGAAGAGACGCCCGGGTGTCGCCACTGTGCGCAACGCCCGGAGGACACGGTGGAGCACACCGTCGAGGTGTGCCCTGCCTGGGCGGAGCATCGCCGTGCCCTCGTGGGGGCGATCGGCGGCGGAGACCTCTCGCGCCGGGCCCTGGTCGAGGCCATGGTCCGGAGCGAGGAGGAATGGCAAGCGGTCGCCTCCTTCTGCGAAGCAGTAATGCTTGCAAAGGAGGAGGCCGACCGCATCAGGCAACGGCGCCCTCGCCGCCGTCGCCGGGATTCCGATCCCGATTTCCGGCCACCGTAGACGCAGGCTCGCGGACGGCGAGCTATGGGTAGCTCGCTGTCCGATCGTCCGGTAATGGACCGAGTCTAAGACGTCGACGGCGCGCACTGTTCCCGCGCGCCTCAAGGAGTTGTCAGCAGCAGGAGGGGCCCAGCTGGGTCGAAGCCTACTGGGGACAGGGTTGTCCGAAAGGGAGCTCGTGCTCCAGTATGAAGGCTAGAAGGAACGGCGCGGGGTTTTTAGTCAGTAAGAGTCTGACACTGTCTCCCGCTCCACCCAAGAGCGGGTTTCGTCAAAGATGATTTTCCCCGTCGACAAAAAAAAAAAAAAAAAAAAAAGTGTCAAGAGCTCGTGGTAGCACTGCTGCTCGCGTGCTTTTATTCGTGAGTCTGTTATAGCAATAACTCCACCACGACGAAGGGCAAATACCTATTTTAAGTATTCGTATGATAAGTTCCTTCTTGAGGAAAAATATGATTTTGAAACGTGTTTCAAGTGCACCTGTCATAACATTCTTTCCGTTGTTGATGTTTACGTCGTATCTAAAATACCGTCGTGCGTTGTTTATGAAAATGTGGAGAGCGAAGGGCTTCCGAAATCATTGAAGTTTATGAATAATGTTGACAGGAAATTTACCTTTTTCGATACAAGGTTTTAGAGTCAACGGGCAGTAGGATTGTTCGAAACAGTTACCCGGTCCCGGAATCCAAAGGGCGGCTGAAGCAACACAAGCTTGTTTTAGTCAGTAAAAATCTACACTGTTTCTCTCTCCAACCAAAGCGAAAGGAGTAATTTGATTATTGCAAACAACAATAAAAAAGCGTCAACATAAATCTTTACAAATAACAAAGCTTTAGAAGTTTTTGATACATAGATGTGCGCATCACGTAAAATTTACGAAATTGATAATAAAACTTATCTACTTATAATTTAAAATTGTGTGTAACTTGTTATATTAGTTAGATTTTCGGTTGACTGTATCGAAAGATTATACTACATTCATTGACTGTTAGGCGGTCTCCGTGCGATTTTGATATACTACAACAATCTGAGAACAACTATCAGGTAGTTACCAGGACCAGACATAACACCCATTTAGTCGGAGGATTCTCCTGTTTTAACGGAAATTGTAGGACTATACAGCTCCACATACCTTTAAACTACTCACAAAAGAAGACGTTATTAGCAAAAGAGCAGAAGCTATAACTTCTGCAAATAAAAACATATTCCCTAATTCCCATCAAAAGCTCGGTAAACAAATAACTGGCCACATTGTTTATGCCAAAAGAGACTCAAGGAAAAACGATTCAGTGAATCATTGGGCTGGCGGGTTGAAATCCGTTTTGCTTACAAATAGACAGTGTTCGGAGGAAGTACGAACGAATTAGAGGCAAGTGAGCAAGCACTTTGATCACGAAGTGGTGTCAACATAGCTTGCGAGACTCATTAACAAGCCGATCGAGAGACGTCACTTCGAGGATTCTTTAAATGCATGGACTTAGACGGAGATAGGTGTTAAAATAGGTGGGAATTCAAGACAAACTATTACACTGTAATAAGTGCAAAAATTTCTCTTTTGTTAACTTCGTCTATGTATATTTCGAATATCAGTTCAAAAAATATTGCCAATTTTTCTTCTTTGATTTTATTAGTTATCTACTAGTTGTGTCTACTTTGCTCACGTGTATCATGTGTCAGATTCAGCGTAATAATGATCTAATATGTACGTATTTAGATCGCGTCAGGTATTAAAATTTAAAATAGATGACAATTCAGTAGAAAATGTTACTGCTAAAACCATGTTTAATTCATCTATTAGATAATTATCTTGTTACACTTAATTTCATTTAAAGCTTTTTAAAACTATGCTGTATTTCCGTTGTTTTCTTTTGATCAGTTACTTTGTCATATATAAGTACTTAAAAAGTAAATATAAATTATATTATTAGCAAGGCACATTTCTAAAATGTAATGGTTCATTCAATACTATTTCTCCTTCAATGTATTGTTTTGTTTTCTCTATTCGAACAGAACAATGTATCTTGTCTAATCAATTAAATCAAAAAGGCCATTAATCTTAATTTGTTTGAAACCAAAGGTTTGGTTTATTTACAGTGATGTTGTTTCATACATACTTTCCCGTCAAAAAACACACTCAAAATTCTTCATACAAAGAAAGTTGCGCCTTTTGATTGACTTGCAATTACTATGCCTTGAGCCAATTATAATGAATTCCATTCCATTAGAGAGCTCAAATTACCGTAGTCTCTTGTGCCAACAAATGTAATTTAGACAACTAGTTACTGTTTCATCATTAGGAGCAACTGTTACCGCAAAAACTCTTAATAGAAACAAATAATAATATATAATCTTCACGATGTTGAAATATTACCAACCACGATTCGTCGAAGCTGGTTGAAATGACCAATGCTGGTTGAATAACAACATCTTTAAATCCAACTTTAATAATAGATGATTCTCCTACATGTAAAAATATTACAGCTTTTACAGATTTGGAGCTCTCAGGGTGGAGACACCAGAAATAATACTATGTAATAGGATTTAATTATTTAAATTACATGCATATCTATGATACCAAATTAGGTATACTAATAAATATCAAATACATAATTGAGAAAGAATAAGAATAAGTAGGTAGGTTGAGTCAGCTGCTAGAGTTTCGATTAGGAGTTTTATCCGTTTTTTTTTTGGCAGTGTGAAATCATCCAATAATTTTCCTGTTCATGGGTGGAGGAAAGGGACATGTCAGACTTTTACTGACTAAAACGGACCTGTATCTTTCAGTTGCTCTTTAGGTTCCAGGACAACAGTACCCTTTTCAGAAATTGGCTTTAGGTCTTATAGGAAATATTGAAATCATATAAAATAAAAGTTACGGTAAAAACCCTCATCAGCAAGCAAGATGAAAAGTACTGAACAGTATTCAAGCACAGTTACATAAAAAACCATCTGGATAAACTACTCTACTGCATATATTGGAACTTAAAGGCCTGATAACTGATTTTTCATAGGTGTATCAAAAATGGTTATCCAGATATATAACAAGTTCGGTAAATCAGTCAAGCAAAACGAATCCTTTATAGAATAACGCAGGCGTTGGTGCAAGCAGATGTGTTCTAGGAAGAGCATTGTATAGGCGAGGTGTCGCCTCTGTTGTGACTGCTGATTGACTGATGCTGCCAACTAATCCGACGCTATCCCTACAGACTACGCTATTCTCGGAGAACAAATATGCCTCCCTGGCTGCATTTGATACTATCAATGTTTACACGTTCGTTTCTATATCTGCAATAATGGCACGCGATTCTGTAATGTTGCCGATTAGATCTTTGATTACAGTTACGTTGTGATGGTTCGTTGTTCGATCTGTCCTCATATACGCATCTAATGTTTTATGGTCTTATGATTTGATAGAATTGGACTCGATGTCAAAATAAAACAATGAGACGCCCAAAATAGTAATTGTTGATGCCATTAAAGAGTAGTTTTGGAAACCATATCGATTTATCCCACTACATAATTAACCTTTTCTACGCCAACAATGCTTTCAAGCGACAAACGTATTATAAAAATTGTCACATTCTTTATTGATAAGATATTAAATATTACCAACATGATCTGCAATTACTTGGTTGTATTTGTATTTCTCCTATCATTTCATCTCAAACTATTTCAACATTAAATTCAGTAGTACTTTGATCATTACAATTACCCGCATCATTAGTACCTGCATTTATCACTCCTTATCGATCATCACCTCTCCCTGCATTTCCCGCTAATGCTCTCAAACATAGGAATGCCAGGTACTCATTGTGGGCCGAGTACCGAAGTGTTGTGACTGCTGACAGAAAGGTGCCAACTTCTATTCTGAGAGGCGACGAGGCTGCCGATTGGTTGCGGTGTTGCTGGCATCATCAAGGTGTGTTATACAATGAGAGAAGTGAGATTTTAAAGCAAACATGATCGATGAGCAAATACTTGATACTTTTGCTTTGATCTTAAGAAAATATTAGGTGGCCAATTTGTATAGAAAATCTAAAAATTTTATAATTTTGATTTACCAAAATGTTTGCTTGAACAATCAATATATTCTTTAGATTTTATGTGTAGTTTATTGACTCTCTTGCTGTATAATAATGATGCATGCGAATTGATAAAATCTGTAAAGACTTCCTAAGCTCTTATAACTTCGGTAAGTTTTTTTTTTTCACTGTCCATTTTGGACACGGTTTAGTTAGGACTCCTGGATCAAACCCATGTGATAAATGCTCACAATTGTCATATATTTCTTGTCGCAGGTTATAATTAAAATTCTTCTCAAAAATATAGGGATATTAAACCAAATTACACCCAGTTGTCACAGTATCCAGAAGGCTGACAGCATTGCTATGTTGATTGTCTGTGCTAATTCTTTGGGCAAAGAACAAACCACACAAGAAGTTGATGAGTCGATGAAAAATATCCTTGAAACCCAATGACTCATCAAATTTTATCAAAATTGGGTTAGTTGTTCAAACGTGAAAGCAAAACAAACCGAATTACATTCACATTTATAACATTAGAGAGAATGGATCAAAAATTATACTTTGGTTTAATTTGAATGCTTTTTACATTAACCACTTAAATTCTGTAAAGAAATTCATAAACTCTGTTGTGACGTTCTTGTTCCAAACATTTAATAACTTAAGTAGGTACTTCACACTTGAGCTAAGCTACTTCAACCACAGAATTGTGTGCCTCTCAACTTTCACACGGACCATTTGTAACCGTTATGATTATGAAGTGTTCTAAAGTTATCGTTTACATAATACTACGGTTATCTGTAAAATAATGTAGTAACTTGTGACGTAGTATTTCACACAAGTGTGAAAAATACAGTTCCCGCTACAATTTGTCCATCAAACAAAATCCATGCGCTATTTCTCAAAATAATTTGCTACTAAATATTATGTTTACAACATTTAATTTGCAAATGAGCCTCATCAGAAGTCTTAAAGTTACCCAAAGGTACTATGGAAAGGGCTTTGCTCGAAGTTTCCTTGCGTGCTCCCAAAAAAAATTATGATATTTTAAGGAGAACCGACATAGGCCAAAGAATCGCCAAACTTAAGTTGCAGTGGGCAGGGCATATTGCTCACAGAACAGATAGTCAATGGGGCCGAAAGGTTTTGGAGTTGTGAGCGTGCACCGATGGACCGACAACCTGGCGAGAGAACAGGAACGTTACGGTCGCTCTATCGTCTAAAAAATCTTCTTCCAGCTCACATAAAGGTACTGCTTGTACAGTCCCTAATTTTTCCCATTATTGACTATGGTGACGTGTGCTACTATGATCTGAATGCAGATCTCCTCAATAAACTTGACCGCCTTCTGAATAACTGCATTCGATTTGTCTTCAACCTCCGTAAGTATGATCATCGTATCTGAACATCGTTCGCTTCTGAAATGGCTACCTATTCGTCAGCGTAGAGCACTAAGGGCCTTGACTACCCTGTTTTCTTTTCTAGACAAACCTTCTTCTCCTTCTTATCTAACTTCTCAAATTCAATTCCTTTGCTCTACACATACTAAAAATCTCCGTTCAACGAATAATCGTCTACTAAGATGTCCTTCACACCGGTCTGGGTTTATCCGGTCCTCTTTCTTTGTCCAGGCGATCTTTCTCTGGAATGCGCTCCCATTGAACATCAGGATGGCATACAGCCGGTTCTCTTTTAAGGTAATGGCACGTGAACACATTCGGAAGAAATTGGCAGAATCTTCATAGCAGTGATTTATTATACTCATTTCTCATAGTAATTTTGTTTATTTGTATGTATTTATATAAGTATTTATTTTTATAATTATGTATTAATTTTGATTTTAATTTTTCTTTTTTGTTTACTTTGAAGTTAGCACCTACCATGTTATGTTTCTGCACCACCCTAAGGTCGACTGGTAGATAATGCCTAAGGCATTAAGTCCGCCTTTGTACAGTGTTTGTGCAATAAGCATTAATAAATAAAAATAAATAAATAAAACATGCGATGGATGCGAGACATACTGGGCCGTTCGTTGTGTCGACACTTTGGAGAGGCCTATGTCAAAAAGTGGACGTCTTTTGGCTGAGATGATGATGATGATGGCTTTGTCACAATATTGACTATGTCACTCCTTTATAGATAGATTTTGTATTTTAATTTATTTTAAGTGATTGTAATAAATTATATTTTATTTAATATGTCGAGTAAATATTGTTTAAGATATAATAATATTATAATATTGATAAAGATTGGTTGTTTGTTACACGTGATTATTGCAATTTCATTCCATCAAATGAAATATGATTTTGCAACGTTTGTAAACGTTGAAAAATCGAATTTAAAGGTTGTTGTGATACAGACTAATAGTAACTAAAGCAAGGCCAATCTAGATGCACCGTTTGACGTTCTACACGTAGTACGTTTTAATTTTAATTTGTTGAATAAAATTTTTATATCTTGTGACAAAATATAAAATTGTTTCATAATTCAATAGTTTTACAGAAAAGACAATAGAAATAGTGTTAGTTACGAATATACAAAGCTATTTTTATAGAAAAGTGTGACACGTCAAACGGTACTTCTTAGATTCATTGTGCTATAACAACAAACTCATAAGCCAGTGTTGCCAGACTAGCCAGCCACTATTCTGGCAGCTAGTAGCACGGTCCAGCGCCATCGCTAATAGACAATAGTGATTTGTGTCTCGGGCCTCATTGGCTGTTAACTGATCCTATCAGCCATTACACTTTATTAATTAGATCATTATGAGTGTTGTTTCGTATTATAATAGCTAAACGTTTATATTTATATATTTATATTAATCTACAGCAAAGCTGTGAACCGTAGTGTAATAGAAAATAACTACAACAAACTGTGTATTTTGAAATTTAAGTATAAGTAATTTTTTGGATTCTTCTTCATTTTTGACAATTCTTTATTCTATATTCGTCGTTGTACTCACAACTTTTGTAAAACGAACAAAATATGACAACATAGGTCAACCAATTGGGATAACCCAAAATTGGGGTTGCGGTATCAATCATGCGAATGCACACAAATCTGAATATTTATTCGAAAAACTTGAACGATAATGCGAATATCTGAAAAGCCTGGCATATGAAGGGCTCAATCGTGAATGGAACAAGGCAATGATAAGAGTTAGTCTTCTTTTCTTAATCTCTTGAGACTAAACTTAAGAAACCAAGGATTGTAGAGTAAACCAATGTAGATAACTAACAGATAAAATGGTTCGTTTGTTACTCTGGGAAAGGCCTTGTTCTATTCATTCCACTTTTCCCAGCTCTGGGCTGCTTATTTACAATACCTAAAGAATACAGTCGTCTCGCCATCTCCTTAGAACTTAGCACAACTGCTACCTAATTAAACACAAGAACGAAGTGTATTCAAATTAATGTAAACAATAAGAAGCGTGCTATTAAACACATTCTTAGTAGAAACAATTTATTAGATTAGGATATAAGGAAGTTAAACGTCGAAGGAATGGAACAATTTGCCTGCTGTGGTCTTCCCGTCCGATTATTATAATTTGGGTATCTTCAAGGCTAGAGTGAATAGGCTTTTAATAAACTAGTGCGCCTCACCATCAGAGATTGCACTAGTTTATACGAATTAAAAAAATAATAATATAAATATAATAGGAATGAAGTTGCGAGTTCGAAACCGGTCAAGAACCAATGTGAATTTTTCAATTCATACGTACTTTTCTTAGTTTATCTAGGACATTACTGACACCCCGTGCCTCGGAAAGCACGTATAGCAGTTGGTACCTGTAGACACTCGTAGGTAAATCTTTGACAGTCGTTACAGGTCTAACTGCCAGAAAGTCTGGCTGTCTATTCAAGGAGCATCATGTTGTCCAGTAACTAGATTGTGAAGGTTTGATAGACAGTCGCTCCATGAAAAACACAGGCATTCAGCCGATCATCCATCCAGCCAGTTAGACTGGGAGCCGATTCCAAGGTAGTTGGGAAAAGGGCTATGGAGATAATGGTGAGTTTAAAATATAATTAAAATACTTATTATTATACAAGGCTATACTCCGGTCAAAATAACATCAGAAATTTAAAAAAAAAAATGTTTACTGTCCGTTCAACCGATTTTGACTTTTATTACGTTGTTGGCATGACGACGAATGGCAGCTGCAGTAAATATGTAGTTTGTATTGTAATCATTTTTTGCTTTTAATGTCATTCCTACGAAATAGAAGTTAAAATCGGTTGAACATACAGAAAAAATAGGTTTAAAAAATAGTCTAAACTTAACGTGAATCGAGTACAGATTATAATGAAAATAGGAAAATAGGCTCTACCCTTTGAATTTACTCTAAGATTAAGGAAAAAATATCTGATGGACCACTCACTTACTACAATAAGTTACTTCTTTACCAGAGAAAAACATGGTTTAACAAAATCCTTCCTTTATTTTCGTCCATAAAGCGGACATTCCCGAGGTGTTACCTCACATCGCTCGCTCAGCGTCGGCCGCGCTCCATCACCAGCGCTAATGGTGATTTGTGTCGCAGGCCTCGTTAGCTGTTAACTGATCCCACACTACGTCATTAGCTGGGCCTTTTTAAAATACTGTAACTCTGGTGTCTGACATAGTATTTGTTAGGTTTCTGAAAACACAGACTTGATTGATGATAGTAAATTGCAAGATATATTCGAACAAATTGTCAAGACAGTTTCTGTTGTTTTCTTTGACAATAAGTTTTTTCATACAATAATCTAATATTTTACCACTTCAACACAACGCCATCTATTCCCAAACTAAGCACAGTTTGTGCTATGAGTAGGTACTAAACAACAGATAAACACACCTATATATTTCTAAATATATACACATTATATATTTATTTTATTACACCTAGACACAGAACCAGATATAGTGCTCATCAGTCATCACACAAACATTTGTCTTGGGTGGGAATCGAACCCACAGCCTCCGGCATAGCAGTGGCTAAAAGCCAGTGATTTTTATTGCCAAAGGATTTTCATTATCATTATTTTTTTAACGTTTCTCTACACGTCTGTATCGTGGCCGTGAGTACGTTCATAAACTTGTAAACTCACACATGGGTGAATATCACAATTTTTTTAAATTTTCAATTGTGGTGGCGAATCTTTTTATTTAGTTTTCGTTAAAATCAGGGACCCAGAACCCTAATTCTCACAAAAACCGAGGATAAGAAACTGAAGCGAAGAAACTCTTACCTCAGTTTTCCTGAAAATTAGTATTTTTACGAAAGCTGCAGTAACGGTTTCGCCACCAAAATTGAAATACTGATATTCACCCACATACAAGAGACACGGAATAACTATATGTAAGCCAAACAAAATTTTTTCATGCTGGAATCGAATCTGTGTCACGCAAAGCAGGCTGCCAATCGTTCAACCACTGCGCCAGCCGTGCCAGTTCAACAATTTTAATAAAATAATTTATTTAGTCACTCATCGTTCATAATATTAATCGTTATTTTCTACATAACTACTACTTCTATACGTATTTCTCCTCCAAATATGTATATACCTACTTCGCTAATTACTAACCATTCTCTAAATATCTAATCACAAATAAAGAAGTTCAGAAACCCGATCACGAAGTTATTCATTCTCGTATTTTTATTTATCCCGAGGAATCCGACTAAATGTCAAACAAATAAATCGTTCGCGTCCTACAGAAAAAGTAATGTGTATTGGAACATTTAATTATTCACTCAAGAATACATTTGGGTGGCAAAGGATTGTTATTACAGAAGTACAAAATGGAAATTCGAATTAAAGAAGGAAGTTATAGTTGAAAATATGGAAATCTAAACAGTTTTGGGAAACCACACAGATGATTATAGAAGTGTTATGGGCAAGACAGGTAGAACAGAGATAATAGAAGAATGGAATAAGAAAATTTGTTACTCTGACCCCGAGTTACATAGGACAAACGCAGACTATAAAAAAATCAATCCAGTGTTTTAAAACGCTTCTTTTATGCTATCCCTACTAATATTATAAATGCGAAAGTAACTCTGTCTGTCTGTCTGTCTGTCTGTCTGTCTGTTACGCTTTCACGCAAAAACTACTGAACGGATTGAGATCAAATTTGGTAGGTAGGTAGAAGAGACACTGGAATAACACATAGGTTACCTATAATTCCACTGCTGAGCACGGGTCTCTGCCCGCGCGATATAAACTGTAGTCCACGCGGGCGAAGCCGCGGGCGGAAAGCTAGTTTAAAATAATACCGACACAATTGGATAATTTAATGAGGACAAACATACATAGCGTTCTGTGGGTTAATGTGAAACTGTTGACTTTGTCAGTAAGCTTAAATTGCAATGAAAACTTAACTAGACTTTATTTATACCTACATTGTAAGTACAAGAACTGGCCCTCATTAAAAAGAAGGTTCAACCTCAACCTTCAATATATCATCGTTATAATTTAGAAAATTCAAACGTTTCCCAAAATTCCTCTTCAGCCACACTAAGTGACATCAATATTTACGCCGACCTCCTGCAAAACCAATACGCATATTAGCTAAACGATCACTCCAGCAATAAAGACGATACTTTACACGCAAAATATACGAAAGAGCCGTCAAACAATGCCCGAAGTAATTGATGCTGTGCCACAGAATAAAATTATGACGCTGGGAGGGAAGTGAAGACCTGACCGACGCGTAAATCAAAGCCAAGACGTGATGGTTACCACACACGATTGTTTGAATAACTTGTATCTTCTGCTTAGGGAGATTGAGACTTGAAAAGACGGGGAGAGGGTGGGATTTTGATTGGAAGGATTCACGGAAGGGGTGTTGTGAGAAAAATTGTTTGGAGAGGAATGTTTCTTCATTAGTATTGTTGTGATTATGGAATTGTTACTCGTAACATAAGTATCATGTCGTTAATTGGTTCTTAATTAAATAACATCTTTAATTAATCAACAACTTCTGATGTCATTATCATTGAAAAAGTAAGATGAGGGTTAATGCTTTTGCATTACCTTCATCTTTCTTTTCTTTATCATCGTCGTCTTTTGTTATCAATTGATAGTATCTCCCGAATTATAACTCAATATACTTCTACATATATAGATACAAACCAACTTCAAGTAAATTACATCACTCACAATGAAAAATGCCAACCAATAAATAACTGCTGTTACGGAGCAACCCTATCTTTTAAAAAGGGAACAACATGCGCATACGCAGCACCGTTTTGACATCGGAACTAATTGGGCAAATTTATACAGAATATCGTCACGGGGACGATATCGTGACGAGATGGCGACGGCAGGGGAACGTGACGGCATAATAACGTGACATAATTATAAATATGACTGAATAGTTACGAGACGGAGCTCCACCATTACTGCTGTAACATATCACAGTGGTAACGTAGCTGATCGGTAATGTGACAGAATAGAATCATTACGGAGCTATAATGTAACAGAATAGTAACGTGCCGGAACAGTTACTTGAAAGTATGATAACATGACGAAGTAATAAAATGACAGTACGGAAAAGTCGTCAGGATTACTTCGTCATGTTACGATATCATACCGTCGGATGGTATCGTAACATGACGGGACGATAACGTGATAGGACCATAAATTGATAGAACGGTAATGTAACGGGTAGGTACCGTAAAGGAACAGGGACTGATATATGAGGCATGCGTGAACGCATAGTTCGGATTACCAGGAAGATCGGTGATTTGTACGAGTATCTGAGGAAATAATAATATATGCTCTAGCCTTAATTAGTTGGACATTCTTTGTAGTGATTTAAATGTCGATGACTCAATAAGTATTCTAAATATTCATTACTGGTTCCTTGGTTACAATACTATCGTCACAATGAAATTCAGACATTATCACATAATATTGTAGAGTTCTAAATCAACTATTTAAACCTTTTAATTGTCATGTTTGAAATCTCAATAGGAAACTGCGGTCAGTTTTTATATGCCTCAACACTTTTTAATCATAAAATAAGCAGAGTAAATATACTAGGATATTAAAATGACAAAAGAAGAATGAGTCTTGCCTTCCAGCGTAGGCGCCACGTATTCACAGTTTGAGGCGCCTTCTTCACAATTAACCGCAATGACACACGTGTTAACGATATCGATGCTTTATGTGCACAAATTGCCTATTGCGACCCTTATGAGAAAATATAAATGTGTAAGTTTTGTAAACAAAGCTGTAGCAAAACAAATTGAACACTTTGGTTACATTGTGTCTAAACATTTACAAGAAAAAATACAGAACAGTAACTATTACAACTAAACAATAAGTGCCTATAGGTTTAATGTACAATTATGATAAAAAGAACATTCGGCTGAGTTGTTTTTGGACTCGTTTCCAATAAAAGTAACAATACCCAAAAAACAGTTGCAGAAAAGATAAAGCTGTTCAACGAAATCAATAAAAATGGATTTTGAACAGACCATGATTAAACCGTAAATTAAAATCAAATGATACTTTAACTGAAATCAAACAAACATTGAATATAGATGTGATACTTCAAAGTTTGAAGACGAGGCGCTTATAACAAACGCGCTCAAAATTAAAATATTACGAAAACAAACAAACGACGGAGCCACTGTTTATTTTACTTACGATGCTATATCGCGCCGTCCCGAAGACGAACGCGGTTTCAGCGCCACAATACATTATAACACTATTCCTTTGTGATTTTAATCGTGTTTCCTACAAAATCTAACAAAACAAACAGAAATTAATAAATTTCTTCACACTGTTTTCATTATTGATAGCAAAAACAAATAGTTTTATGAGAAATTATGAATAGTAAGAACGTAATTTCGATATTATTTATGGGTGATTGTAATTATACGATTTGTTGTTAGATATGGAACACGTTATAAATACAAACCAGTGTTTTGTAAAGGAACCAATTAATAAAAAAGCGTGCTTATTTTTAAACAATTCAAATGGAATGAAAATTTAACTGGAATTATTTATGAATCATTAGATGAACATTTCATTAACGATATATATTTACCAAACGGTAACACATATTTTTACAATAACTGATCTGACATATATGTCAGAGTATAGGAGTCTATTACGTGGTCTTATAATTCCAAATACCAATAAAACAATAAAGATAAGTAAAAATAAATTCTGCAAGGGAGGATCATCAATCAAATTAGATTCTGTTACTCTAGTAAAAACATATCTAACGCCTTAGTCATATATAATAGCAATCTTGCACCAATGGAAAAATGATTGAAGACTTTAAAGTTAAACCTCACGCTGCTATACAAGTTAATTGTATCAAACAAGGGCTAAACGTTAAAGATAATAATAAATTCTTGGTAAATCACGAGATGTGCGTGAGAGTTAAATCTAAATTAGCTGTGACTGAGGGAGCTATTTTTAAAGTTACAGTTACAAATATAATTCTAATTGTTATATTTTCGTGATTTGATATGATTTGTTGGAATGCTCTTATAGCATTCCAATAAATCTTCTAACAAGATCTATTTTTATTTCAAAAGAGTTAATACTCCATAGAGGGTCCGAGCACTCATGGAGTTTCCGGGATATCAGCAAACAGCTGGTCAACTCTTCGTGTGACCAGACGGCTGGGCTTTTCTTCGGACAATGAATCAGCATTGTTATCCAATATGGCAATGCTGCCAGCGTTCTGGGCACTCTTTCCATTGACATCGATGTTGATGAATTTTTTTATGCCCAATGAGTTTTTTTTTTCCTACCTGTTTGTACCTACTCGTACATATTATTATTTTGCGGTTTGTATAGTTATATGCCTATTACCTAAATACTAAGCTATAATACTAATTAATTAAGATGTACTTACCTGAATAAATTGAATTAACTGGCATATCCCTCTTCTAGAGAGGAGGCCTCAGTCCCAATAGTGGGAACATAATAAATGATTATGCTATTATATGTTCCAAGCTAATCTTCAATGCCCTGATCAATTATGTAGGAAAGCTGGAGAATGTTCAAATTATTTAAATAAATCTTAAAGTCAAACTACACTATTAATTTTGTATATGTTCAAAATGTAATTTTTTAGTCATTATTTTGCATATCCCTTCCTCGAATAGCCATCAGACTTTAATTTGCATCAAATAAATAAAATCATAGTACTCATACACCTATTTTCTATTGAATGCACCTTTATAATATTCAATACAAATCTCATCAATATCACATCCATTCAATTCAAGTCTCGATCGCATTCCGTTACAAACCACATGTTGTGAATTTTAATTCCATTCATATTTCAATCATCTCGCGACTTTATTCCAGTTCTCGAGAATATCCTCCATTCCTCCCAGCTGCGACCACCGTCCGTCGTATCATGACTTATGCCCCAATTGTTTGTTTTCATTATAAGCTCTCGTAATCCTGTATATTTTTTTGTTTCATATTTTTTTCTGAGCACTCAAAATAGATGGTTTGTTTGTAAGCCGTGAGAATTTGAAAGGGCATGTCAACGGCGGATTAGTGATTGATTTTGCGTTTTGTAGGTGGTCTGATTAATTTGTTTGTGCGTGCTTTATCACTTTTATATTTTTGGTTATTCTGGTTTTCGAAGCTATGGTTCCCGTTTATGACTCAATCAGCGTGTACATACCCACGTTGCCGTTGTGACTCTAATTAATTCACCCATGTCTCAATTAATCCTGCTCATATAAAATTTGAACCCACCGATTCAATGAATCATATTTTACACTATTTCTCATAAAACCGTTAAAGAAAACTACACTTGAAGGACCTAAATACACAAACACGCTTCAGAAAAAAATTTCGTTCGCAAACACTCGGCTAAGAGAAATCTATTTTTGAATGACAAATTGCACGCGATAATTTGTTAAAACGTCAAGTTATGGTAAAAGTATCAACGTAAGGGTTGTAAAACAAAATTCATAGATAAAATACACGATAAGGGCCACGTGTAGGCAACGAGTCTGCAATATGTTAAGTTTTTTCCACCCTTGTAAAGTTCTACAGTTAAATTATCGTAGAGCTGTCTGAGTTAGATACAAGTTTTAGGGAACAGTAAATTGCAATCTGTTCTGCAGGAATAATTTAGTTTCACTTTTTAAGATGGTATTACTAGTGGAACGAACCTAGCAACGTTTTGTTCAGTCTGTACTATTATGTTTTACTCTTCTCGAAATACTAAATTTAATCACTTAAGTCGGATATCGATATATCCGACAAACACTTGCATTTATTCCGCCAGGGTCGCACACCGATGACCAAATACTCCATTTCCATCAGCTCTTCTGTCACCACTGAGATTGAAGAGCTAAACGAGATGGAGTTCCTAGTCTTGTGACTACTAAACACGTCTCGACAATATCGTCGAACCAATCCAACACAAGCAGTAAAAGGGTTAATTTATGTACGCTTTTGTAAGTTTACATATTTTTGGAAGAATAAATTTAAGAGGGTCCTTTTCCACTCGCCTATCGTCAACCGCGAAAATGGTTTAAAAGACTGTTACTTCATCTAACGCAATCCAACGCGATATTTGACCAAAAGGCAACGCAAAAAAAGAGAGATAACACCTGAAAACTCTGTTACGAGTAGTATTCAGTAATTCCAAGATTTACTCGAATATTTCACAAAACTTGCTCCAGGAAATAGCTGTTTTTTTTAACCCTTAAAAGTTTAAAAAAAAAGTTGTCGTCATTACAAGGCTTCTAGTTTTACTTTTGTGACTTTTTTAATTTTTAGGCAAATTACGAAGTGTCAAAGTTCATACAAAATAGGAGATTTTCAGAGGTCTTTACTGGATTAGTTTTACACAAATTTAGAAATTGATTTCAATAGAAGCCTAGATAATATCCACAAGATACTGTGTTTCCAAAATATCTAATGAAAAATGTGTAATAACGTCATAATTGGTTATGAGCGGTTGTATGAAAAACCCGTTGCCAATATCAGAAAATACACAGCCGTTCATGTGAATGTGATGCATGTTTTCCTTATTCGCGTAGTTTTTGGATCATTCATGTATGCGCCATACCTACAATGAATAAATTCCTTTCTTTGGTCTATATTTACTTTTCTGTCACAAACTCTTTACGCCTCTGAGAACTTCCTATGGCGTGACGTCTTAAAATTATCATATTTTCAATGAAAGGAAGGTACGAGTATAGTCTTTTTCATCTTGTATCCGTCTACATCTCACACCTTGGACCTGATAACTTGTATAATCAAATTTTTCAAAACGTTACTCTCTTCCAAATTCAAGGCATGCTATAGTTTCTACCCGGATGTAATTAATGTATAACCTACTGCTCCATAATTCCCTGAAGCTCTTAATCTTTAGTTTACATTACAGTTTTTGCAATAATAATCAGTATGTTTATCATCGCGACCACGTGTGACTGCCTGGAGTGGCGCAGCGTATCCTTGGACGAAAAAACTTTGTTCTTTTAGATTTATAGAGCTCTTGAGTATTGGGGTAGGGTTGGGTGCTTGCGAGGTTGCTTTTAAACTTTTACGGATTTTGGGCAAACTAATGTGAACTTTAGCTTATGTATCGTCTTCAATAGCTATGTTTTCAGCGATAGCAAACAGATTACGAGAGCATCATTGTCTGAATTTTTACTTTAAAACATATTTATATCGTGAAAATAATCAATATTATGAGAAGAAAAATTATTGAACCGACTACAAATGAAAATAAGACAGGGGTAGTGATGAGGGTGTAATGATAGTTTTTCCCAAACGATTAGGCAGAACTTCTAGTTTTCTGCTGACATATTTTAGCATTTATGAGTATTTATTGCTTAATATATTGGTTCAGTCAAACAGTCATGTATTATTGGTAGAATATCTTGTTAATTTTTTTTCATATAAAGTTGTATAGTACCTATAAGATACATTCCAGCTGAATGTCAACTCATTTTCTCGTCACACACATAAACGTTTACGACACAATAAATAGATGCTACCGGAAAATCTATATCTTCTTTAAATTCTTATAAACGATATTTATTAGGGAAACCATTTGTCCAACCTGCCGCTGATTCATTGACATTTTTATGTTTTTCTGAAAAGGTGGGTAGTGATGATGTCTCGTTAGTATTTGATGATTATGTGTTCAGGTACCTACGTAACTGTTTTGCAAATATCTGTCATTTTTAAATCTGACTCATAAAATGTTGTCTAAGATTGTGTATTAGAATTCTTTTTTATTTCATTAAAAACAAACCCTCATGAGCATCTATACATCCAAAGAAGCTTTATATTAATTAGATACTCATTTATTTCAGTAATAGACTACTTTATAATTATTATCTTCCGACTATAAGTACATACCACTTACTTTTTTTTATTAATTAAAAATCTTGTAGCCGTGCAGGATTTTTTCTTTCAAAAACCACCTCTCTTTCCTTTTCGTTTCCATAAATATAAAACATCAATAAAATGCATGTTTACTCCTTAGTTATTATTGAATCGATCATTAAGAATTTAATATAATAATAATCGATATCAGTTGGGCACAAAAAATTAAACACGTCAAAACCAAAAATAAAACTAACAGTAATTAGTAACCTTTGAAATAACAAAACGGTTGAATTGGAAGTATTCAAGTCAAGTAGCATTGAAGTTTTTTTCACGTCCGCCGGGCGTTGGTTAATTACCACAAAAAATGTGGCCACCCCTGCAGGGTCATCAATCTATATTGGCGTTTGTTTTGAACTCTATGCTCTTCGGTTTATTGTTTTAAAAACATTTTTAAAATTGATAAAAGTAACAAATTTGAATATAGAACATGTGTGATGGCCAGCTATAAAATGAGGTAGGCCACTTAATGGATCGTTAAAGAGAAAAGGGTCTATTAACTGAAATACACAGTAGTTAAAGTGTTTGAAAAAAGACGTGTTGTGTATTCAGTACCTAGATTAAATGAAATAGATATGTAAATTATAGTGAGAACAATAAAGGACACTTGTGTGGATATAAAAACATGAGTTCACAGATGTTTTTATTGATATCACTTCTGCTTTCAATACGAGACTGCATGAATAACAATAACACACAACTATCCCCGTTTACATAATAACTTATTTTCGAACAGTTGAAAAACAATTCGTCCAACATTTACTACACTTTTACTAACAGTCCTCACTCAACAATCGTTCAATCATTTGTTCTGAGACTTTTGATGTTGTTACCATTTTAAAATCGGAACATTATAAGCGGCCAGTCACAAAATGTTTGCGAGACAAAAAGATGAGGCTAAAAGATCAGAAAGCTGTGCGACATGGTTGGGTGTCAATCGTCGGCGGGCGTCGATCGCAGCGGCGCTGCTGATGGATAGATGAATGAACACTATCACTGAGGAGCGATGGGAACGCGAGGAATTTGAGTCACGGATACCAGGGTTCGTGAATCGTTGAAGAGGTTTGTTTTTCGCCTTATAAGACGGGAGACTTGTTGCTATCAGGATAATTCTTTTTTTTTTGGCAAAATTGTCTTAAGAAACATTTAAAATTCATCAGCTACAAGACTCTTCATGGACATTCAGATAAGCAATTCTTAAAAAAAAAAATAAGAATTAATATTAGGTTTTCCAGAAAGCTTACTTCGTCACATTTCTTTTACGCTATCGTAGATTTGTCTCGCTTAACGCTAACTTTAACGTTGATTTAACTTTGATGATTTAGAACTAGGTAATAAAAAAATACAAAATACTTTCAATGCCTAGGTACCTATGTACTTTAAAACACTTGTAAAAATTATACACAAATTATAAATGACATCCTCACAAATTTGTCTATTAATGAAGAGAAAAATATTTCATGAATTGGCTTAGCCGTGGAATGCTGAAAAACTGAAGAATTTGACATCCGTGCATATGTCTTCTCCGTAGGTGGTTATTTTCATGCAAGTCATTTTGTATACAAAAAGTTAGAGCAAGTCTTTTGTGCCGGCGACTTGGAGGGTCCAGTCAAGAGGTCACATGTTTTTCAAGTATTAAAAAAAAATTACCTTTGTAAATTGCCATGAAACTGACGATAGAAAGAAATATTCACGAATTACACAACACTGAATATTCGACAGACACAGAACGATGGACGGAAATATTTTAGTCAGACCACGGTCTTCGGTTCAGCTCCACATAAATAAGGAAGGAGTAGAAAATAGACAGAATTTTGCCTTTTCTCTTTTTCAACCAACTAAATCATTCACTTCAACTGAGCTGAACTTTACCCTTTTCTCTCGCCAGGACTTAGACAAAACAAAGGCAATTTACCGGTTCAAAGCCAGGACTTCTCTTATTGGTCCTCTGTCAGCGGCACAAAAGACAAGAAGTCACCAGCATCGCTCACTGACCGTCGAGTTGGCGTGGCTGCTGCCACTCACCCCGCCACTCCTGTCCCTCCATCACATTTCTTCACCGGCGGCCGATTATTTTTTCAACGCGACACAATAAATCAGTTTTCTGTGCGTTAATCAAGGTATGCGCGCGCGCAGACGGTGGCGCGAGGAGAACGCTTCTGTCGTCGCAACGCGTCTCCCGCGCCGAGCCCGCCCCGCCCCGCCCACCGCCCAATCGCGGAGCTTTTATTCCCACAGCACTTTATTTATTTTCAACTGAATTATGTACTACACTGTTTGTTGCTCTGACTTTACCTGGAGACGTACCGATAGCGCCGACGATGTACGTTTTGATTTAAAACGAATCTTATGTACCTATTGAAGCCCACTTGGCTGGTGAGATTTTCCAGACACGTTTGTTGAGTCTAAGTTATATTTAAAATCAAAATACTGTAAGTTCTACCTTTCCTCATTTTTTTTTTGTGCCTAACACCAGGAATTACTCATGTATCGTGGGGTACGCTTTCAAATAATAAAACGTTTCAAAACTGACATCATAAGATACCAGACTTAATTGTAGGTCACAATAATATTTATTCCGCAAAGAATTCGAACCCACGACACTCAACACAGCAGCCCGATGCTCAACCTTTACGCCAACTGTACTGAAAAACAACAGTGTAGGTACATAAAAATTATCTGAATATTGAGTCCTAACTAATATCATGCAGTGATAGGACACTGTTTTTTTTCTATTACAAAACAGGTAATGTTTTTATATCAAGTTAAATTTAACTTAATGTAAAATCATTTATTAAATTAACCCTTCAGATACCGTCAATTAGAGACACAATAGTAAGACAATAGATGCGCGGCCACCGGTGGTCGCTTGGGGATTCATGAATTAAGGTCGGCTTTTTATAAGAACTCTTCAGAGGCTTACCATTATTTTCTTTTTACACTATAGCGCTTAGATGTTGTTACTTTGATACCTAGCATACAAATTGTTTATTAGGAAATAATATCTGTATAATAATATTATAAAGTTTGATGAATTATAAACTCAAAAACTACTGGAACGATTTTAAAATTTCTTTCACCAATAGAATGTTACTTTGTCTCCGAGTATCATAGGCTATATATTTTTTACTGTCTTGCAAGCGATGCCGCTTGTGGAAGCTAGTAAAATATTTGTATTACATAAATAACTCAATATTTTCTCGTATCCACACTTCACGTTATCTACGAATTTTTACCCCACTGCGCCAAAGCCAAAGGAAAGTTATGATTTTGTAAGTGTTTCATCACAAAACAAAAAGAAAAGCCGTCGTCATATGTTGTATAGATAACAACCGTGACACTACTATGGGTTTTCTTTTGGTTCTGTTCATGTTTCTCCAGTAATCTTATTCATTTCAGCATCCTGAAAATCTTGTTTCTTACTTTTTCACCATAATTTTTTTGTTATAATTATTCTTCGCTTTATGCTTCGTTCACCAAACAAAACTATTAACTGTTTTGGAATGCCGTTAATAATCCGCGAAAAATCTGCAATAAAGCATTAACTAACGAACGATAGTAAAGAATTTAATAATTTTCCCAAATAGACACTTTTCGGGAAAAACAATCAATTGCAAAAAAAACGAATTTTAAAACAACACGCGCCTCAAAGAGATATTAGCAAAAGCGTAGAGGCCCAGCAGAAGCGAAGCCTACTGGGGCCAGGGGCTTACTTCCGAAAGGGAGACGCCCCGGTCCGGTCCCGGAACACGAGGCAAAGAAGAAACATAGAAGCAGTTTACTCATCATAAACCTGACGCACCCTCCCTGACTACACCCTAGAGCAGGAAAAGTCATAGGAAAATTTCCTACCTTTAAAATAAAAACACTAATATAAAAGAAATTATTTGATGATTCATCACCAAAAAAAGACGACGCGAAAGTAAAAACGTAAAGTTAGTTGCTAGCTTCTGCCAGCGGCTTCGCCCGCGTGAAAGTCGGTTTCTCCATACAAACTTTGGACTCCCGTTTCATACCCTTAAGGGTGAATATTAAAAAATCCTCTCTTAGTGCTTACTAAGTATTTTATTAGGAAGGAAGCCTACATCATAAAAGGAAACCTTGTGCAAAATTTCAGTCTCAGTAGTTTCGGCTGTACGTCGATATGTCCGTCAATCAGTTTTTTCTTTAATATTACACTAGCTCTTTCCTACAGCTTTGCCCGCGTCTAGGTAGGTCACTCCATACAATAGTTTGAAGTCCCGTTTTATCAGTTTAGGGGGTATATTTAGGAAAATCCACTCTTAGTGCTAGCCTACGTCATAAAATGAAACCTTGTGCAAAACCTTAAAAAAATCACAGTCCCAGTAGTTTTGTCTGTGCGTTGTTAAGTAACACATAAAATGATTTAAAAGAGTGTCCATGGAGTTTTTTGCACGTTCAAGCTTCTCCATAGAGTTCTACGATTTGGAACGTGCAATTTAGCTGCACTTTTCTTGGACTGTCCGACATTTGACTTTCAAAAGTGCATGCAAATGATCTATTTGAAATAAATGTTTTGATTTTATCATTCAATTAATTTTTCCTTTCAATATAGGTATAGATAACACGTGTACACTTCGCACCTTTAATCCAATATCGTCACTATCATAAATAAGCAAATTATGTAGGAGAGCTATTGTAAGATTTACGGGAAACATTAATAGATATGAATAAAGTTATATTAACTTTTCAGGAATAATTGTTTTTTTATGTCATTAGTTATTGGAATCAAAGCAATCTGTAAAGTTAGCGCTACGCTAACAGATGGCGTTAAAAACAGTTTTTTGAAGAATTTCGTTTAGTGACGGTATTGGATTAAAGGTGCGACATATATCGATATTATAACACAAATAACCTTGGTTCTGCGAACATAAATCAGCAAAAACAACTACCAACGATCAAAGTTTACACAATGCCCAATGCATTCTCATCTTTAGTAGGTAGTCTATAGTTTTTCTAGCAAGCAATCTCTCATCGCATAAGTGTGTAAGTGTGAATTCTGTTTATCTGAGTGAGCTCGTTGATCAGTCCGTGCAGTAAACACTGTGCCACTCCAGTGCAGCTATTGAATCACAGGTAGGAATGCGCAGTGTAAACAATATTATGTATCGGTTATATGAAGGAGGTGATCTAGGTATCTATGTGAATTTGTGGAAATATCAATAGGTACTTACTTTTTATGGGACGAAAAAGTGGAGTAATTAAGGACTCCTTCAAGTTAGCTGCAAAGTGCCGCGCGACTGCAGCGCGGGTGTAGCGCCGCAGTCGGGCGGAGAACAAACGGATTATTTGAGGTTTGGTTGATTTAGAAAGAGACAAAGAAACAAAAATTTTATATTTGTAACTAACACAAAAAGTAATTAAAACTTAAAAATATTGGAGTACTAACTGACTCTATGTTCTAACCCTATGTTCGGCCATTTAAATTACTAAAGAAAAAATGGCTTAGTCTGTACTCAATCCCAGTCCTAACTAGCCCGGTTTTTATTTACATTTTAGCTGCAAAGGAAAATTCGTTGTAAAAGCGCTACGTCGTAAAGAATAAATACTTATTCCGCATACATTTTCCTACATATTTTTTTACAAATATGCGGAGTAAAAATAGCCTACGATCTACCTATTTTCAGACCTACTAAATATAAACAAAATAGAATCATAGAAATCGGTTAAGCCATTTCGAAGGAGTTCGGTAACAAACGCTATGTCACGAGATTTATATACATATAAGTAAATAACAGGTACCATAATAAACACACAGCCTGAAAGTACATAGTGTTCGAAATAGGCTACTAAATCGATTTTAGCTATTTATTAAAGTGGTTTTTTTTTTGAGTATCATATCCTGAAACAACGCTACGTAGATGATGTTTTAGGACAAAAGAAAATACCTATTTTATAAAATCTGGTTTGGTCACTAGTGCATTATTTTGTTTGTGCGTGTGTAGATATCAATGTGTGTGCTCTACCAGTGTAGTGCGTCAATTCCCATATTATTTACCAAAAAAAAAAACACTACCTAAGTGCATTTAAATAAAATTTCATTTTATGATTGTAACCTCATTTTCTAATTGGGGTGCATAGATTCGGTTTTTTTTTATCTGATTGTAAGCAGTGGTGCAATCATTGATAGTGAGACACACTCGTTTTTTAAGAGCCTACCCTTGAAGATGATTCCAATGACATTTTGTACAACGTTAAAATGAAAATAAAATAAAAATACATCCAGTTTTATGAAGTGGTAAGTAAGTCAATTAAACCATTTTAGTAAAAACAAACAGGTAAGTAAGTACGTAAACCATCTGGACAGCAGCTTGTACGTTATTTCAATAGGTACGCAGGTACGTAAACAAAACAAACCAAAATACCATTAAGAAAGATTCAGTTTTATATTCTCCTGCAGTTCTGTGTGTCAATATTCTATGAACAATCGTTTTAAACCATTGAAAATTTCTAAATGATTTTTCAATACACTCACTCGAAAACCCGCTCTCATCCCACCGCTTACACACGCAATAGTGTATTTCCCGCATTAGTGCAAAAAAGTGCGCGTGCTCTCCCCCGCCATAGTTTTATTATACCGCACGTTGTCCCCCACGAGTCACCGGTCAAACCTCATTCATTTTTTTGATTGAATGTATTGAAAAAAGTCGTTTGAAACACGTTTAAATTTGTCACTGCTCTTGTATCAAAATGTGCCATTTTACACTGTAGAGGACACTATCTATACTAGGTATCATTAACATATCTAAAGACGTCCGCAGCTAGGCATAGACTCCTCCCAAGTGTTATCTGAACAACTGGATACATTCGTCTCGCATCCATCATATTCCTGCGTCCCTCACCAGGTCAACTATCCACCTTGGGTGAGACCTTCTTTGGCTGCTTATTCCAGCACGTAGTTAACACATCAAACTAACTAAATAATCAAAAATATTACTTTATTAAAAAAAATGATACTACCAAAAAACTTTTATCAGAAAATGCTACACAATCGCTACGCGGCTACGAAATTTCGTAGCAAATCCGTAGGTAAAGGTTTTTCGTAATAAACCCGATGTCAAAATTCTCTGATGTTTATGGTGTTTTGAGTTAAAATTACCTAGGTAGGTAATATACGGAATACTGGACTACCCATTGGTCTCATGTTCGCAAGCGCGACTGTTGAGCGTGGGCATCTGAGTTCTATTCGGACGATCAAAAAAAGTTTGTGGGATTTTCCGTTAATCACTTAACCGTAGTTTGGAAGCTACTGTGACACCCCCGTGCCTTGAAAAACACGTAAAGCCCTTGGTCCTGCTCCTGATTTCTCTCTGCTCCTGATCCATGTCGTGTCGTATTACCGACCCTACCCACGCACACTTGTGCACTATAACACCATGGCTAATCTCCGTTGAGATTGGTCACCATGATGTAAACTCTATTAAGAGAGTTATACTTGTATAGCTTCTGCCAGCGGCTTTACCCGAGTGAAAGTATGTTTCAATATACAAACTTTGGTCCCCCTTTCATCCCCTTAGTAAATTTTAAAAATCTTATCTTAGTGCTTTCTTATGCAAAGTTTTACGTTCCTAGAGAAACTTAAATGAGTAAAGCCGAAACTACTGGGTAGTTTCGGCTTTACTCATTTAAGTTTCTCTTTTTATAACTATAGATTATACGGAATATGGATCAGACTTATGGTTCCGAAACGTGGTCGCTCACAATGAGCCTCACTCATTAGATGTCTTAAAAGTCACCCAAAGAACAATAGACAGGGCTATGCTCTGAGTTGCCGACATAGCACGAAGAATCGCCAAACGGGCAGGGCACATGGCCGTTGGGGCCGAAAGGGTCTGGAGTGGCGACAGCGTACTGGAAGACGCAGCGTTGGAAGGCCTTCTACAAAGTGGGCTGACGATCAGGTAAAGGTTGCGGGAATCCGATGGATGCGGGATGCACAGGATCTTTCATTGTAGCGACACTTAGGAGAGGCCTATGTCCAACAGTGGATGTCTATGGGCTGAAATGATAATGATGATAGATATAAGAAGAGGTAACAGTAAACTTGAACCGATTCAAACAATAGGAAACGGTTTCCACCCCCTACTTTTGTTAAGTTTAAAGGCTTGTATCTACAAGCCTTTGAACGCCTTTGCCTTTGTACCGAGTCCGACGCTTGTAGATCGGTGACATTATCCTGGACACTTCTTCTGAAAAGAGAGCTCCGATTTCAGTTTTATTTATTTTAAGTTAACATTAAAATATGAAATAAATTACTCAAAGTAATACGCCTGGCTAGACTTGAACCCGCGACCTTACAACTCATAAGTCGGGGCCGTTACCACCCGACCACCATTGCTCTCGAAACGGTAAAGGAAAACAGCGTAAGGAAACGTCCTAGAACCTAAAATTGGAAGACATGTAACATTCACCAACTCGCTCTGGGAGCGCGTGGTGGATTACGGCCCATTCCCTCTCCTAGAAAGACGCCTGAGTCCTAGCAGTGGGAACACTTAAAAAAGGTTGATTATGCTACGCTATGCTATTAAAATATTAATTTAACCCTTCAGATACCGTCAATTAGAGACACAATAGTAAGACAATAGATGCGCGGCCACCGGTGGTCGCTTGGGGATTCATGAATTAAGAGGGTCCTTCTCCACTCGCTTATCGTAAACATCGAAAATGGTTTAAAAGCTTGTTACTTCATTTCATGCAATCCAACGCGATGTTTGACGAAAAGGCAACGCAAAAAAAAGCGATAACGCCTGGAAACTCTGTTAGTATTCGGTAATTCCGAGATTTACTCGAAAATTTCACAAAACTTGCTCCAGGAAATAGCTGTTTTTTTTAAACCCTTAAAAGTTTTTGGAAAAAGTGGTCATCATTTAGAATCTTAGCAAAATTTGCAAGGTCTCTAAAAGATTACTTTTTTGACTTTTTTAATTTTTAGGCAAATTATGAAGTGTCAAAGTTCATACAAAATAGGACATTTTCAAAGGTTTTTACTGGATTAGTTTTACGCAAATTTAGAAATTGGTTTCTTTAAAAATCTAGATAATATCCACAAGATACTGTGTTTCTAAAATATCTAATGAAAAATGTGTAATAACGTCATAATCAGTTATGAGCGGTTGTATGAAAAACAGTGAAAATGTGAGTCATGATGCACCACCTTAAGTGTGTAATCAGATTATGAAACTTATGAAGGAGATTTTTAGCGAGGTTGGGGAGGAGTAAGCTATCTAGGGGACCACAAAAGATCCACATGGGTCGAAGTGTCCGAGTTGTTTCTCGGCCCCTCAACAAGATAAGATAAGATGTAATCAGCTATTCACGTTTAGCAAAAGCGATGACAGGCGCTTCGTCACGGTTCTGTATGAAGAAGGGCTTTTGGTCAGCAGTGAAACATTCATCAACGACAAAAATAATATTTGTACCTTAATAAATTATTTGTAAATTTATAATACTTGCGTTATAATACGTATAATTATCTTGTTTCACCAAGGTATGTTGTGTTCTAATAAATCTACTCTAACATTATAAGGAGGCAAAGGTTGTTTTTTTTTTTTGTTCGTTTATTGTCGATTGCTAAAGTTTTTTCACCGATAGAAAGCTGCTCTATTCCTGAGTAACATAGGCTATATTTTATGGACGCGGGCAAAGCCTGGTAATAATATATTGATGATGAGTATCGGATTTAAAGAAAATACAACTCATATGTTGCTCACTGGTTGGCACGTCCATAAAAATATAAAAAACAGGTCCAAGAGATTTTTAAAAGTATTTCTTTAAAAAAATCTAAAGTTTATTTTTTGAAATACGTAAAACCTGCTAGTTTCTTTTTTATAAAAAGAATTATTGACATACAATTTAATATAAGCAGATAAGATACATTCAGAACATGCGCTATATAAAAAAGAAATCATGTAACTGTCGAATATTTATAAAAATATCTCGCAGACCTAATTTATTTTTATTATCACATTAGTTTTTTATTCGAAACAATCCTGTCGAATGATATCTGACCGAAACATAACAACATAATAATTCATAATATTTTATACTATTATCTGTATTATTAAATATTGTGTTAATATTTTCTGTCAGGAGAAAAGCTTTTTTAAAATGTAGGCGTGACTTACTTATCGTTCTCTCGCTCCAACATGGGACAACATGAGCAGTGTGAAAGAGATGAGATTATAATAGGTGGAGTTTCGTCGTGTAAGAAGATCATCCCACGCTTGCGCATGAACAGTTCGGTTAAAAAATAAAACAAATCACCAGTTAATAGGTTGTTTAATGTAGCAGTCTATTTGGGTATTGAATGCAAAGAATTAATGTGTGGTGTGGCAACAGGTCATTTGTCAGATGTATGTACTACTAGTGGAGACCGACCGAGCCTAGTCGCTGAACCTACGTGAGTATGCGAGTCTAGGTCGTTAGACGATTATTCTTGGAGATAATTTGTTCCAAAACGAAGCTAAGGAAACAAATTCTAGGGCTTTCTGAATGCTAAATTGTTCTGGGAAAACAAAAAAGTTATTTACAGTTTCAAATTGCTACTACGATTTCCGCTCCAATTCTTTAAGTATGTAGGTACCTACTTAGATGCTTCTGAATTTTTAAAACGATTTATTTATACGTTGTTGCTCCAAAAAAAATTTTTCAAGACCGCCTTAAAAATTCTTTGTACAGATCCTGAATTTTGAGATATAAACTTTTTTTTATAAATAATTTTAGGTACTAATTTTGCTTAAAAAAAAACGGCATTTTAGGCTGGTTAAGTATTATTTATGTGCAGGCAGCCTAAAATACTTTTTTTTAGTAAAACTAGTACTTACATAAAATTATTAAACAAAAATACATAACTTAAAACAAAAAATCTTAAAATTTAGAATCTGGACAACCGTTTCCCAAAAGCTCCCAACCAAATACTTTCATTACAAAATTATCTCGAAACTCTACAAGCATCTATGCAGTTAAAAATCTCTCGAAAGCTAACACTCACCGAACAGTGCGAGTTTTATTTAAGTTTAGTGGTGGGGCGACGACAGCGCTAACGACGCGGTCTTCCTGCGAGCGTTTGTCTGTCAGCGGCCACTCCTGCGCCGGATGCACTGGCAGAAAAACGGCTTGTTGTAGTAGGGCTATGTGCTGTTGGAAACTTAGAACAATCCCAGCAAAAATATCCCGGACTGACAGATTTTTTTTAATTGTGACAAATGAACGGCATTCAAAAGCAGGCTATATATAATATGCAAACCATGCTAGTACCTACCAAGTACAATATACCTATACAGCCATAATCTATCTGGGGCTTTTATCAACTGACCTTACTGAAGTATCTACAAGTCAAAGGTTACACATTGTGAGATCTCGGTTATATTCTGACACATACGAGTAAAGAGGGAAATTCAATCACTGCTTCTTGTCTGATCTTTTATAAATTATCCTTGGATATCTAGACAGATTTGTGATACCTTTTTATTAAATATCTACCTAAACAGTTTACGCAATATAAATCAATTACCTAATATCCTGTTTATATCCTCTCATCAGATGGTAGCTAGGCCCGAAAGGTTCTGTAATAGCAACCGTGCACTGGAGGACACAGCATTGGAAGGCCTTCCATAAGGTGGACCGTTGTCCTGATGAGAATCACGGAAATGCGATGGATGTGATACACATAGGATCGTTCGACACTTGGAGGTCTATGTCCAGTTGTGGATTTTTTCTGCTCAAATGATGATGGTGATGATAATGTGCTCATAACTTGTTAGACCAAAAATCTAAGTACGACGATGACAGAGCTGTTTCACTTGATAAGAAACCAGACGTATTGTGATGCAATTCAGAAGATGCTTTCGTCCAGTGTGCTCACAGGCTAGCAATAGGCTAGCCTAAAGATACAGTTCGCTGAAATAATAATAATAATCTGTAATATAATATTCCTCAACTATCATACCACGCCGTCTATAATCGTCCCAAACTAAGCAGAACTTGTATTATGAGTATTAGACAACTGATAAACTTAGATACTTATATATCTATGTATTTGTAAAAACGAACATAGGTATTATAAATAAATTATTCCCAGACACAGAACAAATGATCGTGCTCATCACACAAACATTTGTCTTGGGTGGAAATCGAACCCACGACTTCCATCATAGCATTCAGGGCCACTAACCACGAATTTGACTGGCCTGCTGGTCTGTTTACAGGCCAGTCAAATTCGTCAAAAAAAAATTCCCAAATATACCCTAAATTTTGTAGCATAATCATGGCGACCCTATTGTAACAAAACTTTCTCTGTAAACACAAAACAGTAGCGTTTGTTTACTGGAAGAGATCGTAAATGCAAGAGTGTGCGCTGGCGGCTAATTTTGTTCCAAACAGCCTCTTCAAAAGAAAAATTCTCAGAAATAATATTTTAAAAGAAAGTAATTAACGTAAACGTTAAAAGAAAATGGAAAAAAATAAATAAAAAAACTCTCGTCTTAAGAAATCTCAAGTCGATTAAAATGGACTGTTGGCTACAAGATAAGTACCTATATCCATGAGCGTTTCTTATCTAATGTTTCAGTTTAGATACAAAGGAAAATTCAATAAATAAGTATGCTTCATTTTATACATGAAACAGTAAAGAAGTACAAAGAAATATTTTTAATGTAAATGTTACTCCAGCTAGATGACGGATGACCCATAGATATACAGAAAAAAAAAACCATAAAAATCCGAAGCCATAGCGAAAAACTCTCTAAAGTGTCGTGTCCGAATGGGATGAAAACTAAAACAGCGTCACACACCAGGAAATAAGAATTTATCTTCTGTATTATAATCACGAATCCGTTAGTTTGACAAATAAATTAATCAATCAAATTAATCGCGATTGCTAATGGAAAATCTACATGAATAAGTACTTATGTGAAGCTTCACATAACTAAAATATTCTTCAATAAGTACTGAATATCCAAATGAAAACGGAACATTGGACCTGCAGCATTCGTTGAGGATCGAAATAATTACTCAAGAACAACATCTGCCATTGTGTCTTATGTTATCATACTCTCGAAAACAATACTGAAACAACATCGTTCTTTGTATTAAACAAAAACGTAACAATTTGACCGATATTCACTCCGTGGTCAAGGTGTTACTATTATTTTTATCATCGCAAAATATAGAGGGATGTCGTAAAACTATCGTCGCGGTTCAGGTGAACGGCCGGGCGCATGAGCGTCGCTCGCAAGATGGCGCCCATATATCCGTCATCGGGGTGCCTGATGCGCGCCAAAATAAGATTATTGGAAATTTGACAGAGACGAGCGCGCACACTTTACGATCGACGCTAGACCGAGTTTATGAGAAAAGATCTGATGCTGATGACGCATGTAAGTGGTCCTCGGGTATTTCTGGATGCTGGAAGTGTTTTTATTAATTTTCTGAGGGCATCTAGCTTGTTGGTACTTTCTGCCATGAACTTGTGGTAAAACTAAATGAACTTTTGTTAGTGAAATTAAATTTTTAATTAAGTACCTACTGAAGTTATTAATATAAATAAAACCTTCCGTTAATATCTTCTTAATTATATTATCTAAGTCAATTAAGAAGATCATGCAGTAGGTCATTTGTGAAGATCGAAAATATGAGGAAATGCTGCTAAAGAACTAGAAAAGGAAAGATCAACTGAAGGCACTGTAGTGGTTCCGACCACCAAATAGGTTTATGCTATTGTAGGTACTTCATAGCTTCATAACATCCCTGGTGAACGATCCATCGGAACTTCGGAAGTGCGTAACATCTTTAGGGCATGAGGAAAATCCAAAATCGTCAATACCCATTGTGGCTGGCCTAAAAGTTTGGCAAAGTTCTTTAAACGCAAAAAAAATCCCTCGAAAGTGCGTGGCATCTACAGAGCATCAGTAAAACTGGGCTCATCCAGTGTAGCTGAATCGACATCAGTCCAAGTGAAGAACGTATGGGCTATGGCCTGCTTTGCAGAATTTCGCGATGCAGTAGTGATTCTGTCGCGCGTTCGCATCGATACAGTTGCTATGGGGCCGCTAGCTGTTTGCCCTCGCCCACACTACGAGTCTCAGTCGCGATGCAAACGCAATACTGTCGCACTTCTATCGCGATTCAGTTAGGACACACAAATGAAGATGTTGTATGTAGAAAGTTTCACTCACGCGCCGCCCTCCCTCCGTTCTTTCCCCTAGGTTTGACACGGTATATGGCGTATTTGTATTGATACAGTCGCAATGCAGTAACGCATTAGCATTGCTTCCACAGCGCGTTGCTAATGCGACTAACGTGCGTTAGTAGCTGAGCTGTCGGGCCTTCACGTTGGAACGTGCAAATAGCTGATAGCATCATCTTTTTTTTGTGGCTTTCCGACCTTGACTATTTAAAAGTGCCTATCATCATCATCGTTTAAAACGCCATTAGAAGGACGTTCACTGTTGGACATAGGCCTCCCAAAAGCGTCGCCATCACCACAACGACCGGTCCTGTGCATTTCCATCCATCGGACTCCGGCCTTTGTATGATTTATTTAAAACATGCTTAAAGTTTGAGTTCAAAATTAATTTTAATTAGCTTAGGTATAAACAAAGACGCCGTGAGGTCTTTCCAGCCACGCCTCAAAGAGGGGACTTACCGCCATAATTGTGGCGTGCCCATTGAAGCACTGGGTGCCTTGCAGAACCGGGTCGAAACACATTCAGTTGCTACAGAGAGATACTAACTTTAAACAATTCCCATTTAATTATTAGGTGATCATTTAAATGCATGTTCACTCTGTGAAAATTTTAAATTACTTTTTACCGGAATTCAAAGAAGGAGGAGGTTAATATTTTTTTTTAAATTCTGATCCGCACTTAATTCAGTTTCAAATAATCATCAAACTTTAACGTTGAAAAAGATTTGGCCAGTTTTACTTGGCCATGTTATCATGAAGTGATTTTTATTATTATATCTAGCCCATTTTCCTTCCAGGCAAGGCAGGACAAGGAAATTACACGCCGAACAGAAAATGCCTGGAAGAGTTACTGGTCCATGAAAGAACTGTTCAAAGGCACCTTGCCCATGTCACTTAAGCGGAAGTTAATGGATATGTGTATTCTCCCCATTCTGACCTATGGCGCACAGACTTGGTCTTTGACTAACATGCAAAGGTCCAAACTCAAGGTTTGCCAACGTGCTATGGAGCGCAGCATACTAGGTGTTAAAATAACGGATCGCGTTCGAAACACTACACTGCGCTCCGAAACGCAAATCATTGACGTAGTTCAGAAGGCTGCCCAGCTTAAGTGGGACTGGGCTGGACATGTCTGTCGCATGCCGATCGAGCGGTGGGCCAGAAAAACGCAAAATTGGTGCCCTGAAATCGCACGTCGGGGTCGCGGCAGACCAAGAAGGAGATGGCGGGACGACTTGGATGTCTTCCTTGGGAATTGGAAAGAAGTAGATTATTATTATATCTAGCCCATATTGTCCCACTGCTGGGCAAAGGCCTCCCTCCACTCCTTCCAATGCTCCCGGTTTTGAGCTACTTCTTTCCAATTGATAAATTTCTAAAATTTGACAAATTTCTTTAAAAACAAGTGATAAATTTCTAAAATTCGGCCTCGACTTACGTAGCATGGATGAGGCGTCCGTATCTATGTACAACTCGATTTTAACTATAAATAAACTAGCTTTTGCCCGCAACTTCGTCAGCGTAGAAGTCGATTTTTTTTAGGTATTTTCGCGCAGATTTTGGAAACATTTGTAAAGTCGGATGAGCTGTACTTTAGGCTAAAAGAGCCACTTATTGGGTCCCATTAAATGGAAGGTGACATCGCGACAGACGAAAAAGGCGCTGAAGGCGAACGTGGAGAGATGAGCTTGATAAGTACCGGAGGGACTGGCCCGCAATGGCCGAAGACAGATGTGTGTGAAAAAGGGAGAGGGAGGCCTTCGAACAGCAGTGGGATATATGTCAATGGGCTAACTAACTTACTAACTTGTAAAGTGCATTAGGAGGCTATTTAACCACATCACGCTATCAAAATTGTGGCACTGACCACATTACTGCGAAGAAAAACTCCGAGCCTGGTCCTCTAGTTTTTGAAGTAAAATAAAACGTTTTAATTTAAGCGTATGTGGGGGAAGGCCACCAATTCAAGAATTTTTGAGGCTAGGTAATGACCGCATCTTCTTGATCCATTATCATTAGATATGTAGTTGATGCTTATCTCCTCGTTACTATTTCTAGCCGCGAATATGGCCCTTTGACACAACTACTGGTAGTCTTTATTTTCTGTTTGGACTACATCTGGATAGACTTTAGTGATTAGATCTTCAATGCTGGTGACTTTCTCACCTTTCACGATCAATTTCGATTTAGTTTTCATTTTCACAATAAGCTTCCCCATCGCTTATTAAAAGTAACTTTGAAGGGATATTTGTAACTCCACTCAAACAAAATGTGCTCTTAACGCAAGACTTGAGTCTTGCGTCAATATCAATTCTAGTTCCTCTGACTACAACTGGCAATGTAATTTTACCAGCAAACTTCAAAGTGATTGATGATTGATGATTTTACTAAAGCTTCTATGTCTTTAAGGATCTCTACACTGTCTACAAGAGATCTATGAATGCATTCATCCCATATGATAAATTGATGTCTTGCAATTTTTCCCCAAAGGGTCATGTTTACGCATCAAGCACACGCTAACGTTCTAGAAGAAAAATAGTATCAGAGGCAGTTCAAAAGTTGAATGAGTGGTGCGTCCTCCTAATAGAGGCGCAGCGACGCACGCAACGCGAAGGCTGTGGTCATGCGTGTAGGACTCGATAATATAGCTTTATAATATAAATATAATATGAAATAAATAATATACATATAATAATATTACCTATCTAGTATAGATGTAGACTTCGACTTTACCCACGTAGACTTAGTTAATACGTCTCCTTTATTATAAATTATTCCCTATATATTATTTTGATTATTCTGATCTTTAAAGCTTCGAGTATTATTACAATTACATTAAAGTTTCATCAATACTTATTCAATAGTTTTTGCGGGAAAGAGTAACAAACATACACGGATACCTCTTTTTGCTAACTGTTACCTTTATAATAGATTTATTTCGACAAAGCTTGAGTTTGCACTTCTGGATGTTAGTGGAAGACTAAGTCTATCCGCCAGAGGCCAAGACGGGGAGAACACAAATGTCCATGAGCTTTGGTTTTATTGCTGTGGGCAACTCGCCTTCGAATCATGGACCAGTAAGTAGCTCTTCCAGGCATTTTCAGTTTGTCTTGAGATTTCTTTGTCCTGCCTCGCCTGGAAAAAGGCTATTTAGCCCAGGTAAAGGTTTTATCATCGTCACCGTTTCAGCCGATAGACGTCCACTGTTGAACTTAGGCCTAGCGTATACAATATTATTTTTAATACAAGCGAAACCTGATTGTAGTTTGTTCAGAATCAGTAACTGAATGGATTCCAATAGTTTTTACACCATGTTATATTCTTTCCCAAAAATAGGTGTTACTAAAAATATTAGACACGTGTTTCGGATTTCACATATACTAATAGTAATGTTGTATAATATAACAAAAGACACACACACACACACACACTACTATTACTACTACTATTACTATTACTAGTACTATTATACATCATTCAGCCGACCGACCACTGCTGGACATAGGCCTCCACCAAGCGTGGCGCAATCATCATCATTATTTCTACCTAGAATCAGACACTGCCGGATATAGGGCTCCTCTTCTTCTGCTTCACTTTTCAGTTCAGTATGTACTTAAAAAAACTGAAGGGAAACATCGTGAGGCAACCGGCACGTCATAGAACTACAAATCCGAAGACATTCCAATCCATAGGTACTAGGACCGTGTGCTAGATAAACAACAGCCCATTCTCATTTCCCCAAACCCAGTCAAGTGCTATTCTCGAGTCATGCATATTTCAATACACACATTTGCAAGTGTTTTTTTTTTAATTAATATTTAAAACCCCGTCACTTTTTTTTTTTGAAAGTTCTTTCACCATTTATGTTAACATATTCATTAAACAATTACAAAAAAACTAACTGCTGTAGGTTTTTGAGCCGAAGTTATCTCAACCAATAGTCAATAACAGTTGGTAATTAACTGTTTGTTGAATTACGGAGCAATTTCTAAATATTCTCTTGTTCTTTTTTGTCTATTTAATTATATAATCTACTAGAACTAACAAGTAATAACAAGTAACAAGTTAACTTGTTAGTGTTCCACGGGGAATTTATGAACACGAAAATCTTGTTTCCTGATAGCTAAAATATAGGGGTAATTAAACTGAGAGTGAATAGATTACTTCTAGGCAAACGGGCTCCATGGTCGGCCTCATCATTACGTACTATCAATTGAAATAGTGGTCAAACGCGAGCCTCGAGAGCGCGAGAGATTCCCAGGTTGTAGCAATCAGGAAACACAGACTCCGGCAGGGAATTCCACTCCTTAGTTAGGCACAATTAATGTCAAAGTCAAAAGTCAAAGTCAAAATATTTTAGTTAATAGACACAATATCAATGATTTACCAGGGGGCCACATGTGCAGAGGCAGTCGTTGCCAAACAAGCGTGTCTTCGACATAGTCTTTAACCTTGTAATATGCTTTTTTGGTTAGGACTCGCTTAATATGAGTTTTGAACTTTCCCTCACTAAGTTCAGTTACCACCTTTGGCAGCTTGTTGTAAAAGCGTATGCTGTTTACTAGGAATGACTTGCTGGTCTTAGCTAATTTCTATTTGGGTAATACAATTTCATGTTTACTACGCGTATTTACGAAAAGACATAAAGAGAAGGCAGAGTCAGGATGTCGTTTTCTTTGAATTTATTTCTGAGGGACTCGCGAGGACCCATCCTATAAATAGCTCGGATAGCTCTCTTTTGCAATATGAAAATCGAGTCTACATCAGCTGCAGATCCCCACAGTAAAATGCCATAAGACATAATACTGTGGAAATAAGCATAGTAAACTAACCTAGCTATGGCTACATCTGTCAATTGCCTTATTTTTCTAACTGCATATGCAGCTGAGCTTAATCTTCCCGAGAGAGTTCTAATATGAGCGCCCCACTGTAGTTTAGAATCGATAGTTATACCTAAGAACACAGTATTATTCCCAAAACGTTTTTTGTGTAACGGTGAGATGTCCACCATGGTCGTGCATCGTTCGTACGCCCGGTGGTTCAATGATGGAACGGAGGGTTTTAGAGTGGTGAACCAAGCCTGTCGGCAGTTGGGCCGGCAAATCCAAATCGGGTGTGCTGCAGTACCACCTCGGTTCGCAAAAAAGCTAAAGAAAAAAACATTCAAGCGAATTGATAAAGTTGTCTTTTTTTAATCGGTTAAAAATGTTAAATGAAACAATGAGTGAAGTGACTACAAGATTAATAGGTTCCCGTCTCCCATTTTAGGTTTTCTTTTATCTATCACACGACTTACATAAGCAGGCTTTTGAACAGTAGAACACTATTAATATCTATGTATTAGTTAGCAACTTTTGCAGAAAAAACATACATTCAGCCGAACATAGAACCTCGTCCTTTTCGAAGTCGGTTAAAAATAAGAATGTAAGATTCAGAAGCTTGCAATCGTCTTAGAAAAGTTTTGTTTACCTTAGTAACTTTTATTATATAAAAAAGGTCCCATCGAGTACTTTGTGTTTTTGTTTGTTTGTTATGTAGTTGTCTGATTACTCTGAATTTTTGACATGCATTTTTACTAAATTAGTCTATTCAACTATTTCCGGTTTTCGGTATCGAAACAAATATAATTTTCAATAGTACCATTAATACCGCCATCTACATTTAGTGATACAAACAATTTAAAACTACGCCATCTACATTTAGAGATAAAAACAACTTAAAACTACGCCATCTACATTTAGTAATACAAACTATTTAAGTTAACGCCATCTATTTTTTTCTATGAAAAGCTTTTCAAGATTAGTGCTGTCATCTAGCTATGATAAGCTACATTAGCGTAACGTAAATAAAAATGATAATAAAATTAAACTAAACAAAAACCTAGATAAAACAATTTTTATTAGAAACCTGTTAAAAAATCATAAAAACTTCGTTATGTTTTTTTAGTACAATATTTATGACTTAAACCAACAAACAAAAATAATTAGACAGAACAAACAACCCTAATTCCATTATTTTTCATGTATGGCAACAAAACTTGTTTTCGCGAGAAAACTTGTGATAGCATCGTGAAATTTATTTTGATTACAAAATTGGCATGAACCTTGGTAATAAGCCGAAAAATAGTGAATCGTCATTGTTTAGTTATAGTGTTTAATG
This sequence comes from Mythimna lalbum, assembly GCA_949319445.1. Taxonomy (NCBI): domain Eukaryota; kingdom Metazoa; phylum Arthropoda; class Insecta; order Lepidoptera; family Noctuidae; genus Mythimna; species Mythimna lalbum. The sequence goes on from OX439364.1 coordinate 15,206,723, forward strand.
TGGTGTATTAAATATCCGCCTTCCAAGTGGAGCTGTTAAAGAAATTGCTTGCCATGGCGGGCCCGTCCGACGGCGATCCCGACGGATGGGTCGAGTTCTGCGAGCGTCAGGCCAAAGACGCCGCTCAGGACTTCGCCAAGGCTTGCCTGCAGTACGTACAGACTGGCGCCAACGACCCCACGGCCCGACCGCAGCCTACACATAAGGACCTGCTGAAGAAATTCGTTGAATGTTTTTCGGAACAATTCGAGTATGAAATTGGGAAGCTAAAAGCTCTACACAAGCTTCCCAATGGCACGCACACGGGACACGATGAGAGCGACTACTCGGAAGATACGGACTCACCAAAAACGCAACACAAACCATTTTTCCGAAGGTTATCTTTCAAGGGTCTGAGACGTGGAAAAGGGTTATTCCACAAGCAACACTCGGATGAGGTGGAACTTCAATCAAATCTGAACAAACACAACAAGACTAAATTAGCTAAAATAGTAGTAGAGTGTAGGAAGGAAGGATTGGTAAATTATTTAACTCCTGAGAGCCTGGAGCAACCAGGAGGTCCCCAGAAGTGGGAGCGATGCAGGCTAGCGTTAGTGAAGACTGTGGGTGGATATATGCTGGAATTCTACTCTCCTCCGAAGGCACAGAAACCTCGCAGTGGGGTGTTCTGTTTCCTCATATCGGAGGCTCGGGAAACAACTGCGTTGGAGATGCCAGACCATGAAAATACTTTCGTGTTGAAGGTAATTATTATATATTATTCTCGTAGGCTTGCTTCTCAGTTTATTAACTTGTTGAAACAAAAAAACATTAATTTATTGTACCATGATAATGATAACATTTTTAATTTCATACACTAACTCTTCAGATACTGTCAATTAGAGACATAATAGTAAGACAATAGTAATGACAGCATGAATTGTGTTTGTGAAATGTGTTTGCTTGGGGTTTAATGAGTTAATAGGATATTTGTAAATGTTACTACAAGTAACATAATTATCTATATTATTTGTTAAGACTTTCCTGTTGACCTAACTTCTTGAAGAATATTATACTATCTCACATACACACACACACTAATATTATAAAGGTGAAAGTTTGTGAGTGTGTTTGTTCGTTACTTCTTCAACTCAAGCTCAAACTCTGCATCTCTAGTCACATATGCCTGGCATACATATGGCCCGACAGATTATTGTATTTGAATAAATATGTTTTCCTTCTTTCTGTTCTCTGTGTTTCATGTTTCATTGTCATCGGAAGAAACTTGGTACACGGGTATGCCAACAGTACACCAAGTCCTGAAATAATACTGGCTACTTTACCCTTAGTATATTTTTCTACTATCACTAATAAAAACCAATAAGAATTGTGATACACAGTTCTTTTATATAACAAACAGTATGAAAAATTAGACAAACACTGTCAATTAGAGACACAATCTCTAACAACAGCATCTATTGTCTTACAATAGATGCTGTTGTTAGAGATTCATGAATTAATATGTAATTAGTGTCAAAATTAGATAAATGTAATCTGGACCATTCAATGCCAATACTAAATAGCCTGTACTGCTTTGTCTACAAGTATATATTATTGTTTATTATTATTATACTATATTAAGTATATATTATATATTATATAGTATATATTATTTATTAAGTATATACTATATTACTCATTATTGTACACCAAAAATTACAATAGGAGCTTAAAATTAATAACAATAGGCAGTCTTGTCACTAAAAGTGGAACAACAATTACTTACAAGTTCCTTATAAAATTAATGTAGTAGTTACACATGGGAAACCCCAAAGAATCTGCCATAGAATATTTTCCTGATAATTTATTTTACTATCACAAATGTTTTAAATCACATATCTTTTGATATTTAATCTTTATACTTAATGAGCAACCAACCTCAGCTACGCATTGATGTTATGGATCGAAATCTCAGCTGTGCTATACACCTAAACCATCCTCATTTTTTATATTTTTTAAATCTAGTATTTATTAGAGGCTTCAGTGCACTCTGGCATATTCTCTTTTTGTCATAAACTTAAAGCTGATTCATGAAAACTGAGTGGCAACATATTTTTGTGTTAATGGCTACTTTGCTGTACTAAATAAATGAGGAAAGCAGCCATTATGTATGCCCTAATTAAATTAGGAAAATAAATTCACTAATAGAAAGCTATACTAATTATTATGAGTAGGTACATAAGAATACTTTTCATCCTGGACCGAATGTTGGCATAGTTCTGTGAGAAAGGTCATGGAGCGTAGCTGAAAGAAAATGCTAATGATTAGTTAGTAGGAGTTAGGAGGAGAGTAGAGGATATAATATAATTATATAATTGTTTCTAAAAATTCACAATACATTGCATTAATGTGGTCTCAACCCCTGAACTAGGACAACCTGTATGACAGGGGTTGATATATCCCCGATTAAGGTAGATGCCAGATAAACGTGGAAAAACGGTCATCGACTCTCCTACATTTGTTGACATTTTTATTTCCAAAAACGGAAATGAAGATATAAAGGTGTCTTGAATCGACGTGTATCGTGATCCACGCAGTGTTTGTTTTTCGGGTACCTATGCAGAGATATTAGAAAAAGTCAATGTACTTTATTCAACGGTTATCTGGCGCCTTCTATACAATGATTTGATATGTGGAAACTGTGCAGCAAAAACTAGATAAAATTACAAAAAAAGGTAATCGCCAAAAACTCACAGTAAAATAAAAAGAACTTAAAATAATGTTCATAATTAAAGAATAGCGGTAATGTGTGTGCAGTGAGATGTAGGTTTGTATGTTGCTTGGTATATGTGTACATGATAATAATAAATGTCTGTCACTAACTTAGAATACTGATAGATTTCAGTGTCATCATAGCTATAATTTTCCAGCCAAAGTGATATTTTCTTTTTTACCAATAACACATACAATATTTGATTTAGTTTCCAGTATCAGTCTATCTAATGAAGAATATTTTTTATTTTGTTCTGTCAAACGGAGTGAATAGGAACGCAGGAGTGAATAGAAACAAAACTTTGGTTAGGTTTTTCTATTTATATTATTGTTTTCTATCAAAGCAAAATAAGTTTTATTACAATTAATTAATAAACAGGAATGCATATATGCTGGGAAAAATTAACAATTTTCCCCTAACGGAATAATGCAAAATTCTCCTTCAAACTTTTCTTCCTGTTGAGCCCGATGATTGTAGGTATTCTATTTAATTGATTTCTAAGCACATGAAGCAACCCTGATAAAGTAAAACAATATTTTATTTCCTACATAATGGAATTTGTTTCTAAGGAAAAAGGGGTATTTTTTCCTTTAACCCTTCAGATACCGTCAATTAGAGACACAATAGTAAGACAATAGATGCGCGGCCACCGGTGGTCGCTTGGGGATTCATGAATTAAATCCAAGTCTGTAGTAATTTTTTTTCTTCTTTCCTTGTAATGTGGGTTTATTAACTACAACTAACCTACTATAATATTTACTACTAGCTTTTGCATGCAGCTTCGCCCTCGTGAATAAAATATAGTCTATGTCACTCAGGAATAAAGCAGCTTCCTATTGGTGAAAAAAAATTTGCAATCGGACAGTACTTTCAGAGATTATCTCCTACAAACATAAAAAAAAACTTTTCCTTTATATTATTAGTGTAGCTGTAGACAAAGATATAATTTGCCTATCAGGATTTACAAATGCACTTAGCCACTGCGCCATCATATCATTATGCATGAATGACACATTTGATAGCTGACAACATTTCACTAAAACCTAACAACACCAACTGTATTCCAGGCTGACAACAACATGGAATACGTAATAGAAGCTGCGGATGTAGACGACATGAAGTCCTGGCTGGCCACCATCAAGTACTGCATGCGGTCGCCGCCGACCACGCAGCCGCCGCCCGAAGCGCTGCCGGGAATGCCCGAGCCGGCGCCACCGGACCTGCCCCCGAGGAGGGACCTGCCCGCCAGCAGTAGCAATATTGACTTAGCTACTGATACTCCTGACGAGGCTGAATTAGGTAAGCTTATCTACTGTTTTATTGTAGTCAAAGTATCTGGTGCCTTAACTAGTTAAACCCCAAGCGAACACCGGCGTTTGCGGAGTGGGGAGTGGGGAGTGGTCCCTTCACTTCTTGGTCTTGGTCTTCACTTCAGGAGTGGGACAAAAAAGGACAACAAAAATAAATATGTCAAATTATAAACTAACCTAAGAGAAGACCAACTAGCAGACGCTCAACAACTATACTGACTAAAATAACTGATGAACAAACTGCTGGGCCTATGGTGCGTTATATTCCGCTAAAGAGTGAAATTCCCTGCCAGAGTCTGTATTTCTCGATAGCTACTACATGGGAGTCTTTAAGTCATGAGTGATTAGATTATTTCAGGTAAGCGTGCTTCATCGTCGACCACATCATAGCTTAACATCAGGTGACAAAGTGGTCAAGCGACTGAAACAACTCATGAACAAACCTCTAACTATTTATTTACTCTAAGAGGCAGTCACGGTATCGACTCATTGATACATCTATTCATTGATGCACCTAGTCATCTTGTAGTCCCGTAGTATGCGATCAGTCTGTTGTCTACTACTGCGCGTGATACTATAGCTTACGTTTTGTTTCTCATTGTATGTCGTAGCCGTTTGGATAAGGCGTGAAGACGTTGTACTAGGCAAGGTCAGCGACATCTAGACGGAGGAAACTATCACGTCAAATAGTTTTGGTGATGTTAAGTACGTGTTTCCTAGTCAACTCTACGGTGTTAGTGTCATTTGACAGTAATTTTCTAGCATCGGCCTTATAATGTTCCCACTGTTGGGACTCAGGCCTCTTCTCTAGGAGAGGGAATGGACCTTAATCCACCACGCGGGCCCAGTGCGTGTTGGTGGATGTCACATGTCTTCGAATTTTTGGTTCTAGGACATGCCGGTTTCCTTCACCGTTATTGAGAACAGTTATGATAAATTACACAAAGTAATGCGCCGTTGGGTTTGAACCCGCAACCTACAACTTGTAGGTAAGTCGGGGCCATTACCACGGCAAATCATTCGATTACTTCTCCCGCTCTAGGGCGGTGTGAGAGGGCGTGTCTGACTACTGAATAAAATCTAACTATGTCTTTCAGTTACCCTTGCAATGTACCATCGCGGTAATTTCTGCCTGAACACTTTAAAAAAAATCCCTTGAATCTTGCGGCGCGGCGCCAAACCAAACCCTTAGGAGTTTCCATTTCGAATGCAAGCAAAAATGAACTTAGCTGTGGTCAAGCGGAAGTATCTGTGATGGTACACACATACACATCAATCTCCCAGCACATCTCCGCGACCTTTATCCGTTTTTTTTAGCTCAAACTCAAACATATGCTAATACCTATTTTAATAATCAATATTCTCCTCAATCCCCAGGCTCAATAGCAGAAGAAGCCTGCGAGTCATCCTCGCGGGTGTCCCTCGCAGAGTGGCCCTGGTTCCACGGCACGTTGGCCCGGGCGGCGGCGGCAGCGTGCGTCCTAGCTGGGGGGGCGGCCGGCCACGGCTGCTACCTCGTGCGTCAGAGCGAGACTCGGCGCGGGGAGTATGTCCTCACCTTTAACTTCCAGGTAAGGGTTTGTGAAATATTTTTATATAGGTAAATGCTCTAGTCTGTTTCATAGACAATCTCTAGTTGTTCTAAAAGTTGTGATGAAGTCTGTATTGTAACTTTTTGTCTTCTATTGGAGTATTTCTTTAAAATATGGTTGTTCTCTAAACCAGCTGGACAGAGGCTGTATACCGGCAGAAAGTACCTACCCAGCGATCAGACCGCACCACTTTAAAACGTGATCTATAAGGTTGCATTCTCAGCAGAGAGAAAGTGATGAAAAATAACGCTCTTCTTTACCTTACAAACCTGAATCTTCGCCTAGGAAGATTTTTACTGTTTTAACATAACTAGTATTTAGACTTATCCATCTATGATGCAGGAGACAAATAAGATTTTAATTTTAGCTGCCTAATAAAAAGACTGAATAAAGATGAAAAAGAAGATTCCTGGATAAAAATCTGACTTTAATATTGTCACAGAATATTGGACGCATTTTTTGCTTTACCAAATTAATAAAAACTTGTAAAAGTAGTAAAGAAAAACCGCATCAAAGTCTTCTGGTATAATAATGTATTATTTTTTGACAAAACAAAGTGTAGCAGCCTTGGAGGCAAACATTTTAAGACGGCACCCGTCCTGTAATTCTTGTTTCATTGTTTGAGGCTCGCGAGAATCTGATGGAGGCGAGATGCACAGGACTGTTCATTGTGGCAACATTTAGGAGCGGCGTATTTCCAACAGTGGACATCATCATCATTTTAGCCGACAAGCGTCCACTGTTGGACATAGGCCTCCCCCAAGTGTCGCCTCGGTGGACATGTTTCGGCTGAAATGATGATGACATAAACCGTAACCCTCCCTCCACAGGGCCGCGCCAAACACTTACGCATGACCCTAAGCGAGACCGGCCAGTGCCGTGTGCAGCACCTCTGGTTCCCGAACGTGCACGACATGCTCGAACACTTCCGAGCAAACCCGATCCCGCTGGAGTCGGGCGGCGCCGCTGACGTCACGCTGACCGAGTACGTGGTGTGCCAGGAGGGGAATAGACAACAAGTGAGCATCGCACAAATGGTTTCTTAGATAGATTATGGCTGCCATATATGGAAAGGTGTACCTTTTTCAGTTTCGCTTGAGATTCTTGTTTTCTTCCTTTCACGCCGATGATGTGACGATGTTTTTGAATTAAATGAGTAAGTGGCTATTTAGATTGCGGCATCAGTGGCGTTTGTTGGTCTATCGAGACTAATTTAAAAATGTTTTAATAGAGTGCAAAGGCATTCCCTTTTCTCAAAAAATGAAAACTGCATTCTGGTAGACTGTTATGAAACTGCCATTTTTGTTATTACCTATTTACAGCCCACTGTTGGATTAAAACTTCTATTTTTACCTTCCAAATTTGTCTAAGTTTATGTTACTTTTTCAAACTAATAGCAAGCAGCAAAACACTCGGTAATAAACTTCGTGCCTCCTTTGCCTATTTGCTATCTGAACATTTTAGATGAATCTCAATGAAGTGTTACACTGTGATGGTAACTGTATTTTACTTAACTAAGCAGACTGAACACTAAAGTCCTAAACATGTATGGTAGCCAAAATGGTTCTCGATTGTTTGGTCATTCTGTGCATAATTTTTTCTCTGCTACTGCATTTTACAAATGACATTGTTTATCAGCCAATAACGATTGATAAAAAAATAAAGATATTTAATCATCAATTAGCGTCATTTTACTGAAATGTATTGAATATTTTTATCATAAATATTCAAAACATTTAAGCGAATTGTTTCTCATCGTAGAAATAAACATTGGCTCAGTCAACCGATGAATACCGAGATGCACAATGTTGTTTACAAACAATCGAGAATCATCACAAAATCGATTCATTGATCTTCACTTGATTACAAAAGTCGACCACATACATACGCACTTGATTGCACTGCAATATCCGGCCGTGAAAATGACACACCGAGTTTTAGGTAAAGTTCAGCTAAAAATGTTGAATGTGAAATCTCCAAGTAAATAAATTACCTACTTTGTAAAATGGTAAAATTTCGTCAAATGGTTAATAACACAGTCACAAATCAATTTAGGTAATTTATGAACAATGTTTCCTCAACTTCACCGAAACAAACTCAGAAATGGTCAGGTTTGTCTTGTTTTAAATTTTCATGACGCGAATACTTTGTCTGTACGTCATCAGTACACGAAATTGAAAACTAAGGCATAGACAATTCCAAATAAAGTAGATGACTGTAGCGTTCAAAAGGTTAGAAGTATGAGCGTAATTTACAGATTTTAATAAAGCAGTCGTTACCGGATCTCTGCCTTTCATTGACGTTCCAGTTACTATGTACGTAATCTCAGAGCTCACGGTGTCATAGAAAATAGCTTACATGTTCACTGGTCTCTATCTATATATACATTTTATTAGGTAGGCACACACGTATTTTGATACTTTTTTTTAAAGTAAGATACCATGAAATAACTCCTCCCGGTGGAGGAGAGGAAGTGTCAGACTTTTACTGACTAACACTGTGTTCCTTTAATTATGGACACCGCGGCGCCTCTTGCCACTGCACAAAGAGGGGACTGTGGCCTCGATTGTGGCGTAACCAATTTATTATGACACCTGGCCCGATTCATCTGATTATTTCTAATAATAGAGAGTCATCATTATTACTGACTCATGCCTTTGCGACAGTCTTCTAAAACTCGATGGGTCATATTTACCCCCAGGTAATGTATTTTTCAGTTTATACAATGAGGCATATTGACCCACCGAACCTTATTGCCACAAGCTTTAAAAACAGACAAAGATTAAGGTTCACGGGCTTATTATAATGATAATGTAATTATAATTGGCAATAATCAACGAGGTCTTGAGACTCGATAGATCTGAGATTTGATTTAAAATATGGGCTAAGTCATTTAGGATCTTCAGGTGAAAGGTACGGGTCTGAGGGTGGCAATAGACAGTTATAAAATATTATAGATTCTGTGAATCGATTTTAGAAACTTAAATCGAAATTCAATATTTTTCCTGTAGAGTGCAGCAAACATATTTTTATTTAAAAACGATTGAAGGATTTTCCTCAAGTTAATTTTTATGTGAATGTTGTACGCCCGATTCCTCACCAGTCATGAAACACGTGTACACTCTAGGATAATTTGAACGTGTTTTTTAGGATTCGGTATCTGCACAATAACTAACGGATCCATCTTTAAGTACCTATTCAATTTATTACTGAATTGATTCTTTAGACTTCGATTCTAATCGATAAAAAAATCGATCTTCTTTATAAAGAATCGCCATATCAAGGAAATGGTATTCGAAAATTCCACTTTATTGAAATAAGTCAAATTATTGCATTAAAATCAATCTAATTCAGATCGTTCATGTAGTATAAAATGCTTAAGTATACAGCTATACTTAAATTGAATTAAATTTTTGAGTCTAGGGAGATCTTGGCCACGCCCGAGCCTGTAGTTTTCATCTTACACTCCATTCGAAATAAGGTTATACATTTAAACGAACCTCTTTCATTGTCCTTTCAACCGATTTTGTCTTCTATTCCGTAGGCCTAAGGATGGCATTTTATATGGTTAGGTACAATACCAACTCTACAAAATCGGTTGAACTGACAGTAAAAATGGTTTGTTTAAATGTCTTATTGTTTCGAATGGAGTACAAATGCGTTGATTTATGAAACTTGAGGCTCAATACTGCTCCATGCTATGCTTTTGACAATTTTACCCAAAAGTGTGGGTATTTCAATATACACAACATGCTACTTTCGAAGCATGAGTATGTTATATTTATGCATATTAATGTTTGTTTTTTTTTATTGTTTCGCCTTCAAGTAGCGTTTGTTCATATTTTGTTGCTATTGATGTTGTTAGTATGTAGCTTGTAGTTATATTTGCTCAGCATTGTTTGTTCTCATACTCATTTGTGGCCCACGACTTATTAAAATGACCAAGTATGATCTAGATTTTTTGGAAATTACACTTTATTTGTTAATTTATTAAGTCCTTTTTTAAATGATAACCATCATGGGACGTGGGCCAATAAGTGAATCACTTGTACGCATTAGAAAACAATATTAAAATAGAACTTAATCTATTAAAACAGTTCGCCAATCTTTGCCAATAATCATATGGTGTCCATGCTTTAATTTAAGATAGCTACGTTTATAGCTTTAAAAAGTAGCTCTTATGTAATAGAACTTAAAGACGGTTTCTGAATAAATGATTATTACGAACAAAAATATTACGATTAAGTATAGTTACTCTTGTACCCACGATTCCTGTACGTGCATTTTATTTATTTAATGACAATAAATGTAAATTTATTTAAACGTCATATTTAAAATAAATAAAATTTAAGATATTATTAGGTGTATACTTAAGTGCCTATATAGATATAGGTGTAAAGGAATCACAATGTTCTATTGAATAATCGCATTTAAACTTAGTACGTATTGTATGTGTAGTAGGACACAAATTCGTTTCATTGATTTCGTTATGAAGCTAACAATATATTGCAGTTATGTAGGTATCTATTTATATTAGTAGTATGCCCGAGTTAGTTGGGTTTGCAAAGGAATAGTTTGGTTTTAGTAACGAGAAAGAATACAATAGAAAAGATAACTGCTATATTTTCGTACAGTGTTGGCAAAAAGTTAATTAGATATATTTGTGATTACGATTAATTGTTGATTAAAAACATACATGGCTTTTGTTAGTTATGATTCTGAAAAATCACAGAAATTATTAATGGAATATAATTTAAGTTTTGTAAATGAGTTAAATTAGATTTCTTGATTATTATCTAATTTATGTCGTCCATAATTTTGGACCACATAAGTAAAAACAGGGATACAACATTCGAGATTTAAATTAATCATATGAAATATCGATTAATGCCAACACTCTTTATAGTGATTTTACATTATGACAGAACAAATAGTAGTTCCTAGTATTTATAAAACAACAGTTAAAATCAAATAGATTTTCTATGACAGATTAATATTTGGCGGAATTCATTCTAGGGCCCAATTATTCCTTTATTATTGTAGAATTATTTATCATCATAACTAAAGTTTGATATAAAATGGACTGTTAATATAATGTACTAACAATTAAACTTAGAATATAATTAAGTATATTGTTTATAATTTGTACAAAATCATGTTCTTCCGAGCTTTAATTTTAATTTCTTGGTTGTAAATTTTTTATTATTAAACTTTATTCTATGGAATGGCTTTGTTTTTTATTTTGCTGTGTTTTTTTTTCTTCGTTTTTTTTTGTCTGTGTGTTGTGTTGCAAGCATACTCATTATTGGTAAGTTTTTTTATTACAATATTTATGCTTTTATATATTGCTTGTGATTGTAGATATTCGTTGGCCGTAGCTGTTGATGTAAATATTGACCAGCATAGATAAAGTAGTGCTTTCGAACTAATAACTGGCTAAACAGACGAATTAGGCTCGCTTAATGACCTCATCTCAAGGTCAAGAGCGTGCTCGTATAATATAAAAACAAATAATTATAGAAATGAAAAGGCTGAACGCTGCGTTACGCGGGTGTCCGTGCGGTTCCATACGGAAGTGCCCCGTTTTGGTGCCCGCGCGGGCCACATTAAAGTTCTCTATCGACACAAGTACATGCACACCGTAAGGCGATTATCACACTGACACGCACCACGCAGCGTAGCGCGAGAATGCGTGTTTTAACGTTGCTTGTAAGTATCTCCGATTGTTGTATAGAAAACACACAGAAAATGCATCCACGCGCTTACAAGCTGAGAAACATGCATCTACGCGCGTTGGCGCGGGGCAACACGCAAAGTATGGCACACTAAGTCTCGTAGTTCCGTGCGTGTTTGGATGAAATGAGTCGGAGCAAATGATGAATCTACAAAACGCAACTACGCGCGTGAGTTCGTAAAAAGCCCGCACGATGATGCAGATCTGCTCTCCCGCAAGTAGGCGCGTTGACACGCAACATGCAGCATGATGCCTAGCAGTGTGACAATCGCCTTAAAATTGAACTAGCGATAAGGCACAGGTAATAATACATCTTTCGCTAAGGGGACGCGCGGGCGCCCGTTCAATGCAGCGTTGGCCCTAAAACTGTCCCTGTCTGGTTCCATATGCCTGACTTTTTCAACCTCAAAGCAATCAATATACTCGTAAAAATATTCTCCCATCTAATTCCCCCTTCCCCCAAAACTTATGGGTACCTCATTCCCCAGTTGGACGTGACCCACGGCAGCGACGTCCGCATGCGTCGGGCCGAGCTGGAAGCCCTTCTAGTGGCCAGTGGGGCCCACCACGACATCCGTGCCGTGGACAACCAGTACACGTTTGTGTAACAATCATCATGCTGTGGAGCGAATAGCGGAGTGTTGAGCACCATCAACAGGGCTCTCTGCTGCAACGAATACGGTACTGTACCTATTAGTTTTGTGTGAATTGTGTTATTGTGGTTAGTCTTCTTTTGTTGAACAAATATGAGATAAATTTTGATTTTGACAAAAGGTTTGTACTGCAACGAGGCCACGGGGTCCGTGTGTCAGGGGGGGATACTTTGGCCCATGGGCCGTAAACGTGACTAGTGTAATGTGGCTTTACAAAGCTTCTATTTTCCTAGCAGAATATACACGCGTGGTGCGATATCCATCCCTACATCTTACATGTTATTAGTCGAAAATCCAAAAGCTCGTCGCGATTAACTCGGACAAATGAATGGATTTTCATGCTGTTTTGATCAATAGACCGATTCATGAGGAGGTTTATGTGTATAATACATGTATATATTGTATGTGGATGGACGGCGGGGGAGAGGGAGGCCAAAGAAAAGATGGATGGATTGTGTGAGAAGTGATATGAAAGAAAAGGGAGTTAGTGATAGCGTGACGAGTGACAGGACAGAATGGAAGAAAAAAACGTGTTGCGCCGACCCCAAATAAAACGGGACAAGGGCAGGAAGATGATGATGATGACATGTATATATTGTAGTAAAAAAAGCCGAAAATTTCAAAGATTTGTAACAATTGTACAAATCTGGCGCGAGTTCTTAGTGTCAAAGAATAAGATTTATCAAATGTCACCTCCTAAGTGGATGAAACCGGCGTCCTACTTTCACGCGGATGTAGCCGCTAGCAAAAGCTAATCGATAGCAAATGTTAAAGCTAAAAATTTTCGTCATATTTGTTTACAAAATAAGATAGAGAAAAAAACACGATGTAAATTTAGCCAATTTTTGTATGTGTCTGACACAAGTCAATGTATATCATTTACAGTAAATTCTAGGTACAGTAGATCGAGACTGATGGGTTTAGATTGATGATTTGTTACGGCGGAGTAAGGGACTTTGATTTGTCAGTCATTTTTAGATGTTTGACGAAGTGTCATGTTGACAAATGTAATAAGACCTTACTTGTTTACACGTTTCTGGTTATACATTTTAGTGACTTTAAAAGTGTAAACTCACAAGGGTCTGTAGTTTACACTTTTCTCGTCGCTAAATAAATTGGACTAAAGACTTTATCTACTAAATACTGGATACGTATAAACGGGTGTAGGTTTAACTTTACTCTGCTAGAAAAGTGTAAGTGAATATGTGTATATTTATATCTAACACATGTATTTCTACCTAATTAAGGTCTTCGTAAGCACAAAGTGAAATCGGGTAGTTAGGTTGTATAAAGTGAATGCTGAATGGTTTTACTCCACAGTATGAGTATAGGAAAATAATATTGTAATTGTTTGTGAAGCTGTAGGCAAAGTAGTTGCATTGTCAGGTGAAAATCTGAAATAGGCGCTAATTCTCTTGTGTACTATCTAAACTTATTTTTAAACTACAGATTTATTATAAGTATAGATAATCGCTCTCTCTCTCTCTCTCTCTTACCTAACTTATAAAAAAGATAACAAAAATTTTACTCTTGTCAAAATTTCGTTTTCCTTTTAGACGTGATTTCAAAACGTGTTGATTAATTAACAGTTAGGTTAAGAATATAAAGAAGTGCATAACGTAAACTAATTTGACAAGAATTAAATTATTATTCTTTCTATTATTAACATTAGGTACCTAGTAAAAGAGAGCAATAGTTTAAAATAAATTAAGTTAGTATAAAAGAGAATTTAAGGCGCCATAGTTTAAGAACGGCAAATATAATTTGTGTAACATAATTTAACAGATCAAAATGTAGTTAATTTGTTATTCTTAAGCCGAGACTTCTCGCATCAGCGAATACAGGCTATATTTATTTATTAGCCTGATTCTTATATCCGCATTAAAAGGATCCATAGTTAAGTATGCCATTTTTTTATATGGGAAATCATCTAATGACTTTTCCCGTTCTGGGTGGAGCGAGAAATCAGATTTTTACTGCTTGAAACCTAACAGAGTTGCCCTTTACGAGGGCTACGGTAACTCGTTTACACGCCGCAGAAGTCATTTGATGATAGTTAAGCCCAATTGCTCATTTGAAAACTCTACTATAGAAATAACACTTCAATGTCTGCAAACACTACACCTAGTCCCAAAGCTTTGGTCTCTTGCATGCAGTGCCGGACACAATCGTACTGAATACGCCTAAAATGGTCTTTGGTTCCGTCGCAGTATGCGTCAGCGGTAAGAAGCATTTGCACATAGAATGCCAGGTACGAAATATCTCGTAGATGATTTCATCTTACGTGCCACCTACGAGAAGACTCGTAGTGTTTTGCTACAGATGGAAGCAATATTATCTTTAATTCGATATGAAAGTTAATATTGCTGGTGTCTACGAGATATTTCGTATACGACATATTTCGTATTTGGGCACTCTTAGTATGACGATGTATTTTACTTCTTGTAATTCTTGGCAATCAATGTGTTTAGTATCCGGCATTCGCATACACGCAACGTTGTGCGTTGTCTGGCGGACTCATAGGTATCGGGACCTACATATGGCCTGATAATTCCGCAATTATTTATTTGTGCAATAGGTTTAATATATTTATTCTAGAATTAATTAATTGTCATAATAAGGCTTAGCCAAATCTATGTTACGTATTGAATGTACTTAAATATATGTATTAGATATTAAGTACTACCAATTTATTGTATTCCTCACTGCCAAACTGCCCCTTCAATAAACGAAATTATTAAAAATACTTCAAAAACTCCTTGCAGTGCTTATGAGCCAAAAAATTGTGTAAATAATCCTTTCCTAAAGCCCCTCACTGCATCTGTCTGTTTGCGATAAAGTCAAAAACTTTTAAAGTGTTTTTCATGCTAAGTTCAACAATAGACTAAGTGATTCTTAAGGGTTTAGATGTGCAATATATATATATGCATGTAATAATAGAAAAATTTGAAAGAAAGTTTTGTAATACCCGTAAGAAGCTGGGGCGGGTCGCTACTGTTTATTATAATATTATATTAAAAAGAAAAAAATGTATAACACGAATTATTGATGCGAAAATATTTGCTAAGTTTTTCAGCAGTTTTAGTAAATCTAAGAGGCTTTAAAACTAAACCAAGAATGAATACAGGGGCTAGTCTGATTGTAATGATAAATCATAGGTAGGTGGAATACATCGTGTTACTGATGTTCCATACCATCTAATTGTCAAATCTAAACTGGTGGCTCATTTACACGAGTCGACTTGCTAGCCTCGAACGATTATGGAAAATTTAAAAAAATGGCCGTCGCGAATTGGCCTGTACATTTTAAATATCTATTTTACACACGAAATCAAGAGCCTTCATGAGGTAGGCGCTTTACGGCACGACGCTGTCATGTCGTTTGCCGTCACGGCATTCGAGTAGTTTTACTGCGCTAATGCACTGTTTTCAATCTGCCAAATTAAATCGCAGTTTGAGAAAATTGGCGACTTCAATGTGGCATAGTAAAGTTATGTTATCATATTTTGTTACTCGTAAGCGTAGACAATTTTTGAAATATGGCAGTGGTAGTATTGCGCCGACCGCGGGTAACATGCGACTTGTGGCAGGGATGATACTTGAGTGCAAACACGTAAGTGCGATAATCGCTTGGCCAATCTCGCATGCACATTCTTGCTTCATAACGGTCGAGTAACTACCCTCGTGTAAATGAGCCCTTAGTCTGAATCATTTCGTATCTATGTAGGTAGATACTAAAAGGAAACATATCGTTTTCCTCCTATACAATGATATTCTATTATCCGATACGGTCAGTATCGGAATACTATTCGTCTGTATTGTAATTATCGACTAGAATAATGTATGTATGTGTATGAAAAACTATCATTACGAAACCTATTCAATTGTACTGAGAATAGTAGAACAAAATTGCTAAGTGTTAACTATATATTACATAGACAGTGTGAATTAAATGTGCAATTTGTATATCAATGTTCACGAAATTACGAACTTTCCATTTCGATCAATTAAAAAAGATCCTCAAGGTAATCAAACTACTGATGTTAGATTAAAAAATAAATTAGTGTATAAACATTATTACGTGTAAAATTAAATGTTGTTGGAATTGATAACGATCATTATAAGGTATTAACTTATTAACAAAATTATATAACGTGTTTGTTGGTTCTCGAAAACTGCATCACTCGCAGAGCGCCGACACTAGTGGCTGCTGCTAGAGACGCATTGTCCAACGTTTACCCACAAACAAACCTACAGGTATCGGTATGGATCTTCAGCGCTCGGCGTCAGAGGGGATCGCTTTGCGCATTCCATACATTAGCGAGCCAATCGTCGTCGTTGTTAGATACGTGCTGCAAGCTTAGGGAACGAATCACGAGTGACGTCGATGGCGCGGTGAGCCAATCACTGATGCTCCCCGCCCCCGCATCTCACTTCATACCACTTAATAGGCCCGATATTTGACTTCAGCACAACTTGAAGCCAGCACTCAAGATCCGTGCCGGTATCTATACCAGTATATTTCATCCGCCCCGACCCTTGCTGACACTCCCCAACCCGTCCTTTGCAGTCCTCCCTCCAGCCCGTCCTTTGCTCCTCCCCCAAAGAAGCCCTAAATCTATATTATTAAAGCTGCCTAAGGCAAATCCGGTTATTTCTAGTATGGGGCCATGCTTTTCTTTAAAAAAAATGGCGTCTCTAGACAGTGCAGACTCGATTTCGTGCTCTGTGATCATGCTAAATAAAATTTATCTTGGAAACAATGTAACTTAGACATAGCCTAAGCTAAATTTGTATGTGAAAGCCAAACCAAATCGTATTGACAATCTGTATGTACTCAATATAACCATTCAACCAGTGTTTACTTAACAAACATTCCTTGTAAGTTGTATGTAATTTTTTGAGAACGAAATATAGTCAATATATTTTGCAATTTTTTTTTATTCCAATAAAAAAAAATGAAAAATTTTGTAACAGTATTAACTTTTTCTTCCTGCGTCGGATATATTAAACGAACACGCTCGCGTTTATTCCGCTAGGGTTGCACATCCATGCCAATTATTCCATCTCATCAGCTCTTCTGTCAACTATGGATATTGAAAAGCTGATTCTGTCTAAAAAGTCAAAAAACTTGAGAATTTTAATAGTTTTCATAATTTTAATAGAGGTACTTTATTTTTATTAACATTTCTGAGGGATAATAAATGACGTCAATTGGCGTATTCCGTCTATGGTAAGTAATCAAATCTGATGAAGCGTTTGATTTTAGACAGACTATAAACGACATGGAGTATCCAGTCGCAAACACACGACCGCGGCGAATAGGACACCAAAACACTCGTAGGACCAAACAGACGCAAGCGGTTAAATTGTTAATCATCTAATAACGGGACTATGTAGAATTCGGAGAACATCTGTTTTTGGTCTTCTTTTTCTAATTTTAATTGTAGTAACATTAGACCGTTTGAGCTGCATCTTAGCACGACCTGCAAACAAATAATATGAAACGTTGCAATTATGACTCATAAACAAGTTTTTAATGAAAATATTTTTTTCATAGCAAGCTTTTTTAGCTCGATATATAATACTCGTCAAGACGAATCATACGAGCCCAAACTCGACGGGGTTGAGTCGTTTAACTACCAAGTTCCTAAGCCACCTTCCGGTTCCATCATCGGATCAGCTTCATGTCATAATAATTCTGCATTGTCATCTAATTTACACTTGCATGCAAAATTTCAGCTCAATCGGTAACCGGGAAGTGGGTCAAATTTAATTTGCAAGATTTGATGACAGACAAACATCGGGACTGGTGAAACTGAATAAAAGCTTGTAATAAATAAGCAAGAGAGAAGTAAAGAGTAAAGACAAGCTGTTTTCAAGGGCCATCACGAACCGTCTCGCGCGCATGTTTGACGACTTCCAGCCTCCCGAACAAGCCGGATTCCGAAAAGGTTTCAACACCGTAGACCACATTCATACGCTACGGCAGGTTATACAGAAGACTGAGGAGTATAACCTGCCTCTTTGCCTAGCGTTTGTGGACTACGAGAAAGCCTTTGATTCGATTGAGACTTGAGCGGTGCTGCAGTCTCTCCAACGGTGCCAAATTGACTATCGGTACATCGAGGTGCTGAAGTGTTTGTACGAAAACGCCACTATGTCAGTCCAACTACAGGACCAGATCTCGAAACCTATCCTTTTGCAGCGGGGTGTGAGGCAGGGAGACGTCATTTCTCCGAAACTGTTCACCGCCGCAATGGAAGATGTCTTCAAGGTTCTGGACTGGAATGGACTAGGTATTAATGTCAATGGCGAGTACATCACTCACCTTCGGTTTGCTGACGACATAGTAGTCATGGCTGAGACTATGGAGGAGCTCAGCACAATGCTCAATGACCTCAGTAGAGCTTCTGAAAGAGTGGGTCTTAAAATGAACATGGATAAAACCAAAATCATGATTAACAACCATGTAGCGCCCACTCCTATCAAGATCGGAGACTCTACACTCGAAGTTGTGGAAGATTACGTCTACCTCGGACAGACAGTCCAGTTAGGTACGTCGAACTTCGAGAAAGAGGTCAACCGTCGAATCCAACTCGGCTGGGCAGCGTTCGGGAAGCAATGGGGCAATGGAAAGGGCTATGCTCGGGGTTACCTTGCGTGATCGAATCAAAAATGAAGACATCCGCAGGAGAACTAAGGTTGCCGACATAGCGCAAAGAATTGCCAAACTTAAGTGGCAATGGGCAGGGCACATTGCTCGCAGATGGCCGTTGGGGCCGAAAGGTTCTGGAGTGGCGACTGCGTACCGGAAGACGCAACGTTGGAAGGCCTCCAACAAGGTGGTCTGATGACCTGGTGAAGGTTGCGGGAAGCCGATGGATGCGAGACGCGCAGGAGCGTTCGTTGTGGCGACGCTTGGGGGAGGCCTATGTCCAGCAGTGGACGTGTATCGGCTGAAATGATGATGATGAATAAAGAAGCTAGTTTATCAATTCAGCCGAAACCACATGTCATCAACGTCAATACAAATCGAACTAAGTATACGACGTAGTTATAAAATCTTATAAAGTATAAGCGTTCACGGCGCTTATACTTTATTTTAATACCTAATTGATACCACAGACGGAAATCTCCAACTTAGCTATAGACTGATATGAATAGTAATAGAATGTGCTTATCGCCAAGAGCAAAGTTATTAAATCCAATAGGTGCCCTATAATCTTACAGTAAGAAAGTTGCTTCCTCAAGCACCGTCGCATCAGCTTGCGTCTTGATAGAGTTTACCGTCAACAAGAAAGTGCTAATGTTTTAAAAATAATTTCAAACATACCTTTGTAGAAATAGCGAGCGCCTTCATAATGCTTCGTATGTGATGTAACTGGTACCTCAGTGTGACGGGTGATTCACAACTGAAGCTCTGCACCATGTCTGAGGATTTCGGCATGTCAATACAGGATCGATCCTGCGAAAGAACAAATAGACTAGTGACTGTAACCAGTACCCCTAGCCAAGTTGTTAATCTGCAATAATTAACGCTAGTAGAAAGCTTCAAACGTATGGGAATGATGTTATCTCATAGCTCAGTCACGTGGTCAAAACAAAAGAATTGGGTGCGTGGCCAACTCGAAGCGTTCGACGCAAGCGAAACAGTTGCAACTTGGCTAGGGAGGCTGGTGTCCTTTTTTTTTATTATGGACTAACTTTTGCCCGCGAACATAAAATATCCTATGTTACTCAGGAATAAAGTAGCTTCTATCGATGAAAAAATGTTAGCAATCGGACCGGAAGTATTGGTCCGATTGGACCAGTACTTCCAGAGATTACCTCCTACAAACAAAAAAATAAAATAACAAACTTTACCTCTACAATATTATATTAGTGTAGATAGGCTTACGTTTGACAACTATCTCACCTTATGGTTAGCGATGATATGGCCGACGATGGAGCACGCTTGCCCAGAAATAACCTATTCACTCTTGACGACTCCTAAGTTGCAGCTATCAAGAAACACAGACTAGGGCAGGGAATTTCACTCCTCAGCTGTACGCACAATAAAGTTCTACCTATACGGTGTGGTAGCTTGTTTTATATAAATAGCAGTTGAAGCGGCAACATTGCACGCCACCGTGTCGCGTTGAATTTAATCACGCGGGCGAAGTCTCTCGCAGCAGTAGTGCTAATTAATATATTATCTTTTCTCACGTGTTCCTTGACTTGCCATTTGTGGTCTAAATGTCCAGAAAGGCCTAAATTATATTACCTGCATGCCATAAGTAACAATGCTGACATTCGGGTGTTCCGGCGACAGGTTTAGCTCAAACACTTCACAGGACCGCTCGATGTCTGCTAGCAGTCCTAAGAAGGCAGGAGCCTTCAGTACGAGCTTGGCGACTTCCTCGGCATCCTCGTCACGAAGCTCTAGTACTGAGTTGGCAGTTTGAGTGGATATCTCGCAGTCTGTCATGACATTGTACATCGATTGAGGCTGTAACCTGAAGATGTAAGCATGGTTTATTATATAAATCTTAAACTATTTTAGTCTTTTTTAATTAAAAAAACTGGGCAAGTGCGAGTCGGACTCGCGCCCTGAAGGTTCAATTCCGGAATAGAGTCTCAGACGATTTTTCTGAATCGAGAAAAAAAAATTGTGGTAAACAAAACAGTTTTCAGATTTTTTCTATACTTGTGCTTTATGCCAAATTTCAGGAATCTGGATGAATTTTTATTTCCTCGAGTGTCAAAATGTCGTTTTCTGCCACATAAACCAAAGTATATTTTATTCTCGTTAACTTACAAGTTTGATTTTTTACAGCTTCAAGAGTCCGCAAACCTGATTACCTAAATGGTTTTAATTTCAACTTGATAGATAAGGATTCCATATTTTCTTTTTGAGGAACGGAACGCTAAAAACAAGCTGAAGTAAAGTTTCACAAGCAAGAGTTCTGTATCATAATAAGGTAGGTGCTACAGTGATCCTGGTCAACTAGTTTTCATTCTGATACCCTTAACAATAAGGTAGAAAAGAAGTTTATCGGATACTGTTACAGATCTATAATAAATTTGTTTGCATGCCATTAGGAATATAAATATAATTCAACAAATCAACAAGATGATGTAAGGTGATATGCCAACACGTTACAATCTCGGCGAAAAGTTTCTTCAAGTTTCTCAATTTTTTGTTTAGGAAGGAGGAATCTTTAGAAGGAGGAGTGACTGGAGAGGCGCCACGGCGTCCTAACCTAACATAGCCAGTTTGGAAGGTCTCTGTTTCGGATTCAGGTGGAAAAAACTTCGACGACGCGTAGTGCCCGATGGCCGCTAGGGTCACGGGATTTTTTATAAGATTTACTGTGGCCCTGCTAAGCAAAGAGACACAAAGGGGAAATGAAAGACATGGCTTTGGTCAGCAAAAAGCATAGACATTTAATAAATACTACCAATATCTTTGGTAAAAAGTAAAAATCTCCCTCAAGCCCTCTCGCTCCACTCGAGTAGTGGAAATCATTCGAAGATTTCCCACCTCAAAAAGAAAAGGCTATAGTTCCAAAGGATGGAAAAGACAAAAATGTTGCAAAGGACTTAAAAGTTGAAAGGAAATCATTTGTCTTGGTATGGTCATGTGAAGAGGAGGGATGAAACGCATGTTACTAAAAGAGTTCATGTAGGTAAATGGAGAGGGAGAGGGAGGCCAAAGAAAAGGTAGATAAATTGTGTGAGGAGGATTATGAAAGAAAAAGGAATTAATGATAGTGTGACAAGACAGAATGGAAGAAAAAAAACGCATTGCGCCGACCCCAAGTAATAAGGGATAAGGGCAGGAAGAAAAAGGATGAAAATGACAAACAGTGATTGACATGATATAAAACAGTAGCAATAACTTACACTAATAGTAGAGGTGATCCCTCCCCTCTGTAGTACATCTTCAAACTGGACTCCTCTCCTGAACCAAATATGTTTAGACATTCTGATAAAACTGCTATACTGATCTGTAAAATTAAAACAATATATTCAGGAATTCCTGTAGAAACTCAGTAAGTCCATCATGGTAATATCATTTAGAACTATTCTGAATTCCTAAAACATTCTAAAAATGGGATCAAGTAGCAGTAGGTATTAAATGAATAGTCTCAAGCTGCCAAACAGAGCTGTGAGCCTCACTCGCCAAACACGTCGTATCGCAAGAGAGGCGGTGGTACAGGACTCGACTGAGACATGACCACTATCACTCTGTCAAGAGTGCACAACTGAGAAGAAAGAAGCAGTATTATGTTGGTACTTTGTGGAGACATGGTGAAACATGAAGCAAAATTTCTGGCTAAGCTTGCTGCCTGAAATAAAATAAAAGGTGCAAACCATTTTTATTTTTTCTATGTGGTATGCATTCAGTGAACAGGCAAGACAAGTTCTCTTTCAACAGGAATTTAGAGACATTTGTGATAACTATTATATCTTGCATAAACTGTCCCATTGCTGTGTAAAAGCCCCCTTCTATTCCTTCCATTGACCCCAGCTCTGAACAAATTCTTACCAGTTACCAATGAAAATATCCAAGTTGTTTTGTCTGCCGCAACCCCGTCATGCGAAATCAGAGCACCAATTCCAAAGTATATATATTTTGCCACAAATACGTATGATTAAAATGACCACGATACTTCATCAGCAACTTTTAATTATTGATAGGCTCACGCTTGACCACCATCTCATCTGATGGTAACCGATGATGTGGTTGACAACGGAGCATGCTTGCCCAGAAGTAACCTATTCATTCTTGACTTTAAGATCCTTAAGTTGAAGCTACTCTGGTGGAGAATTTCACAACCTACCTTGAACATAACATCCACGTCGTCTCTAACATGGTACTCAGTGAAGTTATCAGAAGGGACATAAGCAGATGCCTGCACACACTTGCCCTCCTCCACTGTCAGCTTCAGACCCTCAGGTAGTGCACAGAACACTGCTGTCTGAAACATAATAACATAGTCTGTTCAAATGTGTTTCCATCATTTCAACTGAAGGAGAGGTGTAAATCCAGAATGTTTTTCTGGATATACACCTATCACCTCTCCCAAACCATGACACTTCCATACTCGCTACAGATCTTCTTACATCCAATGAATTAATGAAACTAGGTCAATGACCACCTAGGTATGCAACTTAGCAACACTACCTTCCAGTACGGAATCTCCTTTCCAAGTCAATTTATATTCAGCTAAGAGTTATTAAAATTCTGGAAATATTGTTTGAGCAGAGACAACATTGCTGTTACTTTTCCTTAGTTAGCAATAAGTGACCTACAGACACGATAAACATTACCTCCTGAAATTGTATCGCTTTCAGTAAACTGCATAGTGTCTTCCCAGAGTCCATAGAGGCCGTAAAATAGTACTGAGAAGTTCCTTCATCCATTATTCTCATCAATATTGTACATGGAGCGCAATAGCATCAAATACTGGTCTTGAGTGACCTCATGGTCGGTAATCTTTCCGAGAATTTGCGCGATCCTGGCGGCCAGTACGTGCTTGCAAAGGACTTGCGCTTTCCGTTCTAGAACCTGGTGTTTGAACGACCGGCATGGACAATAGTTAATCCGCGGGAATACACGATAACAACGATCGTTTTCGCCCTGAATCTCTATCAAAGTTCTTGATTTATTTATTGTTGTGTATGCAACAAATGTTGGATGCTTTTCCAGGATGTCTAATGCTCGTTCTAGTACAGCTCCGAACACTGAATGCAGCGACAGCAGGTCCTCATCCAGAACTGATCAAATAAGACAATAATTAAGCACTTTTGTGATGCAAGATTTAACTAAGTACATTGATAAACATAACCTAACTTACGTTGTTTATTTTTTGATTCTGTTACTCGTTTTTCAACGTGATTTAGAACACACTCAGCAACAACCGGTATTCTTATTGAAGAAGAGTTGCTCATATCTTCATATTCATGTATTTTCTCATTATTAACTATTTACCACTCGACTGTTTACCCGGCTGCCGTAACTTTCAAAAATAATTTGAAAGTTGTTGAAAAATGTCATGTCAAATTGTCAATGTCAATGTCAGTCAGCACTTCAGCAGTCCTTATCCTTATGCCGGCTCCACAGAGTACTTTGTAACATACTGAAAGCCGGCTCCACACGCTGACCTGCTTGACCCATATCGAATTCAAACGATGGTGGACTTATGCTGGGGCCTGATATACTTTGTATGCCAATTATTATTAATGAAAAATTTAAATCGAAACCCAATTCACTAATGTTCACATCTCACAATTCAATTCCATCTACGTAAAATGAAACAATATGAAAATCATTTTCAACGCAGAGAAAATCTGTCAGATGTCAAACTGCTTGTGACGTATGAAAACGTCAAACTGTTGGAGTAAAGGGAAATCGACGAAAATTCTGAAAGAAAATCCTTTTGGCCGAGTGTTATTTTTATCGGTCTTGTGTATAATGGGTTTGCTGAATATTTAAGTTGGAGAATACAAACAGAAATTATATTTCGGACAGGAATTCCCGAAAGGTTTGTAAATGTTACGACAATATATTTTGCAGTTATTAATATTATACTTGAAATAACACAGCGGGGTGCGGTTTCAGGTGACTTATGTGGAGCTATGCCGGAGCATTTAGAACTCCAACACCTTGTGGACTTGTCGGCGGGAAGCGGCGATGAGACACTGCCAAATCTACTTGAGAACAAAAGACCTCTCATAAAAAGATGTCCTTACCTCGGCCTGATACTGGCGACGCTATCGTCTTTGTTCTTCTCACTATGTTCGGTCATCGTTAAGAGCCTCGTTAACATCGACCCCATGCAGTTAGCCATGTTCCGCTTTATCGGTGTACTATTACCAACTGTACCCATAGTGATATACACAGAACAACCTATATTTCCCCAAGGGAAACGCGTCCTCCTGTTATTGCGGTCCATTGTAGGCACAGTAGGCTTAATGTTAAGTTTTTATGCTTTCCGAATCATGCCACTAGCAGATGCATCTGTTATAGTATTCTCGGTGCCTGTTTTTGTTGCATTGTTTGCACGAGTTTTCTTGAAAGAACCATGTGGTATTTGGAACACGATTTCCATTATATTGACTCTTATTGGAGTTATTTTGATTACTCACCCACCATTTTTGTTTGGAGATGACCCGACTGCAGAACATAACCAGAATTATAATAGTCTTAGAGGTGCCGTGGCCGCTTTCATTTCAACTATATTTGGCGCTAATGCTTATGTTTTGCTTCGAGTGCTCAAAGGGTTGCATTTCTCTGTAATAATGACAAACTTTGGTGCTATCGCTATATTACAAACATTATTTTACTCTTATGTATTTGGCGTATTGTGTATGCCTATCTGTGGCACAGAGAGATTCCTGGTTGTCTGTCTGGCATTGTTTAGTTATTTGGGTCAAATTTTATTGACAATGTCTTTGCAAATGGAGCAAGCTGGTCCTGTGGCCATTGCTAGGTCTGCTGATATTGTGTTTGCGTTTTTGTGGCAAGTTATGTTCTTCAATGAGATACCAAGCAAGTATTCTGTATGTGGCGCTGTATTAGTTTTAAGTTCAGTTATGTTAGTTGGTTTACGTAAGTGGGCACTGGCATTGCCTACAGACTCCCAGTTGAGGAAAAAACTGGGGGCACTAGCACGATAAACAGTATTGAATCTCACTTGCATACATATAATTGCCACATTGGGTTATGATTATGACTTGATATTTAGTTGTGAATGGCTCAAAGGCACTTGAGTGACATTGTTTTGAAGACTAAGATTGAAATAAGATTTCTTGTTTCACAAAAAGGTACTTAACCCTTCAGATACCGTCAATTAGAGACACAATAGTAAGACAATAGATGCGCGGCCACCGGGTGTCGCTTGGGGATTCATGAATTAATCAATTGAAACAAATTTTTAAACACAATGTGAACTTGTACTTCTCTACATTACATTACATTGACTGAAGAAGTACAGTCTTCTTGACATTACATTACATTGACTGAAGAAGTCCAGTTCACATGCCTTTTAAATCTTATTCTGTCACAGGTTTTTTCTGAGGTGGGAAATGGTTCAATGACTTCATCCGCTCTTGGGTGAAGCCTGGAGAGGGAAGGCGTGTCAGACTTTTACTCATTGAAATTACACCTTTGTCTTTCAGTTGCCCTTTGCATTCTAGGACCATGGTTTTTTTTTTTCAGAAATTTCTCATGGCATTTTGCCACTCTGGTACGAATCGTACCATATACTAGAAGTTGTTGTTGGTTTTCAATGAATCATGGTTAAAATATTAAAAGTACTATCTTGTCTTGATCTAATTGATCTAAAGAAACTTGCTGTGATGGGTTTGTTTCTTCTCTACACTGATCTGTTCTAATCGGACCCCTTCTTTGAGAAGCCTAGCTGATAATATTATCATTTGTGAATCATTATACTTAAACAAGTATTTATTTTATTATCAAGTGTTCATGAGCCATTTTATTAACACTCATCTCTTCAGTCTACGAACCGTAGCGAGTTTTGCTTTAAGTGCTTTACGTACCTATAAGAATGGACAGAAACAATAACTATTATAAATTGTAATATTTAAGTAAAACCTGTCACCCTAAAAGACTGTTAAGTAAGTCCACTCGAACTTGTGTTGTGTGCATTGGCCTCCATTTATCACTTTGCCTGTTAATTGTGTTCCTCATTGGCTTTAATCATTTAGTCCTTATATTTGTTATTCAGCTTTCGTCTCTTGAATGGAAATGCAAAACGCTGGGGGGGGGGGCATTGAAGTATTACGTAAGCAATACAGGATGGTGGGGATGTTTGCTTTGCATATTTTTATGACATGGGGAAATGGGTCTGGATGGTGTCAACGTCAGCAGTAAGTAGGTATATTATATTTTTTGTTTAGTTTTTACGAGAACAATGTCGATGTTCCAATATCACATGAAAGTGAGCAGACACGTCAATGAGCAGCAAATTTCCAATGTCATTGAAGACTTAGGCAGCCGCGTTAAGCGTGCGCCGCGTGGTCCCATACAAAAGCTCTGCGTCGCGGTGATTCTCCATCGACACGACTACATGCACACCGTTAAAGTTGAAATAGCGACATCCGGTTCCCGCTGCGGGGACCGTCGCACACGACACATGCGACGGGTGCCAGCGCGGGCGTCCGCTCTAAAGGTGGCTAATTCCAAAAAGTGTGCTTACGAAATACTTGAATCTGAAAAAAAAATATGACTCATAATCGTATGAAAAACGCCGATAATAGTGTTTTTTTTTTCATCGCTTTAAAAGTTGTTATTCTGGATGATTATGACCTACCTGTCACCGCAGCGTCCAAGTTTCCGATGAAGAGACCAAAGTTATACTGTGATTAATTACCTATTTAAAGTTTATTGTTATCAAAAAGCTTATTTATTGAATCAATTTGCGTAGATATATAAATGCGTTTGTTATAGTGTTCCTATCATTATCGCGTACCTAATGATCTCTATAATGTCTACATTTCATAGTTACATATCACCAAAGTTACTTATTTATGTGCATTAAAATGTTCTTTTATTTTTTAGATGAACTCCACTTAACTAACTATTTTAAGCTGTTACATAAATTAATTATTTTGTGAACCATCAAGATATAAAAATATTCTCATTGTCACCTAGTCATGTGTATATTTACTAGTCATTAAATCTAGATATTTTTTTGTTAATAGAATGAAATCTGATATTTTTATAGAATCAAAAGCATTAAATATTACTGTTTTTTTTTATCACACTAATAATTGATCAAGTAGTTAGTATGAAGTATGGGCTCTATTTATATTGTTTTGTTATTCAAAAGTTACATCTAGTCATTAATAATATAAATATGGCACAATAGTAAATTATAGTTTGTTAAAATAATTTATTGATCCAAGGAATGTTTGATCACCAGTACATGTAGGTATAGTCGTTGTAAGTCATGAGGATGTGTCTTGTCACTTGTTATGTTATGTTATGTTCTTTGTCATAAGTATATTATATTACAAAGAACGTAACGTTTAAATAAAATACAGTGATGAATGCCCATGAAATTCAATGACTAATAGGTACAATCAACACATCTAAAATACATCAATTTATATTGGTTTTGATGCCAAGCTTTTTACAGTTTGTTGAATTTAATGTATGCATACATACAAATACTCTAAAAAAATGTTTAACGGCAAAATTGGTGTTGTTGACTGTACATAATTGATTGGATTGTGATATTTTTACTTCTAGTCATAAAATACTATGTACACTGCTTAATTTAATAAATATAATGTTCAATATTATATGGAAATTGTCATTGATTTTTGTGCTCCTACCATTTTATATTCTATTTACAAGCTTTTATTTAACTTCAGTGTTTTCTATTTGTTTGAGTGAAAATTTGCAAGTTGAATCAGGTTTCCTTTAGGTATTTTTTATATAAGTGGAGAAAGTTTGTCATTGCAACCGAGGCGGAATTTGTTATGGAGCCGAATGCTGCAATGTCAAATGTGAATTAATCGACATGGTTTAATACACTTACAAAGATATGAATAAATGGGGCTTAACGCGCGGCTCGTGGAGGTTGCCTAACGCCCAGCCTGCTACGATAAATATAAATTATGGTGGGGGTGAACTCACTTTTCCGCACTAGTATATAAATACAGAAAATTACTTGTCTAAAAGTGGTAGGAATTAAAGCAGTTTTTCAAGTAATGCTTGTCCAGTTCTGCTAAAAACGCATTTTTATGGTAAGCATGACATGAATCGACATGCTTATTTTTATTCAAATGATTTTTTCAATTCATACGTAATTTTTTTTCTATTTACCTAGGACATTACTTATATCTACCCAGCGCCTTGGAAAGCACATAAAGTCTGGTCTGTTGTCAATAGACATACCTACCTTTAAAAGTCATCACAGGTAGTCAGGCGTTAGAAAGTTGACTATCAGTCATCAGTCTATCCAATGATAATTGTGTTGCCAACTGGGTTAAGGAGGTTTTTTTATGGTTGGAAAAATCATCTAATGACAAGCCCCGCTCTTGGGCGGAGCGAGAGATAGTGTCAGACTTACAGACTAAAAACCCACCCAGTTCCTTCGTCTCTTTCATACCGGGACCGAGCTCCTCTTTCGGATAACCCTGGCCCCAGCAGGCCCGGCTGGGCCCCTGCCTTGCCCCTGCTGTTGCTGACAGCTCCTTGAGGCGCGCAGCAATAGTGCGCACCGTCAATGACTTTGGCTCGGTCCGGATAGTTACCGGACGGTCCGACAGCGAGCTACCCATTGCTTGCCGTCCACAAGCCCGCGGGGGGGTTAAGGAGGTCAGATAGGTAGTCGCACAATGTAAATGTAAAATACTGGTATCCAGCCGCATCCGGTTAGACTGGAAGCCGACCCCAATACAGTTGGTAACGGGCTAGGGAGATGATGACCTGAATCGGTCTGCAAGACTAGCTCCCGATAAAGGAATTCTTCAACGGTCAGCAGCACAGGCGCGTTTATGTACGCGCCAGTTCTGATAGCTGTTTCAAATTTAATTTAAAAAAGAATTTCTCATTACACTTACTCTACACTTAGCCGCTCTTATACCACGGCCTACAGGCACGCAATGGACTGTTTTCCACACTAGATCAGAAAAGTGCGTGCTCGCCGCCGTCATTATAATAGAATTGTAACCGTATCAGGCTGACCGCGCGTCGACCCCCACGAGGCCCGGGCCAATCCCCACGAATCGGAAAGTTTGTCACTGCATCCCTCGGCTTAAAAATCACTCGCCTATGGCTCGTGCAAATTCCGCCTTGTTCGCAATGACAAACTTTCTGCACTTGTATCAAAATATACTATTTTCTCTCTATAGTTAAATAGGTATTGGTTTAGTGGTCGAAAGCGCTGATGCTAAACATTAGTTTTAATTCAGTAATTTTTATAGTAATTCAGCAAAACTAATAGGGTCCATAGAAGGTGGGGCCGATGATTGCTAAGGCTGCAGGAATCCCTTAAGCTTAGGGCAACGCTACGTTACGCGGTCTTGCGCGTTCCCATACAAAAGTCCTCCGTCGCGGGGAGCAGCGTGGGGACCCGTTGCGGGCAGCCGCGTCCCGCGCTCTTTTTACTATGCAATAATGCATTAAAGTTCTCCATCGACATGACTACATGCATATCGTTAAAGTTGAACTAGCGACACCGCACAGGTATTATTCCAGTTTCCACTACGGGCACCTCCGCACAAAACACACGCGCAAGTCACGCGACGGTTGCCCGCGCGGCTTTGCGTACTTAATGGTAGTCGAAGGAATGAAGAACATCCTTAATGCATTTTAATTTTATCTTGTTCTCCGAATAACACAAAAAGAAACACTGTTATGTTATGGTGGTGGTTTGGAAATGCAAAACATTTCAGTTAAGTACTACTCAATATACCTAACTAGGTTTTTTTATTATTGATAGGCTCACGTTTGACCGCCATCTCCCCTGATGGTAAGCGATGATGTGATCGACGATGAAGCACGCTTGCCTAGAAGTAACCTATTCACTTTTGACTCCCAAACTAGTCGCAAGCGTGGTGACTGCTGGGCGTGAGAAGATACACTTTCCCAAGACAAGAAGAAAATGTGATGACAATTCCTTAGTAGAAACATGTCTCACTCTGGGTTGTACGCAACAAAATTTCGGGGTGAGACGGAATGGGTTGGCCACCTTCTTCTGCAAAGCAGTAGGTAATGCTAGCGAAAGAGATGACGACAGGCGTACTATTAGACGTCCTCACGTGCCTATCGCTGCGATAGGAGATGCCTCAGGTGTCGGGTGTCGTAAGACAACTACCGACCACCGGGCTTGCGGATGACGAGCAATGGGTAGCTCATCGTCGACCGAGCCCGAGTCGTCGATGCGTAGTCTCCTACGCGTGTCTCAAAGAGATGTTAGCAAACCATAAGCGCCGGCGCCATTTACTGGATAAAACGATAAAGCCTATAGGTGTGGAATATATTGAGACCCTTACTCGAACTCCGCGCCATGTTAGAATAAACAAATGGGAATACTGTCTAGATTTCTTGGGAAGATCTCCCAGTCTCTAAGATGAAGACACCCCCGTGGATTTTTTTTTTTTTTAAGCATTCATCACAGGACCCTGAGATCCTGGACCTTTGGCAGGCGTACGAGAGGCCGAATCCAACACGCAGAAGCTCTTTAGACAATTTTAAGGGAACGTGATACCAACAGACGATTATCCCCTGTAACTACGCGTGCCTACGCGCAATGCTACTGCATCCAAAGACAACCCTCGATTTTGATTAAAAACTATTGTAATTTATGCAGACATATGGAAAACAAATAGGCTTATGGATTTTGGAGTCTTAAGTGTACTGCACTGGAACCTGGAGCTATGTTAAGACTACCCCTGCCTGAACAACGTTATTTCTAATATCCATCGATAATAGACAATAAACAAATAAATAAATATGCCTCCATTTTGTTAGTATTTTTTGCGATTTCTATTAACGTTGATATATAATCGACTAAATAATAAAAAAATATCAGTTAGCAACACTATAACCTGTGGTAAAATTGACAGACTGTGGTTGCCATTGATTTGCGGCTAACTTCACTTTAGTTTCGTTCGCTTACGATTTGCCAGATTTTATTAGAATTTTCACTCTATTTATAAATAAAAGTGCTTAAAACACACATCAACCATGGCAGATCGTCTAACACAGCTTCAAGATACCATAAACCAGGTAACTTAGTAGGAATTATGTTGTATTCCTATTGCAGTTTCAATTGTATATTTACATTGTTATTTACGGTATTACAGCAAGCTGAACACTTTTGCAACAGCATAGGTATATTGCAACAGTTTTCTACGCCCAGCAAGTTCCCTGGATTCGACCGCAGCGGGTCACAGACGCCACAACAACAGCAGAATCAGGAGGACTATGCTATGTTATTTGCTACATTGATATCTCGCTGTGCCAAGGATATCGACACACTGATTGAGTCTCTACCGAGTGAGGAGAGCTCGACGGAACTACAGGTGCAAAGCTTGAGGCGTTTGGAGGCTGAGAATAAGGAGGCTGCTGAGCAACTTGAAGAGGTATGATAAAGATTGATGTTCTGAGTTGAAACAACTTGAGAAAGTCTATCTTTTTTTTATTTATAACTTATTCGGCGTACTAAGACGCCAATCGACAGGATTGGCGCAGACTTCCCAAAAGTCTGGAAAAATTGAAATAGAAAGAAGCCTTTGCTTTGCAGTGGTGCAGATTGTAATGAAATTGAAGTAAATAAATGTCAATGTCTTTTGTAGAAGGTACTAAAACATCATTTTGCAAGTGCAGAAAACATCCTAAACACTATTCTATGTCCCTATCGACCATCTGTTCTGTGTGCAACGTGCCCTGCCCATTGCCAATTAAGTTTAGTAATTCTTCGACTATGTTGGTAACCTTGGTTCTCTTGTTTTCTTGGAGGCCTATGTCCAACAGTGGACGTCTTTCGGCTGATATGATGATGACTATTCTATGCAATTAAGAAATTCAATAATAAAGTGAGGTTTTTTTAGGAACTTATCCTAAGATATACCTTTTTTATAATGGTAAATCATTAAATAAAACTGTCCTCACTCTGGGTGAAGTAAAAGGGAGTTAAGACTTACTGATTAATACCCATCCATGGTTCTGCAACGAAATGCTGTGATCCACACATACAAAAATAATACTTACAATTGACTCCAGTAAATATACCTTACCTGGATAAGTATTAACAACACACAAACTTTCCATTTGAACTGATATTTATGTACAATTTTATTGCACTATTTATCCTAACTAAAACACAATCAATTTTTCCAGGTGGTACGCCAAGGTGAGATCCTCTTAGAGAAGATCCAGGGAGCCCTCAGTGACATCGCTCAATGCCAGCTCGACATGCAGAATCCTGCACTGATCCTCAACAAGGATGTGAAGCCTCAGTTATAGGGCTCATGGGAACACGGTGTTGATATTGGTGATGATCTGATAAATGGACTATAATACAAATTGTTTGGTGAAGAAAATGTTGTGATTATCTGTACACTAATATCTAATCACAACAGTTTTTGTTCCTGGCTAGCCTAGTTATTAAGTTTATTGTTTATTATAGTATTAATTGATGGATTGTACTGTACTTTCATTGTAGGAGATACACGTCTTTAATCCTTCCTTGTGTTATTTTTATTTATACTTCTTCACATAGATTACTTATTTTTTATCAATATTCAGAATGTGAAATAATCTGGGTATAATAATATTCCCATATGCATGTACCTTAGTATTGATACAGGCTTTACTTTAAAGATCCATAGGTACCTATATAGTAAGTGTTAAGAAGCTGACTTCTTTTATAGTTAGGTAAGAATGATATGACTGTCGTAAATCTTGGTTTTTGCAGCAAAAAAAGAACCAATGTGAAATTAAATGTGATGTCTGAATTAAATAAATTTGTGTTTCACTCCTCTCTCACCCTCATCTACTATTTATCACACGAGGTCAGTAGTTTCACATATTAAAAGATTTTTTTTAACAACTAGCCACCGATTCCAGTCATATCCTCTTAAACATTAATTTTGTTCGTGTCTTATAGGTGGTGCTGTATTCAATTTAAATAATCTGAGTTTCAGCGCCATCTCGTGGCGAAAGAATACACTTCTGAATTATTCAAACGTCAGTTCGCAAAATGAGTAATAGAGGTCGTTCGAGATGCTTGGCTGCTATATTTTGTTTCACTAGAGGTAAGCAGACATTACAATTCGCTGATTTTCAGTAGTCTGAAGTGGCGGTGTTTGGCATCATGAACGTGAGTTTATCTAGTGAGACGGGAATAGCTCATTGTTTCAGACTTGAAAAGTTGAATTGCCTTTTTTGGAAGTTGGAACGAGTCTAGGAACCACTTTTTTTTTATCTATTCCGTAATCGCACTAATTAATCGAAATGCAAATATTCGAAAATTATTAATAATGAGAAGGAGCGAAATTTGAAGGTTTCCCTAAGCAGGCCTACTCGAAATTTTGATCGTGATTTTGAGATCTTGCTCGTCACACAAACATTTGTCCTGGGTGGGAATCGAACCCACGACCTCCGACATAGCAGTCAGGGCCACTAACCACGAGACCAGTTCCTACATTAATTCCCAACGGGTCCATAAGATTTGTCTAAAGTACTGTCGAGTGTCGGTAAAAACATTTTCTTGCCTGTCTTAAACAGCCTTGGCCTTACTCAACAGACTTATTTCGATGAAAAAAAAAAAAAACTAAACAAAAATAGTTGGAAAGTTTCAGATGAAATGAAATTAGATGAAATATTTTTCGGTAACCCTCTGAATCCGATTGCTTTTTCACCGATAAAAAGCAGTATTTTTCCTGAGAGACATCTAGTAAGTTTACTATTTTAGATTCATAAAAATATACAGGGTTATTTGTTAAACACTGACAACCTTGCAGGACAGTATTACTAACATCATAAACAACAACTTTTGTTTTATGACTTTTTACAAAACAATTCATTCACCATAAACAAACACTCAAGATTTCGTTGTTTTGTCTAACACATTTCAACTCTGTATTTTGCTATACCTACATACGTCTATGTGACTCGACGCAAGCGCATCAAGCACCCCCGCCCGATCCTCGCCCCCCTTCGCTATTGTACTATCTCTTGCTGCGCATAAACTTCCTAATATTTAGAAAGTACAATTTAAATATTATTATTTTATATGAAAATCAAACATGATAATTTTTGAAAAGTCAGAACAAAAGTTGTTGTTTATGATGTTAGTAACATAGTCCTGAATTCCTGATAGGTTGCCAATGTTTTACAAATAAATACTTAACCATTAGTCCTACCTATATATTTTTTTTAATAAAAAAATGATTTAAGTACTGTAATCATTCTGAAATTGATTTATAATGCAATGTCTATTTTAGTGTAAAATTAAAACTATTTACTGTAATATTATATAGTGTTTTTTTTTCATGATTATGAACTTATGACCATTCACCTCTTAGAGACATGCATGTAAGCAGAATAATGTTCACAATGTCGTTGAAAGATTTTCGAAGAAACAAAATTCGATGATACGACTTTCGCACTGAAGTAGGTATTCCCTCAGACCTACTAAATAGACACAAAGATAATCATAAAAATCGGTCCAGCCGTTTCAGAGGAGTTCGATAACAAAACCTGTGTCACGAGATTTCTATATATCTACCTATTAGATTCGACACTTTGAAAATGATTAGATGGATGAAATCGAAAGTGACTGTCTAGTCTTAAAGGAGAGCAGAGGATACAGTCATACATATATTTACGTAGGTACCTACAACAATATAACTTCATATCAATATTAAATTAACGCTCATCGATGATTTATAGCCATGCTACATCAACCACCTAATTTACACTTAATCGTAAACACTTTCACAATACACATTTCCAAAGAAATCGAGCATTGAATTTTCTGAGGAAGGAAGGAAAGAAGGGAAGGAAGTTTCTCTTCGACCAGGATGGTTGTCCCTTGATGTCCGGCTCAAACCGGAGCTCGAACCTTTGCAAGTGTACATTCACACGCGGCACCCAGCCTCTCGCCGCCGACGACGCTTCACCTGCAGTTGATAACCAACCTTCTTGCCGCGAGCACGCCTCACGCTACCGGTTTTTGATCGCACCTCTTTAGTGACGTACGATTTTGAATTCGAATTTTTATGATTTGCAACCCCATTCGTTCATCAACTCGTGTACGAAATTTGAAAATCTACAAGATGGACTCTGAACTGTGTGACTGTTTTATTTTTTAATAATTACGTGATTTTTATTATTTTTGTTTTCATTTTCGTTTGGGATTGTTTCCTGAAAAGTGTTAAGGGAGTGAATGTGAAAATTGGAAACGGCCCGAAGGACGGGTCTGCTCTGCATCCCTGCGTGCTTCCGCGACAGGTATGTTTATAAACCTCATTAGGTGATGCCAGAAAATTGTTTACATTGCTTTAGTTATCAGTTATTATCTATTAATTAAAACTTTAAGTTTGTTATCTCCACTAATTGGCGATCGGGTTGTCACGCAGGAGCAGGATATTCCAGTAATTTTCCAGTTTAACGCGGCAATGATATTGAAAACAGTAGTTTTCGCTTCTATCTCTGGCAACTTTCTATAATTACATACCTTAACCCTTCAGATACCGTCAATTAGAGACACAATAGTAAGACAATAGATGCGCGGCCACCGGGTGTCGCTTGGGGATTCATGAATTAATACAGGTTGGGAACTTAATTAGTTTCTGATTGAAAACGAAGCACAGACATGAATTTTCTCTAGCTAGACCGTAGAAGATTATAATTTCAAATACTTGCCTTATTTTACTGTTCCTAATTGAACTTGAGTCGTACAGTAAGCGAACGACACTGGCAGCACTCAGCTTTTATGTATTTTAGAGAAAATTAGAAATATTCAATAACTGAACTTGAGAGGTGTAAACCGGTCCCTATCGCTCTTTCCCACCATCTTTAAGGTTTTCTTCGCTTATTGAAAAGCAGGCAATTCTTGGTTAATTGTAGGCAAGCGTTCTCGTCGACCACATCTTCACTTGTTCCATCAGGTGAAACAGTAGTTAAGCACGAGCATATCAACCGTAAAAAAAACTATATTTCTTTAAATTAACTAAACGTAAAATATTTTTTAAACATCACCCGTTGGGGCTGAAGCCTGCTGGGCCATGGGTTGACTTCAAGTTCAAGTTCAAGTTCCTGGAACGAAAGAGCAAAGGAGGAACATGGGTGTAGTTTTACTTAGTAAAAGTCTGACACGCCTTCCTGCCTTAATATTTTCAGCTAATTCTTTAGGAAAACACAAATAATCGTCACCAAGCCTTCTTTTTTCCCCTTTATTAGTCGTCTTTAAAGCCACAAAGTTACCTATTTAGTTTCTGCCTACGGCTTTGCCCGCGTAAGTTGGAAATCATCCCAAGGGTACATACTTCAGAGATAAAAAGCTTCATTCAAGTCCGTTCAACTGTTGGAGCTTGAACCAATGATACTTGTAAATATACACACACATGCACAAACGTGCATATGAACTTTCGCCTTTGTACTAGTGTGTTAGGATACCTACATGACTTAGGTCACCTGTCAATATCGAAGGCTAAGTGTTTTTAGTTCTTAGAAATAACATACGAAGTACCTATTGTTATGAATTGATTGCATTAGTTCGTAAAATTCATAATTGCGTTTTTTTAATACTCAACTAGCAATTTGTGGTAAATTTTATTGCTAATTAATTGCAAATCGACTCGTAAGTCGTAACCGCGTATTTATTTACTAGTGCGGAAAAAATATGGCTCGCTGAATTCTATAATGTGGGTTTGGGCCTTGTTTTGACAAGTGGTGCTATATAAGTTACTTTGTATCATACGTTGCTACTAAATTCGATAACACACCTTGTGTTGTTTGTTAGGTGGTCTATAAAAAGTTTTAGCTTTGTAACTGTTATAAATCAGCTATTTGCTGACATAAATAATATGGAGTAACGGCCTAAAATAATAGAAACAAAAAAACTTAGTATCTACCTATGTGACTAGTGTGTCACATAGACATACTCCCTCATGTTGGGAGGGGATGAAGGGAGTGATGTGGGTGACTCACATATATTTATACAGTATAAATACAGGGTTATTTGTAAAACACTAACAACCTTGCAGGACTGTATTAGGTACTAACATCATAAACAACAACTTTTGTTCTATGACTTTTTACAAAACATAATACATTTACCAAAAACAAACGTTCAATATTTCCTTGCTCTATTCGGCGGGTTGCTTGACGTGACGCTAGCGCATCAAGCACCCACGCCGACCAATCCTCCTCCCCTACGATATTGTACTATCGCTTGCTTCGCATAGACTTTGTAATATTTAGAACTTAATAAAATTATTTATTTTATAATTTGATAATTTTTAAAAGTCATAGAACAAGAGTTGTTGTTTATGATGTTAGTAACATAGTCCTAAGAGGTTGCCAGTGTTTTACAAATAACCCTGTATATGTGAGCCACCCACACATTATAAGAATGTCCCTAGGTTCTATCCCTTTTATTTTAGAGGAGTATCTTGGGTACCTACATATTTATGTAATTTAGCTATGATCTATATTTAAAAAAGAAGGAATTG
Organism: Mythimna lalbum; assembly: GCA_949319445.1. NCBI lineage: Eukaryota > Metazoa > Arthropoda > Insecta > Lepidoptera > Noctuidae > Mythimna > Mythimna lalbum. The sequence continues at coordinate 15,244,971 of OX439364.1, forward strand.
ACTGACTGACATATCAACGCACAACCAAAATTACATGAAATTTTCCATAAGATTTTCTGTTCATGTAGGCGAGCACTAAGAGAGGATTTTTCAAAATTCACTCCCTAAAAGACTAAAACAGGGGTCCGAAGTTTGTATGGAGGAACCTACTTTTACAAAAAAAGAAATTAGTTTAGCTATAAATTTGGTAATAAATAATTTAGCTATAAATTAGGTAATAAAGTAAATACATAAAAAATCAATCGAAAATATCATATTTCATATAAATACATATACTTTTGCATAAGACCGCATCCCAACACTAATCGCATTAAAATAAAAGCCCCTTACAAAACAAAGACATTTCGCCATTTAAAAAATCACGTAATTTCCATTAAGCGGAGATCTCCTCAACTGTCCATTGACTTCTGAACTGCATTATGTAGACGATAGAAAACGCGGATGTCAACAAATGCAAACTTAGCATAAATATATCTATGAGATTATTACGTTAGAGAATATATTGAGACGAAAATGTTCTCGGATGCTACGTGAAAGTGCTGACCCCTTCAAAACCGGCTCGCTAGTCGAGGGTTTTCCATCTACTATATGTTGTAATATACGCTGTATATGTGAGTAAACTTTGCTTCAAAACTGCATGCTAATATTTTGACATTTCCGTTGGGATCCTGGATCCGTGTGTGTTTCGGGATTGGCAAACACCTTTCTCTTTGCCTGACTTTATTCCTATACTCTCTCATATCTCTTAAATATTTGTGCTATTAACTTTTTTATGTTCTCTTGTCAGGGTACCGTAGTACTCTTATAGTTTCGCCATGTCTGTCTGTCCGTCCGCGGATACTCTAAGTGACTGTTAGCTCTAGAAAGCTGAAATTTGGTACCAATATATATATCAATCACGCCAACAAAGTGTTAAAATAAAAAGTGGAAAAAATATTTTATTAAGGTTCCTTCTCCCTACACGTAATGTGGGGGGGTGATTTTTTTTTCTTTTCAACCCTAACGTGTGTGTTATTGTTGGATAGGTATTTAAAAATGAATAAGGGTTACTAAAATTCCTTTTTGATAATGTTAATATTTTCGGAAATCGCTCAAAAAGTAAAAAACAATGTGTCCCTCTAAGTTTTGAACCATAAGTTTAGAAAATATGAAAAAAAAACTCAAAAGTAGAACTTCGTGACGAACGGGAAACTACGGAACCCTACACTGAGTGTGGCCCAACACGCTCTTGGCAGGTTTTTTCTTTATCCTTCTGTTCTATTATAAATCTTCGCCGCGTGAAACCCATTTAATTATCCTTTAGTCTTCCTCATCTGTCATCTTCCACCTTTACATCCAATTCAAAATAAAAGGAGAACCTTTCTTTCATTCCTTTTTTTGTTATCCATTTCAGGTAGTAGTAGATCATCAAAAACCCTTGTGCCTTTTCCTAGTATATTCGAAAATGTCGCAACGTGTGTTCTTCTTTCAACGTAGGTATGACTGCTATTAACTACCTTTTTTGTAGTCTTATTCTCCAGTCTGTTTCACACGATCCATCTATCGAATAGCGAGTATAATTATATTGTATGTTATATTTAACTTGCAACCTGTAGTCTATTTGTCGTGAGTTAGAACATATCTCCATAGAGCAGAGCCAAGAGAAGGGCTACAAAATTCACTCCGTCCGTCCTTGTACATACCTGCACAACTAGCTTTGTCCACATCCATTAATCACTCACGATGCTCTAATGCGAAATGTCTACTGGCTTCTTTTTTAACAGTGGCTGAAAACAATTCGTAAATCGATTGAAAATCTAAATGGCTTGTCAATCGATTTACGTATTGTTTTCAGGCTCAATCATTTGTATGCAACATAATGGAGATGACAATATGCATTGCTGTCGGAATTTATATTTTTGTCCTACTGTACTTACACTCATTTAGCGCTATTTTTCTTCAAATAATTTAATACTTAACATACACTTCGAAAATCGGCCTCTTAAGTTTATAATTCTGAAAAAAAATCTTGTTCAGTTTCGTCTACTGAGCAAGCCCTTATAGTTTGCAGAGGGCTGTCTCTTACCCCGTGTTTGATGGGTGAGTTACACCAATCTAAATCAAATCTATGTATTTATATTGAAATTACACCATTAACATAATGTAAATAACATTTTTAATCAAGGAAAACCTTCAGAATTAAAAAATTAATGTGACAAATATTATCAATTTGTTGATGTGAATGAAAATTGAATAGCTAGAGAATTTCAAAGATATTTAATCTAGTTAAATCTAGTAGTGTATATATTATAGTGTAATAAAGTTTATTATATTCTATAACCCCATGGTTATACTTTGAGTTTACCATACCAATATTAAAAAATAAGGGTACTAATGGGCGGTTTTATCGCACAGGGCGATCTCTTACAAAGAACCTTTGAAAAAAAGAGATAGATTAGTCACGTGTCTTTTATATAACAGTGCCTACTATATGAAATCTATGGTTTTAACTGAATTTTGGCTAACCTTGGTTCGTTAATTTAAGCATGATATATACGAGTAGTGCACTATCGCACTTGTCCAACTATTTTATGTATGCCAAAGTTAGTTGGAATATTTAAATGAGGTTCAAATATTCATCAAGGTCTGCTCTAGTCTCGAAGTATGCACCTTGTGATAAGGCGTAGGTATTCTTGATCTAATAGTTTATTAAAGTGATCTAATATATATCTGAATTTGTGAAAATAAGAGCTCCTGGTCTATACAAGGTTAGACGTAAAGAAAAATTCTACGTTTTTCATTATAAAAGGTTTCAGACAAGATCCGCGTTGAGCAGTCTACTTATGCAATCAGTAATCTGCTTATGCAATCTTGGTACCTTCAAAATGAAGCTACTTTTTTCCGATATGTAAAAGCATTAATTGCATTCCTACTTAGTACATGTAAACGTTTAAACCTCGGCAATTATCGTGATTATAACGCCAATAACGATCTATTTGAAGACCAAACAGAGCTGTCGAGGAAATCCTATTAAAAACAATCATTTTACAAACGTGTTCTTGTATATAATTACCGTCAGCTGTACGTTTCTACACGTGGTAGACTTGGTAGCTCCCCTCCGTGAGGCCTCCGGATTATGATATTTTTTAATATTAAATTCGAAGCAATCGTAAACCTCGAATTTCCAGTTGTTTGACGATGCTATTTAAATCAATCGGCGGTCAAGTGCGACCTGTTTGTTGAGCGCCAATTTTGTTTGGGTTTGAAATTAGAATTGTAAAGATTCGTGAGAGTAAAAGTTGATTGAATGTTTATGACTGATGTTTAGTTTGAGGGTGTATAGTGTATAGCTTCTCGATCTATTGACAAATGAAAATTCTTGAGACAAAGTTGCGGAACGTAGGTCAGACACTTTGTATAGGTATATATTCTTGTACAGTACTTAATTAAGAAGGAACCTATCTTTTGAATTACCTATTTAATTCTTATTTACGAATTAGTATTAAGATACGCAAGATAAATGTTGTTCGTTCAACTCATCGCAAAGTTAATTATGATGATTTTACAAGCCTAGACAAGTTTATTATATTTAGACGAAAAACAACACGTTGTTTAGCTATGATCCATAATACAGGTGTAATGGCTTATAGTTACCCAAGTTTTTTTTTTACATTGCCTTTTTTACAGCAGGATGAAAATATACATTTTTAAGGCTATATTTTTGGTGGCGCGACCAGCTCGAACGTGTGGCATCTCTGTTTCTGGTGTTTAGTTAGGTAGCTTAGGGCTATATTTCACCGGGACACTATGGCGGCGCAACTGGTCACGCCGCCATAGTGTCCCGCTGAAGATGAGAGAAAGGGGTAGGTAACTACATCGTATAATTCGGACAGAATAGATGTCATCCGCACCATCCGACAGCAATTGTATTGTAGGTATCAACAAATAATCAAACAAACTCGATTCTGTAATCGCACGGCACCCTAAAAAGCTACGGTCATCAAACAAGTCAATACTCAGTCGTATAAACGAACAAAATATTCAAATGATTGTCATATACAGCCGATTAGGAAGCGAGGACACTCGACGTAGCTTGCACACATGTGGTCGAAGCCTTCACCCATGATGTTTGATTTTACAAGTAAACACAATTCGTGTTTCGTAAATTAGCATTAAATTTTTTAGAGATTTACATTATCTAGTTACGTATATATGTTTAACCAGATATCGTTATTATTTAAACAGTTTAGAAAGATGATGAAATGTAATTTTTTTTTTAATTACGCACCCCGTGCTTTTCTTTGAAAAATTGGTTGACAAGAAATTGATAGATACCTTTTGGTTCTACTTTTGCAGTCGTAGATCTTTGACAGTCATTACAGAGAGTCACACACGCCAGAAAGCCTGACACCTGATAACCTCAAAGAAAACCTCAAAATAAGAAAAGAAAACTAAAATTTCATCCATGTTTAAAAAAAGGAAGAACGGTCAAGAAATTCAAATTTCGAATCTCCGCATTCGTCGTCCATTTTTGTTTTAATAGCGCCATCTTGTAACTTACCTTGACATTTAGCGCGCCGAGTGGAGCGGATCCTCTTTTAATTTGTTTTTAAATTTTAAATAAGTAGGTTTTAATATTCTTAACAATGAAATGGAAACTGCCTATTACTATGTTAACATGCTGTCTTCTCAAAGATTGCTCTTAAAGTGATAATTTTACCGTCACGAAGGGTTTTATTTACCTTGTAGAAAATTTAAATTAACGTCAATTTTCTTCTGATAGTGTTGACGTAGGAATCATCAAATAGACGATTGTCATAATATGTTCGTGTTTTCACAGAAATGTCACATCTAGCTGATTTTTCAATTAGGTACATTTGTTAGCTGCAGGTCTATGACAAACATAATTTTTAACACATTTCTATTCTGAGTTTCACTGCCCGTTTCACAAATCGCAAATCGTACACCTATTACGGATTCCTTCGGCTTCAGTTTGAACTTTCTTAGCGGTTCATTGTTTGGTGACTCGTGTGCAAACACTAAGAAAGTTCAAGGCGGCCAGTTGCATCACAAATGGAGTCATAAAATGTAATGGCCGTAGAACAACGCTTTATAACGATAGAGCGGCTTCACACGAACAAACGCGTTTAGCAAATCATTCTGTATCGTTATTTGGGGATTAACAATAGCATTCGCAATGGTGTATTGTTTGTTCGGTTCAATCGATTAGATTGGTTAGCATGCTGTTTGAAATGTTCAAATAAGATGAAAAAATAGCGTTCACCTTTTCTAAAAGGTTACAGAAGATCGTAGGCATTGTTTGGCTATTCGGAGGAAATTGCTTCAGAATTTGCCCTGACAGATCTGGGGCCTTACCGTGACGTGATAGAATGTCAAGCGTGCGAGCGAGAAAGAGGAACGGAGCTATACACCCTATATAGCTCCATCCCTTTAACAGTTCACTTTAAGTCACCAAATGCATCGCGCTAAAAGCTCGTGGATTGTGGATTCATAAGTTTCGGCGGTGTGATCTTTACCTAGATTCAAATTAGAAGTTTTCCTATGTACTTAAAAGTTTAAGCTATAATCACTTCTAATTTGATGTTGTATTGTAAAGTTATAATGAAAACTATCGATTCCGGTCGTATATTTGTTGTGTCTATCGCGCCTTTAATAATAGCCCCCTGACGTGTTACAAACCATTTTACAAAAGCTATACAGCGTTTTCCAAATATCACAAGATTAGTTTGGTAGCACGAGAGAATAGTTACTTAATTGCGTTTAGTATGATATTGTTGACAGTTTGTGGTGTTATTGTAAACCTCTGCGGGATTATTTGAAACAGTTACCGTAGTTCTGGACCGCAAAGGGCTACTGAAGGAACATGGTTGGGTTATAGTCAGAGTAAAAGTCGGAATTTCCCTCTCCCTCCAGGGCCGTGGTGCCTCTTGTGAAAAATACCGCAGCTTTGTGGCCCCATACGTGGCCCCATCAATCATGCTGTGAGCTCAGTGCGAGTTGTTTTACGTTAACGCGATCGAAATGTTAACCGCGTTCGACTCTCAGCAGGCCTGGCCAAGTTACGGCTGTTTCGTTTCGATTCTCTTGCGTCGAACGTCTCAAGTCGGTCACGCCTCGTCGCCTCCGATTCCTTTGTTCTGACGTCATCTTAGCGCTCAATCTGAGCATTGAGGCAAGAGAATCGAAACAAAACGGTCGTAACTTCGCTAGGGGGGCAAAGTGCCTAGTGCAAGTATGTTTAAACACGTTTATGACGTTCTGGGCTCCGATTGGCTCGCTCCGTGCTCTTAACCAATCAGAGAGTCAAATGCGTTAAACCTTTCGATCGCGTTAACGTAAAACAAACTCGTAATATGCAATCTAACTTTTTCTGGAGCCTGTGGTCTGTATTCTTGCCTTATATAAGTAACCTTCAATGGTGAACTGATGTCACTCAGTTTTTCATAATAATAAAATTATAATAAACAGTAATACTTACTCAGAAGTTTAATGTTTGTTTATTTTGCGTTTTAACTTAATGACATCAATTCTTATAATAATAGAGATATTATGTAATTTGTGATGTTATTTTTAGATATGCAAAAATTAATTGTGCGTAATAGATATTTTATAGATTGAGAAGCATTATTCTTATAAGTTGCCTAATTCTCTTATATCTCATAAGTGTGAATCATTGTTTACCATCAGACGGGATCGCAGTAAAAAACTAATTCAAAAAAATAAGTAACAGAGGAATAAATTGTCATTACCCTAAACTTATTTTCTTTTGGCATAAAATTTCGTAATAACTAAAACTTAAAAAAAAAACGTTGAAGGAATATTTAATGGTTGCCAGTTCTACCTCTAAAAACGGAGTCCCCCACAACATCTGTCTGTATGTACGGTCACTAGCAAAAGTCGATAAGAATTCTCACAACGTATTAGTTTGACGTTTAGTTTGACTTACGACCTTCTATTTTCAAGTTATCGCCAACAATTGATTGTAATCCTCAATTTCATCAACTTAGCATAAGTCAAGATGGCCCAGTGGTATAGAGCACACAGATTGAAGCGCAAATCAGTGTGCCGCAAGTTCAAATCCCACGCAATTGTTGACTTTTTGTAAGTTCTTACCCGATTGGAAGTTATGGATTAGCATTACATATTATTATATTAAATTATTCTTTAACTTGTTCACACATTTCTTTGAGTTAGAAAGGTAGATCACAAAAAAACTAAATAAAGAATTAGATTTCTGCGAGGTAGACATGAGTTTTAACTTGACCGAAATTAACTGTCGTTTGGTTGTAGTTGTTGGTTAGTGACGTTTGGTTAACAATATTGTAATATTCGCAAAATGCAGGCTAATATTAGTATTGAAGTGAGGGCGACTATCATTGGACTGCATAAAAGTAGTCTTGATAAAACACAAATATCTGAAAAAACCAGACTGAATGTGAGTATAATAGCTATTAATGAATTGTAACTTTATTATAAATTAATCTTCTAATTAAAATGTATGCCATTTATGAATCCATCGTATCTTTATGAGGTTTAGAAGAGAAATACATAAATCCTTGGGTTTATTGGGTTGGTTATTGGATTTATAAATGCAGTTTTATTTTAAAATTATATTCAATAATTATGATTATTAACATTTTATATAATGAAAATGAAGTCAAGTAGGTATAGCTGCCTAATATATATATTTTTTTTTGTTTTAGAAAAATACTGTAAGTCTTTGGATAAAAAGATATGAGGAAGAAGGTAGCCTTGCTAGTCGAAAGAGAAGTGGGAGACCGAAGCTTATTAGCGAGGCGCAGCGACGACATATGGTGGACATATACGAAACGAATGGTTTCGCAGCAACGAGACATTTTGCGGAATTATATGACACCTCGATGGATACTGTTCGCCGTGCACTTCACGCTAAAGGCGTGCATCACAGAAAACCAGCTAAAAAGCCGTACTTGACAGAGAGGCACAAACAAGAACGATTACGTTTCGCACGTAATTATTTAGATTTTGACTGAAATACTGCGGTATTTTCAGATGAAAAAACATTTAAATCCAGTCAAAAGGGCAGGCTTCACTTATGGCGCAAGAATAACACTCGCTGGTGTGATAACAACGTCATTCCTAACACCGAATCAGGTCGAATCACAATTAATATGTGGGGATGGATGAGTGCAGCAGGACCAGGAGAACTGGCTTTCATTCCTCCACGCGCAAACAGTTCAACTTATGTGGAAGTGTTAGACTTAATTATGCTACCTACTGTGCGCAACATTTACCCAGCTGATTCTGATGACAATTGTCCTATTCACCGAGCGAGTACTGTGCGTGAGTGGTTTCACAATCACCCGGAAGTAATTGTTATTCCATGGCCAGCGCGATCACCCGACTTCAACCCCATAGAAAATCTATGGGGTTGAAGTTATACGAAATATTAAGTTTTAGTAAAATCAGTAGGCCATTTTATTTTAACATATCCGTGATTATTCGTTAACAAACACTGTATTATATTGTGTTTACTTTCGTTTAAAATAGCTATATCTTTTAACTTGTGCCATCGCCTTATCTTAAGAATGCAGTGAACTCGCTATCAATTTTGTTGACAATAATCATGATTCTATTTTGTTTTTTATTCTGCTACCCGCACTGTTCTAACATAATAGTTCAATTTATTTTTCTCATCTAATTGACGATTATCTTGTGAGAACTAAAGTTCTTTTAACAGAAATTGAGGTTTAGTTTCAATCTTCTTTTCGTCAAGAAAATGAACAATTAAGCTATGACCTCAAAACATTCATTGTGACATTACATAAAAATAAAATGTTTACAAAGTCTAAATCATATATCACTTTTCAATAAATAACTGGATATAAACAATTATATTTTATTTTATTAAAATTTTAATATCCTTTCATTGTTACGTTATTCATATTATGAATGGTCTAAGTGGGTATAATTCCAACAAACAATCTTACACGTAACATAGATAACGGTTACAAGATAACTTTTTTGTCTAGGTAACAATTCGACGTCACAATTCTCATAAATGTTTAATTTGTAAATAAAAAGAATAAACATTTTTATTAAACACGTCTTTTTATTTCCACCTTACAACATCGATAATATGTAAACAACTAAATAATGTAAACAACGAATGTGATTCTTCTTGTAGTTACTTAATAGATCATATTCGTAATTTGCAACAATTTAGTGCAAAAAATGCAATAGTATTTTTCATAGAAATATAAAAAACAACAATATTAATATAGATTGGGAATTTTCAAAGTAATAACCGCAACGGACCGACCATGATTTGAACTCGGGCTACGTTATTTGCGAATCCAACACTTAGTTCATACGACTACCAGCACATGACATATTTGCGCGAATTTTATCAATACAATGGTAAGAACAAGTCGCCTCTGTGACTGTGTGATGCGTATTCAATGGCACACACAAATAATAATGATGTTTTTAAGCTCAGTGCGACGACAGTTCCTTAGTGTGTGTTATCTGTTGAATGTGGATACTCATACACGCGCACACATACGCACGGAAGTATCGCGCTCGCTCGGTTCGTAGCAAAATAATCTTTAGCGTTCCTATGGACTTTTGCGGCCTTACTGTATGTTCGCGATAAACTCAAGAACTACCGACCAGATATTCATGCGGTTTTAACCGATAGACAGAATGATTCATGAGGAAGGTTTAGGTGAAGTATATTAAAGTTAATAAAAAAAAAAACAGAATTTCAAAGTATTGTAACACCTTTAGACATGGAGTTACGGATACCAGCCAGATATACAATACAATGTAATAAAATACAGTACAATACAATACAACACCCTTGTTGCGAAGTTGGACTAGTTGGTAGTTTATAAAAAAAAGTTTCGCAAAAATTGCTGCTCTATGCTCTTTACTATAAATATGCAAGAAGTACAAGTTAAGTTTCAACAAAATATCAGCATTGGTTTTTTCAATTATATGAATAAGGAATTAAACTTCGAACTTCAGCATTTACAAGCAAACAAAAACAAGCTTTTAATGAAATAATTTTTTTTCATAGCAAGCTTTTATAGCTCAGTATACGAGTACCTATATAATCAATTCACGTCAAGATGAATCATACGAGCCCAAACTCGATGGGTTTGTGTCGTTTAACTACCAAGTTCCTCTAACCACCGGAAGGTGGCTAGAGGAAATTGGTAGTTCATGGTAGTTCAACTTGGTTCCATCATCATATCACCTCCATGTCATAATAATTTTGCATTGTCATCTGATTTACACATGCATGCAAAATTTCAGCTAAATTGAAATCCGGGAAGTAGGTCAAATTTAATTTACAAGATTTGATTATAAACAAACATCGGGACAGGTAAAACTAAATAAAAGCTTGTAATAGACAAAAAAAACTGCAACTTCTTTCTTCTTTTGTTAATGCCAGTGCTTTTATACTTAGGATTTATAAAGAAAATCTTTTGTGTCTATTGCTCAAACGTCGCCACTAGTTCACGTTTACTTGCTGAATAAGTAAATAGTTGGGCAATGCCGATCCTAAACGAGAGATTTCGCGTTCGAGTCAAATATTTGTCGATCGATGTTGTAATCAGCGCACTAAACCGACTTCGGAAGATGCACGACGAATGGGAATTCATCACGAATTAGTTCATTCGATACCTATGTTGGAAAATAATTAAGTAATTTAGATATTTAATTTACGTCTATTTAGAAAGGCTAAAAGAGGCGAATCGATTTTTATGCTCAACAATATGGTGCTTAGTGCTTCTAATCAATTAGGTTATTAGTTTATTTTACCAAGTAGATACAGACGGTTGCATCAATTGGGTACCCCTCTCAATTTATAATAGGGGTGGGGTAACCATTTGTTGACGCTGTTTGTACCGTCACGGTCATTTCTGCCTGATCACTTATAAAAATTAGCTTGGTTCCTGCGTCGCGGCCCTTAATCAAAACCCTTTGAAGTTTTCGTTTCGAGTGCAAGCAAAAATGAACTTAGCGGTGGTCAGGCGGAAGTGTTTTTCATGGTACCTATTTTAAGAAGTTTTAAATAAACAAGAATTTAACTCAATTTAATATTTTATTTTATTAAATCGATTTAAGCTTTTTTCCTATAGGCCTTTTCTGATTTTTAAAACGAGGGCTGTGCAAATGGTCGAAAAAGTTACCATGGCCCTGTAAATCAAAGGGTAACTGATGGAGCATAAGTATGCTTTAGTCAATATTTGACGCTCTCTGTCGCTACATCCAGAACGGGAGTGTTATTTGATTTTAAAAAAAAAGTGCAATAGAAATAAGTAAGTAATAACCTATCTTTAGAGAGACACACTTACATATTTCTAGAAAATTAGATCAAAGATAAGTACGTAGTAGATTATTCATACAAGAGGAAATGGCCATTTGAAAAGCACACCAGTGAAAATAGTGTGGTTATAGTCAGTGAGAGTCTGAGCATAATTTGTGGTCTGAGAATTTTCACGGGATGAAAGAGTTGGTAGATACACTGTAGGTATTTATATGGCGTCATGGTAGAAGGCCCATCCTCATATTTTAAAAAGTTCAAATTCAAGTTGCAATTATATCCCAGCGACAATCAATGTCAAAAACTTGTTTTTAAGTCTTTTAAGCCATTAGTTTATTTGTTTACCATTGGAATATGGATGGACTTACACATTCTAATGTTTATTTATTTATTATTTACTGGGGTAATAAGGTTTTTTTTAAAGATTACGACTGTCATGTGAATGTTCCTTAAAATAACGAGAATTAAAACTCCTCGGGTGTTATGATTCTGTTGTTCACCGAACACTTCGATAACACGTCACTTCTTTTATACACAGCATGCAAATCACAAAGAATCAACTCCAATAACACCAGCTTACAAATGATATTTAAATATTAATAAAGCCATATTGCAATCCAATTGTGTTGGTATTGGTAAAGGCAAACAGTTGCTCCAGCGGAGTCATTGACTTCTCTGTTGTTATTTGAATGGGTGATTACTACAAGCTAATTCATCTTTAGTGTCCTTATTTTTTTTTTTAATATGACACGCGGGCTGTGGACTGATTTTTATTGTTTATGACTGTTTACTGAAAAGTTTTTGGGTTAGAAGTGTTTTTTTTTGCCGGTTGGAGTTTCTTGTCGGTTCTTCTCTATAGGAGCCGACCATTTGAAATCGTGCACTAGCTTCTGATGTTTTATAAGTGCCCTACATGGGCATTTGGCCTACGCCTATATGAAATAAGTAAAAAGTTTTTGAGTTTTGTCCTGGTTGTTTGTAATCGAACGTGATTGTTATTATAATGGCGGCAAATATTTATAAAATTGGGTTTGCTTTTAGCGAAATGTCCGGCCTTTGTTAAAATCTATAAATTTAAAACTTATACTGTATTTTTATGATATACAAAAATATTTTCTATGTAAATAGGAAGTGATATAGCTTCTACTTAAAAATATTTAAACCTCAGCCTAGGTTAGGCTGAGGTTTAAATATTTTAAGGTTAAGTTTAAGGGAATATAGGTTCAATTTCATTAATATCTCAACTTGACTTTTCACAGTTCAGAACCATTAAATAACCGAGAAATAAACCTTAAAAACATAATAATTTTTAAGAACAAGATAAAAATCTCATAAATTAATTATGTTAATAAAAGAGTAAAAGCGAAAAGATTTCTCATAAACAAAACCGACTCGAGCCAACTAACATGTAAGTTCGGTAAGCGTGTCAAGCACGCTTACTAAGCTCGCGCGACGGAAGAAAAAAAAAGTTGAAAAAAAAAACAAGGCTGTACCTCTTTTCACTTTCGTCTGCTGTAGCGGTATAATCAACGTTGTACCCGCCCTGTGGTTATACTCGTACTAACCTAACTTGTAGATCAAATTACGAACCTGTTTTTTTTTTATCTGTTACTAAAATTTTCTTCTCTTCTTTTCTGATTAGCAACTATATTGTCAAGTTTTTTTTTTATAAATTTATTGGTTGTGATACGTAAAAACTAAAGCACTGCAGTGCTAATACGAGTTTTAAACGCGATCTATTTTACGACCTAAGCTGAACCGTTAAAAGATCGAGCTATATTGAAAGAATTAAAGGAAGAAAAACGTTTATTAACGTTTATACGGCCTCTATCCTTCTTTCTCGCTCGACCGACTGACATTTTTATGCCCGCCATACAAGCTAGGAATACCTGACAGGTTTACCTGTACAGGTGAGTTTTACAGGTAAACCGGAGCGTGTATGTTGCACAACTGCGCAGGTTTCAATACAAGCTTACCTGACAGGTATAATAACTGTGCAGGCAAACCTGTCAGGTATACCCTAGCGTGTATGGCTACCTCAGTATGTCATGGTGACTCCTCTGATCCTATAACATAACGTTATCACTGATTCTCTTTTATTTTATATCACTCCTCACACAATACATTCATCTTGTCTTTAGAACTATTTTGTTTTTATTTTCGGTGGGTACAAATCATCCTGAGTTTCAGACCATTACTGACTAAAAAACCCCTTCCTTCTTGTCTTTTTTACTGGGGCCGAGCCTCTCTATTGGAAACAGACCCTGGCCCCAGATCTTTAAAGTGTTTCATTTAATATTTCTGGGTCCGCCTCCACTTCCGGTTTCAATTCTGATTCCAGTTCAGGTCCACCCAGCCGCACGGGTCTCTATTCACCCCATTTTACCCGGTACGCTCATAAATTCAACTCCAAATGTTCATTAAATTTCTTTAGGGCTTGAGGTACCTCTCCTTTTCCACGTACTTACAACGTGCACTATTGTTAAAAAATAAATCCTTGTACGAATAAAAGAATTAGCAGACTTTCCTCAATGTTACCCGTCACATCACGTACTTTTCAATGCTAATACAACCGATAAATAACATTGAAACTGGTTTTCCTTACATTGATTTGTTTTACGAGTTTTCGACCAAGGATATTATGATTTATTTTCCTAATTCTTTTATTTGGTAGTCATGGCTGTGACACAATAGGGAAAAAGGAAAAAAATTTTTTTTTTTAATTTTTCGTACCTAATTAATGTTATCCTTCTTGGACCTGGTCCGTCTATCCTCAACGTGAACGTGATTTAAAAGCTTGTTGTTTTATTCAACGCAATGCAATATTATAAAGAGGTAACGTGAAAAAAAAGAGTACGAAGGCTTTGTTGGTATTCAATAATTCTGTCAATCATTCGAATATTACGCAAAACTGTCACTGTAAAGATTTGTCGTTGTTTAATCTTAAAAACAATTGGAACAAAATCACATTACAGAATCTCAATTAAATGTGAGATGTTTCAATAAATTTTATTTTCTATATTATTATAATTTATAAGTACAATATGAAGGGCCGAGGTATACGCAAATTATCAGATTATCAAAGGTTTTTACTGGATCAGTTTAAAAACATATCCAGAGAAATATTTGTAACAACGTCATAATCACGTAAGAGCGGTTGTGTGGAAAAGTATGACTGATAGAGCGCTTTTAATTATTTCTCGATTAAAATATTTTTTCATACCTACTAGGAATTAGATCTGTATCATGCATGAGTGCATTTACAAACATGTAAACTGACAAAGGTACACATTTACACAAGACATCCAGACCTGGAACAATTATCTGTGGGTAATTTTATTATTTATTATTTTCTAATATGAAGATCTATCTTGACCATAACATCTATAGTATTAAAAATGATTAATAAATTTGCTTCATATCTATACAATCAAAAGTACGAAATATCCTGATCAATTAATAATATCAACAATGTCTCTTCTCTGTCTTCTCACCCGCCCGTGTTTCGTTTTCGCTCCTTTCTGATTATTTTATTTTGCACGGCCCCGCTCATACTATGGTGTGCCTAAAACTTTCCTCTTTAATGTGGAAAAACGCAAAAATAATTTATTTAATCTAATTTATTAAAGAAAAATTACCTCGTCATCTTTATTATATTAAGTATAGATAAAAAGCCATTATTTACAATTTCCTCGCAATGGATAAGAAGGTCGGCCATATGTCGTGTGATGGCGTGTTCAACAAACGATTGCGACCGTGAAAATTGGAGCAAAAAACTAGATTTTTACCATTAAAACATGATTGTACTCCGTTAATGTGCAACTAAGTGGTATAAATAAGATTATAATCATTACACCGTATGTACTTTTATAGTGCAATGGACACGGGTCTTTATAATGACAAGTCAGGCTGCACTAGATGACAACTTGGACAAAAAAAAGTTAGCAGCGAGTATAGACTATTACTTTTTTTAATAACAAATTTTAGATTCTAAATTTAAATTAATGTTCAACAAAAATAGAGATAGATAATCCATTATGCCAAAAGATTCATAACATTAACTTTGAATTTATAATGCTCACACACATATTCTGGCCAGGCTTGGTTGTATGAAGGCCTCTCTATATAAGTAGGTATAACAAACTTCATGGCTACCTGCGTGGTATCCACTTCTCACTATGGTGTTAATAATTTACACATGTGTCGTATTTCTTTGAACATGTCTTCGTTATAGAGATGTTCTGTCGCATCGATTTTAAATCAAAGTATGTAGATTGTAGGTATGTACAGCGTTACTAGTGAGGTTTTCTAATAGATATTATATTGTATAAAGTAGGTGTACAGTGTTGTTTCAAAGCAAAAGTTGATGTTTCTTCATGCATGCCTGACTGTCCTTCAAATAATAATGCACTATTAAATCTCCTAAGAATATATAGGTATGTTTAAAGAAACCTGAAGGTCTGTGGCAATTAAAATAAGTCTACACTCACTATAAATATATTTGTTGAAAAATAAATCATTTAAAAAAAAACGTGTTGGCATAAACAGTAGTTGCCTTAATAAATGTAACATACCTACCGACTGACTGTTTCCCAGACTGCCGGCCAAAAGTCTGTCTAATAAAACTCTTAGAGCCGCGTGAAAGGCATTCTGGCGTTAACAAATTACATCTTATGAACATATAAATAAAATAAACGACATCATTAGCCATTGTACATATTACCACAAGTAACATGCTTTATAATTAGCAAGTGATGGCGACGGATAGCATTTGCTTTTAATATGTCACAGACTGAGAGTTCGAAATTCAATTTCCTATTTATTTTTGAAGTACCTGGCCACTCGTAATATCCTTTTATGCCTAGAAATCTATTTCTGTTCTGTCTCCTGCTTGATTGGGACAGAAATGGAATGGAATCGATCACCAATAGGTACGTTCTTAGTGATCGATAGCATGGATGGTTCTTCTTTTCAACCTACACTTGCTCCATACTACAAGTAATTGAAATTGTATTTTTAATTAACACTTAATGTAAATGACATAATGATAAAAACAATTTTATGTCACCGTAAAGCTATGGTTAAACATTTTTTTTAATAACGTTTAAAGTGTATAATTTATAACTAAATTATCATGTTATCTTTGGGGAACAATTCCATTGTCAGTAACAAAAGAAAAACGTCCTTTTTTATTAATATTGTCGCGGAATCCAAGACAGCTATATTTTTTAGCGTTAGATTTTTTTTTGGTGAGCGCTACAATTGACTTTATAAGAGACTTTGACCTTTGAGTTTGTTTTGGTATTTCTCCTCAGGATAGTTAGGAAACGCTTATTATTCTCGAATCGATGGTTTTCTTTTCCCTCAAAGTTCTTAGGTCCAGTAGGTTGCCACGTTTATAGCAATGCTGCTAAAAACGTGGCAACTTGTGCTGTGCTGTGGCCAGTGACGTTTTGGGTCCTCCAAAGTGCAGATGTAGGGACACTTTGGGCTCTCTAATGCGTCTGGTCAGGAGTACCGCACTGGGAAACGCTACGAAAATTGTTATTATTTAATATTTATAACCTATTTGCAAAATAATATTAATGTAATATAATTGTGGCAGCCATTTTGATAATTTCAATCGAAAAGTAAATTTTATCAATGCGTGCGTAGGTAACTAAAACTTGTTCTGTAAGATATTAATGTATTCGTATTGCAAGTGATCGCCAATGTTTTAGTTATTTGACCTTAGTCTGGCATTTGTAAAATAAACAGCCACTTTGGAATTTCGCTGGCAACTATAAATACTTCAATCTGGTCAATATTACATACTAATAATTATATTACGTTAATATGGTATTTATCTACAAAATTTGATAGTTACCTTATAACTTATTTCCCCAAATGACTAAATTTGCGAAAAAAAGTTAAGTAAAGTAATAAAAATTTAGGGCCGTTTTCTAAAAAAAAAACTTGACATTTTAGCAGTTCGAAAATTTTTTCGTAACACATGACACGAGCTTTCATTTTTGCCGCGAAAATTCTAGTTCGCCATTTTGAAATCATTGTTGTTGTAAAAAAAGAAACTGGTTTTAATAATTATAAAAGTCGTTTATAATCTTCTGCTTAAGTGTCAACCATCTATTATAGCTATTAATGTCTACATAAATATGCCAATTATCTTTTTTGCTTTCAGGAAATTAGAATAAAATATTTCTTATAGATTTATAACTCTGCTAATAAGGAGCTGACAATAGATAATTAATTAAAATGCAGACGATTTTTTATTCCTTTTAGTCTTTGATCAGTATGTAACCGTTTATTTTTAAATTAAACATCATTAAGGTGTGACTAGTGAGGTCCAGCTTAAAACATGACATAATATCTTAAGAGTATAATCATTGACATATAAAGAACCTGTTAATGTCAGAAATCTTTCACTCATAATACCTTATAATAAGGCTCATAATCCTATAGCACTTTTACTGTTTATTTTGATGATATCACAGAATCATACCAAGATTTTGAGATTTTTAACACATGTAGCGTCTTCTTGTTAAATAAGTAACCAATAAGGATTATTATTGCGTAGCAAAATTAAAGATGTGTTGCTAAATTAACATAGTGTGATCAGTAAAATTAATATCCAATGTCAATCAATTTAAAATAACCAGAAGGATTTTTAGACAGACGTTATGTAAGAAGTCTTCGTCGCAAATCTTTTAGGAAAGGAAGAAATTTGAAATAGGACAAGACTGTTTCGGTTTTGACCTTGGCCCACCTCTAGTGCTGAATAAATAATCAAAACAAACCATAAACTCTATCCATGGTTAAGATGTTTTACTTCTGATGAGGAAACAATTAATTTGCGTTTTCTACAGGGATAGATCCTTTGTCATGTTATCTCTATGTAGAATAATTTATGTAATTGTATCTATGCCTTCTATTAACGTAAAGCAGAAACTAGTTTACCATGTTTTCTGTTCACAAAAACGGAAGTTCTTTTAACAGGAAATGTCGAAATTCATCATGGGAACCGGTGACACGCCCTTGAATTCGATTGTTGAATCGATTTTCGATTACAATGAATCGTTAGCGATGATGTCGAGAATGTCGTCCGTAAAATTTTGAATGGGCTCCTACAATGCGATGCTTGGCCACAAAGCGGTGACTTTAAAAAAGGAACAAAATGTCAACCAGTTTATGGTTTACGGTAAGCTGTGGTTTTTATTTCATTGTACTTTGAGGGTTCGGTCTGAGTACTTAATTTGTGGTTTTTTAAACCTTTGATTTTCTTTTAAGGTCTCTCATAAGAAATGTTACGTAGTTATGGAATTCAAAGGTAATAATTATCTGCGTGTTGGACCTGTAACACCTTAAAACAAATATCTTCTTATTTAATATAAAAATCAATTACTGTTCGTTAGAATTAAAAAAAAACTCAAAAATGACTTGACTGATTTTAATCATTTTTATTTTGTTTTTTTTTTTTTTTTTATAAATATAATAAATAAATTTGAATGAAAGGTTGGAGTTAATTTATCAGAGGCGAAGAGGTAGTAGCTAGTGTATTTTAAAATTTAACCAGATTTTCAGTGTTACCGTTTTAAGAGGTCAACCTAACATGTTTTCTTAGCCGAAGAGACTACCGCGTCAGTCATAAGGGAACTAAGAAATCCATATTAATTACTGTTTACAATAAAGTGAATTCCGAATAAGTAATAAACGCCACACGGGTCGACCCCCAAGGTTAAGCAATATATACCGAGGCCGGTCTGTGGATGGGTGACCATCTTAACATACCGAGATTTCTCCGTGCTTTGGAAAACATATTGAGCAGTTGTTTCTGCCATTTGTAGTTCTTTGACAGTCGTTACGGAAAGTCAGAAGCCAGGAAATCCGACACCAGTGTTGCCAAGTTACCTAATTAGTCGCTCCAAGTAAAATTCTGGTATCCAGCTATACCCAGTCTGACTGGAAGCGGTCCCCAACTTAGGTAGGCTAGACAGCAGTAATAAATAATGGGTAATAATTTTATTTCAGGTATTTATTACCATCCTATAAATTATAAATTACACTTAAAAACATTAGACATTAAAACCAAATTATAGTTATTAGGTTGAAACTAAAATTGAATTGATTATTAACATTTAAGAGGGTCCTTCTCCACTCGCTTATCGTAAACATCGAAAATGGTTTAAAAGCTTGTTACTTCATTTAATGCATTCCAACGCGATGTTTGACGAAAAGCCAACGCAAAAAAAGAGAGATAACGCCTGGCTTCTTTAGAAACCTAGATAATATCCACAAGATACTGTGTTTCCAAAATATCTAATGAAAAATGTGTAATAACGTCATAATCAGTTATGAGCGGTTGTATAAAAAACAGTGAAAATGTGAGTCATGATGCACCACCTTAATACCTATATTTAATTTGATAATATTGTAAAGACTAAGTAAGTATTTTGTATCATAAATCTTTCTTAGAATTCCTTCAATGTTACTAATATGGCCCTGATATCAAAAACGTTTTGTCAATGGCAAATGTAACAAAGAACACATTGTTGTGTTGTTTAAATTTGAATTCGTAGCGCTACGCACTACGCCGTAGCACTACTCGACACATTTCGTAGCGCTATTTTAATTACAAATGTTTCCGAAAAGGATGTAAATTTTCCAGAAAAGGATGCGTTTTTCAAAACGGGATGCAAATTTTTTAGAAAAGGATGCAATATTTTTTAAAAAGGATGTTGTTCATCATTTGTTGAGCCAAAAGACGTTAACTGCTGGCCATAGGCCTCCCCAAGAGTTGCCTCAACGAGCGGTCATTTGCGTCTCGCATCCATCGGCTTCCCGCGATTCTCTCTCGGTCATAGGTCCACGTTGTGACGAAAGATGATATTAAACAAATGATGAAAAGTTAAAAATATCGGTGTATCTTGAGAGAAGTGATTCTCGTATTTGTAAAGAACGATCTCATTCTCAATTTTAGTTTCATTCTTCCTAACTATAACAGGTTAAAGTCCCCATGACGTGTTAAAATTTCAGGGTGTGCAAATGAGAAAGAGGGATGGAGCTATACATCCTATATTGTATCCTTCCGTATAACAGTTCAGTTTAGATCGTCAAATGGATCGCGTTAAAAACTCGTGAGAGTTCCTAAACTTTTATCATTGATCGTCACTAAGATGAGATTATACGCCGGCTTTCGGGCTGTCATTGTCTTACTATTGTGTCTCTAATTGACGGTATCTGAAGAGTTAAAACTACCATTTTTAAATAGACAGGTATAAATACTATCAAAAGATACTTCCGCTTGATCACCGCTAAGTTCATTTTTGCTTACACTCGAATCGAAAACTTCAATGGGTTTGGTTTAGCTCCGCGACCGACGCAGGATTCAAGCGAATTTTTTTTTAGCGATCAGGCAAAATTACCGCAATGATACGGATTTCAAGAAGTTACTAAGTGGACTAAAACCTGCATAGTACGTAAATGAAAGCAGTTCCAGCGGCTGTAAATACCGAACAGTAGCGAACTAGTTGAAAACTAAGCTATAAATTGAAGTAGGTAATAAACTCTGCGACGCCACTAAATCGTTCTTGATTTCCCAGAAACTAGATTTTTAGCCATTTATCTTGTGTTGGCACAAAGATTGTAACGATCCAATTACACGTAGATATACTTTATGCACGAAAAATAAAAATGGCCGTGTGCTGTGTTAATTTTGTGGTAGCCACCAGGCTGACGTAGGTACCAACTTATGTTCAGTCTTGACATACAATTGTTATTTTTTCAAATATCTCTTTACCAACGACGTGACGTATGTAAGAGAGTTAAAGATTCGACCGACACCCCCGCCCCCCTTTTGGTCTCGATGCCTTTTTAACGAAAGATAGGTATTGAACGTCGTTTTCGCGAATTAGTGTTTTTAGTGAGTTTTCTTCTGTTTTTATTTCTATGTGTTTTTATTTCTTACAGATGGATAAGTCTGTCACTGCCAGCTAGAAAACCAAATATGAATTAGAAGATTACTAATATCCAGTTCATCATCATCTTCCTACCTTTGTCCCGTTTTATTTGGGGTCGGCACAACACGTTTTTTGCTCCCATTCTGTCCTGTCATTCTGCTAATATCTACTTCTATGAGTAATATTCTCGGGCCTATTGTTGTGTTTGAATTTGAATATACCTATTTTTATATATATCACATATATCACAAAAAAAAAACAAATTCTGTCAACAATAACAGCCGAACATTTAATCTTCAAAATAACAAAAATAATAAAAATAATTAATAAATATTAATAATATTTATTTTCTTTTTCGAAATCGGCAAAAAGTTGAAACCAAGTCAAGTCGTTACAACATAAGACGTACTTGTAACTGTGACCACGTCAACACGTCATACTCAATACATTCTCCAATTTTATTTCTATTACCAAACAAAACCTATCCACCATTATTGAGAAACGATAACGAATTGCTCGAAGATTCACACGTAAACTTTTATATAAATCAGTTAACATATAAATTAGACACAGCACCGCCGAACCTATTGCCAGTTACCACTACGTAATACAGTATAATCAGGGAATCAATCTATTGCACGCAACGACGCATCGGGGACGTGGTGGACGATTGCGTCTGATGATAATTAACTTATTAATTATACAAACATGAAATTGTTTGTAACAATAGACGCCAGTTTTGCGGTTCTTTGATAATCTTCCCATGGGAGTAGGAACGTGATGGGACGCATCATTGGGCGCGGTGTGCTGGTGGTGTCATAAATATTGTTTGATGTGAAGGAATATAGGAAGCTTGGATACCTAGGGAAATCTAAAAAATACAACGCACAAAGGCGTGGATGATGAATGATCATAAATGAAGACATAGATAAGGAAATGAATATTGTTTTTTCGACTCAATCTAGAGATCTTAAGGGCGGTGGAAGCACAGAGATTTTTAGAAGGATTCTAGGTAAAGACTATTAGAGCCTAGACTGGTTTCCCGTGGTGAAAACAAAAGTCAGAGAACTTAAGACATTGAAATTAATTCATGAATCCCCAAGCGACCACCGGTGGCCGCGCATCTATTGTCTTACTATTGTGTCTCTAATTGACGGTATCTGAAGGGTTAATACATTATTAGATAGTGGATACTAAATCAGTCTATACAGTCTGACCGCTGCACGCTGAGCAAAGGTTTCCTTCCACTTCTCTCAAATGCTTGTATTGAGGTCCTATGCCACATGAAGCTGCATTTTCGACTGCATTTTCTGTCGTTCAGCAACCATTACCGACATTACATTTATTTTGCTTCGTGATCGTCTTTCATTCGACAAACAAAGTGGAGACGACAAAACAACAATAGGTAAATAAAAACATTGGCATCACTTATAATTTTGTAAAGATTTTACTACTGCAACACTGAAATCATGAAAAAAACAACTGTCTTCTGTAAACTTATGTTTACGTCTGCACTAGCTGTTGCTAGCTTTGCATGCGTGAACGTGGAACTTACCCCCAAGATAAAAATTATGTGACGAAGTAACAAACATACACGCAGACTCAAAATTTTTCGCTTTTATAGAGACATTACGGAACCCTTCGTGCGCGAGTCCGACTCACACTTGGTCGGTTTTTTATTAGTTTTACTTAAATGACATTGGGCAGACCTTACAGAAAGTGGAAACTAGGCAGGTACTACCGAATACAAAGACATGTCGACTCGTCGAGTATCACATTAGGGTTCCGTACTATCCGCAGCATAAAACGGCAAAAAAAAAATCACGTTTGTTGAATAGAAACCCCACTTAAATATTTATGTTGTGCTGATTTTAATTATTGCGGCAACAGAAATACATCATCTGTGAAAATTTCGCCTGTCTAGCTATCACGGTACATGAGATACAGCCTGATAGACGGACAGAGAGACGGACGGACAGCGCGGTGTGTTAGTATTAATAGGGTCCCGTTTCACCCTCTGGGTACAGGACCCTAAAAAATCGATAGTAGTCGCTAGTTCACTGTAATCCGTCTCCCTCAATTAACTCCTCTTACAGCTTGCACGGGATGACGAGCACGAAACACTCTCACTTTTTGATTCATTTCTAGATCACCGAAGAAATTAGACCAGAAACATTTGATTTAATGATACTAACGCATGGTTTCATTTGCGTTACAAAGAAAAACAAAAGCTTTTTTTGTGGCTTCTAATTTGATTTGTTGGTGTGCATTTTTTTACTATTAAATTAAATGGGGCCAGTGCACATACACATGTGTGGATCTTTTATTTATGATGCGGACCTAATATTTAAAATAATAATTGTAGTCATTGTTGATAATTTGCCTCATTTTAGAGTTTTATCAAAAATGTAAAGATTTTAATTGTCAAAAATCATAAAAGTAACTAATTTTTATAAACACGATTATATTTTATTCTATTTTTTTTTTATTAATGGCAAATAGAGCCGGTGTCGACTATTCTGCCAATGTCGAAAATAAATTGAATAAGCAAGTGTATATTTATCACAAGGAATTAGAATGCTAAAAACATATGGTAACTGTAGGCATACAAATCTTCGATTTATACGGTTGGATTTGATGGGTTAGTGTACTGGACTGAAACAATAAAAAAGTATAATTTTTAGCACATTTAATATACACACACGTAAAAAGACGGTTTAAAACCTCTCATCCTAAACTATGATTAGAACGGAAAAAGATATGAGTAGTGACATCTGTCATGATCTGTCAATGCATTCTAAAGCTGCAATCACACTTATCTGCAGTAGTTCAAGCAAGCAATGCAACCACGTTCCAATCTGTTAATAATCACGTAATACATCCAAACATATAATTTGTAACTCGAAACGTTACGAAACGGATATGCGACAGTCTGATATCAAATTGTCAAATGTTGGTTGTTTTATTGAACATGATATGATTCGTTTCGTCTCAGTGAAAGTAGGTTGGAATAATTTGGAGGCGTGTGCCTTCAACTGGAGTATTGCATTAAATAGAAGATTAGCAAAAAACACCGGCTATTATAACGTGTCGGTTAGCTAGTCCGCATAACTTGACAGTTGAAGCGTCTGCATAAACGCGAAAACGCACAAGTGTTAGAAATAATACGTTGTGAGCGAAGACGATTGAATTCTTTATGCTGTAAGATGTTTTTGCCATCGCTTTTTACCTCTTTTGTATAAATCGAGCGTGATGTGTAATGGCTTCGTGCGTCAGTTTGACAGTCCGTATAAACTGGAATAACGACTTTTACACCACGATTGTACAAATAAACACCCTGATTTACAAAGCCCTGCACAATCGCAATTTATAAGCTTGCAATCGGACATTAATTAGCCGTTACAATTATAAAACGATACATTTAATCTAGAAGCTGACACTTACAGCGTTACAGCAATGAAACGCGCTTCGCTGTGGTATCAAACGCTGCGTTTCTGTGATAATTAGCCGTTGACACGCGATGCGGCGCGGTATGCAGGCGTTTGATTGGCTATTGCCGACGCTCGACATTCGAAGTTTGAATTACGAAAGGGAGAAATATGGTATTGATTTCGATATCATTTGTCACGTTTACGTGTAGTTATTATTGGGAGAGTAATTACTTAATAATTCCATACTTTAACGTTTTAATAATAACTAGCTTCTGCCAGCGACTTCGTACGCGGATCCTGTTGCTTATGCCAGCGACAACGGGGTCGTCAAAATCAAAGATCTGAAACGTCTGATGTCGAATTCTAAGAGCCCAGGGACTGGAAAACAACGTGATGCGCGAGACGATTCGAGACGTTCCAGATCTCTCCCTTCCACTTACGCGCGTGACAGTGTGTACACACCTCAGACATGGTGCCAATGTCTCCGTGTTCGATGTAATTAATAAATGGGTTATAGGAAAACGCGCTCCTTTCTTTATTCCCAAAAAGTGTTCCCATAGCGTGATCTAACTCGACGCCAACGCCATTTACGAAACGTTTAGAAAACGGAAACTACATATTATTTACCCAAATATTATAGTATCTTAGCCATGTGCAGCGCCTCTTATTGAACTCCACAGCGGTTTTTAATGTACAGAATTTTCACTTCTACAGATTTATTATAAGTATAAGTTGGTAACTAAACTACGTCTAATAGAATGAAATAACCTATTTGATACCTAGGTACTTACCTATTTAAAACTACAGCTAAATAAATTTAAAAAAAAGTTTAATTTATAATTAAGCTAATACTAAGAAATATTTAAACACTACCAAAATAACTAATACCTATTTTATAAAATAACAACCAAAGAAATCTAAAAATAAATGATTAAACGTAAGAGAAGTCGCGCTGATAAGCACGGTGTGTTAAAATCAATTATTGTCTGTCAATAAGGTCGAACACTCTGAACGTCTATTTGCATCAACAGCCAAATATTGCTGCCGCGAGCCGCGTCGAGCGCGGCGACCGTTACACAAAAATAATCCTTATAGCATGATTGAGTATTCACGCGCGATGGCTTATTAGCGTATTTCATGTATAACTTTGGTGTTTCTATACCGATTTCTATGTTTTTTTTTTATTGAATAGATAATAATGTTAACTTTTTTTAATTAGAGATGAGTGAGAGTGTTATAAACGTATGAGTAGACAAAAATAAACAGAAAGCTCTGAACTGCTAAGCTATCGGGAGTTACACGTGTAATTGTGAGTCAACCATAAAAGATAGACATATGCTGTCGTGGTATATTTTTTATATAATTTTAAGGAGAACATTTCCGTTGTACATGATTTCTGTGTAGCTTTAACAATTAAGGCTGCAAACGCGACGGAAGCTTAAAAAATGGAGTAATTTCTCCCGTTTCCCCAACATTTCCCTTCACTGCTCTGCTCCTATTGATAGTAGCGTGATGAAAAGTATACTATAACCTGCCCAGGAGTATGAAAAATGATTGTACCAAGTTTCGTTAAAATCCATCGAGTAGTTTTTGTTTCTATAAAGAACATACAGACAGACAGACAGACAGACAGACAGACAGACAGACAGACAGACAGACAGACAGACAGACAAAAATTTTACTGTTTGCATTTTTGGCATCAGTATCGATCACTAATCACCCCCTGATAGTTATTTTGGAAATATATTTCATGTACAGAATTGACCTCTCTACAGATTTATTATAAGTATAGATATAGATAATAAAAAAAACATTGTCTGCTGTAACCTACTTACGACAACGCGGTAGGCCGAGTAAGACATGGCGAGATGAGCTGGGCTCACCTCAGAGGACTGGCCCAAAATTGTCCAAGACTAGGAAAACTATAAGAAGGGAAAGGATGCCTTTGCACTCCAGTGAGACAGTACAGGATATGCAATAATAATATTGTGTAAGTTAAAAGTTTTTTTTCAAATGAAAACAAAACGTGCTTCCAATCCCTTTCGTAATGGTCTTCATTATTGGAGCGAATACATTATCGTTAAGAAATTTAATTACACGTATAATAGCTATCAATACTTATGTAGATTGTAGATAATGTCTTTCGGAAATGTGTGTGGTTATATTTAATGTCAATAACATATCATGCGACGAATTTAAAACGAATTTTGTTCAAGGAAATCCACTCTAATGGATAATTCGAAGTACAAGAGACAAAATTCTGTTTATTCACAATTCTGTATGTATATCCTTCCTACTAATCTACACTAATATTATAAAGAGGTAGTTTGTTTTTTTTGTTTGTTAGAAGTAATCTCTGAAAGTGCCTACTGGTCCAATTGCGAAAATTGTTTTTTATCAATAAAGGCTGCTTTACTCCTGACTAACATAGGCTATATTTTATATATGCTGGCGAAAAATGGCAAATGTAAAATTCTGTATGTTTGACGTATTCTGTATGTACGTCAATAACGTTTCAACAGCAGATTTAAATTATGGCTTTTCCGGCCACCGTGGGCGTGGGCTTGCGGATGGTGAGCAATGGGTAGCTCGCCGTCCAGCAGTCCGGTAACCGTTCGGACTGAACCTAAGTTAGAGAAGAAGATGTTAGCAAAACCGTGGGAGCATAGAAGCTTATATTTTCACTGTTCGCGTATCACAAACACAGCCAACAACTGTCGCGGACAACATAGTGCAACAAAGTTCGTTATTTTCGATTGAAGTACGGATCCATTACCTCTTTATAAAGACCGAAACACACACGTATGTATGCTAACGAAATTATAGATCAATTAATCATCGTCTTCAGAAAATCTTCCGCGTACATTACGTTAGTTACAAACCAGGCTTGTAACATGTTCCACATCGTTTGACCGTACACATGATAGACTGAGAAAATGCTATGTGTGTACTATGCCTTATGTAAGGGTATCATCACATTATTACGTTAGGTAAGACGGTAAAACGTATAGCTGCTGCGTTTTAGCATGGCAATGGCGGTCATTGACCCAACTGCATTTATCTACACTAATATAATAAAGAGGTAAAGTTTGTTTGTTTGTTTGTAATCTCTGGAATTACTGGTCCGATTGCTAAAATTTTGTAACCGATAGAAAGCCGCTTTATTCCTGAGTGACATAGGATATTTTTATGTACGCGGGCAAAGCTGCGGGTAAAAACTAGTTAACAATATTGATAATAAACATTGAAATTGTGTTAAAACCTTTAAGTAACTTGTAGTTAAGTGTGATAGCTCACCTGATGGTAAGCGATGATGTGGTAGACCATCGTCGTCAAACATGTCTAGAAGGGACATAATCATTAGCACATGACTGAGACATGAGCTGAGAGTTTTATATCTATAGTGGCCATATCTAAGAAATTTTATTGATCACTTCATGATAAGGCCAACTAAAGCTGGCCAGATCGTTTAACCGTTAACATTTGATGATGTCAATCCTCGTTTGGCCACATCATTAATGTATGATTTCAATGATAGATAATAAAAGGTCTAAAGAAAGTAAGCCAAACGAAGATTGAAATATCATCGAACTTTAACATTCTAAACGATCTGGCCAATTTTACTTGGACGTATCATGAGAATCTGATGGATACGAGACGCGCAGGACCGTTCATTGTGGCGACACTTGGGTGAGGCCTATGTCCAACAGTGGACGTCTTTCGGCTGAAATGATGATGATATCATGAAGTGATCAATTTCTAAGATCTGGCCACGACATATCCGTCTGCAGTAAGGCAACAGTTCTTTGCTTTCTGTTCTTCCAACAAACGAAAGATTTTTAAACAATTTTAAAAACGTACATAATTATACTAAGAAAGCGATTATGAAAAACGTGGTACATACATATTAAAGAAAGAGCACTGACCGCTTTTGCCACCGTGCTGAAACGAAACTACTATAGTGCTTAATTTTGATTGGCAGTCTTAATGTTATGTGGGGTAAAATTGTAATAGAATTGTTGTGTTCAATTGGTATACTAAGATGAAGTAGTTTGACTGGTATGTGTTATGAAAATCTTACTTAGTCTAAAGCAATTTAGGTAAATTGCAGTAGTTTGCAAATAAGCGGCTGTGTTGTTTTACAAATTTCCCTTCGAACCTCAATTCGATCAGCAAATTCCTTTATTTTTTAATGTCGATCGAAGTTTGCATTGGAGGCACATATAAAAGAAAAAATCAATAAATATATTTTATTTAATGTAACACTTTATTTATCAATTTAAATAACACTTTTTCCAAATAATTATTCTGCAGTTTTTGTTGGGGTTTTTCCAAGTGAAATACAGTTACTGTTTAAATTTTTCGCAAATTGATTCCCAATAAAATATTTTGATGTAAAGTTGGCATAGTTTTGTATCTCCAGTGCCTGCGCAACTACACAATATTTGGAATCATTGAACTAGGCGCGATCTCAATAAAATGGAGCTGATAATTTTATTTATTATGTTAGTTGACGACCTCAGAGAAGTTTGGCAAAAAAGCTGACTTAACTTTGCTGGCAAATACTAAAAATCATTAGAATGTGTTACATCCGTATTCTAATGATATCTAAACAAAGCAACTGTATTCATACCAATAAATGGCTTAAAAAACTTAACATCCAATTCAAAAACATAAAAAATATGTTATTCTAATTTTGAAAAATACAATCCGGAAAATCTTTATCTTCCTAGCGTAAATCTGAATACGCTGTTAGTTCACGAACAAAACCTTTGAGGATCGAGAAACTGGTTAAAGACTCAAGATTGCCATTTAATAAATCCTGTTTAGCACCCAATAACTCTCAGCGTGAGTTATTCCCAAAGAAAACCAGATATCTTCACAATTAAGTGTTCAAATACCAAATCTAGAAACTTTCTCGACGATCACGCGTGCGGCTGGCTGGCTGGAAATAAATTTTGTCAAATAAATCTTGTACAAATTAAATTAAATACAAACGCGTGTAGAAAGCATGAAAAACAATAAATACTTTTTGTATTGTTTTATTGTTAATTGTTTTGCTTGCGTGTAAAAACAACTGTGGAAGAAAAATACACAGTTGTAATAATTTGCAGTGTCTTTGGGAATTCTCTGCGATGCACTCATGCGCAGCGTAAAGGTGGTTTCACAGACGCATAGTTATTTATTTATATTTTGGATTCATATTTTTTAAATGTAGTACCTAATTGTAATAAAAAATATAATTTGGTCCATTATTGCAATAGAATAATAGATAGTCTTTATTTTTATGAAATATTCAAATATATAAAAAGGTAATCAATGAATTAAATAATCATAACGTCATTCGTCAAAGAGTAAAAACGGTAGTATTGCTGAGACTCCGCTGTCCGTGTGTTACCATGCATTTCATGAACCGTGATAGCATAGTTGAAATTTTTACAGATGTTGTGTTTCTGTTGCGAATTTATAAACTTGTAATGAAGTAAACGCCTCTTTACCGCATCGTTAAATAACACTGATAGGTATGCGACTGTCCACCATTTTTAAGAGCGTCGCGTGCGCACAAAACAATCGCTAAGTTATTGGGACGCCAAATAATTATCGTAAGTAGATAAACGACCATATTCATTAATTATATATATTTTTTTGTAATTTAAAACAGTGTGTTTTAAAAACATCGGTGTGTGGGAAAACATCGGTGAAAGTGACGAACTTCCATATAAACGTTCATCCCCTATTTTATGAACTGTCAATGAATACGCTAGTCTTCACTTAATTGCAACGAAAATGGTTAAAAACACTTTAAATACCAGTTATGTCCATGGAAATGAACATTTCCTTCAAGAAATTTACAATTATTACTACCAGTGTCTACGCCCACGTGATAGTCGAAAATAATCACGCAGGAACCTAGGTAGGTTCCTAGGAGTAGGTACTCCCAGGATAAAAATATCTTATGTCAAATTTCAACCAAATCCCTCCAGTCGTTTCAGCTTGAAGGAGCAATAAACATACACACTCAGACATACAAACTTTCGTCTCTATAATATTAGTGTGATTAATTATTTATTTACATTTCAACTTCATTAAATATCTGTTGCCTCTAAAGATAAAAGAATGATTTAAAAAAAAAAGTAGATTGTCTACCAAGAATTCCAAATGTAATTTTGAAATCTCGAAATCTAAAACATAAAAACCTAAAAGATAAGGAAAAAATTAAGATTGTAATAATAATTGTTTGTTGTGAGAATTAGACTATTCGCTATTATATAAATCATGTGTTATATAATATAGGAAATATATTCAGAGTCAAAGCAAATAAAACGTTTTTGAAAATGGTTTTGAACGCGCTTAAAAAAAAATGTTAATTGTTATGCTAGACTATTTAGATTCAATAAGAATAATGTTTGGTTAGGTCAGCACTAAAATAAAATGAGTTTGTTTATGTCTTTTTATATTTGGAATACATAATATTTTATGCAAACTGATTTGTCAATTGAGTGGCAACAAACCGACAGTGAGCGTCCTAGATTATATTTAGACGCTGTGAAATTTTTTTCAGGTTCGAAATACCTTCTCTGCTCTGAGTGGAGGAAGGAGTGTCAGACTTTTGCGGACTAAACGCATCCGTGTGTGTTCAGTTACGTTTGGCGTTCCAGGGTCGCAGTGACTCTTCCGCAGTCCTGTCAGGACCGGAATTACTCCCGACGCTCAGAACGTCTCATGCAACGGCACCGAAGGCATTGATTTAGAATTTGATGAGAGTGAGCTCTGACGCTTTCCACTGCCTCTTCTAAGTCCGTTTGTAGTCCCAGAGTATTTTGTATGAACTCCGCCCGGGTGTATGCCGACTTCGTGGCCCCGTAACAGACATTTTATTTTTATATAAAAAAAAAACTATTCTAGACTTTTGTTTTTGCGAGACACTGTTAAAAAACAAGCTTTATAATTTTGACATAATCTAGTAGATACATACGTTTCAAATCGTAAGTTAGATTCAGATGCGCAATTTTGCGCAATTTTTTTTATCAACCCAACTAATTTATATCATGTTTTGATTTTTGCCCAGCAGTCGATCATTGGTCAATTTTAATAAAATATTTTACAATGTGTTTTCTTTTATGCTTTACAAAGGTTACAAAAAAGTTAAAAATGAGTAGAACTTGGACTCAAATTAGGATAAATGGCCTAGTCGAATCACATATATACTTACTTAAACTGGTCAGCAATTTCATTTCAATTTTGATGATAATATATATCTTTGCGCCACGTAATGTTTATAGTTGAAAATTATGTTACCGTATTATTACTGCTTACACTAATGTCTTACAGTATAAAATATTATTACGAGTGTGCAATTGATTTACATAATATCGTAAGTGTGATTATATTAGATTTTGTAATATAATTGGAAATATGTTGCGTGAGTGGTATTTTCTATAGATTAGTTTTCAAAGGATAGTACGGTAAACGATGATTCTCAAAAAGAATTACTGCGCAGCCTATTGTTCGAAGTTCGGAGAGCTCAAAATACTTCAGCCGTACCGATCACTACGAAATATAATAAAGACCTCGACTCGTCTCAAAATTGTGGTTCCGTCGCCTAAGACTTTAACTGAGTTAATCGTGAATATATACTCATACTAATCGTGAATATATATATACTCTTACTCTCCATAGAATCATATAACTCTAAAATAACAATAATATGGCAATAATGTCTATTAATGTATATAATGTTTATCTATTTTCATAAACAATACGTCTTAACATTTTTAAAACTATATTATTATAAATATTTTAAATAATATACTATATATCTATATTAAAACAAAAATACCCCGGCCGAAACCGACAGTTTACAATTTTTGCAGGCAAGGCTGTAAAAATTTCAAACTGTCGGTTACAGTGTTCTCTCTAAGGTTCGATCCATTGTAAACTGTACCATACAACTCCAACTATTCAAATAAACCATTAACATCAACATTAATTCTTACTGACCTGGTTTTGAACGATAGCTTCTGCTGTCAAAATACCTACACAATGTCATGTAGGCCGCGATACGTTCGAGTCCAACCGAGGAAGGGCGTGACTCTCGTTCACAATAAACTTCAACGAGGTAGGGTTGGCTATATTGCAGGTAAATTTTAAACAGTTACCGCGGCCCTGTAATGCGAAGGGTAACTGAAGGAATACGGGAGGGTAACGTGGGTTATAATCGGTAAAAATCTGATAAAATAATCATAGTATTTATTGGTAAAGGACTCTTACAGGCCAAATTAGAGACAAACTAGCTGACGTGGCAAACATTGTTCTGACATTTAAATAACTTATTTTTCAGACTTACATTAAAACAAAAAAAAAATGCAGAAAAATCTTCAAGCTGTATCAGAGGAGTTTGATAACAAATACTGGACTAAAGTACCAGATTTTTATATATTAAATAATGTAGTAAAAAATAATTTAAAATACGTTACATCAAATAATGTCAAATCAATAAAAATATAAGATATCAAATTAATAGAATTGTTACAAATACAAGTCAACTCCACATAAAAAAAAAATTACAATATAGTAAATTAAGGTCGAATTAATTTCCATATCACAGTTAGTCTTAATAAATTCGTCAAAATAATAAAATGCTTGCTCGATAAGCCATTTTTTAAATCGAGCGTTTTAGCTGCTTATCGTCAGGTACCACTCCCTCTTGCGGGAGTTCTTATTGGATGATTTCCCACTAAAACAAAATCCAATGTACGTTATGCTTCTTAGCAAAGACCTTACCTAATATCTTCACTGTTTGCAATTTTTCTCCAATTTTGGAATGGAATTTACTGTGATTTATTAGTAAAGGCCAGTTAGTGTGCAATAAAGACACTTCTTTATCCATATCAACATTCATAAAGTCATCATTATTTTGCAAGTGAATGCAACTCACTCAACCCTACTCGACGCCAACAAAAGAATTCATGACGCAAGTGATAGTGTTGCACTTGTAGTCAATATAAATTGCGTCACAATGCGACGCGGTGAAATTTGATGACAGCCTCTTTGTGATGACATGTGGCTACCAGTTAATTTGGTGATTGATGGAGTGATGTAATATTTTGACAGTAAGTATTGTTACAAACTATCTGTATAAGTTAGTCATAAGACTTAATCCGTCTTGGAGTATCGTGTTGTCCAGTTACTAGGTTGTGGAATTCACCCATCTCTGGTTACACTGGAATCCAATCTCAACATAGTAGGGAAAAGGTTAGGTTAGGTTATGAATGCGTCTTGATCCAAATTTCAAAGATGATTTTTTTACAATATCTGTTATGAACTTATCATATTGTCTATGGTACATTTCCGTAGAGTTTCGAACGGAAAATGTAGTAAGACAGATACGTAAAATTTTAACTGATTAAAAGAAGAAATTCTTTATCGCTTAATTTCGATCAAAGACATATAAAACTATATCGTTTCTTGGCCTAAGACCAAGTTGTAGTATCTGCTTTTTTCAGCTTAATATAAAAACAGTGAAACCTGATTGTTGTCGTTTTTTGACAAGTTCATTTCGATGATTTTAATATATAATTAATTTATAACAACAACTTTAAAATTGAGAAAAATTGATACACTTAAATTACCTACCTACATTATAACGACTAAACGTAGATACGAGTCGTCAAATTAAATTAACAAAAGATGTATTTATGTCAAGTTAAGATGTATATATTAAAAAAATACTTGATGGAAAAAAAAAACAAAAGAACAGCAAAATAACAAACTCCGTTCGATTTTAAAAATTAATATGGATGCAATGACATCATTGTTAACTCGATTATAATAAAGAGCCAATATGCTACATACAAAACAGGATTTTGAACAAAGATGTCGAATGTTCACTGAATAATATAATGTGTTAATATTATGGTTACAATAATAATAAGAACATTTAATTCGGAATAAAATCCATAGTAGATACTCCTTTCGAATACCGTAATTAGAGACACAATAGAAAGCCAATGAGAGAAGGAAGGGGTTTAGTGAATTAACCCTTCAGATACCATCAATTAGAGACACAATAGTAAGACAATAGATGCGCGGCCACCGGTGGTCGCTTGGGGATTCATGAATTAATAGTCAAATAGCCAGCATGGACAAAATAATACAGTATCCTGAATAATTTATCTACGAAAAGGAATATATCAACAAATATAATTTAAGTAGTAAATTAAGTCTATAAAACGTGTACTAAGTATGGAACAAAAATAAAGTAATGTTCCTATTTTATTTAGTCCAAACCTACAAATGAACTAAGCATCTATATTCAAGACTCGGTAAAGCAAACCTTCTTTCTGTTTTCTAAGAAAACCTGTACAATAATGAACTAGAGTTTTCTTTAGTATGTAAATAGTTTACAGCAATTTTCTGATAAGATAAGATAAGATAAGATAAGATAAGATAAGATAAGATAAGATAAGATAAGATATTCTTTATTTGTCTAAACATTGTACACATACAGTAGCATGCAAGATATAAATTTATTATTTGTGTCCAGTCATGTTTATGCCGAAGTATCGGCGTACAAATATTAAACTAAAACAAAAACTAAACTATGTCTTTAAATATAAGAAAATCTTTCAGTTGGCATTTTGAAAAGGTATTTTTTTTTATTTATCCCAAGAGAAGGCTTTTCTTGCGTGATAAATTAACAATAATATCCTTCATATTTAATCATATGTCAAAATTGTTTATTTTTGTTTTACTGTGAATTATAAACAACTTTTTATTGTTTTTTTTTTCTATTACTTAATCTTCTGTATATTATATTACTGTAGCTTTAAAAACCGGTATTATTTTTAAGTAGGTCGAAGGGCAAAATTCTCAACAAATAATCCTCACAAACATTGTACAGGTGAATTCCTAAGTAACAATAAATTTACACAACCATACGTACGTTGTTATAAATTTCAATATTTAAACATCTGTTCAAACTGTGTTTAAATTCGTACATGTAATACATTTTACAAATGTGACGTCCTTTGGCCATGGTTTTGTTCAAAACAATTTAGAATTAACAAAAAAAGAAAAATGGAAACGTTTTACAGGATTATATTTGACTAGCTTCTGAAAGTAAGTTTCTCCGTACAAACTTTGGACTCTTGTTTCATCCCCTTAGTGGGTGAAATTTAAAAAACCCTCACTTAGTGCTAAGAAGAAAAACTTGTGCAAAATTTCACATTTATAGTCCCAATAGTTTCGGCTGTGCCAGCTGTGCGTTTATATGTCAGTTCAGTTTCTCTTTTTGTATACATATATAGATGAACTTCGAAATACGAACCTATAGATCTGTTTTAGTATCGTTTAGTGAAACTATTTCTAGAAAGCATAATCATAAAATACATAGGTATTATGTACGAACTCACTTTAACGTTTTACGCTTAGTTTTATTACTTTTTCATGACACTTATTGTTGTTATGAATGTTTCTACGCGCTTAGTTTTATGTTCAAAAACTTGACTGAAATAGTACTTGGTCATGACTTAGGGCTCTAAGCTATTAGCTTCTACCAGAGATGCCGTTTCAAATAAAAATCAAATGATTTATTGTGGACTATAGGTATACATCATAAATACAGGTCAAAATGCCGGAAGAATCCTTACTAATATTATAAAAGCGAAAGTGAGTTTGTTACGCCTTCACGCCTAAATGGCAAAACCGATTTTGATGAATTTTGGTACAGAGATAGTTGATGCTAGGTGGCGACGGCCATAGGCTAATTTAAAAAAAAATGAGAAAAGGGGAGAAAAAGGGAAGAAAAAGGGAGAGGAATTAAAGTATATTAATAAACGCGGGCAAAGCCGCGAGTAAAAGCTAGTAAACTATAAATATGATAAGTATCCTATGTCCTTCTTCAAGGACTAATCTATTCCTATTTCAAAATTGATCATTGGTTTAGCGGTTAAGGCGTGACAACGTGACAAACAAACAGATTTAAAAAATCTTCTAAGTGCTTATTATTTACTTCAAGATTTGAATGTTTTAAAGTCAATATTGTTAATTGGACAAACCTAGTTTTAACTCTTATGAAGTTTAAACATGTACGTTTGTTTATTAAAAAAAAAAACAAAACCTTTAAAGTTACATAGAATTACTATAAAAGATGTTTTTAAAAGTTTGCTAAAAAACCTAGCAACATATCAGGTTTTTAAGGCAAAGTTAAAAATTTTAAAGCACTATTAACTGACCCAAAGTACTACTTTGACTAATTAACAGATGATTGTTATATCTTATGTTCACATAAAAGCATTTAGAAGTTGCAGTACTCTGTACACAATTAATTTAACTCGGTCCCTTAATCTAGGTTACCCTGTGTATGTTATTCATACATATTGTTTGACTATTTTACTGTCTCTGATTAAGAAACTCTACATTAGAATTTTAGATAGCTGTGGGTAGTACTTCAATACATTCATCAAATAACCATTTACAGCTAACGATGCAATTTCGAATAAAAACTTAAATCTAAACTATCAGTAATCTCTTTATAGCAGTATCGAAGCAAATTCTAAGGAAGTATCGTTCACATTCTATAAAATCTATATTATAGATAGAAAATACCGAAACAGGTGCATAGCTTCACAATCTTGGCCTAGCCGGACTAGGAACGCAGGAAACCACGAGAATTCTCAGTCCTGACTGCGTGTGGCAACTGCCTTAAATGTCTCGTAAATTACTTCCATTTTGCATATAACTGCCGATATCTTGGAAGTGTTTGGAGCTACGGCAAATAACTTTGGAGCGGTTGAATTAAATGATTGCGGAGATAAAGATGGAAGCCGTGCATGTCAATGTATGAGCGGTATATTTCATGCAATCGGTCATTTTTAACACACTATCGAGATTATAGCGGTTTGATCCGATGCGTTTAATGTTACGAAGCCAGAATCCCTTTTGCCAGATTCTGATTTTATGTCCGAACTAATAATTTATCAATATCTATAGACTTTGACAGCAGGCCCAATGGTAATAGTCCTGACTTACAAATTATAGTTTGCAGGTTCAAACCCACTCAGACGTATTGCCACTGGTTCCAAACCAGTAAAAAAAACATCGTGAGAAAACTGGCATGTCCTAGAATACAAAATCCGAATATGATATCCATCATTGCGCACTGAGTCCGCGTGGTGGATTACACCCCGTTCCCTCCCTTAGAGAAGAGGCTTGGGTCTCAGCTGTGGGACATTATAAGGCTGATTACGTTTATAATGTGGCCTTTATAAGGACTATAGGTACATATAAATAATAAATAAATAAATAACGGAAGTAAAATTATTTAAAAGATAGATTAGATAAATAACATATGTAAATAAAGGAGTTTTCAAGAACATAGCACTCGAGATTCTTTGAGTTGGAAGAGCTTTAAAAGTCATCGGTCAATGCCACAGCGATATTATTAAGTGAGCTTAAAATATACTTACAGATGAACACTCATTTAGAACCTAAGTGCAGGTTCTGCGGGCCTTACAACTATTAGTATGAAAATGATATCCTTTAGCGGCGAAATAAACTTTTAGCGCAAATGACGCTCAGATAGCGCACAAGCTTCTTGTTTTTGCGCAATTTATGCACTAACGCGTTGCGCAACGTGTGATGCGATCGTATTATGCATATCGGCGTTTGTGATATAGCATGCGTTAGGGTTCAATGAGAAAGCTTTTAATAAGGTCTTTGTACGTAAGGTAAGGTTTTTCAAAATGTGTATAGATTGAAGCGTTCACAAATGTCGACCATATCATCGCTTACCATCAGGTGAGATAGTGGTAAAGCATTGAGCTAACCATAAAAAAAAGGCATATAAAGATGAAGATTATGTAACGGGATGAAGGATATATTAAACGCTAAGAAATAGTGATGGGTCAACGTTGATCCCCTTAGTAGTCTTGAAATGAGCTTCATAAATACTGAAAATGCTTACACTTACTGGACAGATTCATTGAACTCTGAGTTTGTTGCGGTGTTTCTTCTCAGGGTAGTCAGCAAAGAAACACCGGCCTAACCTAGTTCATATTCACGAAAAGATTAAAGAGTAAAAGTGTTTTTAAAACATATTTGTAAATGTCATTTATCATTTAGGAAGGCTGTCTCTTGAAAATTTTACACAGCCTCGTGTGAGTGAAAAGAATGTACTTATTTTGGTCGAGTATATCTAACCCACATCTCTGTCTCATCTCATCTTGCAAGCCTAATTGCTTGAACTGGCAACTGAAGACAGACTATTGAACTATGTTGTAGTAAAGTAAAAAAACCAACCCCCATAGCCAAGTTACAACCGTTTCGCTTGCGTCGAACGCTTCCAGTTGGCCACGCACCCAATTATTTTGTTCTGACCACGTGACTGGGCATTGTGATGACGTATTCCCGTACATTTGAAGCTTTCTACTAGCGGTAACTATTGCCGATTAGGAATTACGCTAGGGGTACAGGCCCAAAATAATAAGAAACGGAACGTATAAAGAAGACAGTTTCCCTATCATTTCTACGAAGTATTCGTCTATAAATTTCTTAGAAGAGACTAGGAGATTATAAATATCACGGACAGGAGTGAGCGTGTTGTGCTAATGCATCCTGTTGCAATCTAAGATGCGTCTCGCGTTCCTGCTGCGTCTTGATTATGGCATTATCCCGAAGGATCGTTTGCTGTTGTAGGTACTGTCTTATAAGTACTTGATTTTATATATCGAGCGTGTTGAAAAATTTATCTGAGGTATATTAACTTTCAATTACTGATAGAGACTGTCTCTGAGTGACAAGTAAGCGACTCTTGTTTTCGTATAAATGCGTGGTTCTTGAAGGGTTAGGCCACGCCAGCACCCAATAAAATTTAGATTTTTTGTGGCAAAAAAAAAGCACCGTGCTTCAAAGCCGAGGGAAGGGCTAGAAGGGAAAAATTTGTAAAATACACTGAACATTACCTATATAAAAAATACTATATATATTTTTTTTATTTTACTTCAGATTGGGACCCATGTATATAATGTTGCTTAGATACCTACGTTGTTTATAAACCGATAATTTCCGCAGTTTCTTTCGTTTATAGCCACGCTATTGTTTTCACCATTCGATGAATATTCCCACCAGCTTTATAATCAACTGTAAAGTTGTTATCAAATCAACTGTTATAATTATATAAATACTAGCTATTGCCCGCGGCTGTGCCTCCGTGAAGTTTCCCACCTTTTAATTATATTTTTAAATGTTTCATCAGTTTTTTTTCTTCTTTTAAACCAACTCTATGTTAAAGCGAAAAAAACAAAATAAAAATGATTAAAATAGGTTAAGACGTTTTGGAGCGAATTGATTAATAAATGGATCATACACAATATCGAGTCTCATCATCATCATCATATCATATAAGCCTCCCCCAAGCGTCGCCACAACGACCGGCCCTGGTCGATATCGAGTCTCAAAAAGTAAAAAAAAATGTCAGCGGTTTGAAATTTGGTATTTATTTAAAAAAAGTATTCGCCTACTTTACAGAAAATAACAAAAATATTATAAGCTTTCATAACAATCAACAACAGTTTAAATGTTCTTAATCATAGTTAATCATAATAAAAGCAAAATAAACAAGTTCTAAATAAAAGAAGAAAAAAATAAAAGGAGCCAATTGGGTATCTTGTATGAATATTGCTAGGTTGTTTAGTAAATAATAATAATTGTTTGTTTATTAACTTTTAGTGTTATGTGTAGCTGCAACAACAAAGCGACACTAATAAACAATAGTAATGACTATTATGCATAGTAAAAAGGTATTTGTATACAATAACATTCTTGCTAAGTCAACAAGATAAATAAATAAACAAAAGGAAACAAAACACAACTGGTAAATAAACTTTCACAATCTGACTAAGGGTGTTTTAGTCAATAGTAATTACGAAAAATACTAGCTTCTACCTGAGGCTCCGCCCGCGTGAAAGTAGAAAATTATCAGAAATTAGAAACGTTTATTTCAAATAGACTTGCACTTGTGAATTGTCAAAATGTTGGTCAGTCCAATAAAAATTGAAGCTAAATTGCACGTTCCAAAGCGTAGATCTCTATAGAAAAGAACGTGCAAAAATCATCAGTTATCATTTCAGCCGCATGTCCAATGTTGGGCATGGGCCTCCCCCAAGAAACTACATGGACACTTTTAAATATTATGAGTTCTCAAGTTTATAATTTATTTTATTCATTATGCTATTCCAGTAATATACACACAATAACGTCACATACTATGTGCACATACACCTTTATAACATTAGTGTGATACTTACGTTTTTCGGGATACACGTTAGCTAATATTTATAGGCTTTTTTTGTTAGCATGTTGTGTCCCACTCATGGGCAAAGATCTCCCTCCACTCCTTTCATATTTCGTGGGCCCAGGCTGTCTCTTTCCAGTTCTGGCGAAATATATCTAGCTAGTGCGTCCCGCAATCTCCTTCGTTGTCTGCTGCGACCCCATGTCACTGTCTCAGTGCATCTACTACTATGCCATAAGTTTGATTGGGCTCCACTCCAGAATCTTTCGGTCTCATCGACTATCTGTTCTGCGGGTAATGTATTCGGCAGGTGTGCGGGCAGTGGGCATACTGCCACTTAAGTATGATGATTCGTCGGGATATGTCAGTAACTTTGGTTCTTTTGAAGATATCTTCATTTTTGATTCGATCATACAATGATATTCTAAGCATATTATAGTCCATTCCATTGACATTTAGGTGACTTTAACCCTTTTGATGAAGCCATAAGAAACACTGTGGTATGTCGACCGAGAAAAAATCGCGCAGCTTCCCCAACGCCCAGTCGGATTCGACAATTGACCTCTTTCTCAAGTTCTAACAACCATTTATTTTTAGCCTAATTAGCATATAACAGTTCCCATGTGCAAAGAATGCACTTAGACCGACACTGCGCATGCGTGATTAGTATTTTCCGATCTCTGACTAATCACTTAGTTGTAATTTAAAGTAGGTAGGTAAGTACTGCACACTTGCATATACAATGCAAACGGATGTTCTCGGCATTTACGGGTTAAGTATATGCTCTTTGATATTTTGCTTAAGAAAATGCTAATAGGGTTTAAGAATAGAAGAGATAGTTAGTACCTTATGTGGGTTTTAGTTGTGAGAGAAAGGTAATATGAAAGGTTCTTTGTATCTAAATGGGTTTCGGGATTTTCCAAATGGGGTCTGAAGGGCTGAATATCCAACATCAATAGCCGATGCCTGCCAGGGCTGCGGTGTAGTTCGAAAGAGTTACTGCGGACCTAAAATACAGAGAGTAACTTGAGAAACACTGGTGTGTTATAGTCTGTAAAAGTCGGACATAATCTCGTTCCACCCTAGGCGGGATACATTATTTGATGATAATAATACATATTTATGGAGATATCATTTATCGTTCACATTAAATTGTGTCTACAGTCCTTAGACGTAGACATTACCATGACATGTCAAAATGTCAGGCGTGTAAACCAGAAAAAGGGATGAAGCTATACACCCTATATAGCTCCATCCCTTTCAGTTTAAGTCGTCAATTGAATTGCATTAAAAGCTCTTAGTAGAGCCTCTTGTGTTTTATCTGCCTCGTTTAGATAAGTTTATATCATAATTGCTATTGTTTTAATTAACAATGTAACCTTTTGTTTCAGGTAACGCATCATATTTATCTACCCTGCTAATTATCTCTCTGTTATTTTTGGAGATTTTGAGGTAGGACTCGTCTCATGCACCTATTAAACCTTAGGTACGTATTATTGATTGACACTTAATTTATAAAGGTATCAATTGGTTTGTTATCGATGGCTAGGGTCTGTTTCCGAAAAGGCTCGGCCCCGGTATGAAAGGCAAGAAGGACGCTATCTCCCGCTCCACCCAAGGGCGGGGAATGTCATTTGGATGATTTTTACCCACTGAAAAAAAAAAACACCCTAAAGTGAGTGAAGTCGTTTAATGATCTCGCACCTAAAAAAATGGATGGATTAATTGCAATTTAGCTCAGCGTAAATCACTTACGAATCAAAACATATTTACTGTCAATCTTTTAAGGAAAACCTCACAAAAAGCATCGCGAAACGCTCATAATAAATAGCAATAATACCTTATTTGTCAAACAAAACGAAGGGC
This sequence comes from Mythimna lalbum, assembly GCA_949319445.1. NCBI lineage: Eukaryota > Metazoa > Arthropoda > Insecta > Lepidoptera > Noctuidae > Mythimna > Mythimna lalbum. The sequence goes on from OX439364.1 coordinate 15,287,829, forward strand.
TTAGGAGAAAATTACGAACGTCCATATAAATACACATAAATGTACTAAAGCTTTTACGGATGGCCGTCCGCCTTGATTGATCGATTGATTCGTTATGTTTAGATCTCTCAGAGACGGCGAGAGAAATCGATTTACACTTCCTGTAACAAAAATTGGAACAGCACTTTGATTTAGTATCATTTTCATAGATACTTCATTATTTATGTCTATGATATTGTGTTGGTATATTTAAACTTCGAAAGTTTTCTTCGTGATTTTACAAAAAAATGCTTATACTATAATTGTTTGGTGGTGCGGATGACAGCTATCAAATTCATACAATGTAGCTACCTATCCTTTCCTCTCATTAGTCAGTCTAAAAAAAGTGTAGCTAAATTGCAAGTTCCAAAGCGTAGATCTCTTTGGAGAAGAATGTGCAAGAAACTCCATGGATACTCTTTGAAATCAAGTTAAAATGTCATCTAGTTTTCATTTTAACCTTTACTTCGGGTCAGTAATCAGCTCCGTGATCTTAATTACCGTAATCCAACATAGATAGCTTTACAAAGGTTCCTAAAACCCATGCTACCCGCGCAACCCAAGCATTAACTCTAAAGGTCTCACTAAATAAACGCGACGGCAATCCAAGCGAAATGTTTACACCGCTGACCGCATTCCGCGCATGCGTCCGACGCCAGTCGCCCGCGCCGAATGTTCTGCACTCCTTTTACTGCACTGCACTGCACTGCACATATTTCTGTGCAATCCAGTGTATTAGGAAATGAGTAGGGTGCGTCTATTCCGCTGGATGATTCTGTCGAACAAATATGTGCGGTATTTTTTTGGTTGTATTTCGTGTAATCCAGTGTAGGGATAAGAAAAGGCGCAGCTTTAGATGTCTCAAGTGAAAATAGTGGAAGTAATATGACCGCGTTATCTGGAAGCATTGGAAGGCTTTCCACAAGGTAGACCAATAGCTGGGTGAGGGCTAAGGGAAACCGTGCTGAAGGCGAGATGCAAAGATGCGGTCAATGTAGCGACGCTAGGGGAAGGGTCACTCTTTTTTTGAGGCGCGATCGCTCTGGGTAGAGCGAGAGGGTGTGTCAGGCTTTTACTAACAAATACCTCTAGTGTTGCTTCAGTTGCCTTTTTCGTTCCATAGCCACGGTAACTAACCTAACCTAACCAAATAAGGTCACTTGACTCTCCTTTGTCTTATGTCATATTTGGTCAATATCCGAGTTAAATTATTAAGTTAATATAGACAAACTGAGCCCACGTATGCCACGTATGCTACGCATTATGACATCTAGACTCTTGAATTTGCTTTTAAAATGGATGACTTAGTAACACGCGTCCCACGCAAGTCATCTGTTTTCGAGCGACGTTAAAATAGTTGCATACGTAGCATAGGTACGTGGGCTTAGTTTGTCAGATGAAAAGCTACGAGTATTATGTGGATAAAGTTAACGCGTTTTACCTAGCTAGCTATAAAACTAAGCAGTATTAAATTAAAACAGCTTCTAGTCATTAATGCTAAGCATTTCGTCACAAGCTCAGAAGGCGAGTCAAAACTAGACAAGATTAATTATCATAATTGTGTATAAATGATATAGGCAGGTTGCTCGTAAGTGGTTGCCGACGGTTATTCGTAGCTACGGATTTGTAATTATAACAATTTTCCCTCGGTCACTTTTATGACTCGCCCGTGGTGATATACGATAGTCAACGAGTCATAAGTTAAACTGGACATAAATTAAAAACTATAGATATCAAAACGAGAAAGTATTTTCTTACGCTTTTGACACAGAGCTTCTTTGTATCAATTTGTTTCAAGTTACTTATTTTTGATGTACAAGAGCCGGTCAGTCAGAAAGATCAAGTTGCTTTTTTAAATTTTAAACCGCAGGAATGACTTATTCTGTGCCCGTAGGTAGTTTCTTTTTGGAAAAACATGGGCAAGAATCTTCTTACATATTTTTTTTTTGGGTTTCTCCATAAAGTTATTAAATTACTGATTGTCTAAAAAGGACCATATCAGCGTTTTATAAAGTTATCAGTTGATGATGATATTTTTAATGGTTCTGAAAAGTGTAATTAAATGGTTAGCGATGATGTTGTTGACGGCGGAGTACGCTTGCCTTGAAGTACCCTATTCACTGTTGACTTAAAAACCTCTAAGTCATGGCTATCAAGAAACAAACAAGCTGTGTACGCAAGGAATGTGTTTACGCCACGGGTACATGGTAGGATGTCCACCATGTACCCGCGGCGTAAAGAAAAGGCAGCCTTATAATATTCCCACTGCTGGGATTCGAGCCTCCTCTCTGTGAGAGATAATGATGCCGATATGGAAGTTCAGTCCACTTAGAACTACCAACGTCACAGCCGTAACCAATCGATCCAGATACACTGTTTATTGTCATTTACGTCAACATCAAGCGCATATAATGCTCTTTTATCATGTTTATCATGTAACAATGTGAGCGTGGGGCCTTCACCTTACTCCAGCGACTGTTGGAGCATGACGGCGACCTCTGATGTCAACATATTGTCAAAACGGACTAGGTACAATACATGAAACGTTGGCGCTTGGGGTCATGTTGGTAGTTGCTGGAGGCGTTATAAAAGCTGTTTATTAAATGTTTTGGAAACAATTAATCAACAGTGACGCAGGTGGAAAGGACCGGCCATGGTTAGTGCCTATAATCGTTGTTTGATCTTCATTTAAGTGTTGGTTATAATAATATACCTACTAAGGAATAAAATGTCCTCCACATGACACGCAACGCTCAATCTATGTTACACATGCAACGTTGTCCAGTGTCCCGCAACCTGTCTCTCAACATGCAATGCTTCACATAAAATTCATCTTATGTGAAGCGTTGACGAGGCACGGGACATGTTGTTGGACAATTTGACAGCCTTGCGCGTCATGTTGGGGTGGGAACATTTTGTCTCCTAATGTATCTGATGCTTTATCTCACCTGATGTCAGTAATTTATCTAATCTACTCTTTATAAAGTCTTCTCTTGATGAAGGGAATTCTTAAAGCATTAAAAGAAAGTTTTATTTAGCGAGAATTATGAAGAAATGGTGTTGTCGTTTATTTTCTGTGTAAAATTTTAGAAAAACGTTAATAAATTTTGTAAAAAAAATCGGTTTCGTTGCCTAAAAACAATAATAATGTCACTAATATTAGAAAGACGACTGTTTGTTTATATAAATGTGAGCTTATGAGGGTGTAAGTGTGATATATATTTTCGGCTGAGCGGATTTGCATGTTTGGCACACGAGTAGATCATGTCCTATATTAGGATATAAGATACTTTTTAGCTCAGGCATTAGTATAGATAGTTATATTTTTTGCCTTCATGCGGTCATAGCCACCAGCAGAAGCTAGTTTGAAATTATCAATAAACCGTACAAAAACCAGCTAGAATAGGTTTACTATCGCGATTTGTAAACAAGCAATATTTGTTTACAAATCGCGATAATAGCCATTATTCTCTAGGCTTCATTTCCTCCGCATTCAAGGCTAACTTTCAGCTTTTCTTTTCATCAAATACATACGTATTTTTTATTTATAATGATTGAAACTAGCTTGTCATTTTAAAGCGTGAAATTCGCGTAAGTTTTTATTTACTAAGTTCAACAAGTATGCCAGTTTAAAGTGAATTCTTCTGTGTAAATAAATCAGTTACGTGATTGACTGACCGATTTTGTAAACTTGCGTATAACCACTAAATATTTGAAACGTGAAAAAGATTATTTCTTTAGTATGTCATCGCACAATGGGCACAGATAAAAAGAAAAAAGATAGATACCAAATCGAAACGAAAATTATCGTAAAAATGAATGTGTAAAATTGTCGCCTGCTGTGCTGTAATTGGTTGAATGGATTTTTAACAGTCAATTGCTTCACTTAACATGCGTTTAATTTGTGACATGTCTGTCAATTTATTTCTAGAAATTAGATATAACCCAATTTTCAAAGTCACTAACATGACTGACGGACTACGCCTGCGGAACCTGTGACTGACGAATGTCACCATCAGGTCATGGTGAAATGTTACCACCTGGTCATCCGGGCTCCTGCCAGAACTGTGGTGGTAGTCGAAAGATCTACCAGGACCCTGGAACGGAGAGCGTAACTGCATGAACACAGGGGGCTAAGTCTGACACTCCAAGTAAATACTAAACTACACTTATAGATGTTGTTTATAAGTAACTAGTTTCTGCCAGCGGCTACACTTAATTTCAGACCGGCCCCACAAAACAAATCGATACATATACACAAAAAAAATACACATGCACAAACAAATTACACATTTCCAAACATAGCCTATCACACAGTTATAAAGTAACATTCTACATGGTGAAAGAATTTATAAAATCGATCTAGTGGTTTTTGAGTTTAGTTACGAGTATTACAAATAAAAATACATTTTTTTTCTCGTATAGACAAAGTTATTTTTTGTTTTAGTAAAGATTGTATTGTGTTTTAACGAAGTCGTGATCAACAGTTTATTAATTAAGTAGGTCCAATAGATTATATTCTACATCAATTTTCACTTCTCGTCTAACAAAATTATATGAAATCATAAAATGATAAATATCTATCAATTACTGTAGTACACGAAGATTGAGTCGTTTTCACAATTTTGGCACGGCTATTGTATCTAAACATTGTAAGTTCTTATTGCGTTCGAGATGCGAGTATCAAAAAGATTAGATTTATACTGCTTTCATCTTTCGCTATCTCTTAAGATATTAATCTAAGTTAGGTACTACACGTTTTTACAGATACAATGGAAATGAGGAAAAAGCACAATTTTCTTTCTTCATTTTGTATTCATAAAATGTCATTCATTTTTGATTGACAATTTACCTAAATTATGTTAAAAGTGAGAGTTGGGTATAATCAGTTATATCAAAACAGGAAAATTATATGACGATAATTTTTTACTTTAAAATTATTTGTAGCATTTAACCTCATTAATATCTTCCTGCCCTGGTCTCTAATGTTATTTGGGGGGTTTTTTATGGTAGGGAAAATCATCCAATCTTAATGGTGGTGCAACATGTTTTTTCCTTCCATTTCTTGCCTGCGCTGTCACTAACTCTCTTTTCTTTGGCCTCACTCTCATTCTCTATCCATCCACATGTCTGTGTAAATACTCATAACTCTTTTATTAATATGCGTTTCATCCCTCCTTTTCACATGATTAGCCGCGACCGAAGAAATGTTACTTTACTTGCCGAACCACCATTCATCCTTTCAGCTACAACGCGACAAGGGAATGCAGTACTACACAGCTTTCAAATTCCCATCACACAAAGCCGCCCACTGTCTCCGTGCTAACTAATTAATTAGCGAACATAATTTCACTGACACGTGAAATAATTTCATTAATTAATCGCCACGCTCTGCGGCGGGCGCGGGCACAAGTGTCACGCTTGTACACTCAATAGAGAAAGCAGAAGGCTCGCTTGTAGGACAGTTGTTCCTATTTCACCAAGAAGAGTAATTCTCCAATAAACTGTGCTCCCTCTGGGTGGAGCGAGAGGGAGTCAGACTATAATTGACTAAAATCCACCCGTTTAGGCTTTTTGCAGTGTGTTCCATCTATCTATACAATAAAAATGAATGGCCAAATATGTTGCTAAGTGCAAAACTTGAGAATGACATCTGCTTAGCCTTTTTGCGGTGTGTTCCATCTATCTATAAAATAAATATCTTGGCTAATAAGTGTAAAACTCGAGAGTGACCGGATTTATTTTCATGAACTTTTTTTCAGCTATTTACCGAAGAAGTTACTGGAAGAAGTTTCAGGTTACTGAAGAAGGTTTTTATGTCCTTCCACTTAGTGACGCTCATCTTTACAATATCCATAGATTCTTTTAACGAAGTTAAAAGGCTGAAAGAATATTTTTTTCCTTTCTTTTTGTGTGGGTGTCAATAATAGCTAATAATAACAGAACAACGTCAGTCAGAAAATAGATTATGCATTGATTGAGACACGTTAAACGCTTGCAGAACCGGCAAGAGACAAGTATTGGTCACATTGTTAGGATAATGTTCTATCTATTCTGTATATTATTGATTCAAAGGCCGTCATTTCTGTCATTTTTTCTACATTCACTCAGCTACAAAGTGTACAATACTATTTCACACAGAGCGCATTATTGTTTTCCTTTCATTCAGCAATCAGACATTCGATAAGATAGCGGTCACGAACGGGCAATTAAAAAAAAGTAAAGTTACGCACGAGCACGTTGCGGGCGCCGTTGTTGAACTTTTCAGACAAAAATACTTAGTTTCCTTATAAAACGCTGCTTCGAAAGTATGAATGAAACTACAAATAGTTGCTACAGTGTAGTTGTTACTTATATTATACAAGCTGTTGCCCGTAACTTAGTCCGCGTCAAGTTCGTAACGCATAAAAGTAACTAAAATTTTTATTCTGAGATGCAATTTATCGTCCAGGTGTCGCCAATGTGCAGATCGGCCGGAGGATACGGTAGACCTTACGGTGGAAGTCTGCTCGACTAGTGTGGAGCACCGCCTCGTATTAGTAGGTACAAGCTTAGAAAAGATTTAAGTTAGAAACCTAATTCCATTTAATAATTGCCCCTTCATTTCTCTTTCTTAAAATGATTTCTTTTTTCACACACGAGCCGATATCTATCGAAACAATGGCAGCATTCGCATCTCGCTCATTCGTTAAAGGAGAATGAGGCTCCTTCTGATCCTTCCTCCTGTCAGCAAGATTGCTACCAGTTACCAAATGCGTTTTAGTGATACTCGTAAAGCTAAGCGTGTGCGGAGAGATATATAATTGATAAAAGTTTAAACCCTTGCACAGAGAATGAAAATTTAGAGTTAGAAGCATGAAATATTAAGAAGGAACACAAGCTTAAAAAGCACAACCAGACTAATAGATCAGTACATAACGTGATAAATTGGCGTTAGCGCATTAGAAAACCAAGCGACACAGAGCTTACTTTTTGTTTGAGATAATTGTTTTTTTTTTTTTGCAAATCATCCATTAACTTATACCGCTCTAGGGTGGAACGTGTATCCGACTTTTACTGACTAAATCCACCTGTATTCCTTCACTCGCCCTTTGCGTTCCAATTCCACGGTAACACTTTCGAACAATGATGCAACCTTTCGACTAGGCCATTACCTTCGGGTCATCTACTCGTAGGTCAGTTTTGCTTGTTACAAATGGACCTTCTGTTTATACTTGTATAACGTTTCCAGCATTGTGCCGTGTGAACAGGGAGAAAGCCGATGCGTTCTCAGAAGATACACACGGGACGTGTTCATACAATACTCTATAAATATATCTACCTACACAACCTATGGGGCTTCGTTGACACAAACGGTATGTTTGGTAGAGGTTTCACACTGGCGGGATTATTAAAATATTTATTACTAGCTGCTGCCAGGAGTTCAGCCCGCATGATAGTAGAAAATCATCATAAAGAAACCTATCCTGCTCTAGGTGGAACGAGCCTGTCTGACTTTTACTGACTAAAACCCACCCGTGTTCCGTCAGTTGCCTTTTGCGTTCAGGTTAGCTTGAAGTCAAATCTTTTGGCAATCAAGAAGTTGTTTAAAATAAATCTTGTACACACGATCTTTGCAATAAAATTCGCTTACCTATATGAAATATTGAAAGCAAATAACCTTACGAAAATCATTTATCCTTATTAAACGCTGCCAATCGCGACCTTCGCTTTTTATTGTCATCTTAATGTCAAATTAAATCATTACGAAAGTTAATAACTATGTTGCAATATTTGGGAATTTGTGCCTGCATTTATAGGCACCGCGAATTATATGCATTTGTTGAGTAAGACCAATATCACCCAATATATTCGGACCTCTCAGGTCTTAGACGTTTTTATCTTATTGTACGAGTGAGACACATAAACTATTTAAATTTGATTTGATCTTCAGCATGTACCTAGCGCTTATTAACTGTGGACAGTTGGGACACAAAACAACTACCTCTTTCGTACTATGTCCGGACATATCCGATAGTGTGAATTAGTGTTTTGTTGTCTATTTGCTTGATTTTTTTTGTCATTTGGATATGCTAATAAAATCGTTAGTAACGATAACATCATTTTGAGTAGGACATTTACTGTATACGTATATATGCGTGAAATACAATGCGCCGCCGATTCGAGCTTGGTCCTCCGATAGGCGGACAATTACACCTATTACTCATCGTTCGCAAGCTCGGTACCCGAACCCAAGATTCCACGCTCAGCAGTCGTGCTTGCAACCACGAGATCAATAAGAGAGTCCATCACACTATAGAGGTAGAAAGGTGATGTTTGTAGGTATTCTTCAACACCCTAGCGGTACGCACAATGAAAACATTCCCAAAAAAACGTGCGAAAACAAACCAGTTTTCAACTAAATACTTAATGACTTTCTTCCAGCCAATACTGCCAGACAATAGGCTAAAAATATTTTCTTTTCAACCGACTTCTCAAGTGCTGACTCACCCGACTTCGATGATCGACAGTTAAGTAATTGACTTCGACTTCCGACTTGTCAGAATGACGCCGCGAACATTCGAAGCTTCTGTGTGAAGCTTTCTTTGAAATATTTTGTTAAGCACTCCTTCATAATGAAGTAAGCAAGTCAGCAAGCTGCCTTATTATTTCGCAAAAATAACAGCCTATAAAGAACATCAGGGTTTAACCCTGATGTTCTACTAAAATGGGAGCGGCTATTTCACAAAATAAAACCACTGTCATTTAAACTAGGAATCAATCATAGATCTTGAAAAACGGTGCACTCAAAATGGATTGATACAGATTTTTCAGTTGAAAAGACCCAAATAAGCAATGACATATCAATACACATAGAGCAAGTGAACACACATTTAGCTGTAATTTTGAGAAAAATACGTTTGATGTTTTTGAACCATTCGTTTAATAGAACGATTTAAAGTCGAGATGTCCGCCGATCATCGTAGTAGGTTCATAAACAATAGGTTCAAAATAACTTATAATTTTTTAAATAAGGAGACCAACACTCGAGCGGGAGATGTTACAATGAAAAGGTTAAGACTGTGACAGCTTTTTCGCTAAAAACTTGAATATGGTTCCAATACTCATAAGGTCATTGACCTAAAATCGATAAAAACAGCTGGTAAAACAGACTAAGTATGTGTTTTAAGATTTATTTCCGTCTGAAAAACTAAAATGGAAAACTAAAAGCCGCGTGCCATCGCGTCATATAAGTTTGAAATAAGTTTTAGGAGAACTATACTTAAAATTCTGTATAGTGAGGTGTTGAAATGACTCAACACTATTGTAAAGTAGTTTGTAACGCTTCATATGGGGTTGGCTTCACAGGTCATTGACCGTGAATGTTATGACAAAAATAGATATAAGTTTACTGTAAAACTTTTGACTTAGCACCCTCAGTGACTGAACCTTTGTGTACAAGTCTTGAAAGTTTTTTTTATATTATAGAAAGAGTACCTGCTATAGTAGAAACTACTTTGGTAGATTTAGTTTTCCCTTTGAAAATAATGTTTGTAAAACTTGCCATAAGCATCAAACTACGGTCCTAACTACCTAGACTGAAATACGAAATGGGATTCTCACAATATTTATTGATAAATAAAAATCTTGTTTATCATGATTTCCTTACATTTTTATACAGTAATGAAACGAAATATTATGCTAAAATACATGGCTTTAAAGAAACTACATAGCCATAAAGAATATTCTATGGTAACTAAGCACGTTCTGTTTTAAAGTATCTTTAAAAGAAAAGAAACATAAACAATATCATACCTTTTTCTCTTCGTATTAGTGGTAAATATTTATCTTGCTGATTTAAGACGAACATTTTATTGGTCTTTTGCGATTTTGGGCCAGTTTCTCTAATCCAGAGTATTTTTATCAATTAGATTTATTATTATTTATTTAAACTTAATGTACAGTAGTGAAGTGTGTGTATGTACATAGGAAGACTTAATTGGCATTCTCTACCAGCCTTTCTCAACCAACCTTTGGGTTAAAAACACTGTGGTAGGTGTGCACAAAAACACTCCATAGGTAGATCACAAAAGTATTAACTCGGACATAATGCTTTAGGTATTCTCTACCAATCGACGAAGAGTGGTTAAGAGATGATAGATAACATGGCAGGTTCATCCAAAAAAAGTCCCATTAAATACAAAATTAAAAAACCTAGGAGACTGAAAGTCAAGAGTGAACAAGTTACATCTAGGCAAGCGTGCTACATCATCGACCACATCTCGGTCAAGCGCGAGTCAACCAATAAAAAAAAAAACTAAATGATCTTTTTTTTTCTATTTTTATAACAAGTGTTATAACAGCTTTATTTGAAGTGGGTTGATTGACCTTTTCCATATAAATGACCATTCTTAATTACTTAAGACATGATTGCGAAACGATTTGGTTTCGTTACAAATATCCTATTGATTGTTTTGACGTAAATGAGTACTTTTGTGTATATGTCAATTAAAATTGATATTTTATAAATTGCGCAGGACCGTAAGTGTCTGACATGAGTTGATTTTTTTTTTTCTTGACTGATTGAAGTGTATATGACCATGGTGGACTAACACCTCCTGGACTGTAGTTGGAACGGCATTGTAGAAATCACGTTCAAGTTATTAGATTTATCTTTCTTGGCCATCAGGATTTTTCTTCATTACAGGGCTACGGAGTTATTCGAAAGAGCTATCATGACCCTGGAACGTAAAGAGTAACTGAAGGAACACAGTTTGGTTTTAGTCAGGAAAAGTCTGCAACTCGGTTCGCTTAGGGCGGGAGGAGATACTTGATGATTTCCCACTAAAATAAAGGGATTTTTCTTAATATAATGTTAACATCATCATTTTCCTGAGCAGTGGTGGCCGAGTAGTAACAGTCCCAACTTACGAGTTGTAGGTCACGGGATCAAACCCAGCCGGGCGCATTAATTTGTGTAATTTATTTCATCAACACTGCTCTGAAATTGATCCTAGAACCAAAAATTTTAAGACATTTATGACATACACGAACCCGCACTAGGCATGTGATGGATTACGGCCTATTCCCTTTCCTAGAGAGGAGGCCTGAGTCCCAACAGGGAGAACATTATAAGGCCGACAATGCTAAGCTATACATAATTTTCGTGCCCTTACACCAAGTAAGTTTCTTCTTTTCTATCCTGTCTACCATCACGCTATCATTGACTGCCTTTTTCTCCATATTGATTCCTTCTCTTAGTTTAAGAAAGGCTTATGCACACATCAAAAGTCTTCGAGACAAATAAACATCTATTTTACCACCAGTAAAGTCGTGATTAGAAATTTGCACAAGCACACATCTTTATGTATCGTCACATGTACATGGTGCTAGAAAACGTTGCGACCAGTTCCGCGACTTTTACTAAAGCATACAGCGTTTTTGTTTGAGGTGGAAAATTATCATGATATCTTTGATTAATAATAATAATAATAATAATAATAATAATAAGAAGTAACAAGAATCTGGAGGCAAGAAAAAGTATATGTCGTGCAGAATAGTTAGAAAGTTCATGCAGATAGAGGAAAATGAAATTTCTCCTCATAACATCCACTCTACACCAACTACACACACGCTACATTGACTTGGCTTGTCCCGTTAATGTAGCCAAAAACTAGCCAAAGAGCTAAGTAACAATCAACGTTTTTCTAAATAATAATAATAATAAACGCGGCAACACCAACAACGTCAAGTGCCAAATAAAATCCCTAAACCATTTTCAACAAATTAAAATTTTACATAGCAATTTATCAAACCCCAAGTACAATAGCCAACAATAAAATAAATAAAGATCCTCATAAAATATAGATCATGACAAAATACAAATTTTATACCAATAAAACCGAGAAAAAAGTGAGTGACAACTGCTGTCACATGCCGTTTACAATAGTGAAAATGGGAAATTGAGAAAAATGTTGACGAGAGCCGCAGCTCGAAGAGCACGCCCACCATCTCCGGCCTCGTCGCTCAGCTCCGCCTCGCCGCCGCCGGAACCCAGCCCCATCGTGAGTGCTGTGACATCGGCTGCGGCAGTTGCGTCGAGCTCCAGCGACGAGTACTTCTCTCCGCCGACGACTCCACCACCTGCGCGTCGACGGGGAGGACGCCGGCCGCCGAGCGGCTTAGGACCTCGAGGCCCACCGGCCTCTGACAGGGTCCCAGCTCCCGGCGGAAGTGTGCAGCGCATGCGATGGACGAGATCTATCAACGAGAACGTCATGCGCTCATACTATGGGGCTACAGAGGGAGGAAACAACCTGACCGCGTACCGTGTTCGGATGCTCTCTTTGTTTCAGGTGCTTGAGCCAGCCGTCAACGTTTCGGCCCAACGACTGTCGGATCAGGTGCGGGTCATCCAGCGTAATCATATGTTGGACGATACTGTGCTTGATCGCCTCCGAACGGAAATGGGTAGCCATGCCATTGCCTCCTCGTCGCAGACGGTGTTACCTTTACTGGTATCACAGTCCAACCATCTCCCCAACCACGCTGACGAGGAGAGCACTGACATGGTTACACATGTAAGTACCCAATATAACAATGAATTGAGGAGTGCTTTGGAGTGTGCTATTCACGAGTATCGCAATATGCCGCTTGAACTTAGACCGCGTTTACCGCGTTTGCCCATGCATAATAAGAATAAGGCGCTGGTGGCTGCTCTGGATTCGCAGTTGTCAAACTATTTTGATAACTGCGAAGATCTCACCGATACACACTCGATCATGTACTGCGCGGCTGTAGCGGCATGTCGTGTAGCTCACGTTAAATTTCCAAACAGTGACGTAGCTACACGACCAAAATCAGCTGTGCCGGCCTGGCAGTGCAGGATCGAGCGTCGTATTGGTGGGGCCAGAGCACTCATCGGCAAGCTGATCTGCTTCAGGGAGGGCAACACTCGCCCACGAGTGATGCGCTTTGTGAGACGGGCATTTTCGGGGACTGACATAAGCCCCCGAGACTATATGTCACGTGTCACAGAGCGCATCGACTTCCTGAAGCAGAAGGTGTATGCATGGGCAAACCGTATACGAAGGTATAAGCGGCGGGTTGAGCGGTACATCCAGAACAGCACATTCCGGAGTAATGAAAGGTGGGTATACAGGGCTTGGGAGCAACCGGACCTAGGTGTGACTGACACGTGCCTACCAGATGATGACGCCATGTGTTCGTTTTGGCGCAACATCTGGTCGGTGCCTGTCAGTCATACTGAAGGTGGTTGGACTCGAGAGGTCGAACGAGCGTGCGAATCGATACCAGAAATGGGGGCAATCACAATCAGCCCCCAGGATGTGGCCCGTGCAGTCCGTCCGTTGCCTAATTGGAAATCTCCAGGGCCGGATGGGCTGCACAACTTTTGGATAAAGTGGCTTCAAAGGTCGCACGCTCGTTTGGCATCTCAGTATCAGACCGCCTTAGAGTCTGGTTCGCTACCCGAGTTTCTTACAACAGGAGTTACCCACCTGCTCCACAAATCTGGTAGCACCGCGGAACCCAAAAACTATCGGCCGATAACGTGTTTGCCGACAGTTTACAAGGTTCTTACATCCATTTTGAGAGAAAAAATTAACCAACATGTAGATAATAACACCATCATGTCTGTCTCTCAAAATGGATGTAGGAATGGGTCCCGCGGTACTAAGGAGCTACTCCTCATTGATATGGCCATTAGCCAACAGGTTCGGCGTTCCCGAAAGGATCTGTCGACATGTTGGATAGACTATAAGAAGGCCTATGACTCAGTTCCTCATACATGGCTCATGAGGGTGCTGGAGTTGTATAAAGTTGATGCAACTCTTCGCACCTTCCTGATATCATGTATGAGGCAATGGAGGACGGTCCTTCGCTATCCAGGATGTCGACATACCCAGAGGAACAACGAAGCGATAAGGATTGAGCGAGGCATATTCCAGGGTGACAGTTTGAGTCCGCTTTGGTTCTGCCTAGCCTTGAATCCTCTGAGCACACTGCTGGAGAATTCAGGCCTAGGCTATAGGTTGAAGAGAGGTGGTCAGGTTATATCTCACCTCCTTTATATGGATGACTTAAAGCTTTTTGCCCCCAACAATCTGCAACTGATGGAGCTACTGAAGGTAACTGAAACCTTCAGTAGTGCCATCAGGATGGAGTTTGGTGTGGACAAATGTGCGGTCATGCATATAAAGCGAGGGGAGATAGTGGAATCCATGGGTACCCAACTCTCGGATTCCATAAACCTGAGATCCCTCTCCCCAACCGAAACCTACAAGTATTTGGGTATGTCGGAAGCGTTAGGCATCAATGCCACTGACATGAAGCAATCGTTGAAGGATCGCTTCTTTGGCCGCCTGAAGAAGGTACTTAATAGCCTTCTGTCAGGTGGTAACAAGGTGCGTGCCTTCAACGGTTGGGTCATGCCGGTATTGATGTACGCTTTCGGTGTACTCAAATGGACTCAAACGGAACTTGATGCCCTGGATAGGAGGGTTCGTACACTGCTGACTGCATATCGAATGCATCACCCTCGGTCGTCGGTAATGAGACTGTATATCCCGCGGAAGTGTGGGGGTCGAGGCTTTTTAAACGCTAAGACCCTGCACAATCGCGAGGTATGCAGTCTTAGGGAATACTTCCTAGCCGCCGACGTGGGTATGCATCGTGATGTAGTGGCAGTGGACAAGGGACTCACCCCGCTCTCCTTGGCTAACGAGAACTGGCGCAAACCTGTAGTGCTTGACACTAACGAACGCAAGGAAGTATGGCAGAGTAAGGAACTTCACGGACGCTTTTTCCGGGCCCTTCATGGGCCCGATGTAGACCAACTAGCGTCCGTAGCCTGGCTGCGCGTCGGTGACCTCTTTGGGGAAACCGAAGGTTTTGTCTGTGCAATTATGGACGAAGTTATCATGACGAATAACTACCGGAGATTTATTGTGAAGGACGGCACGGTTGACATCTGTCGGGCATGTCACCGACCGGGTGAATCAATCCGCCACATTATCTCTGGTTGTTCTCGTCTAGCTAACGGGGAATACTTGCATAGACATAACCTTGTAGCCAGGATTATCCATCAGCAACTTGCTCTGAAGTATTCTCTTGTGGAATCGGAGGTGCCATACTACAGGTATGTGCCCGACCCAGTTCTCGATAATGGCGATATCACGTTGTACTGGGACCGGTCCATCATCACTGACAGGACTATTGTAGCCAATAAGCCTGATATAGTGGTGGTGGACCGAAGCGAGAGGCGTGCAATGATTGTTGACATATCCGTTCCACATGACGAGAACCTCGTGAAAGCCGAGAAAGATAAACAAATCAAGTATATTGACTTGGCTCGCGAGGTTGTCGACATGTGGGAAGTGGATTCAGCGATTATTGTACCGATAGTCGTTTCAGCCAATGGCTTAATAGCCAAGAGCCTCGACCAACACCTTAGGAGGCTCTCGTTAGGCGGCTGGATCAAGGGCTTGATTCAGAAAGCGGTACTCCTGGACACGGCTCGTATAGTCAGGAGGTTCCTTTCTCTGGAGCCCTGACCGCCGGTAGCTTGGACCCTGTTCCCGAAACCGGTGGGACACTATTTTTTATATTTTTAAATGTTTTTTTAGTTTTTATTTAAATATTTAAAAATATAATTTATATGTTTGTACAACGAATAAAGGAAATAATAATAATAATATTTATTTGCAAAAAACACTCATTCATCATTTTTGGGTCTAATATAAATGGAGTAATTTATATAATTGTTTAATTTATTTTGGAATGTAATAATAATTATGCATGTGTTTTCTTTAATTTTAATAATATGTAATGTCATATTTGTACGCCCCCAGGCAAGGCGCCCTGCTCATTAACAAAAATATCTGTATTTCTTTACCATGTTAACAAATAAATAGATATCTTACATTATAAATAGATATATTACAATTGAATTGCCCGCTCTAGACCGGGGGAGTCATTAGATGATTTCCCACTTAAAATAAGATACAAGCCCAGTTTCTGAAATGACAATGATCGCTAAATTAATGTGGAGCGTTATGATTAGTTTAATGGATTATTTATTACTGGGTGTAAGTGACCCGCCCGGTTTTGGACTTGTACAAATTATATACATAAATATTCCTCAGTTATTGCTCTTTCTATTAGTGTAAACCGCATTAAAATCCGTTGCGGGGTCTATAAGTTACCCAGATAAACAGACGTTGAAGATTTTTTTTATAATGTGTAAATAAAATCAACAGGCTTGCTTTGCGTTTAATCATTGTTAACGCCAGGGGCGGCCTTAAACGGTATGAGGCCCTAGGTGTACGTAGATCTTTTGCGAGGACCTTACCCTTTTTGCGAACTATGTGAATAAAAACTGGGTTACATTTTTTATGACAGGGTGAGAAATGCAAAATTTATAGAAAGGCACTACGAACTTTGTGTAAAAAAATATTATTTTAGAAGTTTTATAAAAGTGAACAGTCATAAGTACTTCAACAATGATACACCTAGTTACTAAATGTCTTAAAATATATTGATGACTCAGATTTCAAAATTATGTTTTTAACTTTTCATTAATCTAGTAGGTAAATGGGCTACATCCTTTTCATTTAAAAAGCCCGATATTATGTCATCGAATTTGCGAAATCAGATACTTATTTTACTATTAATATAAACTTTATTATGTAAAGTAATGGTAAGATAAAATAAAAATATCATTTTTTTAAATCGAATTTTTGCTTGAGTTTCGGGCAGTTGGCCTGCCAACGCTACTTCTTTCGGTACGTGGTTGCATTGCATCACACGCGTCGTTAATTTTTCACGAGTTTTTCTCTTACTCGATTTGCTACATAAGCGGATGGAGACTGCCGAAATCTGTGATTCCTGCTACAATCATTCGTTGCGGAAATATTATGACTGATGGTACAGTTGGTGCAGTGGTTGAGCGATAGTCAATCGCTCAACCACTGCTGCTGCGCTGCGTATTGCGAGTTCCATTCCCGCACAGAACAAATATTTGTATGGTCTACAAATACGCGTAGGTCTTTCGAGTTTGAATGTTAGGAACGCAACCATGACACAGGAGTTATTATTAATTTCGGGCATAGTTTATTTAAAATTAAAAAAAATGACATGATTGACGAATGGGTTACTTCTAGGCAAGTGAGCTCCATCGTCGACATGTGAGATAGTGGTCAAGCGCTAGTCTATCAACAAAATTACCCACTTACGAACGAGAATACTATAGAAAGAAATATTAATTGAGCGTATCGTGACCTCTATGGCACCTTAAATGATTTAAATGACTTGCCAAAACGTTCTTCATTTTTATATGAATGTAGGACAACAATTCTTTAGGTTACCTATTTAGGTGTTTTGAGGCTGACATGCATCACCAGCATCGAACTTAGTGAGTAATACATACATTTTAATATGAAATTATATCGACCTACAAATATTAAATTAAGTATTTTTGTCTTAGTGTTCAAATCCGGACTTACCATAACGTGTTAAAATATCAGTCGTGTGAGCAAAACAGACGGATAGAGCTCTACACACTATACACCTTTTTTTTTGGAGGGAAAATCATCCAATGACTACTCCCGCTCTTGGGCGTAGCGGGAGATAGTGACTAAAAACCCACCCTGTTCCTTCCAAGTTCCTCTCGACCCTGGCCCCAGTAGGCTTCGACTCAGCTGGGCCCCTGCTGTTGCTGACAACTCCTTGAGGAGCGCGGGAACAGTTCGTGCCGTCGACGACTTGGGCTCGGTCCGGGCAGTTACCGGACGTTCGGACAGCGAGCTACCCATTGCTCGCCGTCTGCAAGCCCGCACCTACGGTGGCCGGAAATCGGTATCGGAATCACGGCAGACCCTATACACCTCCAGCCCTTTGACTATTCAGTTTGAGTCGTAAAATTGAGGGCTCGTAGTAACACTGCAGAAGTAACACAGCAGGTTTGCTTACTGTAATGCTACGTTAACATGTGGGCCCAGCCTCGACCAATCGCTATTGTGTAGCCATTGTATAAACGGGAAAACCCCGAGTACACAATGACGATTTCGCCGAGGCTGGGCCCACATGTAAACGTAGGATAAGGTTTCAGCAGAAAATGTTTACAGTACTTGTGAGTTTTTGTACTGATATTGAAAACTAGACAGTTCTAGAAATCGTGCAGAGCTACTTGCCTTCGATGACAAAAATAAAACTTCCGATTCCGTATTCAGTTCCGACGCTACTATTAAAACGATATCCGACCTTCATCGTAAGAATGAATATTTACTAAATCTTTTTCGTACTGGCTGGCAACAGCACTTCAAGTGTCAGTCAACCCTGAAGTCTTTATAGCATTGACTAGTGTCTATGATTTATGTCTATGGTCTTCAGGGAGGTTTAGGCCTTTTCTAGGGCGGGTTGACACCGAAGCAGCACCATAGATAAAATAAAAACGATGTTCGAAACATAACCTATGACAATAACCTATAACATCGTCCAAACAGGTTTTATTATTGTAAGTGGAGAAAGCGATATCGTTTGCTTTTTACTTTTTATTTTGTTTGGTTAGTGGCCTGTCGTTAGAGGTTTACGATGTATGTGATGAGTTACATGTGTATTAGTGTGTTGCGATAAAAGTGTAGATTTTATACGATTGATTGGTTGGTAGCGAGCCTTTGAAAATGTTTATACACCGACTTCGTTCACTAATTGGTGTTTTTCTATTATAATGGAGAATTTTACACAAGATACGATATCTTGAGACTAACAAGATCATTTAAAATAGGGGAAAATTGATTTTGATTTTTTACTATTATAGATAGGCTCGCTTTTGATCACTATCTCATCTGATGGTAAGCGATGATGTGGCTGATGATAGAGCACGCTTGCCTAAAACTAACCAATACACTCTTGACTTAAAGACCCTAGGTTGTAGGTCAGTGCCCTGGCAGAGCAACTCTTCTCCAATTTTTAGGCAACCCATGTGGTATTAATAATATACACGATTTTCGAGACCTTATCTAGTTTATTTGTGAAGTTTAAAGATGTTTTCAAGAATCACCCTGTAACTAACTCAAATAGAGATTGCTTTGACCACGATCACTTTCCTTGGCTGCGGCAAGCAAGGTCAACCCTCACCACACTCAGACACATAATCGTTTTGCCTGCATAGCGTTTCTGATTGCAATTTCCCTAAACAAATTACTGGCGAAGAAAAATGCTTTAGTTTTTTAGGGTTCTGTACTCTAGTTGTGAGTCTCTGTAATGCTTTAGTTGTGAGGGTAAAAGGAGATCCTATTACTAAGACTCCGCTGTCCGTCCGTCTGTCACCAGGCTGTATCTCATGTACCGTGATAGTTAGAGAGTTGAAATTCTCACAGATGACTTGTATTTCTGTTTCCGCTATAACAACAAATATTAAAAACAGAATAAAATAAATATTTAAATGGCGATCCCATACAACAAACGTGATTTTTTGGGAAAGGAACCCTTCGTGCGCGACTCCGGCTCGCACTTGGCCGGTTTTTGTAACAGCTAACTATGTCGCAGTAATTAACATTTGTGCAACGTGAAGGCCAAAGGTCTTGCAAAGCGTCTTTCTTAAACATAAAAAGTAATTTAATTTACAGTACCGATCTACTACAATATGCATGAATTGGGTATATACTCGTATATACTAGCTCGAAGAATCGCAAAAGTTGAGTGGCAATGGGCTGAATGGGCAGGGCACATTGCGCATAGAAGAGATGGCCGTTGGAAACGAAAGGTGCTTGAGTGACCTGGCTTGATAATCTCTGCGCTTCTCCGGGACCTCTATATTGTGAGTGGGCACCGCTGGCACTGCCCTAGTTACGGTTCTGTTTATGAAAACCGCATCGAAATCAGTTCAGCAGTTAGTTATCGCAAACCTACAGACAGACAGACGCGATAGAAGACTTTGTTTTATAATAAGTTTTGTTTAAGTTTGTCCTCGTCCTTTATACCGCGTACGACGAAGGACTAGAACAATCTGCCTGCTGTGGTCTTCCCGTCCGATTATAATTTGAGTGTCTTCAAGGCAAGAGTGTATAGGCTCATAAACTAGTGTGCCTCACCATCAGAGACTGCATCACTGCTTACTATGAGGTGGGATCGCTGTCAAGCACTATATCAATAAAAAAAAGAGTAAGAAAGTAACGTTAATTCCACATCCTGCTTATTTCAGAGATTGTGCAAAAACAGTTTAACCGTTTCGCTATGTGAAGATTTAAATAAATGTCTTCAATTAGTTATAAGAAGTTCAGCTACCCTAAAGTCGTGTGAAAACTGCTCTATTAAAGATTCGTTAAACAAAAGATAGTAATATAACAACTACCATTTCGGACCAGGATCCAGCATTTTTTTCTGTTTAGGTACTCATAGACTCAATTAAACTTAATTGGTTATGGAGCTTAAGTAGGTGCCAGATAAACGTGGACTAAAGGACATTGACCCTCCTACATTTGTTGACATTCTTAATTTCAAAAACGGAAATAAAGACATAAAGCTGTCTTTAATCGACATGTATCGTGATCCTTTACATGATCTAGTAATGAAAACCAATCCTTGTTTGTTTTTCGAGTACCTACCTACACAGAGATATTAGGAAAAGGTCAATGTACTTTATTCCACGGTAATCTGACAACTCTTTCTATACATGCTATCTTTTTAATTACAAAATAATCTTGAATTCATTTACTAAAAGACAACGCACATCCTATCCTGCTGGTTTTAAAAATAAATGGTTGTAAGGAACAATCCAAACCCGGTCAATGTCCCTTTAAGATCCTTACATACTAAAAAATTGCATTATGAAGGGGTTTTTGAACATTCGATCAGATTGAAAGGTTTTTTGAAAGATCGTCGTTTATGAAACTTAGAGGTAAGACTTATGTTTAAGTGCCGCAGTTCTATCATCATCATTTCAGCCGATAGACCGTCCCGCATCTATCGGATTCCCGCAACCTTCACCAGATCATCAGTCCATCCTGTCCATCTTGTAGGAGGCTTTCCAACGCTGCGTTTTCCGGTACGCGGTTGCCACTCCAGAACCTTTCTCTATTCTATACCTTACCAAAAGTTTTTTTTACGATATGGTCTAGTGAGCTTTAAGCTATGTTTCCTGAGAAGATACATACATAAAGGAAAACTATATTGTTACAGTAAGGCATCAAAATTAAAGACATCAAAATAATAAAATGTAATATTCTATTATATTTATGGTAACAATAACAATCAACCCTTATGTGCCAAGAAACCATTTGGCAGGTACAAAAATAGAGATTTATTTATTCTAAAAATAGTTCTCCGATTTAGGAAAGACATTATCCACGATCGAGGACTTTCATTTCTCGTAAGATATTTGTAAATAAATTGTTATATAAGACGATCACGAATACTCTGGAAATAACGAAATGATCAGAAAACATGACCGGAAAAAAAATGGCGGAGGGCCCTCAGTTCAGTAACCACAGATAATAAACGATTCAATTGAACCTTATAAATGGCGCCCTTCCTTTTGTTTTGTCTTTGGAAAAAATAACCAACTGATTTCCGATTAGTCTGTGGATCGCAATCACGATGGTTGTACGCGAGCTTCTTTCTAAAGTTTCTAGAGTCAGAGTTCCCTGTTTTTATGTTCTATAATTAAGATCTCTTTACAACTCTGGATGCCTGGTAAGTAGCGAAGAGAAATGATATCAAGAGATAGCAACTCAAGGGTTATCCAAATATTGCGGAGACAATCTCATCAAATACTATCAGTATTTTAAAGATCTTCAATTTATTGAATTTTTATTATTCTTTTATTGATTAAATTATAACACCTTTGCATACGCGTCCAAGGCGATGTTATATTATAACAAACACTTAAAATTTACAGTTGTAATATTATTAAATTAATTATTATTATAAATTGACAAACTTTTTCAATAAGTATTTGAGCCACTTACAAACGGCAGATCTAGAGACTTTTCTTTAGAAAAATATTAAGCGTTACTTTTATTACAAGTAAGTAGAAAATATAATTTAACAATTAAGGATTATAATTCTCAAAAGTTACGTTATAACAATGTGAAAACTCGGGTTCTATAGACAACTTAACGGTCAAAATTCAAATTGACAGTTACATTTGTTTTTAAATTGCAAAGTGACCCGTCCATTGTTCCTAATTTAAATGAAATCTAGTTATTTTAATTATTTTATCATGATAATGGCTGGAGGAGGCAGTTCAGCCGCATCCGGTACCTTGACGTGGTTCGTTGCTCTCATTCTGCCGAGATTACGTCATCATGTTCATAATAAATGTATTTATGGCTAGGCATTGAGCGCGTTCTCGTTTGTGTTCATATTTGTTGCTATTAAATATTATAAGATCAACACAATAAGGCCATAATTTGAGATGAAACTGGGCATAAATAGAGTAAAATAGTCAATTAGAGATCTTCTCAATTATTGCTGATTTGTAGAACTAATCATTTTACAATACTAGTGTCTTTCCTTGGTTTTCGCAATTATGTTATCATCATATTCCGGCTCTTATCCCGCGTAATTTGGGGTCGGTGCAACACGTTTTTTTTTTCAATTAAGTATAGGAAT
This sequence comes from Mythimna lalbum, assembly GCA_949319445.1. Taxonomy (NCBI): domain Eukaryota; kingdom Metazoa; phylum Arthropoda; class Insecta; order Lepidoptera; family Noctuidae; genus Mythimna; species Mythimna lalbum. The sequence goes on from OX439364.1 coordinate 15,310,461, forward strand.
AAATTGCGATAAATATAAAGAAAACCCAATGAAAAAATATTAACTGATTTTGAAACTGAAATTGAATACCTTGGGTTGCAGTATAGGGAAATATTTACGTAAATAATAAAGTTTTATATTTGAGATAGATGTAGGTTTATTCTACTTCAGGCTAGATCGAATTATTGTATGTATAACATTTTATAATAGTTCTAGTTTAAGGCTAATAGTAAATTTGCTTGATTCTTAAATAGAAATTGAATTACGAATTAAGTTACTAAAAATCAAATCTAAGTTCAAAATGACCCGAATCGCCAATTTCTTGCACAAAAAGACCCAATAGGTGGAATGTAGATAATGAGTTAAATTTTTAAATACATGCATTACATACGATAACCGCAAAAAAAAACTATTTCCTGAATTCATGAAGAATTTCCTCAAGTAATAGTACCAAGTCTTATTTCCTACCTAATGAGTAATGTTATAAATATGAAGCATGCACCCAATAAATATATTTTATACAGTAAAAAATCAAAGCGCTAATTTATTTGTACTTTATATTGGGTTTCTTGCTAAAATCATCGATATTTTTTTCGTGATGTGTACCAAGATGGAAAACTTTTCAGAAGGCACGTTCTTCACGTACTAAAAACGGCCAAAATTAGGTCGCAATTGCATCTCAATGACAATTAATTTATTAATCTTTTCAAAATGTACGGAAAATAAGAAATGATAGATTGCGACTTACACTTGATTTCGATACTAATTTTTGCCCGCGGCTTCGCCCGCCTACTTTATGTAGGGTCAAAATTGATGAATTACCTAGGCTATAATAAAATATAGCCTAGGTAACTCAGGAATAAAGCAGCTTTCTATTGGTACTAAATTGTTTGCAATTGGTCCAGTACTTTCAGAGTTTACCTCCCACAAATAAAAAAAAAAACTTTATTATATTACTGTAAACTAACGTCCTTAAAAATATTGGAATCTTTTTTGTCTAATATTATTTATAAATGGAATGGCGCCAACCTATAGACAATTCAAATCATAGTTTTAATGATGCTATTAAGAGCACAGGCCTAGCGTGCAGCGTCAGATAAGGGTGGGTGCCGACATTCGCCTTGACACCACCTGCTATGTTACAACTTATAAAGATTTAATATCAGGCTCAAATAACTCTGATTCACGTGAGATTATGTTTTAAATTACTACGATTATGTAGATTTAAGAACGTTGATGAAGCTCAAGGAATTTTTTGTTTAGTTTTTTTTTTCTAATTCATTCAACAACATGTATGCAAGAAGTTGTTAGAATCATCACAGTATTGACTGGTTGGATTTGTTTTTTCATAATAATATTGTGCTATATGTATGTATCTTAGTAGGTATATATTTAATATTGTACTTAATCATTTTCTGTTCATGTTTCTAATAAGTTACACCTGCCATGTTATGTTTGTGCACTACCCTAAGGTCAACTGCTAAAAAAATCCTGAGGCATTAAATCCGCCTTTGTACAGTATTTTTACTAGTTTACAAAGTTATAATAAATAAATAATGGTAGTTTCACTACCGTTAAGGAATGATGGAAAATCTAGCATTTATTTTCATCATGGCGTAAAATACTAAAGTTCTCTCGCAACTATAAAAAAGGCTAACTAATAAAGAGTATTATTCTAATGTCTCGACAGTTACCCAACCAAATTATTTTCTAAGTTAGGAGTCAAGGTGATGGTTCGCGCCCTCTAACATCTTTCAGATAACACTCCGCCTTCAATCCTGATTGTTATGGCGGCTTGTCACGCCATCCTCCGTCTTAGGGCCTAGTTACAACAGGCGTGTTTTCGGCGCGTTGGACGCTCGTCAAACGCAACCAGCTAAGTATATACTTTTGAAACCTAACCCCGCTTAGTCTGTAGCGACATCTATGACGCCACATAAGAACTACGAAGAAAACACGAAATCCTGCATCGCGCAATCATAGTTCTCCGCGCAATTTGAACATGTACGACAGCCCGACCTCAACTATCGGGCAGTCGCCCATCAGACTATAACATCCGGTCTGGACGGAGGATCCTCCCTTTTCAACGGAGGTTTGTGGGACTTTACTCTCTGTTCCACATACTTCCAAACTGGTGACCCTCGACAAAGAACGTCAGCGCAGCCTTCGTGCAGCTACTACTTCGTGACGTCATCATCACTTCCTCAAGCTTTGGAGCAACGAGCCATACAGCCAGCACTCACGGCTAAGGGTATCCTGACCACCAGTATGTCTACCTGGTCATACCTGGTCACCACCTCAGCCGCATCAGCGACCTTGGCACACCGCACCTTCGGCCAGTCATATGAAGAGCCATGAAGAACCTCACCTGGTCGACGCCAGCAATCAAGCCCTACGTCGCACAAGCACCGCTCCGACTCACTGGAGCCAGCAGCACTACTCCGACTCACTGGAGCCTGCAGCATCATCCCGACTCACTGGGACAGCACCACCCCGACTCACTGGGGCATCATTCCGACTCACTGGAACGAACCTACCGCTGGCCTGGCACACATCAAGAAGCATCAAGAACCATCGATCTCCGATCTCCGGAGGGGAGTGATGTAGCGAAATCTATGACGCCACATAAGAACTACGAAGAAAACACGAAATCCTGCATCGCGCAATCATAGTTCTCCGCGCAATTTGAACATGTACGACAGCCCGACCTCAACTATCGGGCAGTCGCCCATCAGACTATAACATCCGGTCTGGACGGAGGATCCTCTCTTTTCAACGGAGGTTTGTGGGACTTTACTCTCTGTTCCACATACCTCCAAAAGTCCACCCGGGACTTCGCAAAGGTGCGAATTATTTACACAAAACTTTCTCTTTTATCGCTCTGTCGAAAATCGCACCAAAATCTGTTACATGAAATAGAATCTGTAGAAAAAGTCGTGAAAAATGACTTTGTTGTTTCTACGTAGAGAAAACGACAAGGAAATAACATATGCGCGTTGAGATGGTCGCCCTTGAACACTAGCGTTGATGTAATTCGTTACAATCGAGTAGATATAAATGCCAAAAACGTAGCATACTGTGCGCGCGTTTCAGGCGTCTGTTATAACTAGCCCCTTATTGATAAGTTTTTCTTCAATGTCGAGAACTTTTCTTAAGGAAAGTTTGACGCAACGTGCTTGTGGTAACCGCGTCTGGTTAACGTAGCAAAACTTTGCGGTGGAGTCGAGGTAGTGCCAAAAGTTTTTAGTGCTTCTAGTGCTACTGGCTGGGATCTTATAACAGCAGAAATTTTAAAATTCGAACTTACTTTTACTTGTTTTACGAGCTTTTACAAATATTTTACATCGAGGCTCAGATTTAGTAAAAAAAAAGGATCATTTTTTATAAAAAAAGAAAATCTTGCGTAGTTCGCAAGGTTTTCTTTGTGTTCAAACATCTTTGGAAATAACAACAACAGAAGACCAGGTAGTCCTTTCAACGCTGTTATTTCAAATAATTCAATTACCGTGAAGTATTTCATTTATAATAAGTGAATTTAAAAAAAACCAGAATCCAAACTTCAATAACCATATTATTTGCAAAACATAGCAAACACATTAGCTGTAAATTCCCCAGCGTATTTTAATCGCATTACAACGATCGAGTGCCGGCAAAACTATCGTCTACACACGCGATGTCGAAAATTTAAACGGTTTTATAGCTGAGTTGGCTCATTCCGACGTAAATCAAAGTAAGGTCTGTTGGGCATAGCCTAGCTTAGCTCTAGGGAAGAAGCTAAAAGCTACTATTTGAAGATATCTCCTGAAGACTTGGAAAGCAATAGATCAATTAATGTAGGCGCCAAATAAACATGAAATAACGGCCATAGACCCACCTACAATTTATTGACTTTCTTAATTTAAAAAACGGAATCAAAGACAAAGCTGTCTTTAATTCTCTAAAAACAACCCTTCAGCCGCTTGGGTGGCTCCTTGACCACGTATTTATGTCGCCAATCAGGTAATAGTATAACTGGCTTATAATTTTGTGGTTTCTCATAATACAGTTTTGAAATTTTTACATAGACTCTTTTAATAAAACTACTAGACACGTGTTTCAGGTTTCATATATACTAAAAATAAGGTTGTATAGCTCCATCCCTTAAACAGTTCAGTTTAGGTCGTCAAATGGATCGCGTTAAGAGCTCGTGGTACCTCAAAGCACATCTTGCACTGACTTAACACCGCATAACTGTCGCTGTGCAGTGCGACGCGTACACTCAAGTACCTACTTTGCAGCTTAGATTAGGCATTACCGACTAATTTTCTAGTTCAAACTAGAACTAGTTGCAACTAGGGCACCTTTGCTGTACACGACACTGGTAATAACATAATTCACGTACACACGACAGCTATATTATGAATGTGAAATATTTCCTCAACTATGAACATTTACTGCTGTAGGCACTTTGCAAGGTTTCACTTTTTTTATAAAAAAATATTGTAGCGTAGTTTACCGTTTAAACTGATAAATGTTTAACAACAATAAAATGACAAAAAAATTAAAACCACAAACAATATGCTGCGATTGTAGTTTTACACTGAATTAACCCTTCAGATACCGTCAATTAGAGACACAATAGTAAGACAATAGATGCGCGGCCACCGGGTGTCGCTTGGGGATTCATGAATTAATAAGGTGTTGTTTTTATTAGATGCGAAAATTATCCAATGACAGCTTCCGCCCTCTCGCTCCGCCCAAGAGCCTCCGCTCTTGGGCGGAGAGGGTGTGTCAGACTTTTACTGAATAAAAACCCACCCCTGTTTTTTCGTTGCCTCTTATATCAGAGCCGAGTTTTCCTTTCAGAAGCAAACCCTTGGCCCCAGTAGGCTTCGACCCTTACAGTTTACTGACATCTTGAGGCCCGCGTGGAACAGTACGCGCCGTCAACGACTTGGGCTCGGTCTGGACGGTTATCGGACGGTCGGACTGCGAGCTATACATTACTCGCCGTCCGCAAGCCCTAATGAGGTGTACAATGTGTAGCTTAGCACTGTACAATATTTTATCTAATCTTATTATTATTATTATATTATTATAAATATGGTGCCATAATCTAATAATTCTCTGCGATGTGTTGCCAATTTACTTAGGTATGTACATAAAAACTGAGCAAGTCCTAAACTATTGTTCGTATTGATTTCGGATCGAATTTTTGTATATATACCTATTTTATAATATGAAATATATAAGAAAGGTGCATCTCGTACTTCGATAGTATATTTTAAATATATAATAGGTACTACTACGCCACTTTTTTTAAACATAATAGAATTTACAATAAAATAGGTTTCCTAATTCCTGGTCGTGTTTCTTACATTTTTAAATAAATTATCATTACAGGTTTACATTACATACTTGCCAAAAAACAGCATCGTTTAGTTTTAATAGCCTGGAAAACCTAATAATTATAATTAAAACGTGCTTCGCAAAAAATAAATTACTCAGTAACGTTTTGCATTAAATTAAGACAAAATCTTGAAACTTCGTCTATTTTTAATGGCTCGTTAATAAAAACAGTTTTTGCATAAAAAATAACCCATTTTTTATGAATATTTTCTTTTGTCTTAGCATGATCAGTGCTGACAGTATCACGTTTCGAATTTACGCGTTTAGAAATAAAAAAAGTTTCGAATATGGAATATCTTTGGTGTCTTTTCTTAACCTGTATTCAGCCAGATAGTATTACAATAAATGAAACGGAATGTCATCTTTTGTTTTTTTTTTCTTGACAAGTAAGACAGCCAACGGCCAAATAAAAAGAAATAAAGCTTCCTATTTTCGATCATATTATCGCATTCATCTCAAATCAAATGAAGACATTTGACATCTATCCAATTGAAGATAATTGATTGATCGCAATGACAAATGGCTGATGACGAACGATGCTAATCTTTTGTGACCATCTTGAGACATGAAAGATAAAGATGTCTACGACTGAGTCAATTTTCGTAAAGAATATAGTAAAATTGTTTCATTTGTAGAAAATATTGGAAGTATTGTTAACATAGTTGTTAGATGTCTATTATTATAATTATATTTAATAGGTAGGTAGCGGTGCCTATTATATAGTTGGATGTATGTACATATCTACATAGCGTTCCGCTATTGTTATCAGATACGATGTCCAATACAGAAGAATGAGCATCATTTTCAGAGACAAGACCATAGACTAATCGGTAGTTGTCTAGTCTTATTTTGTCTGCAATGACTGGCAATTGACAGTGTTATCTTTGACAGTAGACTACTTAGATGATACAGATTATATTACTTATGATCGCGTAGAAATATGTTTAGTACAGAACAGGTTACGACCAAGAACAGAAGGAATATAAAAGTTTGTGTTTAAATTTTTTCTTTGCTATATTGCTTTTGTAGATCGCATACAAGTAGAAAATTCTACATCTATGTAAGTACATTATTGTTTTTTTTCTTTTTTTATATTTCCAAAAAAGTCTCATCATTCTTGAAGTTTTTGGCTCCTAATCCTAACTCTTTTCATACACAATAAACTCTATAGCCTCGTACTGACGACAAACTGATAAGTACGTGGCCTCACGTATGTTTGCCTCGTTAGGAGAGAGCTAGTTTCTATGTTTCCCTAGTACATCAGGACTACCCGCAAGACGTACTACCTACACTGTCTCTGAATATATTTCGTAGATGGTTTCGTTAGCCATTTATCCAGTTAATTGATAAATCAAGCTGTCGGAAATCTTTTTCTTCCTGCCCTTATCCCATATTACTTGGGGTCACCGTAACACATTTTTTTTTATTCCATTCTGTCTTGTCATCGTCAAACTAAATCCCTTTTCTTTCATATCACTCCTCACACAATCCATCTATCTTTTCTTCGGCCTTCCTCTCCCTCTCCATCCATCTAAGCATCTAAGCTGTCGGAAATACAAAATTTAATAAAAGTTGTTTTTTTTCTTTGAATCTTAGCCTAGCTACGATAAGCTTATTATGTCAAGTTCTTGCTGTTTGCTTTGTACCAGAATTCCAGGAAAACAAATTGTGCCTAATGTAAAATTACTACCAAAAATATTGGCACTAGCCACCACAATGCATATTAATGTTTATAGCAATTTCGGGACATTAGTGGAAGCTTCATTTTCGCAATAATTACGTGACATCCGATATAATGATTTGGTAAAAGCACTGAAAAATACCAAAAACTTTTTTCTAAAAAATAATCGGTTTTTTGTACCAAACAGTAGTTAATAAATCAACACTCAATAAATAAATAAAAAACTGCATATTACTCTTCACACACCGAATCCTAAATCACATCCTCAATTTAAACGATATCTTACAGAAAAAAACGTTGTTATTTAATTTCCTTAGCCGTTTCAAATCACTTCTAATTTTGTCAAGGTCGTTGCAATTTGGAGTTAATTCTGTTGTTTAAACACGGTGTAAAGTTCAAGCGATTTTAATTTTAGAGATGCATGAAGGGCATATAAAGGTTACGGTAGCTTTTTGTCAGTTCCAACTATTGTTTTTGTCCGACACATTTTTTTTGCTTGTTTAGGTGAATTAAGTATTAAGCCTTCAAGAACTGATCATCACTAAAAGACATAGCCATACACCTGTAGCATTAGTATCTTGGGCCCAGTGTACAGTGTGAAGAAAACTATTAATCATTATGTCGGATGTGACATGTCTATGAATTACATAACTGAATTGGTCAGGAAGTGTGAACTGTGCCCACTAATTACTAACTTTGACAAGTGGTATATTATGGGTGGTTATGGCATCGCTCCGTTAGTGTTGTATAACGTCAGTATTGAGAAGATTCAACTAAGTACTTACTAATTAGCGAGGTTCATCCAAGAGATTGTCTTTGGTCTACCTTGTTTGAAAGAAAGGTAACGTTCTATTAGTGTCAGGTCATACCTACATCAAATCTATAACACAAAAAACGACAACTACAACGTAAAAACACGTAATCGAATCTGATATCTTAGCTTTATTTTTTTTTAGTCTTTTGAGTATTACTCTTAGCCCCAACATTTAGCCTTAAAAGAAAAAGTTTTAAAATTGGAACTAGTCCTCTTAAATCTCTATTGCTATATTATACTCTTTATCAGTCCAAACAGGTTAGATACTTAACGCTACACACACTATCTCAATTGTAATTACTTTACCAGGCTTCACCTTAGGCACGTGACAATACCGTTCATCCGTACACCAAACGTCACTTTGACAGGTTTATTTGACAGGTGCCAGGTGTATTACCATCGGTGACCCAATGACGTTCGCACGGTGCGCGCGTGCGTCTGCGATCAAAGGCCTCGCCGACGATACAGCGATGCTATAACCACTCCCGCCGGTGAATCCGTGCCCTTTCACTTTCCCGCAGCTCAGCTCCATTGTCTCACGGCAAGAACGTTTAATTTAATTCTTGTTTATCGACTTTAATTTGTATAATGAACTGATCACGGGATGTGCTGGCCGTGGCATTACATAATGATCATGAATAGGTCAGAAAAAAGATTAATGATCATGTTCTCATGCGTTATTTTGATGTCTATCAAAACAGTTCTTATTTTGTAGAACATGCCTTCTGGATCATTAATTTAATGATCATAATTTTCTGATGCATTGTTTTAGAAGTTAAGAACATTGTTCTACTCGGCCTGCCGATTCGTTTGACATCTTTTATTGACAATAGCTTGCTCAATATCTATGGAATCTAAATCAATGCAGAGATTGATTGGCTTTTGCACTTCTGGCCATATTTGATCAGCAAACCAAATTAGGAATTTATCGTTTATTCCGGATTGGCGGGCAATGAACTCGGAGGCTCACATATAAAACTTTCGTATCGTATCGACTTCACACTGCAACTCGTCACTCCCACAAGGCGGGTCGACCCGCCACGACGGACAGTGGTTCCGCAAGTTTTTGTGGCCTGCGGCTCTTCGGAGAAATGAAAGCTGATGCACATAGATTCGCACCACTCCTATGTAGTTTTTGAACGCACCCAGCACCGCTTCCGCTCCACACGGAACTGCGGAAAGCACTACATAACACTGGCCACTTACAACTTGTTTACATAGCGACTTTTCAAATTCGAATGTAGTGGGGTATTGGGTGATTGGCGCCAAAACACGGCGGCGGCCATATGTATTTTATTATGCAACCGGAACGGAACCAATTTAGTGTCATTGTATCGGCTGATATATGATTTGTTAATGACTTCTATCAAGTTAGGCAGTTATTATTTTTGTTTTTATTAGTTATCTTATCGTTTATAAACAATCTATCGTTCCAGTTACACTTTCTAGTTGTGCAGAATTACCAAGATAAAGTAACTTCGCCATTTTCAGTGCGTTATTCAATATTTTTGGAAGTTTATATTTTTTTAAGCCTGATATGATGAAAGTTGTCTGTAAAAAATCGCTTTTAGCTATAAGAGCGCCCATTGTGACACCCTATTTATTTTAAGTTCCTATTGTAATTTTGTTATTAGTGTACAATAATGAATGTATAATTATGTGAATAGATATATACACCGTTACTCATCACAAATGCTATACTCTAAATAAAGATACATACAGATATAGTTGCATACCTTCATAGGACCATAGGTCATAAAATACGAATGAAATATGGATGAGATGTAAATTGACATCAAGAAGCGTTATTTCACAGTTCAATGCGAAATATCTGGATGTGTTGTATATCATTTATAACTTGAATCTATATTCAGTACAATACTGCTTTATTACAGCAAAGGTTTTCGCTGTGGTGGTCGTCAGTTCCGTGAACAGACAAACTCACTACCAACATAAGAATCGACTCAAGTACTCGAATTAGTAAGGATATAAAGTTTATAATCGATTCTTGCCGCTTTAAGAATAATTGCTCGTTTGGGTTTTCAAAACTTTATGTTTCTCGCCTAAAGAACTTTCAATGTGAAAGTAATCGATTATAATTATATGTTACATAAACTTGCGTTTGGAAGGGTGGACGCCAAGATGCAAAGATACCGAGATTTCGTTAAATGTGAAGTATTTTCGGCCATTCATATCAAGTTTTTGCCGGTCAATTTTGTTGCTATTTACGGTTATTGCAGTTACAAGTTTATAACTTGTTTAAGTTACGGGTTAACGTTAAAGTTGACTGAAGCTGTCGACGGTTCGATTTATATTTGTAGCTGTCGGGTTGTAAGTTAGCCACTCCAACTGGCTAGGGAAATGTGTTGTTACTTTAATTTGTTACCCTAGTCCTTGGCAATGAGTTATTTATGTTCGTCCCATAAATAACTGGCTTTATTTACTAGACAATACTTTGGGATTTCCTCAGGAAATTATGTGTTTTATTGAGGAATTTATTGATTTATATGAAATATGTTCTTTTTGTGAGATCGTACACCGTACCGTATCTTGCTTGACATTTAATTAAAAGTTTTAAGTTTATATTATGCACTGGATTCTACCCTCGAATATGTTCATTCTCTATAACACAAGGGTTTAATGGGAGAAAACTCATTGATAAGTTAAGCTCACCTTTGTACACGAGTTGTAAAACCACTGTGTAGGTATTATGTTATGTTTTTAATAAGATAGGTATAAAAGTATATCCAAAACGCATAAATAAGTACCTTTTGGTGACTTCTGTTCTATGGAAAAGATGGTGCAATTATTTTGCAATCCATCATAAAATAATTTAAAAAATACTTAAAATTTTATTACGGCATACCAAAGACAACAGTAAAATAAAAATAATTGCAGCATTCTAGAACAAATATTTAGTTCGTAATTAAACCTTACATAATTTGATCTTCATAAGATTTCGCGCTAAGTAATTATCTAATGTTTACCTGTGTTTGGAAACGAAACGCAGATTAGGATCTGAGTGTAGTAAGTCTGATTTTTATTTAATTGTGTTCACAATATGGCAATGGGGTTCCTCAAAAAACCCTCGGTGCATCGGAAAGTGTTATTACACTGTTATATTATCTATAGATATTTATCTTTGATAGTTATTACAAGGATTAAAAAGGTTGAAAAGTTGAAATGGATGTGCGTTGTGACGAGAATAATAGAATAAGAAATTCATTTATTAGACAAATCTAATATACTCTCATTTCTAATTTTATCTAATCTGCTATACACAATTTCCAATCTATTAATAATTTGAAACCAAAAGTGCAAGAATAAATCGAAAAAACACCTATGAGAGGTCAAAAGGACTCCGAGTGCCTAGTGTGAGTTTGTTTTACGTTAACGCGATCGCCACGTTTATGTCGTTCGGTGCTCCGATTGGCCGGCCCCAAGATCTTAACCTATCAGAGAGCCAAATGAGCTAAACGTTTCGACAATTCGCACTCAGCGCACAGTTCTCAGCAGCTAAAGTATCTATGGTAAGATTTCCACTGAATAGACCAGCTGTTTGGAACCCCTATGAGGTTTTTAATGCTCCATGTAAATAAAGTAATTAATGCGCGCCTGCGTGATGATACTCGTACACTGATTGAAGGAAGTTAATCAGTCAAACGGATCGGAAACGAGGAAACGTTCTGCTTACGCGCTATTAACTTAAAATTAACGAAAATTAACTTGATACGGTTATGCTTACATTATTTGTTAAATAGTTGCTATTTAATTAGCAGTTAGCGGATTGGCTGAGTGTTAAAAGTTATTTGTTGTTTATTATTTATCTGCGTTCACTTACATTTAAAAAATCTGTACTCATCCATTTTAAGCACACTGTTCTTTAACATACGAATTGATTCCTAATTTGAAGGACTGTGGTCGAATTTATTTACACAGATTTAACAGAAGATAGATCATAATATTTTTTTTTAAATGTAGTGTTTATTTCAAATGGAATAACTTCCAGCAATAGGGGTTGCTAGGATTTTTGGGAACATTTACATTCGAAACGATAACTTAAAAGGGTTTGGTTTGGCGCCGCGCCACTGCAGGATTAAAATAATCAGGCAGAAATTGTCGCGATGGTACCTACGTTTCGATGACAAAAATGTATTGTATTGTTTTTTATAATAGCACAAACACGTTTTGACTAATTAACAGTACTTAGAGATATTGACTGTAACTTAAACACTTCCATTTTATGAACATATCAAAAAGTCACATTATACACATCATTCTCATTTCAAACTGATATTACCGTATTCCCTACCTACGTCAAAAGAAATGTGATATATAATGTTAAATTTGATATGTAGTTGAATGCATATAGAAACAATTGCATACAAAGGCGCGATATATCAAAAGCCTTCATAGAAATCATGTTGTCACGCGGCGCAACTGACGGGACAGTTCTTCCTACTGTCGTTGTGTACGTTGACGTCACTATAAACTTCGTAGCATAATCAGCCTTATAATGTTCCCACTGCTGGGACTTAGGCCTCCTCTCTAGGAGAGGGAATGGGCCATTCTCCACCACGAGGGCCCAGTGCGGATTGATGGACGTCGCATGTCTTCAAAGTTTTTGGTTTTAGGACATGCCGGTTTCCTTCTTGTTTTGAGAGTAGTGGTAATGAAATAAATTACTTACACAAAATAATATCCCTGGCTGAGTTTGAATTCGCAACCTACAACCCGTAAGTCGGGATAGTTCTCACTAAACTTGCTTGATGGAAAAGGGCGCTTCTGAACAAAACATAGAACAGAGAAAAAAATAATATTTAAAATATTTAACACTAGCTTCTGTCAGGGGCTTCGCCCGCGTGAAAGTGGAAAATTTATTCCTATGTCAAATAACTCGAGCGTGGACTTCCATGCTCGAGTTATTCTTCGCAGAAACAAAAATGTTGGCACTAAATGCACCATGTTTTCCTAATTCTAAATGTGTAAATAACTCAATTTTGGCAAAAATGCAGACGTACACGTCAGCGTCGTCGTATGAAAGTACGGCTATGTGTTAATTTGATTTGTTAGCAGTCTACGCTTTTTAGTCTGTGATTTTATTTTGTTATTTTGTGGTCGGAATGATAATAAAAGAAAAATATGTTGTCGTAAAATGTAGAATGTATGACTTATAAAATTGTAAGACAAAAGTGCATAAAATGCAAATTCTACCTACACTACTTCCAACTTTTATAGGTTTTCCTAGAACTAAATAAAAATAACTTTTGCAGTCCAAGTAGCGTCACGTACTTACCTATACAAAGCGCCAGATAAACTTAAAATAAAGTACATTGACCTTTTCCTAATATCCACTCTCTCCATATCGAAGGTACCCGAAAAACCATCAATGAACTGTTGTTCAGAAAAGGCAAAGGATTATAAAAGATGTCGATTCAAGACGGTTTTTTAAATGTTACGTCTTTGATTCCATTTTAGAAATTAAGAATGTCAATAAATGTAGGAGGGTCAACGACTGTTATTCCACGTTTATTTGGCGCCTACCTTAGGTAGGTATATATTTATAAAAAGAAAGACAATCAGAAAAAAGAAGAGATTGTTTTAATTAATCAAATTTTGACGTATCAATCAGCACCACAGAAAATAAAACGCCAGTACAAATTAACCGAACTGTCATACAAGACAATAATAAAACAATTTAATAATCGTATCATCAATCAGTTATCCGCGATCTCACTTTCACTGGCGTCTGATAAATGTGGGAAGAAACGGTTACAACGTTCGGCAAATAGTTTCCGTTGTTTGTTGAGAAGCATCTGATATGTCTATGTGCGCCTGGTGTTATATAACTTACCTTCTAGTTTTAGTTATGGCTTTGCTCCCGTGGTTTGCCCCATATCGAAAAAAAAACTGGCATTTACTTCCAAAGATTGGGTACACACTACAAAGAAAAAAGATATTATAATGATTATTGGTTTATCGTTAGATGCTTACGCCTTGAGACGTGTACTACGCCTTCATTTCGTCAGTACCTACCCGTTCATCTTTTCTATCGACAAATATCAGTACAAAAAATTTTGAAGAGCCAGTATTTTGTCATCTGTCATGCTAATAAAAAAGAAAGAAAAATATTATAATCCAAAGAAGCTTTTGAATTATTAATATGTATTTTTCAGTTATGTTAAAATCGCAGTAACAAGGGGTAATTCTTAGGCTATTTGCCTTGGGCTTAGCTTAGGCTTTATCAGTGAGAGAAATATCCAAGCTACGAAGAAAAGTCTGATGGAAAACCCCAAAAACACTTTTCTTGCCAAGGAGGTCAAACCATAATTAATGCTCTACCAAATCTTAATAACGGAACTCTGTACACCCCTTTTTTGAGGTGAGAAAGGTGTGTCAGACTTTTACTTGCCCCGTGCGGTCCAGGGCCATGGCAACTCTTTCAAATAACCCCGCAGCCCTAGCAGGCATTGGCTTTTTCTAAAATTTTGGAACTTAACGCGCCATGCCGACTTGGGTTTGGTCCTTACCGGACGGCCAGACAGACGGCGAGCTAACTTTGTCCACCCTGAGGGTTTCTTTATTGAAAAACACGCTCAACAGACACAATTGTGTTGTGGCCACTAGATTAACAAGACAGTCTTATATAATCTGTGACGTAACTGTTCTTTAATCAAATGTGTGCGCCAAACGGCCGTTAGCTAAATCGTTATTTTTTTAAGGTGTCATTTGGCGCGCCACAGACTATGTAGATCAGTGATTAAACTTAAAGTAACCGACAGAATCCGTTATCAGTCATTGAAAAGTATTCTACTCTACTTTCTCGATGTCTCAAATGCAGCTGGGTCTTTTGTCTACACTAATATTATAAAGAGGTAAAGTTTGATTTTATGTTTTTTTGTTTTTAGGAGGTAATCTCTGGAAGTACTGTAAATAATGACTCTGTAGCAGCCCGTAGTTTGGAAGCTGGAGAGGTAAAACCCCTGTGTAAGCACATAAAGCCGTAGGTTTTGCATCTGATCTCTCTCTGGTCGAGTCAGATTGCCGTCTCATTTGGCTTTGAGAGTAAAGAAACAGAGAGTTCACCTGTGTTTGCGCACACACTTATGCACAATATAATATCTACCAAGTACTTGGCTAGTCTCTGTTGAGATTGGCCACCTTGATCGACATTCGGTCGATAGGTTTATTTTCTGCAACGCATTTCGGATTCTGGAAGAAATGGTTGATGCGTCACAATTTTGGCTGATTGTTATTTGTTTAATTATTCCTAAACCACATGTTACACAATGTGCTGTATTGTTTTTAAGATTCCTTCCGTTTCAGAAATTGGTCCTAAGGAGCTTTTGCGGGATTTTTGCGTGTAAAATTCAGTGTCGGTTTAAATTATTCGCAAATTGATTTCTAGTGGATATTGAGACATAAAATTGGAGTAGTTATGCATCTTGAAACAGAACACGATCTCAATAAAATGGACCTGAGCATTTTATTGTAGCACTGACTACCTCAACGAGTTTACCGAGAAGGCTACTCGATCTATTTGCTATCTACTGCAAAAACATTACAATGTGTTACATCCGCATTCTAGTGAAAAACAATGCGACTATAGGTATTATTCTGTATTAAAAACTAAATACTTTCTAAACTTAATACTGGCTGAACGCACAAACCGTGAGAAAGAAAAAAAAGGTTCTAAGTAGATTTGATTCCATGAAATGATTACGAAACTCGTTACCATTAATTATGTTATTTTTAATTACGTAAATATTATTGAAATGCTGTAGATATATGCTTAAATTATCTCAGTAGGTATACCTATAATTATTATTATGATTAAAACGTGGAGGTTTTTTTTTCCAAGTCTACATATTTAGACGGATATGGATCGATGACATAATTAAGTTTAAAAAAATATTATTTCATGTTTGGAATGCTAATTAATTAATGTTGTCCATCTGTTTAATGTTTGCTAATTAAGGCGCTGTTGTTTGATAAATCTACATGATTTAAATTATTGATTATCATCATCATCATCATCATATCATCCAAAAGACGTCCACTGCTGGACAAAGGCCTCCCCCAAGCGTCGCCACAACGACCGGTCCTGTGCGTCTCGTATCCATCGGATTCGAAATATATATTATACCTATTATAAATATATAATAAATATATTATATATAATAAATATATTGATTATACCTATTAATTTTTATTTAATTTTTTTTGTTACAGGTGAAAAGTGCAAAGGACTTTGAAATTCGTAAGTTTACAATATTATTACGAATAATTAATGACTAATATATAATTATAATAATACATGACAACCGTAATTAATAATTAAACACGGGCTGAAAGTAGTCCTTACTATTTTCAGGATGTATGTCAGAGTCTGCTAATGAATAGATTTCAGTTATTTTTAATATAGGTAATTTTTTTTTAATAATCAAGAATTATTGTAGGATTAATAGTTAGTGTAGTATAGATAGTGAAATGTCGTTCACGAAATAGAACTTTCTAAAGTCTAATCTACTATAGCTCCATGATGTCCGGGTACTTATGGCAGATTTTCACGAACATCGTTACCTTATTACTGTTTACTTTCATTATGTTGTCGCTGATTATTCTCAAGAAACCCAACACATTCATTCATTCACACTACGCGCGTGGATTCTCCTTTCAAGTCGTGTTGAAACCGCACGAAGTTGTATTCACACCTTTAAATGAAGACAACACGTCTTTAAATGTATCTCTAGTTTCCTTTACTTTCACATAAGAACATAACATTTGTTTATAGTAAGTACATTTCATAACAACACTATATTATATAGTATGGAAATCGGTATGTCCTAGAACCAAAAATTCGCCAACATGTGCAATCCTGGTTAGATCTTTTTAAGTTGAAAATCATCAAATTTAATGAATTCTCCCCGCTTTAGGGCGTATCAGAATTTTACTGACAAGACTGTGTCCTTCAGTCAGATCTTTGCGTTCGACGTCACTCTTGCAAACGTTTCCATGGCCCTAGCAGGCATCGGCCCAACAGGCCCTTCAGCATTGCTGACATCTCTTTGGGGCGCGCGTGTAACATTACGCGCAGACGACTCGGGTCAGATCCTTACTGGATAGTTAGACGGCCAGCTATCCATTGCTCGTCTTGGTATGTATGTATGTTCCTTCAGTTGACTTTTCCGTTCGATAAAAAATAATAAAATAGCTTTATTTATTCCACAAAAAATAAACAAATGAAATTATTGCCAATTAGGTAAAAACAATTAAAAATTGAATTATTTTATAATACGATAATTTAAATAATAATTATATAATCATGCATGCTTTATTTGTGGAACCCCGCAGGGTAAAACCCTCCTCCAAAGAATTCCATTTTTTCCTGTTTTTGAGGTAGTCATCCAGTGCCTTCCTACGTAGGCCACAATCTCGTCCTGCCACCGGGCACTTGTTTAATTCATGAATCCCCAAGCGACCACCGGTGGCCGCGCATCTATTGTCTTACTATTGTGTTTCTAATTGACGGTATCTGAAGGGTTAAATCAAAAACTAACCGAAGATGGACCGTTCGATAACTCTTTCGAATATTTGGCTTACTGTCGTTTGGGACACGTCATGTTCGGACAGTGTCCCAAATGACACTTTAATTTTAATTATTTGTTTGGTGACGATTCCGACACCGAATAAAAAATAACTGTTTTGTACAGTTCCATGAAAAAATTTTGTTTGATAAAAATTAATTTATACTACCTAATCTTAGTGTAAATTAATATTTTCTCTCCTCCTCCTCCTAATAAGTATAGTTCCAACAATTCGAATTTCTTCGTCGACACCTACATCAGTTCCTTATCTCAAGCGTAGGCAGCTAGCCTCTTAGGTATTATCTACCTTCCTACCAATAATATTTTAATGATCGTCAAGTACTAAAATAGTGATAAAATGCGACATGTCCTAGTCACTTGTGTGTGTCTACGACTCGTAAAAAGTACCGTTCATATGTTGGCAGTGGTAACCTATGGATAGAAATATATTTATTTCGTCATAGTTAACAACAAATTTTACAGTCGGATTCTATGTTGCACTTAAGGTACCTAGTTAAGCTTTTTATTATAATGCGATTCTAAAACTGTATTTTAGTATGGAAATATTGCAAAATCTATTATTTTTTCTAAAGAGTAGGTAACCATGGACTTTCTTGCTGGTTCTTCTCCACAGGATATCACCATTGGAACCGTGGACTAGCTTCTAAAGTTTTATAAGTGGCCATGTAGGCGTATGTCAAATAAAAAATCTAGAATTTTAGCACATACACAATACAGCCAAACTACCTGTAGACCAGGCAAGTATTTGTTCAGCGCGGGAATCGCACCTGCTATACGCAGCGCAGCCGCCAATCGTTCAACTATTTAGCCAACCATCCCGTCAAATTCATTATTGGAAAATGTTATATTTGATAGAAAGAAAGAAAGAAAAACAGTTTATTTACGCGAAAAAGACGCAATCTTATAAGTAGCTAACAAACATAATATAACAATTTGATATGGAATTTTACATAATTAAGCTGTGCTGCATTCCTTATCCTTTCCAATAAGATATCTAAGAAACTCATATTTTAGCTAAGTACCTACCTGAAGTACTTATACCAGTACCAGTAGTACCTGTAGTAGTATATAGGTTACTTCTACATAAAGCTGCGTCATTTAAGTCATGATCTACTTTTTATTCCCAGTTGATAATTTCTTTATTTCCCCGGGAGCAAAAACCTGTTTTCATTAAAAAAAATGACCTATGTTTTGTAATGAAATGTATTGCAAACTCAACCAATGTCGAAATAATAATTTACATCCTAATAAATACTTAACTAGAACTTTACTAATGAACAACTTAATAAATATATTTTATATTACTGAAAAAAGAAAAATGTAAAAACGAAATAACGCTTTTCATTTTCTCTGTGAGCGAAAGAAATCCTTCAAGTGGGAAATCTTTCTAAGCAAATTAATTAAACTTGGCAACTTTGAGCGATGGGTATCAAGGAGGTTGGCAGCACTAAGTAGATTGCATTTCACCTGATGTCCGTTAGATAGAATTAATTACCTATTGAATGTATTGTTTCTCATTCGAATGCATTTTCTTTTTATTTGAGGTTGATCAACATTTTCCACATTTATTTGTTTTATCTGAATGTTACATAGACTTCTGTGACTCTCTGCTTGCCCAAATCTCGTTGTATATCCTCTTATACGTTTGGCAACTATTGCGCAACTCCGCGGAACTGTCACAGTGCGCCCGGACGAACTCGCGCCATTTCTCCGCGTTCACTGTATTTGCATCAAACCTTTCATAAACCCATAGTTATAAGTTTTTGTGAAAGATCTAAACCGATCTTGCCTTTTTGCTCTTTACAATAGATCGATGATAACATTTCATTGTGAATTGAATATCTTTTTGTTAGTATTAAAGCTCTTTTATCTTGGCGTTTTTATTGTTTTTGTTTAAGATTTAGGATTCACGTCGATAGACTCAATTTATTGAGATAAACGAAATGTAGTAGGTACCCAATCAAAGTATAGTCATTATACTTTCAGATAGTCAAGTCAAGTACAATCTCCTTTATATTTCCAGCAAAATTATCTATGGACAGTTTCGTAATTCGAACGCTTACAAAGACGAATATGATTCGCCATCAAACCGTGAGCAATTATTCGCATAATAATAGGGAACAGCAATTATTGATAAATTACTATTGCAATAGCTTGCACCCTCGTACGTTAGGTCACGAGTGAATTAACGTACGTTACATACGCTAATAACTGCAAGCAACAATGGCCATTATGAAATAATACAATTTCACGATTGTCAATTATTCCTCAATCGTGCGTGATGACCATATATTATCACTATCATCACGTCTTTCATCGATTAGAAAAATCGATTCAATACTATTCGATCAGGATATCCGAATACACGTTCTTTTCTGACAGTTTGTTTTTTTTATTAATCAATACAAGGTTGCATTAAGTTCGGCCTATTGCAAAATCAGTCACAGTGAATGTGGAAAATTGTGAAATGCGTTTTAAATGGAGAGTGTTTATTTATTTTTGATTGTTTTAAGTTTGCCTTGTAAGTAGTAGTTTTATGTATAAATAATGTTGTTATTCAATTAACCTTTTTTAAATAATTTCCTTCAAGGTCCTGTTATGATCCTAAATAGTACCTACACTTTTTAACCAATAGCAATGAATCAACACAGAAATTGAAGTCAATTACAAAAATCGATTTATTGAATAAAATATTTGTGTGAAATTGCAATTTTCGGAATTATTTGGTTCGTGCCACATGCAATGCTTCGCTCACGGCAAGTAAGCAAGTCGTATGTATAAGTAGCCACAGGCCAGTAGCGCCAGTTCCTTCACTAGAATTCAATTATTATTCAAAAGTTCTAATTATCGTCAATTACCAACCCAACAATTTGTTAGCCATGCGGTGTTACAACAGTCATTACATTGTTAGACTTTAGTGTTCTGTGACTTGATTTGAATTCGATTAAATTGTTATTTGTTTGCAAAACATTTTACTAGTGGCCAGCATTGCAACAATTGTGATCTTGATCAAGATGGCTGCGACACCTGTCACTCGCCCGCGCTATTGCTTCAATTTCGCTTAGTGTTTGTCTCCTTTTCCGCAGTTCCTTAGGGTCGCAGCGTGATGTTAGCTTCTTCAAGAACTTGGCCAAAAAGCAAAAATATTTTTACCAATATTTTTTTGTTTTTTTTCCGAAGAAAGCTAATCTTTCCAAAAAAAAAAGATGTGTGTACAATAAAGAATATAAATAAGAAACAAAGCCTTCACTTTTTTTGATTAAGTATCAGATTAGATTCCTTTCTTTCAACACTAAAAATATTTTTCTTTACTTTTTTCTCATTACGTAAAATCTTTAAAAGATTTATTCTCTACTGTCGTGACGATAATATATGGCTGTATAACATTAGCTGACATTTAAAAAAGTTAAACTTCATTGTATGAGCGAATTCTCACGATACGTTTACATTAATGATATTAGATTGTATATTAACGTCTCACACTTTCTTTCATTTACACACTTGTAATTAAATCAAGAAACGTCATATTGTTTTGTTGAGAAACATTCATTAACATTATCTCGCATCTGGGAAGATTTTGGCCACCTACTGTGCTTAACTGTCTCCGTCGAAGATGCCCTTTTGGCTCTATCTTACGCTAATTGTTGCCAGTTTGAGACAACAGTTCTTTGAATTTCGTCTTCTAATCATTTGAGACCCTGTGGAGAGGCTGCAAGGTCAAAGAAACAGAGATAGTTTTTTTTACGGTCAATCTCTGGTCCGTCTGCTGGATTGATGGAAAGTGTTGCTGTAGCCTTCGCTAAGTGGAACTGAAGGAAAACAGCTGGGTTTTAATCAGTAAAAGACGGACACTCCGCTCTACCCAGAACAAGAGGAATCATTTAAAAAATTAAATACAAAAAAAATATCTCTGGTGTGTAAGCCTTGCTACGTGACCTGCCTATTTCCCTCTTTGTTTATGGCTTGGTGCCTTGAGTTATACTATTGTCTTAATACAGTAGGTATTTAGGTAACTGTAGACTTATAGAAAGTAGATAGGTAGGGACATAAATATTTTACAGCCATCGTAATGAATCTTCCAATCATACTGGTCCTCTTCTCAAACATTTTACATAATAGTGAAATTTAGTTACATGCACTTACGGAGAATTTGAATCAACAGTTATACACAGAAAGGTGCTGTTCGATTAAGCTTTTATAACTTCAAGTGAATTAAAATATCGCGACTTTATGCTCAATGCGAATTGACAGGCAGCTCTTCAAGTCCGGTTACGAATGATTGGCATATTTTACATAATATACCTATAGAAGGAAGATAACTGGAGGCCATTTCAACTGCATTCTATTCTTAAAGCTGACCCCAAACATATTTGGGATAAGGCTAAACTGATTGATTGATGTGAGAGATATATCTGTTTTTATAAATATTATATCTACATAATGTAAGACTTCAATTTATAGCAAGAATAGATGCATTGTGTGAAAAATTATGCAGAGAGAAAGGAGGAGGTCATTGAAATGACGGCAAATAAAGTGAGAGATGTGTTGAAGATACTGCGCCCCGTCTCCAAATAAATTGGATTGAAGGCAGGATGATGATACCAACCCATAAATGACTTTGTTATTCTTCCTTTTTTTGTGGGAAATCGTCTAATAACTTCTCCCACTTTGGGTGGAGTAGAAGAAGTGGTAGATTTTTACTCACTGCAGTTGCCCTTTGCGTTTCTAGACTGCGGTAAGTCTTTCAAACAGCCTCGCACCTTTGACGGGCATCGGGTCTAGCAGGCCTCGTCAATTTTGTTTACAGCTTTTCGAAGCCCGCGTGGTATACAACTCTGCGTGACGCAGGCTTTGTTTATTCTATGACTCAAACAATCTTCATTGGCTCATCATTTATTATAGCATATTTTATTAAACCAACAACATTTTATTTCCCGCCAATTTATATTTACAGGCAAGTTCTATGTTTTATTATATTTCAAACATCGAACATGTTGTCATCTTGCCCTTGAATTCCGCTAGTGATTGACGCACCGCGCATAGACAATGTGGCGTGAATCATTCCGTTTTATAGCAAATTGTTGTGAGTATTGATTATCTGTGGTCCATTGTTCATGCCTGTTTGGGTCAGCTGCATCTGCATATCGATTTAGCCACTTCTATGAATAATATTTGTGAACCATGTGACTAAAAGTCAAGCTGAGTTCCTTGTTTTGTTGTTATATATACTGAGTTTTCATCGCAATTAACACAGTAGATAGGTACGTATAATTTTCACTCGTTAAAAGCGATTTTTATATCCGTAATTAAGTCTGCCAATAGTTAAAGATATTGTAAACAACTTTATTAATAAGTCAAAGAGACATTTAAACGTACAATTTTAGCAATTGATATATATATGACTATTGGTTGAGACAATTAAGAATCATAAAACTAACCTTTTCCTAATACCAGTAATAAAGTTTGAACCTAAGTAGGCATTTTCTGTATTTCATACTTCACTTATACAACATATAAATCTCATAGGAATGCATAAACTTACAACTAATACCTACCTACTTGGAATTGCATTCCTCGATATATCACAGGGCGGGCCAACACAATGACAGTATCTACCACCATCTCATTATCATCATTCTATTATGGCTATGGCACCCAACGAAAGTGAACTATAGCAAAAACTAATCGAAACTTTCATTTTCATCTTATTGTACGCGCCATAGTTGTACCGTTAAAAAAAAAGTAATCTTTATCATCTGTGCGCGGGAACGTGAAAAGAGGCAAAGAAATCAGACCATTGTGCCAAAGTAAAGCGCGTGCTTGCTGATTGGTGCTTAGGCAATTCTGTTTTCAAATGTTTATATATGGTTTTTTTATGCATATGGCCAGAATTTGGTAAATATACCATTTTCTACGGATGATATTATATATAATATGGAAGAAGAATTATATTCTAAACTAATGTGTAGTGTGATGAGAAATGAGTATACACTTTAGAGGAAGTTTGAAAGTAGCGCCAGTGACTGAAAAGTTGTAGGGAAATCGTTTGTCTTCGTATGGTCATGTAAAGAGGAGAAACGAAGCGCATGTTACTAAAAAAGTTATACACGTGGATAGATGGAGAGGGATGAAAGAAAAGAAAAGATGGATGGATTGTGTGAGATATGTAAGAAAAAAAGGGAGTTAGTTTTAACATGACGGGCGATCAAGCAAGCAAACCGTGTTGCGCCGACTCTAAATAACACGGGACAAGGGCAGTCTGATGATGTCTCGTAAAACATTCGAAACGTTACTGTTTCCAGATTTCATTTACTTTTTAAGACACGGTGCTTTAAATCTAACTAGATTACTGCAACACGCTCAGGCCATTGGTTCAAAATGGAAAACTTACAAAACGTGTACGTTTTCATGTCTACTATATTTAGTAAACTCAAGCCAATACCTTGACCAACTTCATGTGGCAATTTTGTTGTAACGATGATAACATTCTCATTCGTAAACAATGAGAACTTTTTGCTGTCACATCGTCTTATTGTTTGCTGTCAATATTGACATATTTAGCAATCTGACCGTCTTGTAGAAGGCAATGATTAGTCTGGCTAGGATTGCAAACAAACATTAAGAGCTAAGTATTGTACTCGTTCCAATTACTTCCTCAATGAAATCTTTAACAACTTCACAAAGAAGCGGCGAGAAATGAAAAACATTGATGCTGATTGCACGCAATTTGTCTCGGTGTCGACGACCTTTTTAATTGATTACGTCATCAATTCGCTTTGGTTAATCTGTAGCGTACTTTGCTCATTCATTCGTATTATCCGTTACTGTCATTTACAATAGTCCAGAACGCATTGAAGTAGATTTGCGTGCCTTACAATATCAAAGGCTTTTCTTGTACCTATTGCTGAAATGAGCGGGAATTGTATAGGATTGTAGGTATATGTTACTACTTACAGGACTATTATTGTAAAAGTGGTTGCTGTTAAATTAAATGATTTTACTGTTAAGAGTTATTTAGTAAATAGCAAAGAAACAATGTTATACTATTGTAGCCAATAGTCCAGTACATAATATCAAGACCCAGATACATACTTCCAGTGTTGCTGGAGCATTTGAAAAGGAAATTATACCTATATAACGTGATATTCTTATTCTCTAGTGATAGAGATCCTTCATTGGCATTTCGTCGAAAAGCCTCTCCTTCTCATCTTATTTTCCTTCTGTATCTATGGTCTTCTGAGGCCGATCTATCTGCCATTTTCTTCTGGGTCTGTATTGAGGACCTTGCTTAAACAACAATCTAAACTAATATCATATTAAGGTAAAGTTGTCGGAAGAGTCTCTAGACGTCCATCACCGTCGAGGACTGTTCGTCAAATTTGACTCCTAGTTCTAAGATAACTTAAGTCTCACAGAATTTTTATTCCATAAAGACTAGCACAAGAATGTTCATTTCTTGCATATTGCCGTCTGTATGTTTGAAAGCTCTCGTCTCAAGTGCTAACTGCGTACTTCGGAATTCAGCACTTTCCCACGTACGGACACGTCGCTGAACTTTACTTCCTAATGTTCGCGATGGAATATCGAAGCTTCTTCACGTTATATAACTTTTAGGTCAGTGTACACTAGAGGACGAGTATTTCTATGTAAAATGTAGTTTGTAACATAGCACCCAGCAGCTTCACCCGAAAAGTGTAGCAAGGGAACATACCCTTGCAAAAAAAAGTTTTATGTTCTTAGGCTGAAGCCTCCATTCTATTTTTTGAGAGTTTGGAAAGTCCATTATTTTATGATTGCGTCATTTCTCGAAAACAAGTTTTTTTTCTTCTTTCTTTCCATTTTCTATTCCAACAGTTCAACAGTTTAGGCGTGAAAACGTTAGAAACCCTACAAAGGGTCACTTTCACATTTTTTATTTATTTAGACAGTCTATATAATATAAAAATGCCATATTGAGAAATGCTATTTGAAAAACCTTTTCTGTTTAAGTTGCCGCTCCAGCTGATCCCCGAAAAGTTTGCTTTTGTTTTGAATTCTACATTTCCACTCCGGCTCCTATTCTCCTAAATCGCAACTTAAAACAAAATGTCGAGCTTCTCTTAAAGCTCTATAGCGAGTAAACACTGCTGTGTACTCACCTTTATACCTTCGATCTCAATCAGCTTTGTATCGCCGTCGTTACCTTTTGCCCAATTACAGTTTTGTTTTTATATCCTCAATTATACGCCTCATTTCTCGAATTGATTATGCAATCCGTAGCATCATTTACTTGTAAATTGAATCATATAAATTCGTATTTGTGTTACATAAGTTATGTTTTTTTATTTGCTTTTGGTTCCGATGTGGGGAAGTGCACGATTACATTGCTATTATTTACCTAATTGAGCAAAAAGGTGATTGATCTTATATCGCACATATTGTGTTAGTTTGGTATAAAATAAATAAATTAAAAGAAAATGTTTATTTCAATTACTACAATTGATTTAGAAATCATCTTTTAGGCAAAAAGATCTTTGTATTAGGTGACTCCGCTTTTCCGCTTAACATTTTACAAGATATGCAATTGAAATCTTAAGACTAGAAAAGAACAAAAATGTAAAAGTGTAATAACCTCCTTCTTCTGAAGTCGGTTAGTAAAATACGAAAAGTAATGCACTTGTGTTATGAATGCGTGAATGTTGTGTATGTGGGTTATTGCGATAACGATTAGATTTTGGATTGTCATCTTCATCTGTTGATGCTTAAGAAGTTTGAACGGGTAAAATCAACAGTTACCTGCAGGGTCATAAGCTCCTCCGCATTCCTCGCCAACACTCTCAAGTTTACCGATAATCAGTTAAAACTTCACTTCCCCATCGCCGTGAAATGTCAAAATCATCTTCGCATTACGTCACATCAACGTCTCCCGCGCATTTGCGTACAAAAACGCGCCCTATCACGGCATTAGCAGGCCGCCTCGCACCTGTGGGAGCGCGGACCACACAGAGCCGCGTAGGTGCCATTTTCTACTTATTTCTCATTTGCCTACGCCTTAACACTTCCTCGAGCGTATCTATCATTCACTTACGGTTATCGTGTAGCGGGAACCCGACAGCGAAGTAATCGCCTGCCATTTATTTACATTTTGAGATGTCCAGTGATTTATTGGCAGCATCGCCACCATTGCTCGTGGTGTCGGGGACATTAGCGCTGATACTTAGATTGCATCGCGCAGCTTGACGTTTTATTAGAAATCCTTGACTCTTTACAGTAAAGGTGCTTAAGTAATGAATGTTTTCCTTTAATGTATGTATGGTCACGCAGTTCTTTATGATTTACCACAACAAGAAGGCCGGATAAGTAATTCGATGGTAATACATCAGGATATTTTGATGTTTGCAGTACGATGCTGCAAAGATGTCGTAGGTTTATTAAAATCCCTTTAGTATATGCAGCAGCTACTTCATTATCATTTCAATATAAGACTCTCATAGACAGAGAGATAGCATAGACCATACTATAAATTGAATTCGTCATAAATCATTTGTTTTGTTACGAAGTTTACTTAAATTAAATTCTAGGCATAAGCTCGAGATCAATTTGTGTGATTACAAAAGCATAAATGATGTTACAGCTTTGTCTTTGCGATGGCAATGCTTCTTCGATGTCTGCATTTTCCATATAGATTGTCAGATTGGTTATTTTGCCTTCAAATTACCAATCTGTTCTTTTTATTAAGTTTGTCACTCAGATTGTCATTACTGTTGCATTAATTTTGTAATTACTACAACAATACGTGTCCATAATAATTTGTACCTTACCTTACCAGCAGCCTTGCAGTCGTGTAGCTAATGTGGGCACATCGTGATGAGATCCAATGTTCACTCGCTCATCAAATTGTCAATGTGATATTTATTTGTTGTCTTATTGATACAGCAGGATCAAGCGAAAGTTAACTTCTTCGATCGTTTCAAGGAATTTGTTTTATTGTTCATGTCCATGTGTTGGGAAATTGATTTTAATAGATTTTGGTGCTAATGAAGGGTTAGAATAGAATGTAAAGGTGAGTGATGATTTTATCCACCCTTATCATTACCTCTAGAAAAAAAGAAAGAGCAGTTGGGTACTACTTAACTGCTGCCTCTTTTTTTGTATACATCAATATTGAGTAGTGGCTGTCAGAGTAAGTAATATAGTAACCAAAAATGTCATGATGAATGAATCAAACTATTTAAAAGAATTTAGAGTTGTATTATATTTGTATAGGTAGGCTCTCGTTTGACCACCATGTCATCTGAGCTGATGGTAAGCGAAGATCTGGTCGATGAACTTCTCATGATTGCTCATAAATATGAAAATAACGTTATTTTCGGAAATAACATACTATACCGCCTGGCAGACTTTATATATTCTAATTTAAACTTTCTGTTTAGTATTAAAATTAGCTCACTTATCGCGGATTAACATCTAGGCATCACGTTGTGTTCTAGTTTTTATATTTTAGCAGAGATCTGAGAAGTCTACTGGTGCCTGCTAATTTATATAGTGATAATGATAGAATAGAATAAAACTTTATTGTACACCAAAAAGTAACACAGCTTATACATAAAATACATAAGGTCAATGAACTTTTGTGTAAAAATCTATGAAAAAAATAATTTAGGTAGTTAAGTTTATGTAGAAATTTTAATTATAAGTGCAATACGAACGATATCGTCTATGGGGGAATGATTCATCTATTATAAAAGCTTTTGTTTGACCAACCACAGCTTCCATCAGTATATAGCCTGTTGCGAGGACCACGGTAACTCCTTCGATCAACCCACAGCCCTAGCAAGCCGCCTATATACCACTACTGTATATAAAAAGTTTAAATAAACAGTTTCAATTCTTTAAGCGGTGTGTTTTAGGATCAAGTGATATATATCGTGAATGTTTCTGATTTCATAGAGTGCAAACAACAATTGTTTGCATTTGATGAAATCAGAAACATCTGTTTCAAATTGGTATTTTTTTTAAATTGGTCTGTATACTTTTGTAATGTCAAAATGTCAGTTCCAAAGAGTAGATTTCTATAGAGAAGAACGAGCAAGAAACTTTATGTGTGATGTATGAATCACGAGTCATTATTTATAGCTATCTAAATTACAGTAGCTAATCTTGTAGCTCGATAAATAATTACTTAATTAAACCTTCCAAATCGAATAAACTGCATATTCACCCAAATATTTTTCAACAATACGGTGCGTTTACGTCAAAATTCTTCTATAATTACCCGCGATGTACGAAACATCTTAATTGAGTTATCTAACTTGCGTGATAATAAATCGAGATTTAACCTAGATTACGAAATAAATGCTTCTTATAACCTATTAGAATCTGTTAATTGCTTAGCGCTAAAATGCTAAATAATTCTTTGTCTTAGATAATATTTATTGACGAGTATTATATCATATGTTGGTAGACTGACATGTGTTGCCAACATAACAATATTATATAACTGTCAAGTGTCCACCGAGTCCTTAATGCAAATTTTCGTATAATTTATTCAAAGGCATATCTTTAATGCATATTAATTGAATTTTAATTAGATATTAATAACCTAGTTCACGTGGTTTAACATTAACTGTTGAAAGGTATAATTATGGAGATTTAAAGACTAATTTATAAACCCTGCAGTCATATTGGCTTCTTTTTGAGGTTGTTGAAACGACGGATGTTTAAAGGCGAATTTATAAACCCTACAGTTTTAGGCTTTTTATTGAAGTAGAAAATCATCTTATAATCGAAAAGGGCATGCCAGACTTTTACTGACTAAAACCACACCTATGTTCCTTCAGTTGCCTTTTGCGTTCCAGGATCATGAGCATATCCTTTTCAGAACCAATTCCATGGCTCTAGCAAGCATCGGCCCTGCTGGGCCCCTTGTTTGCTGATATCTCTTTGAGGCGCGCATGGTTACACTACGTGCTGTCAACGTGTTGGGCTGGGTCCGCCTCCGCAAGCCCATATTCCAAGTCGGATAAAACCCCGAATGATTTGAACAATTAACAAGTTTATAACTGGCAATTTGATGATACGAAGTCCTTTGGATGATATAGCTTAGAAGATAGACCTAATTATTTCAAGAGGAAAACGTTTATCTTACATCAACGTACCCACAGGATTTACACGTCTTAAACTTTTGCATAATTTTCAATACGTTTTCACCATATTCTGACCTGTTTGAACTTAACCAATAAATAGAAATTCTAAATTTAAATCTGCCAATAAACAAGCAAGTGCATTCCGTTCGTGTTGCATCGTAAATAATCGTGTAACATCGGACGCGGGCATCTGGTGCCCGTGGGAGCGGCGAGCGCGCAATCTCACGCAAGTGGCGAGTCAGCGTTATTGTTTGCTTATAGCTTCCTGGTTGCCTAGTCCTTTTGTTTATTAAAGAATACATTTTATGTTATTTGAAAAAGGCTTTTTATTCGAAAATACGTTTTTTATTTTTATTGGATGCTTCTGAATGAAGAATATTCAGGTAAATTAACTTTTCCAAACAAACAAGATTTAGGTGTCTTCAAGGCTAGAGTGACTATTCACTCTAGCCATCAACGATTGCATTAATACTTACCATCAGATGGGATCGCAGTTAAGCACTAATATAAGACAACAAAAATAAAAATTGGTATGTAGACATAAACAGTTTTTAACATATAAGTCGACAATCGATCTCATTTCAGACAGTTGGAGATTACGAAATGACCTTTAATTTTTTGGAGAATTTTCAATAATTTCATCACTTATATATACTTATATAGTTTTACACAATAAGCAAAGTACCATCTATTAAATAACTAGGTTGGTGGCTAGCCACAATAGCCACCGTGCACCTATTTGTTTATCCGACACTTATATAACAACCTCATAATATAAGTCTGACCATTCAAAAGCTATTGATCTACTAAGAAACTACCTTCCGACGTATCTGCGATCGTAATTATAACTATAAGGGATAGTCACTTAATTTACTGTCAATTGATTTTAAACTTTTGCTTTATGACTATAGAGTAGTAAATATGTGGGATGAGTGTGTTTGAAACATGGGTGCCGCGAACGTTTATCAGCCAGTACTTTCTCGCCGCAATATAAAGTAAAAGTAGAAGAACTTGGCGCGTCTGTGACGGCAGCGGCGGACTGTCACACCGTGGCGTAACGTTACATGTGTTGTCCATTTTTCGTGTCTCTTTGGACCAGGACCGCGGTCCCAACTTCCAGCTATAATTTTTTTTTTTTGAGTAGTGGTTATCTTGGGACCACAAGGCAAAAGTCCCGGTCAAAAGATCCCCACGACCAAATTTTTCATGTTTTTTATATTTTGTGAATATGTTTTTATCGAAGGATTATTATATTTTCCAATCGTCCACTGACCATGACAGTTTATATTAGTAGATAGGAAACTAGTCGGATCCGATTTAGTGCGAAATTTTCAAAAGAGTAACAACTAAAGGAACATTGCGTGTTTGAGCCAAAAAAAAAAATTACATTCTTTGATCCACCTGGACTATCGAACATTTCTGAACTATCAAACACTCTACGAATGCCTCAGTTAAAAAGCAGATGAATGTTTCCGTTACCTAACCAATTAATCACTTCCATGAGCCTTACACAATTTTCAAGAACATCATTAATTAAAAACAGCATAAGTAACATTGACCCTGATTGCATTCGCTATAAGTAATTGATTAGTGAGCCTTAAATAATGGATTAATTATTACTTAGCGTTATGAAGCGGTAGGCCATGAAAGAGATGGGCAGCGGTGATTGTTCAAAGAAGTTACCATGGCCCATCTATGTGCCAGTAAAATTCTGATACTCCTCGCTCTATCTAGAGCTGGCGAAAAAAGAGATGACGATATGAGCTGTACTCCTTCCCAAAGTACTGGCCCAAAATCGCAAAAGACCAGTTAAAATGGAAAGACTGAAGAACTCTCTTCAGACAGTGTGTACAGGGATGCACAAGACATGCGTCTCACATCACTGGGCTTTGGCTTCAGTCTATCACACATCTTTCAAGGGTTTGGGACTACATGTCCCAAGAAATTACCAAGATGTAGTAAATTGCTACATAAAAACATTTATTATCTTTTTTTCAAATTAAAAGATGTGTTAAGTTTATTAAGGAGAAAACATTTTGCAATTACTATTATTAAAATAAAAGAATGAATATTTTACAATAAAATGTAACGTCACGTGTCAATAAATAACCCGCCCCTGATCGTTCCCGGTGGAAAGGTGCCCATAACACTCGCCGCATTTCCTCGCTGAATAGCGATGGCCATCCTTTGCACCAAGAACGACCTGGACCGGGAGTCACCCGTTGCCTCGCCGAGTTTACGGCCCAAATCCCACACAAAACGCCTTGCCTCCACACTCCAACTGCCCAGAGTCTCCACAGCAACAGGCACAAAATAGTAAAGCTGCTCCAAGGAAGCGTACTTCAGCCTCTTCTTAGAGCAGGCATCTTCAGCGGCGGCAGAGGCAGTGTGCATGGTGCGACTCAGGTGACTGGCGGCGACAGTGCTAACGCAAGTTGCGTCCCAGATCAGGCACTTCCCGTTTTTCCATGGCACCAGAGTCAGCCCATCCGGCCTCTTACCATCAGATCTGCTAAGACCTGCAGGCTCAAGCACGCAGGGGACGTTTGCCGATACAAGGGCTCTACAGACTATGTCATTCAGGGCATGGTGACGTGGGAACCTCCCTGTGCAACGCCAACAACTTAGTGCGTGATGGCCATTGGCCTCCACCATGGAACCGCAGATGCATGTGTGTGGTTCGCACACCTTACAGCCCAGGCGAAGAGCCACCGCCACACGCAAAGAGTCATCGTCGAGAAGAGTGCCCAGATGAGGCGAAGGAATCGCCTGTAACCACGCCCAAATACGCATACGCCACGCGCATAAAAACATTGATAATACGGTTTCTGCAGCGGGTGAGCGATAATCTGAATGCGCTGAGTTTTGGTTGGTTGGGACCCGCAAAATGAAATATGGTGGTGGCACGGCTCATATTTTATTTTGTGGGTTCCCCCCACATAGAACAAATATTACAAATAGAACAGTTGCTCTGGGTCTGAGAGTCTTGTGCACGTGAGATTACATGTTTATGAACGCATTCACGAGTTGGAGCAATTTTTTTTTAAATAAAAAAACTAGAAAGAAACAGAATAATACTAACGCGTTACGATATGGTGTGAGCATCAATCTTTAGCGTTAATCAGTCGGAATGTTCAGTTGCGGCGCACCGTGTGTAACGTCTAAACGAGATTGGCTAATTATCTCCAAATTATGTGCGCCTGGTACAGGTGACGCACGCTTTCTATTGATTTCTAATGCTTTTTGACATGTCTAATTTATTTCATAAATCGTTAATTGTTTTGGTTGTTTTACGACATTTAAAGCAGTTTATGTATCTAATTGATAATAAAAAATATAGCTTACGGAATAGCGGGATTGGAGAGTAATACAACCAGAATTTTGGTATTATCTTGATTTTAGACAGTGTTAATGGAGTTTCTTGCAAGTTCTCTCTTGAGTTCAAGGATTTTTTTTCGTATGTCGCAGTCCAAAGTTAACCTGAGTTTATAGATAAAAATGCTACATACTTAAACACGGAATCATTTTATTTCATTTTAAGTCTATATGGGCACTTATAAAACTTCAGAAGCTAAGGCACGGTTCCAATCGGTCTACTAGGTGATTCTACAGGGGACAGTGTTGACCGGTGATTTTTTTTATTCCAAAGCACAATAAAAATGTCTACGAATCTGCGAAGTCGACAGTGTGCTAAACATTTTCATTATAAAAAGAGGCTATAGGAAAATAAAAATAAACCTATCAATAAATGAGATGTTCCTTATTAACGTTTCAAATACCGTCAATTAGAGACACAATAAGTAGTAAGACAATAGCAGAGGCATTTCCTGGGGTTTTATGAATTAAAATGACTAGTGATGAAAAATAACGTACAAGTTTACAAATATGCGACCTTAAAAACTAGAACTGAAATGGTATAAAATAATAATTAGGTCTAAACCCAACTAGGATACACCTTAGGTGACTGTGGTTTAAATAACATAAAAATCATTGCAAAAAATATTATCACAAGCAATAGAGCAGTAGATATAAACAGGTGTAAAACTTTACCTGAATAGAATATAAGCATGATATTTATCAAAGACACCGTATGGTAACCTAGTTATTCATGTAAAACATGTACATGTGTGTAAGTTATTGAGCGTTTGGAAATCCCAATACACAGGTAACGTACTCGTATGTGTCCGATAAAAGGTCATTGAACTAGGTTCTGTGCACGAACGTAAATGAGGTCTAATTTGCACACTAATATTATAAAAGCGAAAGTTTGCATGTGTGTGTTTGTTACTTCTTCAAACTTAAACGGCTGGACGGATTTGGATGAAATTAGGCAAACGACGAGATTAGCTACTTTTAGAGGTACTTTTGTCAACCTTAAAAAATACATTTATTACTTTGAAACCGATGAAGACAGACTTTTAAGAGAAAAAACTCGTAGCAAGGATTTAGACAGCAAACTTATTCCAATGCTTAACATTGCCAAACACTGTGCACTGTACCAGGCAGTTAAAATATCACTTGAATTGAAAAGCACCTTGTATACAAGCTCTTTCAAAACAAGACTCAAGACATTCTTGTTGGAAAAATGTCTTTACTCGGTAGATGATTTGTAGAATATAAATTTAAATCTATTTATATGGTTAATTTCCTTTTGACATTGCTATTACTGTTTTCTATTATTATTATTTTTGACATCATTAAGGGTAATTTTTTTCTGACATTGTTATTAATAATCCATTGACATTAATTGTAATATTTTTGACATTCTTATTTGGTATTTAATTATTGACATTATTAGTGGTTATTGTGATATTTTTGTCATTGTTTGCTTTTATTTATTTTTTTACTATTTATGATGTGTGGTTTAAGGTTTAAGTAATGGTGCAATTCAACTCTTTTCAAAATTAGTAATATTATTTTGTAATAGTTTTTAAGTATTTAATATTCGCATACAATGTTATTTGTTTCTTGAATAAATCAATCAATCAATCAATCAGCAACTCTAGCCTATTACTTTGTATTGGTATGTTCCTTTTGGATAATTTTCTTTCCAGTTTTATATGGATGAAATCTCTGGCAAAAGCTAGTTTATGATACTAGTATCTAAAACCGTTACCTACTTCATTTAGGGTTTTTTCTTTTTTTGATTTCGCAGATTTTGTGCATTAAGCCTATGTAAAGTTTGAAAAGTATCGTTTTTTTTATACAGAGTAGTTACCTAGTTACTTTGTTTACGTCACGCATGTATAAAGTACTTTAACTGGAAAATGTAAAGCTTGTTATAAACGGTGTCTTTGAAACTCTATAAATAAAAATTCAATATAGGTATTCAGTAGATTAATATCTACATAATAACGAATACACTATATTCTATATTGAAATAGGTAGCAAATTGAAACAGTCCTATTCTCTATGCTTTTTAGAACTTTTCCCGCCAATAACTAGGAAACGAGGAGGTGTCATTTGCACAGAGAAATGGCGGTGGACAGTCTTTCATAGAAATGCAATCATAACGCGAGTGCTGCAAGAAAATATAT
Source organism: Mythimna lalbum (assembly GCA_949319445.1). Lineage (NCBI taxonomy): Eukaryota > Metazoa > Arthropoda > Insecta > Lepidoptera > Noctuidae > Mythimna > Mythimna lalbum. Next base: position 15,345,593 of record OX439364.1, read on the forward strand.
AACTTCTTATCTTTTTAATAAGAAACTCGTCAGTAAAGTTTTCACTTTTGTTAATGAATCCATCTACATACATTATGGTCGTTGACGGTGATATTTTATGGAATATGGTTTTTTTATACAGTTTTTTTTTTAATCTAATATTTTACGCCGTACCTATTGAATTCATTTAATATTCGAAGGATTTTTTTTTATATACATCTTATCTATTAAATATTGATTTCAAAGGATTTTGATTTTGATTTATATTTTTTAATATTATTGAATTACAAAGTAGTACTTATTGAATATACAAACATCTTGTAATGTACCCTGAGACTCAGGCCTCTTGTTTTGGAGAGGGCATGGATCGTAATCCACCATGCGGGCCCAGTACGGGTCGCATGGCTTTAAATTCTTGGTTCTGTTTCTCGTGAAGTTTTCTTTCACTTTTTTGAGTAATGAAATAAATAATACAAAGTAACACGCCTACGTAGACCTACAACTCACTCGTACGTCGGGGTTATTGTCACTGGGCCACCACGGCTCTTAAATTACTTAGTTCAAAGTAATTAGAGTGACAAATTCTACATTAAGCCGGAATTAAACCTTAAAAGTGTCACATTAAACATGGCTAACGATGTGACACAAAACACAGCAGACGTACAAACGCATCATTACACTTCACATTTACGAAAAACAGCCATATTCTCACAGTCATAAGGTTCATGTAACTTATTACGGTGGGTTAAATAAGTTGGTGATTTGCACAATAAGGGTATTGTATGCTATTCCCAAGGAGATATCACAGTTTCCCGAGAAAATCGAGAAAGTTGGCTTTCTTGTGAAGATTTCAGATGTAGATGTTCTTCGTCTATTTAATTGTAGTACAAGATTAGACACAATTAGCTCCAAATTGCTAAAGAGATTGCTTCCTCGTCAGATTGTGTTTAAATTGTGACACGTGCAATTAAGACTAGTGCTGGCGGTTCATATTTTTGCATAGTAATCAGTCTGCATTCATAAGTAATTACGATAATATGTAGACTTTGTAGACAGACGAGTTTCAAATCTAAATTATTCTGACAGGTTTTTGTACTGAACCATTTTGCTTTAAACAAATTGTTTAATATGTAATCCTGCATTACTTATTGTAGATTTGATATAGCTGTTCGGTCTAAGAAATATCTTTATTTAATAGGTGGATATGCGTAAATTCGTTGTGATCTAACAATTTCTATGTAACGTAATATTTAAATATATAAATATTGGCGAGTACATCACTCACCCTCGGTTTTCCTACGACATTGGTGTGGTCATGGCTGAGACTACGGAGGAACTCAGCACAATACTCGATGGCCTCAGTAAAGCTTCCGAAAGAGTGGGTCATAAATTGAACATGGACAAAATCAAAGTCATGAGAAACAACCGTCTAGCACCCACTCCTATCCAGATCAGAGACTCTACACTCGAAGTTGTGTCCGATTATGTTTACCTTGGAAAGGCAGACCAGACCGACAAGACAAAGAGGATCGATGATCTGATAAGAATTGCGGGAATCAAGTTGAACTGATGATATAAATAATTAATTGATTGTGATTTTACAAGCTTTTATTTAGTTTCACCTGTCCCGAAGTTTGTCTGTAATCAAATCTTGTAAATTAAATTTGAACCACTTCCCGGTTACCGATTGAGCTGAAATTTGGCATGCATGTGTAAATCAGATGACAATGTAAAATTATTACGACAAAGACCTGATTTGATGATGGAACCGGAAGGTGGCTGTAGGAACTTGGTAGTTAAACGACACAACCCTATCGAGTTTGGGCTCGTATGATTCGTCTTGACGTGTATTAATTATATAGGTATACCGAGCTGTTAAAGTTTGCTATAAAAAAATATTTTCATTAAAAGCTTGTTTTATGATTATGCATTTCATTCTGTTTACATAAAAGTTACAAAAGAAACCAAACTCACGCGCCAAGTCGCCATAATACTTCAGCACTATTTTACAGTCGCCTGAAGGTTCTTCTTTATAAGTCTCCATTTTGAAAATTAATGCGATTGATGTGAGAAAATTAAAGTTTTTCTTGTAGGTTATATAATTATACAATAGGCTAGTTGCCTAAAAAAAATTAATTAGTCCGTCTTTCAGATTATTAAAAAATAAGGGACACGTATTTTTTTATTTGTAAATTAAACCAAAAATGACAAAGATATAGCTCATTAAAGTTACGTGTGACGTCACGCCGTGCTGCATTTTTTCGCACGGGGTGACGTCACACGTAACTTTAATAGGCTATATCTTTGTTATTTTTTGTTTAATCGAAAAAAGAAAAAATACGTGTCCAATATTTTTTTATAATCTAAAATAAGGACTAAATAAAATGTAGTTATTTTGACCCTGGAAACTACCCTATTCTAGCACACATAGTAAAGCAATAATAGTACAGACTCGACTGTACTATTATTGCTTTACTATCTTTGAATGTTATCCCATTTAATTTAATTAGAATAAAATAGCGTATTATTGGAAACCATAGGGTATTATTTCTCTAATTAAATTGTTCTTGGCTGAGTGTGTTTTGAACATTATAATCTAGTTAATAAGGCCCTGAAGTAATCGAGTTCTTATTATCCTATTAATTGGTTATAAAGTTTGTAATTCTATTAATTTGCTTGGTTGTAATTAGTTGTTGTAGTTGTTGTAGTGTTAATTCATTAAACACCAAGCGAACGCCGACGTTCGATCTCCCATTGTCTTTCTATTGTTTCTCTTAATTTCAAGGCTGCAGAATTGTTCGAAAGATTTACCACGACTCTGGCTAGGGGCAACTGAAAGAACACTGATGGTGTTTACTCAGTAACAGTTTGATATTCTCTTGCGCTTCACCTTGAGCGGAAAAAATTATTTGACAATAAAAGAAAAAAAATTGTGCAAAGAGGAACTAGAAGATTTTTTTTATATCTTGCTACTCTTTGTTCTTCTTAACGTCCTTAAATTCTTATTCTAATTTATATGAGCTTTGACCAGTACTTGTAGCCAATTCTACAGCCTCGAAAAGGTAGTAAAAGTAGTGTATAATAATAAAAAAGAAACTATTTTAGGAACCTCTCTTACTCAGCTAATTTTACTAAGAAACTACACCACCATTACAACAGGTACTTTATAAAACTAGTCTACTTCACGCTTAATTAAAGGAAAATGCCCAGTCATCTTCATGAACACACTAATTAGTTGCATCCTTTGCCGATGCACTTAATTTCATCCCATGCACTTAACAGCTGTGAATTAATTTCTCAGTTCATTGCGATCGGGCGACTGTATCGCTTCCGCATGACCTGTCCTCGGCCTTGCACTCACTGAGTAGGGCTGTCACTAGCTTTTTATAGTGTTGCCAGTAATAACTTTTTTTTAATCTGTGGTTAGCGATGCCTGGCTAAACCGATGATAAGTGGAGTTTTTGTGAGGCAGTGATTAGTTTCGTAATTATGTTATGTACCTTCTATTGTGATTGTTAATGTAATCAAATTGATTGGAGACAAAAAGTTTAGAATGACCTTGTTGGAAAATTTTACGTGTCACTTTTCGTGGAGTAACATTTTCTATAGCTCAGTTTTCTTTGCTGAGAATTATATGTCAACCGTGTTCAAAATTGTTAGTCATCAACTGAACATTAAGATTAGCTCTGCATAGAAACCTAGACATCAACACATTTATTACTGATTCATACATCATTAGCTCCATTTCTATTTAGAAGTCAAGGTGTTCCACTGTGTTATTTATCGATATTATTATACCACCCCTAGAGGGGTCATTTCATCTTTTTTAGCGAGGCCTACCACTTTGCTTGCCTTTTTATATCTCGGAAGAGATATATAAGGATAACAGCCACTTCCACATACGTTCAGGTTATTATAGGCATTGACCTAGTGTAAAGGACGGCCTATTTATAGCTTCGCCTTACATGGTTGTGTCCCCACAATGACGAGAATATCTGCCCTGCTTTAGTAATGTCGATCCAATTAGCGATGTTACTGTCTATGGCGCTAGTGGGTTACGTTTTAAAAATAGAATTATGGTTTGAATTTAGAACCCCTATTAAATTGCATTATTTGTTTTCTTACCAGTGTTATTAGTATTACAACTTCATTTAGATAGGATCTCCATTTGTAAATTATTATCGTCTTTTATTTTTTATACAGCTCGTTACAAATGCGTGTGCAGTGGTGGTTAGAAATGAAATGATTAGTTTGCTAAGTAGGTATTATGTAAACTATCTAGATTCTAGATTATAGTGCTGAACTTTCATAAAAATATAATAGACTTTAATTTCTTACCACCTACCTAAATTATCAAAGTAATCACGTATAATAACAGACGGAGACAGGTGCTTTCTGTATTTTAATATCTAGTGACGTGATATCAAACTGTATAATTATGGGAAGAGGCATTGTCACAGTGAAAACAGTACAATGCTTACATGTGAACTGTTGATGACGATAGTTTGTGGAAATTGTTTCCGCGTCTTCGTTATTATTGCAATTAATTCTATATTCTAGGAAATTTTCGAAATCGTTCGTATTGTTACTGGACTGAGAAGTTAAACAGACAGTTACCTATCGCTAACTCTTTCTTTTCAATTGTCTATCTCTTTCTGCCTTTTTAATCGATGGGTGTACCAGGGTTCCAGAATTGACTGCAGTTGTTGTCTAAGCTCTTTGCCGCTATGAAACTTTTTCGTAGCAAAAGCGTCGGTGTGGGTGTTCAGAGACTGAAGTTCAGAGAGCAGTAGACTACGATAGACTGTCTCGTCCTCCTTACTATCGTTCCAATTTATTTAGGGTCGTTTATGCGCCAAATATCGTACCGTCGTATGTCGTCTCTTAGTTTGTGGAGCTAATAGGCCTTTTTTATATTTTGTATGATTGTATCCAGATCGACGGTGATGGTCTACGATTTTTTTTTTCTCTTCTTTAAATCTGTAAATCGTCCGGTAACCTGGTAAAGGGGAAACCCGGGTTCTTGAAACGCAAGGTAAATAAGGAACATGGGAACATAAGTGTGGCTTTAGACAGTAAGTCTTATTTGCCCTCCCACCCCGCCCTGAACCTTAAAAAGCCCTAGAGCAGAAAATGTAATTCAAAATTTAAAGACAAAATAGGACTTACCGATAGGTATAGTTAAATGATAATTGCGGTCCATACCGATCTAGTCGTAACCCGTATAAATTAACATGCGTTACCATTCTACCATCTCATAACAATAAGGAAATCGATGTTATGTAAAATAATCCATTAACTATTTATGTTAATTCATCGCCCTCTGTTCATATTTGTTCGCAATGAAAATATTTTTCAAGGAAATACTAAGCAAAGTAAATTATTTTATCGATATATTATTCGTAAGAAGTTGGCTGTAGTATCATCACAAGGTTAATGTTCTCCAATTGTCGATCTGGACCAATTGTTTGACTATATTAATTAGGTATGTAGTTTATTAATTTGAGTATATATTGTATAATTGTATTATATATATTATATGGTTTATTAGTACTTATGCTAATTCTTGTTCGTTTTCTCTTTCTCATTTATTGCACCTGCCACTATTTTTCTCTGCATCACCCAAAGGTTGACTGGCAAAAATGCCTAAGGCATTAAGTCCGCCTCTGTACTTTGTGTGCATAAAGAATCAAATAAATAAATAAATATAATTAGTGATCGATGATTTGTTTTTTTTTTTCGGATTTAGGTAAAAGCTTACTGTAGCTGGTAGGGCGTCGATATTTCCGGCCCAGGAAGGAGACGCCACGGGCGTGGAACCACTACCGTAGGCGTGGGGGTGTTGTAGACGGAAAACCTAGCCCTACGTTCAAAAATTACCAGAGCCGAGTAGAGTTGCAACCCCGGGTCGTCCTTTTATAACTCGAGGCAGGGTAGGTTGGAGTAAGCAAGCGGCCAATGCTTGACATTGATAGTTGAACTCACGTTGGCGTTCAAAAATGCAAAGTTAGAGTAATTACCTTATGACGTCATTAGAGTTATCTCTAAACTCAAATTTGAACGCAGGGATGGGTAACTCTCTGTTCGGTAAGGACTCAGCCCGGGTCGATGACTCGTTGTGTTCCTGGCGAGGCTTAAAGAGCTGCCAGCAAAATTGATGGGGTTTGTTGATGTCTATGTCCGAAAGAGCTACTGCGGCTCTGGAAGAAAACTAAAAGTAACTGAACTAAGGCGCGTTTTAGTCAATAAAATTGTGACACACCCTGTAACACCACCTAGAACGGGAGAAGTTATTTGATAAGTTCCTACCTGAAAAGCGCGCTAAGACCTAACAGCGGGACTCTACTACATTATATGATAATGTAAAAAAAATATTTGCATTATGTTGATATGTTAAATCCTCAGAAACTAGTGTACTATTTCATTTTTCTTAAAGATTTTTATCTACTCAGATTAGCTCATACTAGCAGGCAAATATGGTGAAACTATTTAAATCTAAATCTGCGAAATTAGCATTCATAACATCTCATTTTTATCTTATACCCAAAAGATACCTTCGTTTGCCAAACTCGCGGAATCACACGCACATAACTCAATTTCACAACTACACCCAAAAACATGAAATTTTCGTAACTAAATCTCAATTAAGTAAGCCCCATTGCTGATGATAATTCATAATTAGTATTGTGACCAACAATACCTCAGAATAGCGATAAGACATCGCACTAGTGGGTTACAAAAGTTCACCCAGTTTCTGGTTTTCAACTCGCATTCTTGTTAGTCGGAAATGCACTACATATTATGTAAAGTGATCTCGAAGATGTACTATTGTTGTGGAACCATCGCGATGCGGCCCAAGATATCGGCATTAGCGGGGTTATTATGAGATGGTAACTATGTTATGAAGTATTGTTAATCGCTAATTGTAATCAAGGGTTTGGCAAGGTTTGATGGGTGTTACTATCTGCAATTGATGACGTAATGTCGTGGTAAATCTTTACAGTTTAAGTCACCTAATCTTAGAAACGAGATTTTTTATATCTTGCTAGAAGTCTTGTTAAATTGAAAGTACTAATAAATTATCACCAAAATTACGTATCACTATTGACACCATTGATTCGAGTCGAAATATTGCAAATACTTAAATACCAATTACTTATACAAATATCATCAATAAGCATACAGATTTGTCAAGTCGAAGAAAGATGGCATCTCTTACGTAACAAGATCCTTGTCTACTTGACACATAGGCTTATTTTGAAATACTTTACATAACCTCCTTAATTTCACACCACGGTTGGGTAACACCGCTTATATCTTCCACCACATCATAATTGTCTTCTCTAATTCATTACTCATCTGTAGGAAGTGTTTTTGCTCGAAATGTCACACGCTTACGACAAACTATTGTCTTTTATTCATTTTTTATATTATTACGCTTTCACTTACACATAGACTTGCTTCATTTAAGAATTTTAATGGAACTTCTAGTTGTGATATGAGGAAAAATGGTGTTGTATAAGCTATTTGAGACGTAAGTGATGAAAAAGTAGCTGAGGAAAAGAATTATAAGTTGACGTATGATCTGAAAGCGGTTTGCTGCACCGCAACGACGAAAGCTACACCAACTTGTATTATCGTTGATAGTTTAGTAGATATCATGGTGCTTTAAGATTCAGTTGGCTAGACAGGACAGACAGATTAAAATTTCAATGAATAAGCAGTTATAGACGACAAAATAATTATTGTAAAACATCAAATAACAACAACTGTCTGAGCAAAAATCGATTTGTGCAGCAATTTACCCATAGCCCGTTATTACAGTAGTCAATTCTATCACTTCAGAGTGTAAAGACTTGAAGAAAGCAAGTGAAAGCAAAGGTGTTAAAGTCATAATTACGTTTGCTTTTAAACTTTAAACGCAAAAACATTTGAACAATATTGGCAGTTAATCGGTTCGGAATAGATTGCTAATCGTTTAAGATTGAATTGGAATCGTTTTAAATATCATGCAGACAGTGATTGATCACATTTATTTGAACATCGATTAGATTCGAAGCATTCATGTTTTCGACCGATTAATTTGATATTGTTTTATGAGAATTTTGACATTGAATTTTTACAGTAAATTGGCATTTAAAAAGCTTTCCAATTGCAACTTCAAAATGAAGATGAATGCAATCAATTCATTTGTTAATATCGTATGAGTTCAAATGTTTTGCAAAAAAATTTGTTGGTCAATTTTAATAGAATCTAGATTTATTGGACTATAAACCAATAATGAATGATAAGAAATTAGAAATAAAATCCTAATTTTGTTTAGATTATTTTATTTATTCCTACTTTTTTTCACTTTCAGAACCATGACCGTAAAGAAAACCGCCCGGACGGGTGGCTTCGCAGCCATGGTGGCGCGGCAGAAAATGCACTCCACCAGCCAGCAGCTCGACATCATGACTATCAGTAAGCCCTCGTCTCTACAGGCCTACAATATCGTCGTTGGCTTTAACGAGAAGGATCAGCTGCAATTACTCACTAAAGAAGATATTACAGACGAAGACAAAAAACAAATCAAAGACTATACAGAACTTAAACCAACCAAATGTGAAAATATCTCAATAGACGACATTACAAATTGTGTCAATATTGAGAACTATCCCAATTGTGACAGCACTCTAGTCTTTTATATAACCAAAAATATGAACAAGGAAGCCATTGCGCTCAAGTTCGAAAACGAACAGGACTTTAAAAGGATATATTTCACATACAAATACTTCAAAATGCGGAACCGACTGACGAAAAACACTAACAACTATTCGAGCAGTGAAAACTTGTTTTCTAAAAAGAAAACTTATGAGATTTTCAAAAGCAGAAAGAATAGTATGGACGACTACAGTTTATTCGACAAGGGACGCAATGATTACGACTTAATGCAAACTACGGATAACGATGGCGTAACACATATATCGGTGCAACAGAAGAATAACTTAAACAATCGATACGAGCAGCCTATGAGTCTGATTGGAATAAGGAATGACGTGAATGAGGCTGGTGAAATAGACAGCATAATATACACTGATATAGAAATCCCATCAAAGCCTGATAGGAAGAGGTTATTTCATAAGAAGCCTAAAGCCCCTCAGCCTCCAGTTTTAAAAGATAATCAGCAAAAAGTATTGAAAGGAGAGTTCGTGAGAGTAAATGTGGATCGAGCGCCGGACATAATACCGAAGGATAATAAACTGAACAAGGTACCGGATATCCTCATGTTCAGAGAGAACAAAAATAATAATAAGAAAACCGCGACGAACAACATCTGGCCAGCAAGTAATAAAGGTAAGTTCATCAGCATTTCATCAATTTTATCCAAGCTTCTTAAATCTCAGCAGTGTGCACTTAAAACATTTTGTTTGAAGCTTTAGCATTGATTCTATCATTAGGTACGATAAGATCAGTGCGATTGTATGCTTTTTGAATTGGTTGGTTTTACAATATTTTGAACGTAGTCCATTCTTATTCAAAACTAAAAAATTTGAATGAATATAGAATATTTAAATAATATAGATTACTGTTGTGTGAAGTATAAAACCAAGTCAGCTAGTAACGAACTAACTCTAGCATTAATCTAACGGTTACCGCATAAATTGAACAGATAGTTTATGTCTGAAAATACCATAGTTCATGTCATCATTATAGAGGAATCAATAGACAACACAGTGCAGCCAATATTGTTATATAAGCTCTAGGAAACATTGATGTCAGTAGTTACGTATGAAAAGTTAATCATTTTCATCATTGAAAGACAATTTTTTATGGGATGTTTATTATAACATCTAATGAGTTTACCTTTATGTTTAACTCATCCATCTGTAGTAAAGTTGAAGATAGCAAAACAATAGTCAATTTCGTCACTACAACTTGTTGTTCTAGAAAACTGCTTCCTGGTTTCGTAAAATGAGGTAAAATGTTTTTATTATTAGTCTGTTCTTTCCTTATTTTTTAATCATGGTCCTTGTTGGGGCCTTCACCAATTCGCATAAAGGACCACAATTTTATGAGGAAATCATAAAGATAAACCGATCAAAACGGGCTTTATGTGTTCCTTTAGATATCCTACTTTCACACCCTACAGCAAAAGATACAGATTAGTTGAGTAATGTACCGCGATTATGTTCCCGATTCATTCGATACCAAGAAATATGAAATTGTGTCATAAGAAAAATCTTCTCTATACCTTTGACTTTATGCCTTTCATCAGCCTATCTTACAGAAATCGTTGTTGTGTTGTATTTAATCGTAAACAAGCCAAGGCCAGTGCCCATCGCGTTTGCGTAAGCGGTCATTCACTTGCAGTAACATCTCTGACTGTGTCACTGTGGTAAACAATTTGTATGGACAAAGTTACTCTGAGTTCATCTTTTAAACATCTAATAAAGTCGTTGCAAATTGCCTGAAGCAAGTGTTTGAAATTTTAAGAATAGAAGTGGCGTTGTTAAGAGGTTTTCAAATAAAATATCTTTTATATTTTACCAGTCGTGCAAAACGGACAAATCAAGACATCTTGGTTAACTCTTCCTCTTTGATCTTGGGTAAAATTAAGGAGTTGCCATTATCACGCACACGCTTTCCAAAATACGAAAATTGCTTTATTAGACTCTGATGTATCGTGTTACCCAGTAACTGGGTAGTGTAAGATCAGATAGGCAGCCGGCCAAAAATTCTAGTATCCAGCTGCATCCAGTTAGACTGAAAGCCAACCTCAACTTAGTTGGACTGGAAATCATGGTTCTAAAAGAGCAGGCAAGCACTAGTTTATATCAATAAAATAAAAAAATCTACAGTCGATACATTTTCACCTCAGCCTTCCCCATACTGCCCGTTTTAGTCTGAAACGTTACAAATTGTAATTTGATGTTCATCAAAGATTTTCTTTTCTTCTTTTCTCCATTACCACAAATCCTAGATGCGCAATCTATTACAAAGTTCTACGTGCGACTATGTAGTGCTGTTTCGTATGGGCAGTATTCAAGTCATTACGTTACACTATCGTATGGACAAACATTGCGTACCTTGCCGGTTTGTTTAGGAGCCGCATCACGATCGACCCAGTCTTTGTTGTTGGTAAAAACTAATGGCGAGGGTTCGTAGGTCGTAAGCGTACGTTTATGTGCTTTAATGAGACCACCGGAGATATTAGTTGATTCTTTGAAAGTCTCAATTTTATCTTCAATGTGATCTAACTGTAGTGCCCTCTTGTAAAAAAGATAAAAGACCATCCTACCACCCCTACTAAGTCAAAATAGTCCCTAGTCGCAGTAGAGTTCTTTCTTTTCTTCTGCTATTAAAGTATCGATCGCTGGATATGAAAAATTGGGACCCATGTCTGGACTGAAATATTTAGGAGGAAATGACAAATTGATCTCCTTCTTTTAAACAGTGTCTTAAAAAGAAGTAGACGAATTTGCCAGTTCTATACTACACTTTGTCTTTCAATAATCTAACTCTTTCTGCAAGATGATACAACCTCTTACTGTACAAAACTGCAAGTGAAAAATCTCACAGCGTTGCGTTAACTTAAGATTACTCACGAAGGGCTAATCAAATTGAAGTACCGTGATTGGCGGAACCGATTTATCAACAGTTTACCTACGTCACTATTACAACACCTAGCGTTCGGACGACATAGATGTTTATACATGCTAATTGAGTATTTCATATTACCATATAGGGTGTTACGTGTTGTCACGAGTCGTCAACTGGTATCGTCCCGAGAATATATTGAGTTCTAAAAATAAACACGCTATGCCGTCAGACTGACTTAGGTAAGCAGTAGGCACTGAAAATTTTACGACTTAGGGCCTAATTCTAAGGCAATAATAGTTACAAACCTATATTGAAGTACCAATTAAATAATGAGAAGCAGTCGACTTCAGAACATATACATTTTGATCCAGCTAAAAACATGGCATTTGAAAATATTAATTAAATTTATTATATATAAACATCTGATAGAGCGTCTGTTTTTAGGCACAGTACTTGTACACAACGTAGAATTTTAAGAAAATAAATCAATTTTTGCATAAATTGTCATCATACTATTCAAGGTTATATTCCTTATCCAGACACGCCAATTAGCCAAATATTAAACAGTTAGGTAACATAATTTAAGCACATGCAAATTTTATGCGTTACAGGTTTGTGGTCTGAAGGTCACAAGAATCAAGCTTCAGTCTAATTTTATTATCCAATATGCCTAGAAATTTTGAAACATTAAAATATCTATCAAAATTTATGGTTTTGTCATAAAATCTACTTGATTATTCCTCGCAATAGATAGTCGTCTTCGTCAATAATGAATCGTTGAATTTTAACAGTGAAAGAAAGACACGAATCTGTGCAGGCGCAGCTGTGCCTGTGAGAAAACAAGTCGTGCTTTACTGTGTCCTCAGTAGTTCGCTTAGAGCTTAGTTTGTTGTCGAACACACGGTTCTTGCAATTAATTTGACGTCCTTAAATTATGAAGTAGGTACGAGTAGTTAAATGACTTTGTTTTAGAGTAACTTAGGGGTCTTTAAGTCAAGAGTGAAAGGGTTACTTCTAGGCAAGCGGGCTCCATGATCGACCACGTCTTCGCTTACCAACAGGTGGGATGGTGGTCAAACGCGACCCTATCAATAATAATCATCCATCATAAAAAAAACATCAATAAAAACTAAAAATCTCGTTTACTTTTCCAAGTTCTGATGGTATTTATTACTAATGAAAATATTTTACTCGTTGTATACTTAATGTGCTTCTGTATTGATTGCCAACACCTTTGCTCACCACGTCTGTCCTCAAAAGTTCTCCACAAATTAAATTAAACAACTGTCTGTTTGTACATAAACCACTCTACGGCATATTTCTTTAAGGTCAGTGGCTAAACAATTAGCTTTGTATATATTAAACCAATATATGCTTAAGGGTGCTTTAAAGTAATATTTGTTTGGCCCCAATTAACATGGTAAATTGATTTACGTAAAATATTATGATCGTGTATTGAATTCGGTGGATTTGTAATTTGATCACGAGATATTTGTACGTCGTCGTTACCGTCGTCTAAATTTAGATTTTGATCATATTCTAAAGAATCCACATCATATTTTTCTTGTTCATCTACATCGTTCTATTCTTTATTAGCAAGACAAGATATTTGACCAAATTAATGAAACCTGAGTCCCAGCTCCTACTGCTGGGACATTAAAAAGGCTTATGATTATGATGAATGAAACAATAAGAGTATAATTGTAATAAGCAGCTCATGTTTAATAAGGATTGGTTTTCTGTGATTGATCATGTTCCTTGCTTTCTTCATCAACTACTAGTGACTAGTAACTAGTCCGTGAGATTTAGTAGTTTCAACGCAAAGTATATCAATTCCAGTTCCAAGCTCTGCTGACTTTTAGGAAAGCAGGTTTTTACATTATGATTTCATTAGCATCTTGTTATATTTCTTCCCACGAAGTACGTCATAATTTATGTAAAACTTTTTATTTATTTGATAACCACTTTTCTAACCTGTATCGTCTGTATCTACAGGGTGTAAGGGACAGCCTTTTATAAACTTTAAGGGCTTGCTCAGTAAACGAAACTGAACAACTTTCCACAAGACCTTTTTTCGGGTAACGAAAAAAAAACTCAGTCTAACCATACAAAATCAAAAATTTGAGTGAACAGTTTGTATGGTGAAGCCGATATATTTTTTTCGTTTCCTGAAAAACGATCTTGTGGAAGGTTGTTGAGTTTTGTCTACTAAGCAAGCCCTTAGAGTTAGTGGAGGGCTGTCCCTTACACCCCGTACAGTTAACAATGATATCATTTATCATATTAAAGCTTGCATTAATTAGCATATGGAAATACGTACTGTTATTGCATTCTCCATCCATTGCACCGTCTAGATATATTGCAAATGATAATTTAGTAATCTTATAATCAGTCCTTACTTCCCAATAAGGCTTATCGTATGAACTCGCAAGGTACAGTACAGTCACGTGCAGGGACATAGCGTGGCTAATCATAGTCTTGCAATCAGCGTGTGTGCAACTAACCCGACCCTTGTTTTGATATGCTAGGAGTTATGTAAAGACTGAAGAGGTTTGTGTTATGAAAGTTAGTTAGTGTTATAAATTAGGTTACAGGGTTCAAAAGAGTTACCATGACCCTGGAACGCAAAGGGTAACTAAAATAATGGGTATAATCCTAGCGGCCAATGCCATAGAAACTAGAAATGTAATGAACACACGCATTCGGATACTCTCCGATCTAACTCTCAGTTCTATAATCAAGGCAAAAACTCTACCACCTCGAGAATTATACAATAATGCCACTCTGCACTAGAAAGAGTCACAGTGCCGAAACATAACACTGTGGCATTACAGTAAATTAAAGGACATAGTGGTAAAATGATTTCTAATTGTCTCTTTGACTTATTGCACATAATGAAGACTAAGTTTTCTATCTACAGTGTTAGAAACACAAAAGCAATATATATTCATCTATATTTCAAATTCGTACATAGATTTGTCTAAGTTCGTTTTTGATTCAGCTGAAAGCTTCGTAAAAATAAATTATGTTGTAAACTGACTAGGTCTTCCAGTAAAGTGGTCATAACAGTCAGACTGATGTAAAATACCAAGTACAGCACACGGAACAACCGCAAACAGTCGTAACCGAGACGCATCCGTGTCAGCGATGGCTGCTCGTCAAGTCAAACTGTTTGTGCAACCCACAGACGAGGACAGACTCGTAAAAGAGGATTGCGTTAAGACAAACACCAGTTAAACGAAAGATGATGCATCTCTCACAGTGTAGAGGTGCGGAGTGGTCATAAAATCGTAGGTAGTGCCAGCCACTTAGTTGAAGGAGCAGTTCTTCAGAAAATGTACATAATAGATATCGCTCGAGAAATACTTAAAGATGAAAAGATTAAGTTATTGAGTCAACGGTTATTTGATCTTGCTTTGCAAATCAACGACGATGTGCCAATAACTACTCAACAATAACTGTCGAAGTAAAAATTTTCTTTTCTAAAAACATTAGGATACAATACTATAAATTGACACGTTGGTTTAGTTAGGAACTGTTTTCACAATTTAATTTGATGCAATTGCAACTAAATATCCTATAATAATAAGAGTTTTCACTAAAACATGCGGAATCACAGCGTTAAAAAACTTCTAAAAAATGCTAGTTAGAAGGCATTGGCACTTCGCCGTCGAAATGCTATTTCAAGAACAGAAAATTTGAGAATGAAAAAATAAGGATGATTTAAAAGTAAGCTCGGACTACCAACAACACCACCCATAGTGGCCCGAAACGAACCAGAAGAAAATTTACACATTTTTTAATATATTTTATATATATAATAAATATTCTTCTTTAATGCATTGCCAATTCGGCACCAACGACTGCTATAACTAAAGACATTACTATCGTATAAATCTTTTTACGTCTAAACATTAACACACCTTGCAATAAATCTAAACTCAACCTGAAAACTAATAAAACTATTCGAAGTATTGAGGCAAACAAAGAAGCTGTAATCCTTTTGAAGAAACGCCAGACAAAATGCTCATAAATGTACCGTTACATCAACACATTTAATGCTTTAGGTACACAAAAAGTAAAGAGACAAACTCAATGCATTTTCTACCAGTCAACCTTAGATTGACGTAGAAATAAATATGGTGTAATATTAGAAGAGAAAAACAGAGGTTACAAAGATATACAAATCATCATCATCATCATCATTATTTCAGCCAAAAGACGTCCACTGTTGGACATAGACTTCCCCCAAGCGTCGCCACAACGACCGGTCCTGTGTGTATAGAATAAAATAAACTTCATTGTAGAATATAAAAGTAACACAACTTTAATCTATAGGTATAAAGACGGTCATAGGTATGACATAAAGGTTTTTCAAGACACAGTGGTATCACACCACCAATTTCCAAACTAAATCCAACTAATTCTTAATAGAAGAACCCAATAGCACGTTTAGCCCGACCTGGTAGAGACACTGCAGTTTGCAACTTCTCGTATGAGACCAACGAGGCAGTTGCTCGACCCCTATAACATTAGACTTAAAAGCATAACTGACTACATGTGGGTATACTAGAGGTGCACTTTAGCCTAAACTTTTTGTGAATTACAAGCGTGAAGTTGTTTATAACGGTGAGCAATGGGTACCTCACTGTCCAGCCGTTTGGCCGTTATGTTTCATGCACGCTTCAAAGAGATGGTTGCAAAATGGACGAGGCCCAGTAGGGCCGATGCCTGCTGAGGCTTCGGGTTTGTTCGAAAGAGTCACCGTGGCCCTGGAACGCAAAAGGTAACTGAAGAAACACAAGTGGACTTTATTCAGTAAAAATCTGACGCTCCAGCCAGGCCGGGAAACGTAATTTTGATGATACACAAACCTCTACATTAAGGATCTGTCAAAATACATGTACCTAAACTTGCAAAACCGCATATTACTGATTGGTTCATACCACAATGGGCCAAAGGTACGGCAAATGTCAAAGGTATACTATATAGTCGTATAAATGCTCGTATTATAGTCTCTATTGTGAAAGACATAAGGTTTTGATTGTGAAATATAAAGCGGTTAATTGAAGCTGCAGCAATAAAGAATGGATTTTAGTACAAATAGTTGAATCATCATAAAGTTTTATTATGTAATAAATATATGTCCGTACCTAACTACAATACGAGTATATAAATCTTATTGTGCATTTCTATGTTGATAATTAAACATGTCATCATTAAGGTATATATTTTACTTAGTTATTATATCTAGCCTGTCCTGTCCCATTGCAAAAAAAAAAAAACCAGAAGGCAAATCCTGAGCTCCAGAGCTTCCCCCCGTTCGTTCCATTGTTCCCGGATCTGGTCCACATCTTACCAATTCCTAAGCAAGTCGCCTAAATCGTCCTGTCATCTCTTTCATAGTCTGCCATGACCCTAATTCAGGATGTCAGACAAATTTTGTTATCTAAGTACCTACCCACTAAGTTTAGAGATCTGGCAGACATCATTAGCTCCAGTACCATTAAAAAATAATAATATCGAATAAAAATTCGAATAAGTGACATCCATATGGGTTAACAATTAAGAAAGAAATTAAACTTATTTTAGTAAACTTACTATCTATATATTTATTTTAAGACAAGGTGGTTTTTCATGATACATCTGTAATCAACAGTTTAAACTGAAAACAAAATAGCCTTCTGAGCCAAGGTAACGATCTGGATTTTGGAGCGCAGCATAAGATTTCAAACGCGGTCCATTAATTTAACTTCTAGTATACTGCGTTCCATAAACACGTTAGCTAACCTTAAGTGACAGAAGTTTTCAACAATTAATGCTTCATCTGCTATTAAATTACTTCCTGCTAGTAAATCGTAGTCAACGAAAAAAATATGACGCCAGAATGAAAGTTATATAATAACATTTCTATTACATAACATGACGCGTCAATTAATTATCATAATTTCTTATTTTTCCGGTAGTTTCTCTAATCAACATTGATTTTCCAAATTAGTGGCATACTCTGGTAAAACATACGCTTATCTCTATGTAATGGCATATAAGTTTGTTTACAAATTAATGTCAATTCTTAAAGGAGGCTTGATTAACTAAACAAAAATACTCTAGTAAAATTATATATTGCAGAGCCTTGCCTAAGTTTCTTGAATTCTATATCACGTTGGCATATTTGTATCATCTTTTCTACAGTACTCTTTTCCTAGTTTAATGTTCAAAGTAAGTAGCCGACTTAGATAGACTGAAAATAAAGTCGTATCATTATGCCAATTATTGACATACTCACAGCTAAATATCGCCCTAGTGTTGATAGTTGGTAAGTTCGCGGATAAACCATTAGTGTCAGTAATCTAAATAATGGTCAGTTTGCGGTAATCTACCAAATTTTTGTCCCGTAATAAAGTAATCAACACCCTGTAATTATGAACTAATAGTTTTTATCGGTCAGGTTTGATCGGCGATTAGCTGATTCTGCAGTTTTGGCTCAGTTTAAAAAAATTGAGAATAGCATGACTTGTTTTTTTAAAAATGAGTTGACAGTATAAAATACATAGCTTAGGAATCGACTATCTACTATTTTGTCGGTTTGAAAACTTTACTCTACGTCATTGCCTAACTATTTGTAGGCAGAATTGTAAAAGCCAATTGTGCAATTTAAGTCATGACAATAGAAAGCAAAAAGTTATTAACACATTAATTTTTGAATCACCAAAATAAACAAAGGAATTTCCTCTTCATTTAATATTACCTAACTATCCCTACAGGATGTGAAGATGACGAATATTAATTCATGAATCCCCAAGCGACCACCGGTGGCCGCGCATCTATTGTCTTACTATTGTGTCTCTAATTGACGGTATCTGAAGGGTTAAGTGAAACATAAACGACCAAACCATTGCGTAAAGATAAGTAAATACGGATATTCGAAATATAAAATTGACAACCCAGAATGTCACTGTAAAAATTAGTCAGACATATTGACCACAAAGTGAAAGGGGTAAGAGGGTCCTTCTCCACTCGCTTATCGTAAACATCGAAAATGGTTTAAAAGCTTGTTACTTCATTTAATGCAATCCAACGCGATGTTTGACGAAAAGGCAACGCAAAAAAAGAGAGATAACGCCTGGAAACTATGTTAGTATTCGGTAATTCCGAAATTGACTCGAAAATTTCACAAAACTTGCTCCAGTAAATAGCTGTTTTTTTTAAACCCTTAAAAGTTTTTGGAAAAAGTTGTCATTATTTAGAATCTTAATAAAATTTGCAAGGTCTCTAGAGGAACACTTTTTTGACTTTTTTAATTTTTAGGCAAATTATGAAGTGTCAAAGTTCATACAAAATAGGACATTTTCAGAGGTTTTTACTGGATTAGTTTTACATAAATTTAGAAATTGGTTTCTTTAAAAACCTAGATAATATCCACAAGATACTGTGTTTCCAAAATATCTAATGAAAAGTGTGTAATAACGTCATAATCAGTTATGAGCGGTTGTATGAAAAACAGTGAAAATGTGAGTCATGATGCACCACCTTAATGACTCATCTACGCACTGAAATAGTTTTAAATTTAAATCTATTCAAATAAGACGGGTAAATGATCAAGTTAGAGGATACCATCCTCTAACTTAATCATTTACCCGAACAGGCGAACAGGTTGTGCAAAGAACAGGATGATAAATAAGGTAATGACTGTCTATTGAAAACGAAATGGACAATATTGGGCTGACCCCAAATACCATGAAATTACGGAACTAGGCCAGAAATAATCAGACACTGTCAACATGCAAGAATTTCAACGTAGTTGCTGGAAAGAAACCTATATTAATAAGAATTAATTGCAACATCTCCAATAGATCATCAGTTGAGAACAGCTCGAACGATTCGGATAATTTTTCTAGTATTCGTAATAATCAAGACAATGTTTGTATAAAAGACTTAAATATTTTCTGTAAAATCTGCCGGACGTAAAATTACAACTATATAAAGTCTGGTTGGGTCGGTAGTAATATATTATAATTCCAGTGACACAGATTGTCATGCAACAGTTGTCAGTAATCACGGAAGCGAAGAGTAAAGTGACACGCGCGGGAATCGAACCTGCCCTTCATGGTTGGATAATGTAACATATACGATTGCTGTAACCCTGATCTCTTGTTACAATAATTTAGTTGTTTTCTGTATAAACAGGTACATTATAATTTATAATAGTTAATTTACTTCTTTAAATAAATTCTAATTTTAGCATTAATATTGGCACGCAGTTGTTAGTGTACTTTATTTTATCAAGAAATGGTTATTGTGGATCATTAATATATAAACTAATTAAAGCCTTACTCTCACTTGCACTGCTTTTTATTGCATGTTTAATAAAAATAGTCCTGTGATTAAAACATCCGAAGGACTGCATTCATCCTTCTTAAACCAGTAATTTAAATAGACTTTTTTTAGAGTACGTCTACTGAGGAAGTCATTCTGGCTATGAAGTTGGTAATAATAATATACACATCGTCTCAAGTACCAATATAATAGCCATGTTCAGTTACAACATAATCAAGATTTTATTTCTATGTAATAAATAGTTTGTCCTTTAAAGTTCTTTTATCTATAACATCTACATCTTTAGTATCTAAAACTGTATGTTAGTTAGAATAGATAGCTCAGTATGCGGGTGCTAAGATCAAGCTATAAAACTGTAGTCCTTTAACGTTAGTAACAGTACGTTTTTACGGTTCATTATTAAGATCTCTATCTAGTTATATCTGTAACTCACTTTATGTGATTTCTCCAATATATCCTGTAAGTTCATATATATTTTTATTATAATTTGTTCCTTGCTACGAGTATCTGAATAAATATATGATTTTTTATCTGTACATTTATCTTATTTTTCGACCAAATCCTAAATAAATCTCTCTTTTGCACTGATTTTAATTCTGTCTATGTCAACTACTACCTACTTTACTAAAACTGTAGTAGTAATTTATGTAACATCTGCTAATTATAACCAAACCATTATCAAACTGGAATTTAGCACAAATACCAAAAATGCAATCCAAATATCAAGGTATTATTTTAATTTAGGTTATAGCTGACTGATCGAATTTTGAAGCTCATCTCAACTCCTATATTGAAATTCAATCGTTAATTTGAAGGTTGCGTACCGGTCGAATTCAGAAGGCAAGCTTGCGAAATAAATGAACTTTTAATATTATAATAACTTACTAAGAGACGAGGAAATCAGAGGTCAATTTGATGCGGACGTACTATTGGCCCTTGTGGTATTCCACAAAAAATCCTATAGAGGAAATAAATTGTAAGTAGTAATCGTGGTTGGAGAGCCCAGAGGGAAGTTCAAAAAGCATATTCAGAAATAAACCGGAGTATGTAATCCTGTTTGATATCGTTTTGAGAATAGAATTCTAAATAACAGAGGGAATGATTGTATGCAGATTTACATTGAATATCTTGACGTGCATGATCAATATTTCTTTTTCTTTCTTTGTAATTTTAAAATTCTCTTTATTCTTCTTTATAATTGAAACATTGATTAAAAAATGTTGTAGAACAATAACATCACCTTGCCATTTCGAATTCTGATTTTATCGCAGATTTAACTTTTAAATTATCTGACTCATCTATAGATATTAAGATCGCGATGTCAAACGATGAAATCTAATGCTGGTATAGATTTTAAAGAGGAAAAAAAAACGATTGATGAGACTTTGTTACTGAGGTAGTACAATAAACGGCTGCACACTTAAGAAAAGATAACTAACAGTCATAAACCTATTTCTTCTTCAAAAGGTGATTAACCAGATTCAGTAAAAAATATTAGTAAGGCATTAAATCAGAATTCTTATTGTCTTGTCTTTAATTATGAATGGAGCTCACATTTAACGAGCTAACGTTCATCTCACAGATGTGATTAGAAAGTTAGGAAGTCTCTTAGCAACACGTAAGACTATGCAGACGACTTCTTAGTATAGTGTATTAAACTTATCTCTAAATCTAAGCAAAATTCTTCGTAACATCTAGAGTTCCTCCTATCTCAATAAGAACAAAGAATTAAATTACTAAATTAAGGTAAAAAAATCATCATTTTCCTGTAAACAGTCGGCATCCTTGCAATGTGATCAGCTAGGTCATCTCCATCACTCATGTCTTGACTTAAAACTCGCAACCGATTCGTATGCGCGGGAGCACGGAAGCGTATGCGTGTTCCGAATTCAAACTATCAGCCGATGTAAGGCTTGTGTCGAATTCTGACTTATTTACATACCTACCTACAAATTACGCAGTTCTAACATATAATTATGAACCTTAAGTTACCTCGTCGCCTTATTAATATTCGTACTCATTATAATTATGTCTCCGATACATTCGTTTATTTTTGAAGGAAGTGAAGGTCCATCTTGTATAACCAACCTGTAGATTAAGCACGACTTGTTTGGATAAGTGTTTTACGTTAAATATTGGTAAAGAGCCATCTTGGTTGACAGCAAGCATTTATTCTCAGTACGGAATTATTGAAGACTGGTTTTTACGTGTTGCTGGAGCTTAGCAAGTCTGTTGATTAATATCTACGGAACATGTAGTATAAGAATAGGACCTCATCATATATAACAAGTCTCTAATGGTATATTTCTTAATTTCAGTGACCGGCTACGAGTCTGACCGCGAAGAGTGGAAAAGCAGCCGATCCCAGTTCTCGACGACGGCTTTCGATAGCCTGGCAAGACCAACTAAAATGGCGATGGCGCTGACGCTAAGGAAACCCCAAAGATTGGAGCCAGTACCTCAGTATTACCGAATGCCGAGCGAACAAAAACCAAAACTAGCTCCGATCCCATTCAGACCAAACAATTTCCTCCAACGACCGCCTCGACTCCCACGACCGAACACAGATATGAAGAGGAACTTACTTAATACAGATCACAGGAAATTCACGTCACTACAAAGTCTGGAAATACCTAAGAAGTTAAGCGAGCCGAAGAAACAGCAGATGGATCCTAAGAAGAACAACTATACCAACATTTCACATAGAATTACTGGTTTGACGAATAAGTTAAGAGATCTGGGTAACCCTAGTAACACGATTGGTAGATTTAAGGCCCAGTCTCACGGTGACGTGGCAAACTTAAAGCCAGTACTAAAGATGAACGGGCACGACGGAACGAAGAGGTCGGTAGTCAGAACCTGTAGTGCGGAACCACCAAAGAAAGTTACATTCAGCGCTTTTGCTACCGTCCAAGTTGTCTAGAATATTTCAGATACTTATTCTAGGACTAACTGTTCTGATTTTGCTAATAATATTGATCTGTTTGTCTTTTATTCAATTATTTTTATCAATGATAATGGAATTATTTTTAACTATAAATGAGAGGGTGAATTCATTGACATTAGTAAGATCAGACACAGTTCATCGATTGTATCTAACATAGTAATCCAAGGACTGACTGATTATAAGAATATTATCCAATGTAACAATAGATTGTAGATATATCGTCGGTCATCGTTAATTTGTAATGTTTAAACAACGAGGAGGTCAGGCCGGGAAATCTGTGTAAATATAATTTAAAATAGCGTTTCAAGTCATGAACGCGTAATTTAATATTTAGTTTTTCGTAATATTTTCTTAATATCAACGCTGTTCAAAGATTGCTTGTCTTCCAGTTTCGCCTAATGAATAAACAGCTTCAGTATTTTATGCTTTGTGGATACTAAATTCCATTCAGCCGTTATAATAAATTAATAATAACGTATATCTCAGTATTGTGTTATTTAAAATATTATGTATAAATAAATTATATTTATGTAAATCCCATTAAAATTCTGAAATCATTTGATTCTGATCTGACAGTTGAGAAAGATATATCAAACCTATGTCATGAGGTGTCAAAATATTCGATTACGACAAAATTGCCCAAAGTTGTAACTTTAACAATTTAAGTAATCGTTTCGCAAAAATATATTTCGATATCAACCATAAAGTTTTGTTTAACTTTGTATAGTTGAATGTGGATCATATTCTGTGATTAAGTGCTTATAAATATATCAAAATATTTCGTCAATTTTGTCGTAATTTGACAGTACCTTGTAGTATTGACACTGACAAGTAATCCAAAATACAAAATACAATGCAGTTCAAGCGAGTGCTGTGTACCGAAGACAGAATTCCTGCCATGTCATCATGTCATGCACTTTGGTTTTCAACATGTCAGTCATCTCGGTATATTTGTACTGCCTACACCGGTGGCTATAGGCCATTCGCATCTATAAGATTTCTTGTATTTACAATAAGTCCACTGGATTGCTTGCTAGTGCTTGAGTAATGTGCTCTTTCACCACACAGATCCTTCTGTTGCGCTGATATTATGAAATGCCACCAATCTTTGTGTGAGAGATTGCTGTCGGTCAGTTTCAGGCAAACCGTGGTTATTCGACAAAAATATTTATTGTTATTTATTTATTCGTTAGGAATATATATTATAGACAGTAACGACAATATAGGCTTCAATATTTTGATCGATACATTTTTGCTCGAGTACGTCTATGTTTCGTCACTGCTTCTTTATATTTCAAGAGTTTGTGAAAATTATATCAAATATGATTTGATCGCATTGTTGATCTACTAAATCATTAACATCATCATCAGTATTTGAAATCCGATCTGAGCTGGCTGGGCAGATATATCCCCATGGAAAATAATTCGTAATGAGAATTCCTAAATTGTAAATTATTATAATATGTACCAAATTGAGTGGTAAAATATATAATGTGGTATCCTAGTCGATAAAATTTTGAACTAGGTAGGTAACAAGACCCTACCAATATGCGATATTCTAAAAAGCTTTGAGCCTTTTTCTTGTGTGATTTGATTCGCTTTATAAATATGTTATTAACTTAGGCAGAAGCATATTATTTGTCAAATTTTGATTAGAAATTAAATATTACATATTTTGTAAAATTGAATTTCTATATAGATAAAATTAGTTTAATAAGAGTGTTTTAAACTATTTCTATAATCGTAATTAGTTTAATAATTATAATTAATACTTGTAAAATTGTAACTACTGTAAGTATTATTAATTGAATTAAAGTCATAATTAGTTTGGCATAATAATTATTTGCCTAGAATTATTACATTTCGAGTAAGTTTTGTTTGTATTAATATTATTGTGTGTGCATTAATAATAACGCTCTGTTTGATTTATTTTGTTGTTACTACTTGTTTCATTAGATTTTGTTTTGAAAAATAATAAAATGTTTGTTTATGAAAAATACTTTCATGGTTTTATTTCTTTACTTATTTTGACACCACGGTAGCACAGTGGTTGAGCCATTGGCTGCTATGCCGCATGGCGGGTTCGATTCCTGCGCGGAACAAATATTTTTATGACCTACAGATAGTTGTGTGATTTAAACTCACATAAACAAATATGTGGGTTTAAATCTCTGAAGACACCCACCACGCAGGAATCATTTAAAATAAAACAAAGAAGGAATTGTGACATGTTGATTGTTTTTGAGCCTTTTGAGAACAGCTGCTGCAGTTTAGAGATATGTGTGCTTAGTGCGAGTTTATTTTACGTAAACGCGATCGACATGTTTATGACGTTCGGCACTCTGATTGGCCCGCTCCAAGCCTAACACCAATCAGAGAACCAAACGCGGTAAACGTTTCGATCGCGTTCACGTAAAAACAACTCGCACTCAGCGCACAGTTCGTGGATGGGTGACCGTTCATTAGGTATATGGACAATCCCCTCCGGCCTTCAGAAAGAGCGGTCAGTCGTTGATCGTGGCTGTCACTTTGACGGTCGTTATGGATAGTTTGACGCCGGAGTGCGGGATTATTGGAAGGGCAACTGAAGGAACACAATTCAGATTTAGTCGATAAAAATTTCATACTCCCTCTTGCTCTACCTAGAGCGGGACAAGTCATTTGATGATTTCGTACGTATAAAAACATTAGGACATGGAAAACCTACAATAAACCTAGTAACTATCTAGCTCGTCGTGCAACAATCTCATCGGGCAGTTATTTTTTTGAGCCGCTTGGGGTTGAAACTCTTGGGCCGACATTGTGTGATACCGACAGAGAAGGAAGGAAGAATGGAAAGGGCTACTGAAGAGCATAATTGGCCGTATAATGTTCCCGTTGTTGTGACTCAGACCTCCTCTCTAGTAGACTGACTGAACCTTGGTTTTTGCTACAAAATACCGGTTTCCTCAAAATGTAAAAGGATGATGATAAAGTATGAAATAAATTACACAAGCCTGACTTACGATTAGACCGCCGACCTACAACTTAAGTTACTCTAAGCCTAGTCAGGCTTGTTCTGTGAAGATTTCTATGTCCAGTAGTAACGGCCCTGACTTACGAGTCAGAGCCGTTACTACTGGCCATAGAACTCTTCCGGAAGGAACACAGGTGGGTTTTAATCAATAGGTAAGACTGATTGCCTCTTGCTGCACCCAGAGTAGAAGTAGTTCATCATTTCAGCCGGAAATGTCTACTGTTGGACAATAGCCCCAAGTGTCGCCATAACAACCGGTCCTGTGCGCCTCGCATCCATCGGATTCCCGCGACCCTCACCAGGTCATCAGTCCACCTTGTGGGAGGCCTTCCAACGCTGCATCGTCCGGTACGTGGCCGCTACTCCAGAGCTTTTCGGCCCCATCGACCATCTCTTCGGCGAGCAATGAACCTGCCCACTGTCACTTGAGTTGGCTTACCTAAGTGGAACTAGTTATGTGATGATGTTGAAAATTCATGATATCTAATGTGTGATGGCAAAACCGATTTTGATGAATTTTGGTACAGAGATAGTATCCTGGAGACGGACATAGGCAATTTTTTTTTTTAATGAGAAAAGGGGGACAAAGAGTGAAGAAAAGGGGAGAGGAATTAAAGTATATTAATAAACGCAGGCGAAGCCGCGGATAAAAGCTAGTTATATAATTGGTACTGTCTGTTAGACACAATAAAAGACTACAACGTCTCTTATAAAGTCAAATATTATCATAAAACAATGACGTAAGTCTGCGATTGAGTGCACCTACGTAGGTATGTATTAATTTGGACATCATATCATTTTAGAGTACAATGTCAGGGTTATCATAATTTTTATCAGCAGTCATTTATCTTGAGTAACAAAATGGTCATTTTTATTTACACTGAGAAGATTACATCTCTTTCTTTTGAAGAATGAAAGAAAGAGAGGTGCATAGATCGGTTCACGTGCGCTCGATTGGATGTAAAAACATATTCGCGTTATGCGATTTTCATGAGTTTCATATCCTCCCGTCTGTTACTATATCTCCAGGAGATATCTGTCAAAAAACGCCTGTCTGGTAGAAGACTCCTGGAGATATCGTGGATCGGGTCGGATTTAATGCAAAATATTGCCTGTCTAGAGTATACCTATCTTACTCTAACTTACACAGACTGTAGGTGAAAGAATGAGAAAGAAATAAAACATCACATGCTAAACATTCAACAACATTTTTTATCGGAACGTTTTTCTGTTTTTTTGTTCGGTGTGCGGGTTGACACCTGAGCCGTGTTTATGTTATTTTTGTTTAGCTTGCAGATGAAAAATATGTGTACAAATGTGTGTTCTTTTACTTGATTATTGTACAATAATGTGTTATTATGTAAACAAAACAATAACTTAGGAAAAAAATAAAAAAATGCGTTTATTTTATTAATATGACGACTTTTGTACCAAAAACTGGGAAAAAGTAGCTAACCCTACTTTCAATTTCGAATCAACAATAATTCCACGTTAAAACTGTACAAAACTATAGAAAATCAAACAGAGCTTATTTCATAACGAATTCAGTGACATAGGGTGTGTCGAGCTGCGCTCTTTAATTTAGGAGCTATCGTAGTTTTAGTGAACGCGGAGAAATGGCGCGAGTTCGTCCGGGCGCACTGTGACAGTTCCGCGGAGTTGCGCAATAGTTGCCAAACGTATAAGAGGATATTCAGTATTGTTGAAGCAGTCGTATAAAAAGGTAGGTTTTTCGTATAATATTTTCACACTTATTGTATCCTAATTTACCTACCAAGGTATCATAAGCGTGCTAATTTTTGGATCTAATATTATCTATTTTTATATAAAGACTAGACTTGAAGGTACCTATGTTACCTGTCTAAATGTTATCTATGTCATTGCACCGGCTTTTTTTGAAGAGTTAGATCATCAAGTCCTCCTACTCTGGGCGGAGTAGGAGGAAGTGTCAAACTTTTAATTACTAAAATACACCTGTGATACTCTAGTTGCCTTTAGCGTTCCATTCCAGAGCTGTGGTATCACGCAGCGTCAATGACGCTAACCGAAATAGTGATAAATAATAGTTACAATACCTATAGTATAGTAATCCGGTACCGGTTAACTTCTATATTATCACTACATAGTATAAAACAAAGTCGCTTTTTCTGTCCCTATATCCCTATGTACGCTTAAATCTTTAAAACTACGCAACGGATTTTGATGCGGTTTTCTTTAATAGATAGAGAAGAAGGAGGAAGGAAGAGAAGGAAGGTCAAGAGGAAGGTTTATATGTATAATATTGCACCCGAGCGAAGCCGGGGCGGGTCGCTAGTATTACATAATTCTAATTTAAAATCAATCAGAACTTTCGTGTAGTGATGTCTATCCTAGTATTATTGTCTCATCTCATAAAGACCCGTTGATTTTGGTCGTGTTTGTAAGTTCTTATAAGGTTACATTTATTTTCTGTTAAGTTCCAAACGTGAGATGTTATAGAATTATTTTTTTAAGCACGTGAATCTTCTTCCAATACCTATCCACCTTCGTGAGATAGAACAACTGTAGTACCTAGATATCTTGTTGAAGCAGAGTAGGTGTTTTAATTATGGATAATTAGTTATTTAATCTACATTCACTCATTTTGGAAAAATTCGAACCACTTATCGCTAACTCAAGACGCAAAACAGGGCCACTCTGCCAATGCAGGATTAATTTCTCTTATTTATCCTAATGCGAGCTACACATCTGTAGCTATCATATAAGACATTCACATTATTTAATTTCGATTTACATTCACCTTTATTTTATTTTTTTCGTGACAGCCACCATGTCCCTGGTAGCGCAAGCGTTTGAAGCGAGCAAGATCGTGCCGGATGTCATCCCGACACCACCTACCACCAACATTGAGGTAAGCTACTAAGAAACTGTTTATACAGGTTTACTGGTAACTCAACGTATTCCTTGCAGGGCGTCATAGTAGGATTAAAGTACAACAAATTAAGCCACCAAATGTTCTACCGAAATTCAGTATAGTTTTTGAGTTATGAAGTAAGATTTTAGATTGATGCAAGGAATACGCCGAGTTACCAGTAACCCTGTATATGTATACAGGGTTACTGGTAACTCGGCGTATTCCTACACAAAAGACAAATATGTATTTGTCTTTAATATTTTTTCATTGCTCTTCTCGCGGGTGCGTTTACAAATATGTAAACGATACATTCACAAGAAACCAAAACCCAGAATCTCTATATGTAGGCCATACATAGCCAACCGACCAACCAACCAACCGCCAACCGCCGCCAACCGCCGCCAACCATGCCGTCTAGATCTGTCTCCCATTTCACAGTTTAATTTTCAATTGTATATTATTCTTTATAGAATTTAAGTTAATGCCTTGACGACCACAAGATGTTGTGGTCGCAAGTGCGTCAACTAAGCGTTGGATTCGATTTTCTCGTTGTACAGAATCAGTTGAATCAGAATCAGTGTAGTAATCAGAATCAGTAAGAAGTCCACTGATCGCCTTGCTCAAAGTGCCAAAATGAAAGGTCCTGTGCGTCTCGCATCCATCGGATTTCCAGTGTCTTCACCATCATCGGTCCACCTTGCCTAGACCTACTTAATTTATGAGTCAGATTGTAGACAAGATAATAATATTAACTAATTCATTATTTAATAAGTAGGCACATACTCGTGTTATGTCATATCAGCACAAATGCGAAAACATTGATTAATTTAAAGATCAATCATTCATTCATTACGATAACACGTAATAAATCAATGATTAATACATTTTATAATATCTACACTTATCACTGGTTTTTACGTGCTTTATCAACAAATGACTTCTCCTGCTCTGGGTGGAATGACAGGGAGTGGCAGACTAAAACCCAGTGTTTCTTCAGTTGTCCTTTATGAGGTCCACGGGTAACTCGAACAAACGGCAGCCCTAGCAACGACTAACTGACCCCGTTAATCTTGCTAAAATCTCTTTCCTCCGTCGAGCGGACGGCGAGCTACACATTGTTCGCCATCCACAAGCTCACAACTACGGTGGTCAGAAATTGCTTGACTGTCTCAAACGTTTTAAAGAAATTTAAAAGCAACGTACTGAATCCGAAATCCCTTGATATCCTTGGACCTATATTTCCGCCGCACCTGTTTCCCTACAGAATCCATTCTTTAAATTTCAATTCGAATCGATTCAAAAATTTTAGGTCTAGGCAGACGTACTGATTTGGTACGGAGCGAACTATAACCATAGAGCAGACCTAAGAGGACTCGAATAATATGGTCGTCAGACTATCTTCTCTATAGATTGACTGATTCGGTTCGAAACTGAACCAAATCCGTGATCTGATCGCACCAAGTGTGAGCGTTTGTTAATTAATATCTACTATATATATGCGAACACCTAGCTCGAGTCACAGATAATATAAAACTACTAACCACTAGAGTGTATAGCTAAATTGTTTTCAAATCGTACGCTTTTACCCGATAACATGCCTGTACTTTATTTTGAAGTACCTAGAGTACTTAATACAATGGCGGTATTATTGGAATTTGTGCCTGTTATAGAACAAAGTAATTAGTACTGCCTTGATTGTGGAGCGAGAAGGAATATCAGACTTTAATTGACAAAAACCCACAAGTGTTTTTATAGGTGCCCTTGGCGTTCTTGGGCCACGGCAACTCTTTTGAACTTCCCTCAGTCCTGCCCCTAGCCAAGACGTCATCTCAACGCTCAGTCACGTGGTCAGAAACAAAGGATCGGAAGCGTGGCCTATTAGAAGCCTTCTACACAAAATAATAGAATAGGAACGGTTGTAACTTGGGTAGGGGCTGGTAGAGATATAGGGCACTCATCAACATAGCCTATTTCCAACTGTAGCTACTGGTGATAATAGTACACTATTTTACATAGATCTTATCTGATCTCACCATCGTGATGAAACCGGCATGCTCTAGAACCAAAAATTCGAAGACATGTGGCATTCACCAACCCACACTGGGCCCGCGGGCTGGATTACTGCCCATTCCCTCTCTTAGAGAATAGGCCTGAGTTCCAGCAGTAGAAATATTAAAAAGGCTGATTATGCTATGTTTATTATGATATCCTCAATAACCCAGGTGGCTGTTTTACTAATAGTATGATGTAATACTATCTCCATGTTTCCAGTTGAAGTACCCAAGTGGTGCCATCTCGTCTCAGGGCAATGAGCTGACTCCGACGCAGGTGAAGGAGCAGCCCAGCGTGACCTTCGACGCCGACCCCGACAGCTTCTACACGCTCGTCTTCACAGGTTGGTACCACCGCACCATAAGCATTTTAATGCCATCATGTTTTTGTGTGAGAAAGAGACGTACTTATACGTGCCAAAGTGCCATTACATCCCATTTTTAAGTTCACATGGATCACGCAGGAGAAACAAGGTTACCAACAAAGCCTGAAGAATCGCCAACAACGTCAAAGTCAATATATTTTATTTCACATAGGCTTACGCCCATCGTTTATAAAACTTGTAACCTTTTAAATATTTTTGGGAGAAAATATAACATGGTGTAAAAACTATCTTTTGGAATCCATTCAGTTCGTGAATCTGAACAAACTACATTCATGTTTCGCATAAACTAAAAATAATGTTGTATATTATCATTACTTGTTCCATTGTAACTCTGATGCTCTCAACTTCTTCAGACCCTGACAACTACGACGGTCCCGAGCCTGTCTACCGCGAGTGGCACCACTGGTTAGTGGGCAACATCCCCGGCGGAGACGTGAGCCAGGGCGAGGTGCTGTCCGGGTACATCGGCTCCGGCCCGCCAGAGGGCACCGGCATCCACAGATACGTGTACATCGTGTACAAGCAGCCGGGGAAGATCAGCTTTGATGAGAAGGTCTTGACTAACAAGTAAGTACTTTACTACTATTAATTTGTTTTAAGAAAGATATTTTTTTGAGAGTCGGGAAATAATCTAATGTAGAAGTCATTCTAGGAATCTAGGGTGAAAGGGCGCGACAGACTTTAAATCCACCTATGTTCCATCAGTTACCGTTTGCGTTCTAGGACCACAGGTTTTCTTTTCAGAAATTTCTGATGGCTCTATCGGGTATCGATCCTACTGGACCTCCCGGATTCAAAAAAAGACTGAAATGTATTTTTTTACAAATATAAAACTCGCACACACCAACATTTAGTCCCGTAACACTATCTGCACGCGATACTCGTAAAAATGCCTGTTTCGCGGAGAAATTGAACCCGTGATACGTAGCACTAGAGCCGATCGCTCAACCACTGCGCAAATCGTATTGTCGAAATATCATCAAATTTTTTAAGACTAGTGACATCCATCAAATCCGAACTGGGTCATCGTGGTGGATTACAACCCATTCTCTCTCCTAGAGAGGAGGCTTGTGACCGAGCAGTGGAAACCTTAAAAGGCTGACTATGTTTGTGCTTACTATAACATTGATTCGTTCATCTCCTTGTCACCAGGTCCATCGACGGTCGTGCGGCATTCTCCACAAACAAGTTTGCCGAGAAGTACAACCTCGGAGCGCCTGTCGCCGGCAACTTCTACCGCGCACAGTTCGACGACTATGTACCGCTGTTGTACAAGAGTCTAGGCGTTTAATGAGTTAGGATGTAGAGTAGGCGCCAGATAAATATGCCATAAAGTACATTGAGCAGGGGGTAGCTACCACCGTATGAATGGTACGGGGCCCCCGGTCTACCGGGCACCCAACCTGTATGTGTGTATTTAACAGAGCGACTCAAAATATAACTTTTTAATTACACGAAAAAATACACATTTTATTGTAAAAAATTAGAATATGTTGTACTACGCAGCTCGATTTAAAATGTGTATTTTTAGTGTAATAAATAAAGTTATATTTTGGACGCATTGATCTCTATATATTTTTTATGGAAACTAGACCTGTAGAGCTACACTCGATCCACGCCACGCGACGTCGGTCTACGTACAAATCAGGCGTGTTACACGTGTGCATCGGTCTAATGTAGTTTTTGCCTTATCCACTGGCTAAGTCCGTCGTCCGTCTCTGTGCTGCCAGTTCAATACTAGTAGGACTTACATTGAAAAATAAAAAAAAATCTCTCAATAGTTTTTGATACGGGGCTCTTGGTAATGGTACCGATTAGCTGCTCTACGTCACTGACATTGAACTTTCCTACATTTATTAACAGAAACGAAAATAAAGTCTATTACTGTGATCCTTCACATTTTCTAGAAATGAAAATTAGTTCATTGTTTGCATTCGGGTACGTTATAGCAAATTTATCTGGCTTCTACCATAGCAGTGTTGTGTAAATAGTTGTTGATTTTTAAATATTATATAATATACATGTTTTTAATGTATTTGGAATTTTATTAAATTTTTCATGTTCTTACTAGGTACTCTGATTCATGATGACTACCATAGATAACCACACCGGATGCAGCTGAGACTAGAAATTACATGAAACGACTGCTTACCTCACCTCCACAACCCAATAAGTGGGTAATACGAAAAATCTTCCTTGGAAAAATTTGGATTTGAATTGGTGAAGTAAACTGGTGTCTGATTTTCTGATTTTTCACTATCATACGAAAGGTACCACCAACAGCTTAACGTGCTTTCCAGAGGCTCGGAGGAATCTCGGTATGTAAGAGGGTCAACCATCTACTGTAAAACCTTGGCAAGCTTTGCTTAACCTCACAAGTAGTACTTAACCCTTCAGATACCGTCAATTAGAGACACAATAGTAAGACAATAGATGCGCGGCCACCGGTGGTCGCTTGGGGATTCATGAATTAATAAAAAATATCTGAATAAAATATCTGACTTTAACTTGCTGCTTATCTATATATTATAGAAAAGAAGAAACTGACATATCAACGTACAGCCAAAACTTCTAGGAATAGGAGTGTGAAATTTTGCACAAGGCTTCCTTTTATGAGGTAGGCGAGCACAAAGGAAGGATTTTGCCAAAATTCTGTCCCTAAAGGAATGTGAAACAAGGGTCTAAATCTACATGCACACGGGTGAAACCGCTGGCAGAACCTATAGTCGGCTTATAATAACAAAGACCTATTGCCAACATTGTGGTGTTTTATTTTACTATTGTTTGTTCGTTCAAATTAAATCAAATGTGTGGTTATGGTACGTAAAACAAAAACCACAAGATGTGTAGATTTACTTTATTTCTATGGGTTGGCCTTGAGTGTGCCCTCGAAATCCTATAGAAGACTATCAAGCGGCTCCAGCTTCGCCCGGCTGTTAGAAATCTTTTCTCTACAATAATATGCATGTATTACACATCAAATTTTTTCTCATGAATCATTCTATCTTTTGGTGAAAATTACACGAAAATCCAATCAGTAATTATGGTGTTTATCACGTTCATAGTGTTCATAAAGACAGACAGACCCAGTGGGAGACTTTGTTTTACAATTTGTAAGGAAAGTTTCATCATCACCGTCATTTGAGTCGAAAGACTTCCACGATTAGAAATAGGTCTTCCCCAAGTATCACCACAACGGACGGTTCTGTGCGTTTCGCATCCATCAGATTTTCGCAACCTTCACCAAGTCATACCTTGGGGGATACGTAAGTATGCTGCATCTTCCAGCATGTGGTCGCCACTCCAGAACTTTTCAGCCCCATCGATCACCTATTCTGCCTCTTCAGACCGGTGGTCGCACTTAGCTTCATCAGAAGGCTTAAAATCACTCAAAAGGGGAATGGAAAAGGCCTATGCTCGAAGTTGCCTTGAAAATTCGCATCCAAAATGTAGGTATCCGCAAGTTTACGCATACTGATCAAATACCATATGCACGTGTATTTACTTACACATACGACTAAGATCACCCCTCCTTACCGCGAGTATTAGAGATGTTCCGACTACTCGCCGACTAATCTCAAAGCTGACCATGTGTCTTCCAAGCGCATTAATACGACGTCAGAAAAACCCTAGAGGCCCAGCAGGGCTATGGGAAATTTCTGACAAGGAGACCTGTGAAGAATGCAAAAGGCAACTAAAGGAAATAGTACATTTAGTCAGTAAAAGTCTGATCAGAGACACTACAGAAGTCATTGGATGACCTCTACATATTTCGGTAATGTAAACAATGTGAGACTTGTTAAATCCGTGTTAACGCAAAATAGATAGGTACAGAAGACAATCTCATGTATGCACTTCACTTTTTATACCTACGCTCGGTGGACGCACGCTAATGAGCGTTTGAGCCGGAACTGTTCGACGAGCGGGCCGAAGCGCTCCGAGATATCGTGTTCGTGAGCGGTGTCTATGTGTGCGTTGCTCGAGAGCGCTTTGTATGTAGATTGACTACTGTATCTACGAGTATGTATTTTGTGGTGTTAAGTTGTTTTACTTTATGATACCATTTAATATTTATAGATGACAGACAGCTTAAATATAATTAGTTCGTCTACATGACACATTATCACGTTTATATCACACTAGGAATTATTCTTGTATCGTAGGTTCGGTTACAAGCATGTAAAGTCACCTACCGATACCCAAACCAGTTTTTTTTTTACCCCACACATATTTTTGAAAATCGGCGTAGACCTTACTCTGATTACTCTTACCTTGACTTACCTCAATTATAGATGTGGTACCAGGGAAATAAAACATGATTGTGTAGCTCTACGCCAGAAGAGCAGAACACGAGCCGTGCTCAAATTCGCGTAGTGTCGCTCGTGCTCGATTCCTCTAGAGACGGTCCACACCATAAACTAGAAACAGCGGTTTACACTATACGAATTTGAGCTCAATTCGTTCGCCGCTGTTCCAACGTAGACCTTACGTTAACAGACACGATATTCATTTACCGTCAAACAATTACTAATCATCTACATTTCTACATTAATCTTCTTCTATCTAAGTTATATATCTATAATATTATAATATAGAGGATTTTTTATATAGGACTTAATCTCTGAAAGTACTGGTGAAATTGTGAAAATTTTTCACCGATAGAAAGCTGCCATGCTCTATTCCTGAGTGACATAGGCTATATTTTATGTAAGCCGCGGGCAAAAGCTAGGTATAAATATACTAGGTCACCGGTCATACCGACTCGTAACATATACAAGATTTCATTACCACTACACCTTGTAGAAAGAGTCTATCAACTACCTGAAGTTTTCAATGGAATATTTTTGTGTAAAGTTCAGTTTCTCAAATTGATACCTAGTGGATTGGAATGATCATAGACCGTGATTATAATTTAGGAATACTCAAGGCTAGAGTAAAACTGTTCTTAATAAACCAGTGCGCTTCACCATCAACGAGTGCATCACTGCTTACCATCAGGTGAGATCGCAGTCAAGCACAAGTTTATGTCATTTAATTCATTAACACCAAGTGAACGCCGGCGTTGGCGCTGTCATTGTCTTTCTCTTGTGTCTTTAATCGACGGTATCTGAAAGGTTAAAAAAATAAAAATAATTTTAGTTTTAATCAATCAATGTTTACTTAGTTACTGATAATACACTACTATCATAACACCCATGAGTGTAATCACATAAGAATTCAGCGTTGACCGCTGGGCGCCCGCGCCGCTCGCACGGCTGGCACCAAGTTGCCGATACAGTGTGGGCACGTAGTCGTCGTACTCTGCTTGGTAGAAGTTACCCGCGATCGGATCGCCCAAGTTGTACTTCTTGGCGAACTTGCTAACTGAGAATAATGCGCGGTTGGCCATCGACCTGCGACATAAAGTTTAAAATTAAATGTTAAGTTGCTTCTGCAAGAGGACATTTTGTTAATTTGTTAATAGCTACATTTCATCATCATCATATCAGCCGAAAGACGTCTACTGTTGGACACAGGCCTCCCCCAAGCGTCCCGTGTGTCACGCATCCATCGGGTTCCCGCGGATTCATAGCTCGATTTAATCATGTCTAATATTTACTAAATCGAAATGTGAAACCATCCATTGATTTCTTCCGCTGTGGGTGGTGTGCGAGGTCGCCAAAATTCCCGCAAGTTTTTTCTAGCTAGATCTCGATATTCAAACAACTTATCGCGAGGTTTTTTTGATCTAAAGGAGTCACTGCGTGTATGGAACGCAAAGAGTAACTGAAGAAACACGTGTGGGTTTTAGTTAGTAAAATTCTAACAAGCTCTCTCGCTCCGTCCAGAGTGAGAGAAGTCATTTGCTAATTTTTTGTTTTTAATAGCTATCTTATTAGGTACTGTCTAATAAATTATGCATCAAGTAGGGACACTCCGACTTCTACCGACCTGTTCGTTAATCTAGGTTCATCGAACCGCATCCTGTAAGGCTGTTCGTATACCAGGAACACATATCTGTGCAGGCCGCTGTTATTGCCGGGGCCGGCGCCGACGTACTCGGCGATAGTCTCGCCAGCAGCGATGTCGTCGCCAGGAACGTTGACAACCATCCAGTGCAGCCACTCGCGCTGCGTCGGATTTTGTCGGGAGGGCGCGTCGGGATCTGGAAGTATTGATACAATTTTATAGTGAACTAGCTTTTAAAATCTGACACGCCTGTCCACTTCACTCTAGAGCGGATCACTCTAAAGATTTCCGACGTCAAGGCTACAACATAAATCACAATTATGCAAATGGTTTTTTACAGTGTACTCCTTCAGTTACATGAGTGCTTGCAGTAACAGCTAACACAACTATATAGACAAATTCGAGAGGTTCGTACGTATCTATATAGTTGTGTGTTTGCTGTATATACGAGTACATACGTATCATCATTTTGTGTTGAGTTGCGGTGTGGCACTTTAAAATACAGTTGATTGGGTACATAACTTGGGTTAATGTGGTTAGAATGAAGACCACCATGGCCAACGTAAAAAGGGCTACCAAGGACTGAGTATGGAAACCAGACCACAAAGATAGAAGATTTATTTTTGGCGTATCCCGTGCTACTAATAATGTGTACTGTGAACCTAGCTTGACCCTATTCTGGGCTCGCCGTCCGGTAACCGTTCGGATCGAGCCCGAGTCGCCAACGGCGTAGTGAAAAAAGAAATGTCAGTAAATTGTACGGGCCCAGCAGGGTCGAAGTCTACTGGGGCCATGGGTTAAGGGAAAGTGAATCTCGGAGCCCTGGGACGCAAGAAAAAGCAGAAACATAGAAGTGGGTTTTAGTTAGTAATACTGACACGCCTTCCAGCTCCGCCCAAGATCGAAAAAATTCATTAGATGAATTACCAAATAAAAAAAAGCTTGACCCTATTCATGTCACATGGAACAGTAGGGTACCTAAGTGAAGGGTCAGAACTCGACACAATACTAACCAGTCTTCACGACAGTGTAGAACTTATCAGGTGAGTGGTCCCACGTCACCCAAGGAATGTCTTTGACCTCGGTCGGAGTCAGAACATAGCCTTCTATCAAAAACTTGCTTTCGGGGAACAGCACCTAAACATAAATGGCTGAGTAAGTAATAATTCACAGTCACTGTCATAAAGTTAGTAGTAAATAAGACATATACGATGGGGTTAAATCTTTTTGTTTCTGTAGCTTGTATGATATTAGTAACCTTTTGTGGGCTTGAAGTTACATCTCTCACTTGGAATCAGAAATAGTCCTGAGTCTTCCAAATGAGCAGAAACCAAATATAGATGTTTAACCATGATATAATGTTGTTGTTTGTAACTTTTAGATGATGAAACATGGATTTCGTAAGACTACTTATTTTTCTGATGAATTGCAGAATTCAGGAGTGATTTCAGAATAAAATTTAAACTTCCCATTTGTACCTAAATAAAAACTAATCGTAGCCACATATTAACGCTATTTGCAGTTAAAAGGTTATCTTTATGTAACTCTTTAATATTTACATGTTTTATTGCCCCTTCACAGGTTACCTCGCACTTTGTTATCTCAGACACTAATATTACATAACACTAGCAAAAAAAATTAAGCTCTACATAAATACAATAAATGTATTACATTGTGTAATTGCATGGCATAAACTTTATTAAGTAACTCATTGTGTAGGTATCCATAAACACCACTATTTTTTAATTAATATATAAAAAAGGGGCTAAGCCCCATTGATCATATTTATGTATAGCATAAGCATAATCAGCCTCATAACGTTCCCACTGCTGGGACTCAGGCCTCCTCTCTAGGAGAGGAAATGGGCCGTAATCCACCACGTGGGTCTATTGCGGGAAGGTGAATGTCACATGTCTTCGAATTTTTGGTTCTAGGACATGCCGGTTTCCTAACGATGTTTTCCTTCACCGTTTTGAGAGCAGTGATGATGAAATAAATTACAAAAAGTAATACGCCTGGCTGGGTTTGAACCCGCGACCTAAAACTCGTATGTCGGGGCCGTTACCATTGTTCAGTCACATTTGCGTAGTCAAAAGTAAAAAAAAAACTAAATTACCAACCACCATACCATTAATTATTTAATGGTACCTACACGATTTGTCATAATTGGTAAATTCATACCTAATTGAATCATTCATTCTTAACAAATTCTAAGTACTAGAAAATACTACGCTCAGTGTTTTTTTCCATTTTGATCGCTATTCATTCATCCGTAATCGTAATTTAAATTGCGTGACATTTTGAAATTGAAACAAACTCTAACTTTGCTGTTTATGAATATTATTTATTGAGACTTTACTTAAATACTAACCAGACTTTTTGTCCTAATTAAACATTAGTGGTGTACATTAAGAGGGTCCTTCTCCACTCGCTTATCGTAAACATCGAAAATGGTTTAAAAGCTTGTTACTTCATTTAATGCAATCCAACGCGATGTTTGACGAAAAGGCATCGCAAAAAAAGAGAGATAACGCCTGGAAACTCTGTCAGTATTCGGTAATTCCGAGATTTACTCGAAAATTTCACAAAACTTGCTCCAGGAAATAGCTGTTTTTTTTAAACCCTTAAAAGTTTTTGGAAAAAGTTGTCATCATTTAGAATCTTAATAAAATTTGCAAGGTCTCTAGAGGATTACTTTTTTGACTTTTTTAATTTTTAGGCAAATTATGAAGTGTCAAAGTTCATACAAAATAGGACATTTTCAGAGGTTTTTACTGGATTAGTTTTACACAAATTTAGAAATTGGCTTCTTTAGAAACCTAGACAATATCCACAAGATACTGTGTTTCCAAAATATCTAATCAAAAATATGTAATAACGTCATAATCAGTTATGAGATAACGCCTGGAAACTCTGTTAGTATTCGGTAATTCCGAGATTTACTCGAAAATTTCACAAAACTAGCTCCAGGAAATAGCTGTTTTTTTTTAAACCCTTAAAAGTTTTTGGAAAAAGTTGGCATCATTTAGAATCTTAATAAAATTTGCAAGGTCTCTAGAGGATTACTTTTTTGACTTTTTTAATTTTTAGGCAAATTATGAAGTGTCAAAGTTCATACAAAATAGGACATTTTCAGAGGTTTTTACTGGATTATACAGTGAAGATCTGCCCTTATTGGTGACAAGTTGCACCTTCGTGTCTTCATGTAGACGACAGGCGCCGGAGACCTCTCGCGTCCGGCCCTGATTCAGACCACGGTATGGAGAAGTGGCAAGAGTCGTCGCGTTGATCCGCGAGCCGGGTCTAGCAATAGCACCCTATGACTGCGGTGCAATGGTCTCATAAGCTACCGAGGAGCAGAAAATCACCCTGCGGTCCCTCAGCACCCAGGTACACTTGTCCATGTAACTTAGTACATTGACTTAACCTTGGATTAGTTGGGCTTCGAAGAGCATTTCGAGTGCTTACGTCGGAAGGGCAGTTGATACTTTACACAGACGGTTGCCCAATCTCGGAGGACCCTAGTAAGATGTCATGCGATTGATGGTCCTCCTATGTGGTCCGTCGCTGCAGGACTAAAAATTAATAGTCCGCAGCGGCAAATGTTCATCCGCATCGCACGTGGACTCCGAACGGTATTTTTTGAGGCAGGAACTTCAAAGCCTGGCTGAAAAGGGGCGGCTGGAAGGGAATGCTGCAGTCCTCTGGGATGTTCCCTAACAGGCGTTGTACAGAGGAGGTCTTTTCAGAGCTGACATCCGCCCTTTAATGGGTGCCCTTGGATACATATTTGAATGTCGATCATTAGAATAGCTACGGGTAAAATGTCAACGTTCAAAACATCAAAAATTTAAATATCGATTGGATCATAATATGGAAAATTGTTACACCTTAGCTTAAAATGTCTAACATTGAAATGCCGAGTGCAAAAATATGTAATGATTAAAAATATTGATAGTCATTATACCTAAGTTCAAAATGTCAACATTTAATACAACCAAGTCCATTATATTTACGTTAAAAATACCTAAAATATCGAACAAATTGTTCCGAATATTTTGAGAAGTATCGGTTGGTCACAATTCGAACCCTAACCTAATCTATTTCATCCAGTTCAAAATGACAAATCATACCTGTAATCTCCCACAGAAATGTTTTCACCATTATCTAATTGTCTAGTCACAGGCAGATCTCTGTTTAGTCTGTAGTCTGTACTTTCGATATTTTGTTATTTCGATGTCACTTTTGTAGATAAATGATTAGATTTTAGATATATACCTACTTAGGTTTTTAATTTTCGGTTAGGTCATTCGATACGCACATTTTCGATGTTTTGAACATTGCCCAAGGTATCTACACAAATAAGTGGCACGAGTGTAACATTCATTTCTCAAAACAATTCAGGCCATATAATATATACCCGGACCCTTTCATGTGCGGATCTTGATCACCAAGGTAATTTTAATGGAGTATAAATAACAAAAAAATAGCCTAGATATGGAGCAACAGGAAAGGAAGCAGTCACCCTCTTCTGCAAAACAGTAATGTGAGCGATGGAGGCGACAGAAAGTGTGAGGGAGAGAATTTTAGCAGACGCACCGAGCTTTGGAAGCACGAGTGAAGAAGCAACTTAAGAAAAATATAACTTACTGTCATATGACGAACAGGTGCGACGGATAACACATCAGGAACAATCTCACTTTGTGTATAATTTAATCCATAATCTTGAGCTGTCACAAAACTAAGCACCGCAGCAGTAATCAAGATACACAAGCGACTCATTTCGATTGTAAAACATTAATGAACGAACAAGACTGGATCATAAAAAAGTTGTGTATTATGTATGCATAATTAGGTAAGGTCAACTGGGCTAATTGCACATTTTATTTAAAAACTGTTTAGACTAAACTTATTTCTGCTTTATATACTGTGTTCAAAATAACATTAGAAATGTATGAAAACCTTTTATTACTGTCCGTTGAAAAAATTTTGACTTTTATTACGTTGGTAGCATAGCAAATGGCGGTTGCAGTAAATAGTTCGTATTGTAACCACATTTTTTGCTTTTAATGCCATCCTTATGCCCACGAAATAGAAGTTAAAGTCGGTTGAACCGACGGTAAAAACGGTTTCTTTAAATTAACTGATTATATTTAATAAAGATAGTAAGGAACAGTTAATGGATGTTTATACAGACATTTATTTTTTAATGAAATAACTTTATTTGAGGAGATATTGCCAGTTTTTGGGTTAGGATTAATGTTTTGGGGTAAAAGCGTTTGCCGTTACAGGGCATTTCTAATATTCCGGCAAACAAATCACTGCTAGAATTTTGTTTAGAAATAGTCGTGTAATGTGAGCTTGAGTTTCAAAAAGTGGGATATTGCCATTAATTTTCTCCCACTATAGCGATAACTTGAAGTGATCGGAAAATATGACGAGATTACCTCGGTTGACCTTATATCATTTTCAGTGATAAAATGTACCTAATTATGATACTGCTCCATGAAGATAAGTTGACTCTGTGAACCGCTAGTATTTTTGATATTATAATGTGAATGCGGATGAGGGACGCACAGGATCGATCATTGTGGCGACACTTGTGGGATGCCTATGTCCAACAGTGGACGTCTGTCGGCTGAAATGATGATGATGATGATGATGATGATGATGAATGTGAATGGATGATGATTCTTGTGATGGTGAAATCAAAGGTAATATCAGTAAAATTCGAGGCCGTTATTGTTGAGAAGTTCAGTAACGAACACTCAGGGCCCCGAGGGTCTCTTTCGCATCATCTATGGCCTCAGCAGGCTTCGACTATGGCCTGTACCGGTGGCAG
Organism: Mythimna lalbum; assembly: GCA_949319445.1. NCBI lineage: Eukaryota > Metazoa > Arthropoda > Insecta > Lepidoptera > Noctuidae > Mythimna > Mythimna lalbum. The sequence goes on from OX439364.1 coordinate 15,388,576, forward strand.
GCCAGCAACGGGACTCAGCGCTTCGCGGGAAACCGTACGCTATCCCCGAACCATCCGGCTGGCCATGACCCTCCAGGCTTGCGTTCATCTTGGGCGCCGGTCTCTTTTGAAGCAACGGCGCTCCTGCGCGAATGATTCCTGCATAGAGCCTCCGGCAGGAGGCATCTAGACCCGTGCACTGTGGGTCTGTCCCCTATATGAAGAAGCCAGGTGCAAGATGATGAATTGGATCAGGCGCTCGGAAGGACCGGTCCGGACAACTACGACGATCTTGTGAGTTCACCGGTGAACTTCGAGAGGCTGCGGGAGTTCGCGCACGCGTGGCATGCCGCCCGGAGCAAAATGGAGCATGAGGAAGCCTGAGTTATTCCATAGACCAATACCATCACGGCGCAGACGACGAGTACCATTTATCTTCTTGTAGTGTGTCGTTGTGCAAGCCCAGTGGGAATAATGCCAACAAGGGACACATGATGGCTAATTTGTATTTTATTTGTTGATCAAGAAGCGCCTGCGGACACTAAAATAGGATGACCAAGGGTGCTATGTTTGCAGCCGCCCCGCGATTCGGCCCGTATAACATATTTTAGTTGGTCGGGCCATGCGAAGGTGGGAGCTAACCGTTAAAAAACAGTTTTGGAGGGAAGCCAGAACAGAAGGATAGACAAACAAAAACCACATTTTTGATTGAGATTTATTTATTTAGGAATAATTAACGGCCACAATATATAAAATATATACCTACAAATATCAATAATTTGAGTTGTAACAATATTGCAAAAAATTTAGTAAAAAATAAAAACATCCCATATAAACACACATTTCAATTTTATTTATATATTATGCATAATATAGGTAAAGGTATAGGATAAGCAAGTAAGCCATATAAGGAAATGTACAAGTTCCGCCCTCCATCTTCGCTTATAGACCGATTTGTTCGTACAGAATGGGTACATAATCGTCGTACTCAGCTTGGTAGAAGTTGCCCGCGAACGGGTTGCCTAAATTGTACTTTTCGGTGAAATCGTTGATCGAAAACGATGCACGGTTTTCAGCTGATCTGAAAAGAACACATTTCGAAATAAGTTTAGAGTATGGCGATCTATGGCGTCGCATAAGAACTAAACCTGCATCGCGCAATCAAAGTTTTCCGCGCGAGTGGACATATACAGGGTTATTTGTAAAACACTAGCAACCTTTCAAGACATTACATACTGACATCATAAACAACAACTTTTGTTCTATGACTTTTAAAAATTTGTCATATTTTAGTTCATCAGATTTTCATACAAAAATAAAAATATTTTTAATTGAACGTTCTAAATAAATAAAATAATAATATAATATTATTATTATATTTAAAATAATAATATAATATTATTATTATATTTAAAATAATAATATAATATTATTATTATATTATTATTACGAAGTTTACCGGAAGCAAGCGATAGTGCAATAACGGAGGGTAGGTGAACATGAACTTGACCTATTTACCGGCAGAACTCACTAGTCGGTCAGTCCCATTGATGCGCTCGCGCCGCGTCTTACGTGTTCTTGTATCGAAATTCGGCAGTGCGGACGTAATTATCTTTACATGATAGTGTTGGTGTATCAATATTCTAATGTCGAGTACACGGAAATGGTGCGAATGCTTGCTAGGTGTGATGACAATGCTTCCAAAGCCTGCTTACTATTACTACGAGAACAGTGCGTGGGAGGCGTAAGTAAATAGATACGGCAGAATACAGAGTTGAAATGTGTTAGATAGAACAACGAAATCTTGAAGGTATGTTTTTGGTATATGTATTATGTTTTGTAAAAAGTTATAGAACAAAAGTTGTTGTTTATGATGTTAGTAATACAGTCCTGCAAGGTTGTAAGTGTTTTACAAATAACCCTGTAGAACAGCCCAAAATCATCTGCTGGACAACTGTCCAGCACGGGATTCAAGCCGGCTGGTCGGAGGATGCACCCTTTTTAACGGAGGTATGCGGGATTTTACTCTCTGTTCCGCTTACCTTCAAACTACGTAGTATCTTAGATAGTTTACCCAGCTTTTAATTTAAGTGAAGGAAATATTTATTTACTAAAACATTATGCACCTACTAAGTAAGAAACTCTGAAGAAAAGCAGACTTAATGCCTAAAGGCATTTTCTACCAGTCGACCTTAAGGTGATACTGAGACATAACATGGTAGGTGCAGGTACAACAAATAGAATCAACGCTGTGGTGATTGCTCCAATTCAGTTCGTGATTCTAACACGATCCCACTGTCATTTTGTTAAGAGTTCGTATACAGGGTGTAAGGGACAGCCCTCCACAAACTTTAAGGGCTTGCTCAGTAGACAAAACTGAACAACTTTCCACAAGATTTTTTTTAGGAAAAAAAATCGGCCATACAAACTGTCCAAACAAGTATTTTTTAATTTTGTATGGTGAGGTTGATTTTTTTTTTACGTTTACTGAAAAAAGGGCAGTCCCTTTCACCCTGAATATATTTTCAAACTAACCTGTCAGTAAGTCTAGGCTCGTCAAACAGCAGTTTTCCAGGTTGCTGGTATACTAGGAACACATATCTGTGCGCGCCGCTGTTCTCCGACGGACCGGCCCCGATGTACTCAGCAAGAGTCTCGCTGGATGCTATATCAGCCCCAGGAACGTTACCAACCATCCAATGAAGCCAGAAGCGTGATGTTGGCGATGCACGGGAGGGTGCGTCGGGGTCTGGAAGGAAGATGAATATAACATTCAGTACAGAAGTATTCAGTTTTGAGAGTGGCAAAAGCGCACCTACTTATATTATTATTCCACAACCATCACACAACGCCGTCTAGTCCCAACAAGCTAAGCAGAGCTTGTGTTATGGGTACCAGAAAACTGATAAACATACTTATATATTTCTAAACACATACATATTATAGATAAATTACACCCAGACACAGAACAAATGATCATGCTCATCACATAAACATTTGTCCTGGGTGGGAATCGAACCCACGACCTCCAGCATAGCAGTCAGGGTCACTAACCACTAGACCAACAGGTCAGTCAAATGTCTGATTTACGTAGCGTTGGAAGGCCGCTCATAAGGTGGACCGATGACTGTTGTTTTAGGGCCTGTACACACCACTTTTCTCAAACCCACCGTTGTCGCGCGTTTGATACGATACAGACGCAATTCGCACGTGAGTCAGACGCAGCCTGTAGCCCAACCAATAGGGCCTATGTGCACCAAGCACCATTGACGCGGGTTTTAAAAACATGCCGTTGACGGCGCGCTTTTATCCAATTTAGGACTACAGGCTGTGTTTACTCGCGTGCGTATCGCGTCTGTTTCGCTACAAACGCGCTTCAACGGCGCGTTTAAGAAAAGTGGTGTGGCCAGACCCAAAGAGCTAAGAGTTTCCACATACCATACAAAAAAATCTAGGTATATAGTGGTACTTAGGCGGACTTAATGCAACCAAGCATTCTCTACCAGACAACTTTTGGGTAAAAAACATTAAACTGTGGTAGATGTGCAATTTAATAAATCTTGTGATATACGTACTCGTACAAAAACCTCGTGTCTTTGCTATCGTACTCCTCCGAAACTGCTTGAAAGATTTTTATGATTATTTTGTGTATAATTGTTGGGTCAGAGAATAAATTGTAGGACATTCATTACTCTTCTACTCCCACCCCTTATTATTTTCTTTGATAATTTATATAGCTGAACAACGTTTGACGAGTCAGCTAGTACCTAATACTCATATAAGATCGAATTAAGTATCATTAAGATTACGTTCTTACAACAATAAAAACCATACGTATAATAAAGTAATCATTATCATGATAAATATCAAGCAATAATAAGTGGCTACATAAAACTTGTCGTGACGGCAAATATTGTTTTAATTCCACGAGAAGTAAGAGTTATTCTAGAGTTGTAGAAAACAACCAGCAGGCAGGTATTTATTTCATAAGGTAACTGTGGGAACGTTAGAAAAGGCAAATGAAGGAACATAAGTTCAGTCAGTAAAAGCCTATCGCGCCACCCTATCATTTGATAATATTCCACCTCAAAATAAAAACAAAGAGACACGACACAATATAATAATCACCGCAGCCTTAGTCTCATTTAGATGAAACTAGCTTCACCGGTAGACCACTTCTTAGAATAGCATATGGGATACTTTTATCTTGGGAGTATGTTCGTTTGGGATAATTTTCTACTATCAAGCGGGTGAAGGTAGCATGTATTAATAACTATAACACAAGGTGTAAGGGACAGGTCTTCGCAATCTTTAACCCTTCAGATACCGTCAATTAGAGACACAATAGTAAGACAATAGATGCGCGGCCACCGGTGGTCGCTTGGGGATTCATGAATTAAAGGCTTGCACATTAGACAAAACAACCTTCCACAATTTTTTTTTCCGGAAACGAAACAAAATATCGGCCTCTTCATACAAAAGGAATTACACCATGCTCTGTCCCGTATGGTGCGTCCAGATCTGGCGAATGCACTGTTCGCGAGCCCCTTACGAACTACGCGCGTGTATTTCATGTTCGAAACTTCAAACGTAGCGCGAGCGGTAAACAAACCGAACGCGAAATGCACGCGCGCCGCTGGCGAGCGGCTTGCGAGCAGCGCATTCGCCAAGTCTGGACTAACCATTAGGTACACCATGTATATTGTTGACGGTACGATACGACATTTCACGGCACGATTAGTGCAGTGGTTGAGCAATAGAATGCTGTGCTACGTGTCGCGGGTTCGGTTCTCGTACGGAACAAAATGTTAGTATGACCCACAACTTGTGGGCACGCATTGACCCCCAATAACTAATATCTATGTAATTTATTTTTTAAAACATTTGCATTGTTTTTTTTTTAATTCTACTAACCAGCCAAGATGACGGTGTAGAACTTGTCAGGGAAGGCGTCCCACGTGATGGCAGGGATGTCTTTCGCCTGTGTCGGAGTCACCAAATTGCCTTCTTCAACTTCCACGCCACTAGGGTACAGCACCTGTTTTTATAATAATATAATAGTTAGTAAGTAGTTAAATAACATTATTTTCGTACCTACTGAATCAAAAAATGTCTGAGTACTTTTTCAATTCATGTTAAAGTGAGTACAGACTACAACATTTACTTGTAACAGAACAACGAGCCGCTCTATGATATTATGTTCTAGTGTAGGTATCATCCTTTTACGAACTAAACGTCGAGCACGCTCACCTCTTTGTCACAAACCAACGAGCATATTGGTGTAACATTTAGTCGAGGGTATTGGTGTAACATTTCGTCGAGGCACGACTGCGGGCGATGCGCGGTTGCCACCACTTAATTCCTGCGATTTTATGTCTAACATTAATTGCACACCTCCAAGCGTTTGTCTTCTATAGTAAATTTAATTTGCCACCATCTTCTATTTCTATTTTTCTTTTTTCTTCTAATATAATTCATCAAGATAAACGCAGCACACGTAACTTGTAGGTCCGACATTTAAAAAAAGAATGAACGCAAGTTACAACGAAATGTTGGTAAATGCACACTCGCTCTGAGCATTTACCCGTAACATAACGCCGAGCATTCGCAGGAACGTTACATTACATGGAAATGCTTTGGAAACTGCCTGGAAATGCTTTTGCCTGTATTGTACCATTCGTAAGAACGCTACATTACACAGAAATGCTCCAGAAAATGTTGTAGTCTATACTCACCTTTATCGAAAATTGGCTCAAATTGCACTAAGATTAGGTTCAACATGCAATAGATGCATTGTATGACCCTGGTGTTTTTTTTCTATTTATTACAACGACTCTATACGACTACTATTGGTCTGAATTAAAAAATATTTTTTTTTTATTATACCTAGTGGCTTATTTTACCTTTGCTTCTCCCCTGCGCAGGTTAAGCGTGGGAAAAATTATAAATTGAATTTGATAGTTTCCCTCCTTAAAAGTAGGTACATAATGTACATTTGTACATATTACTAAATGTTAACAGTTAAAGTTTTTATTTAAGGTGGTGCATCACGACTCACATTTTCACTGTTTTTCATACAACCGCTCATAACTGATTATGACGATATTACACACTTTTCATTAGAAATTTTGGAAACACAATATCTTGTGGATATTATCTAGGTTTCTAAAGAAACCAATTTCTAAATTTGTGTAAAACTAATCCAGTAAAAACCTCTGTAAATGTCCTATTTTCATAATTTGCCTAAAAAATAAAAAAGTCAAAAAAGTAATCCTCTAGAGACCTTGCAAATTTTATTAAGATTCTAAATGATGACAACTTTTTCCAAAAACTTTTAAGGGTTTAAAAAAAACAGCTATTTCCTGGTTTTGTGAAATTTTCGAGTAAATCTCGGAATTACCGAATACTAACAGAGTTTCCAGGCGTTATCTCTCTATTTTTACGTTGCCTTTTTGTCAAACATCGCGTTGGATTGCATTAAATGAAGTAAGAAGCTTTTAAACCATTTTCGATGTTTACGATAAGCGAGTGGAGAAGGACCCTCTTAATTATTAGATATACTATTTTAATGTGTTTAAAATTTAGATGAAATAAAAGTTGGCTTTGATTTAGTTACCCACTGTGTTGTGTTTTCAAGGTCCTTTAGAACTTTAGGGACCTACCAAAAAAATTGTCGATGTGTGTAGACAAATATATATGTATGCTGTATGGTACTATGTACGTATGCAGGTACCTACGCAATAATTCTGGTAGGTACTTAGGTACCTACTATCTTTATAACTAAGCATTGCATCAAATAAATCTATAAAGATAGCTTTCCACAAGGTTGACTGACCTCGAATTTTGAATCTGATTGAGTTTCTGGAAAATCTGGAAATACGCTTCGTAAGTCGATATGACGATATCTGACGAAGACTTTTAACCAACAGTGGACGTCTTACGGTTGAGAACCGCTGACCCCACACACGGGCTTAAAAAAAATGCCACTTTAAGCTTCATTTTGAGGCGGCCTTTTTTTGTGGCTCGTGTGCAGCGGTGCCGCCACAAAAAAAAGCGGCTTCAGGCTTCAAGCCGGCCACAAGCTGTAGCGCGCTTTAGATATTTTTTGCGGCGGCTTTTAGCGTTTTTTTGTTGCCACTTCTGGCATTTTTATGTGGCGGCGTTTTTTTAAGATCGTTGTGCGGAGACAGTAAGAACGGTTGAGATGATGATGATGATGATGATGATGATGGTAGACCAGGGCCCGGGGGCCTTACCATGACGTGTCAAAATGTCAAGCATGCGAATGAGAAAGAGGGATGGAGCTAGACACTCTTTATAGCTCCATTCCTTTAACAGCTCAGTTTAGGTCGTCAAATAGATCGCGTTAAGAGCTCGCCATCAGTAGCACATAATGTAGTACCTCCCTCCATATATATCGATATAGCTCTTTTTTTAACCCGAGAGTATGTTCCGTTGGGAGAGAATACAAACGCGAGCCTATCAATAATAAAAACAAAAAAAACTATTTTCACGAGGGAGAAAGAACTAAGCTGCCGATAGATTTTACCGGCTTCAAAAAAGGAGGTTCATTTTATGTTTTTTTAAACGTTGTTACAACATATATACAACCTTGTTAGCGGGAAGAAAGAACAAACGCATGGTTTTAGTCAGTAAAAGCCTGACACGCCTTCCCGCTCTGCCCAAGAGCGAGAGAAGCCATTGGATGACGTCAAAATCCGGTAACTGTTAAGAACAATTTTGGAACACGTGTCCTCCTTTATATACCCCTCAAGCATATGCATAATATATAATAGTACCTATTACATACCGTCAAATATTTTTCAGGAACAACAGTTATCACATCGGGAATAACTTCATTATCATAATAAGCAAGGCTTGATACCTCTTGGGCTGTGACATAACTATGTACAGAAACAAGAACTAAGACGAGACACAAGCGATTCATCTTGCTAGTGAACTGATAATGGACATTACAAACAACTGCAGTTTCACCTGTATCTACAATAAAAATAAATAGATAAGATGATTCGATAAAATTTGGAAAAAAAAGGCCAGCGCGAGCTGGACTCGTGCCCTGAGGGTTCCGTACAAGCATGAAAATAGTGCAATTCCGGAATGTAGTCTCAGATTTTTCCGAATCGCAAAAAAAAATTGTGACGCAACAACAAATTTAGTTTTCAGATTTATCTTATACTTGTGCTCTAAGACCTTGTTTTATTCAAATTCATTTTTTTTATTTTTCGGCCATTATGATGCCAAATTTCAGGATTCTGGGTCAACGGGATTTCCTCGAGAGTATCGAAAATGTACGTTTTTGCCAAATAAACCGAAGTACCAATCTTTTTTCTCGTTAACTTAGATACAAGTTTGATTTTTTCACCTCCACGCGTTCCTGAGATAAAGGGCCTTAACAGACAGACGGACAACAAAGTAATTCTATTTTCTTTTTAACTATTTTCCTTCCGTTTTTTCCTTTTCAGGTACAGAACCCTAAAGAGATAGAGCTGAGAGGAAGCAATCGCAGGTAAATCGTTATTAGATAAAATATGTCAAATCATATCTACAAAGAAAGAAATTTCAAATGCAAATACACCGGGTGAAAAATCATACCAGATAAATGTTATGAGGAAGTCTTCTTATAAAAAAAACTACATAGCACTAATATTATAAAGGCGAAAATTTGTGTGAATATTTCTTTGTTACGTCTTTAAGTTCAAATGGCTGAACGGGTTTTGATGGACGGCGAGACCATGACCTGGAATAGCACACATTATCCGGAGAGTATGATCCCTTGGGTGGGACCATTTTTTTTTCAACTCGGGCAGTGTCGTTGGCAGCAGCTATTATAATAACCTACCCATTAAAAAAACTTAGCAGTGAAAAGCTATTAGAAATTAGATTTTTGATGCTTCTTGCCGGGGATTCTCCTGTATAAAAAAGGTGATATTTTTCCCATTACGAATTTATCTGTGACGTCTTCCAGCCCCGACTTGAAAAGTGATAACATGCGTTAGCCGTTGGTTCTACGTCTGATCTCACTCCGGTCGTGGAGGATTGCTGTTCTGTCAGAATGAGAACGATGGAGGAGGTAGCATACACTTTTGCACCACAATTATGTCCCGCGTCGATAGCTAGTCTCCATTCATATTGGTCGTCAAATTCGAAATCGGTCAGGGGCGCTAGAAAAACGTGCAATCGCCCAGTGTCAGTTTCAAGTTTTCAACTTAGCAGGGTCCTTTTTATTGTCACTTATTTTAAGATAATATATGTATCGTGTTATTCCTACCACGATGCATAAATATTGCTAACTTTCACGTCAGCTAACATGCACCTTCCAATGACACGTCCATGCAGCCGTGCCCGCCATTGACACTTTCATGCAGCCATGCCTGACATTGAGACTTACTTGCAGCCATGCCCACCAATATGATACTTCTTACAGCCATACGAAGAAGTTAGCTAAAAAAAGCGGGAATTCGGGAAAGTGTGTTCTTTATATTTCTTAATGAGATTTAAAAAGGAACATGGACTATGTAACGATATTTAGTTAAAATACATTACATAGTACGTTACATAGTACAAAACAAAGAGCTTTCCGTTTCTATCTTTCTGTTAACCCGCTAAGTCCTTGAAGAGGAGCATAGAATTTTCACCACAGATTTACTAAAAGAATGAGCGACAAACGAGGAACATTTTGTGTATATAAATTTTGTACCCATGCCAAGACGGGGTGTGTCATTAGTATAAATTAAAACAACAAATACAGAGCATACCACTATAATACCCCTAGAAGACAATTTAGAATTATCTGCATACAAAACTTTCACTTACATACTCATTTTATTAATACTCTAAGTCGTATTCCATGATATTATACAATACTTTACGACCGAGTTAACCAGACAATTGGTACTCAAGTAGACTGTAAATCCAATTGGCCTGCCAAAGTAAAACATACTAAAAAACTAGTGTAAATTATTACAAATGTATGAATTACACCCCCAATGGCGCCCAACCGAACACTTAATTCATTAAACCCCAAGCGAACGGCGTTCGCTCTCTCATTGTCTTTCTATTGTGTCTCTAATTACGGTATTCGAAAGGTTAATATACCTGAGGTATAAGTACCGGCACTAATCTTTACCGCTGACCTTCACTTGCGCAGAAGTCAAATATCGGGCCTATTTAGTGGTATGAAGTAAGACGCGGGAGCGGGGAGCGTCATTAATTGGCTCGCCGCGCCATCGCGTCATAAACATCACTCGTGACTCGTTCCTGCGCTTCCTGCATGTATCTAACAACGACGACGATTGGCTCGCCAATGTATGGAATGCGCAAAGCGATCCCCACTCTGACGCCGAGCGCTGAAGATTCGTGCCGGTACTTGTAACAATCGTAATGAATTCTTCGATTAGGTACCAAAGTTTTGGGCGCATTTGGGTTAATTGAAATAGATGACGTATTTCAGTTTCAATATTGTACAAGTTTTAATTTTCAATATAATATTGATTTTATTTTACAATTAAAAGCCGACCTTGAACCGATACAGGACTTCTCTCTTTGAATTGCTCATACAAAATATATTTGCTTACTGCTTATACATAGAAAAAAAAACAAAATTCACAAAACAATAAATGCTTATACAATCCAAATACGACTCTTACACTAACAAAGGGGAATCAAAACAACTGTATTGTCTTATACTAAATAATTCAAAATCAAGGCGTATTATTATCGGAGTTGTTACGGAGGAAAAACAAATGGAGTAACCACATGACACAAAATATCTATATGTTAATATTATAAATGCAAAAGTAACTGTCTGCCTGTTTGTTACTAAATCACGCCTAAGTTGTTAAATCTATTTGTATGAAATTTTACATATAGCTTAGGACCTTAAAGACATAGGATATTTTATTAACATATCACGCGACCAAAGCCGCAGGCAGTAGATAGTATACAATAAATTAAAATGACAGCTGAGTCTTCGATGGGTTAGTCTTATATTAGCACTTTTTAATCTATTTATCAAAAGGACACTCCGTAGAATGCGAGTACAATCCCAAGTTTATGGTGTTATTGCTTTATTACCTCTTGCTAAAATACTCTTATCAGTAAGCTGGTTGTTTGTGTGCAGTATACCTACTTATAACGCTTTTCTTTTATTTTAAAATCAGTTGTCATATTTTTATCACTTTTCAGCTATGGCGGCCCTCTACATGTAAACAATCCGATTTTATATGGTTACTCCATTTATAATATCCTCCGTGATTGTTGTTCCATATAAAGTCGTGTAAATCCTTAAGCGCCGAGTTGCTTGTACAGAATGGGCACATAGTCGTCATACTCTGCTTGGTAGAAGTTGCCCGCAATAGGATCGCCCAAGTTGTATTTCTTGGCGAACTTTGAAATCGAGAACACACCGCGGTTATCGCCCGACCTGGGGAAAGGTTTTTATTAGTTAAGTCATGCGATGGCGACGGTACAGCGGTACACTGCTTAGACTCAGGCCTGTTCTCTAGGAGGTAATGGCCCGTCATCTACCATGCTAGCCCAGTGGGGGTTTGGTAGCAGTGACAAAATAAGTATGTTTTTTACTATCGTGCGGATTTATTCACGCATGCGGGCTGCTGACCGATATCACGCCTGCATGCGTATTCCACGCAATAAATACTTGTATGAAAAGGAATTTTGCAGAAGCTACGCGTGCGGAGCAATCCCGCATGCGTGATTAAATCCGCACGAAATTAAAAACAAGCATTTTTTTTTTTAATTAGTAACCACTTGTACTGTTACTGGCCACCACTGTAGGCAATATTTTTTGTTAAAGCCTTAGCCACTTGTACACGTTAAGAAAAGGCCTATGCAAGAATTCGTATCGGTGTACAGTTTTTTAGCGCTGACCAAGAAACCAATTTTGTCTGCGCTAGATACGACGCGTGAAGTAGCTCTGGTCGCCCCCTACCGATGGCGCGGTATGTGTGGGCCACAATAAATGTTCGTATATAAATCCGACAATTTTTTTATCGTGTACATGATGAATCGGTCCTAACTGTGTACAAGCGCCAACAAAATTCCAAATTATTTAGAGAGCGATTCTTTTGCAGTCCAGTTTTTTGTGGTTTTATTGTGCTAGTGCATCAATATTGTCAATGAGTTTCAGTCCGCATGGACTGTATAAAACTACAAATATAAATTACTAACTTGTTGGTAAGCCTAGGCTCATCAAACTCCAGCTTGCAGGGCTGCTTGTAGACCAAGAACACGTATCTGTGCAGGCCAGTGCCCGGCGGAGGTCCAGAGCCTACGTACTGGGACAAGGTCTCGCCCGCCTCGACTTTGTTGCCAGGAATGTTTCCGACCAGCCAGTGGTGCCATTCGCGGAACTTCGGCTCCTTTCGGGAAGGTGCGTCGGGGTCTGGAATTCATACAGAAGTTTTAAAAGGTTGACTAATAATAATAATAATTATATTCCATAACTATCACACAACGCCATCTAGTCTCAAGCTAAGTAGAGCTTGTGTTATGAGTACTAGATAACTGACAAACATGCTTATATATTTCTAAATATGTAGATACACACTATAGATATTATATTACACTCAAACACAGAAAAAATGATCATGCTCATCACACAAAACATTTGTCCTGGGTGGGAATCGAACCCACGACCTCAGGCTTAGCAGTCAGGATCACTAACCACTAGCCTAACAGTCCTGTCAAAATACCGTAAGTACAGACTTACATATTTAACCCTTCAGATACCGTCAATTAGAGACACAATAGTAAGACAATAGATGCGCGGCCACCAGTGGTCGCTTGGGGATTCATGAATTAAAGTACAGTAAATACAACTTATTGTTAGTAAATAATTTAGGACTAGTTAGTGACACTTCCCAAACATTGAGAGCAGTGCTGACGACATTAAATTAAAAATAGTCCACTTTTGCAACACCGCACTGCAGTTCAAAAGCAAGATAATTGACATTACTTCAAGAAGCTCTAAATTGGTGTGGATCTGGGTTGGCCACGTCTGCAGCAAACCCGATGTATTTCAATAAAAATACAAAAAAAAAACACTGGATAATACCGAACTAGAGGGTAATTTGAGAAAGAGTTTTCTTACCTAGGGTATTACTATGCTCCTCTCAATTTCCAATTAGGCAAAACATTTTTCTGTACCTATTTGCTAAAGCGGAGTTATGTCGTCATCCAGTAATTTAAAGATTAAACGAATTAATTCAGGAAATTCCTAAGCATACAATTTATGAGTTTACAACCTAAAACGGAACACTTAATGAAATCCGAGTCAGTTTACCTACCTTGAAAGTACTACAATGTCAGTGTTGATTCTTACGACCTGAAATGCATCATCTTTTTTTTTAATTTTATAAGCGAATGCTTGACTGCGATCCCAGCGTGCGAGCAAGCAAGAAAGATGGAGCTATGCACTCAATAAAGATAGCTCCAAACCTTTAACAGTTAAATTGAGGTCGTCAAATGGATCGCTTTAAGAGCTCGTAGTAGCGGAGCATACGGTAGAGGTATGCCCTGCTTGGGCAGACCTCCGCCGTGACCTCGTGGAAGCAATCGGCGGCAAAGGGCTCTGGTTCAGGCTATGGTCCGGATCCGGAGCGAGGAGGAATGGCAGGCGGTCGCCTCCTTTTGCGAAGCAGTAATGCTAGCAAAGGAGGAGGCACGCGTGACGGAACAAAGATCGTCACGCCCCAGCAAACGAAATTCTGACCCCGACTACCAGCCACGGTACATGCGGGCTTGCTAACGTCGAGCAATGGGTAGCCCGACGTTAGGCCGTCCGGTAATCAACCGGACCGAGCCCAGTCGTCAACAGCGCGTAGTGACCCACACGCTACTCAAAGAGATGTCAGCATACCGTAGGGTCCGGTAGGGCCGATGCCGATGCCCGCTTTGGACCGCGGGGAATTTCCGAGTTCTAGAACGCAGGGGCAACTGAAAGACAGAGGTTTGGTTTTAGTCACTAAAAGTCTGACACGCCCTCTTGCCCCACCCAGAGCGGGGGAAGTCATTGCATGATTTCCACCCTTAAAAAAAAGAGCTCGTAGTAAGACTTCTAGTAGTAAGCTAGTAGTAAGCAGTGATGCAATGGTTGATGGTGAAGCGCACCAGTTTATTAAGAGCCTATTCACTCTAGTCTTGAAGACGCCTTTTATGAATAACTACCCGCCCGCGTGGACTACAGTTTATATCGCGCGGGCAGAGACCCGTGCTCAGCAGTGGAATTATAGGTAGCCTATGTGTTATTCCAGTGTCTCTTCTACCTACCTACCAAATTTGATCTAAATCCGTTCAGTAGTTTTTGCGTGAAAGCGTAACAGACAGACAGACAGACAGAGTTACTTTCGCATTTATAAATTAGTAGGGATTAATATTATATTAATAGTTCAACATCTTTGGATAATCTCCTAGAACTTTACTAACCCGTCTCAAAAATCCATCCTGTATAACATAAAACCATTCTCTTGAATTGTTAATACTTAAATCATTTTCAGTTAAATTAAAACAAAATATTAAAACATTTACATCATTCGCGCTTAGTTTGGTAATTAAAGAAATCATTATAAATTAAGCATTTTAATAACACAATTCAATTATTTTACCAAATAGAGCAATGAATCAACTAAGTAGTATATTTTTTAAATATTAAAGATTAGTTTTTTCCTTTACCTGATTGCCATTATTATTACCGTAAAGCTTGACAAACCGTATTTACAAAACATGAATTTAACTTTTGAATAAATTTGTTAAAATTCAAAATGTTGATCTAGAATATTTTACGGTTAAAACCGGAACTAATATGTTTCCATTTCCGCATCTACCGTAAAAAAAAACCTTATAAATAAGAGGAGAAACTGACTTACTAACATATCAAACCACAGCTAAAATTACTGGGACTATCATGAAATTTTTTGACTTAGAGAGGATTTTCCAAACGCGAGCAGTAAAAGAGGATTTTCCAAAATTCACCCCTTAAGGGGATGAAACAGGGGTTCAAAGTTTGTACGGAGAATCACACTTAAACCCGGGCGAAACCGCTGGCAAAAACTAGATAAAATAATTCTTATGAAGATACTTAGGTGCTCTGTCAATTCATGAAAATTGAAACTACAAAATGAATAGGATTTTGAAATAAAGCATGTTCCCTTACGGGTGAAATAAAGCTCTTAGGATAAAGTACCCTTAGCTGTACATGCTTACATTTGTTCAGAGACTGGATGAACCACAGGATGTATTTCACATCAGTAGGATTCCCACATTATTTCCATAGGGTAACAACTCGACAAAGTAGTAACCAGTCATTGAGAGGGTGTACAGCTCATCAGGGGAGACATCCCATAAGAATGTTCGACTATCTTTAACTTAAGTAGGAGTCGGGACGTTATGTTCATAGGGTAAATGAAGGGTACAAACTCGAAAAATACTAACCAGTCATTACGAGGGTGTACAGCTGATCAGAGGAGACATCCCATAACAATGTTCGACTATCTTTAACTTAATTAGGAGTTGGGGACGTTATGTTCATAGGGTAAATGAAGGGTCCAAACTCGAAAAATACTAACCAGTCATTACGAGGGTGTACAGCTGATCAGAGGAGACATCCCATAACAATGTTCGACTATCTTTAACTTAATTAGGAGTTGGGGACGTTATGTTCATAGGGTAAGTGAAGGGTAAAAACTCGAAAAATACTAACCAGTCATTGCGAGGGTGCACAGCTCATCAGGGGAGACATTCCATAACAATGTTGGACTATCTTTAACTTAATTAGGAGTTGGGGACGTTATGTTCATAGGGTAAGTGAAGGGTAAAAACTCGAAAAATACTAACCAGTCATTACGAGGGTGTACAGCTGATCAGAGGAGACATTCCATAACAATGTTGGACTATCTTTAACTTAAGTAGAAGTCGGGACGTTATGTTCATAGGGTAAGTGAAGGGTAACAACACGAAAAATACTAACCAGTCATTGCGAGGGTGTACAGCTCATCAGGGGAGACATCCCATAACAATGTTGGACTATCTTTAACTTAAGTAAGAGTCGGAACGTTATGTTCATAGGGTAAGTGAAGGGTAAAAACTCGAAATATACTAACCAGTCATTGCGAGGGTGTACAGCTGATCAGGGGATGCTTCCCATGATACTGAAGGAATGTCTTTCACCTGGGTAGGGGTCAGCACGTTGCCTTCATTTACCTCCACGCCGCTAGGGTACTTCACCTGTAGCAAAATTGTAATAAATTATCATTTTTCTATTAAATGAAGAAAGGTTAAGTTCTAAGTTGCCTCTCACTCGTGCGAATCTGGGATAGAGTGCTAATCATTCTTGTAATAGGTACAATTATTTTGTCTAAGGTCTGCATTCAAATCGTATATTCAACATAAATAATGAAAAATTCAACGAACTTTAAATTCGTGTTGCTGGTGTAGTTATGTGTTTTTTTTTAAAGTGGTAGGTGCGTAGGTTTATTTTCGTATGGGTGACATTTTGTAGTTGGAAAGGCTTGTCGTCGAAAGTGAGATGAAAGTGTCTGTAGGTAAAATGTGACAGCTTGGGAAACGCAAATAAATAAACAGTCTCAATGGTCAATCGATCTTAGGAAAAAGGTTCAGCCTTGTACCTTTTATTCCTTTTCGAGTAAAAATTTTAAGGTAATTTAGCTAGTTATCCAGAAAATTCTGGTAATTTATAGTTTTTTTATATATTCTGTTATATATTCTACAACTTTCACGCAACGCCCCATCTGGTCTCAAACTAAGCAGAGCTTGCTTGCTATGAATACTAGGCAACTAATAAACATACTATTACATACATATTATAAATACATTACACCCAGACACAGAACAAACGATCGTGCTCATTACACAAACATTTGTCTTGGGTGGAAATCAGACGACCTCCGACGTAGCAGTCAGGGCCACTAACCATTAGACAAACAGGCCAGTAGTGATTTTCACACTATAATTTTTACCGTCATATTTGAACGCACAAATGGAATAATGAAGGTAATTCGTCATCAACATCATGTTCAGACTAATGAGGTGGAAGTGAGACTTAATAAAAAAAAATAATTTACTCGTGGTCATCATTACTTATCATTCAACACAAAAAGGTCGTTCTCGTATCTTCCACATATTTATATCCCAGATAAGCAAAACTGCACTCTGTCATCATGGTATCTTTTATGTAACATTTATTAGGCTTTCAGAAAAACAAATATTCAGATAAGTTTTATAAGTTTTGAATAAACACATTAACTTTGTCCATTAAAGAGCATCGTAACTACAGGGTATATCGAAATTCGGAGGGGTTTTTTTTTAATAAGAAACTCGTGGTCGTCGCTATGTATCCGCGGGAATTTTCTGAAAAAGAATCTCGTGCTCCTAGAACGCAAAAGACAGCTGAATGATACAGGGATGGTTTTAGTCAATAAAAGTCTGACACGTCTTCCCGCTTCAGCCTAGAGAGATAGTAGTCACGATAGTGGAGCTAGAGGGCATTGTAGACTTTCAAATCTGATTTATACTGAGCGGGAGGAGTTATTTGATGATTTCCTGCTTCAACATCCTAAAAATAAATTAGTCAAATACTAAAGTAATAAATTAGTTATCAGCTAATCAAAATTAGTACGCGTGGTTAGATTTTTTCGGAATTGACTTTACCTGTTATGGTGTTCAGGCACATAAATAAGGCATAAAATCCGCTATACGGACCATTAGAAATATGACTTTATTCTGAGTTTTTGAACAAAAATACTTCTTTCGGATCTACCACTAGGAAAAAAAGTTACCATAAATTGTTTGAAAATAAATAGGTACGGTTTTATGTATGAGATTATCGTCTGTTTAGCTTTTTTATTTAGCGGCTTGGCTTTGTATCTAATTTAATTTAAAAAGAATAATTATGTTGTGTATTGTTCGTTCATTTTGTGTTACATTGAAGAAATATAGACTGCACACTACCTCAAAACTGCTTTACCGTTCGCGTTTGAAGTTGCATATCAATAATAGTATTGAATCAATCGTGTTGAAAAAAATATATAGTATAGTTGAGGATATACTCTGATGTTCATATGTTGTAAAAACACGATTACTAAAAAAAGTCTCGATACAAAAAATTCACAAACTTCCCTCTTAAATTTTGTAAATAAAAAGCAGTACACAGTTAATACTTGACCTATTATAATGAAACTTTTTACACAAATCTAAACTAATATAATACGTGTATTGTATGTATTTAATTTAAAATAATTTTATATTTTATTTTGTTAGAAATTTTATACCGAAATATTGCGTGGAAAACGTGGACTCTGCCGCGCAACGTACCTACTAGGTGCGAGCGAGATAGTTGCGACTGTAGCTGCGAGTTGACGGGCCGTCGCGTCGATTTGAGCTGATATATACTAACCGGATTTACTTGTGGTGGCCGTAATAAACTTAAGCCTCCAGTCAGAACTAAAATTCCGTGTGCATGAAAACCTTGATTAAATAAACAAGTAAGCACTAAGAACCTAGTTGCTTATTAGATTCTAGTACTTCTCATGAACGTCATATCCGGCGAACATTACCGCTAATGACTTTTTATTCTGCTTCCCTAACAGATGTTTACCTGTGTAACGTGTTCAATTTGTCATCAAGTTATATTAATGATATAAGTATGCGTTATAATGCGATCATGTAATTTTATTATCTTTGCTAATAAACTTGGGTTAAAAAAAGACCACAGTAATATTACAAAGGTTAAAGATTCGTACACGTTTCGGCGTGAAGGAGTAACAAACGTACATACATTTGTTACCCTTTTTATCTCCGAAACGGCTGGCTCATGGGTGGGTATGTCTTGTAACAGGACAAAGGATAGAATTTTTATCCAAGGAGAATGTTACCTTGGGATAATTTTCTATAATACTTTCGCACAGACGAAGCCGCTGGCAGTAGTCTAGCTCAAAATAATTCGACTCTTTTGCAGCGGGTTTTCAACTTCATCATAAGATTGAGGCCAAGAGTAAGTTGTAATGTGCAGCACTGAAGGACTTCGGCATTAATACCCAAGTGACCAGATGGACAACCATCAATACCATTCAGATGACCAAATCCTTCAGGAAGTCTGCGGGGGGTAGACCGAAGGATCCTGATTTGAGGGTTACGAAATCGAGTTCACATCAGGTTCAAACAGACCCTGATTGCTTTCCCTCAGTGACATCATCTTGTAATCAAGACAACAAGGACGCAAGCTTGCGGAAGAATTAAGACAATACAGCTTTTTTCCGGTGCCGTCGTGTCAAAGTTAATCGAATTACCACAGGTACAACTCGTCAATCGTCTATCCAGTTTGTAACGGTTACAACTGGGTGTTTCTGCACTCAAAATAATCCATCCACCTCATCTGGTACCAAAATATAAAGATGATTTACATTTATCCAATTTCTTCTACAACAGCGCTAAAATCCATCTACACTTGCCAAATCTATTGTAAGCGATGCACACTGGGGTAACAGACAGACTCTCAGGCATAAATATATCATTTATTTATTTGATGGTAATCCTTCTATAATGGATTAAAATGTTCTCATTGATATTAGAAAAAAAAAATATAATTGTTAATAAAAACGCATTAAACCTTATTAAAAAAAGTATTTTCATAACTGAATTTATTGTGTAAATGGTATAGTTTTTGCTATATATAATTATAGTTGTAGTATCAAGTATGTAATGAACAGAGGTCACAATAGGTGAAGTTTATTTACCTAAAATTTGCTGTAGCAACGTAGTGTAGAAGAGAGAGAAAGAGAGACTGAGTAAAGGTAATTCTACCATCGATTGATAAATCTGGTAGAAACTGTCGATCGACGTTGACTAATCAATTCTGGCATCGATCGACTGGTGTGGGTAACACCCTAAGCGAGTGGAAGAGTAGAGTGTAGTTTCTTAAATCGAAATAAATCATCATTTAAAAAAGTCGGGGAAAAGTGCGGAAAAAAGAGTTTTTAGACAGATTACTTTTAGCATACTTTAACTTTTTTTTTTTTTAATTCGTATAAACTAGTGCTTGACTGCGATCCCACCTGATGGTAAGCAGTGATGCAATCTCTGATGGTGAGGCGCACTAGTTTATTAAAAGCCTATTCACTCTAGCCTTGAAGATACCCAAATTATAATCGGACGGGAAGACCACAGCAGGCAGATTGTTCCATTCCTTCGACGTACGCGGTATAAACGACGAGGCGAAACGCTTAGTCCGGACCGTAGAGGTTTCAACAACGTATGGGTGGATTGCTTCGAACCTAAACAAATACTTTAATTTCCTTGACATTTGACTACATACCCAAAAATTTTATTATGCTATTCAAAACTATTTAAATAACGAAGAAATACAAACTAAAACATCTGGACATGAAAGTTACTTTGTTTAATAACGAATAATTTTCAAAACCAATTTGCTTATCAAGAAATTATTCTGAAATTGCTTGTAAATCACTTAAATATAATACCTATGTAAGTTTCCTTCAATGTAGTAAAGTAACGAACTCTAGTAGTTGTGAGGTATTTAAAAACGTTCATATAATATAATACGTTGTTTCTTTTTTGGAAGAAAACCGTCAAATAATTTCTCCCGCCAGTGAGAGAGTACCATAAAATATGAGACTTTTACCGTCGTTTTACCCACTTATCCTTCAGTTGCCCTTAGCGGTCTAGGGACACGGTAAACTCTTTGGAACCTTCCTGGCAACCCTTGGCAACTAGTACCTTATTTTAGTCAGTATTCTAATCAAGCAATATACGAGGCTATCCTGAAGACACTTGTTTTTTAATTTTTGCCAATTTTTTTATTATTGATAGGCTGTATAACTACTATACCAATTTTTAATGGTATCTACCCCAAAGTTGCGATGACCAATCCTGTGTGTATTAAAACGCTAGTGTAAATTAACTGGTCTTATTTCACAATTCCACTTCAGAATTTTTCGACCACATCGGACATCTGTTCTACGGGCAATGTGCCTTGCCCCTTTTAATTCTTTCGGCTAGGTATATGGGTATATAGGGACCTTGAAAACTGGGATTTTAATAAGAACTAAACTATCCGAAACAAACTTAAAAGTTACTGACAAAGCTTGCACAGAAGAGTTGACACAGCTAAAAAGGAATAGGCTAACTATGTCAATCATAGGACTAATGGAAGTAATGGCCTTGGAGTAATAGATAATTTCTTAAATTATGACCGTGAACAGTGAATGTGTGACGGGCAACCTCTAATTACTGAAGTCCTTAATTTATGGCTAAATACATCTCTTTTTAGTAAGCCAAAAAGGTTTTTTGACAATAAGTAAAATAACATAGTCCAGCCGCGATTGTAAAAACCGCTCCGCGTTGTAATTCTGTCTGACATTTACTGGTATAACAGGTTTGATATCTAGGTAAAACAAACGTGTTGTCGTGCAACAAAAACTTCATTATCTTTGTACAAAAAGATGCCAGATAATTCGGATTTTTACTTTGTGTGTAAAAAAATAAAGTACTTGTGCAAGGGATCTATGGTTGTGTAGGAAATCAAAATACTTACTTGGTATGGATTTGGTCAAAGGAGATATGATTGATAATGAGGTTAAAAATAAAAAACTTTTTACAAAAAAAATTAAACCAACTTCAATGTAAGAAAAACACTGAAAAGTACAAAATAACTTTAATTTCCGAAACTATCTATTATAGAAACACCGACTTCCGAAATTAAAGTTATTTTGTACTTTTAGAAATCGGTTTAATTTTTTTTTGTAAAAAGTTTTTTATTTTTCACTTTTTAGTTATGGTAGCACTACTAAAAAGTACCTACCCTTCAGCTAAACATAAGTTACCTTATAGCCAGAGTGCATCTCATGACGATTCTAATAATCCCAAATACGATTATATTACTTGAATTTACGTTCCGGCTTTGTCACCAGATCAGTTCGATACATTCCCTCCGTCTTTTCTTTCAGTCAGCCATCGACTACACGTATAAACAAAGCAATTTTACTTGTTACGACAATTCAGCTATGATCTCATGAGGAGTTCTGTTCCATATCTTCGAAGCTCATGATCAGATCATAACAATATTTCTATGTGACCAATTTGGAAGCATAACCTTTCAATAAAAAAATAATAATTCAAAATCGGTGCACAATTGACCGAGATATCGGTGAACATGCATACAAAAAAAAACATACATTCAACCGAACATAGAACCTCCTCCTTTTAAAGTCGGTTAAAAAGAAGACATGAACAAAAACTTGTTCCAAACTAGTCACTCAAGTCAAGCAGTCTGAGTTTTTGAGAGCATTTATTGTAATTTAATCACGGATGTTATGTCGCCTAACCGCATCAATCTGCTTGAAAAGTGAGTGAGTAAATAAGGTAAAACTCTTAAGTTCTTTCTTGTAATCGGTTTTAAGAATATTATTTTCTACTTAAGTTTTGTTGCTGTACCTAAATATTTTTGGAATAGTCTCCTCGATGGAAAATTATATGAGACACCTATAGCAGATTTTCAAATCTATTGAATGATAATACGATGAATGACATGATGTAGTTCATCAACTTTTTTTAAATTTGTTTTTCGCAATGTCGAATATAGTTGGCGACATATTCAATTTAGATTAGACGCTCATAGGTTACCTATAAACAAATCGATAGACGTGAGAATTATCACAATCTACCTATGCGTTTGCGAGTGCCACAAACAAACATACATGCATTATCTCTATAATGCATGTGTGTTCGTTTGTATCAGCCTCTGCTGATAAACCCATTACACTCCTTTGCACCGCTTCGAGTATGGTTTATCACAACACTAAAATTGCGTTAAATTAGACAGCAATTTTCTGAGAATTCCCAGTTAAGTGTAAAAAAAACAAACGGTTATTTCAAGACGCACAATGGTTATAATAATATTTAATGTTTCATTGTATTATAATTATTTAAGCGTTAACTAAATTATTATGGGTTAGTGTGTCTCAGACCCCTGGGATCCTGGACCTTTGTAAGGCGTACGAGGAGTGGAAACCAACTCGCAGATTCAACGCTTTTAATGGAAAGTGGTACCTACCAGCCATTATCCCTGTACACGCTATGTTAGTTAGTGTCTTCCAAGGACAACTCCCGGTTGGTGGGAACCTATCGCGGTATATGGAAAACTAAGATATAGGGTTAAGGGCCTAGCTCCCATTTAGTGCCATTAAACAGTGACTTTCTGAAGCCTACTCCCCGGTAACGTCTGGGTCAATAGATATAAATATATTTATTATATATGTATATAAAAACACTATCAACATATGATTGTTATTATTTAATGTTATTAATATCCATCGATAAAATGGCAGAGGGTGACTTGCACAATCAAATGGGCTCTAAAAATCCCTCTTATGCTATGTCACTAAGACGAAGTGACATAGCATAAAAAGGCTACATATATCCCGAGGTGAACTCGTTAACTTATTGTAAGGGACTTCAATACAGGATGTAAAAATCTATATGGATCTGATACCGAAGATGTTACGGTTTACAATAAAGAATATTCTATTCTTATGGAACGTAATAATTCTGGTTTGCTATTTAGGATTTGTTTTAGTCGATTTTTTACATCTACATTACAAGTAGCTACTGCGACTGGTTTGCACTATGAGATCGTAGCACAAGATATCAAAAGTAAACCACTAACGTACCTACCGGAAAAAAACAGAACTCTTCCATTGTTCTAAATCTCAATGAACTGTTTAATTTCGTTGTGCTGTGCGAGATTTAGCATTTTACGTAGTTGATAACATGAATGATGTGGTAAAACGTTACTAATAAAGAATTTAACTACTAATAAAGGGGTAATATTTCACTACTAAAGGAGTAAAATCTTGCTACTAAAGGGGAAAAATCTTGCTACCGAATGGGTTTTAACTATTACCTCTACTAAATTGGTAAAATCGCGCTTCTGAAGGGGTAAACTCTCGCTACTGATGGGGTAAAATCTCGCCACTGAAGAGGTAAAACCTCGCTACTGAAGTGGTAAAATGTTCTTACATATGGGGTTACATAACGTCACTACAGGGATAAAAGTAACTGAAGGGGTCAAATGGTCTTTATTGAAAGAGTAAAATAGCGTGACTTTAGGGGTGTAAAACTTACTGTATCGGAAAAGCACCGTTAGATACTGAGTTTTAATATGTTGGTAGTACTTACAACTTTTTCCGGTGGCTTTGGCCACAAGAAAATAGGTTTTTTTTTTCCAACGAACTTTGCACCCCTTCTCATCCCCTACAGGTTGAATTTTGGAAAATCCGAGAGTGCATAGATTGCTTCTAGGCAAGCGTGTTCCATTGTCGGCCACATCATCGCTTACCATCAGGTGAGATAGTGGTCAGACGTGAGCCTATACATAATAAAAAAAAATAAAAAATCCTCTCTTAGTGCTCGCCTACGTTACACAAGGAAGCCGTGTGCAAAATTTCACGCAATTAGTCCCCTTAGTTTCGACTGTGCGTTGGTATGTCAGTTACTCTTTTTATATACTTATTTATAAATTATATTAATTAGGTATTATAAATGATATTAATTTTTTGGAGTTTATTGTTATTGTGTTGTATTTTTAGGTGATATTTTAATCTACACTAGGCTTTTGGATTTGAAAACAGATCTTAGAGTTCATCGGAATTAGCGAAAATGGATTATATTACTAGACATTTTTTAATTTACTTTTAACACATTTGTAATAATTACAATCTTGACTGTACCTAAGCACTAGAATCACTTAAACTTTTTAGTTTCCTATTTTTTGATCTCTGTGATTTGAGCTGAAGAGCTACTCATACAAATAGGGTTAAACTAGGTGACTGGGTCACATCAGCTATCGACAAAGAAAACTTTCTCAAATACGTATAACAATCTTTTACTTACCACGGCGTTTAGCCAATAAAACTTGATTGTTATCAAGCAATCAAACTAGAAGTAAATTAAAAATAAAGATTTTAATACTTACGGTCGCCAATGCAGAGGGCGCCTTCGACACGACGTCGGGGACCACCTGTTGCGCTTCAAAACTCTTCGCGATCGACGACATGGTTCTCGCAAACACCCTAAAATTGACCATAGTGCCGTCTGCTATTAACAAAACAATCGCACATCTCAATATTCGCGCCATTTTCGAAAATGGAACATAAACAAATATTGACTTTTTTTTAATTGTGGCGACGGTCAGTGGTTGCGTGCGGCGAGTGACTGGCCACTGTAGTGTACCTTGGCTACTGGTTATATAAAGTGTGTTTCTCTGACGATTAGTTACAATGGTGGGGTACAGGTGTGGAAAGAAATGTTTGTTTCTTTGAGTTTTTAATTTATGTATGAGTTGTGTCGTTTTTGGGTCTCAAAATATATTCAATACGTATCATAGAAAGCCTACCTGCTAGGTGGCAATTATGAATAAGTTTTTTATTTCGATTTGAGTCAAATGTTACCATAATTAACTACCATTTTTTACAGTTAGGTACTAAATGAAATAAATAATTATGAAAATAAAGCTTTTTACTTTGCCAACTATACTGCATTAAGTATACATATTTTTTTGTGTGATTTTATAACCTGGTAATGGAGACTTTCACAAACATCAGAAAATTTTAATCTCAATATAATTTTAGATAGATTTATAGGTAGTCATTGTGCATAAAATGGAGGACATTTTGTTGGTTTCATAATATGAAACAATAATGTTGTTCACAAAATGTCTTGATTTCCATAGTAACATAAAGGGGAAAATAACGTAAATAGTACCTACAATGAAATTCTAAGGGATTGATTTAGTGTACAACTAAATTCTTACTATAAATTGATTTAAAAAAAAAATACAACCAAAGAACCTAATTTTTTTCAAGTTGGTAAAAACGTCAAGTTGAATAGCAGTAAAGACAGTTTTATGCTTTCTCTAAGATAGCACTTTTGCAACCGACAGTACTAGCCTAAGTTGACAAACATAAAGCAAAATTACTGTTCAGACAGTGTGGGAGTCAAAGTGCCTTTCCACTGGAAGTACTCAGAAGTCAACACCATTGTTAAAGACTGACTAAGTGTAAACCAAGTGAAGACATCGCTTGATGTGTCTTTCATTGGTGTTAGACATAACTTGCAATAGTTTTATAATAATATTTTTTTAAGATTATAATTTTCATATAAGGACCTTCAATTAAATTAAAATATGAAATCAAGTCACACAGCAATAAAACAAATTAAATTAATAAAGGAAGTAATATTAAATCAAAGAACTTATTAAAACTTTAAAATAAATAATTTATTAAAATTATGATTGTTTTGTATGACTTTGTTTATAGTCACTTCAATTTCTGACAGAATCAGCTTGGTAGGTATGTTGCTATTTTGTTTTTCTTTTTGTCTTGAACTGGAAGTTTAACCCTTCAGATACCGTCAATTAGAGACACAATAGTAAGACAATAGATGCGCGGCCACCGGTGGTCGCTTGGGGATTCATGAATTAATTGAAGGTACCCATTTGTTTATTCATAGAGACACAATAGTAAGACAATAGATGTGCGAACGCCGGCATTCACTTGAGGATTCATGAATTAAACCCCAAGCGAGCACCGAAGTTCACTATCTCATTGTCTTTCTATCTATTTGTCAGTAGATAAAAGGTTAATTTTGTATTAGATATCATTTGTTTGGCCATGTTTCTCATTTAATTCTACAGTAAAACTAGTGTGAGGTTAGTAATGTACTTAGTTTATTTGAAGATAGAAAAAATAAATAAATTAGATAGTCTACTGTAAGATTTGACTTGGCATATCCTTAAAAAAAAAATGTAAGTACCTACTTAAGTAGGTAAGTGTGTAAATCGAATTAGAATGTGTATTTGTATTAAATTCAAACATCACTTCTAATTAGCTAGTTTAGTTTTTTTTTTTAATGTATTAATAAAATGTTTAATGCAATAATGTAATAATAAATTAAATTTAATGTTTTAAATTTATTAAGTCTGCCTATGTACCACAACTGTACATGAAGTTTAAATAAATAAATAATCGTTAATTCAAATGACTCTGCATTTAATTATTTAGCTTTTAATAATTAGTTTATTTGTTATTAACATGTAAATTACATATTGTTGGTTGAATGACAATTTCTCAAAATACCTCAATACAATGGTGTTAGTAGCCACAGCCACAATGGAATTCTGTGTAATTGATTCCAAAACTGCACTAACCACTATCACAGACGCTACGAAGGTATTACATAACAGAATAAATAAAACTAAACAGCCGGCGGGCGTGCAATCGCTAACCATTCGTCCTATTTTTTATTTTGAATATAGGAAAGTATGTAATGTAAATGGTCTATAATAAACAAATAATAGTTATATCATATCTTACCGGGGTAGTTTTAATAAAAGTAATTACAATGCAAATCAAAAGAAGAATAAACTTTGAACGATAATAATACGCACACTACGATGATGGCTGAGCCGGCAGCAAGTAATAGACAAGTTAGATTTTGACAAGTTGTATTTTATCAAACGTCTATCAAACCGGCACTCTGATGAGATAAAAAAATTACTATCTGATAAGAACTTATAAAAATATCTCATATATAAAATCGTCAAAAAATTGTATCTAATAGTACCCAATAAAATCTTTGGACGTACCTATTTAACCGTAAAAAGCTGTTATATAGATTCAGTATCAATTTTTATGTTATCTGTATTCGCAAGTATAGAAAAAAACTGAAAAAATCTTAAAGTATAAGAATAGAAAAAATAAATGCTTGAATCACCGCAACGTCTGCAATAATATTAGAAATGAGTTTCTACCCGGTGAACTTCGGGTAAATACCCAAATGTAGGGTTTTTACCCGGGTAAATACCCAAATGGTGGGTATTTACCTATACTTACTTTTTAGATTTTTTTTAAGTCCCACCGCCCATTTCTAGCGATTAGCGCCCCCCACACGTACAGTTCGGATCGCGGGAAACAGCACGCGCCGTTCCACCCCTCGCTCCGAACTGTGTGTGTAGATGTGCGTAGAGATGGGTTTCTACCCGGTAAATACCGCGTATATACCCAAAATACCCAAATGCAGGGTTTTTACCCGGGTAAATACCCAAATGGTAGATATTATACCCAAATGGTGGGTATTTACTTTTTGTTATATTGTTTTATTTTTATACATTTTTAGCAATAAAAAAATGTTTATCAACTATGTTTTATGCATGAAATGTACATGGTGTCGGCTAAGAATAGTTTTCTACTCTACAAATGATGTAAAAATTGCACGTCCGTATTTTTTTAATATTTTACATCTGTATTTTATTTGGGACACTTACACAGATATACAAAATTAAGAAACAACAAGTAGAACACTTAAATAAAAAAAAATTAAAAGCAAAAAAAAAAATTAAAAAAAAAAAAAACATTTTATAAGTTATTTATTGTTACAAACTTGAAAATCAGTTGAAATTTAATATTTATGTAAAAGTTACAGTTAAACTTCATTTTACAAAAATAATAATCAGGCGTTAAAATGTAAAAATATATGAAAGGAGCCGAATTTATAACAAGAAGGTGTTCAAAACATGTAAACGATCTAAAATTCAACTAAATTTTATTTAATAAATCATCTCAAAAAGTGTTTAAGGTTTATACCCATGATTTTGGGTATTTACCGGGTAAAAACCCTGTTTATACCCAAATTGGGTATTTACCCGGTTTTTACCCACCGCCCATCTCTAGATGTGCGGGTCTAACAGGGCGATCTGGCATATCGACACGAGCGCATGTCTCACAATTTTACACGTGCATCACGACCGTGTAAACGTAAATTATAAAAACGGCGGTTTGGAGCGTCAAAGCTATCACCAAAGATTTTATATATCCTACTTTTGGCCATCACAGAGTTCATTCGTTTGTTCCGTGAACATCTGTATCTCTGGAAGATAATAAGTAAGGAGTATAGTAATAGGAATTCGAGAAACAAAGCATATGACGAGCTCGTTGATTTTTGCAAGTCAGTAGGTTTTGTTTCAGCTGATCGCGATTTCGTCAGCAAATCAAATCAACTACAAATCCAGCTAATGCGATGACCAGACCAAACGTTCATCCATTTTTCATAATACTGCGTAAAAAACTTTTAAAAATTTATTCGTTCCACGCGCCAGTCCAAACTGCAGTCCATACTCTTGAATATCAATTTACATGCACAGTTCGGAGATTATTCGGCAATCCAAACCGTGAATGCATTTTTAATCGTAATTAGCACAATAGTTTGATGCGCAGTCCAAACTGTACAGATCTAACTGCGGTTCGGAACGCAGTCCAAGAAGCGCGGTCCAAACTGTACGTGTGGTATAATGCGAGTTTAGTTATGACCCATCGGTTATGCAGGACAACTCTAGAGTAGTCTGGAATTCTGGATGCGTAAAAGATACAAAAATATAATTATTTTACTAGCTTATTCGTCATTTCATCATTAAAAATGTTATAGTGAACCAAAGTGTATTCTTTGTGATTCATATTCAAATGTTACATCCGTATTCAAATACTACAATAAAAATTAAATTATTTAACTATACCAAAAATTAAATACTAATGAAAGGCCTCAGTAGCTAGGACAAGAAATTGGCAAAAAAAGCAATCGTGTCATATTTTGACATTTTGCTAATGTCAATGTCAATAACGTCATTCATGGACGGGTGAATCGAGTATTGTTTCTGCTGTGTATTTCTTGTGAATTATTATTGTAAAAGTGTTTTAATATCTTATTTTTTCCATTCTATCCGGAAATTGTCATATTCCAGCCATAAAAATGCCGTAATCTGTGTAAAATGCTACTCGGTGACATCGAACTAACAAAACGCTTATTGGTTATTGCTGTCGTTCTCGGCATAATTTTGGTTTTGAAGGAATACGTATTTGTTTATCCACTATGACTCAACATAAAGTTGCTTATTTTTATAATGCCGACGTGGGGAACTTCCACTATGGGCCCGGGCACCCTATGAAACCGCACAGGTTGTCTGTGACGCACAGTTTAGTGCTGAACTATGGGCTGCACAAAAAGATGCAGATCTACAAACCGTACCGAGCCAGCGCTCATGATATGTGCCGTTTCCACAGTGAGGATTACATAGAATTCTTGCAAAATGTGACACCTCAAAATATACAAAGTAAGTAAACGATAACACAAGTAGGTGGTAGGTAGGTGTAGTAACAAAAGGAGACCTACTGCATGAAATACCGGTGGTCGCTTGGGGATTCATGAATTAAGTACAACTACGTTATCATAGTCTAAAAAATATGCAAACAGTAAATAATAAAAACAATAAATAGGTAGTAATATT
Organism: Mythimna lalbum; assembly: GCA_949319445.1. Classification (NCBI taxonomy): domain Eukaryota; kingdom Metazoa; phylum Arthropoda; class Insecta; order Lepidoptera; family Noctuidae; genus Mythimna; species Mythimna lalbum. Next base: position 15,418,958 of record OX439364.1, read on the forward strand.
CCACAACTATGATACAACATGTGTTATGTATGAGTCCTAGTCAACTGATAAAAATACTTATATATTTCTAAATACATATATATTATAAATAAATTACACCCAGACACAGTACAAATGTTATTTGAACAAACAACTCACAAAAATTTGTCCTGGGTGGGAATCACACCCACAACCTCTGGTATAGCAGTCAGTGCCACTAACCACTAGACCAACAGGTCAGTCAATGATAACTTATAAGCAAGTTTAGACAAATTAACCCTTCAGATACCGTCAATTAGAGACACAATAGTAAGACAATAGATGCGCGGCCACCGGTGGTCGCTTGGGGATTCATGAATTAAATCAATTTGCATGTAGCTGTATGCTCCTATCAGGGGTATAACCAAATTTTTATTGATAGTCACATTTTAGGACTATATCATCTGATGGTAAGCAATCAAGAGTTTGGTATTTTTCAAAAGAGTTCACTGCAGCCCTGGCATATAAAAGGCAACTGAAAAAACACAAATAGGTTTTACTCAGTTAAAATAGGACACTCCCCCTCACTCCACCTTAGAGATTTCTAAATATATGTTTTTTTTTTGTCTTAAGTGGGAAAATAAAAAGAAAAATATAAATGATCTTTATTTTTCAAATATGTTTTATATAAAAACAATTTTACAAATCAATTTTTTCCTTAATTTAACTAGATGAGGCTGGTGTTTTCCTAGCTGACTACCCTGAGAAGAAACACCGAAACAAACTCAGGGGTCAGTCTCTTTTAAAGTCCATACAGCAAACATGTAATGGTCAAATCATATGAGAACCATGCAGATTGAAGCTTCAAATCTTTCTTCAAAAGACCATCTCATCTTTTGAAGAAAGAACTACACAGTTCTAAGTGGACCTGTCTAGTCAGAGGAAGCATTTGTCAGTATGCATGTAGCTCAACTAAGGAATACTAAGGAGTTCAACAACTTGATGAACTGACAAGTTGATTTCAAAATATTTTGTATTATTATTAACTAGAGTTTTAGTGATATAGTTTATCAATTGAATGTAATGTTTTAGAGGCACAAATAATCAACTGGTTTCCTGCACTAGCGGGATTGGATTGGATAACCTAACCCAAACCCTAGGTGATAGAGACCAGGAAACACAGAGACTCACTATTGATCGTTCATGCTACATAATAGTTTTAAAAATCTACCAAAAATATTTAATTGCAGGTTACTCCAAAGATTTACTGCACTACAATGTTGGGGATGACTGTCCTGTGTTTGAGGGTCTGTTCGACTTCTGTTCAATGTATACGGGAGCGTCCTTGGAAGGTGCGATGAAGCTCAACAACAATGCTTGTGATATTGCCATCAACTGGTCTGGTGGACTGCATCATGCTAAGAAGTTTGAACCTTCAGGTATGGAATTTTATTATCATGTGTTACCTTTTAGGGTTCCGTAGAAACGGGACCTTATTACTAAGACTCCGCTGTCAGTCTGTCAGTTACCAGGCTGTATCTCATGATCCATGATAGCTAAACAGTTGAAATTTTCACAAATCATTTCTGTTGCCGCTATAACAACAAATACTAAAAACAGTAATTTAACCCTTCAGATACCGTCAATTAGAAACACAATAGTAAGACAATAGATGCGCGGCCACCGGTGGTTGCTTGGGGATTCATGAATTAAGTGGAGTTCCCATACAAAGAACGTGACTTTTTTGCCATATTTAGAGTTTGGATATACGGGACCCTGTTACTAAGACTTCACTGTCTGTCCGTCTGTCTGTCACCAGGCTGTATCTCAAGAACCGCGATAGCTATAACAAAAAATATTTTTAGTATATCGAAATAAAATAAATATTTAAGTGGAGCACCCATACAAGGAACGTGGCTTTTTTGCTGTTTTTGCTATGGATAGTACGGAACCCTTCGTACGCGAGTCCGATTCGCACTTGGGCAGTTTCTTGTAACTACAAATCCTTTTTACACTATTCCATTTCATTTACAGGTTTCTGCTATGTAAACGACATAGTAATTGCTATATTAGAGCTTCTCAAATACCACCCTCGAGTGTTATACATTGACATAGACGTACATCATGGGGACGGTGTCCAGGAAGCATTCTACCTGACTGACAGGGTGATGACAGTCAGCTTCCATAAATACGGGAACTATTTCTTCCCTGGAACCGGAGATATGTATGAGATTGGAGCTGAAAGTGGGAGGTATTACTCAGTCAATGTACCGCTGAAGGAGGGTATTGATGACCAGAGTTATGTACAGGTTAGTTGGTTTTGGTTTTCTTGCCAAGAGGTATTTTTTATAATAAGGTTTGATGAAATAAGTTTAAGGGATTTTCAAATTTATTGTGTAACACGTAGAGTTTCTAATTTGATAACTCTCATGAATTCTAAATTCGAATTTATAGTCTATTCGCATTAAGAACATAGTGACTCATCAGTACTACTGCAGAGTAAAGACGTATTCATACTGGAGTAAAAATTAAACTATTAACTAGTGCAATAATCGCAAGAGTGTTTGTCGGATATATCCGACGTAGACAGATGAATGTGAGCCGCACAGGACCGGTCGTTGTGGCGACGGAGAGGCCTATATCCAACAATGGTCTTTCGGCTAAAATGATGATGAAGGTGGTTAAAGGTAAAATATGGTTAAATGTTTTCAGGTATTCAAACCCGTGATCTCCAACGTTATGGAGTTCTACCGGCCGACCGCGATAGTGCTACAGTGCGGCGCCGACTCGCTCGCGGGCGACAGACTGGGCTGCTTCTCACTGTCCACGCGTGGCCACGGCGAGTGCGTCAAGTTCGTTAAGAACTTAAACGTACCCACTTTAGTAGTGGGCGGGGGAGGGTGAGTTGGACATTTTTATGACTTTTGTGCGACTTTTTAAGAAATCGGTTTTCAATCGCTAACATTTCGGAGTGTGTGCTTCGGAATTGCACAATTCAATTCCGCCAAGTCCGTTCCATCATCGGACCAAGAGACGTACGACGTTGCGCCACCTGTACATTGTGGACCTCCCACCCATGCGTACAAAACTTTTTGGAAATACATTTATTGTGCGTACAGCTATGGAGTGGGATTCCCTGCTTGCCGAAGCCTGTGTTTCCTAATCTGAATACTCATACTGTTAACTGAACTAAAAGGGTTGTATTGTTGACTTTAATGATTACAATTCCGTTAATATCTACAATGCTCATTAATAGTTCAACTACTACTACAATTCCTTGAGTATGTAGTTGTAGTAGTACTTGAACTATGAGCATTGCCCTATTTTGTGGCACGCCTGCCGCGCCCACAAGGCCTTTCTAACCTCTTTCATCTTTTCTGTGTTTCTTGCCACTGACCTACAAAATGTTAAAAAACTTAACAAAATGTGAATGGAGCTCCCTAACCTCCTTCGTTATCACAATATTATGTTGTGCCAACCCTTCTTATCCCAATTTGGATAATGTCAGATAAATGATGCTGACTTCACTTACCGATTATACAGAGTTATTTGTAAAACACTAGCAACCTCTAGAAGTCTCTGAAAGTTGTTGTTTATGACGTTCTTAACATAGTCCTAAGAGGTTGCTAGTGTTTTACAAATAATCCTGTACATCACCATCATTTTCTCTATTTCAGGTACACACTAAGAAACGTGGCACGATGCTGGACCTACGAGACCTCATTGTTAGTAGACGAGAACATTTCAAATGAACTGCCCTACACCGAGTATTTGGAGTTCTTCGCACCAGACTTCCAACTGCATCCAGAGATCAACAGGTAAACATTTTTAAATTAATCAAAATCGTAATTGGGTTATTCTCAAAGTCAAAGTCAAAGTCAAAATATTTTATTTCACATAGGCCTACATGGGCACTTATAAAACGTCAGAAGCTAGTGCACGGTTCCAAATTGGTCGTTTCCTATGGAGAAGAACCTGAAAATTCTGTCTGTTAATCAATTTTCGCGGTCGTACTTAAAACAATAATGATGATGGTTTCGTTACGTTGCAAAGGAGAAAGCGCCGTACGCAAGCCAAGCATCTACTGTAATTATGGATTTATATCGAGCCAATATCGCAGACTTATCGTAAGCGTGAAAATGCAAACTTATGAACTAAATCATAGCCTACATTCGATATAAGATCTAAAATGCATTTTTATAAGGATGTCGCTTACGATAAGTCGGTGGCAAGGGCTCGATATTTAATTAAAGAGTGTTTTTGGATTCTTGTATGTATATTTTCATCCTAGAAAACATGCAACTAGCAAAATAATAAGCTTCTGTGTAATCTTACAGTACAAACAACGCGAACAGCAAGCAGTACTTGGAAGCGATCTCGAAGCACGTGTATGACAACCTAAAGATGTGCCAGCATTCGCCAGCGGTACAGATGACGCATGTGCCAGGTACTTTTATAACCCTTTAACCGCTTATGTTGAATTAATCCGACAACTAATGTTCGGGTGTATTTCGTCAGCGTCGTATATTTACGCCTAATTACTCTATCTTATAGAGGAGGCCTGAGTCCCTGCAGGGAAAACATTAACGGATCGAAGCTACAGGGGCCAGGGTTATCCGAAAGGGAGCTCCAGCCCAGTTTGAAGGCTAGAAGGAACAGGGTGGGTTTTTAGTCAGTAAGAGTCTGACACTATCTCCCGCTCCGCCCAAGTGCGGGGGTTGTCATTGGATGATTTTCCCCACCATTTAGATTCACAATTTAGATTCTGATTAAACATAAGGTTGTCTGGTAGATATTGTTGTCAGCGATGAGACATTGTAACTATAGATTTAAGTTAGTTTAAAATTTTTTTTACTTTTTTGGTGTATAACAAAATTTCATCTATTAATTCATGAATCCCCAAGCGACACCCGGTGGCCGCGCATCTATTGTCTTACTATTGTGTCTCTAATTGACGGTATCTGAAGGGTTAAACCATCCACAGGCGACTTCTTCCCCGACGAGTACAGAATCAAGGACGAGCCGGACCCCGACGTGCGGATCAGCCAAGAGGAGGCTGACAAAATAGTGGAACCCAAGAACGAGTTCTATGACGACGAGAAGGACAACGATAAGGATCCGCCGGCTGAGCCCAAGGAGCCATAGCATACGAACGGCCTGACTGACCCACTGGCCATTTGACATGAAAAGGGTTAAAGGAGATATAGGAAGACGTTTCTTAGTGAATGAGTGACTGTTGGTGATTTTGTTTCTAGTGCTGCGAGTGGGTTTGTGGTGTTCATTGCCTTAACTAGGCAGGGCGCAAACGTGGACACTTTTGTGTCCAGTGGCGTAGCTAGGTGACCAACGGCCCTGTCTTCTTCTTGTCTTGAAATCATCAAATAAAGGAGAGGTTATTATTGAACTTGAGAGGCTCTTGATGACGTGAAAGTGTGTGTCGGATTTTTACTCACTTAAACTAGTGGCCATGATTAAAGTCGTGTTGCAACCTAGATTTGAATTTAGATTTCGAAGGTTTGAGAATTTTTCGATAGTTCAATATTATTATTATTTTCGGTAGGGGGGGGGGGAGGTTTCGGGGGCCAGAAGCTTGGAGGCCCCTGGCCACTGCCCCGCCTAGCTACGCCACTGTTTGTGTCTTGTGTCAGATACAAGCTACCAATGAATATTTGATTTCTATAGAACCAGTATGAAATCATCTACTCCCTGCGCATACATAAACACTTTTGTTTTTGTGTCCAGTTGCTTCCACTTAACACATTCATGACGATCAAAGTGTTCGGTGTCGGTAACTGGAACAAAAAGTGTTTCCGTTTGCGCAGCGCCTAAGCGAAGCGGCGTGATCGGAACAAACAATTGATTTATTGCGGTGGGAAATTGTACGTTGGTGTGGTGCGGCGACTAGCGAAGCGATGCGGATGCGTTTTTGGTTTGATAGCTTTGGCATGAACTCTTGAGGTGTGGTGGCTTGTTTTAAATAAATTGAGGCTGAAGTGGCTACTTCGCACGCACGTACAACAGTATACGATGTGCGGATCGCTTCGCATTCGCGTTGAACCCACGTAAGACGCCCCGTAAGTTGAACACTGTTTTTTTAATGGTTTAACCCTTTTCTTATGGCTGTTGAATTCGTTTTATGCATCATAAAAGCTTGTTATATGTATGCAAATATGCATAAAAATTGGCGAAATATGCGAAATTAAATTATACAGTTTAGGAATCCAAAAAAAAGAAAAGTAAATCTTCATTTTTTTTACTTTTATATCAGCAATTTTTTTTTGTTAGCCTGTCCAACTCCTGGGCAAAAGCCTCCGTCCATTCCTTCCATGTGTCGCGCGCCCAGGCTTCCTCTTGCCAGTTCTGGCGGAATCTTGTCTGGTTCGTCGCACAATCTCCTTCGTGGTCTGCCGCGACCCCGTTGTACTGATAAATCTGAGACTGAATTAAATAATAAAAAAACTGGTGCCGTAAGAGAAGGGTTGATGATTTCCATTAGATCCAGATTTATTTACCGTAAAATCTGAATGATTTAGCCTTAAGATAAAATTAAGTAAATTAGATATTTAATTAATCATTTGCACGTAAAATACTTGACAAATGAAATTTATTTTATGAAGCCCACGGTTGGGATGTAGGTTGTACAATAAAATCGTTATTTATTGTTTGTGAATGTATAATTTAATGTATAGTATAGGACTTACACTTGCAACTTTAAAGGAATTTTCAGTAGTACGACTGAAAATTATCGTCGTAACGGACAAACAATGCGCTTTTGGATTTTCAACGTTGGACCCAGCGTGTAGAGTTGAATATCCAACGCTACAACTTATATCCTTTACGACATTTGAAACTTCTGGAAAAATCATGCACTTACTATACAGTTTATGTTTGCAGGTGATACAAATACAAAATTTTATGAATATTAATAACGATAGCCAGTTTTCCTCACTGGCCAGCGATCGTAATGCCTTATAAGGACTGGCGCATATCGCACTATAGGGTTTTCAATGACCAACGAATATTAGGTTGCTTAAAATAAAAACCGTGGAAGCTCACCACTCTCCATTTTAATGCGCTCATTATTATTAATTAGTATTTTCGACTCTTTCAAATTCTTGAAGGACATTTTGCGATAGTTTTTCCGTTTTCATTTTTTGATAGGCAATTTGGCATCGTGTTTTTTTTTCGTATACTGTGCCCAACGAGGTTAATACAAAATCGCTTTTGACTGTAATATAAAGAATACCAATTCTCAGCTTACCAAGTCTCTGGTTCATTAATATGCTGTCAAATATCTAGTTCACTAAAATATTTTATAAATTGAAAAATCTTATTGATTCCTCTTTCGAGCAACGACTTACGTTGCTCGAAAGAGGAATCGTTAAGATTTCTAGGTAAGTAGATAATTTACTTACGACCCGCAAGCACGCTTATGGCTCATTTACATTAGGTCGTATTCGATCAACAACTACTTAGGTAGTGTAAACAGGTTTTCGGTTAACCGTATTCGGTCACCAACTAGTGTAAACGGGTTTTTGGTTAGCCGCATTCGACCGTAGCCCGTGTACACAGTTCGGCTGAATGCGGTCACCGAATCCGGTAAACCGACAACTTGAAACGGCTAATTCGGTGACAGACTTGAATGTAAATGCATAATAATTATCATAGTAATGTATTAGTATCGTACAAGTTTTTGCCGCTGTCTTCCTAAACAAAGATTTTATTTAGCTCATGAAGTATAAGATGTAAATTAAATTGCTAATAAGATTCTCAGTGCCTACAGTGTAGGTTAGATGATATTGTGTTTCGTAAACATAATCAGATAATTAAGTAAAATCATTCCTATTATTATTATATTTTGTAAGCAGATAGGTATGGTTGGTGTTGACTTACCTATATTAAAAAATTACCACTATTACAGTGAAATCAATTTCAAGAGTGATGCAAGTTTTTGTCGGGATTTTTTCGAATGAATTTCAGTAACGGTTTTAACTGTTTGCAAATGGATTCTAAGTGGTTCTATTGTGATGTTAAATTGGTGTAGTTTTGTAACTAAGTCTGCACAACTTGACAATATCAGGCGCGATCTCTGTGAAAAGGACTTGTGTTTCTTGTAGACTATCTCGGCGAAGCTTGCCTAGAAGACTGACTTATGATTTTAAAAAGTAAATTCTTACTTTCTAAATTTGACACTGTTTAGTTGGCTACATGCTATTGCAAAGCTATATTAAAAAAAAGGATACGTATGTACAATTTTCTATTGTCCAATATATAAATAAATACATACACCAACCTATATAGTAGGTAATATTCATAGATTTTAAGTAGGTATGTGTTAATAATGATCATAGCTTGGGTTCGAAACAAGTCCAAATTAAACATGATAAATATTTATTATGTCGTTCTAGGTTAATCTTGTTTTCTTTATTATTTAATAAGTTGTGAATATTGTAAAAATGCGTAATAAAATAATTTTATTATTTGAAATCATTATTTTTAGTTTAATTCCTCGTTTAGTTTCCTGTGCCAGTAGTTTGGAAGGATAGGAACAATTGAAACCAATTTATCGTAAAAAATAATATATTTATTACTAATTAATTGATTACAATAAATACATTTAGAATGAAAATTCTAATAACTACCGAGCTTCAAATCCAAATTGTTTTCATTTATGTACTTGTGTACGTCGGACATCTCCTCTGAAAAATCAACTGTAAACATTTGAAGCCTTTCGCATACGTGTATTATACTTTTTACCACATGCTTTGATACCTCCAGGGTACAATCCAACCACAAATAGTTAACATTCCTCAAATGTCCCTTTTCTAACAAATGCAATAATGTCTCATCTATATTAGTCTTTGTTTGATACTTCAAAACTAGTCTTTGCAAGTTATTTGTACATTCTACGAAAAAACTCAACATTTGGTCTATATTAAAATTTTCATTACCTATTGTTAAATTCCTGAGTTCTGAGAATATTTTATTTGGCCGCCGAAAAAACCTGGGTATTACTAACCATTTAGACTGAGTCATTAAACAGAGTGTGGTCAAGTTTGGACAACACCTTCCTAGCGACAGAACGGCGTCTAAAGTTAGCGAGTGGTCAATCTCCCACAGGGAGAAGTGTGTGAGGTAACTGCCTTTGACCGTTAATAGCTGCTGCATTGAATCCGAGTAGGAAAAAAATGAAAGATCCAGTCTATTCAGTCTCAACTCACTCATCGAAATCTGTTCTAAAATTGCGTCTTTATTATGTTCCGATAAATGCGTAACCGACAGTTCTCTGAGGAATGGGCATATTTTGATTAACTTCCTAATACCATCCGCTGAGGCGAAATGACAGTTAATTTTTCTAAGACTCAAAGGCCCTATGTCCATAGCACTACCGATGAGCGTGGAGCCGATGTCGCAGGACTCGATGCGGAGCTCCTCCAGGTAGGGCAGCGCGCTGATCAACATGATAATGCCAGTTTGTGACACGCAGCGCCCGATACGAAGCGCGCGCTCATTTCGCGGGGGATCCATTGCCAAGATTCTCAACTGTTTTAAATTCGTGATAAAACAAAGACCTGCGTCGGAAACATTCCTAATCAAAACAGAAGCATTAAAGAGGGATTTGCAGATGTCTACTCTAGAGACAATGTTTAATTCTTCGAGTAAGGGACAGCTTTCGCCGATGACCTCGAGAATCTCGTCAGTGCAAATGAACTTGAGATCGAGAACGACTAAGCGGCTGAAGGTGGACAGTGTCGATATCCAGAAGCGCTGGGGTATGCTGTTATCGAGGTCGCATTTGCGGAAGACGGTCATGTTGGGGTGCGTCAGCACTTGCAGCTGAATGCGAGGGTCGCCGCGATACTGGCAGCATGTTCTTTCTGAACAGAGGACATCGAATAACCTGAAAAATAGAAAATAAGTAAATATTTTAAATTAACAATGGGCTCCGAATGTCTATGTTATTACCTTGACATTCAGAATTACGAAAAAATTTTATAGTGATATTTAAACTGGTTTTAGGCGAATATCACACTGCCTCGCATCACGCTGCATGTTGCGTATCTACGCATCTACGCGCGTAGTTGCGTTTTGTGGATTCACGGCGGCTCTGACTCATTTCATCCAAAATCACGCACGGCACTATGAGACTCAGTATGCCATACCTTGGGTTTCGCCCCGGACCCACGCGCGTGTGAGCATGGTTCTGCGCTTTTAGGCGCGTGATCTGCATGAACGCACGTGGATGCATTTTGTGTGTTGGACCGTGTGTTTTTCAAACGGAGATACAAGCAACATTAAATATGCATTCACGCGTGTGGTGCGTGACAGTGTGATAATCGCTTTATTGTTGAAAATCTGTCTCCTGCAGTCTTTTTAGTTTTTATCTTCTACTAGCTTTTGCCCGCGCGGCTTCGCTCCCGCTCTTATCTACTCTACCCTACTCTACCGTATCCTATGTCCGTCACCTGGCTCTAAGCTACCTACCAACCAATTTTCAGCCATTTCTGTACAGCCATTCTTGAGTTATAAGTGTTGTAACAAACACGACTTTCTTTTATATATATAGATTTAAAATAATATTATTTTGGGACATACATAATACATTTCTTAGAAGTGCAAGTTCTGCATAATTTATCTTTTGTTTTAAGGTATGCGCTGTCTTCGGTCTGTTAAAGATTTGAAGTGTGGTGTAGTTAATTTATGACAGTAATTAAAATATTTTAGTGCAATCTTGTAAAAAAATTGTATTCTTTTTTCGCACATCAATCATTATTTTCTTATTTAAATACAATGTTCGAACAGCAATGATTTTGCATATTAGATTATTCTTATTGAAACGAGGTAAAGGAATAAAAATTTAAAAAATAGTACTCTCAAAACTATCAAGGTGAGCAAAGGTTAAATAGTGTACAGCCAGTTGCATTATTTTGTTGCCGTTTTTACTTTTTTATCCAAATTGGGTAGCCATCATCCAAAAAAATATTGCAGGAAAGTGGTTAATCAATTTATGCAGTTGCATGTACGTGCCATAGACGTTTTATAGCCTTGAATAATATTTGAGATTGCACAATAATTTTATTTTATCTTGGTAACAATACCTACAGTCATAAACTATTTATGGAACAGTGCCAATTTTTACAAGTTTTTAACTCAGGAGACAGATTTCTGAACAAATTCTTATTTTTATGGTAAAAGAAATTAACTGAAACAATTGCAATTCTAAAGCATATTTGGTAAACTAGTGCTGGCATGAAATTAGTTTTTTGTAGTATGCTCAATCTTTTTATATGTATAGTTTTTATGCCAAAAAGTGCCATTACTTCTGTATCTATATTGTTTAGGTCCATAAGTATTTAAGTCATACTTAACCCTTCAGATACCGTCAATTAGAGACACAATAGTAAGACAATAGATGCGCGGCCACCGGGTGTCGCTTGGGGATTCATGAATTAAACAAAAAACTTCAGAGCGCTTATCTTTAGAGTTATGATAACAATTGAATACTTTACATTGACAACTATGTTTACATGATATGGAGAACTTAATTACACTCCAACAGATAAGAGAATTTGTGACATATTTAAAGGTTATTTCCAAAACAAGAGATTAGCATATCATTCTAAATTTAAAATGCAATGGTTCATAAACAAGAATAGTAAACAAAGGCATATACCTGGCTGGTAGCATTATCATCAATTGGCATTTTAAATTAAACGCCTCCCTCTCACATTCGTGGAACTGATTCTCAGGATACGTCTTTTCAATAACATAACAAGCTGAATTAATAAGACCAATGGAACTTTTAACACACAACTGAAACAGACTACAGGGTTGCTTAGGAGGCGACATCTCGACGCCCTAAGCTAATAAAACAATGGCAATGAGACTCGTCTCGTAGTGTATGAGTATGCTAACTGAGTTAATATTATCGAACAATAGAAAAGATTTAATTAAACATTATCGATTAAAACTAATTTGTAACTTTGTTGTTTTATGCGATGTTTCGCCATCTAGCCATCTATTGATTTCTTTATTTCTTATTTTTTTGACAGCTTTGAGCTATGGCGTTTGACAGAATTCAGAACCCGTTTCTCTATGCTCTGCTGTCAGAAGATTGTAATACTTTTGGTTTGGGTACTAAGTTTTTTAAGCCATATCATATTGTACCTAAGTAATTTTTTCCATTCGGATGTAATACATCCACGTGCTTTTACAGATATTAGTTTAACGAATAAGTAAAAAAGTCGGCTGAGTGAAACTGACTCGCCCACAAGTGGTGCATGATATGATTAAAAAATTTGAAGCAACCTCGTCGCGGTGCGTTTACGACATTGTGTGACATATCCTGGATTTATTAATATGATCCAGAAACAAAGCATAAGTTGACATTTTATTTTTAGAACTCTTGCCTCGTCGGACTTGATATTTTTGATTATGGTGGCCAAACTCAGTAAAAAATTAGCCAAATACGCAGGATATAATATTATATCATAGTGAACGCGTGCACGCCCAAACACGGTGCACTCTCTGTTCCTTTATTCTCATAGTTCACTGGAACGGCAATCTGATTTCGTCGGAGGGCGCGGGACTAACAACTTTGAGTATTTAATAGAAAAAACCTAATAGCACTTTTTGCCTTACTTGGAAATCAATTCAGGACCCAACGGTCAACCTCGTTTGCGAACTCGAGACCAACGAAGCAGTTAAATTAGGTACTCTATTATCATCAGCGAAGTTGCCTTTAGCGTTTTAGGGCCACGATCACCCATCATAGATCAAAGGGTCCAAAATGGAACCCTTAGTAAGCAACGTTACAGGCAAAAAGGCTCCAAACATAATTAGTACCCAAGCCAAGTTGCTAATTTGTAATAGCTAACGCTAATAGAAAGCTTCAAATGTAAGGGAATGACGTCATCTCAACGCTCAACTAATAATTCGACGAAACCTTGCGTCGAAGCGTTTGACGCAAGCGAAACCGTTGTAACCTGGCTAGGGGGCAATCAGGGCTAGCTTAACGCTCTTAACGAGAAGGGATGCTAGATGATGATGATTATATGCACGGTGGTTATTTTATTTTGTTTGGGTGGCTTACAGCTAACAATACAAGATAAACGACAAGATAGATCATGATGAGCCAATTACAAGCCTCCACATATAGTATAGGAGTGTTGTGGGAAGTTGCAGTTACAGAAGTAGTTATGTAACCATCCAGCGGATAACTTGGTATAATCTAGTCATCACGACATGATGGGTAAATTAAAACTAAGTGATTGAGAAAAGTTAGGATTACTTTTAAATATATTTATGTAATCTAAATAAAACTACTATAAACAGACATTAATCTAAGAAAGTATCACGAGTAAGATTTACTAAGGTACATTATGAAAAGTAAACAGTAATTGCGCTAAATTAACAAGAGGATCTAGATAAAATTACATTCTACCAGCGATAACAGTTATTATAAATGTTTTAGGAAAAAAAAATATCATGCAATAGCCCGTTGCCCGTTTACCACATCATCATCATCATTATTACAGTCGCAGCATAAGCAGTTGAACATTGAACATAGGCCTCTCCTGTGTGTCGCCAGAACAAACGATCAAGTGCATTTCGTATCCTTCGGATTGTCGCGAACCGTAATTGGTTGTTGGGCCCTTTGCGGAATGCTTTCCAAAGCTGTGTCTCATGATACCTTTTGGCCCCATCCACTATCTGTTCTACGAGAATTATGCCCTTCCCTTCCCTTTTTAACGATTCTTCATGGTGATGACGGTAACCTTAACTACGATTATCATTAAATCCTAGTTAGTTGCTAACTTTGGTTCATTGTGTCTGAAAAACTTGCTACTGGCTTTTGCCTATGACTTCATTCGCGTGAATAAGGTTTATTGAGGACAAAAGTCGAAGTTGAAGCCAGATAAAAAGGAGGCTAAGTCCTTTTTAGGGGTTTAAGCAGCTTACTCCGTAGTTTAACCATGAAAGTATAACAGACAGACATAGTTACTTTCACATTTATATTATTAGCAAGGATTCAACCTCGTCTTAGGTAAGTCGAAGTTAATAGGTTAACTCTGGTGTACAAAGTGGGCATAAGTGTAATTAGGTTTGAAATGCGCGATCAAGAGTTAATGGGTCAATAATGCGAAAATATACTCGTTATCGCTAATAGAATGTCGTCTTGTGTAGAGCCAAATATCAACTTACTACTCTATATCACTATCATGCTACCGCAACTTCAGAAGCTTCATCAGCATCATCAGAAGCAAGTTTTGCGTCTCCCTCCTGCAACTTGCCCCTCTTACCCTTAGCAAACATGATCTCAACACCTAGCAACACTACTGAAAGAAGGGCTCCAAAAGCAGTCAGGGCTAGCAACGGTGCTATATCTCCCAGTTTGACCCTCTCAGCCAGAAGGGAGGCCCTGCACGGTGGTTGCGGGACCCTTAACCGATTAACCAGGCGCTGCCCTAGACCGCTTTCCAACACCCGTCCTCCGGCTATGCGTAGGACTTCTGCCCATTGTCCGTCTTTGGTTGTTTGTACCCAGGTTAACACCTGCAAAGGAAAATGGTATATGTTATGCACGTATAAAAAATAGACTTCAGTTCTGCTCTGAATTTTTGTAAAATATTTTTATAACTGTTGATAAAACTATTGAATTTATAGAGAAAAGATTCTAGAAAAACCGGCTGTTGCATTCTTTTTTAAAACGTCGTCTCACACTAGGAATTGTTCTGTGTAGGTGCGTTCACAAACATGTAAAACTCACATACAGACCCCAGATCTGGAACTTCTATCTGTAGACCATACAAATATTTGTTCCATGCGAGAATGAAATCCATGCCGTCGTTTGTGTCGTGTTCAGCGATAGCCGTCTGCACGTTAGAATGAACTGACCTAGCATTGTCCAGAATATCAAAAAGCCAGTTTTTACTAAATTTAAGGGGTTTCTATATAAATATCAGATATTTGGTCAAAAAAGTAGGATAATTTAAATGTTTTGAATAACTTTGTTCTCAATTCCTTTTAAAGCTTATCCAACTTACTTCAGGAATAGTATCAACATGCTGCAACTTGCAAATCTCCTCATCACTGAAGGTCTTAAAATGCGGATAAATCAGGTTGTACTCGCTGTGGAAAGCCATACTCCCTTGCCGAATCAGCTCCACGCCACGTTCCAGCTCTTGATAGAAGTGTGGTGTAATCTTTTTCTTTTTCAAGTATTCGAGGTCGTCCCATGAAGTTTTCACCTGTTGTAAGCAGAATCGTAAAATACATTATGGTTTTAGTAGGGTTAACCATTATCGTGGCGTAAGGCCCCTCTTTGAAGAGTGGTCAAGAGGCACCACGGCTTCCTTACTTTCTGCAGGGCCTAACCATACACGATTGTTTCGGAAGGTTCCTATATAGTATTTGGTGGAAAGAAATGTTTGGGTGTCACCATTATGCAGATCGCCCGTAAGACACGGCGGAGGTCTGCCCCGCTTGGGAAGAGCACCATCGTGTCGTGTCTCGTATGTAGGTGACCGTCGGCGGTCGGCCCTGGTTCAGCCCATGGTACGGAATGAGAGTGATTGGGAGGCGGTCACCTCTTTTTTGTCAAAGCAATGATGTGAGCAAACCGTAAGGTGGAGAAAGGGACGCCAGAGACGCCCTGGGCGTCGGAAGTTGCAGACTGATTCCTTGCCATCGTAAGCGCGGGCGGTGAGTAAAGGGTTGCTCGCCGCCCGACTGTCCAATATGGACCAAGTCTGCCAAGTTATGTTCCACGCGCATCACAAAGAAATATCAGCCAGAATGATGGGACCAGTTATTGCAAAGGTTTGCCAGGGCTGTGATTGTTCGAATCTTTGTTGTTTGTCTGAAAGCATAACTGTTTTTTTTTATGAAACTGAACATTATAGTTGACTGGGTTTTTCCATTTCTTTTAGCTGCATAGCTATGATTTTTAACAGCTCTATATCTCGTACGTATATAAACAATACAAATATCTTTACACTGTATTGTTAGGTATCCAACTTACATCAAAAAACAAATATCTCATATCATCATAATCTTCTGAGCCTATGGCGTACTTGGACTCCGCGAGCGCCCTCAAGGAGTCCGGCCCACCTCGCCCAGTGCTCATCAGTGCAGAGATGATGGCTGAAGAGTAGTACGCATGCACCAACATGGCGCTCACTGAGAGGACTGTGAAGGCGAAGCGGCCTGATCCACCTTCAGGCACTGCGCTGGCGTCTGGTGAAAAATGAGTAGTGCATGAGAGAAAGGAATCTACAGAACTTGTTACTAAATATACAAAGTAGAACGAGGAAGAAGTGGACATACAGATTAATTAATTAAAACATTTTTAATAAGTGCTGAAAGCTTCAATAGTGAAAGTTAGGCATCCATAATGAAATAATTCTGGTTGAAATCTTGTCTGTATAAGAGACTCTGCAGTGAGACATAATACAGGCTGGTATAATCATTATTCTACAAACAAACTGCTGTTTCGTTATTAATAGTGAAAATTGGTCAAAATACAAACGAGATATAAGAATGACAAATAAATAAAATATAATTGTATTTCTCGTCAAAACACCATATACTTTCGCGGCCGTATCCATTGGGCGTTATATATAAAATAATTGCTTCGCAAATACAAACATTGCAAGCTAATCCCCGTTGTATTTATTTAAATGCAACATCAGGACTGTTTTTGAAGTTGACCGTCAACAAATCTTACCTTGCTGCAACCAGGTAGTAAGTACAGTATACAACGCTCCATCTTTTTCTCTGGGCGACTTGGAAGTGATCCTCTCGACTATCGCCAGGACGGCCATCATCGCTAGGCAGGACCACCACACAGCGGGAGAGAATGGCTCCAAGTACATGTTGCTGCTGCTTTCTCTTTCCGACAAGTACGTGAAGCCTACCCTGTTTGATAACGTTTTATCAATTAACGAATCATTTTGACATACATAAAGCTTATAATACTTAGGCTGATATACAACTAATTAGTTAGTTACTACTAATTATATTATTATAGTACTAATTATTCCTGATGCGATCACGCAAGGAAACCTCCTTTCCATTGCCCTTTGAGTGACTTGGCCTTCCGATGAGGCCCATTGTAAGCGACCACGTTTCTGAGCCATATGTCATCACTGGCAACACGCACTGGTCATAGACTCTCTTCTTGAGACACTGTGGTATATTGGAAGAGAAGACACCGCGCAGCTTCCTGAACGCTGCCCAGCCGGAGTCAGATTCGACCTCTTTCTCGAAGTTAGACCTACCCAACTGGACCGTCTGTCCCAGTTAAATGTAGTCGTCCACAACTTTGAGTGTAGAATCTCCGATCTTGATAGGAGTGGGTGCTACTTGGATGTTTGTCATGACTTTGGTTTTGTCCATGTTCATTGTAAGCCCACTCTTTCGGAAGCTCTACTGAGGTCACCAAGCATTGTGTTGAGCTCCTTCGTTCCTCCGTAGTCTTGACTACTATTCCGTTGGCAAACCGAAGGTGAGTGATGTACTCGCCGTTGACATTAATGCAAGGGTGACCGCTAGAGAGTTAAAACTATAATTGCAAGAAGAGGCTGATAAATCGTTGGAAGAATAAAACAGATTCGTAGTTAGATGACATCAAATAAAAATAATAAATTTCAAAATAAGAACAAACCAAAAATTAATCTCGAAACATTGAAGTAAAACATCGTAATCGTAATGAAATGTTCTAGAATCAAAAATTCTAAGACATATGACGTTCATCAATCCGCACCAGGCCTGCGTGATAGCATACGACTCATTCCCTGTCCTAGTGAGAGGCCTGCGTCCCAGCAGTGGAAAGATTATAAGGATAATCATGCTTACCTATACTTATGCTTAACTTCATACCTGAATGGCCATATCGGAATGATAAAGTCAAGAGTAAAGGTTCTGGCCCACAGAATGCGCAGTATTCCCCCGGAGATGTCAGCTTCACCTCTCCCCACCATCACGTACATACTGTTGTTATTTATCCCGGCTGCCCAAAACTCAGTCTCTATCAGAACAACTCTGAAAAAAATCTAGTATTGAATTGCTCGTTATGTATTTTTCGGTCAATAAATAATTTCCATGCGTTACGTTGATTTATCTTACGTCACAGAAAAACAAATCAACAAACATTTGCAATTATAACATTTAAGACCAACTAGCTCTTGCCCGCGGCTTTGCTACCGCTCTACCCTACTCCACCCTACTATACTTTACTCTACCGTACTCCCTACCGTGTAAAAATATATATATAAAATCAAAACTTGAACGACATCTATACTATAACACAAAAGAATACTGATGTTCTTACTGAGCATTCACAGCTTCAGCAAGCAGCACTGCTGTCATGTAGCCGCTGCGGATCCCAGGGTCCTGATCTGACTTAGTCTCGTCCTCCAAGAAGTCCACTAAAGATCCGTCATACTTGTCACTCGAATAATGTCCTACCTGAAGAAAATCGTTATTAGCCCTTGGTAATAAAAAAAACTGATTATGTAGATTTATTTACTTATTTTTAATCTTCACACACACACGCTCACTCTTGTTGAAATTTAAGTGTGGATTGGGTTCTCATTGATCTATCTATTCTATTTTTAATTGATGGCAAAAATTGATCTGTCACTTTGTTGCCGTGTGCGGCAGCTGTTATTTTAAAGTTAGAAATAACTGTCGAATAGAATAGACTTTTATCACTAGATGGCGTTAGTTTTGGTATTCTATGATCCATTTATTTTTGTCAAATAATAATATTACATTTATATTTGAATTTCATGTAACATTAAATCAATGTTTCAAATATTTATATTATTTTGTTAGGAGTGTTATGGTTGCTTTTAACATGTACCGATTCGAATAGTTTACTGTTTATGTAGAGGTAGCGCGCTTAATCCGGTCTTCACTCTGCTTTCTTGTGATCCGGTGACTCTAGCAGTCAGTCAGTTCTTAACCGCGTCACAAGCAAATCAGGGAAATTAAAAGTGATTTGTATGAACCAAATGATGAAATTTTTCAATGAAAAATACAAAAAAACTTACGGGTGTAGCTATTCTCAGAGGATATCTCTTCAAATCATTTCTTCGAAGTATTCTGTCACGCTCGTGCGTCAGTACAAAGCCCGTGGAACTGGTCCAATATGCCCATAAGTTTATAGCTATGCCATCTCTCGGATGCACGTAAATGTCAAATATATGGATAGCAGTCCTTCCCTCCATAGTCACAGCTAAAATATTATAAAAATAATTAAACATAAATAAAGAATGAATACGAGTAATAATCGAAAACGAAGACAGAAGAGCCGAACCCAAATAAATGGGATTAGGTCTAGCCAGCAGAAGATTAAAAATTTATAAAGTAAAGCCTTTATGAAATACCTTTAACTAAAAACTAACTTCGCGTAACCAAAGGGCTGGGTTTTTATCTTTCGCAAAGGATAAGCATTGCTATACTGTGACAATGCTGCCAGTCTTTTGAATACACTATGACACAGGATACGGAGGAGTATTTCGACGCTGTTGAGACTACTGCCTTCGCATCGATCGCTGCAGTCAACAAGCCCAGAAGAACGTCTGCGCTCGCGCATCCTAATTTCTTTCATAATTACATTTTGTTAGTTCGCAAATGCTTTTATTTTATAAAAAAATAATTCAATATACAGAGGTATTCTGTTAAAATCTGACAGACGTGGTTACAATGCTACTATGCATCTTGCTAAAAACATAATAAGGAATCCTCCAATCAAGGACTAATGAAAAGATTCCATCGCGCACGCGGCTTTTAAGTTAGTACAAATTGTTTGAAAAAAACTACATTAATATACGTTTTGTCTAGTTAAAGCAAAATGTAAAAATAATACAACCTGTAAAATCCTTAGTTTTATTGTTTGCGAATTGATCCCACTTGAGGAAGGCTACGTCGCTGTCGTATCGAATCCCGCGCAGCACGTCTGGTACATGGTCACCAAGTATCAGCCACTTGTACTTCACCATGAAATGAGTTTTCTTTATCTAAAGTGAACAAGCAATTTAAACAAGAGATACATTCGTAATTACCTAATCAAATTTTATTGAAAGTTAAAGTTTTGTAAACCTTTTTAAACATAGGCATGTCGTCGTTATCATGGGTCAGATATAGAACTCCTTGTGAATAATGATGTCGGATGTGGTCCAGTGTGGCCGGGTCACAAGAGAATGTAGCGCTCATTCCGTACTGCGATAGTTGGCCAGTGAACTTTATTTGATCTGAAACGGAATTAATTTATTAGATTCAATTAAAAATTATGGCAAGCTAGCTAAAAAATTGTTCCAAGGTATCATATATACTCCTGTAATATAAGAAATATTCTATGTGATATTCCAGGACATGGTTTACCCGTGCGGTAAATCTCATCCAAATCCGTTTTGAGCGGTAAGAAGTAACACACACACAAATTTTTGCTTTAATGCTAAAGGTAGAACTACACTGCGCATACGTGTGTTGCGTACTCCGATCTGGGTGCTTACATTTTATATGGAAACTCCACACAAACTGTTTTGCGGACAATCTGTCTGCCCACTGCCACTTAAGTTTGGCGATTCTTTGGGCTATATCTGTAACCTTGGTTCTCCTGCGGATATATTCATTTTTGATGTGACCACGCACGCAAGGATACTCCGAGCATAGCCCTTTCCATACGCCTTTAAGTGACACACACCTTGGTCATAAACTTTCGTCTTGAGACACTGTGAAATATTGGACGAGAAGACACCGCGCAGCTGAGTCGGATTCGACGGCTGACCTCTTTCTTGAAGTTAGACCTACCCAACTGGACCGTCTGTCCAAGATAAACGTAGTCTTCCACATCTTTGAGTGTAGAGTCTCCGATCTTGATAGTGTGGGTGCTACATGAATGTTAACCATGACTTTGGTTTTGTCCATGTTCATTTTAAGTCCCACTCTTTCGGAACCTGAGGTCACCAAGCATTGTACTGAGCTCCTCCATAGTCTCAGCCATGACTATTATGTCGTCGACAAACCGAAGGTGAGTGATATACGCTCTATTGACATGAATGCCTAGCCCTCTCCATTTCAGAACCTTAAAGACATCCTCCATTGTGGCCATGAACAGTTTTGGCATCACATACCGTTGTAAAATGATAGTTTTTGAGGTCTGGTCCTGAAGTTAGACTGATATGGTGGCATTTTTGTAAAAACCCTTCAGCACTTCGATATACCGATAGTCAATCTAGCACTGTTGGAGAAACTGCTGTACAGTCGAAGTCTCGATCGAATGTAAGGCTTTCTTGTAGCCCACAAACGCTAAGCAGAGAGGCTGATTATACTCCTCAGTCCTCTGTATAACCTGCCGCATGTATGTAGTCCAAAGTGTTCGGAACTCGGCTTGTTCGGGAGGCTGGAAGTCGTCGAACCTGCGCGCAAGAATGGATCAAAAGTAAGATGGACCTGTAATTCTTAAGCAGGGTATTGTCACCCTTCTTAAAGAAGAGTACCACCACACCCCTGCTCCATGCCTGTGGCGTTTTTCCCTCGATTATGACGGAAGCGAATAGCTTCTCAAGGGCCTTTAGGACCGGTTTTCCACCCGCCTTCAGAAGCTCGGCCGTAGTTCCGTCCTCACCTGACGCCTTGTTATTTTTCAACTGCTTCAGAGCCACTTTAATCTCGTACAAGCTGACGTCCGGGATATCTTCGGTATAGAGTCAATCTAGCTCTTGAGCCGTTTGCTAGATTTGCAGCAGGTTTGGAGATAGACGTGTATAACTGTCCATAAAATGCTTCGATCTCTCCTAGAACCTCCGATTTGGCGGATATGACTGCCATTGTCGGTCTTCGGTTTTGTGAGCTGGCTCTACTCAATAGACAGATCTCGTGCAAATAATCTTGTGCGATTTTTATACTGCTGTGGCTTGAAACGCACTTGGTCTGTTTTGATTGCTTTTCTAATTGATATTAGTTATTTTTCTCAATTTTATCTCACCTGTTGGAGGCCAACATGCCAGCACAATAATGCTACTGACAACTTTGTGCTTGAAGAATGCCACCACAGCCTGAGCCAACATGTCTGCACAGCTTTCTGTTTCTATAACTTAAGTAAGTGTACAAACTCTAGGACAACCCTATATATTCTCAATGTTTAACAGGTACAATCGTGAACATTGAACGTTATTTAATGAACACCAACTAAGTTACTTGCAGTCATAAATCAGTTCTAATTCCACAATTTACCATCACAGACCGTGTTAAAAATTTAAGTTTAAACTAAATTTAGGTATAGCCTGTCTAAAAAGTCAAACGACTTGGGAATAGGCTAGTTGCCGTAAAAAATGTAATTAGTCCGTCTTTTAGATTATTCAAAAATAATGGACACGTATTTTTTATTTGTAAATTAAACCAAAAATGACGTCACATTGTACTGCATTTTTTCGCACGGGGTGACGGAAAACCCGGGAAACAGACTAAATAAAATGTAGGTTTTTTGACCCTGTAAACTTAGGGTAGTTTATATTTCGTATAATATTTAATCAGTTAAAAATACTTATATTCGATACTTTTTATTAGTAAACAATGATAAAGATCTCTTAATCAACCCCAGTGTTGATTACATCAATTTTACATAAAAATAACCCAAGTCGTTTGAATTTTTAGACAGACTTCTGTAAAGCATTTATTATAATATTGCGAAACCCGAGCGTCTAGTATTTTTATGTAAAGAATCTATATACAAATTTTCAAAGCTTTATCAGGAAAAATCAAAAAGTTTGTTATATTACCTAGTTGACGGCACAAATACATAGTCACCGCCTCACCGGGCCATCCAGGCGGCTGAGCGGTTGTTTTGCTCCCGCACTCAGCTATGTGCTGTCACTTGATGCCCGCAATGATCTGCTGTGACCCGTGTTGTACTTAGTATCGATAGTGTTGAACTTGTAACTTTTTTTTAAATCTTTTTGGGAAAAATATAACATGGTGTAAAAATTATTGGGATCGATTCAGTTACTGATTCTAAACAAACTATATTCAGGTTTCGCGTTTCGTATATATATATATATACTAAAAAATAATGTTGTACAAGTACCCACTTAATTAAATTTCACAATAATTATAGATTTATCGTTTCGCCTGTACCGCTGCATACGAAATGTATTCGGAATAATTTCGGCGTAGCCACACATAATTACAGGGTTTTGGTAAATAAACACTTTCAGTAATTACCACCTTTGTGACTCATTAAATAAAACAACTGTTTGTTTGTTTGAGTCAGTGTTGTTTTTTGTAGATGTGAATGGGTCGTTCTTTTTTTTTACCGACAATCGCTTGTCGCCTTGTAAAATAATGTAGATATCGTATTTATGGTTGACATTTTTAAGTTTCCCGATTCTCTTTTATTTTAAGTTTATTAGTAAGTACAATACATACTATCATTCAAGGGCTTTTAATTGGGTATATGATAGAATAGAATAGCTTTTATTCGGAGCAAGCAACCCAAAATAAACAACAAGAAAAAAAAGAAAGAGTACAGAAATACAATACAGTTGCATTAAATGAGCCTGAACCGAAAGGGCCACCAACTCAGCAATTGCAATGACATATATATTTTTTTTAATTTGCGTGACAGTGTGGACTAAATACACCTCCGTCACACATTTTTCTACTCATCAATTGTTGATTGTTGGTGTTGTCTTTTTTAACCCAAAGGTTGACTGGTAGAGAATGCCTTGTTGCATTAAGTCCGCCTATGTACCACTACTGTACATGAAGTTTAAATAAATAAATAATAAAAAAGAAAAACGTCCCGAATCCTTACTAATATTATAAAAGCGAAAGTGAGTTTGTTTGTTTGTTACGTCTTCACGCCTAAATAGCAAAACCGATTTTAATGAAACTTGGTACACGGATAGACCAAGTCCTGAAATAGGACATAGGATAGTTTTTATCCCGGAAGTATGTTCCCTTGGAATAATTTTCTGCTATCACGCGGGCAAAGCCTAAATTAACACTAAACTAAAAATGTATTAATAGTATTCAGAATTACAGGGTGGGGGAGGAAGCTCCAAGGGTTTTGAGTCGAGGGTAATGAGTACTGGTGGAGGTACTATGTGGCGGTGGCAACATCATCAGTGGTAAGAAGACTGGCGCAGGAGCAGTCCTGGGCAGGCACTAAGGTGGAGTGTAGGTGAAGGAGCAGGCATCATAACGGATGGGGGAACAGCCACTAGAATTGGTGGTAAAGGTGCGCCCACGGAGGTGGTGCTGCAGGCATGAGTATGATCGTCGGTGGAAGCGGTGATAAGTCTTTGCAGCAAACTTTTTTGTCCTTCACTTTTTTGAATCTGTAATTTAAAGAGAATGTATTGAGAATGGATGGAACATCATGAATCAAGTGGTATTTTTCACCATTTTTTAAAAGTATTTGATGAACACTTGCATTGGTGGACCTACCTTGTCGCGATTTATAATTAAGTACTAAAATAGGATAAGAATATTTGTTACTAACCTCATAGATCTGTGTTGTCTGTTCACAAAATAAAATATTATTATTATCGAGCAATTTGGTAGCAAGAAGCGGAAAATTGCGAGAGGATATGGAGGTGTGAGGAATGTGGAATGTTAATATTTGTTGTATATACAATTTTGTTTCCTAATAAAACTGATGACTTTAAAAAATCATTCGTAAAAATAAATAAACACACATTAGACCTCCACATTCCTTGCACCTCCATATTTACCATTCCTGTCCTAAGTCCTAGAACGTTTAAACAGAATTAAGTACTTTCATATTCAAAAATAATCTCCTCAACTCCTTTCAGTCCAGCTTCCGTCCTGGTCATAGCACCACTACAGCGCTTCTCAATATTATGTATGATAAAAATAAAGCAAAGCAGAAAAATAAAGCAAAGCAGGAAATCAATAATTTAACGGTGTTGGCATTGCTAGATTTCAGTAAAGCTTTTAATACGGTTGATTTTGATGTTTTGCTTGGTATTCTATACTCTCTTAATATATCTCCATTGGTGATTGACTGGTTTCGTAGTTACCTATTAGATCGACGACAACGCATTTGCATCAGAAAAACCATGTTTTCTTGGTGTAGTACTTATGCTGGGATACCACAGGGAGGCGCTTTTATCTCCTTTACTTTTTGCAGTTTTTATCAACACATTCCCCTACAAATGAATTGGTTCCTACCACCTTTATGCAGATGACCTTACAATATATTCATAAGCACCTCTTAGAAAGCTGTCTGAGGCTATTTCGACTATTAACCTTGATCTGGCTCGTATATGCGACTGAAGCAAGAGGTACGGACTTATGGTGAACCCTGTAATGAGGCTGGTTATAGTGGTATAGTTCTAGGAAGGTCTCGAGAATCGACTGGACGTCTTCCTCAAGTTTCTTTTGACAGCTCAGTCATTCCTTTTAGAAAGCAAATTAAGAACTTCGGGATATTCATCGCCATGAATTTCTCTAGGACTGTCTAGCTACAAGAAGTCAGCTGTAAGTTCTCTTCTCTCTTCAAGCTGAAGGATCTTTGAGAAGACTACGTAATTTTGTTCCGACTGTCACCAAAATGTCGCTTGAACAATCTCTTCTTCTACCCATCCTTGATTATGCTTATATCAGTTATCTTGATCTCACTGAAGTACTGGTTATACTTGAGCGACTTCAAAACTTTTGCATAAAAGGTTCATATTCGGTTTGCGTAAATATGACCATGTTTCTGAAATTCTTCTTCTGTTTCATGTTAATCTCAAGTAATTGCCGATCCACCTTCGCCGTAATGCTCATATAATATACTTTCCCTTTTGTATATTGTGCTTTTTTCTCTTCTATCCTTCGTGACCTCAAAGAACGGTTCCAATTTCTTTGCGACTCCCACATGAAAGTTATCATCAAATAATTTGAAACTTGAAATGCCAATGCATTCAACTATTTTCCTAGATAAATCTTACTGTCCAGGTCGCTCGTCTATGGAATGCATTGCCTGTGACAATAAAACGTGTACAAATACTGCGAGTGTTTAAAAGGCTTTTTTTTAAAGGAACGTTACTTGTCAGTGTGATCTTGTTTTCGTCTTACCACTTATTCTCTTAGCCATATATATTGTATTGTTACGTACGTAGGTAATTAAATGCCGTTTAATTAACAGAGAACTTTATTTACCACAAACAATCAGTAATTAGTCCAGTCAACAATAATCCAAATCACAGTTAGCACTAGAGTTCCGTTATACTATCGCCTCGGTCGTTAGATAAAATCACTTTGCACACTTAGGTAGATCGCTCTCGTTCGCAGTCGAAATCAAAACTGACTCACTTCCGTTCGGGGGCTCGTATTTATACGCGGAGCAAAGAAAATTCTAGATACTGACGTCTCAGGATAGTTCTAGAACAATAGAGTCGCATCGCGGGGCCATAAATCAATTTTGTTACTTTGTCCTTCGCGAGTCACTCACGCGAATTTCGACTCTATTGTGAAAGGCGGAAAGTACCATTTCCCTTATCCACCTACAGATTACATACCTACTAAATAGTAGGTACAACAGGTACTTATGACGGAATGTTCCAGATCTTGCCGGGCTAGGTAGGTACTTTGGTTCTAGAGCTTTCTAACAGTAATGCGTTTTAATTATTCGTTGCTACTCTTTAATTTGTCGGAGATATGACGTGTTGAAATTTAACGGCGTAACAGTGTGTATATACTGGTATGTATCTATTTTAGTATTTAAAACCTATATAACTTTTGTTTACTTTTATATTTACACCGAGTGCAACCCCATTTTGTGTCTAGGCAATCTCTATACATTTCAGGTTGCCTGGAAAAAATCGCCGAGTGCGATAAGGCTGCCGATTCTATGTTTTCTTTTAATAATTATACAATGAAGATATCCGCAGGAGAACTAAGGTTGCCGACATTGTACGAAGAATTGCCAAACTCAAGTGGCAATGGGCAGGGCACATTGCCGGAAGACGCAGCGTTGGAAAGTTGCCTGTAAGGTATTTATTTTTCGGTGGGAAAAAATTATCCAATGACAACCCCCGCTCTTAGGTGGAGCGGGAGATAGTGTTAGACTCTTACTGACTAAAAACCCTACCCCATTCCTTCTAGTCTTCAAACCGGGGCTCGAGTTCCTTTCGGATAACCCTGGCCCCAATAGGCTTCGACCCAGTTGGGCCCCTTCTCTTGCTGACAACTCCTTGAGGCGCGCGGGAACAGTGCGCGCCGTCGACGTCTTGGGTATGGTCCAGACAGTTATAAGACGGTCGGACAGCGAGTTACCCATGGCTTGCCGTCCGCGAGCCTGCGTCTACGGTGGCCGGAAATAAGGATCGCAATCCCGGCGGAGGCGGCGAGAGTTGCCTGATGCGGTCGGCCTCCTCCTTTGCTAGCATTACTGCTTCGCAGAAGAAGGCGACCAGGGGTAGACTCCGGACCATGGCCTGAACCAAGGCTCGGCGCGAGGGGTCTCGGCGATGCTCCGCCCAAGCAGGGCACACCTCGACTGTGTGCTCCACCGTGTCCTCCGGGCGTTCCGAACAGTGACGACTCCCAGGCATCTCTTCCGCTTGAATCGGGAGGCTAAAAGGTTCTGGAGTAGCGACCATGAACCAGTAGATACAGCGTTGAAAGGCCACCCACAAGGTGGGCCGATGACCTGGTGAGAGCTTTTTAGGGTTCCGTAGCCAAATGGCAAAAAACGGAACCCTTATGGATTCGTCATGTCTGTCTATCTTTCTGTCACAGCTACTTTTTTCCGAAACTATAAGAACTATAATGTTGAAACTTAGTGGTATTCTGAGATCCGCATTAAAATAATCTCATAAAAATAGAAAAAAAATTGCGGGTTCCCCATTCTTAAAATTGAAACTCAAAAATTAAATTAAAACCCATGTTTCGTGTGAGATATCTATGGATAGGTCTTCAAAAATAATAGTGTTTGCGTTTGCGCGAGAGACACTTCCAAATTTGTAAAATGTGTTCCTCCCCTGTTACTTCTAAAATAAGAGAATGATAAAACTAAAAAAAAAATATATTAGAAAAAAAAAATTCATAAACCATTTGCACAAACCGTGAATCATTATTATAGGTAGGTTTGTACGGAACCGTCAGTGCGCGAGTCTGACTCGCACTTGCCCGGTTTATTATTTAACAAACAAGTGGAAAATTTTGACTGCGTTTCTATTGATGCACGTAATAAACACAAAGTTCGGTCCACACAAACGCTATAGTTACGAGTATATGTACATTCAGTTTAGTTATTGACTGTTGTCATATACAAGATTTTAATGAAAATCAGTTTTTCATTCGTTTGGCCGGCCGAAATAAACGAAAACTTATCGTAACCTGTCATTTCGTGTAAACCATAAAATAATTAATTCTAGATATAAACTTAAATTAATTAAAACTAACTTAAAAAATTAAAATAAAACCCTAGAGAACTATAAAAAAAAAAAATGGCAATTTAATGTAAGGCGTCGAAAAATTCCTCCGCATCGCTGTCGACTGGTAATGTACCCAAAAGGCTGGCGGCATTGCCACGCTGAATGGCAATGCTTATCCTTTGACCGAAGTAAAAGCCAGCCTTTGGGTCACGCGAAGTGTCCACGAGGCGTTTCGAAAGTTCTTTAAATAATTTGTGAGCACTCGGACCCCACGATCCAAGAGTTTCAACCCCAAACGGCTCGAAAACATAATTACCAACAAGGTTATTATATTTCCGCCGCTTGAGGTTCTCTGCAGCCGCTGCAGCAGCACCAGCACAGCACGACGAGCTAGGAAGATGGGGTGGCGCGTTTTTCATAGCAAGCCTTTATAGCTCGGTATACCTATATAATTAATACTCGTCAAGACGAATCATACGAGCCCAAACTAGATGGGGTTGTATCGTTTAACTACCAAGTTCCTATAGCCACCTTCCGCTTCCATCTTCAGATCAGCAGATTTACACACGCATGCAAAATTTCAGCTCAATCGATAACCGGGAAGTGGGTCAAATTTAATTTACAAGATTTGATGACAGACAAACATCGGGGCAGGTGAAACTAAATAAAAGCTTGTCATAATAAACTAGTAGTCTCTACCAGGCGGCTTGCCCGCGTGGAAGTAGGTTACTCCCATATAAACTTAAGACCCATTTATGTGGATTTTCGTAAAATCCGTTCTTAGCGAATGTCTACACCCTACAAAGAAACTATCTTCCGACTGGCCTGTTAGTCTAGTGGTTAGTGACCTTGACTCTATCTATGATTCAGAGCATGTTCTGTGTCTGGGTATAATTTATCTATAATATTTATGTATTTAGAAATATATAAGTGTGTAGGTAAATCAGTTGTCTATTACTCATTACGCAAGGTCTACTTAGCTAGAGACTAGACGGCGTTGTGTAATATTATTATTCCATTTATTTATTATATATACAAATTTATCACATCAAGCTACCGGAGGTGGTCAGGGCTCGTGAGAGAGGAACCTCCGGACAATACGCGCCGTGTCCAGGAGTACTGTCTTCTGAATCAAGCCCTTGATCCAACTGCCTAACGAGAGCCTTCTGAGATATTATTATTATGCGAAATATTATTGTATTATTACCTACCAAATGTTAAGTTTGTAGGTGTTATAGTTTTTGAGATTTCGTGATTAATCAGTGAGTGGTATTTCGCGTTTATATATCTAGACTACAATATTCCCTTTTCTACAAGTTTGCTTACCAACGATGATGTTGTCGCCTGCACCAGCTCCATTGTGTCTTAAAGCGCCACCGCCATGTTCACCACCAGCTCCTCCTCCAATCATGTTGGCACCACCACCACCTGCACCTCCATTTATGTTAGCTCCGTCACCATCGATGATGTTGCCCCAGCCTCCATCGGCGCCAGTTTATCTCCACCAGTACCCATACTCGGATGGTTCCAATCTTCAGTGTTTGTGCGGCGTCTCTCCGCAGACTATGTTCCACCTTCCGTTCTGCAACACGCGCCCTGTTACCTGCTCACATAGGGAAGAGATGAAATACCCATAACCCTTGAACCTTTTTTTTATTATTGATAGGTTTGTGCTTGACCACTATCTCACCTGATTGAAAGCGGCGATGAAACCTGCTTACCTGGAGGTAACTTATTTACACTTCACTTAAATATTCACAGGTTGTAGCCATCAGGAAACACAGACTCAGGCAGGGAATTCCACTCCTTAGCTGTAAGCACAATGAATGTGTTCCCAACAATGTGAATCTAAGCCCTTGGAGCCTCCTCCTCCACCCTGCCCGTGTTCATACAAATACTAGATATCAATTCATTCTTAGTAATGTAGGCCAGGCAAAATCGACAACAAACATCGTAATCATGCATGAATCTACTATTTTTAGGGTTCCGCACCTCATAAGGAAAAAACGAAATCCTTATAGGATCACTTTGTTGTCCGTCCGTCCGTCTGTCTGTCTGTCAAGACCCTTTATGTCGAGAACATGTGGAGGTATCGAGAAGACATTAAGACCATAGCTATCTGAGTATATGGTTTTAATGTCTTGTCTGCGGTCCTCTTAAGTTGTGAAAAAATCTAACTTCTAAGTTAACAAATCAAAAATATACGGCCGTTTATGTCGTAAAAAACGTATATTTTGATACTCTCAAAGATCGAAATTCATAGGGTACTTCCCGTTGACCCAGATTCTGAAATTTGGCACAAAGCAAGGTCTTATAGCATAGGTCTGAAAACAGCACTGTTGCTGAGAGTTACATGTCCGACGCGCGAGCTAGTGGGTCACAGATCCGGTCTCTCCGAGAGGCTATGGTTGAACGCTTGAACGTGTCCCAGGCATGTCTTTTCTCCGCTAAACGGAGCCAATTCCACCCGGCTCCATATTTCCGGGGTGTAACCGTGCCAATTACCGACAATCATGAGCTTCTTGGGGTAACGCTTTCGTCTACCCTCAATTTCGGCTCCTACATCGAGGCTAAAGCCCAACTAGCTGCCAAAAAATTGGGGATCTTAACAAAGGTGAGACGGTATTTCACGCCGGAACAGCTGCTCAGCCTCTATCAAGGGCAAGTTGGGTCGTGTATGGAGTACTGCTCTCATCTTTGGGATGAAAGCATCATTAGCCAAATACCAGCATGATGCACTAAAGTCGATTGAAAGGCGTGCCAAGAAGATGCAATGATGCTCTTGTGAAGTCAAAACTCATAAATAGACGCATAGACGCCGAGTTGGTTGCCTGTCCGTTTTCTATCGTTTACATTTCGGGGAGTGTGCACTGGAGTTACACAATTTAATTCCACCAAGTTCGTTCCATCATCGGACCACAAGACGTACGGCGTTGCGCCACCAGTACATGGTGGACACCTCACCCATACGTACAAAGCGTTTTGGGAATACATTCATTATGCGTACAGCTAAGGAGTGGAATTTCCTGCCGGAGTCTGTGTTTCCTGATAGCTATAACCTAGGGGTCTTTAAGTCGAGAGTGAATGGATTGCCCAGAAGGGCAAGCGTGTTCCATCGTCGCCGCGTCGGCCACATCAAACGGTGAGATAGTGGTCAAACGTGAACCTATACATTATATAAAAAAAACTACGAGATTCCATTCGGGAATTGTAGTTTGCACGGAACCCTCAGTGCGCGAGTCCGACTCGCACTTGCCCATTTTTTTTTTTGTGATCAACACAAAAAAAACTGACACACTGATGACTGGCCTAATGTTGGTTTAGCAGTTATTATTTCACATTCACATACCTACAAATAAATACACTGACTCAAACAAACAACAGTTGTTTTATTTAGCTAGTCACAAAGGTGGTCGTTAATGGAAGTGTATATTTGCCAGAACCTGTAATTTTGCGATGATACGCCGAAATTGTTGCGAATACATTTCATATGCAGCGGTACAGGCGAAACGATAAATACATACAATTATTTGTAAAATTAAATTAGTTGGGTACTTATACAACATTAGTTTTTAGTATATGCAAAACCTGAATATAGTTTGTTCAGAATCAGTAAATAAATTGATTTCAATATTTATTCCCTCAGAAATCCCTTCTTTTGAGCGCTGAGAGCACGGGCGCGTTGTCATGTTGAAGCAGTACCCCGTGGAGCCTTTTTTTTGCGATGGGGAAAATCATCGTATGACAAAACCCGCTCTTGGGTGGAGCGGGAGATAGTGTCAGACTCTTACTGACTAAAAACCCCATCCCGTTCCTTCTACCCTTCATACCGGGGCACGAGCTCCCCTTCGGACAACCCTGTCCCCAGTAGGCTTCGACCCAGCTGGGCCCCTCCTGCTGCTGACAACTCCTTGAGGCGCGCGGGAACAGTGCGCGCCGTCGACTTCTTGGACTCGGTCCATTACCGGACGATCGGACAGTGAGGTACCCAAGGCTCGCCGTCCGCGAGCTCGCGTCTACGGTGGCCGTAATCGGAATCCCGGCGGTGGCGGCGAAGGCGCCGTAGCCTGATGCGGTCGGCCTCCTCCTTTACTAGCATTACTGCTTCGCAAAAGGAGGCGACCGCCTGCCATTCCTCTTCGCTCCGGACCATGGCCTCGACCAGGGCCCGGCGCGAGAGGTCTCCGCCGCCGATACCCCGTGGAGCGTGGTATTTGGTCGCTTGTTGCTCATTGCAGAGAAAACTTCTGGCAGGCATATTGTGGTATACCATTTGGCGTTGATGCTGATTTGGTCTCGTAATGGAATTGAAATCAGATACCCCATCAAAGTTAATAAACTAGCGTTTCTAAGTGGCCTGTCCCCCCTAGCCAAGTTACAAACGTTTCGCTTGCGTGGAACACGAGTTGAACTTGCCGCTATTTCATTTGCTGACCACGTGACTGAGCGTTGAGATGACGTCATTCCCGTACATTTGAAGCTTTTTACTGGCGTTAACTATTGCAGATTAGCAACTTGGCTAGGGGTACTGGTATATTATAAGGAAAGATACGTTACGCGCTAACATTACAATCAGAAAACCTGGACTCTGTGCACAACTACCGGCTCAAGTAAAATGTGATTCCACGTGATTTGTTTTTGAATATTTTGTACAACGCATAAAAGCACACGAAGACATTTTGAAAATCTTTATCCCATTTAAAATAAAATAAAATATTTTGGCGTAACACGCACCTATATATGACTAAGTGAAATTAAGCCACAAGGCTTGATTTCTGCGGTCCAGTTGCTAGAGGCACAAAATAGATAAGTACAGAAGACAATCTCATGTATGTACCTACTTCACTTTTTATACCTACGCTCGGTGGACGCACACTAATGAGCGTTTGAGCTGGAACTGTTCAACGAGCGGGCCGAAATGTCTATTATATTTCGTTGCTCGAGCGCGCTTTGTATGTAGATTGATTTCTGTACCTATATATTTTGTGCTAGAGGCGAGTCACCTGTCTTCCACTATTATGATTTAATCTTAGACTAAATTAATGTTGTATACCTACATTCAGTCTATTAGTAAAACTTTTGACACGGGATTGCATATTGTGGAAACTGAACGGTTTTATGTCTGCAAATAACTTAGTTCTTATTCACGAAATAACAACGTGCACGACTGTACCTGTTAAACATTGCGAATATATATAAAGGGGTTTCCTAGAATTGTACACTTAATGTGTTTTGGAAACTTATGGAAACAGAAAGCTGTGCAGACATGTTGGCTCAGGCTGTGGTGGCATTCTTTAAGCACAAAGTTGTCAGTAGCATTATTGTGCTGGCATGTTGGCCTCCAACAGGTGAGATAAATCATCATCCTCATTTCAGCCGACAGACGTCCACTGTTGGACATAGGCCTCCCCCAAGTGTCGCCACAATGATCGAAATAACAAATATAAATTAGAAAACAAATAAACGCCGTTCAAGTGTGTATCAGGCCAGGAGTAATTGGGGCCAGGGTTGGTATCGAAAGATAGCTCGAGCCCCGGTATGAAGGCTTGAAGTAACGGGGTGGGTTTTTAGTCAGTAAGAGTCTGACATTATCTCCTGCTCCGCTCAAGAGCGGGGTTTGTCATTAGATGATTTCCCACCATAAAAAAGGCCACGAGTACATCGTCATCACGGAACCCTTCACTGGTTCCGTGATGACCCGTTACAACATGCGGCCTTAGGGGCTTCATTCATCATCATCATCATCATCAGCCTTTTTTAATGTTCCCACTGCTGGGACTCAGGCCTCCTCTCTAGGAGAGGGAAAAAAATTACTTCATGTACTACGAAATAAATTTCTATGAAAATATTAATGGAGTTAAGTTTTAACCGGTCAATTATGCTGATAAACCGGCGTTGGTAACAGAAGGAGTTTCAAAATACGATGGTTATGAAACCTATCTACCTATTTTATGTTTTTATCACACTATAAAGCTAGAAATATATTAGACCGACGCACGTTTGGACAACGACTGATTAAGTCGTAGTAAGACGTCGCATGGCATGGATCTAGTGTAGCTCTACAAGTCTAGTTTCCAAATAAAATGTATGGAGATTGACGCGCCCAGATTGGCGTACGTGACGTACGTGTGAGCAGTGTTCTTTATCGTTTTCGTGTGTTTGTTACTTCTAACTGCTTGAATAGTGGAACGCATTTGGATAAAATTTGGTGCATAAGTAAACATAGAATATTTTTTTTTTATATTTCAGGAGATGTTCCCTTGGAACAATTTTTTAGCTAGTTTTCCATAATTTTGAATGAAATCTAATAAATCAATTCCGTTTCAGATCAAATAAAGTTCACTCGCCAACTATCGCAGTACGGAATGAGCGCTACATTCTCTTGTGACCCGGCCACGCTGGACCACATCCGACATCATTATTTACAAGGAGTTCTATACCTGACCCATGATAACGACGACATGCCTATGTTTAAAAAGGTTTACAAAACTTTTACTTTCAATAAATGATTAATTAGGGATTTATCTCTTGTTATATTTGCTAGATCTAATTTTTTTTCACACGTCTCTCATCTTTTGCTATGACTACAAGCTGCGCGGCGACTTCCCCCAGCGAGTGGTGTCAGCGTAGTCTTTTTTTTAGGTGGGAAAATTAACCAATGGCATCTCCGCACCCTTGGGCGGAGCGGGAGATAGTGTCAAACTATTACTGACTAAAAAACCACTCCTGTTCCTTCGTTGCCTTTCGTACCGGAGCCGAATCTTCCTTTCGGAAGCAGATTCTTGGCCCCAGTAGGTTTCGACCCTGCTGGACCCCTCCGGTTTGCTGACAACTCTTTGAGGCGCGCGTGGAACACGTAGCCGACAACGCCTTGGGCTCTGGTTCTCTAATCGGAATCGGAATCTCAGCGGCGGCTGGCGCTTGAGGAACGTTGCTTTACGCGTGCGGCCTCCTCCTTTGTAGCATTACTGCTTCGCAGAACGAGGCGAGCGCCTGCCAGTCCTCCTCGCTTCGGACCATGGCCTGGACCAAAACTCGGCGCGAGAGATCGTTGCCGCTGATCATAGTCTGCTATGTTGATGACATATTGGTTCTAGCATAGGAGGAATCGCACCAGGCGGTGACTGAAATAGTGACACCTGGTGGAGTGACAGTCGTTCAGAGAATCCAGCAGCTGGGGCACTAGTCATCGTAGGCGCGGGCTTGCGGATGACGAGAAATGACTAGCTCGCCGCTCACTCGTCGTAAAAGGACAAACCCTAGTTGTCATTGGTGCATAGGCAACATGCTACGCGTGCCTCAAAGAGGCGCCCAGCAGGGCCGATGCCCGCTAGGGCCATGGGAAAAAGTATGGATGGGATACCTAGGTACTCGTGGATTTATACCTAAGTGTTAAAGTGGTAAATATTTTCGTTTTATAAGTGCCCTTGTAGGCCTATATGAAATAAAATATTTTGACTTTGACTTTAGAACGCTTAAGGATACTGAAGAAATATAGGCGTAGTTTTAGTCAGTAAAATTCCCCACACTTATTTATATAATATGTAAATATGTATGTAAGGACAAGAAAGTTATTCTACTAGTAACAAATGGCTTATTTACTTTATATTTTTGTTATAAGATAAAGAAAACTCATTTCATGATGAAGTACAAGTGGCTGATACTTGGTGATCATGTACCCGATGTACTGCGCAAGATTCGATACGACAGCGACGTAGCCTTCCTCAAGTGGGATCAAGTCGCCAACAATAACACTAGGGATTTTACAGGTTGTATTTTTTTACATTTTGCTTCAACTAGACAATCAGATAATGTTGTTTGCAATTCATCATCATCATTTCAGCCGACAGATGTCCACTGTTGGACATAGGCCTCCCCTAAGTGTCGCCACGATGATCGATCCTGTGCGTCTCACATCCATCGGTTTCCCGCAACCCTCACCAGGTCATCGGTCTACCTTGTTGCAATTATTAATGTAGTATTTTCAAACAATTTGTACCTAACTTAAAAGCCAAGTGCACGAAGGAATCTATCCATTAGTCCTTTATTGGAGGTTTTTTTTTTTCAAATCAAATCAAATCATCTTTATTTCAGTTTTTAAAAGTGGTAAAAAAATATCATGCTTTCAGTAAGACGCATAGTAGCATTGTCACCATGTCTGTAAGATTTTAACAGAATACCTTCATTTTTATAAAATATTAGAACCTCTGCGGCTTCGCTCCCGCTTTACCCTACTCTACCTTACTCTACCCTACTCTTCCCTACACTACCCTAATTTTCATTTTTTTTCCTAACAACCTCCTCACTGTAACAAACACAACAGAAAAATAATTAGCGAAATCGGTTCGGCTGTTCTCGCGATTTGTACTAAGTAACACATTTAGCGATTCATTTTTATATTATAGATTAGCTTTTAAGAATAACCTTTAATTATTAGTTAGTTTTATTATTAGTTTTTAATTTCAGTTATTTTATAACGGCTTTTACATTATTTATTTTTAATCTTCTGACTAGACTTTATCCCTCTTCTTGTCTTCGTTTTCCATTATTACTTGTATCCATTCCTTATTTATGTTTAATTTTTTTTTTATATTTTAGCTGTGACTCTGGAGGAAAGGACGGCTATCCATATATATGACACCTACGTTCATCCTAGAGATGGTATAGCTATAAACTTATGGGCATATTGGACCAACTCTACGGGCTTGGTACTGACGCACGAGCGTGATAGAATACTTCGAAGAAATGATTTGAAGAGATATCCTTTGAGAATAGCTACACCCGTATGTATTTTTTATTGAAAAAATCCAAGTAAAAAAGAGTGTTAGAATGCTACTTCAACATTTTATTCACACAAATCACTTTTGATTTCCCTGACTTGCTTGTGACGCGGTTAACAACTGACTGACTACTAGACAAGACGAAGAAAGCAGTAGAGTGGAGACCGGATTAAGCTACCTCTGCATAAACAATAAACTATTCAAATCGGTACATGTAAAACAACCAAAACAATTCTTACAAAATAATATAAACATCTGAAATATTGTTACATAAAAAAAAATCAAATATAAATATAATATTATTATTTGACAAAAATAAATGGATTGTATATACCAAAACTAACGCCATCTAGTGACAAAAGTCTATTCTAGTCATTTCGAACTTTAAAATAACTGCTATCGCACACGGCAACAATTGACAGATCATATTTTGATACTTACTCCGTGATATTTTGCCATTAATAAAAAATAGAATAGAATAGACTGATCAATTGAGACCCCCATCCAAACTTAGATTTCAACAAGAGTAAGTGTGAGTGTTTGTGTGAATATCAAAAATAAGAGTCAAATCTACACAATCAGTTTTTTATTACCAAGGGTTAATAACGATATTCTTCAGGTAGGGCATTATTCGTGTGACAAGTATGACGGATCTTTTGTGGACTTCTTGGAGGACGAGACTAAGTCAGATCAGGACCCTGGGATCCGCATCGGCTACATGACAGCGGTGCTGCTTGCTGAAGCTGTGAATGCTCAGTAAGAACATCAGTATTCTTTTATGTTATAATATAGATGTCGTTCAAGTTTTGAAGTTATGTTTTTTTATTAAGTTGTTTCTAGAGGACTTCTGGTCTCTGTTATTAACAGAGAAACAAAAGTAGTCCCTGGATAAAATGTAGGGAAACCACTGCTGTACCGTTTTTAATAGTACGTCTATTTATGCCAAAATTCTCTTTCCTACATTTCCACAGATCAAGAAAATACAACTATTCAAAAGGGCATGAAAATGGTTCTCCAGGTCAGATGGCAAATTACAAAATTCTGGAAATAATTTCTTGCTTTTCTATAAAAAAATTAGGTACTTTATACTGTTGATCTTCTACGTCGTATTGATGGCAACCAATGGGGATTTTCTAAAATGACGTTCAACAGGTGGCAGCACTGAATCGTCAAGTCCAGAGACCTGTCAAAACGCTTGTGTTAATGACAGTAGCAAAGATTTTATATATCCTACTTGGACAGTAGTTAAATTGACGTCGACGTCATGTAAACGTTTTCAAAAGTAGAAGACCTCTCGGCTAAGTGGCGCCAACTGCCCCCCTAGCCAAGTTACAACCGTTTCGCTCGTGTCGAACGCTTCGAGTTGACCTTGCCACCAATTCTTTTGTTCTGACCACGTGACTGAGCGTCATTCCCGTACACTTGAAGCATTCTACTAGCGTTAACTATTGCAGATTAGCATCTTGGCTAGGGGGACTGGTGGCGTGAATTTTCTGGAAATTATTTATTGACCAAAAAATACATAACGAGCAATTCAATACTAGATTTTTTTCAGAGATGTTCTGATAGAGACTGAGTTATGGGCAGCCATGATAAATAACAACAGCATGTACGTGATGGTGTCGACAGGCGAAGCTGACATCTCGGGGGCTATACTGCGCATTCTGTTTGACAGGACCTTCACTCTTGACTTTATCATTCCGATATGGCCATTCAGGTACGGGATTAAGCATAAGCATAAGCATAATCATCCTTATAACCTTTTCACTGCTGGGATGCAGGCCTAGGAGAAGGAATGAGCTGCAAGCCTCCACGCGGACCTCTAGTGCGGATTGATAAACATGTCTTAGAATTTTTGATTCTAAGACATGGATGTTTTACTTCAAATTTCGAGAGGAAACATTTTTTTTGCCTTGTTCTTATTTTCATATCTATTAATTTTTATATGATGTCATCTGACAACGAAGGAAAGACGGTGGCAACCTCGAAAGGCTAATTGTGACCAGTAAAGTGGATGAGAAAAGGCATCGCGGGCGCAGCCCAATACGTTGGTCCGACCAGATCCGCATTGCTCTTTTCTCTACGATGTACAATGCCCTTCACACCGCCAGAGATAGAAACAGATGGACGAATATCATAAGGGTTAGAGTGATGAAGAAGGGAGGTCACGACCTTCAGCATTGAGGCATACGACGCAAGGAGGAGGACAACGAATCTATTTATTCTGCCAACGAAATAACAGCCTTTTCTTGCAATGATAGTCTAGTTAACGTTTTTCATATTAACTCTCAAAGTGAATCAAGCCATCATAGTGAACTCTACAATACGTTTTCAATTAATAACGTGCATGCTATCCTGATTTCCGAGACTTGGCTCAAACCTGGACTTCTGTCTACCACCTAATCTCTTCCTGGTTTCGTTCTTCTTCGGAATGATCGGGTCGGAAAGAGAGGGGGTGGTGTTACTATATACTTTCGTGCAAATTTTCTTTTTAAAATTTTTGTTTCTTCTTATACTAATCATTCTGCTGAGTTTTCTTTTATAGAAGTTTTTTGTCAAAGGAGCTAAAACCATTTTTGGTGTCGCCTATTTGTCCCCTTACCCTTGAATATTTTACTATATTCCTGAATTTGGATTATGCTCACCACATTATCATGGGAGATTTTAAACACCAATCTCAAAACTCTTTAACACATCACAAAATAAATTACTTTATGCAATTTAGTAATAAGTTACTTTTATAATATTTAATTAAATAATATAATTAGTAACTAATTACTTGTAGCTAGTATGTCAAAATGATTCGTTAATTGATAAAACGATATCAAACAGGGTAGGCTTCACATACTTGTCGGAAAGAGAAAGCAGCAGCAACATGTTTTTGGAGCCATTCTCTCCCGCTGTGTGGTGGTCCTGCCTAGCGATGATGGCCGTCCTGGCGATAGTCGAGAGGATCACTTCCAAGTCGCCCAAAGAAAAAGATGGAGCATTGTATACTGTACTTACGACTTGGTTGCAGCAAGGTAAGAGTCGTTGACGGACAACTTCGTAAATACAATAGAGAATACGCATGCAATGTTTGTATTTGCTTAGCAATTTATTTTTTTACTTTAATTAGAAAGATTATAAGTATGAAAGATTTTTTTAAATATCTGCATCAACAACGAAGCTTTAAAGATGCTAATACGAAAGAGTAGTCCGACGTGGTGTTTGATGTCAAAGTTCATGAGGCCATTGCGGCTGCCAAAGAAAATGGCGTTTTGAGAAGAAATACAGTTTTAGCTAAGTTTATGTAGTGAGCGGTGAGTGCGGGTGCGTGGAAATAAAAGTCACTGCTAGTTGAGTACTCACGGTTTACTCGACCGGTCCATCACAACACATATGACACAACACAGAAGGAGTACATGAATTGGGCAGAAACACACAACAGTCACAGTACGATACAATAGAATGTCACATGAAAACAATAAAGATTCGCGTCACACATATATTTTTGAGTACGATCGATGCGCGGGCGCAGGCGGTATGCCGCGAGGTCTATATCCGACTTACCCACGCATCTCAAAAACTTGAGGTTGAGCGGGGACACTCAACCGCCGCGCACGCTGGCCCGCGCCACCCTCGGAATGCGCCACCATCAGACTCCCAACTTACGGTAGGAGGAGTTCGCATCGGCGTCGGGTCGACGATGAAGTACCTGGGACTCGTTCTCGACAGCCGATGGAATTTCGGAGAACACTTCCGACGTTTGGCTCCCAAACTCAACCGGGCCGGGGCTGCTCTCAAGCGGCTCCTGCCCAACCTTGGGGGTCCAGACGCCTCCTGCCGGAGGCTCTACGCGGGGATCGTTCGGTCCATGGCCCTCTACGGGGCGCCGGTGTGGGCGCCGTCGCTGGCAAAGCGACCGGCGTCCATACTGAACGCCTGCCAGAGGGTCATGGCAATACGGATGGTGCGGGGTTACCGCACGATCTCCCGCGAAGCGGCGAGCCTTCTGGCTGGCCTACCACCGTGGGATCTGGAGGCAACAGTCCTTGCACACATGCACGATAAGCGCGTGGAGATGCAACGCCGGGGTGAAAGTCCACTACCGCGACAGGTCGAGGTATGGCGGACAGAGCTCCGGCGGGATCTCACGGTAAAATGGCGTCATCGACTCTTTGAGGCGTGGCTGGAAAGACCTCACGGCGTCCTTACCTTCCGCATGACGCAGGTCCTCACCGGACATGGCAAGTTCGGGAGGTTCCTGCATCGGATTCGAGCGGAAGAGACGCCCGGGTGCCGCCACTGTGCGGAACGCCCGGAGGACACGGTGGAGCACACAGTAGAGGTGTGCCCTGCTTGGGCGGAGCAACGCCGTGCCCTCGTGGGGGCGATCGGCGGCGGAGACCTCTCGCGCCGGGCCTTGGTTAAGGCCATGGTCCGGAGCGAGGAGAAGTGGCAGGCGGTCGCCTCCTTCTGCGAAGCAGTAATGCTAGCAAAGGAGGAGGCAGACCGCATCAGGCAACGGCGCCCCCGCCGCCGCCGCCGGGATTCCGATCCCGATTTCCAGCCACCGTAGACGCGGGCTCGCAGACGGCGAGCCATGGGTAGCTCGCTGTCCGATCGTCCGGTAACTGTCCGGACCGAGCCAAGGCGTCGACGGCGCGCACTGTTCCCGCGCGCCTCAAGGAGTTGTCAGCAACAGGAGGGGCCCATCTGGGTCGAAGCCTACCGGGGTCGGGGTTATCCGAAAGGAAACTAGAGCCCCGGTATGAAGGCTAGAAGGAACGGCGCGGGGTTTTTAGTCAGTAAGACTCTGACACTGTCTCTCGCTCCACCCAAGAGCGGGTTTCGTCAATGATGATTTTCCCCGTCGACAGAAAAAAAAAAAAAACCGTGTACCGACCTACCGACACCTCTAACAGTATAATGTTAAACATTATGAATGCCGTGAATGTAGTGTAATGTTATTAATAAACGTACACGATAATAGTACTGTGGCTGTGTTAATGTTCTGTTTTAATTGTGGTGTCTTGTGTGAGTTTAATATAAATGTAAATAAACTTTATGGTAGGGGTGAACCCTACACAGTTATGTTTATATTATTTTTTTTAAATTGTTATATCTCGTTTGTTTTTTACCAATTTTGATATGGGTTTCGCTGTTATTATTCTATTTTTTGTATATTTGATAAATAAGCAATTCGATTTATTTATTCCCTATTGGTGTTATCTATAGGTATATTAATTCATGAATCCCCAAGCGACCAACGGTGGCCGCGCATATGTTGTCTTACTATTGTGTCTCTAATTGACGGTATCTGAAGGGTTAAAGAGAAGTACGGCTGAAGTCAATCTTACAGAATACTCAGTAACCTAAACACGGCATTTTGGTAGTAAAATAATGATTACACCAGCCTGTATTGTTCTACAAAGTGTAGACATCTCTCATACGGACAAGACTTCAACAAGAATTATTTCATTAAAGATGCTAACCTAACCTAACCTTCACTATTGATGTCCACTTCTTCCTCATTCTACTTTGTATATTTACTAACAAGTGCTGTGGATTCCTTTCTCTCATGCACTGCACATTTTTCACCAGACGCCAGCGCAGTGCCTGAAGGTGGA
The DNA here is from genome assembly GCA_949319445.1 of Mythimna lalbum. NCBI lineage: Eukaryota > Metazoa > Arthropoda > Insecta > Lepidoptera > Noctuidae > Mythimna > Mythimna lalbum. The sequence goes on from OX439364.1 coordinate 15,461,708, forward strand.
TCAGGCCGCTTCGCCTTCACAGTCCTCTCAGTGAGTGCCATGCTGGTGCATGCGTACTACTCATCAGCCATCATCTCCGCACTTATGAGCACTGGAAAGGGTGGGCCTGACTCCTTGAGGGCGCTCGGGGACTCCAAGTACGCCATAGGCTCAGAAGATTATGATTATATGAGATATTTGTTTTTTGATGTAAGTTGGATCTGTTACGGGGTGGGTCAAAATAGACTTTTTAAAAAAAGAAATTTGTAATTAAACTGAAAGAACTTTTAATTAATAAAAAGGTTTACAAAGAAAGCCTATTGTCCGCGACGACGTTCAATTCCACACTGGCTATGAATAGTATAATTTCCAAGTTATTGCAATATGCTGAGTCAATGAAAAAACGTGGGATACACATGTTGCAGCGTCAGCTGTTTATTATTGTATTCTTATTAATGTTATTTAATATATAACAGATCCCTAACAGTAAGTTGGATAGTATATAGGATATTTGTATTGTTTTTATACGTGCGATATGTAGAACTGTTAAAAATCGTAGCTATGCAGCTCAAAGAGATGAGGAGCCCAGTCAGCTATAATATTCAGATTCACTTAAAAAAGTCAGTTATGCTTTCAGACAAACAAAAAAAGTCACTTCTACCAATCACTGCCCTGGCAGACGTTTGCAATAACTGGCTCTATCAATCTGGCTGATATCTTTTTGTGGTGCGCGTGGAACACAACTTGGCAGACTTGGTCTTTATTGGACAGCCGGACGGCGAGCTACCCTTGGCTCACCGCCCGCGCTTACGATGGCAAGGAATCAGTCTGTACGTAGAAACAATCGTGTATGGTTAAGCCCTGCAGAAAGTGAAGACGCTGTGGCGCCACTTGACAACTCATCAAAGTGGGGCCTTACGCCACGATAGTCGGTAGTCTTACTATAACCACACTATCTTTACGATTCTGCTCAAAACAGGTGAAAACGACATGGGACGACCTCGAATACTTGAAAAAGAAGAAGATGACACCAAACTTCTATCAAGAGCTGGAACGTGGCGTGGAGCTAATTCAGCAAGGCAGTACTGCTTTCCACAGCGAGTACAACCAAATTTATCCGCATTTTAAGACCTTCAGTGATGCGCAGATCTGCAAGCTGTCGCATGTTGATACTATTCCTGAAGTAAGTTAAAAAAACTTTACGAAGAATCGAGAACAAAGTTATTCGAAGCGAACATTTAAATGATGACCCTACTTTTTTACCAAATATCTGACATGTAGAAATCTCTTAAAACTGGCCTTTTGATATTCTGTACGATGCTAGTTCAATCACGTGCATACGGCTATCGCTGAATGACAACACGACTCAAACGACGGCACAGCTTTCATTCCCGCATGGAACAAATATTTGTATAGTCTACAGATAGAAGTTCCAGATCGGGATGTGTAGGGCCGGACCTTTCGGACGGACAATTCGGCTTTCGCAGGGCGCGCTCTACGGTGGACGCCATCATGCGCGTACGAGCCCTCACGACGGGGGACGCGGTGTCTCAGGGTAGGTGTGTCGTGGCAGTGTCCTTGGACATTGCCAACGCCTTCAACTCCCTGCCCTGGAGTACGATCCGGAGGGCACTCCGGTACCACCGGATGCCCGAATACCTCTGTCAAGTGGTCGAGGCTTACCTGTCGGAAAGGTACATTATCTACCCCGGTCACCAGGGAGACTGGAAACGTCGAGAGATGTCGTGCGGTGTTCCGCAGGGGTCGGTACTAGGGCCACCCTTGTGGAACATCGGGTACGACTACGTGCTGCGCGGCGACTTCCCTGACGGGGTCAGCGTGGTTTGCTACGCAGACGACACGCTGGTTCTAGCGCAGGGAGAGTCGCACCAGGCGGCGGTCGCTCTAGCGACACGCGGGGTTGCGATAGTCGTTGGTAGGATCCAGGAGTTGGGACTCGAGGTGGCGCTGCACAAATCCGAGGCTATATGCTTCCACGGTCCTCGGAACGCGCCACCGTCGGGTTCCCAACTAACGGTGGGAGGAGTTCACATCGGCGTCGGGTCGACGATGAAGTACCTGGGACTCGTCCTCGACAGCCGATGGAATTTCGGAGAACACTTCCGACGTTTGGCTCCCAAACTCAACCGGGCCGGGGCTGCTCTCAAGCGGCTCCTGCCCAACCTTGGGGGTCCAGACGCCTCCTGCCGGAGGCTCTACGCGGGGATCGTTCGGTCCATGGCCCTCTACGGGGCGCCGGTGTGGGCGCCGTCGCTGGCAAAGCGACCGGCGTCCATACTGAACGCCTGCCAGAGGGTCATGGCAATACGGATGGTGCGGGGTTACCGCACGATCTCCCGCGAAGCGGCGAGCCTTCTGGCTGGCCTACCACCGTGGGATCTGGAGGCAACAGTCCTTGCACACATGCACGATAAGCGCGTGGAGATGCAACGCCGGGGTGAAAGTCCACTACCGCGACAGGTCGAGGTATGGCGGACAGAGCTCCGGCGGGATCTCACGGTGAAATGGCGTCAGCGACTATCGCAACCCAGTGCTGGGCACGCCACGATTATGGCGGTAAGTCCCCTCTTTGAGGCGTGGCTGGAAAGACCTCACGGCGTCCTTACCTTCCGCATGACGCAGGTCCTCACCGGACATGGCAAGTTCGGGAGGTTCCTGCATCGGATTCGAGCGGAAGAGACGCCCGGGTGCCGCCACTGTGCGGAACGCCCGGAGGACACGGTGGAGCACACAGTAGAGGTATGCCCTGCTTGGGCGGAGCAACGCCGTGCCCTCGTGGGGGCGATCGGCGGCGGAGACCTCTCGCGCCGAGCCTTGGTTGAGGCCATGATCCGGAGCGAGGAGGAGTGGCAGGCGGTCGCCTCCTTTTGCGAAGCAGTGATGCTAGCAAAGGAGGAGGCCGACCGCATCAGGCAAAGGCGCCCTCGCCGCCGCCGTCGGGATTCCGATCCCGATTTCCGGCCACCGTAGACGTGGGCTCGCGGACGGCGAGCCATGGGTAGCTCGCTGTCCGATCGTCCGGTAATGGACCGAGTCCAAGACGTCGACGGCGCGCACTGTTCCCGCGCGCCTCAAGAAGTTGTCAGCAGCAGGAGGGGCCCAGCTGGGCCGAAGCCTACTGGGGACAGGGTTGTCCGAAAGGGAGCTCGTGCCCCGGTATGAAGGCTAGAAGGAACGGGATGGGGTTTTTAGTCAGTAAGAGTCTGACACTATCTCCCGCTCCGCCCAAGAGCGGGTTTTGTCATAAGATGATTTTCCCCATCGGGAAAAAAAAAAAAAAAAAAAAAGATCGGGATGTGTGTATGTGAGTTTTACTTGTTTGTCAACGCACCTGCAATACAGGAGCAATTCCTAGTGTGGGACAACGTTTTAAAAAAAACTGCTATGGCCAGTTTTTCTATCTTTTATTTTTTATCTTTATTTTTCTTTTGCTTCTTGTATTTGTGTGTGGGCCTTGTGCCGTACCAAATAAATAATTTTTCTTTCTTTCTAGACGCTTTTCTCTGAAATTCAATAGAGTTATCAACAGTTATAAAACTATTTTATAAAAAATCAGAGCAGGACTGAAGGCCTATTTTTTTTTTATATAATGTGTAGGCTCACGTTTGACCACTATTTCACCTGATGGTAAGCGATGATGTGGCCGACGATGGAACACGCTTGCCTAGAAGCAATCTATTCACTCTTAACTTAAATACCCCTAGGTTGTAGCTATCAGGAAACACAGACTCCGGCAGGGAATTCCATATCTGTAGCTGTACGCCAAATTAATGTATTCCCAAAACGCTTTGTACGTATGGGTGGGATGTCCACCATGTACCGGTGGCACAATGCCGTACGTCTTGTGGTCCGATGATGGAACGGACTTGGTGGAATTAAATTGTGTAGCTCTAGTGCACACTCCCCGAAATGCAAACGATAGAAAACGGACAGGCAACCAACTCGGCGTCGATGCTCAAGATGCCTATATTTTATACGACGTGCATAACAAATATATTTTTGCTTTGCAGGTGTTAACCTGGGTACAAACAACCAAAGACGGACAATGGTCAGAACTACTACGTACAGCCGGAGGATGGTTGTTGGAAACTGGTCTAGGGAAGCGCCTGGTTAACCGGTTAAGGGTCCCGCAACCACCGTGCAGGGCCTCCCTTCTGGCTGAGAGGGTCAAACTGGGAGATATAGCACCGGTGCTAGCCCTGACTGCATTTGGAGCCGTTCTTTCAGTAGTGTTGCTAGGTGTTGAGATCATGTTTGCTAAAGCAAGGGGCAAACTGCGGGAGGAAGTCGCAAGACATGCTTTTGATGATGCTGATGGAGCTTCTGAAGTTGCGAAGTATGGTAGTGATATAGAGTAGCAAGTAATAATTAACTCTATAACAACGACTATATTTTCGCATTATTGACACATTCACTTTCGGTAGTGCATTTTAATTATTGTCACTGACTATAATAAGCACACAAAAATTTAAAATAAAAATACAAGTTCATTTTAAATATTTTACTTTTATTTTTTCGTATGATTTTACACCTAAAACTAATAATTTTATGATTAATTAAAAATATACATTCGTCATAATATAACTCCATCTCAACTAAAGTGTGAATTCTGTATAAATTAAAAAAAAAGTTTTATGCGAATTTGTATACATCATTGTCGTTTGAAAATTTTGATTCTAAAAATGTTAATTTTAAGGTCTTTTTTACATAGGATGGGTAGGATGAGAGCAGGACAAAAATATGCATCTTTAAGATGAGGGAAAAGGACAAGTAACTACATTGTATGAATCCGACAGCTGTCACCCGCACCATCCTATATCTGTTGAACTAAAATTCACCAAAAAAATTAATAGGACTAAAGGCGACATTTAAGTTTACTACGGGTGTAGAAAGACCGAGCAATGGGGTTTAGATGATAATGATGCTCATACAAATTTCGAACCAATTATTTACTTTTTATACAAATTCGCACGTTCACTGATATACGTTGATGGATCCAGTAGTCATTGGGAATTTATTAATTAATATTATTTTATCGTCGAACTCATAAAAGCTTGTGCTACAGTAAAACAATAGATAATATTGGTACATCTACATTTATAAAGTGTAAAATTGTACCCAGTAGTTAAATGTTCAGTTTTAATTTTAGATTATGATATTGAAATTCGGATTTCTTATTTTGGTGCGAATTCGGGATACAAAGTTTTATGATTTAGGGCCAATATTTCACCGAGACACCATGGCGACACGACTAGTGGCGCCGCCATGGTTTCCCAGTGAAATATAGCCGTAAGTTACCAAACACTACAGATATCAGAGTTGCCACACGTCCGATCTGGTCGTGCCACCAAATTAGTTGCGCAGCCAAACGGACACCAGGTGAGTACCTCGCTATAGAGCTGTTTACATTTTGTTGGTAGCGGTGATTGGTCGCGTCGCCATGGTGTCTCGGTGAAATATAGCCCTTAGATAATATTTGTATTTGTAAAAAAAGGTTTCATTACGTGGGCTGACTATGTTATTATTCGTGGCGGTATTATTCCAATACTAATAGAGTTCAAAGATTTAACCATCAACGATAGCATCACTGCTTACCATCAGATAGGATCGCAGTCAAGAACTAGTTTATATCAATTAAAATAAAAAAATGTTAAATAAATTACTCAACAGTAAGCATAGAAGTGGTCAATATATAACAAAAACCAGAGTATCGATCCGAAAATAGCAAACAAAACCTCAATTTTTTTTTCAAAATATAGTTTTTGATTATTTATATATTTTTTTTCATTTTTTTTTTCATTTATAACTGAAAATTAAATAAGGAACTCAATAATAAGACGTGCTGGCTTGGTTGAGTCATTATACAACAGCCTTGTGAAATAGGAAGTCTCTTAAATTAATACACATATTCATTTATGTAAATATTTATGTTTTTTTTTCGGAGATTCGTATTCTATGGTATTGGCAGACATTCTATTTATTATCTAAACTTTGGATCTCAGAGTTGACGAACTTAACTCTGTACCGATATCGTTATCAATCTCTCTAGTTTCTTAAACATTTACAAGTTAAAAATTATAATTTATTTATTATCATTATCTAAATTTATCTTTCATAGCATATTTGATACCTATAATTTCTAAGTTCAGTAATTATCTAAAATCTTTGTTGTTATATAATAACATACTAATTTACAATAATTTTTGAATATATGTTTTTATTAAATACATTATTTACAGATAATAAAATCTACATAAATAATTTAATTTAAATACATTCTACTATAAATATTTATTTGGCACTAATATTAAAACAAACGGACTTTGTTAAAATTAAATATTTCATAAAACTACCTATCTACTTAATATAATAGCTCATAAATTAATAGGATTTTTTATTAAATGTTATAATACTAATCATTTAATGTTGTGCTAATTTTTCGTAAGGAACACAGCAAAGGAAATATTATAACTCATATATTTGTCTTATAATTAGACAACATTAAATAAAATATGTTATTACATAATTATAATTAGATAATTTATTATCATTGATTCAAATACGGTGCAGTAACATAGTAACTCTTATATTGAACCATTCTCTCTTTTTTATCTTTTCGATTGATGTTTTTAGGAAAAAATAAGGAGGACGTGGATTTGATTTTCAGACGATGTTTTCTTTAATTTTATTAAATATCTACAACATTTCACTGCTATAGTTATTGTGACACACAATTAAAATATTTAAAACACGAATAATAAATAGATATTTATATCTGTCAATCTTGCAATAAATATTTATGAATATTTAACAGTGAGTATACGAGTACCTATAATATATATATTTTCTGACTAGTAAAATAAATATAATTTATAATATAATAATACAAACAATGACTAGATTTTTAAGATTAATTTAGCTCCATTCAAAAAGTTCGCTAATATAACTAATTATCAGGAGGATTTTTTAAAGTATATTTCTAAAAACACACTTCATAGATTAATTGATTGATTTTATTTGTGCACCATAAAACAACAAGACTAGAGAATATAAACATTTAAATTATTTAACTCACTAAATAAATTTTAGATTCTATCCACTATGCTAGGGGCTAAGGTATCTACAATAGATTTCTAGATAGGTAGGATAAAACTACGATAAGAGTATCTGAAATAGAAACAGTAATACACATACGCGGCGCTAGACAATTTTGGAAATCATATTATCATAATATTAACTTCAGATTTAACTGAGAAAAATTTAGTTCATTTTTTAAGCAGGTAAACCAACTTAGTGATGAACATGTACTTTTTGTTAGTGATTCCATAAAATAAAGAACTTATCTGCTCTAACTATATTTCCATAATTTTCCAGCGCCAAGTATAAAAACAGTCATACAATATCTTCACTCATAACACAACACAGTTCACTTATTGTAGTACTAAGAAAATGACATAGTCAAAGTCATCGTCAAAGAAAATAATGACGATCAGTAATTGACCGCTGACTGACAGCTGATCGAATATGTTCGGATTCGCATTCTCTCGTTCGTTATTATATTTATTTCTAATCTCTCTATCGTTTTGGCCTCCATTCCCCGCAGTCGTTCCTTGATCCACATCATTACCTATACTACGTTCATTCTGATCGTGATTACCTCCGATGTTATTACGATTAACCATGCTTTGATCACATTTTCCTCTACGTTCATCATCATCACCATCATTCTGATCGTTTACACTCTTGCCTAAATCATTTTGTTTAACATTTACCAGAGAACTTTGAGCCGTATCTCGTATCACATAACTTTCATTTGGACCTCTTTGGAAGGCGTCGGACTGGGCTCGTCCGCTTGGCCGAGCGGATCAGAGTCTCTTGTGGGAGTCGGTACTGGCGCTCTTCAGGGAGCCAAAGCGTCGCGTGGCAGAGGAGGTAGTGGGCGTGGTCTCGCGGTCCAGGCTCGCGGCGCGGAGGATCAAGCCTCGGGATTGACGGAGAGAGGATTCTGGCCGCACCTGCAAATTACAAAAAAAATGTATAATTATTGTAGCTAAAAACGTCCCTTAATTTATTTTTATTATTTGGAATAACAAACAATTAGGTACTTATTAGAAAATATCAACAATAAAACTTAAAATTAACAAGTCCTTTGATAGTTTTAGAAGGGAACAGCACTGCATGAATCTGATAAAATCTGATTCACTATTTCAAATAGTTGAAGATATTTAAGGTTCACTTGTCTTGAAAACACAACATGTGTAGGAAGATATTGGCTTTTGAAATGGGATGAAATATTTGATGGAGGTGGTCGATTAAGTAAATGAGAGGGACTCAGAGAAAGTGATCATTCCATCATCGATGACTATTGTCGAACAGCTACGCAATTTTCTAAAACAATATTGGTGGTGTTTAATGATAAAGTGCTTGTCTAAAATTTTAACGCTGTATGAATAAAAAAAAACAGATTTCTGTTTTTGGCAAGGTAGTATGAACAGAAGATGAAGAACAATTGTTTGCAAAAAAAATGATTATTTAAGATATTCATACCGGTTCTCCCACAGAGCCAACACGCCTCTGCCTCGGCTCCCTCCCAGGTCTGCTGGTCTGTTCAGTAAAGGATGTCTCCAATGACCGCTGAGAGGCATCGCTTATGGACTGGGAGAGCAGATGTGTGGTGGAGGAGGAGTTGGAGTCTTCGATGTTAGAGTACTCGTCAGGGCTGTCGTCACGTTGAGGTGTATCGGATTCCTGTAGGAGAAATAAACGTTAATGATAATGCTAATACCTCCTAATGCGTCCTATGCGCCTTTATCCTGATTATTTATTTAACTAGATCATGAATCCCTAGGCGAACGCCGGCGTTCGCGCATCTATTGTCTTGCTAATGTGTCTCTAATTGACGGTATCTGAAGAGCTAGAACAATGATGGCATTGTAAATAAAAACAACCTTCTTCTGGATACCAAATTCATCCGTTGCTCTTGTCGGTAATCTCATTATTTTTTCAAAGACGGAGACGTATTTTGAAAACAAAGGAACTAGCAGCAGTTTTGGAATCGCTCGTTCATGTATAAAAATCGTCCATCGCTTACCATAATCAATCTCGATAAATCTTACCTCTTCCAAGTCCCTAAGAGTGGTAGGATAGAGGTGTCGCCTGGCGTCTTCTCTCTCCTTTTCTCTTTCCCTCTTCTCGAGCTCGTCTGCTAGCATCATGACCTCCCAGTCACCTCCACTCCCTGGTAAAGCTGGAAACAAACATTTTGCCAATTAAGCTTTATAATATAGATTTTATGAATAGATAAAATAACCACTTTTGTTGATACTTTTGGAAAAGTTTAGCCGAATAAGTGTGCATCTTAAAGTTCTTAGGTTATATGGTCAAGTATAGACTTGTCAAACTGTTCGTAAGTATTAATTTCTTTTCTGTTTGTCTTTTTTTAAGTTGCAACAGCTGTTACGTTATGTTTCGGCACCACCTTAAGGGCGACTGGTAAAAAGTGCATATGGCACTCTGCCTTTGCACATAATTTTTATTAAGTTTTAATAAATAATATAATTATAAAAAAATACTGCAAAAGCCGATAAAAGCTCCTAAAGAGAGGGAAGCAGAAATCAAGGGTGTCAAAGGTACCTCTAATTGGTGAAGAATTGCCATGGCTCGAGCTGCTAGGTCGTAGTCTCCTGGAGTTGTCCACAAACTCTTCGAACATCGGTGTTCGAGGTAACGACTCCGAATCGCTGCTAGATGATGTTGAAGCCCTGCAACAGAATGTGCAGTGATTGAAATATACATTTCGTCAATAGCTTACAATGCAGAATAATTCTTTGAATTAGTATGTAAAGATTCAACAATGCCTGCCTGGAATGCAAGTGAAAGTCTGACACTCTCTCTCACGCCACTCAGAGCTAGAGATGGGCGGTGGGTAAAAACCCGTTGGGTATTTACCGGGTAAATACCCACCATTTGGGTATTTACCCGGGTAAAAACCCTGCATTTGGGTATTTTGGGTTTTTACCGGGTAGAAACCCATCTCTACTCAGAGCAGGATAAGTTATTTGATTATTTCCAACCCTCATAAAAAAGATTTGAAAATTTCGTCTCTAGCGATGGCAGGTAGCCGTTTTGGTGCAGTGAGATTTGGTAACAAAATTTAATGATATTTCAAATAAACAACTAAATCTTTTAATCTACTTACGCGTCGCTCCAGCTATAGTCACTGCCCATATCCAGCACGGTATCATTGCAGTTGTTCGACGGCTTGTGAGAGGTGCTGCGGTGGAAGAGTGAGCCCAGGCTGAACTTGCGATGTTGCCGGGGTCGGCCTTCTGGAAAACAGATACCTAGACATTTCAATAAGCGTGAATTGTTTCTCGACGACAATATAAGGCTTTGACTTTTGCTCGTTCTCCACCCAAGTTTTAGTATTTTATATTTGTAGGAAAAACTAAACAAAAACTAAAGAAGAAAATAAAGGCATAGATATTAAACATGTAAAAATCAATATGCCAGAACAGGCTGTTCTGGGGCAGAATTATGAGGAGACCCGACCCCAGATAATGAGAGCAGGGACGGTCAACGAAGAAGAAATTATATAGAAACCAATCTCAAAATTATAAGTCCTACACTTATAATTAAAAACAAAAGTGTACATGGCAAAGTTCTGAACAACCTCACAATTATTATACTTACTCCTCTCATTTTTCCCAGTATGATGCATTCCCGTATCCACAGACAGAGTCTTCTTGATTTTCGACTTGGTGGTGTCGAGGTGGGATCCAAAGAAGTGGAAGTGTCTCCTACTAGAGCGGAGGCTGGTCTGCTCAGGGCTCAAGAGTGAGCGATCTTCTGATGTGGTGTGCGGAGATAAGGGTCTGAAAGAGGGAACGCTGCTGTGGTCTGTAGGTTCGATTTCTAATAAAATTTAATAAAGTAAGGTGAATTAGAAGTATAAAGTAAAAATTTTTTTGAAACAAAAGTGTGGGATAGCTAAAAAAATAATTGGTCAACTTGTTTGCAGTTAAATTAACACTGAAAACAAAGTATACCGACTACGAGTACGAATATAAGCTATATATTTTTTACTACTTGATTAGATTCGCATTTTTTGTTATTTGTATGATATAAAACCAACAAGTTTCTGTAATCGGTTGTGCCTGAATTAGTACTTTCCATTTATTGCAACAACCTTAATGTTCGGTAATTCTCTTACCTCGTCAAGTCTTGCATCTCCATACTCTCCTGGTCACTCTGGTCCTCCCAAGACTTCCTCTGCCTCAACTTCGCGGCACGTTTCCTCGAATACGTTCCAGCTTTCCCATCTAGATTCAGATCCAACCTCTTCGACTTGCTCACAGTCCACTGTTCTTTACTAGACGAAGTTTTATCAACCCTTGAAAGCGACACGGCTAAACTTTGTAGTTCTGCGTATGATAACCTTGATAGTTCAATTCCTTCGGTCAGTTCTCTAAGATTCTCTTCTGTGAGATCTTCAGGTGATATATCTGTTGCACCTGCGTTTTCACTTTCTGGGATAAAAACAGGATCTTTCTCTGATTCGTCAGCGCTTGCTGTTGGGGGGGATGTGGCAAATACGGTGTCAAGCGAGTCTCCCCTCTGTAATAACAAAGAAATTTCAAAATCAGTATAAGTAAAACAAACAAAAAAACACATCTCTTTTTCTTTACATTATTTTACTCGTATATTTAAGTGTATATTATTATGTAGTGTGACGTAATAGTAAGTATAGAAATAGAAGTACAAATGTGGGCATTGTTCGACAGTATAATTTCTATTCCTCTATAAATATTCTTACCATGAATCCCTCTTCTGCAGCAGATGCATCTTCACTGCCCGAACTACCACTCTTGGACACAGGCAGACTAGTAGCAGTTACTTCTAATGTTTCACCCGCCGTGCTAGGATCCTCACCAGGTTGTTGTGTGGTCGGACTCATACCTGCCAGCCCTAGTCTTTCTAACTCTTGAATTCGCTTCTGCAGCTGACTTATAATTTCATCTCGTTTACGGACTTCATTTTCTAAACTGATGAACCTTTAATGTTTATAAAGTACATTTCAAACGGTCACAAATTTTGGTAAAACAGTGTCTTGATTTAGTGTATGAATGACTAAAAATAAAAATGAAATAGTATTTACCTTTCCTGAAATTTTCCTTGAACATCATGTAGATGCCCTGAAATAACTTGTTTGATGCCTAGAAGCACTTCTCCAAAATATTCCTGTTCCTCGATCGACCCTGTCAATGAATACCAACCTTAGCATTATTGATAGAAAATGCAGTCCTATTGGTTAGCGAAGATTCTCAGAAAATATATTTACCTCGCAATAGTTTTCTTTGGTTTGCAACAGCTGATATTAAAGTAAGTTTAGGTTTCTCTGAAGGCACTTTAATTTCTTCAGGTCTAAGTGATTTTAAATCTAACATTGGATCGTGTTGTAGTTCGTACTCGGCTCTTATGTTCAGTCCAAAGTCTTGAGGAGCACTTTCATCTGATGGTCTTGTTATTTGATTGGTAGGACATTCTGGTGCAGTAACTTCGACTTCTGGAGGAGGCGGTGGAGAAATTTGTGGTAACGAATTGACATTGACGTCTGGCATCGTGAAAACGTCATCATTTTGGTAATCAGCTGGTGCACTGCCGGGAGGCGAGGGTAATGTATGACGGTGGAAGGTAACACTCTTGGCAAACTTTGAATGTCTCGCTGCGTACCCTTCTAAGGTTGGAGCACGAATTAATCTTTTCAGCTCATTGCTACGCTCAGGACTTTCAGCAGGTGTAACGTCTTCTGAAAGTTTCTTTAAAATAGATTTCAGTTCTCTCCTTTCTAGAGTTTCGTTAGATTCATGGCTTCTGCAAGAGTCAATAGATTTCCGCTTGAATTTTCTTTTGTCCATAGTGCTACCTTCTGAATGACTCCTAGTTAACGTATCACTAAGCAAATCTTCCGATGAACTCGTGCAATCTAAGCTGGAACTGCGAATTTTCACGACCTTTTCTAGTTCTGCTAATTTTTGCCGTTCATTTAAAATTTTTAGTTTTTTGACAAAAGGTAGTCCGCCATATTCCGGCGATAAATCATCTATTGATCTATACTTTTTGACTTTGGGCAATAACATCCCCGGTGTCATTTGCGTCTTAGTTTCAGCTGGTTTAGAGGCGTTATTAAGATTTTTCTTTGGAGATAAAGTTAATAAATCTAATGATTTTTCTTGGACGGGTTCCAAAGGGCCTGTTAAGCAATGCTTAGGTTTATCTTTATCGTTATCACTAGCAACTTCAACATTATTATTGTCTATTTTAACAAGCTCCGCCGTGGTAACTAGAGGCACACATATATTTACAACTGCCTCCGCTATGCCTTCTTCTTTTTTCTCACTACTCGTACTTATGCTTTCTTCTTTCTTTTCTTCTGAATTAGTTTTACTTTGGCTTTTTGATTCTCCTAATATAGCTGCCTTTTTAAGTTTCGTCCAAGGTTTTTTATTTTTTGGTTCTTCTTTAACTTCGACGGGTGGCATTGGACTTATTTCTACTGGAGCTTTTTCTATTGATACTGGTTTGGGTTTTTCTATTGTTACTGGTTTAGCTTTCTCTGGCGCTGCTGTTTCTGGTTCTTTTGGTCCACTTTGTAGCATTTTTAATTTATCCCGGAATGTTGAACCTACAGCTTTTGCTGGGGATTTTATTTTGCTAACAACAGAATGTGGTATTGAAATAAGGTTACTTTCTGTCTTTGGTGTGGGTTCAACTACAGCTGCAGGTTTTTCACTTGTATCTTTATGTAGCGGCTGGCATACTGCAGTACCATCACTGTGAACTTGTAATATTTTATCTCTAAAACTAACTTTTGGTTTGGATGTTCCATCACTTGAACCTGACGAATTTTTCCTAGATGTTTTAGCAGTCGGACTTTGAAGTTTACCTGGAGAGCTGGACTCGGAACCTTTCCTGATTGGACTTAGTGTTTTTATTGTAGGACTTAATGGGCTTTTGATGGACGTAGGACTAATAGTGTCTGAACTTGAAGCCTGGTTGCTCATGGTTGGAGTTAGTTGGTTTTTGTCTCTTTCTTCTTTTGCTTTTAGTAGGAGTAACCTTTGGATGAGTGGGAGACCAGCTCCTACGACTTCAGGTTCTATATCTACAGCAGAACTGGTTGAGGGAGTCGGTTGTGGTGTTAGAGAGAGTACTGATGATGTTGAATGTCTTTGTTTGGCTACTTTTTCTTCACGATCCTGAAATTAAAACAAGTTTTTTAGAAACATATCCTTAGTAAAAAACATATGATGTTAGATTTAGCACAGTATTTTTTACCTGTTTTTCTTTGAGTAACTTTAATCGCGAAAGAAGCGGTAGGCCAGCTCCTATTGGTGATATGCATTTCTCTCCGTCTTTGCTACCAGACGTTGTCTCCCCATTATTATCCTGAAATTATAAAAATCACAAGATGTGCATCATCAAGTATGAAACATTGACATTAAAGTAAATAAGTTGCCTTACTTCTTGATTATGTGGATGAGCTGAGTCATCGCTCTCGACTCTAGGCATTCTCCTCAACATCTTTCCTTCAGTAGTGCCTACCCTTTCGGCACCAGCTAAAGCCTGCAGCTCCAGAGATTCCCCCCCTGATCTGCGACCGACACGAGATCTGCTACGGATGGCGTTGCGAATACCCTGGAAATGATCAGTTTAGCTTTTTAATCTAAAGGACGTGTTTCATAAAAAAAAAATATATAAATCACAAATCTAAAACAGTCGTCTCATTAGTGTTTCTTTACAATGAATGTGTAAGTCTGTATGATTCAAAATTAATTACGCTTCAATAGCTGACTGGCCTGTTGGTTTAGTGGTTAGTGGCCCTGACTGCTATGCCGAAGGTCGTTGATTTCCACCCAGGACAAATGTTTGTGTGATGAGCATGATCATTTGTCCTGTGTCTGGGTGTAATTTATCTATTATATGTACACAAGCTTTGCTTACCTTGGGACTAGACGGTGTTGTGTGATAGTTGTAGATTATTATTATTACTATTATAGCTTTTTTTTAAAGGGGGTTATTATGCAATGACTTCACCTTCTCTAGGGTGAGTGGTGGGGGGGGGGGGCGTGTTAGACTTTTACTGACTAAAACACACTCGATTATTCCTTCTTTGTTTTGCGTGCCAGGTTTCCCTTTAGGGCAACCTATGGTCCCAATAGGCTTCAGATCTGGTGGCTACGGTACGCCTCAACAGCTAACGGATGGAATTGAAAACGCTGCGTAGATCTGAATGGCCTGAATTACATTGGCATATTCAGCCTTATAATGCCTCATAAATGAGTTCTCAGGTCTTCTTTAGGAGTGGGAATTGGACGTAATTCACCTTACAGCCCAAATTAGCATTTTTCTTTATTTTGTTCCGGGAGACTGTTTTTTGACTGTTTTGTTTTTTTTTTTAACTTTATATCATCGGCATTAGTGCACTTATTGAATCAAAACTTCAAAGTCTCGAGCATCGACGCCTGTTAGTTTTCTATCGTTTTATTATTTCGGGGAGTACGAATTGGAATTGCCCAATTTAATCCTGCCAAGTCTTTTCTAGCATCGGACCGCTAGACGTACGGTGTTAGTAGAATTCTAGGACTTCTAGGCAAGCGTGCTCCTTCGTCGGCCACATCATCGCTTACCATCAGGTGAGACAGTGGTCGATGCGAGCATATTAATAATAATAAAAAATCTTTGCTGCTAGTGTAGCCGTTGACACATGCTAGCCCATTTAAAGTTATAATTTCATTACAGCGGTCATGTTAATCGGATCAAATAATCTATCTAGCAATTAATCATGACGTGTCAATTTACATAAAATTATTCACTAAATAGTCTATGATTGAGCATTCACTATCAACCATTTACGAAACAGTTAATTTAATGTTATTGTCCCAGTGAATAATTGAATCACACATGATATAGCACAAAATACTGCTATCACAGTTAGGTTTTAGAGCCATTCATTACACGACTGTGTTTGTTTCCAAATTACAACATTTAGATTCTAATAGCGTGAAATGTATACCAAGCTTTTGTATCATTTTGGTGAGAATTATTATTCGGTGAAGTTTTTGCTTAAAATTTAATAGATCTGACAATGTGCGCATCCAAGCAAACGGGTCCATTACTGCGGTATTGAGTTGAAACTAGATTTGGATTAAGAATAGTCATTTTATAGTAAGAAATAAAGCATATACAAATAATTTGGTATATTTTTTTATCATTCATTCAAAGTTGAAACTTAGAAACCTGATTTTTTTAGAAACGTTTTTTTATATTCTGATAAAAAAAGTCATTTTTACTTGTTTGTAATATAGATTTTGATAATACAGATCAAAATAATCTGCATGAAGTCAACTAAATACTTAATATTATTTTTAACATTATGAAAAAAGTAATAACAATTGATTTCTCTCTCTGTACACCGAGTTTTAAGTCTTGTATGTTCTAAATAAAGTTTTATACAATTGAGCAATAATCACAACTTTACAAAACTACAAATATCTCGAAAACTAAATGTCAACCACTGAACCAGCCTTCTAGGGATGCGGAATTGTTCATAAGAGTTACTGCAGCTTTGGAACAAAAAAGGCATCTTTGAACGACTTAGTTAGTAAAAGTCTGACACGTTCTCTCGCTTCACCTAGAGCAAGAGAAGTTATTTGAAGATTTCCATCTCAAAAAAAAAAAACACCCACATATTGCTTCTTTTGCTAAATCGGTTATTACTATAAGCTACGACTATGTTTACCTTCACGTCGCTCCGGAGTTTATGCACTATTCTTTTAGATGTACTGTCGTCTCCAGACATCTTGTCTGGACTTACCTCGCCTAGAAAAGACACTTCATTAATATTTATCTGCGCAAATCGGAAATTAAATTTCTTATTAGCAAATATAAGTCATAAATAAACATAATAAAGTTGTGGATTATTAGTTTCAGGCATATTTGATTTTAGGATACCAAATACAAATAAATGTGTGACCTTTTTGGTCGTGAAATTGTATTTCGGCTTCCTCCCACTCGTAATTAGTTTCGGGGATATCAGAAATGGGTTCGTTATTAATAACTTCCTGTTTACCTTTGACTTTTTGCTAAAGTGTGTTAAGCGCTCTGGCCGTCAGGCTTCGAGCTCATTGTGCAATAAAAAAATCTTCTAATATTATTTAATTGGTCCTCACCTTTGATTTTCCTCGAAACTGTTTTAGCGTCCTGACGGGGCTTCCTTCCTAAAGTTTTTAATAGGTTCCTTATTTACAAACTCTACTACCAATTCAGTCTTAATACTATTTCAATTTTGAGCAAAATTTTAGGGTTATGGTTTTAAATTTAGTTCAAGGTCAAGTAATATCATCATATAATCCTTATAAACATATTTATATTTACCTGTTCCGTGCCCTGCTCTGCCTTTTGGCTAAGGTCGCCACCAGATATATACCACTAGTTTTTAATTAGTACAAATACAAGGGCTTAATAGAAAGGGTCTTGTTGTTATTTAAGTAAAGTTTGAATAAATAATATTCATAAAGAGCAAAGTTATTTGTTAACATTTGTTTAAATCCCAAAATGTCACTAAATTATACAGGCTATTGATTATTTATGTTATGAATGAATACTTAAATGACGATCAAAATTAGAAAAAGACATTGCGCGTAGTATTTTCTAGTTATGAATAATTAATTGTATTACGAATTTACCAATTATGACTTCGTAGACAATTTTGGAATTTCTTTTTTTTTTTTTAATTTTGACTAGAAAAATATGATCAATAATGGGTACGAAAAGAGGCCCTTTTTTACTAATTAAAAAATAGGGGTGTATACGTTAAAAGGTTAGTGGCACTGGTTTTACCTTTACATTTCTTGGACATATTTTTAGCTTCTTGTAGGCGCTTCCTTCCTAGAGTTTGCAGAATATCTTGGGCTTCTGGGTAGTCTTTCATTGCTGCCAATACGTCTTCCCGAGACAAGGAGAAGAGTTCAGAATATCCTACTGATCTAACGTCAGCGGTTCGCCTAAAAACATATAAAAAATTTGCAAAGATGTAGTTACTAAATAAATTTGTAGAGAAATGAAATAGTGTTACAGATTTGGAATGGATATTTTATAAATTGAATATAAATTGAGTTTCCTGAATACATTTCAAAGGACTGAAAGGTGCAGTGGTACTATTTCAATTCAGTTTGAATAAATTTTAAAGAGTACCCTGGAATGTAGTTACATATTTATAAGGCTTTGAATTGCTAAATGTAAATGAACGTATTATTCAAAATACATATTTCTGGCGACTGATGAAATAATTTTGAATATTTTCTATGTTTATTTGTAAAGAGTTCTCATTTGACCCATTTACCACTAAAACTAATTTTGCATAAAATTGGCTGAATGCTAACTTTTATAAAATTGAATAGTGCTAATTGTACTGTATTTATATTCTTTTTTATCGTGCTTCTTAGTGAATAATAGTGATTCTAAGTCTCTTATTATTTTTGTTGTTTTTACCATTGAGAACTTGTAATTGGCTCAATGTCTACAATTGTTGTCTACTAGTTGTTGGTTCCGCTCCGATTAAATGAAAAAAAAAACTCTTTCAGTTTACCTTCTAAGTTGAATATGGAATAAACATGAACATATTAATGAACTATTGCATACACCGCAAGGTATAAATAACCTCTCGAGAATTCTCACAAAGATTGTAATAAAGGCAGAACTACATTAGACCGACATAATCGTGTAACACGCCTGATTTGTACATAAAACAATGTCGCGTGGCGTGGATGAAGTGCTTACAAGTCTAGTTTCCATATAAAATGTAAGAAGACCGACGCTTCCAGATCGACATGTGTGACATACGTGTGCGCAGTGTAGTTCTAGCTTAATCTGATGACGGCCAAAAAAACATATATAATATTGAAGAGTCTTTCTTACTTGTTCAGTCCATCTAGGTTTAAAATCCCGATCTCTCCGAAGAAGTCCCCTGCCTTCATAGTAGTGAGCACACGACCTTGTTCTGATATCACTTCCAGTATGCCATCAGCTATTATAAACATTTCGCGTGCGACTTCACCTGTATCGAAGTGGAAATAAAAGTATTTAGTACAGTCACAGATGAACAATAGTGGCAAGAAAGAGTGCAATATTTTGATTTTGTTAAACTTTGTATGGATTTTTTGTTACATGTTTATTTATTTAATTAAAATTCATGTACAGTAGTGAGGTGGACTTAATGCAACAAGGCATTCTTTCCCAGTCAACTATGTTCTAGAGAAATGTAATTGTTGGATTTAATTTTTATTTATTTAAGAAGTAATTTTCATATAATAATAAATAATGTATATTTATTAATAGATTCCGAATTGATTCTGAGGGCAGGATCCGGCCATGTCATTTACATAATTTTATTAACGTCAATAAAACAAAAATTAAAACTGTAACGAATGTTTGTATTATAATTGCTTTGAAAACTTTGTTTGATAACGAAAATGGAGCTTTGTTTTGTGGTTAATAGAAATGCAGACTATGGAAACTTGCACAAATTTCATATAGCGTGTTTCATTGTCCAATACATCATAGCTTACAATCAGGTGAAAATGTGGTCAAACGTGAGCATATCAACAAAAATAATTTAAAAAAAGATTATTGATTTGATGAAAACCTAATATTATAGTCTACATCTATGAGATTGTATCACGCAACTTGTTACCAAAGAAACACAACAGGCAGTTTGCTATTGAATCCTTTGATTTACATATGTTTTCAATCAAAAGAAATACGATGGAATCTTTCAAGATTCCGTTGAGCACGTTTTACGACTTACCTTTCCTACAAATGGAATCACCGGGAGTGAATATGTATGCTTTCATTTTCAACACGAGGTCGTGTAGGAATTCAGGCTGGCATTCTTGGAATATTGTCACCTAGAAGAAAAAGATATTTCAGTACACTTATTTAAAAACTCGATCTTATAGGTCTACCGGTTTTAGGAACACAATTCACTGTTTTTCGCACTAGTGCGGAAAAGTTGGTCTCCGCCACACATTACACTTATCGTATATATTATTACATTTATTACATTTATCGTATCAGGCTGAGCGCTAAACGTTAAAAAACAGGCGAGTTTTACTTCAACCTCGTTTATATTATATAATTATATCTTCGTAAGTGTATTGAAAAATGTCGTTTGATAGGTACATATGGAAAGTCACTCCAGCATTCGGTTCCATAATACCCTCGTCAACGTCGGCGTTCGCTCTCTCATCGTCTTTCTATTGAGTCTCTAATTACAGTATTCGATAGGTTAAATTCATTTATTTGGTGTCTAAGGTTTTGCGCATTTAACGTTACACGTACCACAAGTGTGAGTTCAATATTAATTGATATATCGTCATGGCTTATAGTTTACGACCTTTCACGAGAATTCTCATTTCCACAGCAGCTTGGAACTTCAGAACTTGAGTGTGTGCTGACCTTCAGGCGATGTCGAGTCAACTGCAGTATATAGGTCACCGCCTGTTTTCAGGTAGCTAACGACTTCTCTATAATTAGATATTGTTGTGTTAAGATTTTTATACGACGGTGCGTTGTATTAGAAGGTAATGAAGCCTTTAAAATTTAAACCTTCAAAGGTTATTGATGTATCGAAAATATATTTTAGAAATTAGAATCTTAAAGATCAAAGTAATGTGAATCGAAGGAGATCGAATGAGAAATAGTTCTTGTTAACTAAGGGCTCTTTTTAAAGGTGAGAAGTCATTCATTGACTTCTCGGGTTTGTCAGACTTTTACTGACTAAAACCGCACCTGTGTTCTTCAATTGCAGTCTAGGACCACGGGTTTTCTTTTCATAAAATCCTCGCAGCTCTAGCGGTTAACATAGGGCTGCCAATAGGTATCTTGTAACCCAGTTACTGAGTTGTAGAGATCAGATTGGCAGTCACTAGCACCATGTAAGTCAAGTGGGTCCTTTTTCACTCGCCTATCGTCAACGTCGAGCATAGTTTCAAAGCTTGTTACTTCATCTAACGCAATCCAATGCGAGGCAACGTGAAAAAAGAAAGATAATACTTGAAAACTTTGTTAGCATGCCGTTATTTTCTCGTATTTCCTGGAACAAGTTTTGTGGAGTATCCACAAAACTTGTTCCAGGAAATACGTGTTTTTAAAAATCATTAAAAGTTTTTGAAAAAAATTTAGTTTTCAGAATTATGATTAAATTTGCAAGGTTTCTATTGTTATATATTTTTTTCTTTTTCAGTGCCAAAGTTCATGCAATATAGCAGATTTTCAGAGGTCTTTACTGGATTTGTTTTACACAAAATAATTTGATAATATCCACAAAAATACTGTATTTCCGAAATATCAAATAAAAAATGTGTAATAACGTCATAATCGCGTAAGAGCGGGTGTATGAAATACAGGAAAATGCATGTCGGGTTGGATACAAAAAAAAAATGTGGTCGTTCAGAATTTTGATTCAATTTGCAAGGCTTTTCTATTGATTTTTTTTTGCCTTTTTTTATTTTTGTGAACATTATGAAGGGTCAAATTTCATTTACCGAGCTCAGCGATTTTCAGAACTCTTTACTGGATTAGTCTACAACAAATTTATAAATTCATTTTAATAGAAGCTTAGAAAACATCTACAAAATATCTATTTTTCCAAAACATCTAATGAAAAATGTGTAATAATGTTATAATCGCATAAGCTTGGATACCCTTAAGGGTTTTTACTGCATTGGTTAGACAGGGAGCTGAAAACAGAAAATAGCTCTTTCATTATAACTTTGTGGTGATATCTATACGCCGCCACATAGGAAAGTAACTAAAGAATGTATCGCAATATAAGAGTTCTTTGAGCGATTAGAGAATATTTGCAATAGTCCAAAATAGTACATTTTGATACACGTGCAGAAAGTTTGTCATTGGGATCGAGGCAGAATTAGCACGAGCCGTAGGCGAGTGTGTTATGGAGCCGAGGGCTGCAGTGGCAAAGCACGTGCATCAAACGACTTTTGTCAATACACCCACAAAGAAATGAATAAACGAGGGTTGACTGGCGACTCATGGGGGCAACTTTGTGGCGGGGGAGAGCAAGGACACTTTTCTGCACTAGTGCGGACAACACTTTAATGCATGCTTAAAAACGGTGGGATAAGACTGGGTTCGAGTATGTGTATTTCTAAACAATTATCGAGCAGTTGCCCAGACTGGACCCAAAACTTGTCTGTTCGGTGGATCCTCCTTTTTCAATCAATCTGTTCGCTTCTCTTTTTAGTTTATACATACTTATTTTAATACAGTACCTTCTTCAGCACACTCAAATTAACGTGTAACGCGAGTTCGGTCTTCAGCTTATCTGGCAGAAGTCCTAGCGCCGTGTTGATGTCACCTCCCCCCTGTATGCGGCCCCTCGACCACGAGTAATCGTACCATCTCAGCACTCGCCTCTTCATGCCACCTGGCACCTGTGAAATAAAGGACGTCGTTACGTGATATGGGAGTTTTAGGGACTTATTTTTACTGTCATGGTGGGTTTGGATTCTAAATGAGAAAACTGTAGATTCCGCGGATTCATAAGTTACTTTCTATTTTGATCTACTGTTTTATTATTATTATTATTTTTATTGTTTTATGGTTCCAGGGTGCTGTTGGGGTTGCTTAGATACTGCAGCGCATGTTTTCATTGTCGCGCGTGGATGATTGATGATGAAGAAGGCTGCCTCGTTACTAAGCAGATCTAGGAACAGCTCCAATAGTGTTCTTCGAAACTCAGCTGATAAGCATGATGCGCCAGTAATTATTCACTGGTTGCGATCGCTAATGCCGCAGTAATTTAAGCGTTTTGTGTTTTGTAAGTGTTACTAACCCTTTAGTTGATAAGTTCTTACTAACCATATTGGACCAATGTGGTCTTTATAAATATTATTATTATTTTTATAGGCTATTTAGGCCTATTAGAAATAAAAAACATATTGATTTTTTTTATAACTGAATCTATTTTGGGACGAAGGCATTTGTTTGTCGCTGTTGAAGTGTACTTAAAAAAAAATTCTCTCGAGAAATATTTTAAGTACGTGGAAATCGTTGAACATAGCGTTGTAATCACATTTAAAAAAAATTAAATTAGAACAAATTTGATATGGATTGAATAGAATGGAATGCATTTATTTGTCAGAATTCACCACTCACTCACACCACACACTCATTGATCACTAAAAATCCCGCTTACATTTTTATGCAAGGTGAAATATACACATATATTTATATTAAATAGAGAAGTGCCTTTTGGAGAAAACTCACCATGTACTCATACCACTTACCTTATGGTGTCTCATGTAAGTTTTGGCGCCATCCAGAAGTCTCTCGAACTCCAGTCGGTTAGCATTCCTATTGGTGATGACATTGCCCACTTGTCCCACTATAGTGGCGAAAATGAAGACGCCAATCAAATAGCTGACTATCGTGAATATGTACCTGAGGGAGAATTGTCACGTTTATCTTTAATTACTGGTTGTAATTGTGATTCTTATACAACTAATTTACCGTAAAAAAAGATGTTATAAAAAAAAAATTGAGGTGTTAAAAAAACTGAGTTGCTACAGTAAAATAATATGTAACAAACACCAACAACCAACTACAATGAAGTTTCAAACTAAAACAACAAACAAAATATAAAACAGTGCAAAGTTTTCGAACAGTTGCGATAGTACAAAACACCCCAAAAGCAATAAAAACGGACAAAATAAGCGACACTTTTACAAAATGGCGGAATCAGTGAAGGCTGTTCGAAAACTTTCTATACCCGTTGTACGACATCGATGAGTGAATTAATAAATAAAAGTAACAAATAAAGGAAATACAATTAACAATGAAGAAACTAGTCACATTTATAGTCGTCCGTAGTATTTCGCTGCGAAGCGAACAGCCTCCAAATTTCTGCCGCCGCCATTTTAATTTTTATTACGCTCCACACTGGCTGTTTTCCTCCAACAAAATGTTTGAGACAGTGTTTACGGCGAAATAATGAACGGTGAAATTTATATATGTACTGCCGTTTACTGCGGCATTTGTTTTTCTAGTGTGTTGCCTAAATGCCTCGCTCGGTTGTCTGTTTACATCTGAGACTAAACCAGCTTGAATACTTTGTTTGTACTCGCAAAACCGTAATAAATACGATAATCCTACAATAAATGTGGTGTGCTTTGTGCTTAAACTTTAGCAGAATCCGTTCTATCGCATAGTGAAGTTGTAAAAATCCATTTCGTGCAATAAAACGCGTTATTACGCACGCTTAACTGTGCGATATAAAATAAGATGCTATAAAATTTTCATTTCAATCTGTAATACCTTTAAAATATGGGTCATGTTTGCATGCAGTAAATGCCTAAACACTGTCACAATACATATGTCGCAAGAAAACACTTTAAAGATTAATATGAAAATGGTGTAATTTATATAAGGTGTTTACGTTTTACGAAAGCCGGCGATTGGTCAGATCATAACGATGTTTATTGAAAGTGTTTGTTTTGATAACATTACCATAACTGCTTTATTATGCTGAGCTTATTGGAAGAAAGTAGGTTAATAAAATTCGCACTTGTAAGTCTTCAGAAGGGTTTCAAGGTTGAGGTGTAGTAAAATTCCGATGTTTAGTTATGGTTTCACCTTAACCCATTTTGAATGTTTGAAAGGAATGTTTTTTTCAATTCACTTACTCAGAAACTCACCCCTATCCCTATCGCTTTCAGGCCAGCAAATTACTTTGTTTCGAACTAGTGCGGAAAAGTACACCAGCGAGTCCCGTTATAATTTGGTGTATTTATCATATAAGGCTGCGCGTCAAGCAGCCTTCACTAATGACCGGGTAGCCCCCGTTAGTTTATTTCTTTGTAAGTGTATTGAAAAACGTCGTTTGATACACGTGGTTTCATTGCAACGCTCAGCTCCATAGCAGCGCAGAGTTTTGCCTCAGTCGCAATGACAGTTTATCCATTTGTATAAAGTAGTACATTTTGATACAAGTAGAGAAAGACCACTTGTATCAAATATTTGTTGCACTCCTACTAAAGTGTAGTCTTTTTTAATGTAAAGCTTGACTGGTAAGGAATGCCTTGTAGCATTAAGTCCATCTACTGTAAATAAAGTTTAAATCTCAGTAATAGATAAAAAACATTGTAAACATGTTTGTTGCTCAAATGGCTGAACGAATTTAGTGGAAAAGTACATAGTGTACCATGTGTTATTCTATGTGCTATTTCAGATTATCTCCAGGAATAACACATAGGATTTTTTTTTCAATTCACTTATTCGAAAACCTCGACAAAGTAAAAACCTCTTATCCCACCGCCTTTAGGCACGCAATAGTTTCGAGCAATTTTCCGCACTAGTACAGAAAAGAGTGCGCGCTTTTCCTCGCTACAATGTTATTACATTTATCGTATTAGTATGGGCGCGCGTCGACCCTCACAAGTCACCAGTCAACCCCCGTTTTATTCAATTTTTCGTAACTGTATTGAAAAATGTCGTTTGATACACGTGTTTTGTCACTGCAACCCTCGGTTCCATACTTTCTGTATGTGTATCATAATGTGCTATATCCCGCGAGTATGTTCCCTTGGGATTTTACTTTCACGCGGTGAAGTCGCTAGCTGGAAGATTATAAATAAATATGTATTTTCGTAAATACATGTGTATTTTCGTATCGCGTGTATTTGCTTCAGTAGTTAGGAAAATTAATGAACGATATTACGACTTTATCGAATATTTCCATTGAATAAAGATGGAGATGGAAAATACCACGGAGTTAGGAAAATACACAGTATTTCTACCGTTTACGAAAAATAAATAACAACAATTTTGACACAGTAATTCTACCGTTTACGAAAAATAAATAACAACAATTTTGTTCAGGAGATTTCTAAACAGGAATTTTCCGTAAAAAGGAAGCAAATATCTAAATCCTACGTTTCCGATATTTTGTATTTTCCGAAAGTGGTATCATTTATCCGTAATACTACACAGATTGGAGGATGATACTGTTATTTTGTAAAGACGAAATTAATTGAAAGATTAATCTGAAGCGGCTCAGTCGCACTTGCGAAAGGATTCCCTTCTAAAAGAAAATGAGTTCAGGGGCGCCGATTCCGTGGGTGCTCGGGGGCTCGAGCACTCATGAGCAATGAACAGTGAGTGCCTAGCACCCCTGAGAATAGACGACAAGAAACAGTACCCCTAGTCAAGTTGCTAATCTGCACTAGTTAACGCTTGAAGAAAGCTTCAAATGTACGAGAATAACGTCGTCTCAACGCTCAGTCACGTGGTCAGAACCAAAGAATTGGCGGCAAGGTCAACTCGAAGCGTTCGACGCAAGCGAAACGGTTGTAACTTGGCTAGGGGGGCAGATTAGCCTCCCTAGCCAAGTTACAACCGTTTCGCTTGCGTCGAACGCTCCGCCCCGCCCCGCTTCTTTTGTTCTGATCACGTGACTGAGTGTTGAGATGACGTCAATCCCGTACGTATGTAGCTTTCTACTAGCGGTAACTATTGCAGGAATGGGCGTTTTTTCTTTACCCGAAGACCCGTTCAAGGCAGTGGTTTAGAGCGCTGGTTGAGACCAAAAGCTCACAAATTAGTAATTAAGTACACAGTATGTAAGTAGGTCATTTATTTAGTCGATCAATTAGTGTTCATTTCTCTTCTCACACTTAGCCACTTTTTCGAGTCATCAAATGAGCATGAGTACCCCTGAGGTTTCAGCAAGAGGGGCCCAGCTGGGTCGAAGCCTATTGGGGCCAGGGTTATCCGAAAGGGAGCTCGTGCCCCGGTATGAAGGCTAGAAGGAACGGGATGGGGTTTTTAGTCAGTAAGAGTCTGACACTATCTCCCGCTCCACCCAAGAGCGGGTTTTGTCATAAGATGATTTTCCCAGTCGAAAAAAAAACCCCTGAGGTTTTCTTTAAGCCGACGCCCCTGCATAATGAGTTAATATTATGAAGAAAAGTGAACTTTATACATTTTGGTATTATGGAGTTGTTTCTAAAAAATATGGTAGCATTAAGTACTTATAAACGATTTTAATTCTCTAACAAGGCATAATAATAAAAGTTTATTTCGTGAAGGGAAATTGGTTCAACTTTCGGTAATTTTTATTTTATCAATTAAGATATATTTTTCATTTCCTTTTCCATTCCATTTATTTTACAGAGTTCTGCTTGTAAATACACTGAAATGTTTTTATTATGACTTTTTTTTAAATTATACCATTATGTAAAAAACCACTTGTAATTTAAGAAGCTAGCCAGCAGCTACGCTCGCGTTTCACCATACAAACTTTTGACCCCGGTTTCATCCCGTTAGGGGTTGAATTTTGGAAAACCCTCTCTTAATGCTCGCTTATACGTCAAAAAAGGAAACCTTGTGCAAAATTTCCTGCTACTAGTAAAGCTGGGTGTTGCTGTCAGCCAGTCCGTTTCTCCTTTAATATATATGTACAAATGAATGGTTTGAACATTTTGTATGAGTATACCTAAATTAATTTGAACGCAGCGGTTACAAAACAAAACAACATCTGACTTAATTCGAAACTTAAATCGGAGCGGTCACAAACGAATGTTGACAGAACGATCCGAATTTGAAATTGACGTAAAAAGTCTATGGAAAATTAAACACGCCGCAGACTAACGATGTTTATCGCTTTTGAACCAATGGTACAAGTCCAATACTCAGATTAACAAAAAAAGTTGTTAGTTTTTTTTCTTTTATTGTTGGTCTGGTCCAACAACGTAGAGGGCAAAAGCTAATCTAAAGGTAATCTGCGAAATTATTATTTTTTGGTTTTAATTTGCAACCCCTTACTATGTTGCCAATGATGTTTGGATTGTTCGAAATAATTATTGTTGCTCTCGCAATTAAAGGGTATCTGAAGGACCTTAGTTCACTTTTAGCCCGTTTTAGTGTACTCTATTGCGTTTGTAGATTATAAAGTATGACAATGTATGTCATTACATTGGTGATATTTAAGGAATTTGGTGATACTTTTTAAACACAATACCATATATTTTAAGCATGATGCGTGACTAGTATGAGGCTACTTACCTTCCTGATAAGAACTCGTTAGCGCTGCCTAAACTGTGTGGACAGTTTAAAAAATAAAACACCAATTGACTTATATCACCAATCTACTCATATCTCCTCTTACTCTAGTCATTCGTAAGATTAAGTATAATACTCTAAATTAAAGTACGGCAATCCCAGTTGTAACGTCAAGAGTCGAGAGGTAGCTCGGTAATTAAAGCTGGCTTTCTAACCGTGTTCCCTATTCTGTCTACACCGGCACCGGCCCGACTGTGTTTTGTTTTAGTCTTTCACTCTCCGTGTCTACTGCATTCCGTTTTAGACGTTTAGGAATGGTGCTATGCTTTTCCTCTGAAGTGAAAAGCGATATCACAATATTTTCGGAAATTCTGTTATTTGATATTTATTTTGCGAATATGTTTTAAAAATACTTTTACACGTAATTTTTTTCTTCTGCAGGTTCCCTTAACCTTCCCTTACCCTGAGAAGAAATACCAAAATAAAATGAAATGCCAAAGATTTTATTGCATGGGGTCATTGGTCATCTTTTAACATTGAAATTACTTATTTTATAAAATCGTTTCATTATTACGTTTTTGCGCTTATATTAGGTAAACTGATTTTAATAACATTAAAATAGATGGTCTTAGGGTTTCGTATTTTTCCACATAAAAGGACTAATATATACTTTTTATAAACATACCACACGGTATGTGAGTAGTAGATAGTTTTAAATATAGGTATTTCATTGAAGTGACGGAAATATGTTTTTTCAACACAGTTATTTGAAAACTGTCTCCTACCTTACTGTTTACAGACACACAATGAAGTATATTTCGCTCATGTGTGGATAATGCTATGGCTCGCTCCCAATCCTATTCAATATAACCTAATGTATAATACGTATCACATATTACACACATTAGGTTATAATATGAAGATGTCTGTGGCAGTCCCATATTGGTCAGTCGCTATGCAGCTCCACGAATCGACTTTATTGCTCCGATAGCGATCCGTGAACTATTTCTCACAATAATTTATTATTAATAGTGTATTGTTGAAGACACGTGGCCATTTTTCATTGCAATCTCTCAGATACCTAACGACCTCACCTTCAGCTCGGGAGTACATACCACCTCGGCTGCAAAGACAATGTTTACATACTTGTATCTTGTATTGTGAACATTTATTTTTTCTCGAAAGTCACTTTCTTCGAGTAAGCGGTTTTTGTTTTCCAAGGGCAGTGCTAGTTGGTTGTGTAATCGGCTGTGGTTATCGATTTCGTGAGTCAGAGGGATTTTAGCTAGATTAATTTATTCTGTTTTGGCCTAGTTTTGGTTGAGATTGTTGTTTCAGAATTATCTTGTGTGTGGTTCTTGTGTTGTTGTCCAGGGTTGAAATATATTTGATTTCAAAAGTCAACTCTGTTACAAAAATGAAGTAAAATTATTCTGGAGTGATGTTTATATACATGAAAAAAAAAAAAAACAATAAAGTAATCATAAACATACCCCATTTTTATTAAACCCTGATTCCGATTACAATTTGAGCGTCTTCAAGGCTAGAGTGAATAGGCTCTTAATAAACTAGTGCGCCTCACCATCAACGATTGCATCACCGCTTACCATCAGGTGGAATCGCAGTCAAGTACTAGTTTATATCAGATTAAAAAAAAACCAAGTACCACTTAACACGTTTAGTGCGGAATAAGGCCTAATACGCCTCATGTGTGTTTTTCTTGCGGTGCGGCTAAGAAAAACATAGTCTTCGCTGCCGAACGGAGGCCGTAACTTCTATTTGGTTTAGTTTGGGAAGGAGATGAATGCCTTAGTAAAACAAAATACAGTGGTCTATGAGACTTAATTAGACCTCGTACCGCAATGAAGAAATAAAATTTTGTTTTTTTTTTTCAAGTAAGTTGACTGGCCTGTTAATCTAGTGGTGACTTTGACAGCTATGCTGGAGGTCGTGGGTTCGATTCCCACCCAGGACAAATGTTTGTGTCTAGTTCTCATAACACAAGCTCTGCTTAGCTTGGGACTAGACAGCGTTGTGTAATAGTTGTGGAATATTATTATTATTATGGTTTTTTGGGCAATTTTTTTCAGGCTTAATACCTGGTGTTTTTTCGGTGTCTCACGGGTGTGAATTAAGGTGAGATTATAATAATTGAATTTAAGATGGTATAAGACTTTGTACTAGATTCAAATTATTATATAAGTCCTATTATTATTATATTAAAAAACTTTTTGTATCTTAAACGTTACGGGGTGTAATAATAGTTTACGTCATAATGATAGTTTCAGACGAGGTCTCAAATGCCGCGCACCACATGAATGGAAAAATATAAAAATTAGTGCCGCTGACAACGTGTTCAAACATCATGCCTTCAGGACTGAAACACTAACTTATCATCGGACAAAACCATTTTCCGACACAATGACTCGTGAAATGGACTAATTTGAGCTAAAACCGAATTCAGTATCAGAATTAGTTGAGTCGTTAGGTACAGACGAACTCCAGAGCCTATAGTGCTACCTACCTGTGTTTTATACAATTTTCTTAGTCATTAAACAGTCTGCAGTCGAGAATTTATTTAGTTGATGGATGAAATACTTTTCTTTTTTGTTGGAGGGAAGTTTAAAATAATTACTCCTGTTCTGGTCGGAACGGGAGGGCGTGTCAGACTTTTACTGACTAAAAACCGACTGTGTTTCTTCAGTTTCCTTTTGCGTTCCAGAGCCACGGTAAATCTTTCGAACTAGCGTGCAACCCTGACATCTGTCCTACAACCTGCAGACCGTGCGTAGGACTTCAGTAAATTCATAACAATAGACTTCACTTTTAAAATCAAACATTTCTCAACCCAGGAAATCAAAACACAAGAGGATGTTTAAAGAAGGTCTTTCGTTTTATTATATTAAATACTAGCTTCTGCCAGCGACTTCGTACGCGGATCCTGTTGCTTATGCCAGCGACAACGGAGTCGTCAAAATCAAAGATCTGAAACGTCTGGTGTCGAATTCTAAGAGCCCGGGGACTGGAAAACAACGTGATGCGCGAGACGATTCGAGACGTTCCAGATCTCTCCCTTCCACTTACGCGCGTGACAGTGTGCACACACCTTGGTGCCATAGACAAAAATAAACAGAAAGCTCCGAACTGCTAAGCTATCGGGAGTTACATGTGTTATTGTGAGTCAACCATAAAATATTGACATATGATGTCTTGGGATATTTTTTATATAATTTTAAGGAGAACATTTCCGTAATACATAATTTCTGTGTAGCTTTAACCATTAAGGCTGCAAACGCGACGGAAGCTTAAAAAATGGAGTAATTTTTCTCGTTTCCCCAACATTTCCCTTCACTGCTCTGCTCCCATTGATCGTAGCGTGATGAAAAGTATACTATAACCTGCCCAGGAGTATGAAGAATGATTGTACCAAGTTTCGTTAAAATCCATCGCGTAGTTTTTGTTTCTATAAAGAACATACAGACAGACAGACAGACAGACAAAAATTTTACTGTTTGCATTTTTGGCATCAGTATCGATCACTAATCACCCCCTGATAGTTATTTTGGAAATATATTTCATGTACAGAATTGACCTCTCTACAGATTTATTATAAGTATAGATAGATAGCGAAGCCTTACAAAATTACTCAACGTAATTATACTTATATAATTTCTTAAAGATAGATACATCACCTCTTTTACTTAAGACATTATCAACATACCTCATAAATACCTTTTTAAAAATCCTACTTGGAAAGTGTAAGAAGCGTAATTCACGGCCGACTTCTCAAGAGCAAATCAACAGTACCTTTATAAGAATCCATTCGTAATCAGTTTAACCCTTGTGTAATTTACCGATTTACTAGCGTCTTTTAAAGATTATTAAAGGTAAGCTCAAGGAGCTCAGCACGAGTGAAGTACGAGCTGAGCACAAATTCGTGTAGTGTCGATCAACTTACAAGGGAATGAGCGCGCTTCGAGCGTATGGTTCGTGCTCGACTGTGCTCTGCCTATAGCCAAACGAACAAAGTTGCGTTGCATGATACGCAACAGCTTAATAATAATAATAATATTCTACAATTATCACACAACGCCGTCTAGCCCCAAGCTAAGCAGAACTTGTGTTATGGGTACTAGACAACTGATAAACATACTTATATATTTCTAAATACATACATATTATAGATAAATTACACCCAGACGCAGAACAAATGATTATGCTCTTCACACAAACATTTGTCCTGGATGGGAATCAAACCCACGACCTCCGGCATAGCAGTCAGGGTCACTAACCACTAGACCAACAGGCCAGTCAACTTGGTTCGCACGTGTGTACCATTAACGAACATCAAACACTCTGTTCGTCAAACATGTTTACGGCGATCACAGAAATCTTAATAATAAGGCAATTTCTTCTAAACTGCCAAGTTAACACGAACTTTATTTCATAAGTCTTAAAGTGCAATGTGTGGCAATTGCCTTATTTTTAAGATTTATGTGACGGCGATGCTATTAGTATGTTCTGTATGGACGGTGTTTTTCATGAACACCAAAAAACTTTTCGCTACTTCACAATCGACTACTGCCACGGCTATTAAGAGAGTTCACGACTGTTGTGCGCGAACTCGCTTCGAACTATGTTCAAGTGTGGTGTTTGTGTTCATTATGTTCGTGTTCGTACATGTTTCACGATTTATTGTCGGTTTTTTGAAGAACGCAAAGAGTTTCGGCGTCACGTTCGAGGACAGTGGTCATTGAAGGCTCGTTGCCGAACGGGTGCCGTCAGTTGAGACTGGTCATCTCTTAGCTGCCAGTGGCTTAGTTCAGTTTTTATCTTTTAATTTTATTTTTTATTTTTATTTGTATTATCTACATTGTGCTCATGCTGCATGGCGTCGTATCGCGAGAGAGGCGGTGGTGCGGGACTCGACCGAGACATGACCACGACCACTCTGTCAAGAGCGTACGACTGAGAAGAAGAACATTGAGCTCACATAATAGAAGCAACAAGAAATAATGTAACCAAACATTACATGTAACACAATAATTAAAAAGAGTGTCCATGGAGTTTCTTGCAAGTTCTTCTCAATAGAGATCTACGCTTTGGAACGTGCAATTTAGCTTCACTTTTCTTGGACTGACCGACATTTGACTATTCAAAAGTGCCTACATTTGGTCTATTTGAAATAAATGATTTTGAATTTGAGATTGTTGTACGTCCACACTAGATACCGCGAGTAGACCAGCTCAGCTTGCGCTCAGTCAGTTCGTGCTCGGATCTTCTAGCATATACCCACCTTAAGATTTTAATAAATATCCCTGAAATACATACGTGGATTTGAAAGGTGGATTTTTTTGGCTTAGGATTTTTGCACACAAGTTTTCTTTGAAAGCAGTAAATTCGTGTTCAAGAAAGCGACAAATTACGCGAAGATGTGATTTGATACGAGCTGGCTGGTGGACGGGACTTCGTCTGCGTATAATTAGTTTGAGTATTCTTAAGATCCAATTTATCTCATTTAAAATTAATTTTGTTTCAGCGGTTAGTTTTGCAATTATAATATTAGTATCAGTACAGTCGACCGAACCGTGTACAAATCATTATATGCTTACTGCTGTTTCAGTATAAACTTAATTCTAAACCAGAAAAAAGGCAGAGTCACCATCGGCAAGAAAGAAAGAAAGAAAGAAAGAAAAAAAACTTTAGGTAGGTACTTGTATTCTTATTCTTATTTTTATTTTTGTGAATCGTACAGGACAAACTATAATGTAAAATAAAACATAAAATACAATATTATCTAAAATATAAAAAAAAACAAAACGACCTGTGCGAGATCAAAAGGCTCTTATTACAGCATAAACACAATATTAAAAAAAAAACCTCAACGTTAGTATTTATGATAGGACCTGTGAGTGGCATCACAGGTCACAGGACCTAACAGAAATCAGAATTAAGATAATAAAATAAAATTACAGTAACGAGCGGTAGACTCTATAACTTAATATTACACTAGTGAGTCTGCATCTAAGTTTCTGTAGGTTTTTGTCTCTATAAAGTTAAGCCTGGATTCGTGCACTAGGATGCACGTGTTTACATACGCTTAAGTTTTCAACACGACGAGCATCGTCAGCTCAAAAGACGTTTTGTCAATTCTGAAGTTGTGAGCATCTATACATATATATTCTGAAGCAGGTTCTACGGATAAATATAAACTAATAGAAATTGTACAGTGTTGATATGTTTGTTTATAAAGAAATGATCTTAGGAATTATTGATCCGATTTAGTATGTTATTTTGTTGTTAGAAATGTGCGAATATCACTGAGAACTAGGGACTATTTTTTATCCAAGAAAAATGCTCGATTCTTGTAGGGTGGACTGCTTGAAGCGATATCGCGAGATAAAACTACTACTCCCTCGAGCGTCGATTACATAAGTTAGTAAAACTTGTAATAAGTTTAATTTTAGTTTCTATATCTATGTTTTTCCTGTATGGATCAGAATGTTGGGCTGTGAAAAAGATGGATGAAAAAAGATTACATGTAGCAGAGATGAGAATGTTATCTTAACATTCTTGATGTGTGTTCTTGGATGTGTGGTGTGACAAGAATGGATAAAGTGAGAAATGAGTATATTAGGGGAAGTTTGAAAGTGGCGCCAGTGACTGAAAAGTTGAAAGGAAATCGTTTGTCTTGGTATGGTCATGTGAAAAGGAGGGACGAAACGCATGTTGCTAAAAAAGTTATGAGTTTACATGTGAATGGACGGCGGGGGAGAGGGAGGCCAAAGAAAAGATGGATAGATTGTGTTAGAAGTGATATGAAAGAAAAGGGAGTTAGTGATAGCGTGACGAGTGACAGGACAGAATGGAAGAAAAAAACGTGTTGCGCCGACCCCAAATAAAACGGGACAAGGGCAGGAAGATGATGATGATCTATGTTTTTCCTAGAAAAATGCAGAAAAAGTTTATTTATTATTTATGTTTTCTTAATGATTTAGGTAAGAACGCGCAATTATTTAATAAAAGCACCTAAATCCCCCTCGCGCGAGGGGCTGCTGAACTTATAATCAGCCTTATAATTTTCCTACTGCAGTGACTCAGGCCTCCACAGCGGGTTTTTGAATGTGACATGGCTTCAATATTTTGGATCTGGACTCCTTAAAATATTTATCTTCACCATTTAGAGTATTTAAATTACACAAAGTAAAGCGCTTCCCGGGCTTGAACCAGCGACGTACGATTCACAAGCCGGGGTCGTTACCACCGGGCCACAGATACTTCAAACTTAATAACGCTTAATCTAACTTTCCATTTTGTATAGCTAAGAGATTATGAACTAAGTGAGAAGCTTGACTTAGCCTTGTTCAAGTTATGTATAGCCGAAGTTGGTGACATTTTAATGGCTAAGTCTAAACTAAGAGCGTCAGTTTAAGAGCTTAGACAGACGACGTTTATGAATTGATTTTGTTATTGTTCATTAATTTATTTAAAAAAAATGGATCATTTATTGGTTTATTCTTCATGCAAAACAAAGTAAAAAGGCGGACTTAAAGTCTTAGACATTTTTTACCAGTCAACCTAGGGTGTGGAAGAGATATTGGTTAGTAAAAATTATACATATACATATTATTTAATATAGTATATATTATTTATTGTTGTACAAAATGTTGTAGCTGATAATAAGATGCGATAATTGCTGTTTATTTACCGTTATTTAACCCTTCAGATACCGTCAATTAGAGACACAATAGTAAGACAATAGATGCGCGGCCACCGGTGGTCGCTTGGGGATTCATGAATTAATAAAAAACGAGGGTATTGAGTAATTGAGAGCAGCCCTCACAATTAGCGATTGTTTGTTGTAAGAGTCACCATGTTGCTGGAATGCAAGGGGCAACTGAAAGAAAACGGGTTTGTGGACGACGAGCAATGGATAGTTTGTCGTCCGGCCGTACGGTAAGCGTACAGACCGAGCCCTATCTTAAACTGATTATTGTAACATAACGCAAAAACATCAATTAAAAGTGCTTCTCAAATTTCATATACCATTAACAATTATAAATATGGCTCTAAAAAAGTTTTTTTTTTTTTACAAAAAGGTCAAAGAACTTAAGTTATCTTATCCCTAAATTGCTTGCTATAATGCGGAGGATAAAATAACTACCCCATAAATAACCACAGGTCAAACTGCCTAAGTGTCTGGCTCCCTCTTCTGATTTATGACATCCCTGGGCATCCCTTAGTCTCGGCCATAAAACACCTTTTTTAGAAAGGTTAAGCGCCATGGTAGGGTCAAAGAATGATGTGACTTTTGAATTTTGCGTCTTAATCGATTTTCTACCCAGGGTTAATGTTATAGGTTTGAGAGGAAAGTTAACTTTGAAAAAAAATGGTTTAATTTTTTCTACCAATAGGGGGAATATATGCATAAAAAATATAATCAAACTAGTTTACCAATAATAGAATATTAACAAAAATATCAAAATTGGTAGAAAAGCAAACGAGATAATAACAATTTTAAATAAAAGTATCCCTCTCTCTCATGTCAAAACGCCGTTTGTAACAGGCGTGATGAATTTTGACGTCAAAGTTTCCTATTTGACTAACCGAACAAGTTTTTCACCAAATTGCGTTGTGTGATAGTTGTGGAATATTATTATTATTATTATTAATTTAAACTATTAATGTTCAAGTCTGGTTATTATATAGTCTTTAGAAGAAAGAACCACACAGTTTTGAGGGGACCTGTCCAGTCAGTGCAAGCATTTGTCAGTATTCGTGTAGTTCAACTCAAGACCACTAATGAGCTCAATGACTTGATGAACAATGTCAAACAAAGAATATTAGGCATCACAGACAGTCCCCTGTGCAGAGCATGCTTGGAGAGGAGGGGAGACAATTGCGCACGTGCCCCTAAACTGCACAGGTGTCACTGAAATATATGAACATCATCAGCTTTTTTAATCTTCCCACTACTATGACTCAGGCCTCCTTTCTATGGGAGTGAATGGGCCGTAATCCACCACGCGGACCCAGTGCAGATTGGTGAATGTCACATGTCTTCGATTTGTTTTTCTGTTTGATGTTTTCCTTCACCTTTTTGAGAGCAGTGGTAATGAAATAACAAAGTAATGCAACTGGCAGGATAATACGCATACAAACCTTAGGATCCCCGAACTGTCTTATTGATGTACTGAAAAACTGAGCCTAATCTGCTTTTGGAGAGAGATGGGCTGGTTGGGAAAAGCTCACCTAAGGTTATGGCCGCTATATACTATTAATGGCCGGACTATTGTACATAGGCCATGTACAATAGTCCGTATAGGTAAGTGCAGAAACCATACTCAGAGATAGAAGGATATTTGGTTTGGCCGCATGAAGTACTTGGACAAGCAGGTTTTCATATTATATTTTCTTTCATCGCTTTAAAAGCAGTTGGTATCAGGTGTAACTGGGTTCAAAGCCCCAACCTACCTACCTTTTTTGTGGTGGGAAAACACCTAATGACTTCTCCTGCTCTAGGGTGGTTGCACCTGCGCCCTCCCACTCTGGCGTGTCAGACTTTTACTGATTAAAACTACTCCTATATTCATTCCCACATGGAACACTACGCGCCACCGTCGATTCAAGCTCGATTTGGACAGTTATCGGATGGTCGAATGGCGAGCTACACATTGCACGCCGTCTGCAAGTCCACATCTACGGTAGCTGGAAATCAGGGCCGGGATCCCATCAGCTGGGGCGTGAGGACGTCCGTATCCTTACGCGTATGGCCATCTCCACCGCTAACATTACTGCTTCATAGAAGGAGACCATGGCCTGTACCAGGTCCTGGCGTGAGAGGTCACCGCCACTGATATGACAACTTTACCACCATTTCCTTGAAAGGTAATTTTCTAAAGCTTTTAAATAAACTTCATATCCCAGAAGGTTCTAATTAAAGTTCTATCGATAGATTGCCTTGTCAACTTGTTATGTCGCTTACAGTAAAATGTAATTGAAAGTAGATTAACAAGCTTGTGTTTAAGAGAAGAAAATTAACTAACTATGAAAGAGAAAGTCCTTGTTTAGTAACAAAATGGCTGACAAAAGAATTCTGGTTCAACTTTTTGCTCGGTAAAAAATGTACCGCGTCACAAGTTCCGAGTAGTGTTAAGTAATGTTTCGGTAATTAATCATAGGTCCTTTACACTTAGAACAAAGGCGTGTTTTGTTTCGTGCTATGGATTGTTTATTTTTCAAGATAAAAAAATATTTTTCTATATATTTCTGTCCAAAAGCTATAAAAAAATCTTTATTTCGAGTCTTAAGTCTTGTTTTTCTATATTATTTTAATAATTAATGAATTTAAAATTATAGTCTCAAAGATCAGTCTGACCAGTTTTCAATCAATGACTGTTACATAAATGCTAAAACAAAACAACTACTAATTTCTGTTTCGCTTTACAGATAAATAAAGTCGTAGCATACCGTAGCAACTCGTAGCACTTCGTAGCACACTGCTACGAAAGCGTAGCAAAACTCAATCAGTTTCCAAAAAAATATCCTCAATAATTTCTTTCTCAAATCCAGTCTCAAATCTAATACTGATCTAGTGTTGTCGATTAGCTTCCTGAAATCTTGAACAGACAGACATCCCACTCGATTTAGTCACCGACATGTGATTTAAATCGATTTTGTCTGCGAGAGAACTCAGAGAGTATTAGGAAAGCAATGATACCCAGAGAGGTACTAAGGGAGCAGAAAGTATTTTCGTGTTATATCAATATTGTTACGTGTTATATCTGAGAGAGTTTTGCTTTTAACTAAATGGAAGAGGTGCATTGTGCAAGGAGTTTCTTCAGTTTATTATTTTAAAGACTTCGAGAGGATTGGTATTTATTATTTTGGTGCTAAAATTGTTTTATTATTAGATAGACCATTTATTGAGGAAAACCGTGTTAGTGGCACGAAGGATAATAATTCGGGCACGCCAGTGTACGGTGTTTATAATTTGAAACAGCAGTAATCAGTAATCATACTAATTCTCTTATATTTCAATGTAAACACATCTTTAAATATTGCGATATACTAATTTGAGGTTGCAAATTGAAAGTTGATAACATCTAGTTTAATTTTCTGTAAATTAAGTCAAATTAAGTCAGTTTTTGCATCATATTTTGTGAATCGTTCGCCTAAAATGGTTCACCATCCGTGAGCGCACGGCCAAGAGCGGAGCAGTAACCCGCAGGTGAAACAACCGAAGCCAACTAGCTATTTATTTATTAAAACTCCATGCAACACAAAGGTACAGGCGAACTCAATGCCCTAGGCATTCTCTACCAGTCAACCAAGGCTGGTGAAGAGAAAACATGGCAGGGTGCATAAAAAAAAGAAAGATTATTATGAAAACAAGTGTGCCAATGTATACATATAGATAAAATCACATACTTATATATTCAATCTATATATATAAAAATCAATGCCACTTTTCGTTGTTAATTTATAACTCAAGAACGGGCTCACCTATCCAAACCAAATTTTTAGGCTTTGTTCGGACTATTTAGTAGATGGTTTATGCGAACTTTGGTAGGGTAGAGTAGGGTAGAGTAGGGTAGAGTAGGGTAGAGTAGGGTAGAGTAGTGTAGAGTAGTGTAGTGTAGAGTAGTGTAGAGTAGTGTAGGGTAGAGTAGGGTAGAGTAGTCTAGGGTGGAGTAGGGTAGAGTAGGGAAGAGCGGGAGCGAAGCCGTGCGGGCAAAAGCTAGTATAATATAAGTATATCTGCATATATATAATACAATGAGGAAATGTAAAATTACGAAAGGAAATGGAGGTGTTTATCTATTTCATAAATAAAAGAATGGTTGTTTTTAGCGCCCGCCTATCAGTAGGCAGGTACCCATTCCGGGTAATGCCTGTCTGTGGGGGAACCGCTGCGGTCCCCTGAGTCACTGCCTTATTTTTTGATGTATTAAGCTTATTAAACCTGTATTTAACTCCTTTAAACTTGCACAGAGTAAACTAGTCAGATATATTTACTCTATTTAATTTTCACTCTATTCAAATGAACGAACAAAGCGTTATGTCAACGTCATTAATTGACAAAACCAGCCACTTCACTGGTTTGTCAATCGAGTTCCACAGACGCGGTGAGACGCGCACGTTTTGATTTATTTAAAATACTGTGAGTGTTTAAGATAGAACTACACTGTTAATACGAGTCTCCATACATTTTATACTTGCTTTTGCCCGTGACTTCACCCATATACATAAAATATAGCCTGTATCACTCAAGAATAAAGAAGCTTTTAATCGGTGAAAAAATTTTAGCAATTCGACCAGTAATTTCAGAAATATGGCGGAAATATAACAGCCTCGTTGGCAGTTATATTTTTGAGCCGTTTGGGGTGGAGCGATGCGGAGGAGTTTTTTGACGTCATATTTAGTTAGGCCTTTAGTGTATATATTATTTTTAATTATTTAAGTTTATTTTATAATTTAATTTTCTCTATTGACTTAAATAAAATTGATTATGGTAATTTCAGAGATTACCTCCTATAAACAAACTTTACCTCTTTAAAATATTAGTAAATAAAATGTAGAGTAAAGTAAATGTAGATTAGTGTATATGGAAACTAGACTTGTAGAGCTACATTTGACACACGCCACGCGACGTTGTTCTATGTTCAAATCAGGCGTGTTACACGTGTGCGTCGGGCTAATATAGTTTAGCTTCAGTGTTCCAAGAGTTATCAAGAGAAAAATACTATAAGTATGTTCGATGAATATACTTTTAAATTTATAAATATATAACTATATTCATCGGTTGTTTAATACTCATAGCTCTGTTCTGTCTCATATAGTCCTATATGGCGTTGTGTGAAAGTTGTGGAATATTATTATTCGTGTTCAACTTTCTTACGGGCGGCGCCGCGGGCATAAACTAGTGCACAAATAAAAGAAATTCAATGCACAATATTCGAATGTTTTCTTTATCACATTCGGTTTGACGAAATACCGAAAAATAAACGAATCTATGTTTAGTGTACTGTGAAAATTGGAAAGACGAAACTTCTGAAATAAAAGTGATGTATTTGCCGTCATGGTACAACGCTTACAGAAAACTGTTTTGTGGTCGGACGAAAAATGTTTTTCAAACGCTGCTGTAGTAATTACGGTTACGCTTAAGGGTAAATATTTTTTTAAAAGGTTAAAAGAAGAAAATTAGCTTAAAAAGGAACATGAGAAAATTTTACAATTTCTTTTGAAATTGCTTGTTATATTATTATTACAATACTATCGTCTAGTTAACGGAGAGTTTTTGCAAATAATAAGTTAAGCTCCTTAATTGTTCTGAGTTGAGTTTTACAATGTAAATTTTAGTTTATGCGAAACACGTGTCTAGTATTTTTATGTAAAGAATCATATAGGTTGATTCTTGTGTGTGACAAAGTTACTGTATCATAATAGTTGTAAAGTTATAAGATTGTTTTGTCAGCAAAAATACATAGTCACCGGGCCATCCAGGTTACTAAGGGGTGGTTTTGCACTTGCACCCAGCTTTTTGCTGGCGATGATTGATTACGAAACATATCTTCAGTGTATTTAATTAACTTGAAGCTTTAGTTTCGCTTAGTGAATTTTAACATTTGAGACAATTTGGCAATCATCCTAGTTGATCCGGGGAGTAAGTTCTCCAGGGTATTTTTTTTTACTTTGTGAGGCCATTGGATGCGGCTAGTGATCATATAAAAATGATCTTTTCATAACATTAATTTCAATTTAGTTGATTAAACCTCTAAATAATTATTAGGCTTCAAAGACTAACCGAGACATTTGGTACATTCTCGTTAGTTATCTTGTAGTAATTGCTTTCACCATTTAGTTTTCTTATCTGGCAACATCATCGCGTCAAGTCCGAGCGATAAATAGACGTAATTAGTTCGTGTCATAACAGTTGTGTTGTTTATTTTTCTGCGCTAGATTTTGCGTGCTATTGCTATATTTACTAGCAATGGGATCACTTTATTTCCTAGCTTTGGCTTAGCGCAAAAAAAGGCTGGTGAGATACTTATAACGAGATCTATCGGTATATATAAAAGGAGAAACTGGCATATCAACGAAAAGACGAAACTAAAGAGACTAGGAGCCTGAAATTATGCACAAGGTTTCCTTTTATGACGTAGGCAAAAACTAAATAAGGATTTTCCAAAATACAAGTTTGTATGGAGACTACTTTCATACAGGTAAATCAGTAGAAAATCAAACAGATTCAAATTCCACGAACGTCCGGCTGTCTAACTAGCAAAATAATTCGAGGTATTTCATTAGAGGAAATGTAATTTGAATTTATGAAGTCAAACGACTTTCCCTTTCTCAGGTTTATCTTACGAATAATATTTTCTTGTTCCCAGAAATCTAGATTGGCGGAAATATTCAGCAGGTTTTCATTTGAATGTCCTTATCACAGTAATAAAGGCAAAAGTTTGTTATGTTTGTAAGTTCTTTACGCGTTACGCAAAATACGCACCTTAGTCGTGGAGTTGCGGACAACAGCCCGTCTTACCTAAGTTCTTTACGCGGAAATGTTGAAGGGATTTCTTAGAATAACGAGAAGCCGACAGCAGCCAGTGTAATCTACACTGAATATTATAAATAGGTAAAGTTTTTTTTTGTTTGTAGGAGGTAATCTCTCTGAAACTACTGATCCGATTGCTAAAATTTTTTCACCGATAGAAAGCTGCTTTATTTCTAAGTGACATAAGTTAAATAATATTTTATGTTCGCGGGTGAAGCCGCGGGAAAAAACTAGTTAATTTTATGTCACAGTTAAAATCGAATCGAATCAGTCAAAATTTCAGAAGTATTTTAGACCAATGAAAACTATTTGCAATTGCCTGCGCGCCTTACTGGGACGCCATAGTGTCGAAGTCATATCATGCCGTCAAAAAAACTATGAATTGGCTGCGTTGCTAAAACTTGCCAGATGAGGTACACACCATAAGAATTTAATTAGGCTTTAGTTTGGTGGGTTACTTCTTTAGAAACATTAAAAATCATGTGTGATTTTTAATAATAATAATATAATAATAATAATAATCCTTTATTTTCAGGCATCTAAGGCCCATAGATAAAATACACAAAAATAATCATTACAGAATAATAAACTAATACATAAAAGATACTATAACTAATTATTATTAAGCTAAACTATTGTACACGAAGTGACGGCGTCGTGTTCCGCTGCGAGGTCGGTATCTTTCCGCGAAATCGTCGATACACGACACCCTTCGGCCAAAACTCTCCTTTGAGGAAGGTGTCCAAATGTTGAGTCGGCACCCGCACCACAAACGACTTGAAATTAGTGTTATGACGCGGCTCCAACTGCTCGACTCTCAAAGTCCAGTTTGACTTGACTCGCACATACTCCACGATCTCCTCAACCTTCGTGGAGTGATGTAGCCTCGAAACGTACAGCTGCGTCGTGGGTATTGCTGGACGCAGCAGCATGTTGGGTCCTGCCAGCGCGGTACCGCACTGGTTCTGACAAGGAGGCTTCTTCCTCTTCTTCTTCTCTACCTTAGTGAAGCCATCCTCATCGCTCTGCTTGCCCCCTTTCGTTTTACCTGCTTGTCGTGTTGTCTGCGGCACAGCAGGTTTGTTTGCGGCAACGATTGCGGAATAGGCACGTTTAGGGGTCGACGTACCTACAC
Organism: Mythimna lalbum; assembly: GCA_949319445.1. Classification (NCBI taxonomy): domain Eukaryota; kingdom Metazoa; phylum Arthropoda; class Insecta; order Lepidoptera; family Noctuidae; genus Mythimna; species Mythimna lalbum. Next base: position 15,505,540 of record OX439364.1, read on the forward strand.
GCGTCACCACTTCGACCGGTGACGATACAGCGACGGCAGCGGCGGAGCAAGATGCAACGCAGGCATTATCGGCAGCGGGTGACGCACTGCAACTCGCCGACTCAAAACTGCCTACGGATGCATTTCGTGCTCCACGACGAATGTTCACGCTGAAGTTGTTAGGCGCCCTACTTTCCGAAACAGCGTTGCGCAACAACTCTACTTCGGCTCGTAGTGCACCCACGGTGGTGTTCGATACCTCCAGCTTGGATTGCACATCGGCCAAGCTTGCTTTCAGGGACGTTATGTCCTTCAGCAACCTGGTGACATCGACGTGGTCGAACGTGACGGGGGGCAGCTTATGCAACTCCTTCACCACGAAAACGGGCACGTCGTCCGGGTCGGTGCTCTTCATCAGTGTGATGATGTCCTGCACACTTCTCTGGCCGCCATCCCTCCGTCGGGACTGCATCTGGTCAACTTTGTCCAGCAATTGGAACAGCAGCAGTTTGGCACTGCTAATCTCCTCCTCGTTGAAACTGGACTTGCAGATCTGCAGGATGCTGACCTCGTCCATGTAGTCAATGGCATGTTTGATGAATGCCAACACCTCGTTGGCTATGAGTGGTTGACTCATAGCGACGAAAATCGGGCAACGGCTACTGCCGTGCAAATCGCGAATACAAAATTCGTATCGAGCAGCGCAAACACGTCCGTACTTGACCGCGCATTGCACTGCACTATTTTTGGTACCACATCATCGCTGGTGAGAGTGATTTTCGGAGCCACATCATCGTTGGTCAAGCACGAGCCTATCAATAATAAAAAACGTATAAACAAATAACACGTTTCGTATTTCTTTATAATATCACAAACGCGTTTTAAGTTTAATAATGTTTTTGACTAAAGGCCGTTAAATTTAAAAATAATTTCACTGATTGACAATTTATTAATATATATTTCCGATCCATCAAACAGATCACACATTTTGTGGAAATAAAAAAGCTGAGCTATACAGTGGGTGCGCAATGTGGAAGTGATCTGATGAGAGTGCAGAAATACGATATAAAGGGTGCTTTTATTGGTAATGGGAGCCTGTCACTCAGTGAACAGTTTTGTGGAAACAAGATGGCGCTTAGCGGGAAGAGTGTCGTTGTAGATTTAATATAAATGCTTTCTTTTGTGAGGGACTTATCGGGGATAAGAAAGTATTGAAAGGATAGTTTATTTTTTCAATTATCTTGTCCAGTTAGAAACATTGGGATATGGTTTCTGGAAATAATTAAATCTTCGGAAACAGCCAGAATGATTTTCAGATGCGTAATTATTGGTTTTAAGCTCACAACTTATTTTAATTTCATTTAATGTTTCATATTTTGTTAAACTTAGTCATACTTTGTCGTACTTTGTCATACTTTATCATAGTTTGTCATACTTGGTCATACTTTGTCAGACTTTGTTATACTTTGTCATACCCTATCATAATTTGTCATACTTTATCATATTTAGCTTATGGTTTGGGTGGTATAATCTGTCTAAATTATAAAATATGCAACTACAAAAAAGTAACGCTAGATTGAAATCTTTCGCTATAGAAAATTCATTCGTTGCAGCCAGCGCGTGTTTAATCATTTGTCATATTAATAATTTATCGACCATTCTCTTTTCTAAAATTGAGTCTCAGACTAGTACGATTTTAGTTCAATCAGTATTGTCCTTGTAGTGTTCTAATTTGTTAAAGTTATCCTTCAAAGTTCGCTTCATCATCATACTTACCTAGTTCATCCAAAGACTGAGCCTTACACAAACTTTAAAAGGCACCTTTTGCTTGAAAATTTTAAATTAATAAGTGACTATCATTAAAAACTTTAAGCGGTAATATCTAAAATTGTGTTTATGAAAGTTTCGACATTGTGATAATAATGTATAGTAACACCAGTATAGGTGAATAGGGGTCAGTGCACACTGAGACGCGACGCTACGGATGCTTGAAAAAGCTATAGAAGGCGTCAGATAAGCGTGGAATAAAGTTCATTGACCTTTTCCTAATATCACTGCGTAAATACTCCAAAAAAAATAATGTACTGCTTTTCATTACTAGATCATGCAAAGGATCACGATACATGTCGATTCAAGACAGCTTTATGTCTTTATTTCCGTTTTTGAAATTAAGAATGTCAACAAATGTAGGAGGGTCAATGACCGTTATTCCACGGTTATCTGGCGCCTATCTTAATTGTGTTGGGATGCGGTGAGGCGTATTATATAATAATAATATATATAATATATATAATATTCCACAACTATCACACAACGCCGTCTAGTCCCAAGCTAAGCAGAGCTTGTGTTATGGGTACTAGACAACTGATAAACATACTTATATATTTCTAAATACATACATATTATAGATAAATTACACCCAGACACAGAACCATGCTCATCACATAAACATTTGTCCTGGGTGGGAATCGAACCCACGACCTCCGGTATAGCAGTCAGGGCCACTAACCACTAGACCAACAGGCCAGTCAAGACGAGTAGTTTAAGAGCCGGTTGTAGTTACTGAGTATGTGTGAACTTCGCTTGGGTATCCCCAAAACAGTGGTTTTATTTTTATAAAAAAAGCAATAGCTATTCAGGATTGATTGTTTTTCGAGGTCCTTTAAAAAAAAGCTTTATTATTTTTTTGAATTCGTAAATTAGGATCAGACTCGTGATTTTTTTTTATCGAACCAACTAATTTATATCATGTTTTGATGCTTGCGAGGGTTGTCGCATGCATCAAAACATGATAAATTGGTCATAGGTTTTTTTTTTTTGTCGACGGGGAAAATCATCTTTGACAAAACCCGCTCTTGGGTGGAGCGGGAGATAGTGTCAGACTCTTACTGACTAAAAACCCCGCGCCGTTCCTTCTAGCCTTCATACCGGGGCACGAGCTCCCTTTCGGACAACCCTGTCCCCAGTAGGCTTCGACCCAGCTGGGCCCCTCCTGCTGCTGACAACTCCTTGAGGCGCGCGGGAACAGTGCGCGCCGTCGACGTCTTGGACTCGGTCCATTATCGGACGATCGGACAGCGAGCTACCCATGGCTCGCCGTCCGCGAGCCCGCGTCTACGGTGGCCGGAAATCGGGATCGGAATCCCGGCGATGGCGGCGAGGGCGCCGTTGCCTGATGCGGTCGGCCTCCTCCTTTGCAAGCATTACTGCTTCGCAGAAGGAGGCGACCGCCTGCCATTCCTCTTCGCTCCGGACCATGGCCTCGACCAGGGCCCGGCGCGAGAGGTCTCCGCCGCCGATCGCCCCCACGAGGGCACGGCGATGCTCCGCCTAGGCAGGGCACACCTCGACGGTGTGCTCCACCGTGTCCTCCGGGCGTTGCGCACAGTGGCGACACCCGGGCGTCTCTTCCGCTTGAATCCGATGCAGGTACCTCCCGAACTTGCCATGTCCGGTGAGGACCTGCGTCATGCGGAAGGTGAGGACGCCGTGAGGTCTTTCCAGCCACGCCTCAAAGAGGGGACTTACCGCCATGATCGTGGCGTGTCCAGCACTGGGTTGCGATAGCCGTTGACGTAATTTTTCATGGTGAGATTTTGTAATTGTATTAAATTACTTGCGCTTTTTTTGTAGTCAATAAAGTTGTACATTATGTTACTATATTTTACAGTGCGTGCTGCATCGTGTGTGTGCTTACCCTAAGAGTGAGATGTAATCTTAACTTCGAACAACTTGTAACGTTTGCGAAAAAGTTTTGATTAACAAATCCAGGCTTAATTTTCAGACTCAATTTTAACACTTTGTTTGGTAACGCTGTTGTTTAAGTTAGAATGTGAGGAAAACTTCTATTGTCTTGTAACGTTTACGTAGCATGAATACAAAAGGCATAAAAAATGCTTGATTAAGAAAGAAAGATAAATAATTTATTTGCACGCATGGATACACACACTGTAAAAACAAAGTTTTACAAAGTATGGTTTTGTTTTATTTCCTAATAGGTACCATTTTTAATAAATAATAATGTTTTTTTTTCGGATGCAGAGTTAGTCTTTTTTCGAAATGCAGAGTTAGTCTGTACTAATTCTATGTATTTTTCTATGCTGGCTATTTAATTACTTTAATAACTTTTTTTAATAATGGATAGGCTCGCGTTTGACCACTATCTCACTTGATGGTAAGCGATGATGTGGGCGACGATGGAACACGCTTGTCTAGAACCAATCTGTTCACACTTGACCTGTGTTTTAAAGTAATTAAATAGCCATATAATTTGAAATAAAAAAAAAAGAAAAGACATTGCAAAATGAAATAATTTTCACGCAGTCAACTTTAAATGACAGGTAATTTTGTTTGTAAATACAAGAAACTTTACGTAACTACAAAAAGTTACAACCCGAATCCAATTAAGAATTATAATTTGTTTGTGTGTCTTAAAACATTGTCTCCAATGAATCTTAAACGATAACAAACGTAACTTTCATAGCCTTGGCTTAATTTACGAAAACTTTTGAATTTCGAAGATCGAGGTTTTTAAAAAGGGGGAAATCAAATAACAGAACACGGTTGCAGAAAATTAATGGGTTATTCCAAAATCAAAATGCGTCTATAGGAGAGTCGGGGAAACCCGCGAAATTAAAATTATCTTAATTTTCTTTTTTGTCATTTTACAGGTCTGTATAAAGTTGTTTGTTATTAAAACACAAACTTTTGCCTGCGGCATGGCCTACGTACCTAAAATATGGCCTATGTCACTCAGGAATAAAGCAGCTTTCTATCGGTAAAAATATTTTAGTAATCAGACCAGGACTTTCAGTCATTACCTCCTACAAACAAAAAAACAAACTCCTGAACATTAGTATAGATGAATTGTGGCCGTAACACGTGTTTATGGAATTATAATAATTAAAATAATCAATACAACTGTCAGTACAGTATATCATTTAATGCAAAATGCAATAGGGTTTATCTATTTCATTTTGCACTAAACGCCTGATAGCCATATGTCATCGAATACAAAATAAAAAAAAACTTAAAAAATAAACTAATACTAATCCCTAACCCTAACCCTGACGCAATCACATAAATTCAATTTTAAATGTATTTACACAATTATACGATTTAAAACTAATAATATCTCTGATTTAGAGAAAAGCTAAAACCTTGTACCTAAGTAAGAGAATTATCATGATGGTTTTAATGATATAGTTATTATAGTACATAGCAGTAAATGTAATAATATTTAGCAGTAAATGTAATAATATTTAGCAGTAAATGTAATATCATGTCGTCCTTTTTGTTAAGCTTTGCTGAGAAGTAATACTACTATAAAATTCGTAATTCTATCTTACTGAGATTCTATGATTCTTTGTATTATCCAACTGCATAGGCACTGATAAGAAATATCAGCCATTTTTTATCATAATATTCACTAGAACTCAATTTGCGAACTATTAAAATGTAGCTGAAATTCACTCGAAAAAATTCCAGCAATTATTTTAATACTGGATATTTTTGACAAATTTAAATACTGGATATTTTTGATGCCCCGTTTTGTACCCTTTTTACTCGTTTGTACATATTATTATTTTAAGTTTGTATATACCTATTAATTTATAATATTCAATAGGTAGTTAAGATGTAAACATTTACTTTAATTTATAAGTTATACTTATTTGTATATTGTATGCCAAATACATTTTACTATAGAAGTACCTTATAAAAAGTATGGAATGTAGTATTTTTTAAATGATTAAATATAATACCGGTTAAAAAGAAATAAAAAAAAATATTCTTATTATCATCTTTTTAAATTCAAATATCGAACACCGTTGATTCAATGATCTGACCAATCGCGTAGCGCAATGAGACATACCCTCGATTGGATCTGAACTGCAACAGGCGGGATTTGAGCCCGCGGCGCGGCAGAAATTTGGGGCCTCCTTGCGTGCTAACATACAACCTCTGTTAATTATGTTAGTTTTTAGCGGCAAACATTATACAACCGCTTATTCAAAACCTTGGCTTTGAAATAAGCGACAGAATTCGATCCACAGAGGAAGAAATGTCATAGATGTTAATTTTTTCTCATAATATTTCTTCGCAACACACCATGAGATTTCTATCCAGTATTATTCCCTCACAGCAGCTGACACTGACATAAGTGCTATGAGCCACTAACTAAATTCTCCAAAGCTTTAAAAAGCTTAGGCTGTTTTTATGTCAGTTATTGTTCAGCTAATTACACTTATAATGTCACCGAATCAGTTTATAAACTTACGCGATCGATTATAAACAGACTAATTTCTATGCCTCGCTATGTCATGCAATCTTTTGGCTTGACTGTCGCTTGTTTCAAAGCCTTGAGGCCCTACCATGAGCTCTTAACGCGTTCCATTTAACGACCTAAACTGAACTGCTAAAGGGATGAAGCTATATAGGGTGTATAGCTCCATCCCTTTTTCTCGCTCGCACGACTGACATTTTAATACGTCATGGTAAGGCCTCTGGTTTAACACCGTATTGTCACCATTTAAGTCTGCTACAAACGAGTGGAGTAAACGACACAGAAGCTCGGTAGAGTGCTAACTAACCTCCTACTATTAACTATTATATGATAACAGTAATATATAAAAAGTATTAGTAGCCTAGTCATAGATTTTTATAGTAAAGATAGGGCCGACCAAACGTTTCCTTAAACACGAACACCATAGTAGAAATAAGGAGTTTTTAATGTTTTACGCACACGAAAACTCACGAAGATTTCCGACCTCTTGGTGAGATCGCTTCGGTCTAGACAGTTCAATTGCGGGCCAATTTGTGGCGTCAGAAAAACGAGTTGTACGCCCTGTCCTTACTATGCAAGTCAATGAGTAGAGTACTAAATTTTGGGAGAGTAGAATAGCTAGCGCCGCAAGCAGGTTACTCTCCTACTTCCCTTCTCCCACCCTGTCATCCAATATATCGGCTACTCGACATACATATCGACGCTTGAAAGTTAAAAATTATTAAGTGAAATTGAGTAAACTTTACAGGACAGTGATTTAAAAATAAAAATATTTAGAAATAAAAAATGTTTAAAATGACGAAATAGTCGGATTTAGATACTATTAGATTTAGAGATATATGGTAATTGTATCTAAATCCGAATATTTATTAACTAAAAATTTACTTTCTTAATTTTTTTACTTTAAATCTGTAAAGTTTACTCAATATCGCTCAGAAAATTTTGCCTTTCAAGCTTATCGACGCTTGCATCGACGTATGAGCGTGACAGAGGAATCACATAAATATGTAAGTTAAATTATCTAAGAAGTATTATATTGCTTTACCTGCTCTACAATCAAAACAAAAATTCATGTGTGAACATTTACTGTAATTGGTAGAGTATTTTGAGGTAGTATGCTAGTTCACTCTACCCGTGTATAGAGGCCTTACTGCGGAAAAGACGGAACGTGGAAAACCTCTCGGAAAGCAATTCCGGGTAATTGTATTCTGACAAGACCGGTGCTCGCAACAAAACCGGTAGTTTTGAAGAAAACGGCACTTTTCCCGAAGCAAAATGCGTACGTGAAGGGAGGGTTTATCAGAGCAGTATCGCCTTTCCTAATTGAATTACAGAGCGTAATATGAGCTGTAAGCAGTTCTTATTTGGTGATGTATTATTTGAACGTAGGTAGTTTGGTGTTAATTTATTTATTCCAGGGAAAAAAGCAATAAAGAAATTAAGTCCTAGGCCTACTGTCTACGGACGCGTAGCTTCATAGACGCGTATTCATTATTATTCGCTTGGTGTACGCCTGCGTGAAGCTAACATGAAACTCTATTGTACCGACGTGTCGTTACCGGGTCGTCTGCGAAGCTATGCGACCGTGTATAGTAGGCCAAAGAGTAATATAAGCATACAATAATGTTCTCACTGCTGGGACTTAAGCTTCCTCTCTAGGAGTAGGAATGGACCGTAATACACCACGCGGGCCTAGTTTGGATTGGTGGTTTACGGATTTTTGTTCAAGGACCTGTTGTTTTCCTTCACTGTTTTGAGAGCAGTAGTGATGAAATAAATTATCTATAGTAAAGCACCTGTCTGGGTGTGAACCAACGATATCCGTAAGTCGGAGTCGTTTTTACTGGGCCATCATTGCTCTTAGGTTCGTGCACTGCTTCAATTATATGAAGCCACTGTATGTTTTTAAATTTTAACTAAATTAAAATATACTCGAGACTTTAAACACATTTGTTTGATACAAATACCAGTATGCTAACCAGTATATTCTCAAAGTAAATTTCGTGTTTTTTTACTAGGTATTGAACAAAAGGAAAATCATTTGATGAAAACTCGCTGTGAGTTTTTATCAGAAATAAAATGGAGTCAAAGCCTGGTTTTTCAAGGAAACTGTTTTTATTTTTTTATACAAAAATAATTATCAATTAATCATCTCAAAAAGGTTTTTTGGAAAGAAAATTTATCAAAAAAAAACCAACATATTTTAATGAACCAGTGAAAAATTTACAGAAAACGAAAATGGAATCAAAGTACAATTTCTGTTTTTCAAAGAACTGTTTTTGTTTTTATGAAACTAAAACAAAGTGAATTTGCAAAAGTTTCAGGTAGCAAAAACAGTTTCCTCTAAAATCTAATCTGCTCAAATAAAATCAAATACTGATTTATTTTTTAATGATCTAAATGTTATTTGATTTTAGATCTTGTTTGAACTCTTACTCGAGTTGGGCTCCTAATCCAATAGAATATTTTATTTGATTCTCCAAATGAATTTCTTTTATCGCATAAAATGTGTAAGTTTACCTTATCAAGCTTTTATTTTAATTGCCAAACAGTTATTTTCCTTATTTTATAGTAATTGTTTAATTTTGTTTTTTTATTATTTTTTTACGGAAATTTTCTCAAAAAAATATATTTCGCGATGATTGTTCTAAAGGCAATGTCCAGTGTGTAGTCTAGTTTCTTGAGAAACAATATTTCTGAGTATAATCAGCCTTATAATTTTCCCACTACTGAAAATTTGGCTTTCTATTTAGTTAGTGGATTGGTGGATGTCGTAAGTCCTCGATTTTTTGGCCTAAGACATTTTGATTTCCTCGTTTTGAGAACAGTGGTAATGAAACAAATAGCCCGTAGCATACGACTTACAAGTCGGGGCCGTACCATTAGGCCATTACTGTTATATCAGAGTAAAATAAAAGCCACGTTTTTCTATATTCAATAAATAAAAAAAAAAAAAACATAAAAAAAGCAGTACTTCAAATTTCACTTGTCTTGTAATTTGGTAGCGCACTAGTAAGGCATTATGTGAGACATTTAATGGCGTCAGGTAAGACGTGAAAGAGTATTAGCACTAAAATCCCCCATAAAAAGGAGGAATAAAGTTATTTTTTATATAATAGCGTCGCGCGTTATTCTTTTATACAACCTCGTATTAAACTTATAAAAGACTGGACGAGCGCAAATTGATATTTTTATAGGCTATTTGCACGGTCCACTTGCTAACATTCTTCCATTTATTTATTAGTATTATTATTTAATACACCTATTCCAATAGCATATATTTTTATATCCGTGTGACATAATTTTAAAAGTCGAACGTTTAAAACTGGCAGACGATAGGTTTTTTTTTCATAAATTTTGGTTTTATTTATGTAACAATTATGTTATTCGTTGGAAAATGTGTCAAGTATACAGTTGAATAAAAAATAGCCCAAGGATTTTTGATAGCAAAAATGAATTTACAAAAAATACAACCAACACCCAAAAAACACGATGTCAGTGTTAAACAACGAAGAAGCAAAAACAATAACACAAGCTTCCAAAATTAAAGTTATTTTACAATTTTTAGTGGTTGTTTTCAGTAAGTTGGTTGTTATTTTTTGTAAATACATTTTCATTATTAGGTAAACAATACAATACAGTATTCTAACAAAGTATAAATATTTTAAAATAATTATCAGCTGTTGTTGTGTAAATATAATACTTACTACTTACTTAGACTTATATTTCTAATTACATTTGCAGAAGAATGTACTGCTGATTTCGGAGTATAAAATTCCTGTTTTTAATGATCTAACCCTTACTAATGATTGGCGCAACCGAAATAGGAATTCAGCACGAGTTAATGAGGCCACTTTTAAAGGCTTTTTGAATTACAACAAAGCTCTTACTGGGTCATTACACCGTGGCGTGGGTTTATATTCGAGTTACCTAAATGTTTTGTAATTAAAAACTGCTTACGTTGTTTTACATTATTATTAGAGGATATAGGTACTGGTCGTTTTAATAATTACAATTTAGAGACCAAATGAACACACAAATAATAATAACTTCGTTTTTAAAAGCATCTTTAGAAGATTAGCATTTTAATAATTGTGATTTCTCCATTAATTTTGTTACAAAAATTCAAATAACGTAACACAAAATGGCGTCCTATTATCTTTAAAAATAAATGATAACAAGTAAAAAAACTCAAGTGGCAATGTAATTATACAAACAAGGGGACGCCTTGGTCTCATTTTTTGACGTCGAAAAAGAAAAAAAAACAAACATTCTCAACTTTTTTTAGAAACTGTCGTCTCCTTGAGTCTTCGTAATGTTGGCACTTCTTGTTCAAGTTTTGAACTTTGGTAGAACTGGAGTGAAGTGAGGTTTTAGGTAAATGTAAAATGACTTTAAGGTCAAGTAGGGTCGTGACACTCACTTTTAATTGTGATTCGTTTATATGAAATACTTGATTTTAAGAGTTGGGATACCGACACGACTTGCATTAGGTATATATAATACGAAAACAAAGTAATTATTCTGGATTTTTGCTTAAAATATACATCGTTTGAAAATAACGAACGAAAATATCATGTCAGATTAGCTATTCATTGGCTTGGTACAGTGCCAAGAGCACTAATCTCCATAGAAAACAATAGCAAAAAGGTTCAAACGAGTAATAATAGATGAATCAGCAAAATTCCACCTATTAACGTGGACATTGCTAATGAAAACATAAAACATCTGTAAATACATCTCGTTTCTGTTAGACACAAATTATTACAGTGCATTATTTTCGTAATAAAAACGACACTGCCGTCAAACCCTCCCCGAACTTTTCAAAGACGAAAAATCAAAATTGATTAGATAATCAGCGATATTAACTGTCAAAAAATCCAAGATGGCCGCAAATCGGTTGACATGCGCAACCACGTCACGTGTTCAACTTGTTTTTTGTTTCTTTTGGCCTCGTTTAGTTTGTGCATTTATTCAGTGTAAGTTAATATAGTATTTGATAGAGAATGTAGACATTTTGTTTTCCATTAGAAAGTAAATATAGAACATTTCAGTATAAGTTGATAAGTAAGTTCATTAATAATCAAGTACATTATACATGTCTGTTAGAACGGTGATCCCCAACTAGACGTTGATAAGTATCTTGGGGATCAGAGTTGTACATAATATTCTTTATATACAAAAGGTCTTCTTGGCAAGTTTAGCTGAAGTACGATGAAATTCTCAGTTTTATTTTACTGAGATCGCGCCTGTCTCACTGATTCTACATAATGTCCGGTTGTGTGGACACTTAAGATACAAACCTAAGCAAATTTTATACCACAATATCTACTAGGAATCAATTATAGAGTAATGAAAACAGCCGTTGAACTTCACTCGAAAAACTCCCATCAAAAACTTTTCCCTAACAATTAGCACTTTTGACAGTCGTGTTAACTGATAAACTGACATTTAATTTTAAGCCAAAAAAGGATTTAATACTGTAATCGAGAACTTAGATTAGAATTTGTCCTACCTAAGCTGTTGTGTTAATACTTTACCACGTGCATTATATTATGTAGTTCAATTTAGTGCGCTTTTCCGAGAGAAGAGAGAAAACAGAAGCATCGTGCCGTTATGTGTCACCAAACTTTGAGCTGAGTACAGACCCGGCTAACGAAGGCTAAATAGATTTGAACAACTTTGCCTTGACCTTATTTGCTTTCGTAAAGTTGATTTTTATGATTTGTTGTGAACCTAATGAGATACATTTTCAACAAGACCCAGATTTTTTTATTTGTATTAGCATCTGGCATCTCGATAGATGCCTGAATGAAATATCTTGTAGACCAAATTGTTTAAGTTGACTTTTTCGGGTGTATGCAATGAAAATTCACATAAAAGACTTTTTTCCAGTCACCGTTTAGGCTGCTAGTTATAAGTTATAAGTTCAAGCGCAGAGACAAAATGTCACTTCGGGTCCAGTTTTGTTCGTGTCATTGTGGACCGACGCGTGGATCAAATATTTGTATAATACTTTATACCTTAATAATGGTAATATAGAGATATAGACAAAAACATGACGCGTCGCAACGCTTCGAGTTTCTCCAGAAGCGACAAATTCGCCGCGAAACGTTTCAAGCGAGGTACCAGGCGCCCATACATCGCGAAAGCGCATAATATCAAGTGGTAGCGTACTTTATAGTGGACGTCAAGCCTATTCTCCATTAGCCTGGACTGTACGCAACATCAATAGAGAAGAATAGGTAGTAAAACATGTAACAATCATGCAGCGTACTTACTCAGCGTTGGTCTCAGGTGTGGGCAGGTCTCCGATGGTGGTGAGCGTGAGGGTTGACCAGTACAGTGAGCCCAGGTACTTCCTCGTGAGAGTGGCGTAGTCTCCTGGACGGTGGGGGTACACCCAGTCGCCCTGGAAGAGAGAGAAAACTTAAAGGTGATAAAACTAATAGGTGGTGGCAGATTTGAGACACCCCTTGTAGTTGTACTTAAAGAGTTAATTTACTGATAATTATGTAGGTAGGGACTAGTTTTTGCTGTTGGCTTTACCCGTTTGAAAGTAAACGTACATATACGGTCCCATAGTAAATTGACGTTGATGAAGCTGATAGTGTAATATTATAATCCATGTATATCTACTAATATTATAAATGTAAAATTAAGTTTGTCTACACTTTCACGCTTAAACTACTGGACTGATAATGATGAAAAAAACTTGGCTGTGGTATAAAGGTTTCACATCATTATTTGTCGCATTTGGCATTTCGTTTCTAGGGTTCTCTCAGACCAAATACTATAAATATATCGGCATTTTTTATGGAGTAAATTTTTACATAGATTCAAAATCCTGCATCGCTGTATCAAAGTATTCCCGCACGAGTAGAACATATATTAAAATCCGAAATCAACTATATTGGCCCAGACACAAAACTCGTCTGGTCAGAAGATTCTCACTTTTCAACGGAGATGTATGGGCTTTACACTCTGTGCATACCATAAATTTTGGATGTTTTGAACTACGAAAATTGGCCATCTAAGCTGGTCCGTAATTAAAAACAGCCATTTACATAAGCTGTGGATGTGTGAACACTTTACGGACTGGAGCACTCTCGCCTCTGCTTTTGTAAGTGAGTGCATGAAAACATTTTAGTCAGTTAATTTGGCTTAGGGGTACTTAGTTTTAGGGACTATCAACTCTTTCCTAGGAATTTAATTCCAGGGTCGCATACTATATTCCAATTTAATTCCGAAGTGTTCTTTTTTAGGGTTCTGAGCCTCAGCTCAGCAGGCAAAAATGAAACCCTTATAGTTACTTTGTTGTTCGTCTGTCAAGACCCGTTTTCTTAAGAACGCGTGGAGGTATTAAGTTGAAATTAATATCAAATGTAAATGTCCACTATATTTTGGACCAGTCAAAAAATATTTTTTTTATAGTTAATGCAATCTAAAGATAAAGCCTTTTATGCTCCGTTTAGGTGCATATTTTGAAGCTCGCAAGGAAACCAAAACCTATAGCGTTCCTGTTGATCTAGAATTCTGGAATTTGGCAAAAAGCCAAATTTTATAGCACAAGTAAAGGAAACATTATTTTTTTTAAGTCGACGCAATCTTAAAATAAAGCCGTTTATGCTCCGTTTAGGCGCATATTTTGACACTTGTATGGAATGCAAAACCTATATGGTACTTCCTGTTGATCTATAATTCTGTTTGGCAAGAAGCCAGGTTTTATAGCACAAGTAAAGGAAACATTAAAAAACCGTAAATGTTTCATTGCAAAATATTTACTTTTCGTTTTACTTTTCGTGATTCGGAAAAATCTTCGACACAGTCAAGTTTTGTGCCATTTCCTCTTAACAACGATGTAACGTGCTAAACAGACCCGTACTGCGGCTGCGGACGGAGAGCAATGTGCAACTCACCGTCCGACTGTCCGGTAACTGTCCGGACCGAGTCTTTACTAAGTCTTTAGGCGTAATTTTTCCATGCGCCTCAAGGAGATATTAGCTACAATAACTAAATCCTACTGGGGCCATGAGTGCACTTCTGTAAGAAAAAATCCTACTGGGGCCATGAGAGCGTTTCTGAAAGGAAAACCCGGAACGAAAGACAGAGAGAGGCAGAGAACATAGGGGTAGATTTTAGTCAGTAAAAATCTGATACGTCCTTCCACTCCACCTTTGAGCATGAAAAAAGCTGTACGTACAATGAAAGTGTTCCCTAAATGAAGTGTTAAAAAAAAAATCTTAAGCAGTGTTTTAAATTTTTAATTTGAAAGTGACAGCAATCCAAAACATCAGAATATCACATACTTAACATTTTCTGAGCATTATCTCTCATTTTTATGACAGTTCATGAATATAAATTAGACGGCGTGTTCTTCGCGAGATTTTTACAGCGCAAAGGAATCTCGACTCAAAGTTCTGAATAAATTACCGTTCTCGCGGTAAATGTTGAATGAGATCATTTTCATTCAAGATTCGTTTATGTTTATTATTTTGCTTCTGCCTTTACACGAGACAGGGGACTTTGTTAAACTTCATGAGTTAATAATGTTCCCGCTGCTAGGACTTAGATACGTCTCTGTCAGTATGAGAGGGCTCTTATCCACCATGCAAGCACAATGCAGATTTGTAGGTTACTTTTATCATCATCTTCCTGCCCTTGTCCCGTTTTATTTGGGGTCGGCGCAAGACGATTTTTTTTGGGTTACTTTAATCAAGTTTCTAAATTTCAAAATCCCTCATCATAGAGCTCTTCGTGCGATTAGAACATGTATGACAGTTCGAAATTTGAAAACAAAAACAAACGCCGAAAAATAACGTTTCTTGTGAGCAAACTCACTTTGATAGAATAGAATAGAATAAACTTTGTTGTACGCCAAAATAGTAACAATTTCACAGTAACTTAAATTAATGGGTGCAATGGCAGTCTTATCACTAAAAGCGATATCTATAAGACAACCTTGGGATGGACTATAAGAACTTAAACTAAAAAAGGGGGTAGTTCTGCGGTTTGTTTTTAAATTTTATATCTTTATTTTTTATTTTAGGGGCAATAGAAATACACAATCTATGAACATTGCAACTCTCATCTCTACAGTTTATGAGAGCCTCAGCTCAGTCAGCCCACTGACAAACAGATCAACAGACAGACGAGACGAGTCGTATAAACGAATAGCAGAGGCTTAGTATTGGGGTACCGACAACTTTTGAGCTAAGTACGAACCCCTAAAACGTAATTTATATCTTCCGTGAAAAAAGGAAACGCCCCGGTGCAAAAACTCTTCTAAGGGTTTGCAAATTAGCTTAACAGGAATTCAACAATAGTGTCCCGTCATTACGGCGACCGCTATAAACTTAGTTCTCTACTGCGTCCGGAGTCCGGAGGGCCGTCCATTCATTTGGAAGCCAGAGTGGTAAGTTTAAACTCAATTGTTAACGAGTGACGGATCCTGAGAACTGGACTGTGTGTGAAGTTACATTACGAGAGTGTTGTAGGTACTGTTTTATCAGAGAAAGAAAATCTGTTTAAACGGAGTGTATGTGATGAAAGAAAGAAAGAAAAAAGAAAGATGCATCGTGCTTATTATGCTTTCTATGGTTTTACCAGGTTTGTACGAAAAATCATCCTTGCTTAGCATAAGTTCGAGCGCGTGATAATAGAAAACGGTCTCAAGGAAACATACTTCTGGAGTAAGAAGTATTCTATGTGCTATTCCAGAACAAGGTCTGCCCATGTGCCAAATTTCATACAAATCTGTTCAGCTGTTTGAGCGTGAAGAAATAAGAAACACAAAAAAAAAACAATAGTGCCACCAACAGCTAGGCCACAGTGACACACACACCACTGATCACGTGCTGCCGTCCACATTGTGTCTCACGGGAGACCATTATACAGTCTCTTCAGGGATGTGCTGTAACAGGCGTTGCACTGAGGGCGTTCCGATTGGTCTTTTGAGAGGTAACGGGGCCCCTTCTAGGTGCTGATGGTTATCTTCGAGGTGGTTTTAGTGAGGTAAAATCTGACACTTCCCGGACTTATCCCCAAAGTCCGGGTGCCTTTTGAAGATTTACCCTCGAAAATATAAACAAAACAAAAAACTAAAAAATGGACCACTAACCACTGGACCAACAAGCCAGTCCTCATGAATCTCTGTGTACTATACGTATCTTGTTTCCGTAATACCATTAAAATACAAATCTAAATTTAATCTGATCTACCCTAATCATTTGTAATTTCACTGCACCTCAAAACCTAACAGATACTTTTTATGCCAGTACCCCTAGCCAAGTTGCTAATCTGTAATAGTTAACGCTAGTAGAAAGCTTCAAATGTACGGGAAGAACGCGCTCTGAACGCTCAGTCACGTGGTCAGAACAAAAGAATTGGCGGCAAGGTCAACTCGATGCGTTCGACGTAAGCGAAACCGTTGTAACTTGGCTAGGGGGGCTGGAGCATGTAAAACCGCTGACAAAAGCTAATATTATATTTCATAATAGCCCTATTGTCACTCTTAAAATGGCAGAAGGGGCCATCCAGTCTGTTAACTAATTCTCTTAGTTACCCCCACGTGAAGTGGGGATGTGAGGCCGTCGCTATACAGCCTCCATTTAGAATATTAATTAAAAGGGAGCATAGAGTATTTCCGGTACGTAATATGACGACAGTTGGAGCTTTGTTGACTGGACAGTGGACGTCTTTTTGCTGAAATGATGATGATTTTGACAGAGTATTTGCTATGCGTCAAATTCATGATCATCAGCCAACAGACGTCCACTGTTGGACGTAGGCCTCCCCCAAGTGTCGTCATAACGACCGGTCCAGTGTCTCGCATTCATCGGATTCCCGCGACAAGGTCCACATTAAGGGAGGTCTTCCAACGCTGCGCCTCGTCCGGTACGTCATCGCCAATCTAAAACCTTTCGTATTCATCAGCCATCTGTTGTGCGAACACTGTGCCCTGCCTAAGTTTAGCGACTCTTCAGGCTATGTCGATGACCTCGGTTCAATATTTTTTTTTTTGTTCTCTTGTGGATATTTTCATTTTTTTTAAGGTCACGAAAGGAAACTGCTCCCATTGTCCTTTGGATGACTTTAAGCTTTCTGATGAGACTCATTTAATATATTAATAACCAGTTTTTGCCTGTGGCGTTGCCCGCGTATATAAAATATAGCCTATATCAATCAGGAATAAAGCAGCTTTCTATCGGAGAACAAATTTTACCAATCGGACTAGTACTTCGAAAGATTACCTCCTACAAACAAAAAAAAAAAAAACAAACTTTACCTCTTTATAATATTAGATAGCAATGTTACGGAAGTGGTTACATCGAAACCGATAATTAATTTTGAAGGCAGAACGGATTTCAATTACATTCCTCAATATTCGTTCAATCGTTCAATAAGATCTCATCTTCACTCTCATTGTTCGTCATAAATTTAAAAATATCCTTCATTTAAAATGTTTTCACGTTTGAAGTCGTTTGCTGAAGAAGAGTTGAATTTCGAACAATAACTTTATGGCCAACCATAAAGTCAGCTCCACAGAAACCCATCATTAAAAAAGAAATATCTTTTAAAAGCGCACTCTATAAACTTATATATTTTCTAGCAATGAAAGACTAAGGTATTTCAAACAGAATTTATGTCATAATGAAGCGATTACAAATTGTTTATAATTTTCTTTCATATTCCTGGATCACGGGCTTTTAAGTCTGAATTCATACGTGTTGTGAAAACTAAAAAAAAAAAAACGCGTGAAAAACATACTGGCTGGTTAGGAGGTCAATTGACCTGCCTGGGGAAAACAATTCGTTTTAGAGGGTTGTGCCAAACTTGCACTTGAACAGGAATTCAATTTGATTGGAAATGAATTGTTTAGGTATGCTTTTTTGGTTGACTGTGCAATAGAGTGTTTTTAGATGAGATTATTTAATGACTTCTTCCGCTCTAAGATGAAACAGACTTTTACTAAAACTGCACTAATGTCTTTCAGTTGCCCTTTGCATTCTAGAACAACGAGAATTACGAGTTTCTTTTACAGAAAAAATCCATAACAATAGCGAGAGTTGGCCCTGCTGGGCCCCTACGGTTTGCTGACATCTCTTTGAGGAGCGCGTGGATCGCTATGCGCTGTCGACGACTTGGGTCCGACGCTTACCTGAAGGCCGGATGGCGAAACACGATATTGTGTCAGGAGTTACCGTTTAAACACAATATTTCAATATTTTGTTTACACATTGATGTACATGTACTACGCACTAGATTACGCGTGCCGAGCACTCACATCAATCAAATCAGTTGTAATGTAGTCTGCACATCTTGAACATTATATTATGTTAAACGAAACGCGTAATTGCCACAAAGTTAATGGCGCTTAAGGCAATTTGGTCGCGAAAAAAGTATCCTTTAAAAGCTATTTTAAGGCTGTATTTTTTAATAGTTCTGTTAGACGACATAATGCCAATGTAAGTCATGTTATGTGCGCTATGTAGTGCTGCAAAGAACTTTGGTTTTAACTTTTCAGTACTTTGACAAAATGGTTTGCAAGAACGTGATTGTCTATCACTAGAATATAAGTCGTATGTATTATTATTTGATTTTTGATTGCGAAAACTGTTTTTTTTTTTTTTAATGAATTTTACGCTATAATACGTACGCAAATAAGCCTTTTTAACCTAATTTTTTTTTTTTATATATATATAAACTAGAGCTTGACTGCGATCCCACCTGATGGTAAGCAGTGATGCAATCGTTGATGGTGAGGCGCTCTAGTTTATTAAGAGCCTATTCAGATTCACTCTTGCTTTGAAGACACCTAAATTATAATCGGACGGGAAGACCGTAGCCGGCAAACTGTTCCAGTCCCTCGATGTACGTGGTATAAACGACGATGCGAAACGTTTGGTCCGGACCGTAGAGGTCTCAACAACATAAGGGTGGATACTCGCCGTTCGTCGGCTTGTCTGATTGTAGAAGTGAGAAGGTGGAATCAAGTCATGTAATTCCTGCGCACACTCTCCAAAATGCATCCTGTAAAACACCGAAAGGCTGGCTACCATTCGCCTGTGCTCAAGACTTTGTAGATTGGACTCAACCAGATCTGGATCATCAATTAGTCTTTTCGCACGCCTTTCCACCGAGTCCAAAGTACTTAGCTAGGTGGCATTTTGCAGCACCAGCCCATATGTGGCTGCAGTACTCCACACACGAACGAACCTGTGCTTTATATGCGTTAAAAGCTGTCCCGGTGTGAAGTACCGCCGGACCTTAACAAACTGTTTACGTCGGCCTTATAATGTTCCCACTATTGGGACTCAGACCTCCTCTCTAAGCGAGTGAATGGGCCGTAATCCACTACGCGGGCCACAGTTATCTTATCACATTGTGCTCACATAATAGAAGCTACGAGAAATAATGTAAACATTATATGTAACACATAATATGATTTAAAAGAGTGTCCTTTGGAAAGTGCAATTTAGCTTCACTTTTCTTGGACTGACCGACATTTGACTATTCAAAAGTGCCTACATTTGGTCTATTTGAAATAAATGAATTTGAATTTGAACAGTTTACCCAGTCCTACAAAATTCTTTATAAGTTTACGAACTGCGCAGTCTCGGAGTATATGTAGGTACGTTTCTGTGTCTGCAAGTGTGGTAATGAGATCTGTCGCCACGATTAAGTTCCGGCTTGCTTCACGACCTGGATTTTATTGTACTTTTACTTTGTGGGAATGTACTTAACGTGTTGGGGATTGAAATTGGCGAATGTTTTTGCGTGTCCTTTTTTTTTTTTTTCTCTCGACGGGGAAAATCATCATTGACGAAACCCGCTCTTGGGTGGAGCGGGAGACAGTGTCAGAGTCTTACTGACTAAAAACCCCGCGCCGTTCCTTCTAGCCTTCATACCGGGGCTCTAGTTTCCTTTCGGATAACCCCGACCCCGGTAGGCTTCGACCCAGATGGGCCCCTCCTGTTGCTGACAACTCCTTAAGGCGCGCGGGAACAGTGCGCGCCGTCGACGCCTTGGCTCGGTCCAGACAGTTACCGGACGATCGGACAGCGAGCTACCCATGGCTCGCCGTCCGCGAGCCCGCGTCTACGGTGGCCGGAAATCGGGATCGGAATCCCGGCGGCGGCGGCGGGGGCGCCGTTGCCTGATGCGGTCTGCCTCCTCCTTTGCTAGCATTACTGCTTCGCAGAAGGAGGCGACCGCCTGCCATTCCTCCTCGCTCCGGACCATGGCCTGAACCAAGGCCCGGCGCGAGAGGTCTCCGCCGCCGATCGCCCCCACGAGGGCACGGCGTTGCTCCGCCCAAGCAGGGCACACCTCAACTGTGTGCTCCACCGTGTCCTCCGGGCGTTCCGCACAGTGGCGGCACCCGGGTTGCATGTCCTGGTTCACTCATTTTATTAATTCAAAGGGGGTTAGAAAACTTTAAAAAATTGGATTCAACTATAATATGCATGTATTTACACCTTATCGCTTACCATCCGGGTGATACAAAATGTCAATGATCAATCTTCTATGCATCTATACACTTTACACCATGTTTAAGGCAAATAAATACTTATCTTATCTAACTATATAAATAAAATTGAAGTGTCTGTTGGTTGTATTGATAAAAAATTTTTTCTTTATTAAATGCATATATGCATAACGGAAGGGAGGCCTTTGCCCTGCAGTGGGACACAACGGGCTCATAAAAAAAAAATGCATATAAAAGTATATTCGATAACTCTACAAAAATTCTTTCGTCTATCTGTTCTGGCTAGTCTCCGAAATAGCTGAAGTAATTTTGACAGGACTTTCACTGGTAGGCAGCTGATATTTTAAAGAGTAACATAAGCTGCATCTATTATATTGGTTGTATAGCAAAAAAAAGAAAAATATGGTTTTTGTGCAGTTTTACGAGTCGCGTAAAATAATAATTAAAAAAAAAACGCCAGTGCTGTTAGCGATTCCTTCAATAATGTGCTGAAATAGTACTGGTCATAATATGAAAACTCAACTTTTGCTAAAGTACAAAGCTGCAATTGTATGAGAGCGAAGAAAATGAGAATTGATCACTACGCTTCCTAATTGCAACTTGGTACTTTCAGACCATCAAGTCTAAGTTTCTCACGGAAATACCAATTTTTCACACAAGATTGCTTATGTGTACAAACTATTTTGACGTTTAAGTACCTGGCCGCGGTCTTATGTTCAAACACGGAATTGTTGTTTATGTTTATTACAAAACAAAGTTCCTGACCACATTTGTTTGTTTCATTTACATAATTTAAAAAAGTTTTGATCCTTTTCATATCCTTGATAATTATGAAGGGTTTTAGGTATATTTGAGTAGCTTTTGCCCGCAGCTTCGCCCGCGTACATAAAATACAGTCTATGTCACTCAGGTCTGAAACAAAGCGGCTTTCCATCGCTGAATAAATTTTATCAATCAGACCAATAATTTCCTACAAAAAAAAATGAGAAAGAAAAGCCATATTTTACCCTTTAACTTTAGTATATGTTTGTTTTTGACACAGAAAGCATACTACAGTATTACAGAATTTTTAAACGACTCTGTGATTGTAATACATAAATAATTAGAGCTAACATTGTCGTAATTAAGGTTATGTAGCACTAGATGACTTAAAGTAGGCTATATTATATATGTTATTATATTTGAATGCTATTATATAATTAAAGTCATTAATATGTATTGTAATAATAATCTGTATTCTGTAATATTTAATAATGAAAATATGTAATTTGATAATGTAAATATGTAATTGAATATAATGAAAATTGTTTAAAAATGACTGTTATTAATATATAAATGTAAATTTGAAAAAATAATTAATTAATACATAATAATAATATTATAGAATCAAGATATTTGCACGCCATTAGAAATGGCAAACATGTCTTGAGCCTCCTTTATTTAAGATCTTGCATGCATGTATTATTATAATTCTGCCTGCATACACATGTTTCTGCAAATAAAATTTCTTATTCTTCTTATTCTATAGATCTAAATCTATACCGATAATATAAAGAGAAAAGATATGTATTTTTGTTTGTAATCAATAAACTCGAAACTTTGGACCAATTTAAAAAATTCTCTCAATACTCTTGGTTCCATAAAGTATTTAATAAATAAATGCACATCGGTCTGCGCACACGCTTGTGCACTATCAAGGATTCTACCCACTAGACCGTATCATACCGTGACCGTGTTAGGAACGTAACAAGCACGGAAATAAACACGATACGAACTAATTTACGCTCTAGAACATCTCACCAGCATATCATATTGTATCCGTTTTATAAAAATAATAAAAAATTCTTGTACAGGCTTTGAAATTAATGAATAGTGTAGTTGATACGTTGTGTTGGTACGTAATACTTTATTCGGTTCAGAGTATCTTGCTCTTTTTTAGTTATATTGACACTACAGTATGAAGCTAGAACTACATTAGACCGACGCACACGTAGACCACACATGATTTGTAGGTAGAACGACGTCGCGTGGTGTCGCGGGGTGTGGATCTAATGTAGCTCTACAAGTCTAGTTGCCGTATAAAATGTATGTATACCAACGCGCCCAGCTTGGCGTACGTTTTTTTTTTTTCTCTCGACGGGGAAAATTATCATTGACGAAACCCGCTCTTGGGTGGAGCGGGAGACAGTGTCAGAGTCTTACTGACTAAAAACCCCGCGCCGTTCCTTCTAGCCTTCATACCGTGGCTCTAGTTTCCTTTCGGATAACCCCGACCCCGGTAGGCTTCGACCCAGATGGGCCCCTCCTGTTGCTGACAGGCACACGTGTGCGCATTGTAGTTCTACCCTTACCTTAACACAGGGCTGTCTAAAATTCACGACACTCTCGTCACTCAAGGACACACCAAAGATTGATGATGACAGATCGCTGTATTCCAAGCTTGATTAGATAAATCAATCTGATGGATTTACGGGTATCGGTGAGGAGTAACACATCGAAGGCGGCCGTTTTCATTAAGGAGGGTAACCGCGGCATAAGATCCGGCCTATCTGAGCCCCGGTCAGGAACCTGTGACCCTCGTCAACGGAATTGAGTATCCAATATTCAATACCGAACTGAGATGGACGTCGACAGGAATTTGAAAGGTGTATGTTTGTAATATGTTTTTTTTATGTTATACCTAAGGCTGGTTTTAGAGTCGTGCTGCCCACCAGCGCTGCCCGCAATCAAATGAACTTCTAGGAAGCGTTTTAGAATAAAATTTTAACTATGAGCGCGTGCATTGGTCAGCGCTGACGGATCAACGGCCATACGCATCGCGTGTCGGCGGCGCCGCGTAGCCGTCCGCGCTGACCATCGCACACGCGCCTCAGTCTTCAGTGGGCGTTCTAGTGTCGAACCGAGAGGACACCATCAGCGTGAGCAGTCAGTCAGTACAAAGCAGCAATTATTTGTGCGTCTGTACTCCATAGTGATCAACACGATACTGAAAGGTCTAGCGCTGAACCTCAGCGCTGACAACCTACGCACTGAGCGGTTAGCGTGACTCTAAAACCAGCCTAAGTTGCCAGAACTATGGAGCGCAGCATTTGGGGAATAAAAATAACAGACTGAGTTTGAAATAACACGCTGCGCTCTAAAACGGGCTTATTAGACATGGGCAAAAAGGCTGCTAGGCTCATATGGGAATGGTGGGGTAACGTCAGCAGAACCCACGATTTCCGTCATAGCAGTCAGACCCACCAACCACTAGACCAACATGCCAGTGACAATTTGTTATGTAGGTGCAATTAGTAGAAGCTTTACAATATTACCTTTAATTTGTAGCTCTATCCTCTTGTCTTTTTATTTGTCACCAAATGAGAACTGTCATTGCCCCCATTATCCTCGTCCGTTGGTTCTTATTGCCGTCGCGAGTCAACTTAGGAATGTGTCGGCACATCTTAAGTGTCCATTTGCGCGCTAATAACATTTGTACCGGCGATTGTAATGGCTATCGCCAGTAATATTAGTCACCGTTAGTGTTTAGTGATCCCTGTTGAACCATAGTGTGAAGATACGAAGTGATACGGCACATCTTATTTTTTTTTTTATGTGGGAATTGGGATATCATCTAACGACTACGCCCGCTCTAGGGCAGACCGAGAGAGACTGTTAGACTTTTACTAACTTATTTTTTCATACAAATCTGTGTGTGTGTGAGATTTTTTGTTGTCTAGGCTTTTTTTACGTGGGAAATCATCGAATAACTTCTCCCGCTCTGAGTGGAGCGAGTGAGAGTCTTAGACTTTTACTAACTTTTTTTTAAGTGGGAAATCATACAATGACACCTTTTGCCGTTTCCTGTCTGACTTTTATTGAGTAAAACTCCATTTATGT
Organism: Mythimna lalbum; assembly: GCA_949319445.1. NCBI lineage: Eukaryota > Metazoa > Arthropoda > Insecta > Lepidoptera > Noctuidae > Mythimna > Mythimna lalbum. The sequence continues at coordinate 15,530,172 of OX439364.1, forward strand.
TTCTTTTTTGCCCTATGTGTTCCAATACCACATGATTTCTTTTCAGAAGTCAACCCATGGTGCCTACACCACTCCGTAGATGGTAGAAGCAATTAAGAATTTTAAGTCGTGTATTTGTGAAACATTTTTTTCCCTCCCATCAAATGACTTCTCCCGCTCTGGGTTGAGTGAGAGAGAAAGATTTTTTTTCACTGTTAATTCACGCTAAATGCTCTCCAATGTTTTGATGGTTTATTTTGGATGGTTTATTAACAGTTCCCACGTGTTATTGGAAAAATTGTAGTGGCTCTTCCACAAAGACCATTAATTAAGAGTTGAAGTTGAATGTCAGAATTTTACTCCTCGCAAAAAGAGCAACTAATGGAGCATTGTGGATTTTAGTCAGTTAAAGTCTGATACTTCTGAAGTTATTTGATATTTTTTCCGTAAAAAAAGGCCCTTGGAATTACAGCAAAAATTCTCACACACAGATTTACACGAAGTGGGTATGATTTATTTAATACTCTGTGGTCCAATACCATTAAATTTCTCTGAATTTCCAATGAAAGTAACCCATATCATCCAGATTTCGTATCTAAACCCGAATAAATATAATATTACTACATGCTCAAAATGGGTCCTTTGAAAGTCATTTGACGGTCAAAAATGTGTCAATGTACCTATCCGTATACAATTTAATATTCATAAGAGGCAAATGAATTGAAATTGTGAATATCAGATGATCTACCTTCGACCTTCAAATCCAATCAGAAAATATTATATTAGGTACGCATGAGCGGTCTGGTGAACATGTCTAAGTAGAACTTTATTGAAAGTAGTTTTTCTCACTGCTTCGCTCTCAATACTTATCTCATAAAAACCATGAATGTTTTAAATCAGCTTTATAATGCTTCCACTGTTGGGACTCAGGTCTCCTCTCTAGGAGAGGGAATCAAGCACACGGACCCAGTGCGGGTTGGTGGATGTTATATTTCTTGTGGTTCTAGGACATGCCGGTTCCCTTAAAATATTTTCCTTAACCGTTTTGAGAGCAGATGTGATAAATAATATTTATTTTGCAAATAGATTAAAAAAAAAACTATTACACGTGATTTTTTTTTCGTCTATTTAAGCTAGATGAGGCCGGATGAAATAAATTACACAAAATAGTGCGCCTGGTTGGGTTTGAATCCACGACCTACTCGTAAGTCGGGCCCTTACCATTCAGCCACCACTGCTTCGTACGGCTTTACAGGATATAATATCTAATTTGTTTTGGATGGGTCTAACGTCAAATTACTTCTTCCGCTTTCGGTGGAGCAAGAGAGAATGCAGTTTTTTACTGACTTATAAACTCATCTGTGTTCCTTCCATTGCCTTTTGCGTTCAAGGGTTACAGTAACTCTTTCAAATAAACCTACAGTTTTTCGACCAATCCAGCAGCTCCACGCTGAGTGACAGACTATTATCCTGGGATACAAGTCTGTAAAGGAATGTATTCCTGGGAATACGTTTCTTCGGAATCATAATCATCTTTCTGCTTTTGTTCCTTGTTATTTAGGGTGGGCGTTAAATGATTTTTTCTACATTCTGTCCTGTCACCCATACTATCACTAACTCCCTTTTCTTTCACATAATTCTTCACACAATCCATCCATCTTTTCTTTCGGCCTCTCCTTCTCCATCCATCTACATATAAACTCATAACTCTTTTAGTAACATGTTTTTCATTGCTCTTCTGCACATGATCATACCAAGACAAACGATTCTTCAACTTTTCAGTCACAGGCGCTACGTTCAAACTTCCTCTAATATACTTTTTTCTCACTTTATTCAGTCTCGTCACGTTCCGTCACGCGGTCGAAGCTGATAGTAGAAACTAGTTAAATCTATGGTAATGAGGCCCATGACTTTCCGGGGCCTTTGGTATCGTTAGGAATGTGATCATTTATTAGACCCGTATCTTATTATCCTTGGTCAGCCCATTCTTGACCTTAATCTCACCTGATGGACAGTGCCGTAACTAACGGTCCGTTCACGACGTTGCCGCTATGAGCTAAGCGTGGGGTGGCCGCTCGCCACCCCACTCTTAGCTACCACTCTAAGAACAAATGTATGAAAATGTTTGAAGCACGCCACGAGACACCGCTCATACCACCCGGCGCCCGCTTACCGATGCCGCCCCGCTCACCGCGCCGCTCGCCGCTGAGACCAAAGTCGTGAACAGGCCGTAAGGCCGTGACCAAAGTCCTGAACAGGCCGTAAGGCCGTGGCAGTGGTTCTCAGGTATAGGGCGCAGAGCCTGACAGGATGCGGATTTTACTAAACTAAGGTTCTCGAGACGCCATAAACCATAACAAGTGGAGACGCATCGCGAGAGCCTCACTCACCAACGAAAATGCAATATTGTCAGCCACGACCACTCTGTCAAGAGTGAACGACTAAGGAAGAGGAGGATTTCATCACAAGGAGGTTATTGTTTCTCATTCTCTCTCACTTCGTACTACGGCCTGTATGATTGCCTGAACTAGGGCTGGACTCTCGGGGTCACCACAAGATACGGCGTAGCTCCACCCAAGCGGGGAAAACTTCCACTATATAGTGGAAGTTTCTTCACCATGAGCTCCAGGCAAGCCGCACAATGGTGACCCCCGAACGTTTCTTCCCACCAGCTGTGAATCAGGTACCTCTCAAAAACACTTATTTCCGGTGAGGACCTGCGTCAGGCGGATTAAACTTACCCAGGTCGCTTCCACTTTGACTAAAAACGTGAATACAAAGTACTGACCTGGAATCCCTCCGCTTCTGATAGCAAGAAATAGAAGCACCCGAACCAGTGCGCCAGGATGAGCAGGATATGGATGAGGTTGATGACGCGCCAGAAGTTGGGGTACACCGTCCGGGACTCCACTATGTAGTAGAAGTCTACTGCTCTGTACACCTGGAACAAAGAGCTTTGTTAGTTTTACTGTATACACAAATCATCATCATCATATCAGCCGAAAGACGTCCACTGTTGGACATAGGCCACAACGACCGGTCCTGTGCGTCACGCAACCATCGGACTCCCGCGACCTGACCAGGTCATCGGTCCACCTTGTTGGAAACAGAACCTTTCGTCCCCATCGACCATCGGTTGTGCGTGCAATGTGCCCTGCCCATTGCCACTTAAGTTTGGCAATTCTCCGAGCTGTGTCGGTAACCTTGGTTCTCCTGCGGATATCTTTATTTCTGATGTGATCAAGCAAGCAAACTCTGAGCAAAGCCCTCTCCATCGCTCTTTGGGTGACTTTGAGTCCTCTTATGAGGCCCATTGTAAGTGACCACGTTTCGGAGCCATTAGTCAAAGAACACAACAAAAAATATACACAAATAATACTCATTAAATAGCATAATCAGCGTTATAATGTTCCCACTGCTGGGTCTGGATTACGGCCCTTGAGAGTAGGTCTAACCTACTCTCAAGGGCCGTAATCCACCACGCGGGCCCAGTGCGGGTTGGTGAATGTCACATGTCTTTCGAATGTTTGGTTCTAGGACATGCCGGTTTTCTCACGATGGTTTCCTTCACCGTTTTGAGAGCAGCACGGAGTACTATTCCGGGGAGCAGATGCTGAAAATCTGATGAACTAAAATACTTTTAATAATTTATTATATTTTAGTTAAAACAAATATATACCTACATATTTTAAAAGTTGTAGAACAAAATTGTTGTTGATGATGTTAGTAATATAGTCCTGAGAGTTTGCCAGGGTTTTACAAACAATCCTGTATAGTAAACACAGAAATTTTATTCATCAAACAACCCTATTTTCACGAATATATTTGAAAGCAAGTGTAGGAATTAACATAGAAACGGTCCGATGTAGCGGTCAACAGCGGGTGAATCCGTTCTTACCGACTTTTGTAAGACATTATTTGAATAAATAATATAAGCTTGTCTATTGTAATGTTGTCTATAATAATATTGTGTGCATTTCTTTTTCTATATACTTACGAGTTGTTGTAGGTTCAAAGCCAGCCAGGTGCATTATTTTGTGAAATTTATTTCATGACCACTGCTCTCAAAACGATGAAGAAAAACATTATGTCCGGGAAACCGGCATGTTCAAGAACAAAAAATTTGAAGACATGTTACCAAACCAACTCGCATTAGGCCCTCGTGGCGGATTACGGCTCATTCCCTCTCCTAGAGAAGAGGCCTGACTCCCAACAGTCAGAACATTAAAAGGGTGATTATGATTATACTTCAATTCTCTCTGTGTTCTATACATACAACGTATAAAATACTTAACTCATTAAAATTACAATATCTATAATTACATAAAAGGCAAAGTTTTGAACTTTTCATCTAATTCATTAACGCCCATACCCTTAGACCTTCGAAGCTGATATTTTGTAGAGATTCCTTTCTCTACTCATGATGTTTTCCTTCACCGTTTTGAGAGCAGTGGTGATAAAATAAATAAAGTGATAGGCCAGGCAGGGATTGAACCTGCGACTCACAATTCGAGCCATAGCCACTGGAGCACCACTGCTCCAAAGAGTGTATCATCCTTACTAATATTATAAAAGCGAAAGTGAGTTTGTTTGTTTGTTTGTTACGTCTTCACGCCTCAATAGCAATGGCAATATCAATGGAAGATGATCATGTCAGTATGTCTGGAGTTTTGTGAGATGAGTGTGTGAATTGTTATTATTATTATTTTTGTATATACTTAGTCTTTAACTAATGTAATTGGCGGATAGCCGTATTTGTTAAAGTAAAACCATAAATAAAAAAAAAAAATAAAATAGCAAAACGGATTTTGATGAGACTTGGTACATAGATAGACCATGTCCTAAAATAGGACATAGGATACTTTTTATCCCGGAAGTATGTTCCCTTGGGATAATTTTCTGCTATCACGCAGGCGAAGCCGCTGAGAACAGCTAGATAATTATATTCACAAAAGTTTTTGACAGAATTTATGACCTGAATTGGCATATACCTGTGTAGAAGCAACCTTTGCGGCTTGTATGAACAATAAACCAATCTATCCGTGCTTAGGCATACCAGCAGACAATTTGTAATATAAATTGTACTATTAATAGAACAATGATGTCGTGCTCCTCGGCTACAGTCTGCTGGAGAAAGTCATTACTCTTGTAATGAGGCCTCCGTAAAGTTTCTCTGAGGCGTTTGGCACGCTGTTATTGCCTTCATCAGAGAGGTGAAGATGAGATAAGTATGTGAGAACTATAGAAATATAAAAATCTATGATGAGAACGCTGTAGACTCCACGAATATACATTGCTTTCTATTTCGATCCATTTTTTTTTGTCATTAACTTATTTATTTATTTAGTAAAAAATACATTTTTGAATAAATTTTACAAAAATATATACCTATATAAAATATAAAGTTAGCCCACCGGCATAGGAAACCGGGTCTAAGCTGCCGGTGGTCAGAGCTCCTGAGTAAGGAATCTCTTAACAATACAAGCTAAACCCAGGAGTACTGCTTTTTGGATCAAGCCATTGATACAATTGCCTTACACGAGCCTAGTTGCACGTATAAACCTTTTAATTTTTATTCCAACCACTGTATAACATTATTATATTGCAATAAACTGATTTGATTGATTTACAGACTGCGAAGCATGTGCCGCGAATGGTACACATCGAATGCTTCTGCTTGAAGTGTATGTGTTCAAAAAAATATTATTAACCAACATAAACTCCGGTCGAGCCACGGCGTGCAAAGCATTGGCTGTGCGCCATGCGTGGCGCATGCCTCGCAAAGTCTATCAGCCTAAAACTACAGGTGAAGCTAGCAAGGACACCAACCCGTCTTGCTGACTGTACCTACACATTACATTCTATCAGTGCGTTCTTGATCGATAGCTTTTACCGGTAACATGAGCTCGTGTGTAGGCTGTCTGTATTGGCTTTGTTTTCTATTCTATTCTCATTTCTATATGCCAATAGACTTTGGTGTCGAATTATGTGGATGGAGGATATTATTTTATAGTTTTGTTGGTTAAAAGGAGTATTTTTTTATTTTTCTTTTTTCCTTCCACTAGTAATGACACTTATCTACACTAATATTATAAAGAGGTAAAGTTTTTTTTTGTTTTGATACCTTCAAACAAAAAAACAAACTCGAAAATCTTTGAAAGTAGGTACTGGTCTGATTGCAATTTTTTTTTTACAGATAAAAAGCTGTTTTATTTCTGAGCAACATTATGTATGCGAACGAAGCCATTAAAATTAATCTGTGAACTAATAACTAAAATCAACACAGGAAGAGAGTTAAAATATTAATTACAATTAGAACATTAAAAATTCATCATTTTCAATACTTTAGCCGAAAGATGACCACTGTTGTTAGGCATAGGTCTTGTAGTAGTGCTTCTAACAACCATAAACGTCCTGTTGACCGAAAATATATATAATATACTGTCTGCCATAAGACATTAAGCGTCTTCGTGTGACGAGGCTATGGTAATCCAGAGCATCAAAATCAAAAGTCTTTCTCTTTTCCGCCCTCGCAATATTTAGTGTTTTGAAGGATTGTTAGTTTCACAGTAAAAATTAGTAGGCAGGCAGCAAGAATAGAGAGTTATTTATTTATTTCTTTATTACACATGTAGCGCCTTCTATGATGCCACATAAGAACTAAGAAGAAAATACGAAATCCTGCATCGCGCAATCGAAGTTCTCCGCGCGATTTGAACATATACGACAGCCCGACAACAACTATCGGGCAGTCGCCCACCAGACTATAACACCCTGTCTGGTCGGAGGATCCTCCCTTTTCAAAGGAGGTTTGTGGGACTTTACTCTCTCTGTTCCACCTACCTTACACCATAACTAATCACAGGACAAAATTAAAAAAAAAATACTGTAAAATTGGTTACCGATACTATAGAGTATCAAACCGATTTAATAATAAGATTATCTCGAGTTCATACCTCAATGTCAAAGACGTCAAGTTGGAGGACTTGACACAATCTCGGAGGCCCCATTTCCGTTCACCCGAACGTAACTAGGCACTTCAATATTGTGCCAATCACAGTGACGTTTGATATGATATTAATCTGTACCTATTTGTTATTGTTTTTATATATGAGTATTTCTCAGAACATTGAGACTTTTAGAAGGCGTATGAGGAGCCGAAATCAACTCTCAGGGGGTCTTTTGATAATGGAACATGATATCAACCGATGATTATCCATATCAATAATAATAATTAATCAATAATAATACCTATTATAAAGTAGCTGTAATAATAAAGGATAAATAACCCTGTATAACGGCCCATTCACGACCTTATCGCGGCGAGCGGCGGCGGCGTGCGGGGCGTCGAGCGTTAAGAACAAATGTATGAAAATGTTTGAAGCACGCCACGAGTCGCCGCTCAAAGCGAAAACGCGCGCGGTTTTGTCGGAGCGAATCGCTGCAGCGGCGCGCGGTGCGGGGAGCGGCAAGATCAAAAGTACAAGTGAATGAGCGCTACGCCACGAAACAGAGCGGCGCGGATAGCGGTGTAGGTGTGACGGACTCGGCGGCGAACTCATATATAAAAAATTTTAGACGATTTTGTGGTGGTTTATTACTGAAATTTTAATTTATTTTGTGTACTCATAAAACTGGTCCGGATACTTTCTGTAATCTTCATATAGGTCACGAAATTCGCCACTCCTTCTCTCATATTAAGAATATCTTGTTTTAAAAATATACTGCTTTCTAAAAACAGGAGGAATAATTTTGATAACGCCAAAATTTTGAGCACATCCCGACTACCTAAATACGTCCACCTCGGCCGCTGCCGCTAGCCGCTACTGAGGTACGTGGCGTGTAAAACGCACCGCTTGCCGCCGCCGCGCCACCTGCCGCGCCGCTCGCCGCTAAGACCAAAGTCGTGAGCGGGCCGTAAGTGATACAGGGGTATCCCTGTAGGTATTACAGGACAATGTTTCGGAAGCCTGCTTACTATTATTACGAGAACGATGTGCGGGAGCATACAGAGTTCAAATTTAGAGTAAACAACGAAACCTTGAAGGATTGTTTTTGGTCTGTGTTATGTTTTGTAAAAAGTCATAGAACAAAAGTTGTTGTTTGTGATGTTCTTGACATAGTCCTAAGAGGTTGCTAGTGTTTTACAAATAACCCTGTATATTGTCCCACTGCTGGGCAAAGGCATCCCTCCATTCTTTCCAACGATGATGGGTCCTCGCTTTCTCATTCCAATTCTTAATTAATCTATATTAATTTAAGAATTTAATTCCATTCGAAAGTATGCAACTGGATTTAATTTTTCAATACCGAAACCGAACCTTTAAATGGATACTGTTTGATAACAATAAGAATCGTGTTAAAATAAAAATTTCTCTTGGTCACGTATCTTCCTTGAAGGGATCAACTACTTTCGTTTTATATTTTGTTGTGTTGTCTAGGTACCTATTTACCAAACTTCATCATCATCATCTTCCTGCCCTTGTCCCGTTTTATTTGGGCCTATTACCAAACTTAATTCACCAAAAACATTTGGTGAATTTTGACGCAATTACTACATCTCATTTTTTCCACCTCTCTTTTAGCAGGTATGATGATGAAATATATTTACGGCTATATAGACAATGATATAGGCAACCCAATGACCTTTAATTATGACACTGTCAGAAACCTTTATAAATAAAATCAAAAGCAAATAATGAAAGGGATAATCTAGCAAAATAACCTTATTAAAACATTTAAAGCAATAAGCGAGCTCGAAGCCGTTTTCATTGCAAATACCACGTTCGTTTATAGGCTGGTCCCATAGAACACAGAACACCATGCCGGTGAAGACTAGACATGTCACTGCTTATATTTAAATGAGAATAATACCTTTCAAATGCCGTCAACTAGAGTTACAATAGAAAGACAATGAAAGTGCGAACGCTTGTTCGCTTGGAGTTTAATGAATTAATTGATATAGGATAATTAATTATCATCATATAATGCTTGCATCATTATCCATACATACGTAGTATGTATACTCGTATATATCACAGTTAATCGTTTAATACGCACGATTAAAATGGCGCGTCGGATTGAAAAACATTGCTGTAATGTAATGCGGCTACTTATCATGCAACCGGAATGTGGTAACGGTACCTACTTTTTACAAAGCGGCGTCAAACGAATGTATAACAATGACTTCTGCTAGGGTTGCGAGATTGTTCAAAAGAGTCCTTGCGTCCTTAGAAAAGAAATCGCAACTGAAGAGTAGGTTTTTTTTCAGTAGAAGTCCGACATTCCCTCTCACTCCATCCGGAGAGGAGCCAGAATAAGTTTTATAAGTTCCCAAAATAAGTTTCAGTAATTCAGCCTGCTGGCGCTGTGGGATTGTTCAAAGTACTTATCACTGTAGCCCTGGTACACATAGGTTAAATGGAGGAAATCGGGTGGGTCAGTTAGTCAGTAAAAGTGTAACACTCTCGCTCCACCCAAAAAGATTGAGGGGAAGTTATAAAAAAAATGATTTTTGTCGTTTCTTAAAAAAAAAATCCAATTAAAAAAAGATTTCAACATTGCCAGCTCTAGCAGTTTCCATGGTCTGTAGTTTATAGGCTTGTTTGAAACGAAACGGTTTTCAGGAAGACTTAATTACGACTGTATAATGTTTTATTTCTAAGTTAAGATTCAACTTGATTGAGTTTGATTCTCCCCATTTGATGATGTCATTTATTTAAGTGGGTTAAGTTGAGGAAGAAAATAAATGGGGTACGATTACAAAGAAGCGGTACTTTACAGTAAGTAACAGAATATTTCATTTTTATTCTATCTACTTAGAATGTAATTCAATCTTCTCCAATGACTCGTGAAAATAATATAAAATTGGAGCAACGAGACATTAACAATTGTTATAAAACCGAAGATTGTTTAAATAATATTTAAGTTTCATTCTGATGTTTTTATTCAACTACCCCAGAATAAGGGTTATGATTTTCAAGAAAATGTATGTTACAAAAAAAAACTGGGCAAGTGCGAGTCGGACTCGTGCCCTGATGGTTCCGTACAAACATACTTATGTAAAAATTTGTTCAATTCCGCAATGGAGTCTCGGAAGATTTTTCCGAATCGCAAAAAAAATATTACGTAACAACATAGTTTTCAGATTTATTCATAAACTTGTGCTATAAGACCTTGCTTTATGCCAAATTTCAGGATTCGGGGTGGTGAACGGGAAGGACCCTATGAATTTTGATTTCCTCGAAAGTGTCGAAATGTACGTTTTTAGCCACACAAAACAAATTATCTTTTTTCTCGTTAACTTACATGTTTGATTTTACGGCTTCATGAGTCTGCAGACCTGAGTATATGGTTTTAATTTCAACTTGAAACCTCCACGTGTTCTCGAGACAAAAGGTCTTGACAGACAGATAGTCGGACAGACGGACAACAAAGTGATCTTATAAGGGTTCAGTTTTTCCTTTTGAGGTACGGAACTCTAAAAACAAAGAATAACATTACATATCTATAAAAATTGCTGTTCATTAGATTTGCTGAAACTTGAGAACGACTCATTAAACATTAATCTTTCTTTTTTTTCAAACCAGCTGTACGCTGAAGGGAAAGTTTAAAAGCAAAAAAGGGTAATTAAATAGGTAGGTAAGTATGTTATGGTAGTTAGTCAGTACTACCTTCCCTACCTTCGTCACGGTCAACTGTGGTGGGAGCGAAGCCGTGGCCAAGCTAGTCTTTAATATAAAGTTTATTTAAACTTATGATTCCAAATCGATTTAAAGATATTATCATCACTGTTCAAAGTTACCTGTTTTAAAAAATAGCGGTTTCATAGGTAGGTGTATGTTTTTATTTTTCACATAAAATACTTTCATCTATTCACGTGATCCATTAGGTATGTTTTACTTAATTGGACTTCATGGGTGTCATAAATGACAATTAATTGCTCATTAGCTAAAGGCTGAATGTCACTGGCACATCATAAAACGATAAGGAAAGTTCCAATTTACTGGGAATTGTTCGCAAAAGTGATTAACAATTAAATTGATTGATGATGATGCGACGGACGGAGTAGACTACACGGTTAGAAAAAATACATATTTAAGTATTCCGTAAATTTTTTGTTCCCACGGAAAATCCTTATAATTTAATAGTTAGTGGAATAATCAAATGCAGTAAAAATATGAATGCTATACAAGTCAAAGTGTACGATTGATAGAAAAAAGTACAATATGAAAATATGAGAATTTAAAAAAAATACAGAAAAGTTTTAAGACTTATAATTGCGCATTTAGTAAATAAGAAGTCACAAAGGCGTTAATAGTCATAATATAACATGTAATACTTGCATTAATAGTCTTAAAGACATTGTCTTTAACATACATTGGAAATGGATAATTACTAACCTACAATTACTAAACTACTATAGAGATAAAAATGATGGACATAGCGGCCAAATTCTATCTGTCGTCATATTTAAATTACGCCTATCTATAATGCGATATAATAGAGATCCAAGTGAGGATGGATTTACTACCGAACCACTCAAGATGTGGTTCTACCACATTGTTGCTAAGTATATAATACGGACCAAACATTCGGTAACTACCTAATTCAATATGTTATTTAAACATAGTCCGCCTTCATAAAAAAAGTAGATAAAAGGGTTACCAAAAATTACTATGCAATAAGCCTGACAAAAAATTGGATAAACATTAGCCACCAAAACAAACCGGGTTTTGCTCTAGCAGTTTAAGAGCCGACCACGTACCTTCAGACACTAAATCAGACTCTAGGAGAAATACACAGTTTATTAATTGTTTATCTCTGGTTTTTGTAGATTATACAAAAGCCTTTGATATTATGAAACATTTAAAATTAGTTACAGTCTTAGAAAACCAGAAACTAAAAAAATCATCTATGGATATTTTAAAATACCTATGAAGTAAAGGATCCGCATTCATAAAACTAAATATTGCTGGACCTTTATTTAAAATGAAAAAGAGTGTTACCCAGGGTGATCCAATCGGCCCCAAAATGATTTCCGAATATCTAAGAGATATTTCTAATAATGGTAGCTTCATGAACGGTCTAGGCATTGAAGTCGGTAAAAAGAGGCTGACAAACTTCCGATTTACCAGCAACATATTCCTTTTTGCATCTACACCTTCAGACTGTACTCCAAGTTGAGGTTGGCAAGCTTCAGGTGCGAGTTAAAATGAATTGATCTAAATTGGAATGTATGTTTAAGGTACTCCTTAAACTTATACTTAATAGTTAATAAAAAATTAATTAAATTTAGACTTTAAAACCTAACTTATGACGAACGCCACCAAACGTAGAGTCGAGGTTTGAATTAAATAATTAATTATAAAAAATTAGTTTAACGTAAATATGCTACCGGTATCTTGGAAACGTTTTTGAATGACGTCGATGTGCAGGAGTACATCAATGCCCAAGTGTATTTATGCGTTGGTTTAGAATAATATAAGACACCCTGGTGTAGTAATATATGTTTTTTCTTACCTTGCAAAACCTAGGGAAGCGTATGAGCGGGTTGGTGCCGAAGTGTAGCTGCAACAAGTCTAGGGGGGCCAGTGACACAACGTCTAGAAGGAAGTTGCGGGACTTCACGTAGTGCTTGGCTAGTTTCTTTGAGTCGTACACCTGTGAAAAAATTATTTAAGGTTTTAAATAGTCTTACAATATGAACGACAAGTACAAGATTTCAATTGAAGAAATTCCTCTCGGCAGGTTTTGGTTACTTTTTCTAGGTATTTTATATGGCGCATACGGAGAAACCTGTAGTAGCGAAGTCATTATAGGTTTCCAGTTTATTTATTTTAACACTTTATCATCCCACAGTAAGGCAAAAACCCTAATCGACATTGACTTCATCATTGTCACAATCTTTAGCAGCATTGTTCTGTTCACTTTTTGTCTGCCATGCTTCCCTGGTATGTGCGAGTATCAATCAGGCGTTCGTTTTTTATTTCCTAAACGTTATACACCTCTCTGACCGTTGGCCTTGTAATTGAGTATTGGCATCTCAATCTGGTGTTACCAATAATCTGGTGGTTGATTGAAATATATAATAAATAGAGACCAAAAGATAAGAGAAAAATAAGAAATTTACCATAAGTCCTTGCTCCAAGTAGCCAGTTCTCAGCTGCACGACGAGGTCCAGAGCGAAGACCAAGTCGCTGATCCCATCGCACGTCAACCAGAAGTAGTGGCACATTATCTGTGAAATATAGTTTCTTTTAGTATTAATTATAATTAGGCACTTATGTTTTCGCTATATGTCTAATTATTTTTACATAATATATTTTCTTAATGAGATTTGCACTACCGTGGCAAGTTAAAGGATTTTGATGACTTAGATTGACTTGGCAATCGCGTGTATATCAAAAGTAATACGTATAATATTAAATTACATTGTTTAGTCCGATTGCCAAGTCAATCTTGGTCATCAAGGTCCCTTAAGTACGGACTGAAAAAACCGACATGGTATTACATTGATATTACAACTTTTTACGGTAGAAAAAATGACTTTAAACTGGTACTATAGAAACCAAATATTCATCGATAGCTTGTATACAAAAGTGTCAACGTTTGCGCCCTGCCTTACAAAAAGAGATTGTAAAAATTTGATGTCCCATATCAATAGATCAAAAGCACAAACCTATTTTTAGAACATATTTAATAATAGCATCTTTTAAAATCTCTTCGTAAAGCTTTTGCTTTGTAAAAGTTAAAGAAAATCTATAAATATTTGTTACACGTTTGATGAGATATAAAAGATCAGACAAAGATATGTTTCTTTCGTTTGAATTTTAGCTCAAATAAATACCTAGTACATTCGTAGATGGAATATGTTTTGGCAAGACTATAGATTTATTATTTATATTTATTATAAACTTTTTTTTTCATACAACAAGAAACAAGAAAGACTAGCTAGCTTTTGCCAATGGCTTCGCCTGCATAAAAGTAAAAAGTATATTCGTATGTTACACAGTGTTATAGTAGCATTCTGCTGGTGAAACTTGGCTTCATTAGTTTTTAAGTTTTTTTCATTACTAACAAAAATATAAGAAATCTACTTTATAATATAAAAAAATACAGGAGTCTGTTTGACTTGCCCATCATAAATTTTAGGCACGGGAATTATCATCAGATATAAAGTCAGGGTGGTAATCGACTTTATTTGCTGACCGTACCTTAGTTTTTGCTTCTACGTAATTGCAATGTAATATCCATTATATCAAAGTACCTATTTAATACTAATTGGTGGAACATACAAAGTAGCATTCTGTTCCAGGTATTAGAGTGCTTTCAAATTATTTTTAGGTTATATGGAACTAGCTTTCCGCCCGCGGCTTCGCCCGCGTGGACTACAGTTTATATCGCGCGGGCAGAGACCCGTGCTCAGCAGTGGAATTATAGGTAGCCTATGTGTTATTCCAGTGTCTCTTCTACCTACCTACCAAATTTGATCTAAATCCGTTCAGTATTTTTTGCGTGAAAGCGTAACAGACAGACAGAGTTACTTTCGCATTTATAATATTAGTAGGGATAACAAAGCAGTGCGACGGCCGCGCTGCAATTGCGCTGCCGTCGCCTGACTCTTTGCGGCTAATTTGAAGACGCCCTTAAAATAATAGATTAAAAATAAAAGAACAGTAGGCATACAATATCAAAATTTTGTAAAGGCATTCCAAATTAAATTAAGTATGTGAAATTGGAATTCTCAAAGTTTGATTTTACGACTTCTCACAAGACTTCTGTTCCTAAAGTTTCGCAATTTTTCTTTTTTACGTTCCCTCGCGTGTCATTAATATAACAGAAATATTATTTATCGTAACTCTGGCAGTATATATTTTGGGAAAAAGATTATTAAAAAAAACCTACTTTTTCTGACTAGATATATTTTATGGAGAATAGATAGACAGAGAGATTGATATCTTGAACCGCAGCAGGGTCCAGCAGGGTCCTGGAAGAGAGACAGACTAGCTGTTTGGTAGACCGATGGCAAAACACATGGATGGCTATTTCAATAAATAATAACCTTAGGCCTCCTACACATGCAGCGCGCGCTTTTTTTGAGCATATAAGTGACGTGAGGCCAGGCCGCGCGGCTCTCGGATGGTGGGGGAGGCCTCTACGTACTTTGAATGATTACTTTTTCACGGAGAATTTTATGAGTTTGTTCCAGTTGGACTTAATATAAGTTATTATGACTTTTCCTAAAATTAGATCTCATAAATCAAATAGCTGTAGTCCCAGGTTCATTTTATGGTTTTCATGAAATACCTGAGAGATGTAGGGCGCTAACTTAATAATAAAGAAGTTATACAATAAATAACTGAAGATTATTTATAACAGCTGAGGAATTGAATTCCCGCCTGAAATCTGTGTTTCCTGATAGCTATAGCCTAGGGGTGAAAAATCCCTATCCATGGTACAGTTCATACCTTTATTAATATTTCTGATGAAGCAAATGGCCAACGGTGCACACGTACGAGTTTTCCAATTAAACTGGATACACATAATCAATGCAGGCGTTCCCAATTTAGCTGACAGGACGTTGATAAATATTCCTTCATTTTTATTTAAAAATACTTATTCATCTGAAATGGCATAATTGGTTTGTATTTCAGCATATTTTTAAATTTATTTCAGTGTGAGTTACAGTGTTCATTAATTTTGGCGGAATATTCGAAAGAGTTATCGTGACTCTGGCATACAAAGGACAACTGAAGGATCAAAGATTTTACTGAATAAAAGTTTGATACATAAAGCCACAAAATAGATGAAAGTGATTTCATCTGTTCTGTGCTTAAAGCAATGCTGTCGCTTAAATGTGATTCCATAGACGCGTTTTCTTTACGGAGACTTTCTAAAAGGTAAACCGTAGGCCTAGAACGCAAAGAACAACTGAAGGACACTGGTAAGTTTTACGCTACCTCTCGTTCCGCCCAGAATGGGAGAAGTTTTAATTACACACCTAAAAAAAGTAGGACCTTAGTTTATAGCTGTAAAAAAGTTGGGCCCTAGGTTATGTATGGCTGTATCTGTAAAAAAAACTAGGTTAGTGCGAGTGAGACTTGCGCCCTGAGGGTTCCGTACAAACCAATGTAAATGGTTCAATTCCTTATTGGAATCTTGAGTTATTTCAATAAAGGAAAAAAAAATTTTTTTGACGTAACAACAAATTTTCTGTTTTCAGATATATACTTATTTATTTTTTCCTTTAACTTAGAAATTTGATATTTTCACAGCTTCAAGAGACTGCAGACCTAAGTATATAGCTTTAGTTTTAAATTATGATACTTCCACACGTTCCCGAGATACAGGGTCTTGACAGATAGATAGACTTCTAGTTGCATTATGAAAGACATTGTTAAAGCAATACAGAGACTAGTTCGAAACACTTGTCACATGATATTAAACCCATGCACAGTTCATGACTTTATTGACTTCTCAAAGGTTACAAGATGTCGCGTATAATACAGCAATAACATTTACATCAATGTGTGATTCTCACCCGCATAGTTTAATAGCATTAAGTTTTGGTCGGACATTATTTGCAACACAATAGCTGTTTGTGTTTTGGGTACACTGTCAATGCATTTAGCCAGAGTCAAAGTTTAGAAACTTTTTAGTTTTACGTATAGAATACAGTGGATTTTTTCCATTAGAATGTACAACGTGTAACGTTAAATGCGCAAAACCTGAAAATAGTTTGATCAGAATAAGGAGCAGAATCAATTAAACCGCTTTTTAATATAGGTTACATTTTTCAAAAAAAATCTTCATTAAAAATTTCGCCCTGTCTATTTATGAATAAGTCAAGCCATCACGTGCACAAAACTCGCCGAAATAGGTAAACAAACACAATGCAGATATAAATTTTAAACAAAGTTTTTTTTCACAGAATTAGGTCTTTTAAATTAAAAGTTAATTGGGGTGTCTGAGGTTTTGCGAAATTAACGTTACACGTTGTATATAAGTAGCATAAGACATAACCAACTTTTTTATTTTTCCCACTGCTAGGACACATACTCTCTCTAAAAGAAGGAATAAGCCGTTATTTATCAAGTGGGTTCAGTCCGTGGTTCAGTGCAGGTTGGCGGATGTCACATATCTTCAAATTTTTAGTTTTAGAATAGGTACGTCTCACAATGTTTTCCTTCACTGTTTTGAGAGTAACGGTGGTGAAATAAATTACACAAAGTAATGCTCCTAGCTGGGTTTGAACCAACGTCCTACAACTGCTAAGCTGCTGCAATTGCTGTCCTACGACTATTAGAAATTTTGGAAGTCGATCTCAAAAAATTACGAAACAAAACGACTTCCAAAATTGAAGTTTTCTTGCAGTTTTTAGTTAGCTTTTGAAGTTGGTTGTATTTTTTAGTTGAGGTTTTCAACAGCTATAACTTCGATAAAAAATATGGGTGTAGGTACACTGATATACTGAATACTTTTCGAGTGTACAGACGTCATGTTATGTTGTGCGATTACGTAAACAAAACATTTTTATGTGATAACAGAAGTCGCGGTTGGTGTTGCTGTTATTTTGAGAAGAGTTCCATTGTATTTCTCCTAAAATCATCATCTGATCTATATGAATCTAAATGGGATTATATCAGAATAAACCCCTTTCAAACAAAAAAATATATTTTGCCAATCTGTTTATACATATAGTACGGACTATGCCTGAACATTTATTAATAACAAATATCCATCTGAACTGATAGTCTCTACCTTTTTAAAGTCTGACAAAAAATCCAGCCAAATTCAGCTTGAAAATGATAAATGATGAGATATTTGAGCTGAAACTGTAGTTTTATTTGGCATGTACAAAAGCACACAAAGATTATTAGGAGGAAGAAAAAAATTGTGACAGTGTTGCCATTATTCTAAATTAATAAATGTTGCAATTTAAAAAAGGCAAAATAATGCATGAAAAAGGTAAGCACCATCCATGCATGGTTATATGTTTAAAACAATTAAACACTTTTATTAACAAAGTAAAAAAAAGCATGACTCGCGAGCAAGTCCGAATTTGGCACTCTATAATCCAATTGTGAAGTTGCCTATAAACTTTCTCGACTCGTTTGTTATTAGGACAAGGGTAACTTCATCAGTCATCATGCTTTACTTGGACTCGTAGTCTTGTAACTTTATTATACAGTTGAGTTTAGTGCAGCAGTGTTACTGCATGAGGATTTGTCATAGCTAAATAAATTTGTTTTGGGTCAGTGTTGTTTATGATGTTGATTTTGTGCTATTAGCGATGATAGATGATATTCATTTTGCAAGTAGGTTTTTAAAAGCACTTCTACACGTCACTTTTTACATCGATTTAAGCTAGATGAAGCCAGTGTTTCCTAACTGAAAACCCTGAGAAGAAACACCAAAACAAACTCAGGGGTCAAACACGTCCTTATCATCATCATTTCAGTCTACAGTTTACAGTTTACAGTCGAAATACGTCCACTATTGGACATAGACCTCTCCCAAGTGTCTCCACAAAGAACAGTCCTGTGCGTCTCACACCCATCGGATTCCCGCAGCCTTTACCAGTTCTTGGTCAGAGGCTTTCTAATGCTTCGTCTTCCGGTACGCGATCCAGAAACTTTCGGCCCCAAATGCCATCTGTTCTGCGAGCAATGCGCCCTGCCCATTGCCACTTTAGCTAGGTGATTCTTAATGTTATGACGGCCACCTTGGCTCTCCTGCAGACATGAAGATATCCTCTTCATGTCTGATCTAATAACGTAATAAAACTCCGAGCATAGCCCTTTGAGTGACTTTAAGCCTTCTGATGAGACTCATTCTAAGCAACCATCATCTTCCTGCCATTGTCCCGTTTTATTTGGGGTCGGCTCAATACTTTTTTTCTTCCATTCTGTCCTGTCATTCGTCACGCTATCACTGACTCCCTTTTCTTTCATATCACTTTCGATTGTATATAAATAATGGAATTGAAATGAGTACCGAAATATCACGTGACCAATTTCAACCCTTTTGGATAGATAGAAGATTGCCTAGGTGGAATGTCACTGAGCTTAGAGCCTTTGACGTTTCTTTAGGTAGAAATTTCAATCAGAATTCAATTACAGCCTTTGTATTCCAAAATGTACTCATTTTCTGCTACGACGCTAGTCATGGATGTAGATTTTGAAACGATAGAATTAATGCTAATGTCATATACAATATAGATTTAATGAATTTCAGAGTCACGGTGACTAAGAAAATTGAAAAGGAGACTCACAGAGTTATCTCAAAAGAGCGAAAGATTGATAAAAAATTCAGTTATTTCCTACATTATGCACTAGTACGCAAACAAAAGTGCAACCGCTTAAATTAGTTTGAGCCAAATAAATCTATTTTTTTTTTCAAAATTTATTTTGGCAATTTGATAGCGATGATTGTCATGTAGTCGCTAACAATGGGCCTCATCAGAAAGCTTAAAGTTACCCAAAGGGCAATGAAAAGGGCTACCGAGCGTAGCCCTTTCTATTGCCCTTTGGGTTTCCTTGCGAGATCGTTCATTGTGGTGACACTTGGGAGAGCCTATGTCCCATAGTGGATATATAAATGATGATGATGATGATAATGACCAAAATCATGTTGCGTAATTTTGATACCAAGCAAAGCATTACCTATTAGTATTATCAGTTTAAATGTGATAAGGCCAAAAATCTCATGTATTAAGGATTTGTTTGTTAAAAACATAAAATAAAACAAATTCAAAACGTTTGTCAAACATATTTTTAAACCCAACTACATTTTAAAGCAAAGCTTCGGGCTTCAAAGATACAAACTAGACTGAACAATAGATTCCTTCGTCGAATGCATTTTTATCCTCAATTTAAAAGTAAAATCGTCCTCGAACAGCCAATAGTGCGCAATAACAGGCTTCCTTCACAGTAAACTGGGAGTCGCTGTGATTGTACCGTTGGGAATACTCGAAAGTGCAATATTATTGTATTGCTTTATGAATTTTGTAAGGTATTTGTACAAGTTGAGATTTGGTTGTGTCATCATCTCTTTGGTCTTATTATGTGTCGTTTGGAATCGGTGAAGTATTATCTTCTTCTAATTAGAGATTATTTGCCGTCACCTCAACTGTGACTTTTTTTAGAGCCACGGTTTATTTTAGTTATTTGTAGGTATTAATATTTAATATATTCCCCAACTTTCACACAACGCTATCTAGTTCCAAACTAAGCTGATATTGTAGTATGAGTACTAGACAACTGATAAACATACTTATATATTTCTAAATAAATACATTATTTATTATTATTATTATAAGCCCGTTGTGTCCCACTGCAGGGTAAAGGCCTCCCTTCCGTTATTCCATTCTTTTCTGTTCTTAGCTACTTCTGTAATAAATACATATAATAGATAAATTTCATCCAGACACAGAACAAATGATCGTGGTCTTCACACAAACATTTGTCCTGGATGGGCATCAAACTCACAGGCTCTGGCATAGCAGTCAGGGCAAGAACAACACGTCAGTCAATCATTTCTCTTATCCTATTTTATTTAGAGTCAGTGCAGTATTATTGTCTTTTTATTCCAAATAGCGGTCATTTTAACAGTGACTTTGTCATATCATATCATCCTTCACATTTTCGTTACTTTGGAGTCAGCATGCGTCATGCCTGTCAACGGGCACTGTTCGTTGGAGCTAGTTATCTCTTAGCTACCGTTTATTTTAATTATTTGTTCTTGAATTGTTTTTGTTTTACTACTTTACGTTTTACACGTCGTGTTACATTGTTCTCCTATAATTATATGTGTATGTGTGTTAGAATTCAGTATGGCGGTGCTATCTTCATCCATACACCTTCTTATTGTCATCTCAATAACCACGTCCATCACGACACGACGTACCATCAACATCACGTGTAACTTCATCATTTTCACAAATTCTATCCATCTTTTTTCTGGTCGTCTTCTACCTTTATATTCATCTATATTTGTACTCAAAACTTTTCCAAATAAAATATATTTTGTTGTGAAATTCTCGCTAGTACTTCCAAGAATTCAAAATTGGCAATGGTAGGCGCTTGAATATGACAGGTTTTATCACTTGGAAAATATAAATGGTTTTCGTTAGACGTTATTTTTCTAGGTAACGTTGCTGAATATACGCAGTCTCTAACAGTCCTCCGCTGATAAGTATTGGAGGGAACATAAGAGTATAAAGAGAGAAGCAATTACACTCAAATAAGAAAGATTTGGAATGTTTTAATTTTTTTACTTCACTTTCACATAATACAGCTAACGAAACACTGCTAGTATTTTAAATCAAACTAGCTTTTGCCCGCGGCTTTACCCGCATACATAAAATATAGCCACCACTCACTCACCAACACCAATCACTCAGGAATAAAGCAGCTTTCTATCGGTGGAAAAATTTTCGCGACTGGGCCAGTACTTTCAGAGATTACCTCCTTCAGACAAAAAAACAAACTTTACCTCTTTATTACATTAGTGTAGTTAGTGTAGATCATAAGCGTCCTCAAATAATTGGGTTTCAATAAGCTCTACAATGATAATAACTTCTTTCAATAACTGCCTTCAAATATTAAATATTCTGTTGCACTGCTACCTTTCTTCTACACTGGCACAGAAATACTATTTTCAACCCAATAAATTCAAGCCATTTCCCGAACATTTCCAAGCAATTCTACAACTTAATCCTAGAGATTAAGGTCTAGATTTCCCTGTAATTGAACTGTATAGTTGACCTGAATAATGTAACGGCCAATAGACGACGTGAAGTAACATAGACTACTGTATTTTCATGACACGATATCACTATTGTTAAGGATTCGAACTGTTTAATTATTTATCATGGTTCTGATTTATTTTATTGAGGACGTGTGGATAGAAATAGGTTGGTTTTATACAGAAGTCATTATCGTTACCATTGTATTATATAGTTTGAAATTTCCTTTGGTTTTGTTATTGAGTGTTTAATTGTATTTTGTTGAATAAGAAATGAGGTTAGTTTTTATTTAGTCTTACCTAGCCTGTAGTGTAACTTCGTATATCGATTGTGTATTTACTGACAGCAAACCTAATTCTACAAACATCTACACTAGGATGTTTAAGTTATATTTGAGTGAGAGAGGGTATTGACTGTGTGATACACAACGTAATATTGACAGTCAAGACATGAGTACGATCTCAGATTACATTTTTTTATGACAAAAATAATTGAAAAAATTACCTGTAACTCTGGAAAGCTCTGCCTCACGATCAGCGTCCAAAGATTGTACAGCACGAAGACGGTGATGAGCCACAGCCAATAGAAGAAGAAGTTCTCGTCGGGGTTGACGACTGTGCGCGGTGCTCTAATCTTTCGCCGCCTCTGTCTATTCAGTGACCTGGGCTCGCCTGTCGCTCCCTCTGACCCGGTGTCTTCTACCTATGAATAAGTGGAAGTTATTGTATAATCATTCATGAATGTGTTGCAATTATAAATTTTGCAATTTGAAAGTCAATTAAAAAAATTTGGATATCATCAATATAAATTGGGTTTCAGCAGATTGGTAAATTTTGCAAAATATGAGGATTTTCCTATTAGTGTGTGATTTTGATTTTACTACTCATTTAAATGTTTTGCCAGATTTTTTAGGTTATAAGTATTGAAGCAAAAATATTTATTTGAGAAGAATTATTTAACGATAAGTTACACGTATGTCCATAATTTCCACATAACATCTTTCATCACATAAAACACAACACATAAAACACATAAAATCTTTCATCCGTCGTGGGATCGGAACTCAGTTACAGGATTGTAGAAGGCAGATAATCAGATTGGAATATAAACCTAACATGATTGGGAAAAGGCTAGGTAGTGGTAGTAAATTTACTTCAGAGTTCCATATTTTAATATAGGCGGTATATTTTGTAGAATTTATGAAATATGTTTTTGGAGTAAACGCTTTTTCCTGTACCATATCAACACCATGATCCATCAATAAATTTAAATCTAATAATCATGTTCACTTACTTACATAACATAGCGGATAAAATTAGTACATCATAATTCGATACATCAAAATCCGATACATCAAAATCCGATACATCAAAATCCGATAGCCGGATTTATATTTAAGAATTTGGGTTTCTTCATATTTTGCTTCTGTGTAATTTTTTTTTGTAATTATTGATCTTATCGTTTTTCATTGTATAACAGTTATACTCGTACATAGGCTGATTTAGCATTCTTTCCAAAATTTTTTGGATATCTTTGATAGCCTTTGGAATTTCATCAATGTTTTCATGTTTACGGTATTAATCACATATTTATATCTACTAGTATTGGGTTTGTCATAATACCCGTGATTATACTCCATTCTAGATTAAACCCAAAATAAATACCTGTATAGCGATAAAGTAAATATTAACAACTATCCTACTAATTTGACTCATGAACAAATAAGTAAATACCCCTATCTAGTATATCGTTGACCTATTTCGGATATGAAATAAGTTTTATGATGTTCTCATGCGGTGATTCTAGTCGGAGGTGTCACTACGATTTGTCTTGTTCCAAAAGTTTAGGGTCAGCTAAGGTTTTGCATGGTTTATTAGTTTTAAAGTAATTCGAGCTGGCAGCAATACCGCTGTTGGTGTTGGTGGCCTTAATCTGCCGTGAGGCTTCAAAATTCAATATTGTTACTTCGAATGCATGAGCGGAAGACAGGTTACATTATAGGTGTTCTATTAATGGTTTCGTATATTTAAAATTTGTGTTGTTTTTGCGTATAACCGGTTTAATTTTAAAGATAAATAGATTTTTCCTGCAGCCTCACTCAGCGACGGTGTATTTCTGTCAGTTACATTATTTTTGTGATTTGATCTGTACCTAATTCCAGAGATTATATCAGGTCCAAATTATTACAGGGGACCCCTCAGACATCCAGTGCGTGTGCGTTGACCAGAAGTGAGCGCAATTATCGGAGTGCCCAAAATGTACCGACATCTGCACTCTGGATGACCAAAAAAAAATTCCATTGACGTCGCTATAAACTTACCAACCTACTGGGCCCAAAAATTTGGGAAAAGAAAAACATCGATTTGTTAAGAAGAAAAAAAAAGTGATTACAACCAATAAAACAATTTAAATAAATCTTAAAAAAAAACAAAACAAACACAAGTTATGAGTAAGTCGAGTAATGATTTTATAAACTTAGCCCTATTGTGACTCTCCGTCGCGACGTAATTTTGAATCCCCATTTAACAAAATCTCCCATCAAATCTAATGTCAAGTAAATTTATTGCGCTCCTATTTCCGTTAGTCAGTGAAAACACGAG
Source organism: Mythimna lalbum (assembly GCA_949319445.1). Lineage (NCBI taxonomy): Eukaryota > Metazoa > Arthropoda > Insecta > Lepidoptera > Noctuidae > Mythimna > Mythimna lalbum. The sequence goes on from OX439364.1 coordinate 15,554,502, forward strand.
AGGCTTGATATTAGTTTAGTATGCGGTTATTTGATAAGGGTGGAAAATGAAGAATAACTTGATTTTAATAAAGATAAGATTGTAGATTTGTAGGTTTTATACTGATATTTTTAAATCGGGTGATGTCAAATTGGGTTTCAAAATACGTAGAAAACAAAAATATACTCACAGTTTCTTGCGTTAATGGGGTCTGCCTAGTAGAAAATCTTTTCAAAAATGAGTCTTCTCTCTTCAAAGGAGGTTTTTTCTGTATCGCCGAGCTGAGTTGCACCGTCGTTCTCAGCTTCATCCATCTTTGATTCGATTTTGTTCTGCAGTCATAAAAAATCATCAGAATCAAGAAATTTCGCCAAAACAAAAATAGGGAGTTTAGTAAGCAAAAGTAGCCATGCTCTCAGATAGTTCAAGTATGTTAGACAGTCAAGAAATTACAAGATTACTCAGATTATTAAGCACAGATTTCTGGAAGATTCTGTTCATTTATGTTTCAAGGAAAGTGTTAGTCATATTGGAATATATTTCTATTCTTACATCTTTATGTGCGGTGATGCACTAGAATTTTGTGAACAGAAAGATCTCAAACACGTGCAAACAAATACCTCTATTTTGACATGCGGCATGGCAACTCACACTATAGATACAAAAAGTCCAACTCGAATATATACGATAGTTTGTAGAGTGAAATTTTAGTGAATTGAATCTATCTTTTCTAAAACTAATAACTAGGCATCTAAAGTTAGGAGTTCGAAACTATTTTTCTATTGAAACATTAAAAATGCAATTATACAATGAAATAACATTGAACACGTTTTTATTGTCTCAAGTGACAGTAGGAAAGTAGAATCTTTTGGTGAACTAGAATAAGACATAATATTCACAAGAAAAACACACATAATCCAGTGAGTAAAGTACCATTCCCGAAGTTCCTATACATTGACGAAGGTAGCACATTAGTGGGAAATCATAAACAAACAATGAAATATAATAACAATCGACAACGATGCGGCTTTACCGGTGGTCCGATAGTGTTCGAACCTCTTTATTTTCCTGAGTGCCTGGTAGTATGCCATGACAGCTTGGACGTGTCTCCATTTATGGCCGCGTTTGTCTGTGTCTGACTCCGCCCTCTCAGTGTCCTGCATGGACTTGCGAGAGCTTGACGAACTCGATGCAATGATCGGTCGCCTATAAAGGGATGTATCGTGTTATATGGAGACAGTGGTGTAGTGTGTGCAATGTTGGTCGAAGCCTTCCTGGACCTTGTGTTGCGCGCTTTGGTGAGCGTCGAATCCTCTCAGAAGCTGAATTATTACGTGCTAAAGATCTAGAACTAAATATCTATGAAGCTACTGAATCATTCGATACTAAAAATCTAATCAAATCTATAAAAGCTAAGCGGACATTAAGATAGGAATCAAAAGTAACAGAGGGAGTTCATCATACCACCAAAGCGGACAACACAAGTCGCAGTACACGATACAATGTCAACGAGACTTCACAAAATTATCACATGCATAATGCCTACAATCTCGTTAACGAACGGAACAAGTGTTTATACAATATTTTAGCATTACGTGTAGTCTACACGCCCGGCTGTGCAAGGTCGTGAACTAACTTCAACAGTTATAACTATTGCTTTATGCACAAATTATCGTGGTAGGCATAGGGCACCAATTACGTATCAGTCGTTCGTTTAGTCGACGATTTATGTGGTTTTCAAGTGACGTGCAAAAGTCCTTGGTATAAATCTACAAGACGATACAAAATTAAATTACTGATGAGTAGTTTTTTTTTTTTAATTTATAATTTGAAGAAAAACGGAACTCTTGAGTTTGTTTGATAACAGTTTCAATAGACATTGCAAACGTCACTTGAAAGACTCAGCTCATCTATCGGGCATACGTAATCAGCATTGGTATTGGATCGTGCTCGTTGCTAGGGTCGCAGCTAAGCGTATCCAAAGCGTAATGTGCCATTATGTCAGGCAACTTACATATCGTCAGGCTTCGCATTGGGAGTGAATGGAGATAACTTGCTCAACAGCCTGAACAGGTTTAGAAAATTGCTTTACATCAAATTCTATTACATTTCATATTTCTATTGCAGTTGCTATGACATGATTTGAAGCTTCTGTTTGATTGATCGGACCATTTTGAAGTTGATGAAACATTTTTGACGGTTTAGGTTTGATGGAAATTGGTTATTGAGAAAGAACTTATTTAAGAATTGAATTCGCAAGTTAAATTATTAGCTACTTAAATATATAATATATTTGCGCTTTTCTCACTTCAATAAGTTCTTTTTGCTATGAAAGTACTTTAGAATATCAAGTAGGTAATATTCGGTATGTTATATAATTATAATGTTGAGTATCATAAACTTATACATTACTATAAATATGTTTTAGCCTTAGTATAGTTATACGAGTGTGTTACTTAGATATAAAAATATTTTGATGTGATGAGATAATTAATAGGGATATAAATGACTGAATAACATTAAATGTATGTATGTATATATATATGTCCTATGTGTGTCACCTTGTGTGTGTGTTTATTACTTCGTCAAAACGTGATAAGGGTATTCAAAATATTATAACGGTATAAGACTCATCCATATATCTACATAATTTGATCGTACATCACTTTTTATGGCATTCAATAGAGACATCCGACATAAAAATGGCAGTATCCTCCTAATCTTGGCAATTTGAGGCAATATTGCCATAATTACCACCCGTTGGTACTCCTGTTAATGGAGTCGGCAGGGTGTTTTGGCAAAACAATATGCTGTTGTCTATGATGCCCTGGTACCTTCTATTATTTTAGTTGATCGGGGCAAACATAATAATAACTTTTTTGAATTGTAAAAGTTTTGGAAGGAAAAGGTATGGATGGTGGTCACTCTATCTCTATGCACAAAACGCTCTGTATGTATTGGTGGGATGTTCACCATGACCCATTGGCGCATCGGTCACTAGTCGAATTCTGCCGAAAACCTTTTTTTCCTAACAATATTATTTAGCTTACTTTAAGATTATAGTTCATTGGATACAAGGAAAAAATACATACATAAAATAGACGCATTCCTATAGGAACGCTGGAGCCAGTATACTGGATAAAAAAAATTGCCTATATTTATCACGTCCTAGATGGAGACTCTAACTGTTACCACCAATAAGTTATTGCTAAAAAGGCGACCAATAAAAGCAGTTTATTTAAATTGAATTTTCGGTCGAAATGAATTTAATTGAACCGGGTAATTGGATTAACCCAAGCAATTAATTAGTTTTGGGTCTAAGAAAGTTTGTTAGTTGAATTAGTAAAAGGGTAGGTGATGCTCCTATTATCGGCCTGTTGGAAACATTAACAGTAAATAAAGGGTGATTTAGTTTTACGTTATTGGGTAAAAAGATTATGTTGTTAGAATAAGTGGAATATATATTTTATGTAAATAGGTAATTGAATTTTTTCATTACTTTCCATGTTAGTGGAAAATTGGCCTGAACAGACAATATACTGAGAACCACAGAACAAATGAAAGAGGTTAGAATAGCCTTGTGGGCGAGACAGGCGTGCCACAAAGTAGGGCCATGCTCATAGTTAACTACCAATAGCAAACTTGCGATCTAAGTGAGCGTGGTCTGTTAGTTGCGTAATGCCCGTTCGTATTGGCTTATTGCCTGTAGTGGAGTTAAAAGGTGTGAGACAAGCGCTGACACTCGTTGTAATACAAATCGGAAAGTATTTCCGATCTAATCTCTTTCTTCTTTTCTGTGCCGGAAACAGAGGAAGATTTTGGCGAAAAGTTTAGAAAAGGTGGTGAGGATGGTGGTGGTTAACGCTGTATTAAACTGAAATCAAAATAATTTTTATACTTATTGTCGCATAAATTCCATCTAGCAGCTTTGGACTCAGTGGAGTGGCGTATAAAGAGGCTAATTGGTGATTGATATTGTTAAGACTAATCTACAGAGCCTGGAGCACAGGCATATGGTAGTCAGCCGTTCAGTCTTCTATTGGATGCATTTTGGAGAGTGCGCGTGGGAATTACATGACTTGATTCAGCCATCACCTTTCTACCGTTCGACAATCTGATGTATGGCAAGTATCCACCCTTACATTGTTACCTACTCTACGGTCCAAGTCTTTCGCCTCGTTGTCTATACCGCAGACATCGAAATACTGGAGCAATTTGCCTGTTCGGTCTTCTCATTCGATTATAATTTAGGTGTCGTCAAGGCTAGAGTGGATAGGCTCTTAATAGACTAATAATGCACTTCACCATCGTCGATTATAAGTGAGATTGCAATCAAGTACTAGTCTATATCATAAAAAAAAATTAGATAATTAATTGGGTACGCGATACTCTATTGATTATGTTGGTATCAGTTTTACAGGCTTCAGTTCTGTAACGAATGTCAAAGATCTATAAATGGCAAACAGACGTCGTTACTATATCAAAGTATCGATTGAAGAACTCGACAAATAAATTAGAACCAGATCGATGTGATGACATCACTATAACCTATATCCCAGCATGGCTTACCGCTTAAGCCACCGGCAGCGACGAGTCTAATCGAGTTATGCATCGAGTCGATGTATCGATTGGTTGTTCTCGTGAATATAGGCCGCTTGGTGACATTGGAGTATTCGAGATATCGTTGCTCGGTCCAGTGACTGTCATCTGTAAGTTATCCAATCAATCTATCTAGTCATTTCCCAACTATTTTGGAGTCGGCTTGCAGTCCTTTTGGATGCAGTTGGATACCAATATTTATATATGGAACCACCGCCTGTATGACTTGTCGACAGTTTATTGAAGGCTTTTTTTAATAGTCCTGATACATTTTTAATTGATATAAATTTGTGCTTAACTGCGATCCCACTTGATGGTAGCAGTGATTTTGGGGCAAAAGTTGGTTATGAAAACCTGTATTCTGAGAAAATCATTGTAACAAAGTTTTTCCTAATTAGATTGTCCCTTACACCAGTTTTAAACTTTTCTTAATATTCAAAAATGTTATGATTGTACCTTTTCATCATTATCATCATTTTCCTGTTCTTTTTTCGTGTTATTTGGGATCAGTGTACCACGAAAAACAATTTTCTTTCAACTTTTCAGTCATTGGCGCCACTTTCAAACTTCTTTTAATTAACTCATGTATTCGCACCGACCCAATAATCTAAAAATATTACATGTATTGATTTCATTTTCCTACACCATAACTAATGTGGTAAACAGTATGACACTAATTGGTAGCCTATCGATCAAATCAGCACTCCCAAACACTCTCCACCAATAGAACACTCTCACTATATAGAACCAGCTATATTAGTTAAGTTCTAGGAAGTCAACGTGATCGACCCAGCTGACGTCGAGATTTCGATGTACTAACATAACAGATGAAGATTATTAATGGGTTCAATTACAAGCTATGGAGTCCTGTTTGCTATGTGAACTTGCAAAGGAAACAGCTGTCAGGTTTCATGAAGTTGTAATACCTCGGTGCAATGACGGACTAAAGTATAAAAATACTTGTAAAATAGGAGAATGCAAAAAAACCTAGTCTAGCAATAACTTCAAAATTGTAGGTTTCTATCTGTCTCGAAAAGATCAGAGCTTTCTTTTATCCTTTCAAGCTACTTGTGTAATTATTTTACTTATGCAGAGAAATAATGCAACATTTACATCTGAAATATTTTACTTCAATCAGATTGTAGTTATATTGTATTTTGGATTATTTTAGGATTCGATTTTAAGCCGTTTCAAGAGTTTAGGGTTTCCTAGGACCGAGAGATGGACCACGTTCTATCATGTGACGTGTAGGTACAGAATGCTTAATAACACAGAATGTTCAACTTCTGCACACGATCCTTTAATACTTTTATGATTTCCTGGTGACTTCTTAGGATAGCATAGCATCAGCCATTTAATGTTCTCAATGCTGGGACTCAGGCCTTCTCTCTAGGAGAGGGAAGAGAGAGAAAGGGAAGAGAAGTGATTTCTTACAGCGTATTAAAGCTCCTAATTTACAAATGAGCGTTCAGTACGGTGTAGCTGACTACAGGAGCGACAGTTTCAATATTTGACTAAACTTCTACAAAGAGAGCGCCTCATCTAGTGCTATAAGATCCTAGTACCGCTTCACCTGTAATTGAACTTTTTGCCGAAGCCAAGTTAAAGAAGAACTTGACTGAGGAGTTTTCGAGGAAAGTCTTGTTTGTTAGGACTAAGCTGCCTTTTACAGTGTAAAAACCAAGAACAAAGTTTATTAATGTTATGTTCTGTAAAAGAGACAAATACTATGGAAGGAGGAATGTTGAGGAAGAAACGGGTGTCAGTATAATAGCATGGCATACACCTTGAAGGGCTCCCAAAATGTGGACCGAGTACCTGGTAAGACGTGTGAGACCGTTAGTGGTGGTAACATTTGGGGAGGCTTATGTCCAATAGTGGACATCCATGGCAGATATAATGACGATGATTATGAATAGCCTGACGGTTGGTGGATCAATGGATGTGGTTCATGGAACACAGACAGGAAGATAAGAATGACATATCTCACTCATTTTGAGATCGTATCGTACAGTAAAACTATTTAGGTAGGTGCTAAATGTCCAGTTTATATCCTCGAAGACTTTCAGCAACATTTTAAATGCAATATTGCTTCAGTTAACGATTCTAAGTTAGACGTGCTAAAACAGTGTTAGCACGCGATTTATAGTAACTACATTTTAGATAGAAACTCTCTCCATCCACTCTATCTGGAACGAATGAACATTTGGCTCAAGAGCGAAATTAAATCTGAATAAATGCGGTATGAATTGCGTCATTTACTTTACTCGTGTGATATAATTTATCGCTCGTACTGCATTTAGATGTTGTTTAGATACAGTTATTTCCAAAGGTCAAATGGTAGACAAAGTCACATTGCATTATAGCTTTGTTAACCTAGTCCATAAAAGAAGCTGTGTAAAAGTAAATAATTACCTATCAGACATTATTAGTCATGTCACGGTAATGACAGCGTGAGCGGACGGTATTGTCGTAACCAAATACTGAGCCAAAAAAGAATTTAATTTGGAAAAAAGAAAAGAAAATTAGTTTAGACACGCTAAAAAGAAGTGTTGTGTTGACTGCTAGAGAATGCCTTGTTACATTAAGTCGTACATAGGTGGACACTATTGTAGATGAAGTTTAAAGAAATGAATAAAAATAATACTACAAAGGCGAATATTTGCATGTATTTGTATCGGTATATTTGCCGTCACACTCAAATGCCTGAAAGGATATGGATTTCATTTAAGCATATGGGTTGGCTATTTCCTGGAGTAGCACATATGATATTTTCAATCTCGGGAGTATGTTCCCTTTGAATAATTTCCTTCTTTCTCGCGAGTGAAGCCAATGTTGGAAGCTAGTAATGTTACAAATTATGTTTGTCAATGGAACTGCGCATGAAATACTTATACCCAGCTTGTGGAACAAAAATTATGTGTATCAAGTATCACACAAATATTGAAATACTTAATGAATTGTCAATAACCATTAATATTGTTTAGAAAAATGTAATAATATTTTTATAGAAATAAATGCGTTTCTCAAACTGGACATTAAAAGTAAAGTAAATCCAATATACATAATCCTGGCCGCTTAAAAGAGATCGTGTAATGCAATATCACGTTTTAATATAAAGAATGTAATAAATATAGTACATGTATGTTGGTACATATATAAATTAATAAATTTTGTGTGTGTTTATATGCTTCGTGTGCCTATCATGTCTTTAATTCATGAATCCCCAAGCGACACCCGGTGGCCGCGCATCTATTGTCTTACTATTGTGTCTCTAATTGACGGTATCTGAAGGGTTAAGTGATGTGGCACCCATAGAATGAAAGTGACCTAAATAAAAATTTCTGTAAAGTTTGATTTTTCTATAAATTGGCCTTAAAAAACTTTCTCTTTTTTGTTGTCATTGGGATATCAAACCTATACGTTTGGAAGACTTCTTTGCTCATTTTCCATAAATTAAAATTTTTGAGATCAGTTTCATTTTACGGGTGCGATATGTGTTGTTTCATACTTTGTGTTATATGTGCATTTCTAATTTTCTTCCCGAATTTGTATATTTCAAAATTTCTTATTCTATTAATTAGTAGTAAAAATTCTCAAAAAACGAAAAAAAAAATTGGTAAAATTAAGAATGCACTATTTATTTTACATTAAGGTTTATACCGGTCTCAGAAAAACAACTGGGGTAGTTTAATTAATGTAGCTTATCTATGTCAGAAAAGTGGGCCTTGTTCATATGAACAATGCCCACTAGTGCCGATGCAACTTACACTTTGTTGTTGTTGTTCTGTAATCAGCTAGGTTTAATTAAATATTACTTGTAGTTAAAATTTCTCCTTTTTCTAATAAAATTGTCATCTTAATCACATATTTTTTTTAAGGAATTTAGCAGATTGTTTAAATTGTGAAAATCATCCTAAAAAATTTAGCACACTACACTGCCAGGAATTTCTTTGTAGAGCCAAATATTAGTTAATAGCGATTTTCCTACATTTCCAATATACTCGTAGCTTCAAACCCAGTGAAAAATTAATAATTACCTGATACGTTCGTGGTAATGATTTAGTCTAAAATTATTGATACCCTTAATAAATAGTTGTTGAACGATGATCAAAATGCTGAACCTGATGAATTAATGGTAAACATAAAAATAAATTATCAACTTATTCTACTCTGGGGGGAGGGGGGGTGGTCTCGCAATATTTATTATTGCTTTTTGTCATAACATTGGACACAAAATATTTTGAATAATGCAGATGTTAAAAGTGCCTGCAATTTTCAGCTCTTATAGTTCAATATATTTAATTTACTACGATAATACGAATATACTCGTATATATGTCATTAAATCTATTTTGTTCAAGTATTTCTTGTTTGATATTTTATTATTTATTTAATTTAAGCATTTTTTGTCTGAGATTTTATCAAGATAAAGTTTTTTTATCACTTCTAAGTCTCGGTTTACTAACTTATCAAGCAGTTAATTTTATACAACATGATTTTATCCCTGTCCAATTTTTCTCAGGCATTTAGTGTCAAATAAAGACAACATCTATGAAAATATTTACCCCAAAATTAAAACCATTCAGTACATATTTGTTTCTCTAGATAAGATGATAATAGTAGATATTATTAAAACTTTACAGCAGCCGATTATTGCATAAATCATGTCTTAGATTGATCCCCAATGCCGGAAAAAATGGAAGCTTTAAAAAAAATTTTGGCAGTAACTTTGTTCCATTTTTAAATTCACCTCGTGGAATCTGCCAAGCTAAGGACTCTGAGGCACCGTTAGTATCTCGTATTATCGTAGCAATCTTAATTTTCAACTTAAATCTATTCATAATCTAAATGGATAATCAAAAATTGTACGAACTTCTGTCCTGGACTCTTGCTTTCACTGCTAGCATTGTTACTGGAATCATCATCTTCTTCCCTAGATGTGGCAGCAGATAGAACTCGTGAAGAACCAGCGTTGACTTCGCTCCCATCATTATCTTCACCTTCTGATGTTCTGTTTGTGCCTTCTTCTGCCTGCCGAATAAAAAAATACCATACATGATTTTTGGTCTGTGCTAATTGTGGTATTATGAATCTGTGGAGAATTTCGATATGCGCTCATGCTGTATTGCTTTGTTTTTGTATTTGTGTATTCTGGTTTTTTTTTTAACATATTTTATAAAATTAGACCTGATCTTATCGATTAAGAAAGAAAAAAGAAAGAAAAGAAAGAAATTGGAAATAATTAAATAAAAAAGAAAAAAAAAATCTTGATGTCTTACTCTAAAAGTTGATTTAGTGTTATGACGTGAAATTTATTTATTTTTAAATGCTTTTAAACTTAAACAACCTTAATTGCGTCTTTCTATAGTACAAAACTTCGCTTTAATGTCTGTCTTTCTGTTTATTCGCTAACTCTTCCTAAGCTACGCAACCAATTATAATACCTAATTCACAAATAGAAAGCGATAAAGTATAAAGGGTTTATGTACATATTTTTTAAATTGCACCCTTGCCAAGCCGGTACTTTATAAAAATGTTATGACTAGACTCTGACATCATTAAACTTATTTTATAATACACTAATTTCATAACAATCTTACCAAATATCTATTCACAATATCAAAACACGAAAAGCGTTTTCATAATTTACACTAATTGAATTCTATCTCCCAAAATGGGGATCCCTCCTTGAGGTAATATAATTTTGATAAAATATAAAACCATTTCAGCCAAATATTATCAGGAGCCGTGCGGAAATAAGTATAATCGAATAATTTCCTCTGTACGCTACCTGCATTTAGTACGAGTACCTTTAGGTATATCTAAGCAAAATCATTATTTTAAATGACTGTAGTGAGGTCAAAACCGTTTCAAATGAGATTTTTTTTTTGTTAAGAATGATGAAAATGGTAGAGGTATTGTAAAAGTCAGTTTCTTTTTATGTGTTTTTTGAATAAGAAACTATTAATTCATATCTACTAATATTGCTATATAAAAAACTAGCTTTTGCCTGCGGCTTCGCCCGCGGACATAAAATATAGCCTATGTCACTCAGGAATAAAGCAGCTTTCTATCAGCGATGGATGTAAGACGCACAGGATCGGTCAACAGTGGGTGTCTTTGATGATGATGATGATGCTCCGGTAAAATTATCAAACATCTACCTATCTATGCCTAAAACTCAGTATAATTAACTAATAGTAATTAATGGCGACATATCGCTAAATTAATCACATTATTGTGTCCATTAACACACTAGTGGGTACTAACACTAATTTAGTGTATTTACATTTTTACAACAATTGGACTATACAGTAATAAAAAGTGAGTTGTCACTATCAATTTTCTGGCTTAATGTGGCACTGGAGGGCTTTAAAAGTTTTTTGAATCTAGTTTAGTTTTATAAAATCGCAGTTTTGGCGTTGTTATATCACAATCTAGTGATTGAGTCTATAATATGGATAAACTATCAGTTCCAGTAGGTTCGACTTGTTTCTAACTACTCCTCAAAAAATCCCCTGTAAAGAGATTTTTTTTCAATTTCTTCAAGTAGAAGTAGTTTAGTCCAAACGAATACTCTTGAAGACGTCAGACTACCAATCCTTAGATAATATTGATTGACTGTCTGTCGACGAGACGTTCGGTCAAGGTTGACACACATACTCGTACCTATAATAGTTTAGGAACCCGCGATTACTTTTGCGACTCATTCGTATTTGCCTCCACGCCCTTACTCCTGAACTGTAAGTCCCGAAAAAGTTCTAGAACCTTAGACTTAGGTATCTAATATACTTATGCAACTCATCTCTAGTCGTTCGCTTTCAAGGACAAACCTTTAAAAAGTTCTTTTAACTTGACTTTTACAAGAAAAAGGCGGTCAAAAAGAAGGTAATGATGGGTTACTTGTGTGCTAAAGTGTTGCATATTCAAACACTGAAATATAATTGTCACCATCATCATCATTTCAGCCGAAAGACGTCCACTGTAGGACATAAGCATAGACACTCCTCCGAGTGTCGCCATAATGACCGGTCCTATGTGTCTCGCACGGATTTCCGAGTCCCTCACCAGGTCATCGGTCCACCTTGTGAGAGGCCTTCTAACGCTGTGTCTTCCGGTACGTGGTCACCATTCCAGATCCTTTCGTCCCCATTGACTATCTGTATCACAGCAATGTGCCCTGCCCACTTGATGGATATATGTGTCGAATATGAACTCGGACCTTTTTTCTCGGTTATTTTTATAGGATATTAATCCAGTCACAGCTAACGCGTATTTAACATTAAGGTATTAAACCAATTTTAGTAAATTGAGACAATTCTATCAAAACTCGAAATCCGGATGTTGTGTCTGAGCTTGGCAACTAGCAATAGTTGATTTTGGGACTGTTGTATATGTTCTAATTGCGATGATAACATGTGATACTGCGTTGCTGGATTTTGAATTTTAGTTCGTATGTTTGAACAATAAAGATACGAAATACTTCGTCTTAAATAAACACCGCTCATTCACGTTTATCTGTAAATATAAATAACTCCAGTTTCCAAGTTTAACCTTACAAGTCTCCGTTGCCCAAAACTTTTCCAGTTTGTATTTCTGAATCTTACTTAATTTCTCAATCCGTTAAATCTCCGAGGTGTAAGGAACGTCAACTCTAAAACTATCTCAACTGTCTTCAAACTTTCGAAAACTTTACCTGATTATACCTACAGACTTCACTTTGACTTTCGTTACACTGACTTTAAAATGAGTAGGATTTTTAATTATTCACGATGTCAACCTCAAAGTAATGAGAAAACGATGGTGATATATTTTTTGGAACACAGCCGACGTTTCTGGTTGTAAGTGAGGATTTTTTAAAAGATTTATGCGTCTAATTTATGGTCTACGTTTTATAAAGAGATAAAGATTGCAATAAAAAGATCTATCCGTAAAATGCTTGACATACAATTTAAGATACCAAGGTTTAAAATTGCTGGCGAAATTCCAAATAAAAAATGTTTCAGACAACTTTTTACGGTTCTGTAAAAGATTTAAAGAGATAGAACGTACATGAGTGATAAAAATCTAACGCAATTTAAACCTAGACCACTGTGTCCACACGTCAGAGTAAATATGTGTACCGGCAAGGCAAATAAATCCGCGTTACCACGCAGGTAACTGTCATTTATTGTATGTCCATGGTACCCGGGCTTAGCTTTATTTAACAGACAATATTTTAATTAAAGCGTGGTTTGTGTAGGTACGTAAAAAATAAATACATGTGCTTATACAACCTTATTTTTATGATGATTGACTGATTACTGTATCATGAAAAATCACAAAGTTATAAGCTTATTATGTCAGCAAAAATACATAGTTAGTGGGCAATCCAGGCAACTGAGGGGTTCTTTTGCATTTGCAACCAGCTGTTTGCTAGGGCCTAATGATCGCTATGACTTTCCGTGACCTGTGTTTTACTTAGTCGGTAGTGTCCAACTTATGACCTTTTTAATTCTATATTGAAAACGACATTACATAACATATGGACATTACATTACAAAATATTACAAAACTGAAAAGTTTTTTTTCTTATTGATTCTGCATACCTGTACTAAAAATTATATTGTATAAAAATTGTAAGTGTCAACGTCAAATTAGCGTTTAAAAATAACCAAAACAATAAAATTTAAAACACTTAAAATCTATTTACAGCAAACCGAGTATTCAAGACCCTCTCAAGTAATTACAAAATGATTCCGAAACTCAAGAGCGCTCAAATTATACCAATTAAAGTTATTAGTTAAAGTATCCGAGCTTCGACAACTTTGTTAGGCTGTCTGTCTATCGAAGCGGAACTTGGAGCAGTGTAGCGAAGTGGCCCTGTCCAGTGAAGCGGAGGCGAGAAGTGCAAGCGACAAGGCGAGACAAGCGGCAAAGATGAGCGGAAAATGATGGACAGATACGGGTTGAATTGTTTGAAACGTGGTACTGGGGAAAAAAATACAGATATTTTGCTATGAAAAATACTTGTTTACCTAAAAACAACGCCAAACCAAGCCTTCGGGGTCCGGTAGAATGTGGAAGTAGAAGGGTAGGAAAACATCGGGGGACACTTAAAGTGATCTTCACCTCAAAGTCAATGACTTTGATCTCAAGAAGAATATTGTATAAAATGGGAGCACATGCCAGTTACACCCTATGTTTCCCAACCCTTCTACTTTCATATCCCACACGATCCCGAAGGCTTGATTAGGCGTTTTTTTTTTCAGAACAAAAATTTTCCAAGTGTTTTTTTCCTCAGTGTCTCATTTCGTATCATATGACCCCAGCTAGTGAGAAAATGACCACGTTTGAAACCGTAGCGTTAACCTTAACTCCGTTCAACATATAGTAGAGCCAAGTGAAGCTGAGCGGAGCGGAGATAGAAATACGTGAAATTAATTCCTCTGCTCTGTTCCGTTCCGATTCAATGGACAGACAGCCTTTAAATCAAACTTACCTGGATCCGTATAAGTGGTATAGTCTCCTCTTTGTACATAATATTTGTGTTTAAAAGTTAAAATCACTTGTTTACTTTATTAAATTGTATGTATAAAGTCCTCAATGTTGTCTTTTACAGGAATTTACATAATTGTGTCATGTTTCTAACGAACTATGTGGATTTGTATTATGATTATGTAGGTTGAAGCTCTAGGTTTACTGCCTATATTTGTAAAGGTGAGTTTACGCTAGGGGCAGTTGAGCATAAGCGGAGCATGAGCTGAGCTCAAATTTGTGTGGAACGTCTCTACAGGACCCGAGAACGTGCGATGCTACACGAATTTGAGCTCGGCAAACTTCGCTCGCGCTCGGCTTTTCTAGCGTAGACTCAACTTTAGATCCAAGGGCTCAATAGTTTTTGGACAATATAGTCAGATTAAGATTTTTTTCTTCTGTGAAATCGAAATCCATTTTAGAGTTGAGCTCTTGGATTAATATGACAGTTATGGTGATGAGTGGTGGTGGTAACAAATGTGGGGATAGTGTAACTGTAAGAGTACCTACTTTAACACAATGATGAGTAACTATTCCATAAGGCCGTTTACTTATTGTAGTTGGTGATATTACTAACGATGGGTAAACTGTTCTATTATCCCGTTTACTGTGGGTGATAAAACTGCACACAGCACACATACACACATGACACACCAGTACTATGCGTGGTAGTAGCAAAAGTCGTAAACATCTTCGGTTAAAAAAAAAGTAATGAAAAAAAAAAAAACTTTTATTATTAAAATTAAAACATAAATTACAGAAACAGATATAGCAGAAAAAAGTCAAAACCTAGTTGTATATAAAACTAAGATTTTTATAACATTACAATTGTAAATAGCCATACTAAACTATACTAATATAGACAACTAGAATTGATCATCGAGACGAGTATATGCAAATGTACGAATTGAATTTGAATAAGATAGTAATTCAGGCTTTGTACTGACGAGCACAAAATATGAATAGCATGTGGTATAGTAAGATAATAGAAGTACTTAGTAATAGATGTTTGTATAAGTAGTTGAAAAACAATGAAATATCTATCATTGAGAAAATAAATTATGAAACTGAGGACAATTGTGGGGTGAGTAAATTAACAGTGTAGGTCAAAACTATACTATCAATGTCAGCATAGCATATTCAGCCTTTTAATGTTCCCACTGCTAGGATTCATGCCTCCTCTCTTAGAGAGGGAATGGGCTGTAATCCATCACGCTGGCCTAACGCGGGTTGGTGGATATCACATGTCTTCAAACTTTTGGTTCTCGGACATACTGGTTTCTTCACGATGTTTTTCTTTATCGTTATGAGAGTAGTGGTGATGAAATAAATACAAAGTAATGCACCTGGTTGGCTTGGTTGGAACCTAATTTATTATTTATTTAAACTTCATGGCGTGGTATCTACATGGCGTACTTAATGCAACAAGGCATTCTCTACCTGTCAACCTTTGCCTGATCTATAGATCATACAAATATTTGTCCCGAGCAGAAATCGAACCCTAAACACGCAGCGCAGCAACTAAAAAAGTTGAAGTTGCATTTACCAGAAAAATAATTTGTTGTAATTTGAAATATTTCTTGTGAGGAGTTCCTCAGTTTCATAAGGTTCAATATCAAAAAATAAAGGAGTAACTGTTTTCTTTATAAATTACCTTTAATATCTGATTCAATTTTACAATTAACTACATAATATATCGAGTTCATAATTACTGAGAATGTAGATTTGAAAACACTAACGGAAAGCCAAAATTTCAATACTATCGCACATACTCTAAAATTTAAAAAAAAGTGTTACTCTAATTGCAAGTAGATATATAAAAAACTGTTTTTAGTTTTGTACTAGCGTGACTGGATTTGATGAAAAGAACATAAAATACATATAAATAGTAGAATTTGAAAACATGCAGTGCAAAATGATTTGAAGTGCAGACTTTAGAAGGTAAACCTAAAATAATTATTATTAAAATACACATAATAGAAAAAAGTGCACATATATTGGAAAGTGATTGGAATATAAAATAGATAAAAAAATACAAATAAATCTAACTACTAGGTACACAAACATTTTATTACGACTCATAAATACAGTTTATGAAGAAAGCTTAAAAAATATTTGGTAACTATTTTCGCGTCTTTGAAAATTATTAATACCTAAAGGTAGAAGCTACATTGGGCACACGTAGGCCTCATACACCAATCTAAGCGCGTCGGTCTCCATACATTTCATATGTGGCAACTAGAGTTGTATGACATTAGATGTACGCCACGCGAAATTACGCGACGCGAGTAGCGACTCTACGAATAAATCAGGCGTGGACCACGTGTGCGTCGGTCTAATATAGTTTCTGCTTTGCTAGCAGAAGTTTTCACAAAAAACCTTTTTGATACATAATGATTATAACATACATAGCTATATATCCCAGTTGTTGATCTAATCCATGTCTATAAAAGTCTACCAAAGTCCTTGACCCAATTTTAAGAACATCTGTCTATCCCTTGTCCAAAACCCGAGCAATATACACTGTGATCGGGCAATATACGCCAAAAAAGTGTGTCCGGGCGTTCCGGGCAATGTTTCGTTGAGAAAGGAACCCGATGAAAAACGTAATCCGATTGGATATATTTGAAGTAGGACGTTGACGGGTGACGGCTGCGTTCACTGGCGGTGGTATTGCCCTATGAGTAATATTCTAGTTAAAATATATTATGTACGTAAATGGTAAGTTTTCCGTAGTGGATACAAATATATCATATCTGCTTTAATAATGAGGCAGAGGCCTCGTCGTCGTCGTTGGCAATCGTGGGTGAAACTGTGATTGGTTGTAATCACAATTTCACCCACGATTTCTCCGTTGTGTATTGCTTGCCACCGTTAAGTTTATTTGATGTTATTTAAAATTTAATAAGACAAATCATATTTTTTATGAGGATTATTTAAAATCATTAAGTTGGTTCCGTCTTTTGTGGAGTTTTTTCCTGATGTTTTTGGTTTTTAAATAAAAAAAGGTAAAAGGTAAATTGTCAACAATACATCTGAACTAACTAACTTATATAAGCTGTAATTTTGCTATGGAATATTATCACTGGTAACTCTCACACAGAGCTATGGCAATGTTCACTAGCCAAGGTATTTTTGCTTATGCCAGAACTTTTGAAATCTTTATCAAAAACTACCAAATAAATAAAACAATTGTACGAATTCTAATGGGATAACACTGGCAACTCTGTGTGGGTCAGCAAACAGACCGGATAAATGCAATCCCAACGCTGACAGATTTCATACCCTTTTACGTTCGTTACCAAACGTTGTCAGAATGGAAGCGTATTTCATGACGGGTTTCATTCTCTGTTATGAGACTTGATTGCCACTGTATAAATGATTGGTTGTGCAGTGGATCTGGATTGTTTTGAGTTTTTTTTTTTTACCAATGAATGGGTAAATTGATATTGACATGTCTTATTTTTTTATGTGTTAGCGTTCAGACTAAAGATCTATCTTTAGTCTGATATGATAACATAGCATAGCATAATCAGCCTTTTAAGGTTTCCACTGCTAGGACTCAGGCCTCATCACTAGGAGAGAGAATGGGCCGTCCACCAAGCGAGCCCAGTGCGCATTGGTGAATGTCACATATCTTCGAATTTTTGTTTCTAGGACATGCCGGTTTTCTCACGAAGTTTTCTTTCACCGTTTTGAGAGCAGTGGTAATGAAATAAATTACACAAAATAATGCGCCTGGCTGAGTTTGAACCCATGACCTACAACAACACAACTTGTTTTTATAGATGCATGGGAAAATTGATATTGAGTTTTTTTTTTATTGTGTTAGCGTAAAAAGTTACGTTTGTTATGAAGGTTAAAAAATTTACAACTCAGCTATTAGGATTAATAGAGACAATAAGAAGAATGTTATTGGACACATTTTTAGTAAAGATATATATTAGTTTGAGTTATAATTAAATTATATATAAGTGTATCTGTAAATTATAAGACTAGATTGTAATAAAAATTTAGGTTCAATTTTTGGATATACTCTCGGATCAGGGATTTTTTAATGTGGGAAATCATCAAATAACATCTCCCACTCTCGCTGTAGATAAGTGTCAGACGTTAACTGACGAAAACTTATCTTTTTTTATGAGATGTGTCAGACTCTTACTGACTAAAAACTCACCCCGTTACTTCTAGCTTTCATACCGGGGCTCGAGCTCCCTTTCGGATAACCCTGACCCCAATAGGCCTCGACCCTGCTGAGCCCACGAAAATTTTGTGAGTTCTTTTAGTTATCCTTTGAATTTCAGTAGATTTTGTTTTTGTTTTTAAGTTGAAGTAAGAAAATTTTCTTTTTGTTTTTAAGTTTACGTTTGTAATTCAAATATTTGGCATTATAAATAATGCCCAGACGATTTAATTATTTCAAAGTTATCATTTCACAGCCCTCTCACGTAGTCTACTTATCAAACTGCGTGGGCATTTTTTATTTGATTATTATTAAAAACAGATAATATGTACATTATGAGCAAATACAACTCGTCGAGTCGAATAATACGAGTCCAAACTCAATCGGGTCGTGTTTTTTTTTACTACGAAGTTCCTATAGCCACCTACCAGTTCCATCATCAGATAAGCTCCATGTCATTATAATTTTGCATTGTCATCTTATTTACATATGCATGCAAAATATCAGCTCAATCGGTAACCGGGAAGTGGGTCAAATTTAATTTACAAGATTTGATTACATACAAATATCGGGACAGGTGAAACAAAATAAAAGCTTGTAAATCATTTTACTTATGACCTAGTATTAAGCACTTTTTTCTATATGATAGTACGACCCCTTTGACCCTTGATCTTCGATACTCAGAATCTTTTTACCATATTTTTAATGAGCTGAAGTTTCTTCGAAGTTATTACTTCGAAGAAACTCCCAAATATTGTTTTCACCATTATTTACGCGAGTGAAAGGCGACCATTATTAATCTGCTGACAGGTTTCAAGCCTCCTTCATTATTTCGAGTCCTGGCAGTCAAGTGGGATAAGCCTGTGACGTCATCTTGTAATTAGTTTGTTCAAGTGACTCTTTTAGAGTAAATGTTTTGTCGTAAAAGAACTTTTTGAATCATTTTTATTTAAAGAGTGTCCATGGAGTTTCTTGCACATTCTTCTCCATAGAGATCTACGCTTTCGAAAGTGCAATTTACTTTTAATATTTTTGACTGACTGATATTTTGACAATTTATTCAAAATTGCCTGTAAATGCTCTATTTGAAATAAATGTTTCTGATTTCGTTTTTTTTTTTTTTTAATAAACTTTGTCGAATTTTTGGATTACTTTTGTATCATGGACCTTACAAATGTAACGAACGCCGAAGCAAAAAACTAAGGTTGAAAGGACTTCAAGTAGTATTTCCTAAGATTTTAGTGTGTTATATAATATTAGTTAGCGATTTATTCTAAACAATGTAACTGGATGCGTAGTTTGCCAAGCAAGTAGCTTAATAGCACTTCACTGAGTAGACTAATTGCCAGCAGGTGAATAACAAGCGCACAGCCGCATCGTTAAAATGAAGCATCTGACTAGAAACATAGAGTAGAGAACAATAGAGCTACTGTTTGCCCCAGTGACAAATTGACTGTAAAGGGTTAGCCACACGGTTGCGTTTCTACCAAGGTGACCTTGGTCTGTGTTGCGGCTACATGGATGTAAACCACGCGCCAATACGTTCGGTGGTTGGGAAAACGCGCCTCCCAACCAAGGGCGTTGAAGATCATGGCTTACAACTGCTGTCTACACGGATTGCAACTAGCCAGGTCACCTTGGTTGGGACGTTGGTTTGCAACCATCTGGTGACCCCTTAAGGTGCCATCAACAGCTCGGTACTCCGTTTTAATAAGGCGAAATACTACTCCAAAATAAGTAGTCAGAGACAGCTTTTAGTCTTCGTTCGTGTAGTTTTATTTTTACGTTGAAGTTGAGCGATATTATCTATATACTAGCTTTGCCCGCGCGGCTTCGCTCCCGCTCTTCCCTACTCCACCCTACTATACCCAACTCTACCCTACTCTACCCTACTCTACCCTACTCTACCCTACTCTACCCTACCCTACCCTACTCTACCCTACTCTACCCTACTCTACCCTACTCTACCCTACTCTACCCTACTCTACCCTACTCTACCCTACACTACCCTAATTTTTTCCATAAGAACCTTCTCCTCACAATAACAATCACAACAAAAAAAAAAACAGCCAAATCGGTCAAGCCGTTTTCATGCCAAGTCGTAACAACGGAAAACGGGGGTCATTTTTATAATATAGATTACTAATGGTCCCGGTTTTCTGTTCTGTGGTCCCGACCGACGTTGTTTTGCCCGAATGCTGGCTTTTCACCACTAAAATAAAGTTAGAAACCAACTGTAGCGCCACTTATCGGGTTCAAAATTGTCAAACCATCCAGGGACCCACTCAAACATAGATAAAAATGTCGTCCTAAGAGTTAGGTTAGGATAAGTTAGATTTTTTTTCTGATAAAAATAAAACTTATATCAATGGCAACTTACTTAGAATACGCTCAAAGGTTGTTAATTAAGTTATATAAAGAATACCAGTTCCCTTATAAAACTTTATTAACGACCTGTTATAGTTACATGGAATGACCATTAAGTAGGCAGAAGGTACGTCCAGCAATTGCTATGTTTCGCCAAAGATAAGAAGAAAGTTTCAGTTCCACCCTAATCTTACGGCAACAAAACAACGGTCGAAGCGAGTATGTCGATGACCCATACAGGCAATAAAATATAGTTATAGTTCTTATTGTGCAAGCAATAATACCTATTTTAGAAATCTTCGCAGAACTACTAAAGATCAGAAAGGAAAGTTCTTTAATCCTCAGGACGGTTTCTTTTCTTTATTGTTTCTTTTTTTTTCGTTAGGTAAAAGGCATCTCTATTTACAAACTTTTGAAAAAAGAAAATGAAATTCGAGCTGTCAAACCGAAATATTGTTTCAAAACAAAAGTCTAATTACACTAATATAATAAAGAGGGAAAATTCGTGTTTTTGTGTGTGTGTTTGTAATGAATAAACTCAAAACTATTGTGCCGATCTCAAAAATTCTTTCACCATTGGAATGCTAAATTCACCCTGAGTAACATAGCCTATATTTATTGCCCGTGCAAAGTCGGGACGGGCCGCTGGTAATTATATAAAAGCGAAATACCACTCACTGATAGATCATTAGAAACTATAACACCTACAAACTTAAAATTAGCAGGTAGACTCCTTATGAAGTGTAGACATCAACTAAGAACGAATTTTACGAAACTCCACCCCCTAAAGGTGTGAAATGGGGGCCAAATTTTGTATGGGAAAACCTACTTTCACGCGGGTGAAGTCGCTGGCAGAAGCTAGCGAACCATAAACAAGCAATACCGCTGTAGTCGAAAGCTAACTTGCTCCTCTTCGACAAGTGCTGACGAGCCAAGCACCGCTCATTATGACCCAGTTCTGTACCACAATATCAATAGAGACAGTAGGTCGAGTCCATACTGCGAACAAATACAAAATATTCGTGCAAAGATGCATAGGAACTGGTAGCTTTGAAGCTCTGGAGACCGGGTTGAAAGGTTTTCAATGATAAAACAACTCCCAGATTTGCATAAGTTCTTATTTTTTTATGAGCTCTAGTGCACTGTGGTATGAATTGAAAGGCCTCCTACAAGGCGGGCTGATGTCCTTGAGAACGCTGCAAAAGTTTGCTAGATGCGAGGTGCATAGGGCTGGTCATAGTGGTCAAGTTGACGATACTTGGAGAAGTATATATCCAGCAGTGAATGTCTTGCGATTAAGTGATAATGTAGTAACGATTAAAGATAGGATAAACCTTTTCATAGTTTGTACAAATTTGATATCTGTAAAACAATCATTCATTTTGATTTTGATATTTATAAATTGATTCCCAATTCAACTTTCGAAAGGAAGCTTCGAAAGCTCCACATTGCAAATATAAGTGTCTCCACACACGGGCCTCAAAAAAACACCGCTTCAAGCTTCTTTTTGAGGCAGCCTTTTTTTGTGGCTCGTGTTCGGCGGTGGCGCCAAAAAAAATGTTTGAAGCCACTTCAAGTTTTTCCAGCCACAAGCTGTCGCGCGCTTCAGCTGTTTTTGCGGCGGCTTCTAGCTTTTTTTTGTGGCCACTTCTAGCGTTTTTTTGTGGCGGAGTTTTTTTGAGGCCCGTATGCGGGGACAGTAAAGAGATCTAAAACAAATGCCAGTAGCGAGTGCACCTACACTTACCATACGTTTTCATTTATTTTATGTAACTGATCTTCTGCACCTATCTTCTCTGTGCCCATAGCGCACCTCACTGAGGCTTCATTTTGTCGTTCATAAAGGTATCATGATCGTAGATAGATTTAGTAGCTAGATAGCTGTTCGGGTTTTATTTATTGAGAGAACTAAAGTTTTATAAGCAATTTCTTGTGTATCTTGAAGTTATTTTGATCACGGTTATAGCATGACATAATCTACATAAACGAGGAAAAAAACTCGAAAATATAAGACTTTCCTCCCCATCGATGCCTTTTACGCGTGTTGTGTTACGCATGTTTTTTTTTTCTGGTTTTTTTTATCATGCGAGTTATTTTTGTAATTAAAAATATAAGTAATTTGTGTAACACTTTATCATTTGGATACTGGATGTAATTTAAAAGCGAAAGTGAGTTTGTTTGTTACGTCTTCACGCCTAAATGGCAAAACTGATTGTGATGAAACTTTCGCCAAATTATCTTTAAACTGACTTTTAAAGGCGAAGAACTAAGGATAGTTCGACTGTTTCATTTTTCAGTTTGTTCTACAATATCTTTGACTCTAAAGATTTTTATAATACCCTTACAACTGAACTCAAAATGCGGGTGTAATTAAGCAATTTCAGATTAGGTGTCTCTCGTAGGTGACCCAATATCACCTCTAAAACTAATTCAATCAAGACAATTCCACCAAGTCTATGACCTCGCTTTACCAACGATTCACTAATCGTAGTTCGAGATAGTATTCTTTCATTTGTGGTTCGGGTTAATTTATTCGATTGGTCTCTCGATAAATGCTTCAAAGACTTTTTACTTCCAGAAAACTAGAACTAAGAGGTTATTTTTGACGAAGATCGGTATCACATATCTTTGAACGGCTTTATCTATATATATAAAAATCAATTGCTGTTCGTTAGTCTCGCTTAAACTCGAGAACGGCTGATCCGATTTTAATCATTCCTTTTTTCTTTTGTTCACCGACATACAGGAAAGGTTTAAAAGCAAAAATAAAAGGGTAGGGTAGGGAAGGGTAGGTAGGGTAGCTAAGGCAGGGTAGTTACTCAGTTGACGGGAGCGAAGCCGCGGGTAAAAGCTAGTAATTAATAACAAAAGTAACACAGGTCATCATCGAGGCTCGCTTACCGAGTGATGACTATGCTTACATATCAATGTTATTAGGGACATTTTTATTTAAACTCCTGTAACGTGAGTGCGTTCACTAATGTGTAAACTCACGTACATATGACAGCCAAACCCAAAACACCTAGCTGTAGGTCATACAATTATTATTTTTATGTTCCGTGAGGGACCTACTGTTGCCACGGTTATCCGAAAGGAACTCGAGCCCCGGTACGAATGGGGTGGGGTTTTTAGTCAGTAAGAGTTTAACACTATCTCTCGCTCCACCCAAGAGCGGGGGTTGTCATGAAAAAAAAAATGTTCCGTGAGGGCTTTCTACTTCAGAGCTGAGATTTTAGCTGGGATTCGCATACTGAGTTTTTTAAGTAACTTTAGGATCCTAACATATTCGTTAAGAACACGAGCGGAGCACGAGTGGAGTACGAGAGGAACACGAGCGGAGCACGAGCGGAGCACGAGCGGAGCACGAGCGGAGCACGAGCGGAGCACGAGCGGAGCACGAGCGGAGCACGAGCGGAGCACGAGCGGAGCACGAGCGGAGCACGAGCGGAGCACGAGCGGAGCACGAGCGGAGCACGAGAGGAACACGAACAGAGCACTACTCCTTTGGCCTACTTTTTGTACTTTCTTTAGACCATTTATTATCATAGAAATCCTACATCAAAAGTTAATATTTAAACGATCTGGTCAGTTTCAGTTGGCCATATCAAGAAGTGATCAATTCTAAGATTTCCATGACATATATATTATATAACGCCATTCCTCGCTACGTGTCCTCTTATTAATGATATTGCCGTGGAAACATGGCGTCTACGTAATCGAATCTATCCATTACCTAGTCAGGTCCGTGACGAGTGGACGTCAGTGAGTGGATGCCAATTTTCTATAATCGCGAGGGCAGCTGAACAAAAATGTCAGATGTGGAGAAGATGTCAAGAGCGAGGGTGAAGGATAGGGCAATATTTAATTACATCAGCGGACTTAGGTATCGTAACGTACTATTTTAGGAAGAACATTGTGAGTGACATTAGGGAATATGTATGCAGTTTTTTTTGTTAACTTACTTGTAAATACTTTTTAGATCTGGTAAACAAAATATAATTTATATGAAAAAAAAAAAATACCTTCATCAACAACGAAATTATAAGAGGGTGTTAAGCGGGCGAACGCGCGGGCTCTTGTCGCGTGACTATGCGCGTGTGTCGTCATGTCGTGTCGTGTGCGGTGGTCCACGTAGTGGAAACCGGATTATTACCTACACAGTGTCACCAGTTCAACTTTATCGGTGTGCACGTAGTCGTTACGTGGATGGAGAACTTTAATCTGTTATTACGTAGTAAAACAGAGCACGGGGCGCAACTGCCCGCGACGGGTTCCCGCGCGGCGAACCGCGACGGAGCGGTTTTCTATGAGACCGCGCGGACGTCCGCGTAATGTAGCGTTGTACCAAAATCTTCAAAGCTGTTAATAAGAAAGAGAAGTTCGACATGGCCTTTGACGTCAAAGGTATGGTCAACCAATTAGGATATTGTTTTCACAATTAGTACCTACACTATATTTCGACGGTTGAAAGGCAAAATTATCTAAGCGACATTGAGTAAACTTTACAAAAGAGTGAATTGAAGTAAACATTTTTAGAGTTCACATTTGTAAAGCATACTTAATGTTGCTTAGATCAATTTGCCATTCAACCGTCGATTTGTATATTTATTGATAATCTGCTATATCCATAACAAATATTTTTGTCCTAGTCCCAGGACCCAAAAAAGCGAAGATATATGACATACAAACTCGTAAGTCGGGGCTATCACCACTAGACCACCACTGCTCTTCACCTTCTGTAAACTTTACTAACCGACTTCAAAAAGGAGGAGGTTCAATATTCGGCGGAATGTTTTTTTTTTGTTTCTATGCATCTAGAGTACTTATATATGAATGCTATAAAAGACGTTGCTGTAATGTTTTAATATAAAAAATACGCTTTGATTTTCTACTCACTTTTTAATTCTGGAATACCTACGTACATCCCGAACCGTTGAATAAACAATTAGGTACTGAAATCACACACGCGTATTGAGGTGTGTGTACAATCAGGGATGCGGGGTCTGCGCTGATTGCGCATCTATTAAAAATTAAGCCAATCAGAATAGAGTTAGCTTACTTTGGTAATGTCATCGACATTACTCTTTGTGATTTGTTTTATGGAAAATATTGCGCGCTTTCTATTTTTTTTTTTAATTAAAAAACGCCATGTCGTTATCAAGTTAACACCATTGGAATATAGCTGACTTTCCCTCTCGCTCCAAGTAGTGCGGGAGAAATCACACTGAGCACGCGTGCTGGATTACGGTCTATTCCTTCTGCTAGATATGAGGCTTAAGTCCCAGCAGCGTAAACATTAAAAGGTTGTTTATACTATATGCTATGTTATAAGGTTATATACGACAGCCCAAATCAATAATCGGGCAGTAATCAACCAGACTATAATACCTGTCTGGTCGGAGGATACTGTTTTTTCAACGGAAGTAGTTCTTATTTTTACTTTTGTGTGAGAGATATAGTAGAACTGGTGAAAAACAATGATTTTATTTGCAAGAACGTTAAAAAGAATTACCATACAACGCAAAAGATAACTGAAGAAACCAGGTCGGTTTTAGTACTAGTAAGTAAAATTCTGAGACGCTCTTTTGCCCTGCCCTAGAGCGGGAAACTCATTTGATGACTTCCCACTTCAAAACAACAAATGTGTTGAAACTCTTCGTACAAAAGAGGCTCTTGGAAAAGAGAGTAAATATTCTGATGTGGCCTGAATGCCTGATTGAAAAAAGAGATCCTAAACTAACTGTAATAAAGGCAAATGGACGATTAGGGATGTGATGTGTTTAATTCATGAATCCCCAAGCAACCACCGGTGGCCGCGCATCATTCTATTGTCTTACTATTGTGTCTCTAATTGACGGTATCTGAAGGGTAAAGGCTTAACCTCTCCATTTCAGAGCAAACGCCAGTGTTTGATCTCTCATTGTCTTTCTATTGTGTCACCAATTTTATTAAGGTATTGGAAAGGTTAAAATGAAAATCGAAGTTTTTGATTTGATTAGGCCATAGACATTATTAGGGCCCAGCCCTAAAATACTGAGTAGGATAAAGCATGGGCCACACGGATGTAATCCAACGTCTCAATAAAAGTGGCCTTACCGGTTACAATCCACCTAGCCAGCAGATATTATCCAACGATCCGACAAACTGACCATCAACAACAATATTATAAAGGTAAAAGTTTGTGAGTATGTTTCTTAGTTCTTCACGCTTGAACGGCTAAACAGATTTAGATGGAATTTGGCACATGAGTAAACCATGTTCTCTAATAGCACATAGGATACTTTTTATACCGAGAGGTATACAAAGTATAAAAAGTATATATCGGTATAATATATCGGTATAAAAAGTATCCTGAGACAATTTTTAACTTCCCGCGCTTTTCAGCTAGTACCTAAAAAAGGTTATTGAAAAACCCAATACTTTCCAATAAAGCTTAAAGATTGATCAGTCAGTTGACAGATATCAATGAGCTCATAATTCCTGTCAGCAGTCGGATGACACGTGTCGAACCCGACGAGAACACGGGTTAATCCCTTATAAACTGAAATTGGTTTGAGCAATACAAGTTGGGTGTCAAACGTTAGGTACATTTTTTTTAGAACTTTTGATTAAATTTTTCCCTTAAAATATTCGGAAACATACTTTACTATACCCTATTCACAATATGAGTAGATATTTAAACAAATTACTTCTACTCGACTCCGACGGACAGTGGAGCCGTGGTAATAGGGGTTTTTTTTGTGGGAGATAGTGTCAGACTCTGACTAAAAACCCACCCCGTTCCTTCGGTGCCCTTCATACCGAGGCCGAGTCTCCTTTTCGGAAACAGACCCTTGGCTCCAGTAGGCTTCGACCCTGCTGGGCCCCTACGGTTGCTGATAACTATTTAAGGCGCGCGGAAACAGTACGCACCGTCCACGACTTGGGCTGGTCCGGACGGTTACCAGATGGTCGGACAGCGAGCTACCCATTGCTCGCCGTCCGCAAGCCCGCGCCTACGGTGGCCGGAAATCGGGATCGGAATGCAGGCGGCGCGCGGCGGCTTGAACGTGAGCGCCGTAGCCTGATGCGGTCGGCCTCCTCCTTTGCTAGCATTACTGCTTCACAGAAGGAAGCGACTGCTTGCTACTTTGGGCCACGGTTGGTAATACGGTCCCGTTTTGGGAACCCTAAAAAAAGGCCTTAATTTAATTGGTACTAAGAATACATAGAATCGCTATATCTTCGTCTATCCCTAAGCGAAATTAAAAATTGCTAGCTGAAGCACTAAGCTATCAAGTTTGAATTTCGAAGACCGATAGTCTTTTGTTTTTAAACACGATTTGGAACGAAGGACTTAAGGTGGTGCATCATGACTCACATTTTCACTGTTTTTCATACATCCGCTTATAACTGATTATGACGTTATTACACATTTTTCATTACATATTTTAAAAACACAGTATCTTGTGGATATTATCTAGGTTTCTAAAGAAACCAATTTCTAAATTTGTGTTAAACTAATCCAGTAAAAACCTCTGAAAATGTCCTATGTTGTATGAACTTTGACACTTCATAATTTGCCTAAAAATTAAAAAGTCAAAAAAGTAATCCTTTAGAGACCTTGCAAATTTTATTAAGATTCTAAATGACGACAACTTTTTCCAAAAACTTTTAAGGGTTAAAAAAAAAACAGCTATTTCCTGGCGCAAGTTTTGTGAAATTTTCGAGTAAATCTCGGAATTACCGAATACTAACCGAGTTTCCAGGCGTTATCTCTCTTTTTTTGCGTTGCCTTTTTGTCAAACATCGCGTTGGATTGCATTAAATGAAGTAACAAGCTTTTAAACCATTTTCGATGTTTACGATAAGCGAGTGGAGAAGGACCCTCTTAAGAACCAACTTTTGTTTCGTTAGATAATTTAAACTTTACCAACATGAATTGGTTTCGTTCTAGTTTGTTTAGCCTTTGGGGCACTTTGTTAGTTTACAAAACCGCTTTATTAGTTACATTGATGGGCGTGTAACGTCCCGTTCACGACTTCGGTCTTAGCGGCGAGCGGCGCGGCGGCGGCAAGCGGTGCGTTTTACACGCTACGTACCCTCAGTAGCGGCGAGCGGCAGCGGCCGAGGTATTTAGGTAGTCGGGACGTACTCAAAATTATGGCGTTATCAAAATTATCCCTACTGTGTATGAATGCACCCATAGGTCAAATCGACGACTATAAATCATATGCATCAACTAAACTCACAAACCAAGCTAGTGGAGTAGTAATATATGTCAAAAGCTGCTGGACTCCTGTAGTAACCGAACCTAATCTACTAGATGCAGACTGCTTGCAAATTCATATTCCCAATGTATTATCAATCCTCGGTATTTATAGATCTCCTTCATATAAAAACACAGAAAATTTTACGTGCTCACTAGAAACGGTCATCACAAACATGCCTCATAGCCCCTGCCAGGTTATAGCTGGAGATATTAACATAAACATTCAACGGTTGGAATCTTGTTTTGATTATGTTTGCCTAATGGCACAACTAGGCTTCAGAGCTGCCATTAACAAACCAACCCGCAATGAAGCATGTCTTGACCACATCTTCATTAAGACTAAAGGACAAATAGAGTCCATTGTATGCCCCTCAGCGGTAACTGATCACGACATGGCTATGACTGGCATAAGCACAAATGTCCCCAAGCCACCGCGAGAGAAAAAAAGTCGAGTGAAATATGACTTTGAATCTATTAAGTTGGAACTACAAGACACTGACTGGTCAAATATAATGGGAGAATCATGTCCGAATGCTGCAGCTTTCTCATTCATGTCTAGCCTGTCATCTATCATTGCCCGCAACTCCAAAACTGTACAAATAAGCAAACGTAAGTTAACTCTTAAACCCTGGATGACTCCCGGTTTGATCAAATGTTCTTTGCATAAGGACCGGCTCCATATGCAAGCCAAAAATAATCCCAATGACCCTATTAAAAACCGAATTTACAAGCGTTACAGAAATTTTTATCAAGATCTCCTACGTAAACTGAAAAATCAACACGATAGAGAAGAATTAGAAAACAATAAAGACCATCCTAGCAAACTCTGGAATACGATCAAACGAATTTCCAACCGCGTTGTAACCAAAAGCAAATCGCACAACCTTTGCCAAATTAAAGGCAATGAAATCGATTCACTAGATTTTTGCAATAAATTCTTTTCTAATGTAGGACAGCGACATGCAGACCAAATTTTAACTAAGCTTAACGAAACACAGGACTCACTAGCATCAAAAATTAAAATTCCAGATTCTCCCCTAAACTCTTTCTTTTTGCATCCGACTAATCCAGATGATGTTGAAAATCTTATTCTTCAACTCAAAGACAGCAGTGCCCCAGGCCTGGATGGAATTACAAACCGCATAGTAAAATATATCAAAAATCTTATCGTCGAACCGTTAACATATATTTATAACCTAAGCTTGTCTTCCGGAATTTTCCCTGATATCTGGAAAGTTGCAGCAGTGACACCCATACACAAAGGTGGTACTACTGATGATCCCAACAATTTCAGACCTATCTCACTCTTAAGTACATTCTCTAAAATGCTTGAAAAAATAATTAATAAACAACTTATTCGCTTTCTGGAATCAAATAAAATCTTATCAAACCAACAGTTTGGCTTTCGTCAAGGCAAGTCAACCGAGCATGCAGTATCACTCTTGACGAAAATCGTGTCTGATCATCTCGACAAAGGATTGTCATGCATCGGAGTTTTTCTTGACCTGGCGAAAGCCTTTGATACAGTTTCAATTTTAATTCTCCTTAAAAAACTAGAAGCAATCGGAGTGCGAGGTATTTGCCTTGAATGGTTTCGCAGCTACCTTACTGGCAGAAAACAATGTACTAAAACGAATTCCTATACAAGTAACACACACGATATAGCTTTTGGTGTACCTCAAGGCAGCATTCTTGGACCCACGCTCTTTTTAGTTTATCTAAACGATATGTCCTCAATTAACATTGAAAATGCAGACATTATAAACTACGCAGACGATACAGTAGTAATATTTCACAATAAAACATGGAATAGTGTAAAATATTCATCACAAACTGGACTCCAACGTGTTGTTGAATGGTTAAATAGCAACCTATTAACCCTAAACACCACAAAGACAAATTTTATTTGCTTTCACAAAACTGCTATCTCTGCACCACCACCTGACTTAGAGTTTATAGTGCATACTTGCCAACCATCTGCCGAAACATATATTGACCTAAACTTACCAACATGTGAATGCAAACAGCTAAATAAAGTAACATGCACAAAATATTTAGGAGTACTCATAGACGAAAAACTTAACTTCAGTGAGCATATTGCGGCAACATCTGCAAGGGTAAGAAAGATCATATTTGTAATGAAAGAGCTAAGAGACGTGGCTCCATTAAATCTTCTTCGGAAAATTTATACCACACTGTGTCAGTCGATTCTATCTTATTGTATCCTGGCATGGGGTGGTACCTCTTCTTCTCATCTCGTAGGCTTAGAAAGATCACAACGTGCAGTCCTTAAGACTATGATCAAAAAACCTTACCGCTTCCCTACCGTTCTCCTTTACAAAGAAACTCAGGTACTTAGTGTTAGAAAACTATACCTACTAAAAATCACTCTTCTCACCCATAAAGAAGTACTAAAATTACCAGACTATGAAAACATGGTGAGGAGGCGTGTGTTCAAGCTACCTATCATTCCCGTCAAAACAGAATTTGCCAAAAGGTTCAGCACCTATATGAAAACCCTGGTTTACAATAACCTTACCAAAATTCTTAGCTTAAGTAAACTATCGCTTCGTGACGCTAAAACTAAAATAACCAAAGAATTGATTGATTGGACATATGATAGAACAGAACTTTTTATAAGACAATTGTTATAATAAGGTATGATCTCATAGTTTTAAAATAAATAATAAGCATTAAATGCCATTAGTTCTAAGATTTTGTTATTTATATTCTATAGATAATATTAGTAATTTGTTATGTATAGAAATCCTTTATAGTTACTCTCCAATAATTTAGCTTGTATCTACTCTAATTAGTATCTTTGTAATATCAGATAAAATACACATACTACATCACTGTTTCACCTTGTTAATACGCGCATACATACTTATAATTTGTAACTCCAAAGAAAACTTGTATGCTTCCTGCGGGACAGGCCTAGCCTAGTGCAGGAAGTCTTCGGAAATTTATACTATGTTAATTGATTAATGAAAACAAAATGTTTAGCAATACCCACACCCTGTAACCTCTTTTCATTAATAAATATTATTATTATTATTAAATATTATTATTATTTTGTGTACAGACAATATAATTATGGTAGCTGATACTACGTTATTATGTTATCAATTTAAATTAAACTTACCATCATATTCCGGAAAACATTGTTTTATTTCTTCCCACAGCCTTTTTATAACGTTTTTATATTTATGTTGGGGATGTTTTGACATCCATATAGGGGGTCGATTTAAAATTTCAGTAAGAAGCGCCTCGGTATCTAATACCGCCACAAAATCGTCTAAAATTTTTTGTATACGAGTTCGCCGCCGAGTCCGTCACACCTACACCGCTATCCGCGCCGCCAAACGCGCCGCTCTGTTTCGTGGCGTCGCGCTCATTCGCTTGTACTTTTGATCTCGCCGCTCGCCGCACCGCGCGCCGATGCAGTTATTCGCTCTGACAAAACCGCGCGCATTTTCGCCATGAGGGGCGAGATCAAAAGTACAAGCGAATGAGCGCGACGCGTATACGAGTTCGCCGCCGAGTCCGTCACACCTACACCGCTATCCGCGCTGCCAAACGCGCCGCTCTGTTTCGTGGCGTCGCGCTCATTCGCTTGTACTTTTGATCTCGCCGCTCGCCGCACCGCGCGCCGATGCAGTTATTCGCTCTGACAAAACCGCGCGCATTTTCGCCATGAGCGGCGACTCGTGGCGTGCTTCAAACATTTTCATACATTTGTTCTTAACGCTCGCCGCCCCGCACGCCGCTGCCGCTCGCCGCGCTAAGGTCGTGAATGGGCCGTTACGTCGACGCCGGATGTTTTTACTTCCTTATTGTGTCCGAAAGGAGGTAGTAAGATATTCATGGGCACACCTTAAGGGCTGTGTGTTTATTATATACTTGTTTGTAAAATAAATATAGGAGGGAGATATTTTTCCGGTTCAAGTTTTTGAAATATTCAAGTATCTTAACCACTCGAGCGCCAGGGGTTTATTGACCCGGAAAAATTACACTGGTTACGTAAATCACGAAAAAATAAACAATAAACTATTTTTGATTTTTTCTATATAATAATATAATATATATAGAATAATATAGAGAAACCAAAATACACAGATGGCACATAATAAAAAACGGTGGATCATATTTGATTTAAAATAAAAATAAACCATTTCCAATTTTCAAACTCGTTCCAACTAATTAAAATTCTCCATATTTAATCGCAATATCCCATACACGAATTTGAAAATTGGCTCTTATCCCTAACACTTTTAGGCAAGCGATTCACGGTTTTTAGCACTAGTGCGGAAAAGTACGCGAGCTCGCCCCGGCCCCGGTATGTCAGGTTAGGCCCTAAGCAACCCCCACGACTCACGCTCCAACATGCATTTATTTATATCTTCGTAAGTGTATTGAAAAACGTCGTTTGATACACGTGATAATTAGTCACTGCAGCACTCGGCTCCATAACACCTATGCCTGCAGCTTGGGCGAATTTTGCCTCAGTCGCAATGGCGAACTTCCCGACTTATATCAAAATGTACAAGTGAAAATCTATTTCCGTGATCATTCGGGCAGGCTCGGATGGAGTCTTGTCACGTCGGTACTGTAACCCTTTTACGTCCATATATGTATCAAGTTGTTGGTGAAACCGGATTGTTTTGTTTACGATTGAGCCCGCAGGCGTTTGATCCTTTTTGTTTTCTACTATTTTCTTTATTGACTTCGATTTTATTTATAGGTTTGCTTCTTATCGGAGTTTATGATATTAGGATTTGTCACACCGAATTCTGTTTGACATTTATGAGAGAAAAACATTTTATCGCGGTTTCCGTGGCCAATATGTTTTTGGGATATAAACAGTTTTTGTTTTATTCAAAGATACCGAGTAGTTTTCTATCAGGAGAGGGTTACTGATGATGTCCTGCCAGAGCCAAAATAAATGTAGGTAATCATCAATACTTAACCTCTTTTAAAAAAAACTAATTCATTTACAATTCAAATTTATAATCACTTACAGCTAAGAAATGGAATTCCCTGCCGGAGTCTGTATTTCTTAATAGCTACACACTAGGAAGCCTTTAGTTGTTGCGGGAACGTTTATAAGAGAGACCGTAGTCTTAGAAAGCAAAAGAAAACAGACAGAGGAAACAGGTGAGTTTTAGTCTAATTTAAATTTCTCTCCTAAACAAGCTTTTAATAAAAATCATTTTTTTCATAGCAAGCTTTTATAGCCGGGTATACCTATATAATAAATACTCCTCAAAACTCGATGAGGTTGTGTCGTTTAACTACGGAGTTCCTATAGCCACTAGCCACCTTCCAGTTCCATCATCAAATCAGCTCCGTGTCATAATAATTTTCCATTGTCATCTGATTTACACATTCGTGTAAAATTTCAGCTCAATCGGTAACCGAGAAGTGGGTCAAATTTAATTTGCAAGATTTCATTACAGACAAACATCGGGACAGGTGAAACTAAATAAAAGCTTGTAAAATAGAGTAAAGAATCAAGATTGAATATCACTTACTTTTGGACGAGATAGTGGTCAAGCGCGAGTATATTATTAATATGAAAAAGTTACATATTAACTTAAAGAATCAGTAGATAATTTTAGCACCTTGCAATATGTGGAATCATTGAAATGTCCACGTTCTTATAGAAAACAAAGCAAATATTTCGTATAAAACTTGATACTGGCAAAATATATACAAACCGCACTAATCCAAATAATAGAAAAAATACTCCTTTTTCGAAGAACAAAATTTATGTACCCAAAGGAAATAAAATACCCATCAACATTAATTTCCACAAAAACAAAAAATTCCTTGCCCAAGGCGGTTTGAGTTTTTTACCCTGTAATGAAACCTGTTCGGCATTTAATTTGGCCGGTATTTGAAATTCTAACATGTTAACTGAAAGTGACTTCAAAGTCTTTGATACTGGTTGTTTAAGTTGGGATGAAAGCAACGATCTGGCCCAACATATGAAAGGGATGACTTGTGAAAACGTTGTTTTTTTATTGTTATTGATAAGCTCGCGTTTGACCACTATCTCCATGATGGTAAATAATGGGCTTCGGTGTTATTCAAAAAGGTTACCGTGCCTGAAGGACACTGGTGCGGTTTTAGTCAACAAAAGTTTATTTTTATGGCAAATCTTCCAAAGTCTTCTCACGCCCTTGAGCGGAGCGGGAGGGCGTGTCAGACTTTTACTGACTACAACCATACCTATCTTTTTTCTGTGCCTAGCGTTCCAAGACCTCGGGTTCCCCTTTCGGAAGTCAACCCATGCCACCAGCAGGCTTCGGCCTTGCTGGTCCTACGGTTTGCTGCCACCTCTTTGAGCAGCGCCGTTAACGATTCAAGCTCGGTGCGGACGGTTACCGGAGTTTGACAATTCCTGCTATTGCGACTCTGGGTGTGTGGAAGAAGTTATTTGATAATATTCCACTTCAAAAAATTCAATTACGATTTCAACCACGCGCCTCAAGGAGAGCAACCTTAGGGGCCCAGCGGGATCAAAATCTACTGGGGCCAAAGGGTCTATTTACGAAAGGGATACTCAGCCCCGGTATAAAATGCAACGAAGGAACGCGGTGGGTTTTTTAGTCAGTAAGAGTCTGTCACAATCTCCCGCTCCGCCCGTGAGGATATCATGTGGATGACTTTTAGCCACCGAAAAAGCTACGATGCGATGTTACAAAGGTACGATGTCAATAACACAGAACCCTAATTTACAAAGTCGTTAGCTGTCGTTTATGCTGAGCCAATAGCAGGACTAATGACTACGGAGCTCATACGACCATTAGAACTGCGATAACGCGTTCACAAATTGCCATTTGTTTGCGATACCCTGAAGTGTGCGTGAACTTACATGATTAACTAGCTTCTGCCAGCGACTTCGTACGCGGATCCTGTTGCTTATTCCGTCGAGTAATTTCTCCCGTTTCCCCAACATTTCCCTTCACTGCTCTGCTCTTATTGATCGTAGCGTGATGAAAAGTATACTATAACCTGCCCAGGAGTATGAAGAATGATTGTACCAAGTTTCGTTAAAATCCATCGAGTAGTTTTTGTTTCTATAAAGAACATACAGACAGACAGACAGACAGACAGACAGACGGACAGACAGACAGACAGACAGACAAAAATTGTACTGTTTGCATTTTTGGCATCAGTATCGATCACTAATAACCCCCTGATAGTTATTTTGGAAATATATTTCATGTACAGAATTGACCTCTCTACAGATTTATTATAAGTATAGATTATCTAGCCGTAAGAAGGAATGGTTACGAGATTGTTTGGAAGAGATCCCACGACGCTGGAAGGGAAGGGGTAGTTTTTTTTTTTTTTTTACGGCGGGAAAAAATCATTTAATGACAAACCCCGCTCTTGGGTGGATCGGGAGATAGTGTCAGACTCTTACTGACTAAAAACCCACCACATTCCTTCTAGCCTCTTCATACCGGGGCTCGAGCTTCCTTTCGGATAACGCTGGCCCCAGTAAAGGCAAGGGGTAGCTGAAGTAAGTAAGTGTGTATCTAAAAGCTCATTTCAGACTACGCTATAATATAATATACATATAGCTTATAGTTCATAGCACAACAATATCGCTCACCATACATTTACTTAGAACACGTTCACACTTTGTTATACTATATATTATATGCAAAATTATATAAATGTATAGTGCTCGATATTGTTGTGCTATGAGCTAT
Organism: Mythimna lalbum; assembly: GCA_949319445.1. Lineage (NCBI taxonomy): Eukaryota > Metazoa > Arthropoda > Insecta > Lepidoptera > Noctuidae > Mythimna > Mythimna lalbum. The sequence goes on from OX439364.1 coordinate 15,591,126, forward strand.
ACAACGTGTAACGTTAAATGCGCAACACCTGAAAATAGTTTTATCAGAATAAGGAACAGAATCAATTAAACCACTTTATAATATAGGTTAAATTTTTCTATAATAGGTCAAGCCTTCATGTGCGCAAGCCTGCCAAATTAGGTAAACAAACACAAATGGTTGTAGTCCAATCAAATTTTCTCATACACGGGATAATAAAAGTTCTTATTTCAACGCAGATATGAATTTTAAACAACGTAAAACTGCACATAAAACTTTAAAAAAAAATTTCAATGTTTTTTTTTTACAGAATTAGGTATTTTTAATTAAAAATCATTTGGGGTGTTTTTGCGTATTTAACGTTACACGTTGTATACTGTATGCTATATATTATAACGTAGTCTGAAAGCAGCCTAAGGGTGTTTTTAATATCGTGCGGTTTTGATCACGCATGCGAAATTGCCTCGGTAACCCCCACAAATATCCATTTTAAACAAGTATTTATTGTAATGCCTGAAATGAGATACGCATTTTTTTTTGCATTGTGAAACTTTCTGCATGCATGATTTTTGAATTTCGGGATATGGATGTTTAGGAATTTAAAGCTTTCGGGCAAATGAACTTTCGGAATTTAAAGCTTTCGACTACACAATCATTCGGCGTTTAATTTTTCGGAATTTCTTCCATAGATATTTTAAAATACGGTATTTTAAATTTCGGTATTGTAATACGTACCTAAAGAGGGGACTTACCGCCATAATGACAGCGTGCCCAGTGTAGCCCGTACTTGACGCTCAGTTATCATCACTAACAACAACAACGCTAATAATAGTTTATGAAACAACATTTGAAATCACATAGAACAGTAGGTATTACTGCTCCAGATTGCTTCTCATATTGCGCTACTGTAAAACCGATTGTTTTCGCGCAAACATTTACTCGAAATCGACCCATATCCTCTAAAGAGTTCCTTTTCAATAACGCTCAAAACGAAATTTATTTGGCAAGAATGTGACACTAATAAAATGTTATGTATGAATATTTTGTACTCAGTGTTTCTGTTTAGGTATTAGAATTTACTTGCTTCTATTTGTTTAGGTATACCAGTAGCGGTAAGGCAGTGCGATTGTTCAAAAGCTGGGGCCCTAGAATGCAAAAAAAAAGAACACAGGTGAGGTTTAGTCAGCCTGATACTTCCTCTCGATTCTCCCTAAACGGGACCCTAAAACTGTCGGGTCCATCGACCATCCGATCTATGAGCAATGTACCCTGCCTACTGCCACTTAAGTTTGGCGATTCTCTGGGTTATATCGACTACCTTGGTTCTCCTGTGGATATCTTCATTCATATACGATAACGCAAGGAAACTCTGAGCATAGCCCTTTCCATTGCCCTTTGGGTGACTCTAAATCTTCCGATGAGGCCCATTGTGAGCGACCACGTTAATTTTCTACACAGAAAAACGCGCAGTAATCTATCACAGCTGCCAGTGGCTTTACTCTCGTCGAAGTCGTAAATTATCCCAAAATGATCCCAAAGGAATATTCCCTTTGAAAATATTTCCTTAGAACAAAAAGAAGTCCTATAGCTTATCTAGGGTACAGTCTATTTGTAAACTAAATACAGGTTTAGGCTTGAATCAATTTTAGTATACACAACAAACAGACAGACAAGTTACTTTTGCATTTTATTGAAAAATAACATAAAAAAGCAAAAATAACAATTGCTGATAAATAAATAAAAAGGTTAAATAATAATATTTTCAATTATATTTGTTTAAACTAAATTTCAGGGCATGAATCATTTTATTAGAAGAGAAAAGGAATAAAGGCTATTTTTATTTTATTTATTTATTTTATATCTACTATTATCGTGAATCCTCGCACAAGCTCAAAGATTGGCACAAAAAGGGGCAAAGTCGGGTTGCAGATAATGATGATGAGTTTAAAGATTACGATAGACTTTTTAACACCACATTTCTCAGAAAATCTAAGAATTACAACTTCTTTAAATGACGCGTTAAAGCAAGAACTTTCTTCTAAGAAAGTTTGAGCAAACTGCGGTGAGAAGCAATAAATCATTTAATAGTTTAAACCTGTCGAACTTTTGAAATCTTTCCTACTTATCCTTGGAGACATAAGGCTTTGGTTTAGTAACTTTGTTGATAGGAGATTAACTTTTTAACGGACTTCTAAAAAAAAGGAGGAGTTTTTCAGTTCGGATGATTGCATTTTTTTTTTAAGTTTGTTCGCGCATAACTTCGTCACTTGCTAACCAATTTGAAAAAATATTTTTTTGTTGGAAAGGGCATACTTCCCAAATGGTCCCATAGTCACCAATTTGGGATCTGATGATGGAATCTTGGCGAAATCGAGGAAGCTCCGCATATTCAATTTTTTTTTTTAATAATAAAACAAGGTTTTAAGATGAGCTTATTTGTTAATTAGTGAAGCTGTAGCATAGTTCGTAAAAGTCATAGTTGTTACAGAATTCAAAAGGCTAATACCCCCTACCCTACCCTACCCTACCCTATGGCCTATTTGACTAATTTTTGGAATCAATTTCATAATTATTAAGTATTGCTTAGAGCAGAGGTGGCCGAGTGGTAACGGCCTCAACTTACGTCGCGGGTTAAACGGGCTAACCAATTCAGGTGCATTACTTTGTTTAATTTATTTCATCACCACTGCTCTCGAAACTGTGAAAAAAAACATCGTGGTGGTTTATGGTCCATTTCCTCTCCTAGAGAGGAGCCCAGAGTCCCAAGTCCCACCTAAAAAAAAGTTTAGTAAATAATTAGAAATAAAAAAATCCAATATCATACAGTTACAAAACAAATTGATTTTGACGACAGCAGTAGACTTCTACTGCTGTCATCAAATGACATACTCGTCCTTACGAGTAGGTCATTAAAAAACAATTTTCTGAAGCACAGCAGTTTAATGTAGCAATTAAATTCATAGCCTTCACAATCGTGTTACCTGCATCAAGTTTATGACTTGAAGTAAGCACCTGTTTTCTTGAAAGTGGAAATAAACACGAAATGGAAGTTTAAATTGCTTCACAGTAATTCTGTTATAACACTCAAGAGCGTTCATGGCCGATAGAAAACTAGTTTTATTTCAATTACTTGAAACGTGAAGTCATCAATCACAGTCAAAAATAGGGCGGTCTGGACATGGAAGTGAACTAAACGAAGCTGTCTTATACAATTCAACAATTCAATTGTCTTATGCAATATCGCTTCCATATCATAGCTCTTTTTATATCATGTGCGCCTGGTATAAAAAACTCTTACTTCTTTCGCGGTTTTCGTGCGATGCTCTTGATAAAGAACGTATCTAAACTGCTGCACTTAATGTCACGCAATTTCTTCGTATGACATGTGCGCCTAGTACAAAAAAAAACTTTCCTGATGAGTTAATCGTCAGTTAAGAGAGATTTTACTTATAGTTTATTGTTTACAAATATGAGTAAACTTGTTAACGCAGTTTCGATATGTTTTTCTACAAATATATTTCGCTGGCCTATCGAACCCTTTGTTATGTAGACAACAATAACAATTGACAACACATAAGTGAACAACAAATGTAATCGGTAAAATATTTAGCTTACTTAGTGCAAATAAGCAAATCTTTCAGGTGATAAATATCTTAAAAATATTATTTTTGTTTGCGAAACTGCAATTACCTGAAAATTGCCAATAACTATTTTCATTTTACAACCATCGATTTGACTTTGTAGTGGTATCGGTCAAACAAGTACTTGTCTGGCTGACTAATTCTTACTAAGGGTGAATTTTACCACAGAGACTAAACGCGATCATAGTGTTTCAGAACCCAGGGGCGATTGACCTACTTTTCTTCATTCATTGTTTACTCAACATCAAGTATTTGCTTTGAATAATCAGGAAGTATCATTGCTTGGCAAGTTGGAGAGCGTGTGACGAATAATATTGGAGCCTTTTTTTTTTTTTTTTTTTTTTTCTCGACGGGGAAAATCATCTTTGACGAAACCCGCTCTTGGATGCAGCGGGAGACAGTGTCAGACTCTTACTGACTAAAAACCCCGCGCCGTTCCTTCTAGCCTTCATACCGGGGCACGAGCTCCCTTTCGGACAACCCTGTCCCCAGTAGGCTTCGACCCAGCTGGGCCCCTCCTGCTGCTGACAACTCCTTGAGGCGCGCGGGAACAGTGCGCGCCGTCGACGCCTTAGACTCGGTCCATTACCGGACCATCGGACAGCGAGCTACCCATAGCTCGCCGTCCGCGAGCCTGCGTCTACGGTGGCCGGAAATCGGGATCGGAATCCCGGCGACGGCGGCGAGGGCGCCGTTGCCTGATGCGGTCGGCCTCCTCCTTTGCAAGCATTACTGCTTCGCAGAAGGAGGCGACCGCCTGCCATTCCTCCTCGCTCCGGACCATGGCCTCGACCAGGGCCCGGCGTGAGAGGTCTCCGCCGCCGATCGCCCCCACGAGGGCACGGCGATGCTCCGCCCAGGCAGGGCACACCTCGACGGTGTGCTCCACCGTGTCCTCCGGGCGTTGCGCACAGTGGCGACACCCGGGCGTCTCTTCCGCCTGAATCCGATGCAGGAACCTCCCGAACTTGCCATGTCCGGTGAGGACCTGCGTCATGCGGAAGGTAAGGACGCCGTGAGGTCTTTCCAGCCACGCCTCAAAGAGGGGACTTACCGCCATAATCGTGGCGTGCCCAGAATAATATTGGAGCCTTTATTGACGAAAGATCTTTCGTCAGCGGCGTCGCGAAAATAATACCAGCGCTGTGTTATTTATCGTTTTAAATATCGCAGCATAATTAACTATGCTGAGTTATGCTCTTTTTTTGGTTTAGTACTTAGTGTATATAATATATATATATTTTTTTTTTCGTTATATTTTTTTAGTTTACACGATTGTGTGAGGCGCAAATATGCTGTTTTGTTTCTTTCTTTGTACCGAGATAACTCATTCTTAATTATGTTCTAGTCGCTTGTCAAGTTTTAATCCAAATCCGTTCTGCCGTCGAGGCGTTATACATGAAATATCTAACTAAACATGTGAAATAAACTTTGCATTTCAAATATTATCAGAAAGTTTATAGATAGCAAAAAGACGAGAAATAAGAAGGCTTTGATTTTTATTATTCTTCAATCTACTTTTATATAATCTTAAAATATCTGTCCAGCGGCTAAAACAAGATGTCTTTAAATCTTGCGACACTGGCTTTTGATCTTGTGAGAATGCCGTGATGTCTGTCCAGCCCCTCCTCAAAGAGGGGACTTACCGGTATGATTATGCCGTATAGCTAAGGAGTGTAATTCCCTGTCAGAGTCTGTGTTTCTGATAGTTTCAAGTTTACAACTACAAGTTTAACTTATCATCACATCATCGCTGAGATAGGACTTAAACTATCAAGCCCTAAAAAAATACTCTGTAGACCTAGCAGCCTCAACTATAATCATAGAAAAAAAAAAACTTTTGAAGCGTTCACAGAATACCCTACTAGGCAGAATTTCTAGGCATTTTACTTTCATTGGAGTAGGTAATCAAAACTTTTTTCATCTCAATATTGCTATCGAAGCAGCTTAGGTTTTGCTACAAATATTGATAGATTTGCTTGAGGGGCTTGAGATAAAGAAACTGCGGGTATATTGGCCATGGACAGGGTTTCAAATCTAATTTGGTTTTATAAATTACTAGCTTGTGCCCGCGGCTTCACCCGCGTACGTAAAATATATCACTTAGGAATAAAGCAGCTTTCTATTGGTGAATAAATTCTAACAATCGGATCAGTACTTCCAAAGTTTATTACCTACAAACAAAAAACAAACTTTAGTTCTTTATAATATTAGTGCAGATTTCGAAATAAATAAATATTATAAATAGTTTTCTGTAGATTAAATAGACAAATGTCTCAAGTCGGTGGATGCTACAAGACGAAAGATTTCATCGAAGTCAGGCTAATAAAGGAAATAAAGATAATATTTTTATTTATTACACAGACTCACACAATGAAGAAACAAATTCTTATGTAGAAACATACATTAAAATCAAACAATATTGTGTGTCTCACGGCTATGCATTATAAGTTCTGCTCAGTATGAGGACAGAAAACTACGTAGCAGTTGTTTGACGATGGATTTCAACTAAAAGCAGTGAAACCAAAAGAGATGAAGAGACGACCTGGATGCCTACTCTAAGGGCGAGTTTTTTTTAGAATAATATAGCTATACAAAAATCTAAATATAAGTAATAAGAAAGTACAAAATAATACAAAGTACAAAGTAATACAAGTAATAAGAAAGTACAAAAAAACTTTTTACAAAAAAAATTTAAACCGACTTCAAAAAGCACAAAATAACTTTAATTTCGGAAGTCGGTGTTTCTATAATAGATACCTAATCTGGTCTCTTCGTTATTTAACACCGACTTCCGAAATTAAAGTTATTTTGTGCTTTTTGAAGTCGGTTTAAATTTTTTTTGTAAAAAGTTTTTTATTTTTCACTTTTTAGTTATGGTAGCACCACTAAAACGTACCTACCCTTCAGCTAAACATAAATTACCTTATAGCCAGAGTGCATCTCATAACGATTCTTATAATCCCAAATACGGTAAATATTACATGAATTTACCCCCTCCCCCTTCTCCCTCCCCCTTTTCTTTCAGTCAGTCATCGACTACACGTATAAACAAAGCAATTTTACTTGTTACAACAATTCTGCTATGATTCTATGAGGAGTTCTGTTCCATATCTTCGAAGTTCATGATCAGATCATAACAATATTTCTTTGGGACCAACTTGGAAGCATAAACTTTCAATCAAAAAAAAATTTTCGAAATCGGTCCACAATTGACCGAAATATTGGTGAACATACATACAAAAAAAAAACATACATTCAGCCGAACATAGAACCTCTTCCTTTTCGAAGTCGGTTAAAAATAACAAATACCTATGTAACCCACAACGTTATCCACGACTTTAGTACAACAGAATGTTAAATTGTTAAACCCTCTATCTTGCTCAACCTCATTCCCAAAAGTCTGTAACTCAGTCCATATTTCACCTCAGACAATCACCTGCCCTTCTCGTAACACAGTTCTAATTACACAAACACTTTAGCCGAATAGCCAAAAGTGTGGCTAAGGCCGCTTACCCACGACGACTTTTTGTAGCGATGCAGTTGCGATGCTGTCGCGCATTCGCATCAATACAGTCGCGAAGCAGTCACTAGCTGTTTGCCCTCGCTCACATCAAGATTCTCAGTCGCGAAGAAAACGCGATAGGTACTGTTGCGCTTCTGTCGTACTGTAAATGCAATTCAGCAACAAAATTGAAGTTTTTGCATGTAGAATGTTTCACTCCTTCCGTTTTCTCCTTGATGTCACCTGTCCGGGTTACGCGTTTGCATCGCTACAGTCTCGATGATGCAGCGCGTTGGTATCGCTTTTATAGCACGTTACAAAAACGGCTAACGAGTGTTAGCAGTGATGCTGTAGTGCACTTACAAAATGTGCGACAGCTTCGCTACAAAAAATCGCCGTGGGCGAGGGCCCTAAATAGCTAAAAGGCTATTTCGATCTGCAGGAATCGGATAATTGCGGCCTAATCACACACTGCGGGAGAGCCGCTGAATAATGGGAGGTGGACAATGGACCTGCGTGGTGCGAACAGAATAGCGTTGGACAAAGGAGTATTAAGGGTTACGGGAAGACGTTGTTGTGTAAATTCCTTTTAGATCATGAATTCGATGATCAAAGGGACGATTATACATTATTTTTCTATGGGTAAGGAGAATAAAAAAGGTTAAAATATTGGTTACTATGGAGCTTCTACCAGCGGCTTCGTTCACGTTAAAGTAAGGGAACACATTCAGTATGCATACAGCTAAGGAGTGGACTTCCCTGCTGGAGTCTGTTTCATGGATATGCAACCTGAAGATCTTGAAGTCATGATTTAATAGACTTTTAGACAAATGTGCTCCTTGACTATATCGGTGCTTTCTATGATTTTTCAGAGCCTATGCAGTGTAAAGAAAATCAAATTCGATTCAGTAGTTTAAGAGATTCTCATCTTCATACAAACTTAAAAAAATTACTTCTACATAATAAAAGTACCGATTGTGTTATAGGAATGATTAAAGATACTTCTTGTATTAAGATGAGGTTATTTTTGTTTGAAAAGTACAGATTTGAATACTAAAATGCCTAGAATATCGAATATCCTGAAAAAAACGCACGAGACATCCAAAAGAGTCGACGTAGTGAACTGAATGGAAGCCTTAAAAGCTGGGAAATAAGGACACCGATAGTGTTTACTTCCAAAATTCTTCTCAAACCCATCACGCATCTAACGCCTAGTTGAGTTTCTGACAGACAGCAAACTACCCTACGCAGAAAGATCCTTTTCTATCTCTTTCACAACCCTAGTGAATAGGCGAGACAAAGGAAGCATTAAAGCGTAAATGTGAGTATAAATCTCGACGCGGTGATACAAAACAGAAACATTTCTCTTACATTAAGAGACGAATAAAGCGATCTTATCGCCGAAGACGAGAAATACGTTGAGATAATGAAACCCATTGAAATAATTATGATGAGGTATTCTTTGTTCACCTACCCTATTGTAATAGGATTTGGTCGTTAGACGGTAGCTTCTCACTTGTTTCAGTTTCTAATTAAATAATTATTTTAGATAGGAAAGTAGTTTCCAAATTTATCTGTTCCTAAACGATTATAATCTAGAATTATCTTTGTTACTATTTTGGTGTACAATAAAGTTTAATCTATTCTATTCTATCTTTCAATTGTAAGGCTATTGTACTTTTTTATTCGCTTTTAGATAAACTGGGAAAATATTTATTGTAGTAAAGCCCCTATCAAAGTCTCAGCGAAATCCAAAGATAAAGCTGTCGAATTGCATTTTTGAGCCCAACGCGTGATTCAGTCCCGTGCTGGGCGCCAATATCATTAACATTACAAATGTATTGTTCCGTCCGAATGATTGTAATTTTTTTGTACTATTCAAAAAGAGAACAATAAAATGCTTGTACTTGAAATGGTGCAGATTACGTGGTTGTTTTAATATTTTTTCATTGTCACTAGTTTAATAAATTATTATTTATTACTATTACTATAATAGTAACAGATTTTTTTATAATGTAAAAAAAGAACTTACATCGATACTTAACAACAAAGTACAATAACATAATTTAAAGAAGAGTATTTTATTAAAGCCTTAATTAGAACAGTAAAAATAAAATAATATATTTATGGCGCTTAACTTTAAATTGGATGTAGATTAGGCTACCAATATAATCAATCAAATTAAAAAAAAAAAAACTATTAATAGCCTATACTGTCCTACTATTGGGCAAAGGCCTCCCCCAACTTTTTCCAGGTTCTTTTCTTAAGCCATCGCGAACCAGTGGTGTAATAAATATTCATCATCATCAGCCTTTTAATGTTCCCACTGCTGGGAAAAAAAAAGTTAAAATAAAAACAGAATGAACAAAAATATAATTGACTTGGAAAATAAATGTTAAAACTTTTTCAGTGTCAAGCGCCACTCGTGAAAATTGTTGTCGAACTTTGACATGCCGTTGCTTTTTGATAACTTTTTCTGAATTTTATCATCGTTAGAAGTTAAAAAAAAAATAATGTCAATTAGAAAAGGGTTGGAAGTCAGTAAATTACAAACGCTCTTCAAAGTAAATAACTTTAATAATTTTATTTTGAAATACAGGTCTACAAATTATTCTACGTACCCTCGTAGTGATAAAAAAATAACAGCAGTATGATTAGAAGGCAAATTCGTGAGATTTAAAACGTTTTAATTTAAGTCGAAATATTATCTGTTATGAGCAACTTATATTTGATATTTCATATTATATTAATATGAAATTGGATGTCTTTTGGACTGATAGAAAATGACATATATTTCTCACATTTAATATTGATTTATTAATATTATAAAGAGCTAAAGTTGGGTTTTGCTTTTTCTTTCTTTGTATGAGGTAATTCCTGGAATTATTGGTTCGATTGCTAAATTTTTATTTTATTTTTTATTCTTGAATGACATAGGCCATAGTTTATGTACGCGGGTAATATTATAATGTAGATGTAGATTTACATTACCCACTAATGACACAGAAGTAATAATTGCCTGTCCATCTAACATAACCTTCAAAGCGTTCTCATCTAACGTATTTCCAGTAAACAGTAATATTTAAGTGCGAGTGTGCGTGCATCCCTTACACGCACGCACACTCGCGCTTATCAAGGTATCTTTTCAAAAGAAAGATTTCGCCAATAACCGCCCTCTTGATTGTATTTCACCCTCATGTTTTTTGTTTAGTCATGTTTTTCTCGCACTCATTTAGAAGAGGTTTCCGTGGAAATAAAACACTCGCGAGAGGTTACAAAAAGGTTTTTTTTTTCATGGTAATGAACAAACTTGTTTAAGCTGGTTTTTGTGTAAGATGAGTTCTAGAACAATAATAAAAATTGGCAGGGTTTTTTTTATTATTAACTAGCTGCTCCCAGTGGCTTCGCCCACGTGATAGCAGAAAATTATCCCAACATACTGCCGGAATAAAAAGTATCCTGTCCTATTCCAGGACATGGTTTATCCGTGTATCAAGTTTCATCAAAATCGGTTTTGCCATTTAGGCGTGAAGACATAACAAACAAGCAAAGAAACTCACTTTCGCTTTTATAATATTAGTAAGGATAGCCTCGCTTTTATCCACTATCTCATGGTTAACGACGATATGACCAACGATAGGACATATTTGCCCAGAAGACCCTTAGGTAATATCGATCAGAAAACTGATTCCAGAAGATAATTTCACTCTTTAGCTGTACTTATAATGAATGTGTTCCCAAAACGTTTTGTTTTGTTTTGTAGGCTAAGCACAAAACGTTGGTGGGTTAGTTAATTACAATTCGAGGACTAGTTTGAGGCGGCGCGGAAGAAGAAAGTTGGAAGGACTAGGGGAGGTCTTTTCCCAGCAGTGGGACAGTAAGAGACACAACTCTCAGAACGGTGAAAGTTTACATCGTGAGAAAACTGTTCTAAACTGAAAAACTTGTGACATCCATTTTTTTTTTTTTTTTGTCGACGGGGAAAATCATCATTGACGAAACCCGCTCTTGGGTGGAGCGGGAGACAGTGTCAGAGTCTTACTGACTAAAAACCCCGCGCCGTTCCTTCTAGCCTTCATACCGGGGCTCTAGTTTCCTTTCGGATAACCCCGACCCCGGTAGGCTTCGACCCAGATGGGCCCCTCCTGTTGCTGACAACTCCTTGAGGCGCATCAACAAGCATTGGGCTCGCGTGGAGGGTTATGGCCCATTATAATTATAATTATTTCATATGATTTGTATAAAAAATCTGTGTTATGCAAAATAACTGATATTTTGTCGTCATGTTTATATTGACATTATTGCTCGCGCAGTACATACATATTAAATAATTATATAATATATTTTATTATTATTAAATAAGTTTTGTTGTTATGATATTTATTAGTTTATTATTTTATAAAATTATTTTATGTATTTTTTCTATGGGCCTCCGATGCCTGAAAATAAATGATTATTATTATTAATATATCGACGATTTATGTAATTAATTACTGAAAACAGAAGACACTTTTTACTTACAACAATCCAGACAAAGTATAAGGATTAGACTACTTTTAGGTAACATTTGTAGACTCTTAAAAATAGTGACAAAGCAAACTTTTTGTCCCCAAAATTTCAAGGGCTTAGATTAAACGACCTTATTTCTCCAACCTAATATTCCTAAAGCTAAACACACACTGGTGCAATATCGAAGCGTCGCATTGTGTTCATTTTTCATCTGAAACGCTTCGCAATGCGCGTTATCACGTGACTAGGCTCACGTAGGCACGATCACGATGCGACCTGTTCAGAAACTTCTGAACATTCGTGAATGGCGGTCATGCTCGACAGCTGACGCGTCTCTGCACGTAAGTAACCGGGCGTCCTATTTAAGCGTTTCAAGGCGACTACGGTTGCGAAGTGATCCGGTGCGGTTCAAAAGAATTCAATGCAACACGGCGGCTTTTTCCTCCTGAAGTTGCCGCTTTAGTAGCTGCTGTTTATATAAAACAACTCACCACTACGCAAGATTCGCGCGGAAATATCAAACCACAAGCGAACGCTTCACTTTGCTCATTGCTGCACCGCTCCCACGTGCACGTATCGATGGAAATGGAGCACTAAAATTTTGATACGGAAATGCGCGTTAGTGCACTCCTTCTTGACGCTCAGTCACGCGTGATTTTCACGAGAGTGCATATGCTTTTTGTGCTCCATTACTAATGAAACTCATATTCCTCTCATTACGTTTTTTTATTTAATTTTTTAATGTTATTAGCACTTGACCGCGATCGCCCCTGATGGTAAGCAATGATGCAACCGTTGATGGTGAAATTGTTCTAATCCTTTAATGTACGCGGTATAAACGACGAGGCGAAATGCTTAGTCCGGACCCTAGAAGTTTCAAAAACGTAAGGTTAGAGACTCGCCGTACGTCGGGTTGTCCGTAGGTACAAAGGAGATGGCGGAATTAAATCATGCAATTCCCGCGCAAACCGCGTAAAATTTCGAAATACTGGCTAACCTACGACTGTACTCCCAGCTTTGTAGATTGGATTTAACCAAATCTGGATCAGCAATTAGCCTCTTCGCACGTCTTTTCACCTTTTCTACAAACTTTATAAATACCTTTTTAATTGAGTCTACATTGTTAAAAATATGCTTCCCATTTTAGTTTCTTTCCTCATTTGAAAGAAATAATGATTGCTTTTCCTTCAACGTTGAGACGACACTTTTGGACGAACCCTGACCTTATTATCTGCTAATGAACTACCAAACTAGCTTTATTTTAGTTTTCGTGTCAGTATTTTCCGGTTCAAATAGTAGTACAATAAGTTCAAATGCTTATTTTTAAAAGAAAAATGTCCCGGGCCGTGGCCGGGCTGGAGTATTTACTATAGACACCACACCTCGGACACCACTTCACTTTTATTTTTCACCTAAAAAGGTAGTTAAGTGCGTGTATATTAATTAATTAATTAATTAATATACACGCACCCTTGAGGTTGAGCTTACAACAGTCGCTGAAATTCAGACCCCGACTACCAGCCATGAAAGACACGGGCTTACAGACGTCGAGCAATGGCTAGCCTGCCGTCCAGCTGTCCGGTCTTTAAGCGGACTGAGTCCAGTCGTCAACAGCGCGTAGTGATCCACGCACTCGCTCCTCAACGAGATGTCAGCAAACCGTAGGGGTCATGCCTGCTAGCCAGGACCGCGGGGAATTTCTCAAAAAGAAACCCGTAGTCCTAGAACGCAAAAGGGCAAATTAAGAACATAGGTGTGGTTTTAGTCAGTAAAATTCTGACACGTCCTCTCACCAACCATCCAATGACTTCTCCATCCAGAGCGGGAGAGGTCATTGGATGATTTCCTCCCATTGATGAAAAAACCCTTGATACAGAAGTAACTAGAGCAGGGAAAGGCCTGTAACACAAAAAAGTGCGGTATCATGTCGATCAGTAAGGTAATCAGAAACTCGTCAATTCCTTTATTATTTTGTATTCTTATGGTCCATTCAAAGGTTGTCTGATATATATTGCTGGTAGCAATAAGACCGCCATTACCCATAGATTTAAGTTTGTGTATAGGTTATGTTATTTTTGTGTATAATATATGATGTATGAGTTGTAGAGGTCAGATGTAAACTACGAATGTTTACATGCAACCGGTGGGACTCAAATGGGTGGGAACGATTATATTTATTTTACTACCACTATTCAAAGGTCTATGATAAGTATACTAGTTATTGTAAGAACATATATAAGTAATACATTTTGATTACTCTGATTATTGTTCTATCTTCATTTGCTCTTTTTGAATTGTAAATTATGTTTTTGATTTTGTTCATGTATTGCTTGATATATAATTTGATTTGTTTTTGTTCCATTGCAATTTTAATTTTCAATTTATATGTGTAATAACTACTTTTGTATTTCTTATTTTAACCCTTCAGATACCGTCAATTAGAGACACAATAGTAAGACAATAGATGCGCGGCCACCGGTGGTCGCTTGGGGATTCATGAATTAAACAATTTCTTATTTTGTGAATGCTGGTTGACCTGTAATTGGCGACTGCGTAAAACGTAGGCCAATTGTTATCTATACTTCTAAAATACACAGAAGCTGTTGGTTTAATCTTAATAAATAAATAGAATCAATATAAGTGTAAAATTTATAATAATGGTCCAATAATAAGTAAATTGTAGTTTCATTTTAAACTTTATTAATAAATAATTGCACAGCAATCAAGGTGACAAAAAACAACTAAACAACACCAGAACAGCTGTTCTCCTTCCCCTGCAAGTTAGAAACTTGTGAAGTGTCATCCAGAAAGATTAATATTGTTGCCTAGTGGAGGGCTAATACCCTGTCTCTATTCACTTAGGAGGATCCGCTTTGTCCCCTGGACACCTATTCAATGAACGTGCCGCAAAATATATCTTTCTTTATCAATAAATTGGTAAAGTGGGTTGGAATACTTATTTTTGCAAGATGAGCAATATTGTTGGGGAAAGCTGAAAATGGCTTTAGATAAGCTATTTTATTGTATTCTAAAAGAATTCAATAAAGTAGCTGATATATAGACGTTTTATGTGCGTTTTTATTTTTTGTAAATTGATGGAGCAGTTGATTACTTTTTTTGTGATTTCAGAATTTTCCCTTTTTTAAAGTGGAAACCATCCAATGACTTTTCGGGTTGAGTGGGAGAAGTTATTGGATGTTTTTACTGACTAAAACCACACGAGTGTCCTTCAGTTACCCCAATGGGCAATCGGTCGGACACAGGAGAACGCAAACGTTCTAGGACTATGAATTTCCTTTTTAGAAAATTCGCGTGGACCTTTACAGTTTTCTTGGTTAATGGTTAAATATGAAAAATACAACGGGGTCTTTAAGTCAAAAGTGAATAGGTTGCTTCTAGGCAAGCGTGCTCCATCCTCGACCACATCATCGCATACTATAAGATGAGAAAGGGGTCAAACGAAAGAAAGAAACACCTACGTACACACACCTCACCCACCACACCTCACAGCTTAAATTTTGATTAGAATTTTATCAAAGTGACGATCTTAAAATAGCATGTCATCAATTGACTAAAATATCTGCAAATTAGGTATTTGAAAACATTAAAATAATATTCAAGGAGAATTTCAAAACCCATCTTCAGATTGTTTCCAAATTACAAAACGTTATGTCAAGAGCATAAACAATTTCTGTCACTTACAAGCTTCTTAATGACGTACAAGAACTCGGCAAAGGAACTTCGTTGTTATGCCAATGGATTTTCTAAGACTCTTGGCGCAAAAGACAATTTTGTGGCTGATAAGTGTAACCAATTTTGTAAGTTAATTACAAATTAAGTCATACTGTTACATTTAATTATGTTATCCGTCTTTAATATTTCCAGATATTTTAATGACTTAGCAAAGGTCGAACTTCAGTTTTAATTAGCAAAAAGTAATTGCTCTTTCTGTTAATTACGGCGTTTTTGTGAAAAGTGTTAATAAGTTTGTGGCTCAGGCTCTGGCTATAGACATATTGGTACTAGGGTATTATAAGTTAAGAGTTAGTCGCAATAGTATTCGGAGATTTGTTTGATTGAAAACGTTTGAATAATTGCCTTTTTGTCTGAGTAGTAATTCAAATTGTATACAATTTTTTTTTTAATGTAGATGCTATGGTGACCCAATAGTGATGGCTCTGACATAGTCGATTGAATCCCAGCTAAATGGATTACTTTGTGTAATTTATTTCATCACCACTGCGCAAACCTAATTTCCTAGAACCAAAACATTCGATGACATCTGATATCCAGCAAACCACACTGGGTCCACGTGATGAATTATGGTCCATTCTCTCTTCTAGACAGGCTTGAGTCCCAGCAGTGGGAACATTTTAAGGCTGATAATGCTATTCAACATGTATGAATGGGAAAAATAGGCTGGCTTCGATAAAATTAATACAAGTTCTATAGTATTTTTTTCTTTTTTTACAAAAGAATACAATCAACTTCAAGTTCAAGTAACAAGAGAATATAAACATATATTAGTAATTTTTTACTCTCTACTAATTCAGCAAAACGGTAACATGTTTTTTCAGTTTTTTTACTTCAGAGGCCTTTACCAGACCTAATGCCCTCGAGAGCTTTTTTACTTATGAGAATAACCCTCCATAAATTAGAACATTCTCACGTTCGTAGAGGCCTGGTACATTAGGTATGTACCAGGGCACTATGAATTACATACCTTGTACATACCCAGGTATTCTGTGAATACAGTCACTTGTAAAGCTCACACGTACGTATCTTCACGTACCTTTTATAACCTAGATGCAATCTAGTGTGACTACAGTACTATCTCATATTAATGTGCCAATGGTCTTGTTGAAAGCGGAGCGGTACAATGCAGTATGCATTTTTTTTTGTTTATGTTTGGAGGTATGCGGGACAGAGAGTAAAGTCCCACATACCTCCTTTGAAAAGGGAGGATCCTCCGGCCAGACCGGATGTTATAGTCTGGTGTCTAGTAACTTTGATTGCGCGATGCAGGATTTCGTATTTTCTTTGTAGTTCTTATGTGGCGTCATAGATGTCGCTACATATGTAATACAACAAATGGAGCTGAGAATTTTATTGTAGCGTTGAGTACCTTAGTAAAGTTTGTCAAAAAGGTTGACTTGATACATTTCCTTCAAGATGATACAAACACATTAGAATGTGTACATCCATATTGTAATGGTAAACATAAATGAACTATTTAGAAATATGTAATCTCTATTACTACAACGAAACATTTGAGAGCAGTAGCGGCTGAGTGGTAACGGCCCCGAGTCTCAACGTATGAGTTGTAGATCGCAGGTTCAAACCCAGCTAGGCGCATTACTTTGTGTAATATTTTTATCACCACTGCTCTCAAAACGGTGAAGGAAAATACCGTAAGGAAACCGGAATGTCCTAGAGCCAAAAATTCGAAGACATGTGACATCCACCAACCTGGGCATAACTGGGCCTGCGTGGTGGATTACGTCCCATTCCCTCTCCTGGAGAAAAGGCTTGAGTCCCAGCAGTGGGAACATTAAAGGTTGATTATGCTATGCTAAATACATTCTAAATTGATGAAAAGAATACTCGCTCCACGCTTACAGTATGACTCGATCCCAAGCTCCCTTGTAACATCAGCGATATTTTGGTAGCCGCAATAAATTATGACACGGGAACCATTTCTTCATACTTACGACCTATAAAAGTAACATTTGTACCAGTTATGTGGAACTTAGTTTATTAGAGAACGAGCTTCAGACGGTGGCTTTGCTTGCGTGAAAGTCGAAAATTATCCCAGTAGTTCCGAGTAGGTACCTACCTAATGTACCCGAGTGCTAAGTTTCATCCAATCATTTTATTTAAAAGAGAATTTTTTTTTTTTTGAAGACTGCCTAGGCATAACTGCGGTGTTCTATATGTATTTATTCTACCTCTGTAACAACAAATAGAATAGCAAAATAATAGATGTTTGGTACATCTAAATCCGTTTAGCTATTTGAATCTTACGGAAAAGTATAATTTAGCGTATCTAATATGGCGTATATAATACTCTGCAATATACCTATTTACAAACTAAAAGTTGATGTACCAATATTTAAATAAATCATTGAATATCAAAGCCTCTAATACCTTCACAGAGTAATTACATCGTCGCAGCCAATATAATTATGTGATGCTAATACATAATATGTTTATTATTCCAAGTTAGCTAATAGTTTCAATTATTGTAAATTTCTAAATAATTGTGTCACAGTTGAAACAGAGATATAAGGAAGAAAAATGGAAGGCAGCCTCTTTCCATTTTATTATTATTATATTCTTTATTGTACACCACATAAACAAAAAATACAGGACAAACAGTATTAAAAATAAGTGTCCAATGGGCGGTCTTATCGCACAGGGCAATTTCTTACTGACAACCTTTGGATGGACTGAAAGAAAGGAAAAAGATTTATTTCATTTTTTTGATAACAGTTAAAAGATAGCCCTTTTCAGAGTTGTTTTGCATGATTGCATCAGAAATGATGATATCCGGAGGAGAGCCAAGGTTACCGACACAGCCCGAAGAATAACTGCTGTAAAAAACTTTACACAAAAAAAATACCCGAGTAAAGTCAGTGTTTCTCGATATTGTTTGTTTCTTATTTAACACCGACTTCCGAAATTAAAGGTATTTGATTGCTTTAATTGTTTTTTTAATTTGCAAATCGGTCCATAAACGATGGAGTTCTGAGGTAACAAACATAAAAAATATAAACGAATTGAGAACCTCTTCCTTTTTTTGGAACTCGGTTAAAACAACCTATGTAACATGAACCGGGAAAAAAATCTTGAAATCCAAAAGGAAAGCAGTAAATAGAAATATCTTTGCTAGAGAAATCCAGCGTGAAATGATACATCCCCTAGTTACGCCTTCTAATTAATCTTATGATTTGTTTTTCCTTGTAATAATTCATTTTCATTCGTAACTTACTTCTTATTGGCAGTAACTTTCATGTTTATTGGGCTTATTGAGGCAATATTTACATTATATATTGCGAAGTCTTTATTGCCGAGTATATCTACTAAATGGTGTAAAGCTAGAACTGTGTAACATGCCTGATTTGTACGTAGAACGACGTCGCGTGGCTTCGATCAAGTGTAGCTTTACAAGTCTAGTTTCCTAGAAAATATATGAAGGCCGACATGCCCAGATCAGTGTGTATGACATGCACACGTGTGCGCAATGTAGATCTAGCTTTAGGGTTTTGTTTGTCTGTAGATACTTTTATTGAAAAAAAAAACCTGAGAATTCCGCGTGAAAAAAAAACTTTTTGAAATTGTGACCAAATGACATTGTGCTGTTTTTGGATTTTGATGTGGACGAAGTCTCGGATACCAGCTAGTGTTTAATATATCCATATTTTTATCTAACTCAAAAAAAGAAGAAGTTGTTAAGTAGGTGTTTTTAGAGTTCCGTGCCTCAACAAGAAAAACGGTATTGTCAAAGGATCACTTTGTTTTCAGTCTGTCCGAGAAGAAGTTCTAGTCACTAGTCAGTCAGATCTTTTACTAAACTAATACCTCGTTGTATTAGTTTAGTAAAAGATCGGACTGAACTGACTGAAAATTACGAATCTTGACTGCTTTGAAATAATGAAGATAATATAAAAGCTATTCCGAAGAAATAAACATTTTAATAAAAACCCAGTAACGACCAGTCTTCCCATCACGAGTTTAAAAATAGAAATAAGAATAAAACAGCCGTATAATAAAACCGTGCTTTTCAACTTTTAATTAAAAGATCTTGCCAAAT
This sequence comes from Mythimna lalbum, assembly GCA_949319445.1. NCBI lineage: Eukaryota > Metazoa > Arthropoda > Insecta > Lepidoptera > Noctuidae > Mythimna > Mythimna lalbum. The sequence goes on from OX439364.1 coordinate 15,610,573, forward strand.
GCGTCAATAAAAAGAACAAAGTCCTCAATGTTTGATTGATGTTATGTTGGAACATGGGCCTGATAAATGACGCTGTGAAACATTTTAAAACAGAGCTAAAATCAATATTGAAAGGGTTTTATATTGATTATAAACTTTTTACTGATATTGATTGAAAATAGGGTGTTGGATATGGTGATTGGAATCGGTATTAAAGGTCTGGTAGTGGAATATGAAGTATCTCGTAACAAGTTTATTAGAGAGCTTGTTAATGTATGTATTAAAATTCTTTCCCTTATCGCTCATCCCTTTAAAACAATATTTATGCAAAAAAAACAAAACAATTTTCATGAAAACTACGTATTCACATACAAAAATAAAAATATGTAGATCATGGAACCCCAAGAAAAGCAACCGCAAGGAAATAAAAACATTGTCAAAATATGAATATCGTGTTTCTTTTTTACATCACAAAGTGAAACCGATCAAAGGTTATATAATATAGAAGCAGGCACTGACTTGGCCGAGTTCTTCCGCGCATTAAGCAATCGATACTCGTTTCCACAACATAGATTCTAGAGATAGGTTGTTTATGAAAATGGTAGTACCTTCCTTACTTTTAGACGAGTTAGTCTCTATTATCTGGGAGTAATTTAGGCCATCTTAAATTTGTATAATAGTAGGTTAATAAAAACAGAGAACCAATCTATTTTTTTTTGTATTATCGGGAGTGTTTGATTAGGTATCCTTACATGAATTTGTGTAAATAAACTAATAATTTTCTTTGCAAAAGTTTGTAGAATTAATTCAATAATAGGATAAACATAATAAATAAATAAAAAGGGTCATAAGTAAACTTTATAAGCACATTTCTAAATAATATAAGTTAAATATGAAAAGTGTCCCTCAAGGGAATACCTTCGGACCTTACCTTTTTACAACCATAAACCTTTTCCTCTGAAATATTTATTGGCATTTTATTCTAAGTAGATTTCGAACAAATAAACTAACCCGTAGAGTGGATTCTTCTACTCTATTGGTTAGTTACGTACAGAAAGAAACCAATAACGGCACTTTAAAAGCTATGAAAGTGGAAACCACTTTGAAGCCAAATAAAATATTGAAGTTAGAAATGGGAAAGTAGAAGATCCAAAAATAAAAATAGACACAATTCCATCCAATATGGACGGTATCGGTTCATGTTTTCTGGATACAACGGGCCTCAAGTGTTTACTATCATGATTGGCACTTTGCTATTGTAGTCGAAGTTGCGAGCACTATTCCTGGCAACTTTAAATATTTAATGAGGACGTATCGAGAAGGCTTTTCTCCATGAAAAATAAGACAATACTGCTTTGAAAATGCAGTATTTGTACCTTTATATAAAGTTACTGATTTGATATTTTTCATCAACTTTATAAGAAGAATATTTTCAATACGCCCGAGAGATTTATGATTATATTTGCAAATTGTCAACCGATTAAGATTTTTAATTTTATTATTTGGAAAATATATTTTGAAAGCATTTAGTGAAGACTTTACATTCATTTTAACTTTGAATGTAGACATGCAACTCTTCAGTATTATGATCTTTAGTTTTAGTTATAGAGTACAATAAACAAAAAGTGAAACGAGAACATACAAAAAAATTACACGACTTCCAATAAAAATTACAAAATAACTTTAATTTTACAAGTCAGTATTGAAAATGTGTCATAAACTAGAAATACACAAAGTTTTCTTATACATCCTACTTTGTTAAATTCAATGTAACATAGAGCAAGCATCCTTCCATCGACCAGCCACAAAACTGAACTTCGGGCTGGAACTATGAAATCTGTTTGTTCTTTTCTTTTTAAACCTATTGTTTATTTTACTGAATACAGTTATTTTTGGAAGCTATTAAAACAAAACACAAACAAACAATACCGGACTTGCTTTGTTATAATTTTATCACAAAATATAACAGTCGAAACACAAAAGTTTCCATTACCCCGTCATACATGAAAATGTGGAAATTTTCCACACTTACAACGACTACAAAACGGTTGATTACGTCTTTTAGAATGAATCGGTAAAGTCGTTTACAACTTTCCGCGCACATTGGTACCACAGAATAAAGAAATCAGAAGCCTATATTTTAAAAAGAACATATTTTTATATTGTTGATTGATCTCACCACCATCATGGTAAGTGATGATGTGGTCGTGATTCACTCTTGACTTAAAATCTCCTAGGTTGTAGGTATCAGAAAACACAGACTCCAGCAGAGAGTAAAACCACCGCTCAGTAGTCCGGATGGCCCGGTGACCATGTATTTGTGCGAACCACCAGGTAACATAACAAGCTTATAATACAAATAGTTTAATCAGAATAAGGAGCAGAATCAATTAAACCACTTTTTAATATAGGTAACATTTTTCAAAAAAATCTTCATTGAAAATGTCGCCCTGTCTATTTATGAATAGATCAAGCCATCACGTGCGCAAAACCACCGAAATAGGTAAACAAACACAAATGGTTGTATGGCAATAAAATTTTCTCATACACTGGATAGTAAAAGTTCTTATTTGAAAGCAGATATGAATTTTAAACAAAGTGAAACTGCACGTAAAACTTTTAATTTTTTTTAAATGTTTTTTTCCCACATAGTTAGGTCAATCGAATTAAAAATCATTTGGAGTGTCTGAGGTTTTGCGCATTTAACGTTACACGTTGTATAATATCTTTGTAATTTTTCATGATACATTCATGAAATTTTGTACATAAATTCTTTACACAAAAATACTAGACTAGTTTTTCAGGTTTTGCATGTATTAAAACTAATATTCTTATAAACTAGTATCGAAGGCAAGTAAATAGGTATAACATTACAAACCACGTGTTAGAGTTGAGAACGAGAGACCTAATCCAATATTAGGTCACGTGTCTTATTACCTAGACAATGGAACAAATAGAAAACAAGAAAAACTAACTTTGTGCGTAACGAATACCTACAACGAGAGTTAATAACGTAATTAGTTTCTTTCGTTATTTTAGTCAGAAATAAAAGTGAAAATAAATGTAATATTTTTTTGGCAATATGGTACCTACTATGAGATGGACTATCGATTGATTTTATTCGAGTAGCGCGTCTCAATCGAATTTGAAGGATTTCGAAATCAATACGAGTTACTACTTAAAATTACTACTTCATGAGAAGACATGTATCTTTCCCGCTATTTGAAAATAGCTTCAACATTTTTATAGCTTTATATTGAAGCGTTTCTCGAAAGGTATGTATTTTTGTTTCATTTTTAAATCGGCTAATACGAAACCCTACCCTTCTGTCTGTCTGTCCATTTAACCGTCTGTCCATCTGTCTGTTGCAGATTTGGTCCTTCAGTACATATGTATTTCGTGACGTTATTTACAAAGAAAAACAGCTTGCCTTCATGTCGAAAACAAAACTTTTCATTGTATCAGTAGAATAATTTTGTCTTACAAAATATCATTCTTGCTCCCGTCTTGTTTTGATTAATAGGCCTCATCTTTGTGTGTTTTTGTTAGATATTATGAAAACAGCTGAAGATATTTTATTGGAACAAAATCTGTAGGAATATGTTTATTTTTTACCAGCTTTTGCTCGCGGCTCCGCCCCCATACATAAAAGCTGTTTTATTTCTGAGGCATCTTCGCTTCTTCAATGTTTGATAAAGGTAAACAATTGTTTGAGTTTGTCTTACAGCAGATTGTAAGTTTTTCTGTACTAGGCGATGTGACCACTAAGTGACAAAGCCATTTAATGAAATAAAAAAAAATCTGAGGCTCATAGGCTATAAGCCTAGGTCACTCAGGAATAAATCAGTTTTTTATCGTTGTAAATTTGTTTTGAATTTATTTTGTTTGATTACCTCCTACAGACAAAAAACATAAAAACAACCTTTACCTTTTTAAAATATTGGTGTAGATTTAGGAATATCGTTATATTGCAAAACTTAGTTTTGTACTTTATTGAGATAGTGTAAACTAGCTTCTGAATGTGGGATCCGTTCCAAATTAGAGCTGGAGAAGTCATTGGATGATTTACCTAAAAAAAAAACAGTTTGCAAGACAACTTCATACTATGCTCATCAAGTAAATTGATATTGGTAAGAAAAGTCATCATAATGATTCTAATAAGCAAAGCATCCTGTAAATATTTTGACTACGGCACGAGGTAAACAAAACTTTACTATAACTACTACCAAACTTATATTAATCCACGTGATTGATGTAATATATCTACCTATCTGAAAATAATCGGTGAAATGCGAGTCAGACTCGCGCATCAAGGGTTCAGTACTACACATATTATGTAAGTAGTTCGATTCTAGAATCGGGTCTTGAAGATTTATTATTTTGTGACGTGATATTTTGTGACGTAACTACGTCTTGACAGTTTTCAAACTTTTTCATTTTCTTGTGCTCATCGATCTTTCTTTATAACACATTTGAAGATTCTAGAGATTTCCTTGCGAATGTCTAAATATGCTCCATAAACGGAACTAAAACATTCTTATCTTTAGATTGCGTTGACTTAAAGTTTTTATATTGCTCTAAAGAGTAGCAAACTTGAATATTTGATAGATACTAAGTTTCGCCCGCGTATATAAAGCAAATTAATTCTACTTCCTACGCTCAATCCAATGTGTTCCTAAAACATTTTGTGCGCGTGGCAACATAATATTGTATTACAAACTACTAGCTTTTGCCCGCAGCTTCACCCGCGTACTTATACTCGTAATATAGCCTATGTCACTAAAGAATACAGCGGCTTTCTATCGGTGAAAATGTTTTAGTAATCGGACGGATTTCAGAGATCCTCCTACAAACAAAAAACAAGCTTTACCTATCTATTCTTATAATAAACTAGCTTTTGCCCGCGCGGCTTCGCTCCCGCTCGTCTCTACTCCACACTACTATACGCAACTCTACCCTACTCTACCCTACTCTACCCTACTCTACCCTACTCTACCCTACTCTACCCTACTCTACCCTACTCTACCCTACTCTACCCTACTCTACCCTACTCTACCCTACTCTACCCTACTCTACCCTACTCTACCCTACTCTACCCTACTCTACCCTACTCTACCCTACTCTACCCTACTCTACCCTACTCTACCCTACTCTACCCTACTCTACCCTACTCTACCCTACTCTACCCTACTCTACCCTACTCTACCCTACTCTACCCTACTCTACCCTACTCTACCCTACTCTACCCTACTCTACCCTACTCTACCCTACTCTACCCTACTCTACCCTACTCTACCCTACTCTACCCTACTCTACCCTACTCTACCCTACTCTACCCTACTCTACCCTACTCTACCCTACTCTACCCTACTCTACCCTACTCTACCCTACTCTACCCTACTCTACCCTACTCTACCCTACTCTACCCTACTCTACCCTACTCTACCCTACTCTACCCTACTCTACCCTACTCTACCCTACTCTACCCTACTCTACCCTACTCTACCCTACTCTACCCTACTCTACCCTACTCTACCCTACTCTACCCTACTCTACCCTACTCTACCCTACTCTACCCTACTCTACCCTACTCTACCCTACTCTACCCTACTCTACCCTAATCCACCCTACTCTACCCTACTCTACCCTACTCTACCCTACTCTACCCTACTCTACCCTACTACTCTACCCTACTCTACCCTACTCTACCCTACTCTACCCTACTGTACCCTACTCTACCCTACTCTACCCTAATTTACCCTACTCTACCCTACTCTACCCTAATCCACCCTACTCTACCCTACTCTACTCTACCCTACACTACCCTAATTTTTTTTTTCCATAAGAACCTTCTCCTCACAATAACAATCACAACAAAAAAAAAAACAGCCAAATCGGTCAAGCCGTTTTCATGCCATGCCGTGACAACGGAAAACGGGGCTCATTTTTCTATATATAGAAGATAAGTAGAAGTGAAAATTCTGTACATTGAAAATATAAAAAAAATAAATGGCAGGGGGTGTTACGAGACCGACACGGAACCCAAAAAATGTGATTAAAATTTTTTTTTGTCTGTCTCTATGTTGAAATGTCGGGAAAAAATTAGCCGAAAGGGGAACGAAGTCACCCCGAATTTAACGAGAGCGAAGTCGCGGGCAAAAGCTAGTTGATAATATTAGTGTAGATAGTGTAGATTAATTTCAGTTTAATACCAACCTAACTCATAAGGTTTCCGTTTATGCCGACAGAGGTCTGGAACCCTAAAAAGAGAAAACTTCGCAAGTCTTGGCAGCTCGTCCAATAAAATATGGTTGCAATAAATAATCTACCCTCACGCCAAGATCATTTCCGATATTACGCTATTGAAAAATTCTGAGACTTGCATTGACGTAACATAATATGTTTTGTGCGTAACTTAGGACCTTTTAAAATTTTGTGTGAGTAGGGCGAGGTTCCCGGGTGTAAAGAATGGTCGGTTCTAGTATGATGGCTTATATCATGATGATGTAAAGGATACCTATTGGAGACTTGAAGCGTTTTGCCTTTCAATACTTTTGTATTCTGTAAGGCTTTGATAGGTATCATATACAAAGCATCACCCTTGAATTACCTATACACCGCTAAATTTTGATCGTTTTAATCCGGTGGAGAGTCGATCCGATACATGTAACACTATTGATTTGTAACGATAAAATTAAAAAATAAAGTACCTTTCTTAAACTCGTATTAATTTACGCATGTACGAAATTAATTTCTTTAAGAAAACGTTAGCTGAGCGAGTCCAATGACCTGTAGGTAGTTAGTACGCAACGCCGATTACTACAATATCAGATTTCACATCATACTAATAAAATAAACGCTTTTGGGTGTACGTTTTTTACTCTTCACATTTAAATTGCTAAATGGCATATACCATGTGCCTGGAATAGCACATATCATTTTTTAATCCAGGAGATTTTTCCCTTGGGATAATTTTGAACTTACAGGCGAGTGGACCCACTGCCAAAGGCTAGTAATATTATAAAGTTTTGTATGTATTTGTAACTTCTTCACACTCAGACGCGATCGGATTTAGATATTTGATTTACACGTGTAAATCATATCCTAGAATAGCACATACTATATGTTTTATATTCTAATTTATGTTTTTTTTTTTAAGAAGAACTCTCTGGATGTACTGTTTCGATTGGGATTTTTACACCAACAGAAAGCTGCTTTATTTCTGAGTGACATAAGCTATATTTCATGTATGAGCGAAGCCGCGGGCGTAAGCTGGTATTTATATTAAAAGTTAAGTCCTGAGTCATTCACTGTCCTATCAATGCTGAGCCTAAACCCTTAGACCATTGAAATTTCACAGATGAGGTTTCTTTTATGATTTATACTAAGAATAAGAAAGGATTTTCTAAAATTCATCCTATAAGGAGATGAAATGGGGTTTCAAAGTTTGTATGGAAAAGCCTACTTTCATTTTGTATTGTTACTTCATAAGTTTTCTAATGTCTTTAACGAATGTAATTGGCCTTTGGCCGCGTTATGTTAAAGTAAAATAAATAAATAAATAAAAATGCAGACAAAACCGCTAGCAGAAGTTAATTTAATCAGAATCAGAATTATTTATGTGTGTGTGTGAGGTGTTACAGGTAGGTGATCTTCCTCCATGTTTTGCCCAATTAACATTGACCGATTTCATTTCAATAATAATAATAATAAAGAAAGCGGTACTCCTGGACACGGCTCGTATAGTCAGGAGGTTCCTTTCTCTGGAGCCCTGACCGCCGGTAGCTTGGACCCTGTTCCCGATACCGGTGGGACACTATTTTTTATATTTTTAAATGTTTTTTATTTTTTATTTAAATATTTAAAAATATAATTTATATGTTTATATAGTAAATAAAGAGAATAATAATAATATTCCATATCTATCACACAACGCCGCCTAGTCCCAAACTAAGCAGAGCTTGTGTTATGAGTACGAGACAATTGATAAACATACTTATATGTTTCCAAATACATACATGCCATACCTATAAATAAATTACACCCAGATACAGAACAAAAGATCGTGCTCATCACACAGACATTTTTCCTTTATGGGAATTGAACCCACGACTTCCGGCATAAAACCAGTAACCGATAGACCAACAGGCCATCATAGAATGAGTGACTTTGAACGCGACCAAATTGTCAGCTATGCATTTATAGTGAGTGGTTGCCGCCGTGACCACACTGACGGTGCGAAGCCATGTTGATTAAAGTGCGGTGGGTTGATTGTGTGCCTATGTAGATAGACCAAATGCTTCGGGATGCGAATTTTCAGAAAAGTTGAAAATCACCAGCAATATAATCTCTTGTTGCTCTGACGTACGGCGTGTATCCAACCTTATGGGTCAAACTCACGCACAAGCTTCACCGCAGTTTTGTCTGCGCAGACCGGTTTGTTTATGGAAAACCGTGTAAAACTTTATGAGTTTTACCAAGCCCATCAATAATACCTACAACGCGCCAACGGTTTTTTTTAAGGTGGGATATCATCCAATGACATCCTTCGCCCTTGGACGCAGTGGGCGTGTCAAACTGTTTCTGGCTAAAACCCTTTCCTGTTCCTTTTTTGCTTATGGCTTCGGGGTTCTCTTTCACACAACTAAAGTCTGCTGGGCCCTACAATTACGCGTCATCCGTAACGCTATATTTACGATCGCTCCGTTTTCCAATTCATTAATGTCTTCGAGCCTTGATAAACGAAGCTATAGGAAAAGTCAAGCTTAATGGTGGCTCAAAAAATTCTGCGCAACAAGGAGTGAACTTCGCAGCATGAAGGTTGTATCAACCTATAATAGTATCGTCGAGGCGGAGTGGTTCCAGGAGGCCATGTCGCAAATCTGCGACGCGGCAATGCCCCGAGTCCCTCCAGGTCGTGCTAAGCGCCGCGTGTACTGGTGGTCGCCGGAGATCGGCGCACTGCGCAACGCGTGCAACCACGCGCGCCGCCGGTACGACAGACACTGCAGGCGCCGCAACCGCCAGCCGGATGCGGAGGTCAGAGAGGCGGAGCTGTATGAGGGGTACAGAGAGGCAAAGCGCACCCTCCGAACGGAGATAAGGCGGGCCAAACTCGAGGCCCGCAACGTGTGGCTGGGGTCTCTGAACGCGGATCCATGGGGGCGCCCGTACAAATTGGTACGGGACAAGCTACGCCCCTGGGCTCCACCGCTGACTCAGAGTCTCCGGCCCCAACTCGTGGAGGGTGTGGTAACCACTCTGTTCCCTGAGCGAGGGGAACACTCCCCCCCGCCCATGGCTCCGCCCCCGCCAGCAGTGTCTGACGCGGACCACAACAGCGACGACGACGACAACGCTCCAGAGGTGACCGAGGTAGAGGTGAGAGTGGCGGTGCGAAGGCTGAGTGCCAAGAACACCGCCCCAGGACCCGACGGCTTGCCAGGGAAAGCCTGGGTCCTGGCCATGGAGGCTCTCGGGCCTCGACTAAGAGGGCTCTTCAGCGCATGTATGGAGAGGGGCCAGTTTCCACTTCGCTGGAAGATGGGGAAACTGGTCCTCATCGCGAAGCCAGGGCGCCCTGCGGACTCTCCGTCCGCGTACCGGCCCATTGTGCTGCTCGACGAGGTGGGCAAGCTCTTTGAAAGAGTCATTGCAAACCGCCTCGTCGCGCGGCTAACACGGGTGGGGCCGGACTTGTCGGACGGACAGTTCGGTTTTCGCAGGGCGCGCTCTACGGTGGACGCCATCATGCGCGTGCGAGCCCTCACGACAGGGGTTGCGGTGTCCCGGGGCAGGAGCGTCGTGGCAGTGTCCTTGGACATTGCTAACGCGTTCAACTCCCTGCCCTGGAGTACGATCCGGAGGGCAATCCCGTACCACCGGGTGCCCGAATACCTCTGTCGAGTGGTCGAGGCTTACCTGTCGGACAGGTCAATTATCTACCCCGGTCACCAGGGAGACTGGAAACGTCGAGAGATGTCGTGCGGTGTTCCGCAGGGGTCGGTTCTAGGCCCACCCTTGTGGAACATCGGCTACGACTACGTGCTGCGTGGTGACCTCTCTGACGGGGTCAGCGTGGTCTGCTACGCAGACGACACGCTGGTTCTAGCGCAGGGAGAGTCGCACCAGGCGGCGGTCGCTCTAGCGACACGTGGGGTTGCGATAGTCGTTGGTAGGATCCAGGAGTTGGGACTCGAGGTGGCGCTGCACAAATCCGAGGCCATGTTTTTCCACGGTCCTCGGAATGCGCCACCATCAGACTCCCAACTTACGGTAGGAGGAGTTCGCATCGGCGTCGGGTCGACGATGAAGTACCTGGGACTCGTTCTCGACAGCCGATGGAATTTCGGAGAACACTTCCGACGTTTGGCTCCCAAACTCAACCGGGCCGGGGCTGCTCTCAAGCGGCTCCTGCCCAACCTTGGGGGTCCAGACGCCTCCTGCCGGAGGCTCTACGCGGGGATCGTTCGGTCCATGGCCCTCTACGGGGCGCCGGTGTGGGCGCCGTCGCTGGCAAAGCGACCGGCGTCCATACTGAACGCCTGCCAGAGGGTCATGGCAATACGGATGGTGCGGGGTTACCGCACGATCTCCCGCGAAGCGGCGAGCCTTCTGGCTGGCCTACCACCGTGGGATCTGGAGGCAACAGTCCTTGCACACATGCACGATAAGCGCGTGGAGATGCAACGCCGGGGCGAAAGTCCACTACCGCGACAGGTCGAGGTATGGCGGACAGAGCTCCGGCGGGATCTCACGGCGAAATGGCGTCAGCGACTGTCGCAACCCAGTGCTGGGCACGCCACAATTATGGCGGTAAGTCCCCTCTTTGAGGCGTGGCTGGAAAGACCTCACGGCGTCCTTACCTTCCGCATGACGCAGGTCCTCACCGGACATGGCAAGTTCGGGAGGTTCCTGCATCGGATTCGAGCGGAAGAGATGCCCGGGTGCCGCCACTGTGCGGAACGCCCGGAGGACACGGTGGAGCACACAGTTGAGGTGTGCCCTGCTTGGGCGGAGCAACGCCGTGCCCTTGTGGGGGTGATCGGCGGCGGAGACCTCTCGCGCCGGGCCTTGGTTCAGGCCATGGTCCGGAGCGAGGAGGAATGGCAGGCGGTCGCCTCCTTCTGCGAAGCAGTAATGCTAGCAAAGGAGGAGGCAGACCGCATCAGGCAACGGCGCCCCCGCCGCCGCCGCCGGGATTCCGATCCCGATTTCCGGCCACCGTAGACGCGGGCTCGCGGACGGCGAGCCATGGGTAGCTCGCTGTCTGATCGTCCGGTAACTGTCCGGACCGAGCCAAGGCGTCGACGGCGCGCACTGTTCCCGCGCGCCTCAAGGAGTTGTCAGCAACAGGAGGGGCCCATCTGGGTCGAAGCCTACCGGGGTCGGGGTTATCCGAAAGGAAACTAGAGCCCCGGTATGAAGGCTAGAAGGAACGGCGCGGGGTTTTTAGTCAGTAAGACTCTGACACTGTCTCCCGCTCCACCCAAGAGCGGGTTTCGTCAATGATGATTTTCCCCATCGAGAGAAAAAAAAAAAAAAAAAAAAACCTATAATAGTATCGACCCGCTAATCTTCTCCAGGAACTAATTACCAGCAGCACTTGCTCGACATGGAGGATACGTTTGCACTAAACCTAGACTCCGCTGTAATTGACACTCAAAAGTTATGCGTTTCCTAATTGCTATGTGATGCATCAAACTTTGGTAGCAGTTTATCATGAGCAGTTAAAGGTGATAGTTAGGGATCTTGCGTTGATTAAGAATTAGGCTACCTTGCTTTAAAACTTTTTATTACTTAGGCAATCATTAAACTAACTTCTCGAACTCTGGGTGGAGCGAGAGGGAGTGTTAGACTGTCACTGACTAAAACCTGCAGTATTCCTTTAGTTGCTCTTTTTGCGAGGGCTATGGTTACTCTTTCGATCAACTTGCAGAACTTGCAGGCATCGGCCCTTACTGGCCCTGTAAATTTTTCTGACATCTCTTTGAGGTGCGTATCAACTCGAGCTTGGTCTTTGCCGGACGGCCCAGCGTCAAGCTATGCATGGCTAGACATCCGTAAGCCCACGCCATTGGTGGCCAGAAAACATCCTGCGACTCTCGGTGCCTAGAGTGTGTCCGGTGGGGCTCAGGGTGTGAGGCTGGTCTCCTCACGGATTCGTTCTGCTCCTTTGTTCGCATTACTGCTTTGCAGAAGTATATGGCCATCTCCTATTTCGTATCACTTCATACCATGACCAGGGCTGGAAGCGAAAGATGCCCATCGTTACAACGCCACATGCTTTAAGTAATCAATCGTACGACTGCAATCCTACCTGATAGTCAGCAGTGCTGTAATCGTTGATGGTGAGATGCACTAGTTTATTAGGAGCCTATTCACTCTAGCCTTGAAGACATCGTACGGAAAAACTGCAGCTGGTAAATTGTTCCAATCATTCGATCTACGCGGTATAAATGACGAGGCAAAATGCTTAATCCAGGCCGTGGAGGTGTTCACAATGTAAGGGTGGATATTCACTGTATATCGGGTTGTCCAATGGTTGGAAAGGTGATCGTTGAATCATGGAATGCACTCCCGCGCATACTTTCCAAACTGCGTCTTGTAAAATACCGAAAGGCTGGCTTGTGCTCCAGTCTTTGTAGGTTGAACTTTGCCAAATTTGGATCACCAGTTAGCCTTTTCACACGTCTTTCCACTGGGTAATTTGCTTTTATTTTTTTTATGGTGGGAACGTCATCTAATAATGACAACACCCGTTCTTGGGCGGAGCGGGAGATAGTGTCAGACTGTTACTGACTAAAAACCCACCCCGTTCCGTCAAGCCTTTTTACCGGGGCTCGAGCTATCTTTCGAAACTAACCCTGGCCCCAGTAGGCTTCGACCCAGCTGAGCCCCTGCTGTTGTTGGAAATTCCTTGAGGCGCGCGGGAACAGTGCGCGCCGTCGACAACTTGGACTCGGTCCGGACAGTTACCGGACGGTCGGACAGCGAGCTACCCATGGCTCGCCGTCCGCAAGCCCGCGCCTATGGTGTTCTACTGGGTAATGAATTCAATGGAAAGGCGTGTGCAAATAAATAAAATAAGCTTCCCATCTAAGCGCGAAGCTATCTAATCGTCCTGATATATAAATACCGTACCGATTCCAGAGCGGCCTATATTCAGTCACAGTGACCGTAACCGCTTGGCCGTGAGGGCCGTGTCGTAATCAATACGAAGGATTGTGTCAGCTATATTTATATGGCGTGTGTCCATTGTCGCGAGATAATTGATGTCTATGGGGGGTTGCATTGATTAAAAAAATAGATGACTGAGAGTGATTTTTTTTGTTGAGGTAATAAATCATTCAATGATTTTTCCACTCTTCCGAGTGAGAGTAGACAGACTTTTAATAACTATACAAAAAAGATATTTATTACATTAAGTTGGATCCCACCATACTATTTACAACTACGGTACACGGACATTGGAAAATTCTCGTAAAACTCTGGCACCTAATGTAAGATTTAAAATGTGTTTAGGGTTCCAGCGTCCTCACCTATCTTTTGAACATAACATAACATTAACCACAATGACGAGTACCAGTATATTTATAATATTTATAAACCTATGTCCTTCAGAAGTTCCCCGCGGCTCTAGTGTGACAGCCCTGTCACATGACTGACAGTGGAAAACAAAAAAAAGTGTCACATATTATACGTATAAGCAAAAAGCGTAGAGGATATGGCTCAAAGGTAAAAAACAAACGTCAGACTGCATCAGTCTATAAATTCATTTTTGATACTTCTACAGGCCGTTAGTCGTTGGGGCCGAAAGGCTCTGGAATGAGACCGCGTACTGGTAGACCGATGACCTGGTGAAGGTTGCGGGAAACTAATGGATGCGAGACGCACAGGGACGTTCGTTGTAGCGACGCTTGGGGAGACCTATGCCCAACAGTGGACGCATATCGGCTGAAATGATGATGATGACTTCTACAGGTCTTTAAAAGATTGCTTTTTGCAATAAGATTATCTATTGAATTTCGGAATTATTTTAATGCGTCACCGGGGCCTAAAACTGGCATCCATTGATCACAAGTTATTCCATTGACTGTTGCCATTTCATCCATCCTGTGTTTATCCGATGGGTTACGTTTCAGTCTACCTCGCCATCCCCTTGGATAAGCGATCTAAAGTTCTGAAAATTGAAGCAACTTGGTATGGGGTTTCAGCGAGAGCTAAAGGCACAGGACTAGATAGACCGCTGAATAAAACGGAATATGAATGTAGTTACCTTTACCCGTCTTTACAAACAGGGTAATGTTTTTCACGTGTATATGGGAGATTTTAATACCCTCGTAGCGTCCTAACAGATGGATGGATTTTTACTATCAGATATGGCAAGCTATACTTTTTCTGTGAAAATAAACGTAGGTATACGATGTACGTACATAACTATGAACAAAGTACGACTGTACATACAAATGTAATGTTATGTACGAGTGAAGCGAACTGTACTAATCCAATTGTACATTTCTTAAGGTTTCAAGACAATGTTGGGTGATCATTCAATACGTATTTGCGTTTTTATTTTTATTATTGACTAGCTTTTGCCCGCGCGGCTTCGCTCCCGCTCTTCCCTACTCTACCCTACTCTACCCTACTCTACCCTACTCTACCCTACTCTACCCTACTCTACCCTACTCTACCCTACTCTACCCTACTCTACCCTACTCTACCCTACTCTACCCTACTCTACCCTACTCTACCCTACTCTACCCTACTCTACCCTACTCTACCCTACTCTACCCTACTCTACCCTACTCTACCCTACTCTACCCTACTCTACCCTACTCTACCCTACTCTACCCTACTCTACCCTACTCTACCCTACTCTACCCTACTCTACCCTACTCTACCCTACTCTACCCTACTCTACCCTACTCTACCCTACACTACCCTACCCTACTCTACTCTACCCTACTCTACCCTACTCTACCCTACTCTACCCTACTCTACCCTACTCTACCCTACTCTACCCTACTCTACCCTACTCTACCGTATCCTATGTCCCATCTGGCTCTAAGCTACCTACCCACCAATTTTCAGCCATTTCTGTACAGCCATTCTTGAGTTATAAGTGTTGTAACAAACACGACTTTCTTTTATTTATATAGAAGATAGGCTCGCACGTGGCCAATATATCACATGGTAGTAAGCGATGATGGAGTTTCTTGCCGGTTATTCTCCATAGGAAACGACCAATTTGGAACCGTGCACTAGCTTCTGACGTTTTATAAGTGCCCATGTGAAATAAAATATTTTGACTTTGACTTGACTTTGATTTTGATGTGGTCGACAATGGATCACGCTTACTTATAAATTATCTAATTACCAATAACTTTTAGCCAAGGTTATAGGAAAACCGATCTTTTAGATCATCAAAGTACACACAACACAACCCATGATGGGTTGTGTTGTGTGTTATGGTGTGATGGTATGTGTGTGTGTGTTGTATGTTATTATTTTACAAAGTATTGTTTCGCCCGATTTACAAAATAACTTTTTGTTACTGGCCGAACCCTCTTTTGAACTTTTTTGTTTGCCAAATGATTTATCTGCCAGATAACAAAAGTATCTGTCATAATTTAAATTGGCATAACGAAATTCAGCATAATAATCATTACGCATAATATTATTAGACATTAATATTTTGCCATAATGCTTGTTGTCACAAATACTGTTCCTTCACATTTTTCATAGCCTTTTTATCTTTCTTAGTTTCTCTAGGACATTACTGACTCCCGGTGCTTTGCAAAGGACGTAAAGCCGTTATAACCCTTAACCGTTGCATTATGTTGAAGTATTGTTATGCAGCAGTATTATTATGCTAATAAAATTTATGCGAAAACGTTATGTCAAACTATATTATGCCTTAAAATTTTATGTCAACAGGGGATTACCCCCTAAAAGAATACCAGAGCTGTGTTATTTATCGTTTTAAATATCGCAGTTTATGCTGAGTTAGACACCTTTTTGGTCTCGCACAGAATTTCATTTACTTTTCTCATAATGTCTATTTCAATTATACGATTATGTCTGGCACGAATAAACATTTTTCTTTCTTTCTTTCTTTTAGAGTCATGAATATTAGTGATTAATGACTAAAAATTCATGTAGGTATTTTCTGTAACGTAAATACTGTCAAAATCAGCTTTTAATGAAAATCATTTTTCCATAGCAAGCTTTTATAGCTTGGTATACATATATAATTAATACTCGTCATGACGTATCATACGAGCCCAAAATCGATGGGGTTGTGTCGTTTAACTACCAAATTCCTATAGCCACCTTCCAGTTCTATCATCAGATTAGCTCCATGTCATAATAATTTTACATTGTCATCTGATTTATACATGCATGCAAAATTTCAGTTCAATCGGTAACCGGGAAGTGGGTCTTTAATTTGCAAAATTTGATTGCAGAAAAATATCGAGACAGGTAATATAATATAATAATATTCCATAAATATCACACAACGCCGTCTAGTCCCAAGCTAAGCAGAGCTTGTTATGGGTACTAGACAGCTGATAAACATACTTATATATATTTCTAAATAAATACATATTATAGATAAATGACACCCAGACACAGAACCAATGATTAGGTGAAACTAAATAAAAGCTTGTAATGTAATAAAGAGCAATATACATGTTTTCAAAACAAATGCAGCTTGCACTTTTAGAGACTAGAGCAAACGAGAACTTTGTTACTTATTCAAATCCTTTGTAGCTCTAATAAACAAGTAAATAGCTAACTAGGGAACCAGAACTACTACCTACTAATTCTACCCCAACTACAGCGAATTCCCAGCCGTATTGGTTTTAACCCAATTCCTCATCAATTGTTAAGCAAATGCATGCTCAGACGAACCAAAGCAGGTTTTAATTAATTCAAGCGTTTTCTCCAATGCAATTTATTTTGAACTAAGCTCCATTGAGAATGAACTGTCAGTTTGGCTTGATCCAGTTTCATGATTGTAAATCAATGTGATCGATTTAAGATTGGAGTGGTTTTTCTTTAAGATGAGATTCAGGGATCTGAGTGTTTATTTCCTAGTTAAAGATTTATCTAAACGCTTAGTTTATACGTCGCTTGACCCAAAGGCTGGGTTTTACTTCGGTCAGAGATTTTTTTGCCATACAATGTGGCAATGTTGCCAGTCTTTTCTAAGTTGAATATAAGTTTTAGTTTTAGCAATTTTGTTTTAGTGTTTAGTTAGCTTTGTGGCTCAAAAGCCTCAGTGAGTTGCCTAATATGAAGGATAAATATAAACTAAACTTATTATTAATATTAATTTAATATGACGTTTTTTACGTAAAATACTAACGTTAAAATTTGATGATATGTCAGTAGACCAAACGAAGATCGAAATATCATAAAACTTTAACGTTTAAAACAATCTGGCCAGTTTTGCTTGGCCATATAAGTTATCAGTTTTTAACCACGCCACAACATAATTTATATTTTACGTACAAAGTATATATTACATTTATATGACGTTTTTCATGTACATAGGTTTAGTTTACGTTTATCCTGATTAACAATAGCATTAGCCAACTCTCAGAAGCCTCTTTGGACACATTTCATGAAATGAAACACTCTGGCTATTATCCCAGTTAGCGTTATGCTAGTGTATCCAAGCATAGCTACAAGACTTCTCCTGTCTCAATGAATTCTCAATACCAAAATGAATGTTACCATAAAAACAATGTTACATAAGTTTTCAGTGTACTTTCAGATGCAAAGTCAGACGGAAGCCGAAGTTGCCAAGTGTCGCCCAATCGGGCACCACTTGACATCTGGCTGGCTGATATATTTCCTGGCAAACGACTTATTGCAGAGATACTAGCATTTGGTTTAGTTATTTATGTTTGAATAATTGTCATGATAGGTAAGTTTTTGTTTATTGTGTAAATGTGTCTTTGTTTGTATCAATTGAAAACTTGAATATTTCTTTGTTTAGAATTTATTCCTATATTTTTAGGGTAGCGTAAATGCGTACCTCGTTGATCTAGAATCCTGAAAGGCAAGAAATAAGGTGTCACAGCACAAGTAAAGGAAAACTTGTTCAGGAAATCTGAAAATTTGAAAAATAATGACTTTTTTACGATCTGGAAATTTCTTCGAGATTCAATTCGACAAGAATCTTCACTTTTTGCCCAATTGGTTTGCATACTGATCTCTATATTAAACTCTAAAAATAAATCTAATTTCCATTGGACATGATATAATTAGATTTTATATTGAGATTTTGCATTTGAAAATTTTTGACTTATCAAAAAATCTGCGCATTGTGTAATGAAATACAATCAAAATTAACTTTGCTGTTGACGATTGTCCACAGAATTGACTTTTGAAACCAATCAAAAATCATTCAGCTAACCTAAATAAAAACGGTAAACAAAAAATCCTTCCCGTTTGGCTATAATTCTATACGCGCGAGTTATCCAACCTCTGACCGTAATAATAAACCTCAGGGAGGCTCTAATCCGATCGTTATAGGACCATTATTCTGCCTACCATCACCGACGTCGGTCAGCCAATGAAATAACAAGGATAAATTTAGAATCATCTGTGAAGGCTTATGAGAAATATTTTATGCGGTATTTGTAAATACATGTTTATTTTTTTTCGGGAAAATATACGATTCGAGGTATGCGTGATACCTTATTTATTCATACTAATACTACTTTTTCACGCTTATACGAAAGTATTGCATGCAGCGTGGTAATAATTTTGGGCACATAACCAATCGACAGCGATGTGGAAGAGATTTTTTGACGTCTTTATATTTTAGTTTGATTTTAGTTAGTAGTTATTAGCGTAGGGGTTTTTTTACTGTTATACTTAGTTAAGTATTTATAAAATGTAAATTACTCGTGACGAAAATTAAAGAACTATTATTTTAGTGTAGACAATGTCTTGGAACAGGACACGTCATGGTAAGGACCATGACGTGTTAAAATGTGAGTCTTGCGAACGAGAAAGATGGATGGAGCTATATAAGTTGTATGCATTCCTTGGTACAATTAAGGTCGTAAAATAGATCGCGTTAAGAGTTCGTGGTAAGGGCCTCCGGGCACCCAAAAACTAGGATAATATCAAATAAGTTTTTTCTGCTTAAAAAATTATCAAAAAGTTATTATTTATCGGACTTGTTGGCGCCGAGCCGTTTTTATTGACCGATCTCTGGGGAGGAGCTGAAACTGGAAATAGGTTTAGTTTTGAGACTAGGACAGCAGTAATATGAAGGAGGTTTCCTATAATAATTTATAACGCTAACAAAGTCGCTGTCGAGTATCTTGAAATGACGCAACTATTATTGCATTGGGCAGTGAGTCTTTTTATAGGTCTAGGAGAGGCGTCTCTTGCTTCGAATCATGGTCTGAACCAGGGTACGAGAGGACATGTCAGAACTCCGCCCAAGCGAAGCATTGCTCCACCGTATGCTCCACTGTGGCCAATAAGATGTCAACTAGTGTATCGTCATCATTTCAGCCGATATACGTCCACTTTTGGACATATGCCTCCCCCAAGTGTTGACACAACGAACGATCCTGTGCGTCTCGCATCCAATTAGTGTATGGAAATTCCAAGAGCTTTTAAAAAATTCTATTTTAACATGAAATCAGATTCCTTGAAAATATATGTACGAAATAAGCCACTACGATGTGAGGAAACGAAATCTCTTTATGCACCCCGATTGAACTATTCGTAAAAGAGGTAATCTGCAGAGTGAATGTTTGGGAAAACATTTGTACTTCAAATGGAATTTTTGTAAATTCAAAAATGCATTTTATATTTAGGTAAATAGTGATATTCAGCTCCATCTGGGTAGACTGAAAGCCAACTCTAATATAATTGAGAAAAATCTAGCCAGACTGATTGGTTAGTTAAGGTTTGTTTGACCAGAGTGATTTACTCAAATCACATTTGTATGCATCATTGGCAACCTACCCAACAGACATAATATCTATTTATTTTGTTTGATTAAACATCAAATCGAATGTTTGATATTGCCCAAAATCCTGTGATTATTGGCATTTATACTATTCGAATTAATGGCTCGTGTATGATTGAATGTGTATCATATTGTGATTACCTTATTATGCGTGCAAACAGGTGAATTGTACTTCAAAGGATCGGTGCGATGGATAACATTTATTTATTTGATTTTTAACACATACAATTGTTCAACAGGCATAGATACAAGGTAATGAAAGGTAGTCACAAAATAGTCGCACTCAGAGAGGCCACTCACAAACTAATCTCATACCTACCAGTGCAGGCAACATATTCGTATATACATTATCGGTTGTTAGTCTCAAGCAACGCCTTAGACTATCGGCATACTTAGTGTCACCCTCTTGGCCTCTGGAATTCTACCAAGGAGCAAAAAAAGATATCCAATCGCAGAGAGACACTATTAAGTATTTCTACTGCCTTTAAGTATACATTCAGAAATTTACCACGTTAAATGATATTAAAATTTATTTTGCAAATAGGTTTAAAAACACTTTTACGCGTCAATTTTTTTTTTCGTCCGTTTAAACTAGATGAGGCTGATGTTTCCTAGCTGACTACGCTAAGAAGAAACACCGAAACAAACTCAGGAGTCAAAGTCTCTTTTAAAGTCCATATACTAAAATATAAGTTTTTTTTTTTTATTATTGATTGGCTAGCGTTTGACCACCATCTCACCTGATGGTAAGCGATGATGTGGCCGACGATGGAGCACGCTTGCCTAGAAGTAACCTATATTTAATGGTAAAACCGCATGAGAACCATACAGATTAGTCTAAGATAGTCTTTTGAAGAAAGAACCATACAGATTTGAGTGGACCTGTATAGTCAGTGCAAGCAATTGTCAGTATTCACAAAGCTCAACTCAGGATTACTAAGGAGCTCAACGTTCACTCTAATTAAATGTAGCATGGTAGATAGGTGTCTACTAGGAGAACAAAGGCTGCAGGAAGTATAAATACGAATGCACGAGTTTCACTTGTTGCCAGAATCAAATGCTGTAACCAAAATGAGTACTTATAGTTTACTTTTTTTAGTAATGACAAAGTTTTTTGAGAACCAAAGATTCCTATGAAATATTTAATTTTATTCCGTTAAAAGAGCTTTTGATTTAGTACTAATGACAAACATAGCTAATGTGTACAACATTACATCTGTAATACAGTAGCAAATCTATTTTCTCGACTAGCAAATGGTAGCTGAGTCATAACATTATTCAATATCATACTTCAGTAGTACTTTTAGAAGAATGTTTGCCTTTATCGAAAACTGTTGGTCCTTCGAGTCCATTTTACGATCGTACGTTCAAGAGCAAGATTTATCAGTACTAGGACAACATAAAGGGACAAGTACGTTCATTTTGACAAAGTCAACCAAAGTTTTCTTATACAAAAAATGAGTACCTATTTGTTATGAAAAGTTTGATATATTAAATACAATATTAGCCTCTGCCAGCGGCGTTCTAAATTCAAAATCTGTTTAATTTCTCTTAGGCCTACATGTGCAATCTTATAAAATGTCAGAGTGTTGTGCACGGTTTCAAATGGTCGTTTCCTATGGAGAAGAAACTCCGTGGTAACTCTTTTGAAAACTTGTCATTTTTTTACAGTACGTGCACATTAATAGGTAGGGTAGGTACTAGGTAGGTAGGTGGGTAATAGGTAGGCGCAGCAGGCCGGAATTAAATGCATAGGTACTTGTACTGCCGTCTAGATGGGTACGAGTATTGATGGCGGTTCAAGGGACTGTAAGCCTTAAGCCATTTGAATGTAAAAGACTATCAAACATATCATCATCATCATCATCAGCCTTTTTAATGTTTCCACTGCTGGGACTCAGGCCACCTCTCTAGGAGAGGGAATATGCCGTAATCAGCCACGCGGGCACAGTTCGTGTTGGTGGATGTCACATGTCTTCGAATTTTTGGTTCTAGGACATGACGGTTTCTTCACGTTGTTTTCCTTCACCATTTTGAGAGCAAACATATACACACATAGATCTGTACCTATGACTGTATGTTTGTTACTTTCACGGGTTATTTTCGTCTTTATAATATTTTTGTGAGATGTACCTAGTGTGATTACCGTTGGTAGAAAACTCTCGATTCGTCCAAAATACTATCAAGGTCAAATAATAATTTATTTACGTAGTTTTGTATAGATCTAGTTTTTTCTATACATAGTTGTGCGTTGTGCTGTGTTTGTTTTATATAAGTAGGTATGTGTGTTAGTTATTTTGATTTCGTTTACTTGCTTTTAAAATACTCATCTCACAACCGCCTTCTCTATTGTCCCACTAATCGTACTGACGTTCTTCACTATTCCTTCTTTATTCAAGCTATTTATTTTTGGAATGCGCTTTCCCAGGAGATGGCAACAAACCGATTAAAAATGAAAACCAAAGGTCACGAGTTAATTCGTAAAAAGTTGGCAGAGGTATCATTATCACAGCGTTAAAGTATAATAAAGCCTATTGTCGATGTGGACCAATAGTTTGATTATTTTAGTGCATGTATAAATATTGTATATATTTATTCTATGGTTTATTAGTATATCTATGCTGTGGTCTATTTGTAGGTAGGTATATCTATTCTTGTATTCACCTATTTTTCACTCTCTATTGCACCTACCACTACTTTTTCTCTGCATCATCCGAAGGTTGACTGGAAGAAAATGCCTAAGGCATTAAGTCCGCCTCTGTAAGGTCCTCATGTATGCATAAAGTATTAAATAAAATTCAATTACAACTGGTTATAACAAAATAGACAAAAAAATGTGTTTGAAGAAATTACAGACCTAATCCACACAAGAATATTTAATCTAAAAAAAAACCTCGTTATAATATTTGCACTATACGAACTTCGTGAATTTCATGAAATATATGGTAAATACATTATTACCATCTTATTTATAAAATTTTGTTCTAAGTGAATGCAACAGATTCGTATAATCACAATATACAAAATGAGTAAGAACTAAACCTGATTGTGATCTGTTCTAGTCTCAATTTTCTGTTTCATATTTAAATTAGGAACGAGGCTAATTCATTTAAATATTGTATAGTCTTGTCATATTTTTGTGTATTTTTCCTACTTCATAATTGAAGTTACATTAAAATGGAGCGGAGTGTTAAAGAAAACAACATTACTGTGATTGCTCCAGTTTTTGAACCTCTGCTGAAGCGTGCTATCATTCATTATGTTTGTTTGTTCTTAGATAGAAACATTTTAACAGAACTAATGGCCATCCTAGAACCCGTATTTATAAACCAGTAAAAGTAACTATTTAAGTAACGATTTGTATTGTATAGTTAACAAATTGCTTGAAACTACAACCACCACCAAGCGTCGAGTGTTACTTGAACATTTTCTCAAGTAACATAATGTTAGGATTAACATTCTTAATTACAAAATCACATTGTAGTCTCCACTCTACAATGTGATTTTGTAATTAAGAATATTCTAATCGTAAGTAATTACTTCTATATAAATACGGGTGTAGGTATAGTCAAACAAAAAAAAAGCACAAAGCAAATGAATTGATTTTTATTCGCCGATCGACGTCGATTCGTCGATTTTAATTTACCAGGATCTTTTCTAATTAATTATTGGAATTAACGAATGACTGTTTACTCCATTATGAAAGATCAGATAAGAGGAATCGAAGAATGAAACAACCAGACCGCATGTAGGATACAACAAAATAGTACAAAGGAACAGGTAAAAGAGTATATTGACACAAAGAGCAAAAACCAGAAATGTATGAACTCAATAGAACAAAAGAACGTGACACAGAGAAAATAAAAATCTTTATTCCATCTTACGATTCGGCAGTCCTCAGTCGATTCCCGCATCGGGCTAAGGGCGCCTTCAAATAACCCACATAGTACCACGCGGTGGCAGCGCGACTTCAGTGCTGCCACCGCGCTGCTTTGTTATTCCATATTAATAAAAAACGCGTCACTGCCGCGCAACACCCGTGCTGCAGTCGTACGGCACGCTACTTTTTTATTCCATATTAATATATATTATATTCATATAATAGAAATATAATATATATATATATATATATATATATATATATAATAATTACCGCCGCGAAACGCTTTGCGGCTTATTTAAAGGCGCCCTAAGAGTGCTGTTGGGTTTTTCATTAAAAATTACTCTATGGAAGCCAAGAATATAAAAGTTTGTTGATTGTCACTTGATCTCTTTTTGTTCGTGTAGATTTGTTAATATTGGACTATACATACTTGTACGTAACATTAAATAACCTGCTCCTGTATTAGCGCTCACGCTTTTGGCTATAATATCTCTTGTATACTTGGTTAATTCTTAGTTGTCTGAAGTCGAGACTTAAATGAGTAACCGGACGGTTAGCAAATTAGAGCCACTCCATCACTTGGGCACCACATTTAGCTGTCACTCTTAACTGTCAGTTACTGAAACGATTTTATGAAATTCGGAAGCTATTACATATTGGGCTGCTGGATTTATATTATTTTTATTTGACTCTATACCCTGTTCGCGTTAGGATTAGACATTTAAAGAAACCTTTTTTATTGTCTGTTCAACCGATTTTAGCTTCTATTTCGTATGCATAAGGTTAGCATTGAAAGCAAAAAAGTGGTTACGAATACCAACTATTTATTTTAAACTAGCTTTTGCCCGCGTCTTCGCTTGCGTTAAATTCGGGGTAACATGGTTCCCCTGGGAAGTGGTGGGTTAGAAAGAGTCAAAAGTAGCTTATATCACTCTCCATCTCTTCAACTAACCCCACTTAAAAAATCACGTCAATTCGTCACTCCGTTTTGCCGTAAAAGACGGATAAACAAACACACACACTTTCCCATTTATAATATTAGTATGGATATTCTGTATTAAAAATTATGAAACTCTGTCGATGAAGCGGCAACGTCAAGCTGACGTGTCATGTTATTTTTTAAACAGGCGTTTATTAGTACAACAAGTTTATACTGACAAATACGCATCTACAAAACTACGTGTCCGTGGACAATAGGTCGCAGTCCCTTATGTAAATTTAGAATTTATACGAAAACGAAGTTGGCTACTTCGTCTGCAGGATCCTTTGAAATTACGGCTGGCCGGAAGTGTCCTCGCGAACAATAGGCCAGCAGGACTGAAGGTAAGGGTTCCTTTATGCTTTAGTGGCATTACGTCCGGCATACTCAGGGTAGTCAGCTTTACGACCAGCTTGTTGACTTAGTAATATTTTGACTTCACCGTGAACTCTCTCTGAGTTGGTAATTACAGGCCAAACCCAGTTTGAAGATGAACTAGTTTCGCTTAGACCAAATCAGTTCACCCACCAGCCCCGCAACGCAGAGCTCCATTTACTAAATAGTTATAAAAAATATAAGCACAAAGTCTAAGGCGGGAGATCCGTTTCGCTCCTACCTTAGCCTAACATACAAGTTCGGTATTTAACACCGTTGTATATTTGGCACCCGGATAGACCCACAGAACAGATGATATAGGTTAGAATGGCCTTGTGGGCAGGGCAGGCGTGCCACAGAGTAGGGCAATGCTCATAGTTCAAGAACTAATAGCAAACTTGTGATCTAAGTGTGCGTGGTCTGTTAGTTGCGTCATGCGTAGTGGAGTTAAAGGATGTGAGACAAGCGGCGAAACTCGTAGTACAACTCGGAAAGTGTTTCCTTTCTGGCCTATTTCATTTTTCTGTAGGTAGAACCAAGCCTTGAAATAGCACATATGATATTTTTTATCCCGGGAGTATATTCCCTTTGCCGGGGCACATTGCTCGCAGAACAAATGGCTGTTGTGGTCGAAAGGTTCTGGAATGGTGACCTCGTACCGGAAGACGTAACGTTGGAAGGCCTCAAAGTGCACTAATGACTCGGTAAGGGTTGCAGGGAACCGATGGATGCGAGACGCACAGGACCGTTCATAGTGGCGACACTTGAATGCTCTCTTAAACTCGCTGAAATGATGATGATGATGATATTCCCTAGAAACAATTTTCTACTTTACGTGGGTGAGGCCGCCGGCAGCAACCACAAGGTAATAAAGTCAAGAGTTATCTTTAAATAGCTCAAAACTTACATTGTATATTTATTGTTCAAACATCAAAACTTGAAACTAATATAGCAAGTCTGTGCTAAGTCGAGGCTGCTAGAACAAGCTATTTTTATATCGGATCGATCCAATCAAACTATTTAAACCCTTGAACTACTTTCTATATTTATAATTAAAGGTCTGAAACTACACTCGTGTGACACACACGCCGATCTGGGCGCGTCAATCTTTATACATTTTATATGAAAACTAGACTTGTAGAGCTATACTAGATCCACCCTACGCGACGTCGTTCTACATTCAAATCAGGCGTATTACACGTGTGCGTTGGTCTAATGTAGTTCTAGCTTGAACCATACCTAACTAGATCTATCCCTCTCCTAGAGAGGAGGCCTAAGTCTCAGAGAGAAAGAACTCAAAATCTCCTCACGGCTGTTGTCCGAGTGTCTTCACAAGGTTCTGAAATATTTCGGTTATCATCATCATCATATCAGCCGAATACGTCCACTGTTTGACATAGGCCACCCCCAAGCGTCGCCACAACGACACTACTTCGGTCACATTGCAAGAAAAGACGGTAGTAACCTCGAAAGGCTCATTGTGACCGGTAAAGAGGATGGCAAAAGGCCTCGCGGGCGCAGCCCAATACGTTGGTTCGACCAAATCCGCGGGTCCGTAACGATACTTCGAGAGTCACATGTTCGATAAAAGCGGTCGATGAAAACTAACTAATAACTTTAACTTTTAATAACATAGCTATATTTTATTATTATTCACTTGCAAGATTCGCCCTGGGTACCTACATAGAAACATTGCAAGTTCAATAAAGTCATAAAAATGCCCCCCAAAAACTCTTTGGGTATACAAAAAGTTTCGCAGAAGCTCCCCATTTCTATAACTTGCAAAAACAAGTCATAATTTCAAAGGATATTTAACAAAAGTAGTAGAAAAGGCAGTCAATATTACGCTAAGAACAATGAATAGGGTGGAGAGACATTTTTGGGAGATATTGCCCCATAAAGATGGTCGTCCCTGATCAGCTGCAGCAAACAGGAATTTTATTAGCAAGGGGACTTAGGGATGCCAAAATGGAGAAAATGTCTACAGACTAGTAGCTTCAACGGCACGACGTTGCCGCTTTGTCGATAGCATGTCAGTTTTGTATGTAAGCTTCACGCAGGCGTACACCAAGCGTATAGTGACGAATACGCGTCTAATAAACTACGCGTCCGTGGACCTATAATATATATTTATTTATATAGTTTATATATTTCATAAAATAAACCGTAATCTACCAGACGGGCCTAGTGCGAACTGTATTACATGTCTTCAAATTCTTGGTTCTGGGACATATCTGTTTTCTCAAGATTTTTTCCTTTGCCATTTTGAATGCAGTGATAATAAAATAAATTATACAAGGTAATGCTCCTGACTGGGTATGAACCATCGACCTCGTAATTCGGGGCGCTTGCTAAGCTACCTCTGCTCAAAAACACACACTAAAGACAAGAAACCAATTATTACAACTCAGACGACAAAAGTCCATTAACATCAAGTACCAGGGACACATAGCTATTAGGAGTATACTACGGAAACACTTATATCTGATTTAACAAAGCAAACGGGCGACAACATTACAGCTGTGAGCATACGCTTGAGTCTCTCACAATAAATTGTATGCGAAGAATTATATGCAAAGGTTTTGACAGTCTGAGCTTTATATGCAGTATTCTGGGAAAAGGGATCTCTAATGACACCCATTATATGGATTTGTGGTTCTATTTTTGGATCTATAATATATTATCTTTAATACATTTTATTACGATTAATATGATATTTAAATCTATAAGTATATCTTTACTCATATACACTAATAAATTATAGAGGTAAAGTTGTTTTGTTTGTTTGTTTTTATAATTTTTTGTTTATAAAAGATTATCTCTGAAAGTATTGGTCCGATTCCAAAAAAATTTTTCACGGCTGTTTTATTTTTGAGTGATATAGGCTATCTTTTACGTACGCGGGGGAAGCTGCGGGCAAAAGCTAGTAAAAATAACTCAACCGATTTTAAACATGCTTTTACCATCAGAATGCTACTTTGTTACTGAGTGACATAGGCATATATATGCTGCGGTTTTACCTGCTTAATGTAGGTGAAACCGCACATTTGAATTGTCAAATTGTAGGTCAGTAAAAAAATAAGTAAAACTGTATTGATCTTTGTGGAGAAGAAAGTGCAAAAAATCCGTTCCATGAGAAGTTTCTAAGCGACCTTGCGAGTTGACTTCCATCCTTCGTATGCCTTCCAAAACGCCTAGTGCCCCAGGGTATATAAAGACAAAAATATAGATATAATATAAAGATATTTAAAAAATAAGTGAAAAAAAAAGGAAAATTATACTATTATTTTTTACGAATCCTAGATCCAATTCTTTACTAACTCCTTTCCTACCTACGAAAAACATCACTGACTGCCCAAAAAAATTCATTTCTTTTTTACTAAATTCTTTTCAGTAAATAAAGACACGTATTCTTCGGTGACCCTATTCTTTAAGCAAAAGGCGACGATGTGCACAAAATAAAAGTTTCCCGCCAAATATAGGGAACATGACATTTGTTACACGCGTTACCGGTCTCCCTAACAAACTGCTTTCTGAACCAAAAACATTTTACAAAATAGAAGCCTGTGTTGCCAGTGATAGAAATTTTCATGTAGAATAGAATACAATTTCTCTTTATAGTTTACCTTTTGTCATTTCTTTTTGAAGGCATAGTCTCAATTTTGTCACCATAAGGTCTATTTTTGTTTACCCTATATGATATAATCCTTACTAATATTATAAATGCGAAAATTTGTTTGTTTGTTACGTCTTTACGGCTAAATGGCAAAACCGATTTTAATGAATTTTGGTACAGAGATAGTTGGGACCCTGGAGACGGACATAGGCTAATTTAAAAAAAAGTGAGAAAAGGGGGAGAAAGTGTGAAGTATAAACGCGGGCGAAGCCGCGAGTAAAACCTGGTAATATAATAATTATAATTATAACACTCAAATTAAATTAAATGAAAAACATTGATTTAAACTAGTAGTCCCGGTAAACGTTGTCTTGAAAACTCTAGGTACTCGCCAAAAAAAATTACTACCAGATTGCCACACCACTGATTGGGTGCAATTATATTTTCACACCATCCAAGGACCCCTTCAAATATATGCACAAAATTTCATTCAAATCGGTCAAGCCATTTAGGAGTTACTTTATTTTGTTAAGATATCGAACAGTCAAAAAATATTAACTGCCCTGTTCCCAATATCGGTGGAATAATGCTTTATATTTTTTTTAAATATATTTTTTACTATTTATTTTTGAGATTTTTAAAACCATAATTTAAATACGCATATTAAAATGATAAAAAATAACTTCGCAGGTGTAGCCATCCCAGAGACCCAGTTAAAATGTCTCACGTGCCCATAATTACACCGACACCCTTCAAACGGGAACACGGTAGGTACCACTGTTTAGCGGTAGAACGCGCTGGACGTGCCTGGTTGTCAGAATGACATGTTTAGTTTAACTTACTTGCAGTTAGAAGTTTTCCTCAGTGAGTTGGAGTGAACAAGCGTAAATGTTATGTAACAGCTCTAAACATGAGAGGGGAATGCATTGTGTTGACTGATTACTGCTGTACATTACATAATTGATGAAGAGCAGTGGTGGCCGAGTGGTAATGGCCCCGACTTACGAGTTGCAGGTCGCGGGTTCGAACCCAGCCAGGCGCATTACTTTGTGTAATTTATTTCACCACCACTGCTCTCAAAACGGTGAAGGAAAACATCGTGAGGAAACCGGCATGTCCTAGAACCAAAAATTCGAAGACATGTGACATCCACCAACACGCATTGGTGTGTTACGGCCCATCCCCTCTCCTAGAGAGGAGGCCTGAGTCCCAGCAGTGGGAACATTAAAAAGGCTGATGATGATTACATAATTATCTAACAACCCAGTATATATTATATCATCATTAACATCATCAGCCTTTTTAATGTTCCCTCTGCTGTGACTCTGGCCTCCTCTTTAGGAGAAGGAATAGGTGAAGTCGACGCCACACCTTTATCTTTGATCCTATCCTGTCAAACGTCACGCTATCACTGACTCCCTATCCTTTCCTATCACAAAATTAATTTATCTTTTCATTGGCCTCCTTCTCGCTGTCCATCCGTATATATATTTATATACTTATAACTCTTTTAGTAGCATGCGTTTCATTCATCTTCTTAAACCGTACCAAGACAAACGATTCACTTTCGAATTTTCAGACACTGGCGCCACTTTTGACTCTCCCCCCTAATTCAGCCATTTGTCATTGTTAATATAGTCGTTCCTCACTATATCCATTCTCTTTAGGTTCAAATGCTTTTTTATTCCGATAAAAAACACGGTTACTGTTGGTTGTAGACAGGCTGTAGGAAAAGATATTACTTTTTTCAATTTCTTAGGAAAAAGTATGAAGTTTTTTCGAGGGTCTTTTCACATTTTACTAGACTATGAAGGCTAATATTCTTTTCTAAAAATTGTGTCAGAAACTGGTAAAATAATGTTTTTTATTCATATTTCATTGTATCTACACACAACTTTTACAAAACAATAAAAACCTCAGCTGATGTATACAGGAGGTTGTCTGTCTTTATGAATTTGCGTTTGTTAAAATATTAATGTCCATTTCAAAATTAAAAAGAAAAAACAGGGCAACTTCGAGTTGACTCTCGCACTAAGCGCTTCCATACCTATGAAAACAGTTCTTTTCCCGAATTGAGTTACAAAGATTTTTCCGAATCGCAAAAAGTTTTTTTTTTGTGACAAAATGATCCTATACGGATTCAGTTTTTTTAATTTTTAGATACAAAACCCTAAAAAGCGTTTTATATCACGTATAACTAATATGTTCTGAGAAAGGTCAAGAGTTATTAGATAAAGTACAACCATTACCTTCATATTACAGAGAATATCCTCCATTTTCACAAAAGAAAAATGCTATAATAAAAAGCAACGCTTCACAAAACATTGTACCGTCATTGAGGTAAGAACTTCTGTGAAATATCCGTAAAAGGTCCTCATAGATAATGCACTTGTCAAATAAGGATAGTGTTTCTGGGGAAAACGCGAGATACAGAGGCGCCACAGAGTAATGACAAATAGAGTGATCTGATAGACAAATGTTTCTTTTATTTTTGCGGAAACAAATACTTCATCCTTACCTGACACCAAACAAAGGCAGACAACGAGTTCTTAACGCGATCTATTTGACGACCTAAACTGAACAGTTAATAAGATGGAGCTAATAGCGTTTATAGTTCCATTTCTCTTTCTCGCTCGCACGCCTGACATTTTAAAACGTCATGATAAGACCTCTGGTTTGAAATCAATATAATGAGAATTTATGAGCATGTCTGAATTTGGCCACTTAAAATATAGAAAGAAAATGTTAATAGACTTAGTGCTGAAAGAGAAGGTATATAAAAATCAAAGTTTTTGTCTAGAAATGTGTTAAAAAATTGTCTGATGATGATAGCCGACCGACTCAACTATCCTTATATATGTGAATGTGACCTGCAGTGACTTGCATGTCACCTACAGTCGGCGGCTGTCAATGTAACTGCGTGTGTCCAATATTTAAATGTTGTTTGTTTGTTAGTGTGATATTATGTGGTATATGTAATCCTCCTCCTCCTTAGTCGTTCACTCTTGACAGAGTGGTCGTGGTTGACGATGTTGCATTTTCGTTGGTGAGTGAGGCTTCCGCGATGCGTCTCCACATAATCATGAGTCATAATTACTTGAATATAATATATAAAGGTTAATTATCTTATACTAATACAAGAGCATTTGTAAGTTGTTTTGAAAACAATTAAACCCTAATAGCGTATTACGCTTTTTATAAAGAATTTTGGAAGAATACCGAGAAAGCAAATTATTTATTATTGTGGATCCACTATCCACAATGATGAATAAATTGCTTGCTCGGTTAAATTAATAATGAAATGAATGTGTTTATCCATTTACTCCCTACTCCGTGGTTTCTGTAAGGTGGTAAGCCTGACAGACATGGAGCTTATGTCTGTGGTGTGTGGGTATGTGTAAGCTTTCTGTACAACGTCTTGGTTCTACAGAAAGTGTTCTGCTAAATGGATGAGCTGTTGGTCGGGCGATTATCCTTGATTAATAGATCTCTTCGAGTTCATTAATTTTTTTTTGTTTTGGGATGGTAAAGTTTTTGTGTACATTTGCTTAGCGGTTATAGACTACTAAAGGAGGTAAGGTAAAAAATAACGGTCACTGTCCCTCCTACATTTGTTGATACTATTAATTTAAAACGGAAATAAAGACATAAAGCTATCTTCAATCAACAACAAAGTGATCCCTTTAAGTGATCCGTTTTTTTCTTTTGAGGTAAGAAACCCTAAAAATAACATTAATTTGTAGTTAATCTACGCAAAGCTAAAAAGAATATGTTAATTTAAACTAACGATACGGAGATATATTTATAACTTTTTACACCACCTGCTCGATAATGTCAAGTTTCTAACCCTAGGGAGATAATGCAGTATGGGCGATCCCTAGGAAATAATGAGATTTGAATTTGGAACTTTAAAAATCGTCAACATAAGTGAATTAAAATGTATGTACATCGAACAAGTTTATTCGAAATTCAAACTGGCCACTAACAAAAAAAAAACAACCTATAGACACTGCTTTATCCTATAATCATATAATCTACTATTTCAATAAAATCTTCCCTTTAGTTTATTCAATTGATAAGTGAACTGAAGTTTGTTTTCAAACTTGTGTTATTTAGTGCCTTCAAATGTGTCAGAGTATGGAACTTGAAACTAAGTTATTATTAGGCGTACACGCAACAATTAATTATTAATGGGCGTGTGATTTACAGTTACTGAACACTTTTCATTAATATACTCTCTAAGGGAGAGGACAAACGAGCGTAATTTTGTGAATCACAGAATTTCGGTCGCGTAATTTCTACTGCATGCATTTCAACTGCGGCAGACAACTCATTTTGCGTCACCGTGTGTTTTGCATGCAGCAGAAATTACGCGATCAAAATTTCTGTGACAAAATTACGCTCGGTTGGCCTCACCCTAACAGAGTACAAGCATGTTTATTTATTGTTGTTGTATGTTAATTTGGCTGGCCTGTTGTTCTAGTGGTTAGTGGTTGACTGCTATGGCAGAGGTCGTGGGTTCGATTCCCACCCAGGACAAATGTTTGTGTGATGATCATGATCATTTGTTCTGTGTCTGAATGTAATTTATCTATAATATGTATGTAAGTATTTAGAAACATATTAGTATGTTTATCAGTTGTTTAGTACTCATTATACAAGCTCTGCTTAGCTTGGGACTAGACGGCGTTGTGTGATAGTTCTACTACTACTACTTTCAACTTTTTTTTTTCAGAAATTATACCTTCCTACCTACCTCCTCCTCCTCCTCCTCCCCCCACCTCTACCTACTATACTTATGGAGATTGACTTGATGTACGTACTCTATTTGGCATTTTTTACTTTAAAAGTAGTACCTACTAAATATTTGTTGATAAAATATCGTTAGAAAACTGCTTATAAAATATTTCATTTTGCTTTTTTCGACTAAACGTAGTTTAAGGATCATCAATCAGTCGTTATCAAATTTTGTTTAAAAAATATACACCATTTATTACCACAATTCACTTATTTAAATTACAAAAAACCATTTATTAACTGTTTCACTTTATTTTGAAATCTATTGTATTTCATTAAACACTTTTTGAAGGAGACTTTTATAAATGATTCCAAAAAATATAGAATGATTATGCAATATTATAATAAAAGATTGTATTATGGTTTTGTAAGTAACAAACGTATGTCTGTCTGTGTGTGGCAAACACACAGATATACTTATGTTTGTTACTTCTTCTACTGAAAATGCTTGAATAAAAGATACCAGGATAGCTTATCACAATGGATATCAAGCTGCCACTTTATCGACAATTTCATAATTTTGTATGGAAGCTTCACGCAGACGTAGTTACCCCAAGCGTATAATAACGAATGTACGCGTTCTATGAAGCTACGTGTCCGTGGACAGTGAGCCTTTAAAATTATTTTATTTTACATATACCTTTATAGGTATTTTAGCGCCTGGTTTCTGTTGGTTTCATATAGAAAACAACCGGCACGGTTACTGAGTTAGAAAAAAAAAACATTAATGCTACTACAATATGTCCGTATTGCAATATAATTATATTAATGAGAGGACAGTGTAGACCGGTTAACTTTGTAGCCTAAAGCTTAATAAAAATTAATCTATGATTCCTCGAAGTCTACAGTGTTCTCACATTTATATTATAAAAAGCCCAGTATCACTCTAGGCTAAAAATTTGTACGCGTGTGAATGTTTATGATCAAACGGTTGAAAGGATTTGAAAAAAAAATACCAGAATACTTTATCACAAAGGCTGTATTTATTATAATAAAGGTGAAAAGTACTAAATTATGCGGGCAGAGCCGCAGGTTACAGCTAATATTTGTGTATTTTGCACAAAAACGTTGGACCATTATTTATTTTCTTTAACAAAAATATCAACCATATTTCGATGTTTGGCTAACAATTTCATCGTTTCTATTATATAATAAAATCATCTGATATACAAGAAAGTTAAATATATGTATTTAACTCCAATAATAACACAACAGCTCCAGTAATATAAATTTTTGGAGTTGTAATATCATGTGTTGTTTCAACTCCAATAATATTTAGCTTTGTTTTATTTATGAGATCAATAAGCATGTATTTATTAATTTTATACATTAGACAACATATACTTTTGTTTAATTATAGTTAATTAAGCACACAGCCTCCATGGAGTTTCTTGCACGTTCTTCTCCTTAGAGATCTACGCTTTAGGCTGCTCGCTCACGTCCGATAGTCGGTGGCCGATTTTTTGTAGAAGAAAAATAGAACACACTGAAAGCAATAGTGCAACGCACACGTCCTACAAAAAGTTGGTCAGAAATACAAAATCGGCCCGATTATCTGTCCTACAAAAAGTTTGACGTGGGCGGGCAGCGTTAGAACGTGCAATTTAGCTTCATTTTTTACAGACCCCAGACCGACATTTGACTTTTCAAAGGTGCCTGCAAATGGTCTTTTTGAAATAAAAGCTTTTTTGATTTTGATTTTTTTTTAATTTGCGAGCAGCCTTCTATAGCTGTCGAAGTGTTCACTCTACCCGACCGATTCTTGACACAGTCATGCCTTTAGGGCGCCAATGTGAAACCAAGTTTCAAGTGTGAGTATCAAATAACACTACAGTATAATATTATAGTGTGATTGGCATGTTTTTTTTTACTCTTGAACATGATCGATTTGAACTAATCCACTACCTGTACCACATCTGACAGGGTGCACATTAATTCAACCTGTGATGCCCTCTCGTGGTATGAATAAATTAAAATGTTAATATCTAGGTGATTACAGAATACCCAGGGATTTATTATAAAACCCAATTAGTAGAATAATCCAATGCATGTTTAATAAGCAGGAGAATAAAAGAGCAACCTATACATAAATATACATTTTGTGAACAAAAGGAGACTGACCCCTGAGTTTGTTTCAGTGTTTCTTCTCAGGGTAGTCAGCTAGGAAACACTGGCCTCGTCTAGTTTAAATTGACGTGTAAAGGTAATTAAAAAAAGACGAATTGCAAAATAATATTATTTACCATTTCAGTGCCTTTTTGAAAAGTTTAGGAATTTAATTTATTGAGTTTTATTGAATTTTTCAAATAATGTTGTTAAAAATGGGAGAAAGGTCCCGAATATCGCAACATTTTAATTTGTTATTGAAATTGATAAGGATTTTGAAATTCCAAGCCATATTATTGGAATTTCAAGAAATGTAAATATATTTTAATTCGCTTGACAATAATTAATTGTGTGGGTACGGAGATAACCCTCTTATACACATACATCATTTAATATAAAAAACCGAGCAAGTGCGAGTCGGACTCGTGCACCTGAGGGTTCCGTACAAACTTGCCGTTAGTCATGGTTCACGGTTTATGTTTATGAAATTATTTAGTTTTTTTAATATATATTTGAGTTGATTAAATGAAAGGTAAATTGCGGTTTACGATTTATGACGTATTAAAAAAAAAACTACTTACTAGATCTCGTTCAAACAACTGAATGTATCCTCGTATATTTTTTTTAGTTTTAT
The DNA here is from genome assembly GCA_949319445.1 of Mythimna lalbum. Taxonomy (NCBI): domain Eukaryota; kingdom Metazoa; phylum Arthropoda; class Insecta; order Lepidoptera; family Noctuidae; genus Mythimna; species Mythimna lalbum. The sequence continues at coordinate 15,646,950 of OX439364.1, forward strand.
CATTCTCTTATTTTAGAAGTTACAGGACACACATTTTAACGCTTTGGAAGTGTTTCTCGCGCAAACTATTCAGTTTAGAAAAAAATAATATTAGAAACTTCAATATCATTTTTGAAGACCTATCCATAGATACATAGATACTTTACAGATTTAGGTAATTGACTTTCAATTTTAAGTATGGAAACCCCAAAATTTATTGGTTTTTTTTTGTATAAAAATCTTAATGCGGTTCATAGAATACATCTATTTACCAAGTTTCAACAGTATAGTTCTTATACTTTCGGAAAAAAGTGGCTGTGACATACGGACAGTCAGACAGACATGACGAATCCGTTAGAGAACCCTAAAAAAGGAAGGCAGTTAAGTCTTTTTTAAATTCGCTTGTAATATACTCGTCACGTTGTAATTGATCACCATTATCTTTTATTCCCATAATATTTATTTAGAATTTTTACACATAAATATAAAAGTAATTTTCACTATTACCTACTATTTCTGTTTTATTTTTTCGCATGTTCCCGATATTAGTATTTGGTACGCTCATGCAATGCTTTATCTACCCTACGAGGAAAAATCCAAAGTAACGAGTGTCGATCATTCGCATTCTTATCTGAGTGTCAATTTGTCTGTGAAAAATACCTGTTATTTCCGTAAGTGTCGTGAAATATTTCACATTATTGGTTGCCGAAATCATTAATAACTTGAATTTTTAAGTATTTTTTTCATATTATCTAATAAATTGAAAAGGCAATAAATTATTTTTTGTTGTTGGTGTGCTCGTGCTTGTCTACTATCGTGATGATGGAGCACACTTGCTTAGAAGTAACCTATTCACTTCTTGAATCAGAAGAAGACTTCCAGTTTGTAAGACATACCTGCAGACTCAGGCAGGGAATTCTACTTCCTATGCCCCATCTAATGTATTCCTAAAACATTTTGTGTGTGTGGACACATAATATTGTATTACAAACTATTAGCTTTTGACCGCGGCTTTGCCCGCGTACCTACATGAAATACAGCCTATGTCACTCAGGTATAAAGCAGCTTTCTATAGGTGAAAAATTTGAGTAATCGGACCAGTATTTTTAGAGATTAATCCATATAAACAAAAGAAAACTAATTTTACCTCTTTAGAGTATTAATATTTATTGTAGATAAAGCTGAAGAGTCTATTAGTATGGTTTAATGCGATAATCTAATGTTAGTGGTTTTAATAGAAAAAAATATTTTAGAGACCAAAAGCCTATATCGCTTAAGGCTATAAGCTATACAACATCACGCTATGAGTAATAGAAGCGGACCAGTGACCAAAGACGTGGATTAAACTGCGATGGACAGCTTGTTAGTTAAAATGTTACTTACACTATTGGGATTCAGGCTTTCTCTTTAGTAGAGAGAATGGGCCGCCCGCGGGTTACACCACGCGGGCCCTGTGCGGGTTCGTGGATGTCATGCGTCTTTGAATTTTTTGGTTCTAGGACGGGTCGATTACCTCATGATGTTTTCTTGCACCGTTTACACGTTTTCCACTATTGTTAGTTATCCCTATATATATAATTCTTCTGTACTTGTGTTTGTCACCTAACTCTTCCTAAACGGGTTGATCGATTTGAATAAAATTTTGTGTATAAAGTTTTGGGTATATTTGAATGGGTCTCTGGAACGTTTTAAAATAAGATTAAATCCGGTAGATGGCATCGCAATAGGATTCTCAATTTTTTTTCATACGAAAAGTCAGTTTTCGGGCAGACATGTAAAAATTAAATGAATTTGTTGAATTTTGAAGGTAATATCAATTCATGAGATCGTAATATCACTTAGGTAGCTATATCGGTTCATTACAGTCATCTCCATACTCGTAGTAACAAAGTATTGATAGTAAGTCGACTGTTCATGTCGTTAAGTACAGTATTAGTATTCACGTGCCGTTTTCTGTTCTCCTGGTATGTTGGTCGGGCAAAAAGTATATTGAATGTAGCGTAATTGAATACTTTTTTTATTATTGAGAAAATAGAGTTTTTGAGTTACTCTAAGTTTTCAGTGTTTCAGAAAATTCTTGTAAGTAGTGAAATTCATGGATATTACATTTTGGTTTCTGGGAAGGAAGGAATCGTAGCAAATGTCCTCCCCCCCCCCCCCCTCCGGTGACAACTGAGAAACAGACTTCCCATTTGTCCCCTCTAGTCAGTTTTCAAAGGGAATCGTCGGTACAAATTGTCACCCGGGTGACAACTGGGAAGACAATTCCCAAATTCCCAGCTGTCACCCCGGAGGACAGGGTTAGAGGGGACTATTGTAAATAATTAAATTTTTCGTTACCTAATAACTTGTTTTTTAGTTAATTAATTAGGTCGAAAAAAAAGCTGATCTAATAAAGTCGTAACACCAGATATATCTTTCTATACGGAAGGCTCAATAGGGTAAATGGGACTTTATATTTGTTTCAAACAATAAAATAATTATTTCTAGATATAAACTTAAATTAATTAAAACTAACTTAAAAAAATAAAATAAAACCCTAGAGAACTAAAATAAAAAAATAAACAAAAATGGCCATTAAGAGTAAGGCGTATTTACTTAAATTTAAATTATTTTCAACACTTATGATATCATGATATAGGACTATTGAAGAAGTCATGAGCCGGCTATTAAATACCATGGTCACACTGTTACTGTATCAATGTTATTTTTCGTTAAACTAGAACTACATTAGACCGACGCACACGTAAAACGACATCGCGCGGCGTGGATCAAGTGTAGCTCTACAAGTCTAGTTACATATAAAATGAATGATCGACGCGCCCAGATCAGCATGTGTGGCACACACAGTGTAGTTCTAGTTCATTATTCTGACTAAAAAGCGTGTTCCAGACAGTTCCAGCTGCCCTTTGCGTTACTGGGCCGAGGCAACTCTTTCGAACATTAGCGGATTTTTTACAGTCATTTGTATGAAACGAAGAACGACAAGAAAAAGCATGCTTGTTGAAACGGAGACGAGAAAGATCATAAATATGTTCAGTACCTACTCATCAGTTGCGCGCGCTATCCTGTACACGCTCGTACAGTCCTGGGAACGAGTGATGTAAGGAAATCTGTAAAAGGACCGCAGCATGTTCATAAACTAGCTAATAGTATTGACAGATATACTTTTGTCCTGAACGGCACTTCTTGAGTTCAAAAAGCCAAAAAAGTAATAATTTAGACCTACATACATAATTATAACCTCACAAAAAAAAAATCCAAAAAATCTCAAAGATAGTTAATTTTTATCACACAAGTCATTAACATGAACTAGGCTTACTTTTAGGTTCTATACGAGTTCAAAACTTCACACATCACGATTAATTTAACACCTAAAGCCTCAGATATACTAGAGGACAAAATGACCCCCAACATGACTCACAACGCTGTCTTTATCCAACAGCGTGTCTTGTGTCAAGTGAATGTGTTGTAAAATGTTGGCGGGCAAGTTGCGGGTCACTGGGCAGCGTTGGTAGTGTCTTGTAACGTAGCGCGTCATATTGCGATACATTTTGCCACCTAATGTATTTGCAGCTTTAGGGGTCTAAATGCCCCTCGATATGACGCACGATGCTGTCGAATGGTTCAACAACATGTCTCACGTCAGGAAAATGTGTTGTAAAATCTTAGCGGGCAAATTGCGGGACACTGGGCATTTGGGCAATATCGCAGCGTCTCGTATATTGAGCGTTGCACGTAATGTTGCGGGACCCTTTTGTCCCCTAATGTATTTATTTGGCTTGTTCCGAAAATTCCAAATTTAAAAATATCAGTGCTAAAGCTTACCAATCACAAAAAAGGTTAAAATTCTTTCTCTTAAAGCCATTCCAAATTCAAATTCAAAAACACCAGCAGCGCAATTCTCCTCTAAGAATATTGATATTGAAATCCAAAGATTTTTAAAAGTCATCTATTAGGTACCTACGGTCTCTCATACTTTTTGCCAATATCACCAGGTCGTGCTAAACCCGTCCACGAGACCATTTAGATTACGTTTTCCCAAAGGTTAATGCGATTAGCTTGGACGGCCAGTAGCCTTGATCACTAATAGACATTTTTTTAGCATACCTTTTTGGGTCACAAACGGCTTTTTTTTTAATTTTTGTTCCAGGAACTTTGGTATGCAAATTGAATGTGTAAGACGATGTATGACGGCCTTTCTAGATTTTATACGTATATTGCTCGAGTTTTGGTAAGGATTTAAATTTATTTGTTGGTAGCTAACGCTAAACGAATGTATAAAATAAAATAGTGTACGAATTCGTAGTGACAAATAAAAATTGTAAACATAATAATACTTACGGCTTTTTCCATATAAACGTTATATCTCGTTATTCCAAAAGAAAATACTATGGCTACATTAGTTTGATAAATATTTATACTAATAACACTGCAACAATAACTTTTTCAATAAACCAAGATCGTTATTTTCGTATCACTGAACCAAATAACTTCGGAGATAAAACGCTACATAAAAGAGATCGAGCTAAATTATATAAACAACAAAACAAGCCAAGCTGACTACGTCAGAATCATGTAAAAACCTGTAAACATGCCACTATTATACACTTTCATTGCATCCTGTGCATCGCTTAAAATCTCAAAATCTTACCACAGACGGCAAACGTACTACATTATTTTTTTTAGTTGCCATTAAGGCAGCATTTATTTTTTAAATTGGCAATTTTTTATCACTGTCATCACTAAAGAAACACGCGCGAATTTTTGACGTTCTATTTTTGAATTTTATTTTTTTGTTGACACTAAGGTTGGCACTTGTTTTTTTTTTTGGCTGTAATTGTTTTGTTTGTTGGACTTTTATGTTGTTCGCGTTGTTTTTGTGGGAGCGTGCGCGGTCGTGACGGAACAACCGCCCGTGTCGTCGCCGACGTTAGACTGAGTTGCGACCACCTATAAACTGTACAGACGGGCGCTGAAGTGATTTATCTTTTGATGTTTTAATTAGCATCTGAGGTTTGTCATGCTTCGAGACATTTGAACCTTTTGGCTTTGTGTTCAATGGGTTTCGTTACCTTTCCGGAGGTTTCTTGTACTCAATACACTCTTAAGATGAAAGCGAAAACTTAGTCAAATATTACGGTTATTTTCTTGGAAATTCATCTGTAGGGAAAAATAATTTAACAAAATTAATTCGCTAAGATTTTGAACGTTTAGATTAAGATGTGGTGTAGTAACATCAAATAAAATACAAAAGAAAACGACAATACCTTTTATTTATGACAATCGTAACATTTTCTTCATCAATAGTTTTACGTAAATACGACCTTTTTCGGTCCCATTATATTGAGGTCTATGGCGTATACTAATATTTAATGATTTAATATTGAATGAGGGTAATAAGTCCTTTCATCCAATAAGCGTACTTTTAGGGTTCCCTTGGTCGGGTTCGTTCTTTGTCTTTGGAAGAATACGGCCTCTAAGGAATGTAATTGACAATAATATTTATTAAGATGTCGCCTCCCCAATGTCAATACGAAGTGTGCCGAGGAGTTCCGAAATTGCACGAAGCCCCGACAATTCTTGATCTTATGACTTTTGTTATAGATATGTAGGAGGTTTCATTGAAGGTTATAGGGGCTCTTAATAACATACAAATATTCGAATGTGTAGAATTTTCTTCGTATGTTATGTGATTTCTATTAATTATAGTGAAACTTTTTAAGTGGGTTCTGGATGTATGACAAACCTTTGCTTATGATAATTACAATGAGTTTCCAATACTTTCGCATCGAAATACTGTTGACGAGTTTCTGAGAATAATAAACAAAACAGTATATTTTATAAGTTATTCCCATGTTTTTCTCTATACTTGAGACTTTTTAGCCCAATAGTCTCTAGAAGTACGGTAAAGAATTAATCATTTAGCTTTTTGAACATTGCTCATGTTGGTCACGACTATTCGAATGGTTTAAAACTCGATGCCTAAAACAATGACCTTTGGCAAGGAAAGATTCGGCAGGTCACGGGTTCAATTCCCATCCAAGACAAATTATATTATGTTGAGTAGTAGTAGCCTATATAAATATGTATTTAGAAATAATTAATTCATGAATCCCCAAGCGACACCCGGTGGCGCGCATCTATTGTCTTACTATTGTGTCTCTAATTGACGGTATCTGAAGGGTTAAGTATGTTTATCAGTTGTCTAGCACTCATAGCATAGTTCTACTTAGAATGGGACTAGATGAAGTTGTGAGAAAGTTGTGGATTATTATTATACAAAGTCGAAACTCAAGATTTTTTAAAGGGCAATAAACCACAGCATTATTGGTGATAAGCGAATAAATCGAGTTAAAAACACGCTATGCTCCATATCGAGGTAAATAAGCGAAGGAAAGAGAAAGAGGAGATCTTTGCCCAGCAGCGGGATATACGATAGGTTATTAAAAAATAGGTTTAATAGGTTGTTTTTAGGTTTATGGTTACCCACCCAAAGATGCTAAAATGCTTGCGGACGGCAAGCAACGGGTAGCTCGCTGTCCGACCGTCCGGTAACCATCCGAACCAAGCCCAAGTCGTCGACGGCGCGTACTGTTCCTGCGCGCCTCAAGGAGTTGTCAGCAACCGTAGGGGCCCAGCAGGGTCGAAACCTACTTGGGCCAAAAGTCTAGTTCCGAAAGGGAACCGACTGGTATGGATGGCAAAAAAGAACGGAGTGAGTTTTTTAGTCAGTAATAGTCTGATACTATCTCCCGCTCCGCCCAAAGAGCGGGGGATGTCATCTGGATGATTTTTGCCCAACGAAAAAAAAACCCACCCAAAGATTGAACTTTAAATATCGACCCGTGCAATTCTTATTATCACAAGATAAACTGACTGAACAAAATACTGTTTAGTAAAAGCTAAACCGATAAAAGCTCTCACAGGCAATTTCATCAACCCTGAAAACGATAAAAAAAACAGTACTAGCAATCAATAGACTACCCTTCTATTTCCCGTGGGCGCCATAAAAGGTCGTATAGTGGTCAGGAAGGCCCTCTTGTGGATCAACAACCTTAGATTATTGCTTGGCGACTGTGTCAGCATTATCGCGCCATTCAGAGGGTTATACTCAGCAAAAGGCTTTTTATTTACTCCTTGTTTTTCAGAATTTATATAAATTTTATTAGAAAAACCATTATGATAGTTTGACATCTAGAAAGAAATAAGCTGCATACATCAGATCATGTACATGTGTCTATACCTACATAGAACCACAAAAAAGATAGGTACAGAAGTCAATCTCATGTATGTACTTCACTTTTTATACCTACGCTAGGCGATCACGCTTGGGTCAGAGCGAGCGTTGAGCCGAACTGTACGAGTACGTCCGGGCGATTGAGCCGAAATATCATGTCCGTGAGCGGTGTCTATGTGTGCGTTGCTATGTAGATTGTTTTCTGTACCTATCTATTTTGTGCTACGACCGTCAGTGTCAATTTAAAAATTGGAATCCTAACAACTAGTTGTCACGTTAGTAATACTCGTAATTATATTTTCAAATCCTGGCTCTGTGGCCAATTAGTACCAACAAGTTAAATCGTAGTTAGTACCCGAGACATGGATTAATTAGAAATGGGTTCGTGTTAACAACTAACCCGGAGATAATAAGATTTGTCTGACTGACGTGAGCCGGCCTAATCCTCGATTTCTGATTAGCTCAAAATATGTGAGACAGACATTCAAGTAGGGTTTGACATGTCCGTAACTATATATACTCAATTTAGGAACTGGTTCTAAAGCGGCGTTCTACGTGAGCGATTCGCTGAGAATGCGATTCAGAAGCGATCCGATACGGAGTAGGCCCATTGTCGGTACGGATGCATAGCTTCATAGACGCGTATTCGTCATTATTCGCTTGGTGTATACCTGCTCACAGCTTACATACAAAGCTATGAAATTGGTGACGAAGCGGTAACTACATGCGTCGCTATATGCAGGCTTCATTACGCTTGCCGTACCGCATGTAATACGGTGCCCGTACGACCGGGGCGTACATCAAGTCAAAGCCCTTTTTTATGGCAGATACATCTTCATCGTCCAATGGTATTGTCACTAACGATTGAAAACATACGCGTGTACTGCGCCTCGTGGACGCAGTGCAGTACGCTGTGCTGCTCAAGCTCTCTGGCGTATTTTGAAGCGACGTGTCCATGGACAGCATAGGCCTAAACGGTGGCTTTGTCCTACCTGCATGCAAAGCCATCGCTTCAGCCGCATTTTATTTAAAACAAGGCTTCACGTGAAAATATAAAACCAACTGATTGCGACCACTTCGCTTTGCTTGTCTCCGCACTACACCTACGTGTGTTTGGTCACGTAAGCCAACGATTGGTGATTTGAGGTTCAGCATGAATTTTATATACCTATTGTAACCCTTCAGGGCGTGTTAGCGTAGTGTTATGTTATGAAATGTTGTTATAAATAATCAGAAGTGCAATTGCAGCAATCATGGAGTTTTGCTATCATACATTGAAGAATTCCATGGTCTATTTTCAAAGTTGTTTAACAGATTCACCAACTTCAAATTAGATCATCAGAGGGTCAAACTCTTTCAAATAAAACCTAATATAATAATAATAATGAGGAAATTACTGAACAAGACCAAAAAAATACCCAGATGACGTAACAATAAGATAATATCGTTATTTTCAATAAACAATTCCCAAATCTCGATTGCCTTTTGATTATACCTTAATATTATTGACACAATTCTGTTCGCAAATAATTGATTTCGGTCTAGATTCCTCTCGGGTAGCGAGTCTAATTTATGAAACGCCTACGGCCCAACGTTTGTACCTCATTTTTCGTTTATTACGAGTATCAAATAGCTTAGTTTGTTTGCAATCAGTGATGTTTTGTGAAGCAAGTGCCTTGGTTGCTGGAATTACTTTAATGTTTAGATTCTTCGAAATAATCTCTGTGGCCCTGAAACGCACAGGGCAACTAAAGTACACAGGTGAGTGTTATTCAGTAGAAGTTTACCCAGATCAGTAGAAGTCATTAGTTGATTTCCTAGTTGCCCTTTCAGTTCCAGGATACTAATCTCTATTTCAGAAGTCGACCCATGACCTCAGTAAACTTCAGTACCACTGGCGGTTTTTCTGTCTGGTCGCCTGCAAGTCCATGCCTACGGTGACTGGTAGTCGGAGATTGGATATCGGTGGTTGGGGCGTGAGGAAGTTTGAATACTCTGTGTATCCTAAAAAGCTATTTCCAAAACCATTGCTAATGTACTTAAACTTTGTTTAGTTTTTGACATTCATAATTTCGAAATAAGTGTGTTATTTATTTTGATATAGCACTTGTGATAGGGATGTTTCCAGGGTTAAAACAACCACATTTTGTTTAGTCCGTATTTTAGATTATAAAAAAATATTGGACACGTATTTTTTATTTTTTCGATTAAACAAAAAATAACAAAGATATAGCCCATTAAATTTACGTGTGATGTCACCCCATGCGAAAAAATACAGTGTGGTGTGATGTTACACGTAACTTTAATGGGCTATATCTTGGTCATTTTGGTTTAATTTACAAATAAAAAATTACGTATCCTTCATTTTTGAATAATCTAAAAGACGGACTAATTACATTTTTTACGGCAACTAGCCTATTGGCAATTTAGCTGCGTGGTCACTGGCAGTCAGCAGAGCAGCAGGAGATATTTACGTTATCATTCGCTTGCCCTTATCCCGACTTATTTTTGGTATAATCCTCCTCTTATAGCCATCGAAAGACATTCAAACTGAAAACATTTCTCTCGATATTTTCCTCTTGTCAGTTTATTTTTATTTCAAGACAATTGAAAAATAAGTAATGCTTAATTCATGAATCCCCAAGCGACCACCGGTGGCCGCGCATCTATTGTCTTACTATTGTGTCTCTAATTGACGGTATCTGAAGGGTTAAGCAATGTACCTAATTCATGTTTTAAATGGAACCAATTATAGTCGATTTTCCTTCATGTGTTTATCGGAGCAAATACTTCTGACAACGCGCGGTCCGCACGTGCAACGAAACGCCTACTCACGCGGCGCGCCCCGCCATCGGCGCCCCACCAGTCAAAAGTGAAAGGCAAAGAGCTTATAAAAGGCCAGCAAACCGTGTAAGCGGTCATTCGTTCGTCGACATACGAATTGGTCGGACGTTTTTGTAGTCAATATTATTATTATTACACTAGCTGCTCCCAGCGGCTTCACCCGCGTGATAGCAGAAAATCGTCCCAAGGGAACATATTTCCGGAATAAAAAGTATCCTATGCTCTATTCTATGACATGGTCTATCCGTGTACTAAGTTTCATCAAAATCGGTTTTGCCGTTTAGGCGTGAAGAAGTAACAAACAAACAAACTCACTTTCGCTTTTATAATATTAGTAAGGAAGTAAGTATAATATTATTTTGAATAATATTATTAAAAGTGGTTTATAAATAAAACAAAAAGAGAAATGATGACGCTTTTATTCGTGAAGACTCTCCTCTTATATATTTAGGTTCAAAATCAAAATTTACTGTCCGTAATTACCCACTGTTCGTATTAACCCCACTCTCCCCTGTGCTTGGAAGTTACGTTGCGTACTTGCCTTTATCGTGTCAGTAACATAAATTCTCAATTTATAACCTGTAATTGGAATCTTCAGCCCTCTAATAGTTCGGTCGTTACGTTCAAAGAGGTTCTATCGAGTTCTGTGTATAATAGTAGATTTATCGAAGCCTACATTCAATGAAAAATAAATGATTTTATGGTTTATATTTTACTAGCGACCCGCCCCAGCTTCGCTCGGGTAACAGTATTTCTCCACTATTTAGTGGATGTTATTATACATATAAACCTTCCTCTTGAATTACTCTATCTATTAAACCGCATTAAAATCCGTTGCGTAGTTTAAAGATTTAAACTTACATATAAGGGGATATAAGGGCAGAAAAAGCGACTTTGTTTTATACTATGTAGTGTTAATAAGTGGCTTCTGCTCTTGTACTCGCTTTTTTTCTGAATGAAATGACTTTTTTTTGGATTTGATGATTTGGATCTGATAACCCTATTTGATGATTACCCAGTAATCATCAAACAGAGCAGTCCGCTCTGGTTGGAATGGTAAGTGTGTCCGCGTACGGGCCACAAAAAAGCCGCCAGAAGAAAAGCTAGAAGCGGTCACAAAAAAAAGCTAGAAGCGGCCACAAAAAAAGGCCACCACAAAAAGACGCTTGAAGCGGCTTTTTTTGTGACCCGTGTACGGGGACACTAAGAAGTGTCAAACTTTTACTAAATTAAAACCTCTTTGGAACAATTCTGCTACCTAAATGTCAAAGGTCAAAGGCACTTGGCAGAAGCGGGTTCATATATATATTCTATATGTAAATAATTATAAAATTCTGTGTCCGAAGTAAGTAATAAATAAAAACGCCTCGCCACTAAACCAAAAAAACAATCGAGCATCGTTATATAAACCCCATTTGAAATTGTTACGCCCTTCTGTTTACCTGTACAGCAAATTGACAATGAAATATCGGGCATAGTCGTCAACAAAATTAATTGGCTGATCAAATTCCTGATTGACTTCGTGTGTCGGTTATCAAAAGGGCGATATGTTGATGTTAATTTATTGGCTTGCTAAATTGATTTTTGGTGACGGGAAATATTGTAGGTGAGTGGTTTTTTGGTGGGTGGGTGGTGGGTGGTTATATATATATAGTATATATAATACCCAGCTTTGAAAGGCCTCCTACAATGTGGAACGATGACCGATGCATGACGCACAGGACCGGTCGTTGTGGCGACGTTTGGGAGGCCTAATACTCAACAGTGGACGTCTTTCGTCTGAAATGATGATGATGATGAGTGGTTTCAGAGTGATTTCTGTAGGTGTATATAGCTTAATAGATCCTTTTATGGTATTAAATCATTTAATTATCAGGCATCTTGACCCATAGATATATAGACATACCTTATTTACTTAATTGCGATTCATAGACAACAAATTGACTAGAACAAAAAAAATTACAAAATACTTGTACACGTCGAGGCTACTTTAGCAAGCAGATTACTCCATTCACAAAATTTCACTGGCTTTGTTTTCAAGATTCTATAATAAAATAGAAGCTTACTCAGAAACCCGAAAAATCTCAAAAGCCTCCTCGATTCTCGGGTTTATTAAAGGCGACACTTTTTCTCGTCTCTCGTGTTGTAAGCTCCCAATATCGGCGCCACTTCTTCTCCAAGTACTGTAAATTTATTAGGTACAGTCACCACCACTTCACTGTAACGCAAAATTCGAAAACAATTTCCTCATGGCTTAGTACTTTTTACATAAACATAATTATTGTTTTAATTTATAAAGTGTATTTTTTTATTTACTTATAAATGTGATCATGATTGTTATGTAGTTTTATAGGTAGTTTTTATCTACACTAATATTATAGACGTAGTTTGTGTTTTGTTTATAGGAGGTAATCTCTGAAAATCCTGGACTGGATAGTATTTTTTTTTTACCGTTAGAAAGCTGCTTTATTCCTGAGTAACATAGGCTATATTTTATAAACGTGGGCCGCGAGCAATAGCACTAGATTTGTCTGCGGCTCACTAGAGTTATAGACCGTTTAATTTTATATTAGTACCAAATTGTAATTATTATTTTGAAAACAGATGCAGCGATAGCGAGATCCCATAGATCTATCTGCCTATCGCCTTTTAGGAACTAAAATTTAAAATCCTGCTTTGCGGTATTAAAGTTCTCCATGCGATTAGAGCAACAGTCAGTTGTATTTTAGTTTGGGTTTTAAAATTTTTACTGCAATGTATTTTAAAATTTTTATATAGGTGAGAATCCCTTTGTGACAAATATCACATATATTTTAATGTTAAAAACTAGTGCTTGACTGCGATCCCACCGCAGTGATACAATCGTTGACGGTGATCGGCACTAGGTTATTATGAGCCTATTAATTTTAAGCAGATTCTTTCATTCACTCTAGCCTTGAAGACAACTAAATTATAAACGGATGGGAAAACCGCAGCAGGCAAATTGTTCCAGTCCTTCGATGTACGCGGCATAAACGAAAAGGCGATTTATTCTCATGATTGCACGTACGTAACTGTTATACATCATATTTATACATATAATATGGCGTAGCGTCACCCTTATCTTATCATGTAAGACGTAAACAACGTTTGAGGAACAGGATTCGCTCGTAAACTTGGTGTGTTAGAATTTATTATTGTATTTATAGTCACTGTGAAATGGTTCGTCACCTAGTTTTATTTATTAATTAAATTCTTTAACTTTTTTATTTAACTGATATATAGTAAACTAGTGCGTGACTGCCATCCCACCTGATGGAAAACGGTGAATCAACTTACACTATTACTGTGCGTGCACACGGGCCTCAAAAAAACGCCGCCACAAAAAAACGCCTGAAGCGGCCACAAAAAAAAGCTAGTAGCGGCTAAATCTAGCTGAAGACCGCCACAGTTCTTGTGTCCAGTGAAGCTTGAAGCCACTTCAAGCGTTTTTTTTTTGTGGCGACACCGTCGCACACGAGCCACAAAAAAAGGCCGCCTCAAAATGAAGCTTGAAGCGGCGTTTTTGATACCCATGCGCGAGGACAGTTATACATACAATTAGGGTCTACGCGCAAAATGGCTAGTGCTCAAAATGGCAACCGAGTCGCAAAAGGACTAATTCGCAAAATGCCCGATTCGCAAAATGCCTAATTCTCAGAATACCCAATTCTTAAAATAGCTAATTATCAAAATGGATTTTTTTTTGTATTTTTTTTTTATAAATAGCATACATGATACAATCGCCCATTGTTTATTTGTGTTTTAGTTTTATTTTCCTTACTTAATTTATAAATACCTAAATAAATTAAGCAATTTGCACACCTAAGATAAAAAAAAAAATCATCGCTGGAACCTTACAAGCTCTTGATTCTGATCGTATTCGTAATTGAGTTTTCATTCCAGCAGCTGTTCCAACAGCTGTGCGGTTATTTTGAATTCAATATTATTATTAAATTATGAAATGTTTAGAATTAATATTCATTGTTTCGATTATGGTAGCCAATCACAATGGAGATTAGATATTGTAACAATATATTGCAGACTTGCAGAGCCTTAAGAGCGTATTGTTATAGACTTGCAGTGCCTTAAGAGGGTTAATGTTTGAGATGATTTATTTTATTTATTTAATCTTCATGCAACACAAAGTACATTAGGCGCATTTAATGCCTTAGGCATTCTCTGCCAGTCAACCTAGAGTGGTGCAGAATTATGGTAGGCGCATATAAAGAAAATTTTATTTTGAGAATGATTAAAAAATAATACATATATCTATATATATAAAACTGACCCCCGTTTTCCGTTGTCACGACTTGGCATGAAAACGGCTTGACCGATTTGGCTGATTTTTTTTTTTGTTGTGATTGTTATTGTGAGGAGAAGGTTCTTATGGAAAAAAAAATTAGGGTAGTGTAGGGTAGATTAGGGTAGAGTAGGGTAGAGTAGGGTGGAGTAGGGTGGAGTAGGGTAGAGTAGGGTAGAGTAGGGTAGAGTAGGGTAGAGTAGGGTAGAGTAGTAGGGTAGTGTAGGGTAGAGTAGGGTAGAGTAGGGTAGAGTAGGGTAGAGTAGGGTAGAGTAGGGTAGAGTAGGGTAGAGTAGGGTAGAGTAAGGTAATGTAGGGTAGAGTAGGGTAGAGGAGGGTAGAGTAGGGTAGGGTAGAGTAGGGTAGAGTAGGGTAGAGTAGGGTAGAGTAGGGTAGAGTAGGGTAGAGTAGGGTAGAGTAGGGTAGAGTAGGGTAGGGTAGAGTAGGGTAGAGTAGGGTAGAGTAGGGTAGAGTAGGGTAGAGTAGGGTAGAGTAGGGTAGAGTAGGGTAGAGTAGGGTAGAGTAGGGTAGAGTAGGGTAGAGTAGGGTAGAGTAGGGTAGAGTAGGGTAGAGTAGGGTAGAGTAGGGTAGAGTAGGGTAGAGTAGGGTAGAGTAGGGTAGAGTAGGGTAGAGTAGGGTAGAGTAGGGTAGAGTAGGGTAGAGTAGGGTAGAGTAGGGTAGAGTAGGGTAGAGTAGGGTAGAGTAGGGTAGAGTAGGGTAGAGTAGGGTAGAGTAGGGTAGAGTAGGGTAGAGTAGGGTTTTTTTTTTTTTTTTGTTTTGTTTTGTTTGGAGCAGGGTGGAAAATCCTCATGGACGCCGCGACTGTCCCACGAATAGGACGGTCGCGGCAGTGCCGGACTCTTACCGGCTAAAAACCACTCCTGCTCTGGCTATGATGCCTCTGACAGAGTCAAAGCCTTTGCATTTCAATTTTACAATTATTTATTAATAAATATTTATTACTTATTGTTTCTGTACCTATGGCCTATCTGGGTCCCAACCATCAGTTAAGAACCAGGAAGGACACAGGGAAAATGTCATAATGATTCTAATTAACAATCATAACATTTATAATAATACCTACTAAGTAGATAAAACAACACATACTTCAAATAAGACTACATCTAGACAGGCTATATGAGAGCGTACAAAAAATTTCAATATTGCTTATAAAATATATAAGTAGGGATTTCATTTAAACGGGTTACACGCGGACACAGTCATTCAACTTTTATAATACTAGGGTTTTTTTTTTTTTTTTCTGTTTTCATTTGTTTTTTTTTTTTTTTTTTTTTTTTAACTGTTTTTGTTTTGTAATTAAACACCTTTTTTTTTTTATTTTTTTTTCTCTGTATGCGGTTTTGTAGTAAAACTCTTTTTTTTTTTTCTGTGTTTATTGTGATACTATGCTCTATATTTTATAATATAAGCAAGTATCAGTTTACTTAAGCTACCTTATTTCTACTTATTACAATTTGACCTATCTTACTACAATATTCTAGAAATTTATTTCTATGTCTACTTCTAATTATTGTTGGCAAATTTTCTTTTATTAAATCTATCCCTAGCTCTTGCTCGAAATCATATCTGGCAGAGGCAGTAATAGGGCACTCCAAAAGGATATGCGGAACCGTCTCCTCCCTGCCAGGCTCGCAGGCGCACGATGGACTCCCCTTACACTTGAAGCGATTCAGGGTAGAGTAGGGTAGAGTAGGGTAGAGTAGGGTAGAGTAGGGTAGAGTAGGGTAGAGTAGGGTAGAGTAGGGTAGAGTAGGGTAGAGTAGGGTAGAGTAGGGTAGAGTAGGGTAGAGTAGGGTAGAGTAGGGTAGAGTAGGGTAGAGTAGGGTAGAGTAGGGTAGAGTAGGGTAGAGTAGGGTAGAGTAGGGTAGAGTAGGGTAGAGTAGGGTAGAGTAGGGTAGAGTAGGGTAGAGTAGGGTAGAGTAGGGTAGAGTAGGGTAGAGTAGGGTAGAGTAGGGTAGAGTAGGGTAGAGTAGGGTAGAGTAGGGTAGAGTAGGGTAGAGTAGGGTAGAGTAGGGTAGAGTAGGGTAGAGTAGGGTAGAGTAGGGTAGAGTAGGGTAGAGTAGGGTAGAGTAGGGTAGAGTAGAGTAGAGTAGGGTAGAGTAGGGTAGAGTAGGGTAGAGTTGGGTATAGTAGGGTGGAGTAGGGAAGAGCGGGAGCGAAGCCGCGCGGGCAAAGCCAGTTTAAAATAAAAATACAAATATATTTAATTTAGGGTAGAGTAGGGTAGGGTAGGGTTAGCCAGTTTAAAATAAAAATACAAATATATTTAATTTAGGGTAGAGTAGGGTTAGCCAGTTTAAAATAAAAATACAAATATATTTAATTTAGGGTAGAGTAGGGTAGAGTAGGGTAGAGTAGGGTAGAGTAGGGTAGAGTAGGGTAGAGTAGGGTAGAGTAGGGTAGAGTAGAGTAGAGTAGGGTAGAGTAGGGTAGAGTAGGGTAGAGTTGGGTATAGTAGGGTGGAGTAGGGAAGAGCGGGAGCGAAGCCGCGCGGGCAAAGCCAGTTTAAAATAAAAATACAAATATATTTAATTTAATATATATACTACATTAATATTATAAAGAGGTAAAGCTTGTTTTATTTTTGTTTGTAGGAGGTAATCTCTGAAAGTACTGGTCCGATTGCTAAAATGTTTGTTCCTGAGTAACATAGGCTATATTTTATGTATGCAGGCAATGCTGCGGTCAAAAGCTAGTATTATATAAAAATCTCATGTCAAAGTGTTTTTTATTGAACTCCTCCAAAACGGCTTGCCCTATTTTTATGAATTTTTTTGTATATTTTTAGTAGGTTTGAGTATAGTCGTACCAATATGAAAGTATAATATGAAAATGAGCCTGCGCTGTAGCGAGCCTACAGGTCGCATTTTTGATGGTTTTAATAAACTTTTTATCGCGTTGGACATTTTGCAATGCATATCAATAGGTTTCGGAGCAGCCTCATTGAGACTATGAAGAAATTCGTAATTATAGATTTTTTTAGGTGGGAAAATAATAAATCATTAATTTGTAGCGACATCTATGACGCCACATAAGAACTACGAAGAAAACACGAAATCCTGCATCGCGCAATCAGAGTTCTCCGCGCGATTTGAACATATACGACAGCCCGACATCAACTATCGGGCAGTCGCCCACCAGACCTCCAAGGATCCTCCCTTTTCAACGGAGGTTTGCGGGACTTTACTCACTGTTCCCTATACCTCCAAACTGGTGACCCTCGACAAAAAGAACGTCAGCGCAGCCTTCGTGCAGCTACTACTTCGTGACGTCATCATCACTTCCTCAAGCTTTCGTATATTTACAATAGTAGCCTTTTTTAGTTATCTCACAGGAACGCATACGTCTCAATCAATCAAGTTTTTTTTTAAAGATCCCGTCCAATGAATTTTACCACTCTAGGGTGGAGAAGGAGGCGTGTTTGACTTTTACTGACTAAAACCACAACTGTATCCTTCAGTTGCCCTTGGCGTTCTAGTAATGTCACAGGTTTCATTTTCAGATATACCCCGAATAATCAACCATGATAAACTAACAAACTTGTTTAGTATTTATAATATTTCAACAAATATGTAGTTAAGATTTTTCAAAGGTAATGTAGTAGTGTAAGGTAATGTAGGGTAGAGTAGGGTAGAGGAGGGTAGAGTAGGGTAGGGTAGAGTAGGGTAGAGTAGGGTAGAGTAGGGTAGAGTAGGGTAGAGTAGGGTAGAGTAGGGTAGAGTAGGGTAGGGTAGAGTAGGGTAGAGTAGGGTAGAGTAGGGTAGAGTAGGGTAGAGTAGGGTAGAGTAGGGTAGAGTAGGGTAGAGTAGGGTAGAGTAGGGTAGAGTAGGGTAGAGTAGGGTAGAGTAGGGTAGAGTAGGGTAGAGTAGGGTAGAGTAGGGTAGAGTAGGGTAGAGTAGGGTAGAGTAGGGTAGAGTAGGGTAGAGTAGGGTAGAGTAGGGTAGAGTAGGGTAGAGTAGGGTAGAGTAGGGTAGAGTAGGGTAGAGTAGGGTAGAGTAGGGTAGAGTAGGGTAGAGTAGGGTAGAGTAGGGTAGAGTAGGGTAGAGTAGGGTTTTTTTTTTTTTTTTGTTTTGTTTTGTTTGGAGCAGGGTGGAAAATCCTCATGGACGCCGCGACTGTCCCACGAATAGGACGGTCGCGGCAGTGCCGGACTCTTACCGGCTAAAAACCACTCCTGCTCTGGCTATGATGCCTCTGACAGAGTCAAAGCCTTTGCATTTCAATTTTACAATTATTTATTAATAAATATTTATTACTTATTGTTTCTGTACCTATGGCCTATCTGGGTCCCAACCATCAGTTAAGAACCAGGAAGGACACAGGGAAAATGTCATAATGATTCTAATTAACAATCATAACATTTATAATAATACCTACTAAGTAGATAAAACAACACATACTTCAAATAAGACTACATCTAGACAGGCTATATGAGAGCGTACAAAAAATTTCAATATTGCTTATAAAATATATAAGTAGGGATTTCATTTAAACGGGTTACACGCGGACACAGTCATTCAACTTTTATAATACTAGGGTTTTTTTTTTTTTTTTCTGTTTTCATTTGTTTTTTTTTTTTTTTTTTTTTTTTAACTGTTTTTGTTTTGTAATTAAACACCTTTTTTTTTTTATTTTTTTTTCTCTGTATGCGGTTTTGTAGTAAAACTCTTTTTTTTTTTTTCTGTGTTTATTGTGATACTATGCTCTATATTTTATAATATAAGCAAGTATCAGTTTACTTAAGCTACCTTATTTCTACTTATTACAATTTGACCTATCTTACTACAATATTCTAGAAATTTATTTCTATGTCTACTTCTAATTATTGTTGGCAAATTTTCTTTTATTAAATCTATCCCTAGCTCTTGCTCGAAATCATATCTGGCAGAGGCAGTAATAGGGCACTCCAAAAGGATATGCGGAACCGTCTCCTCCCTGCCAGGCTCGCAGGCGCACGATGGACTCCCCTTACACTTGAAGCGATTCAGGGTAGAGTAGGGTAGAGTAGGGTAGAGTAGGGTAGAGTAGGGTAGAGTAGGGTAGAGTAGGGTAGAGTAGGGTAGAGTAGGGTAGAGTAGGGTAGAGTAGGGTAGAGTAGGGTAGAGTAGGGTAGAGTAGGGTAGAGTAGGGTAGAGTAGGGTAGAGTAGGGTAGAGTAGGGTAGAGTAGGGTAGAGTAGGGTAGAGTAGGGTAGAGTAGGGTAGAGTAGGGTAGAGTAGGGTAGAGTAGGGTAGAGTAGGGTAGAGTAGGGTAGAGTAGGGTAGAGTAGGGTAGAGTAGGGTAGAGTAGGGTAGAGTAGGGTAGAGTAGGGTAGAGTAGGGTAGAGTAGGGTAGAGTAGGGTAGAGTAGGGTAGAGTAGGGTAGAGTAGAGTAGAGTAGGGTAGAGTAGGGTAGAGTAGGGTAGAGTTGGGTATAGTAGGGTGGAGTAGGGAAGAGCGGGAGCGAAGCCGCGCGGGCAAAGCCAGTTTAAAATAAAAATACAAATATATTTAATTTAGGGTAGAGTAGGGTAGGGTAGGGTTAGCCAGTTTAAAATAAAAATACAAATATATTTAATTTAGGGTAGAGTAGGGTTAGCCAGTTTAAAATAAAAATACAAATATATTTAATTTAGGGTAGAGTAGGGTAGAGTAGGGTAGAGTAGGGTAGAGTAGGGTAGAGTAGGGTAGAGTAGGGTAGAGTAGGGTAGAGTAGAGTAGAGTAGGGTAGAGTAGGGTAGAGTAGGGTAGAGTTGGGTATAGTAGGGTGGAGTAGGGAAGAGCGGGAGCGAAGCCGCGCGGGCAAAGCCAGTTTAAAATAAAAATACAAATATATTTAATTTAATATATATACTACATTAATATTATAAAGAGGTAAAGCTTGTTTTATTTTTGTTTGTAGGAGGTAATCTCTGAAAGTACTGGTCCGATTGCTAAAATGTTTGTTCCTGAGTAACATAGGCTATATTTTATGTATGCAGGCAATGCTGCGGTCAAAAGCTAGTATTATATAAAAATCTCATGTCAAAGTGTTTTTTATTGAACTCCTCCAAAACGGCTTGCCCTATTTTTATGAATTTTTTTGTATATTTTTAGTAGGTTTGAGTATAGTCGTACCAATATGAAAGTATAATATGAAAATGAGCCTGCGCTGTAGCGAGCCTACAGGTCGCATTTTTGATGGTTTTAATAAACTTTTTATCGCGTTGGACATTTTGCAATGCATATCAATAGGTTTCGGAGCAGCCTCATTGAGACTATGAAGAAATTCGTAATTATAGATTTTTTTAGGTGGGAAAATAATAAATCATTAATTTGTAGCGACATCTATGACGCCACATAAGAACTACGAAGAAAACACGAAATCCTGCATCGCGCAATCAGAGTTCTCCGCGCGATTTGAACATATACGACAGCCCGACATCAACTATCGGGCAGTCGCCCACCAGACCTCCAAGGATCCTCCCTTTTCAACGGAGGTTTGCGGGACTTTACTCACTGTTCCCTATACCTCCAAACTGGTGACCCTCGACAAAAAGAACGTCAGCGCAGCCTTCGTGCAGCTACTACTTCGTGACGTCATCATCACTTCCTCAAGCTTTCGTATATTTACAATAGTAGCCTTTTTTAGTTATCTCACAGGAACGCATACGTCTCAATCAATCAAGTTTTTTTTTAAAGATCCCGTCCAATGAATTTTACCACTCTAGGGTGGAGAAGGAGGCGTGTTTGACTTTTACTGACTAAAACCACAACTGTATCCTTCAGTTGCCCTTGGCGTTCTAGTAATGTCACAGGTTTCATTTTCAGATATACCCCGAATAATCAACCATGATAAACTAACAAACTTGTTTAGTATTTATAATATTTCAACAAATATGTAGTTAAGAT
Source organism: Mythimna lalbum (assembly GCA_949319445.1). Lineage (NCBI taxonomy): Eukaryota > Metazoa > Arthropoda > Insecta > Lepidoptera > Noctuidae > Mythimna > Mythimna lalbum. The sequence goes on from OX439364.1 coordinate 15,668,223, forward strand.
TTTTCAAATTATTCAGTTAATATTTACATCGTTTCCTTTCTTTCTTTTTAATAAGTGCTATTGTTGAGTTAAAACACAAAAATAAACAAAATGAACAAAAATAAAACAATAACAGACCGACTTTAAAAATGTCTAAACATCTCACTCACCTCATTTTTCAATAAAGTAGCTCCATTGCAATTGTGAAAAAGTTACTACCACATAATACAACGAGTGCTACGTTGCTACGGCGTAGCTACTTTCGTAGGCATTGTGCTACGAAATATGGATACGAATGAAATTAAAAACTCTGCCTCCCTGGTATAGTGATCGCATTTGCTACTGGAGATTATAAGGTCCTGGGGTCAATTCCCTGCTTGGGCAACGTGTTATTGAATTTTTTTACTTGAAATCAACGGAGTCCGGATCTTTATTTATTAAAACTTTTATACACTAGTAAGAAACACTATAGAAAAGTGGACTTAATGCCATGGGATTTTTGTCCGGTTAACAGCAAGAAGGTAAGGGGTTTTTTTTTCGTAAATAACTCTTCCATATATAATGAAAAAAAAAATACAGGAATTGTAAGAGGGTAAAAAAATTATCCTACGACCTATTCTTAAAACAATCAAATACACATTAAAAAAATTATAATAATCGGTCAAGAATTTCCGGGGGAATTCGATGACTAACAATGTGACACAAGATTGTTTTTGTATTAAGAGAAAAAAGGAGATGGTAAATAGGTAAAAAATGGCGTACGTCCTATTCTCGGACTTAAAAATATAATTATTAATACTATTATAGCTAGCCCGTATCCACCTGCTGGGCAATAGTCTCCCTCCATTCGTCGCAACGATAATGGTTCCTTGTTTCATTTAAAAAAAATATATACAAAAAAATGGTGGGGTAGGATAGTAAAAAAATACCTATTCTACAACCTAATCTATTCTACCAAATATACATAAAAAAACATAAAAAGTGGTCAAGCCGTTTCGGAAGAGTTTGATAACAAACACTTTGACACGAGATGTTTATATATGTATATGAAGACTGTAGGCTTATCAAATTACATTGTGCTAAATGTATAATAAGATATGGTTAAGGAAAAGTATTTTCTTCCAAGTGTTTTCTCGTAATATTTTGTTAAGCGTATCACATTATGTTTTCATTACCTGTACTCCGCCTGACGCTTGAGGCATTTCGTACGTATCTTTGAAAAGCAATTCCCGTTTCTGTTTTATTTGTTTAAATTGAATTAAGTCTTTGTTAAGCTTCCCTCTGAAGACTTACCTTTATTATTGCATACTTTATAAATTAATAGCAAACCCGCAAAATGAATTTATGTAATTTAAAAGTTAAGACATAGCCTGAAGAATCGCCAAACATAAGTGGCCCCATTCAATGTACCACATTGCTCGCAGAACAGATGGTCGATAGGCATAAAAGGTTTTGGAGTGCTGGCCGCGTACACAAAGACGCAGCGTTGGAAAGACCTCTAACAAGGTGAAACTGTTGAACTGGTAAGGATCGCAGGAATCCGATGGATGTGAGACAGGTACAGGATTGGTTATTATGGCGACATTTGGGGTGACCTATGTCCAACAGCCAACGTCTTTTGGCTGAAATGATGATGATGAAAAGTTAAGAAAGGATATGACACGCAGATGACTCACAAATGATATGCGGATGGTACGCGAAGGATACGAGGATAGTAAATAGACGTTCTGCGAATGCTTTGATCGCTAAACTCGTTATGTGCAGATATGCTACGCTATTAATACGTTCCAGTTACATTCCAGTAGACTACGTCGTGTTTCTATCCGTCCTTGATGTGTTCTTATCACGATCATGGTATTATACGGCATAGTGGGTTTGCAGGCCTCGAGCAATAGGTAGCCAGCCGTCCACCCAGCCAGTAAGGACGAGATGTCGAGGGCGTAGTGTTCCACACGCGCCTCAAACAGATGACGGCAAAACCGTAGGAGCCCAGCAGAGTCGAAGCCTATTAGGGCCATGGTTTGTGCGAAAGTGAATCCCAGGGCCTTGGAAGAAGGTAAACAAGGACCATAGAAGTGGGTTTTAGTCAGTAAAAGTCTGACCCAACTTCTTGGTCCATCTTAGAATAGGAGAATTCATTAGATGACACCACAACTCAAAAAACAAACGGCGTAGTGAGCAGAATCATAAAGCACCTACACAAGTTAAATTATTGTACTAAACCAAGTTTATCGGAACTTCGGCCGTATTTCGAGTGGCAAAGTTGTCGATAGTTAATAGTTTGACTAGTAACACTCATTCGGCAACTTTGCCTGTGTAACAAATTAGTTTGCCAAAGAATAATTAATTAATGAGGTTTAGTTTGGGGTGAGATAGACTATGAATGGATTATTTTCATTACAGTTATAGATCATGTTTAATTTGTATTAATGACATTTTTATTATAAGCATTTACTGTTCTGTTGTAGGACAAATGTCTCCCTTCCCTTCTTCCTTTTCCCTGGTTTTCTGCAATTTTAGGATGTTAGAAATAATTCAATAATAATCCAAGCCCAGCTCTAAAGCGACCAGTTGCAAGCGGCCGCGTTATAAATATAATAATATAATATAATATTCCGCAACTATCACACAATGCCGTCTAGTCCCAAGCTAAGTAGATCTTGTGTTATGAGTACTAGACAACTGATAAATATTCTTATACTAATAATATTCCACAATATAATATAATAATATAATATTCCACAACTATCACACAACACCGTCTAGTCCCAAGCTAAGCAGAGCTTGTGTTATGGGTACTAGACAACTGATAAACATACTTATATATTTCTAAATATATACATATTATAGATAAATAACACCCAGACACAGAACAAATGATTATGCTCATCACACAAACATTTGTCCTGGGTGGGAATCGAACCCACGACCTCCGGCATAGCAGTCAGGGTCACTAACCACTAGACCAACAGGCCAGTCAAAAAAAAAAAATACTAGCTTTTGCCCGCACGTCTTAGATCCCGCTATCCCTACTCTACCCTACTATACCCTACCCTGCCCTACTCTACCCTACTCTACCCTACTCTTCCCTACTCTACCCTACTCTACCCTACTCTACCCTACTCTACCCTACTCTACCCTACTCTACCCTACTCTACCCTACTCTACCCTACTTTACCCTTCTATACCCTACTCTACACTACTCTACACTACTCTACCCTACCCCACCCTACTCTACCCTACTCTACCCTACTCTACCCTACTCTACCCTACTCTACCCTACTCTACCCTACTCTACCCTACTCTACCCTACTCTACCCTACTCTACCCTAACAAACCATCTACTAAATAGTCCGACCAAAGCCTAAAAATTTGGTTTGGATAGGTGAGCCCGTTCTTGAGTTATAAAATAACAGCGAAAAGTGGCATTGATTTTTATATATATAGATATTTCGAAATACATACATATTATAGATAAATTACACCCAGACACAGAAAAAATGATTATTCTCATCACACAAACATTTGTCCTGGGTGGCAATCGAAGCCATGACCTCTGGCATAGCAGTCAGGGTCAAAAGAAATAAAGGACAAAAATTCATTATTTTTTAACTTAAATTATTTTTTATCTCTTTTGTTTATTTTCTGCTATCACACGGATGAAGCCACTGGAAGTAACTAGTAGATCATAATTATATAAAGGTATAAAGGTATCTTTCGAGAGGACTTTTTCCTGCTTGCCAAGTCATCGTTCAAATTGATTTTCCCTAATTCTCAACAGGAAAAAAACTTTTAAAGTTTATAATTGCCTCATTAATCTTATCAAAGAACCTGCCCGGCATAAATTAAAGTTACAATCTATTGAGAAGTTGATGGATTTGTAATTTGATATTGAATTTCGGTTTAAATTGCTTAAGTATCAATTAATTATATTTTTACTTTACCTTTAAAAAAACATTGGCCTACGTCAAATTACTCCTGCATCGTGGGTGCGATCACAACCATATAAACACAAGAAACACCTATTTGGAGGTCATAAAAATATTTCTTCTGTACGAAAATTGAATTCGCGACACGCAGTGCAACAGCCAATAGCTTAACCACTTCTCAACCGTGCTTTCTTCGGCTGTTGACACAGCCGAAGAATCGCCAAACATATGTAAATGGCAGGCACATTGCTAGTAGAACAGATCGTTGATGTTACCCAAAAAATTCTATAGTGGTGATTATTATGTAATTACGGGAATCCAAACACTCATATACGTATTTTATTATTATAAGCATCCTAATTTAATACTATTTCATTTTATTTAAAATATAATATCTTTTATTTATTTATTGTGCATTTACCCCAATGTCTTTCTTAATGTAACCGTTGAGTGGTATATGAAGTTTAGTTACATATTCTGATGGCAATCAACATCTGTGATAAAATGTCACTAGCTCTCCTTGCTTATTATAATAAGTAATGACCAAGTTTGAAGACGATCTTATCAAAACTTCAGAACCTATAAGATTTAGATCGTTTCGTAAAATATACACTGAATTTCTTAAAACGAGTTTCTAAAAGTTTTCGTAAATGTATTTGAGTTGAAATGTGTCAATACACTTCGTTTTTTTAAAGTGTATCATCTCTTTCAAGTACCTACAGGTGCAACTTTATTTTTATGCTGTGGTACATACAGTAGACATCTACAATATAATGTTATATTTTTGCCAAAAATATATTTGAGAAAAAACGGAAAAAAACATTGGGTAAAACTATATGAATCGATTCAGTTACTGATTCTGAATAAACTACCTATATTTATTGTAAACCATAAAATAATTAATTCTAGATATAAACTTAAATTAATTAAAACTAACTTAAAAAATTAAAATAAAACCCTAGAGAACTAAAAAAAAAAAAATGGCAATTTAATGTAAGGCGTCGAAAAATTCCTCCGCATCGCTGTCGACTGGTAATGTACCCAAAAGGCTGGCGGCATTGCCACGCTGAATGGCAATACTTATTCTTTGACCGAAGTAAAAGCCAGCCTTTGGGTCACGCGAAGTGTCCACGAGGCGTTTCGAAAGTTCTTTAAATAATTTGTGAGCACTCGGACCCCACGATCCAAGAGTTTCAACCCCAAACGGCTCGAAAACATAATTACCAACAAGGTTATTATATTTCCGCCGCTTGAGGTTCTCTGCAGCCGCTGCAGCAGCACCAGCACAGCACAACGAGCTAGGAAGATGGGATGGCGCAAGAGTATCGACACAAGTAGCGTCCCACACTAAAGGCCTACCCATCTTCCATGGAAATAGAGACATACCGTCCGGTCTTTTGCCATCGTCGCGTGCCAGGCCATGAGGTTCCAATACGGCCGGAACGCCGACGGTGACAAGAGCGCGACGGATGATGTCGTTGATATTTGCCTGCCGCGCTATGCGTCCCGCACTTCGGCTGCATGACAGACCATGGTGACCGAGGCTGTTGACAACTTCGCCACAGTGGCAGCGATGAGGAGAACAACAAGGAGCGCCAAGACGTAGGGCAGTAGCGAGGCGGAAGGTAGTATCATCGAGCAAGGTGCCTATGTTCGACGACGGTGCCTATATTTAGGTTTCGCATATATCAAACATAATACTGAATAAAGATTATAACAGATAACAATTACCCAATGAAACATAATAAAAACGATCATAACTCCTATAGTTTACAAACTTGAAATGTTCAAAACACTCAGAACTTGTAAACAAATCCCTAATTACAAGTAGGTACCCATCTCACTCATTTCGTCCCAAGATTCTCGACCCCAATCATTGAAACGTTCCTTGAATAGAAGTTACCAAATCAAGGAATTAGTTGAATTACTTAGTGACCCCTGGAAAGGGTGCGGAATTGCCAGCGAACTAATTTTATAGACTTACTGACGATTTGGACACAGTGTCCAAATTGTTATTGTTGTATATTTTTGTTTAAATATTTTTTAGACTGATGATTTGGACACAAATACTGTACTAAAACAGTTACAGTCAGTTAATAAGTTTTTTTTAAATTATTTATTTATTTATTTTATAATTTATGTACACACAAAATACCAGACCAACCACCATCACCAACCATCTCACCTGTTATAAAATATTTACACTAACTCTAGTATAATAGTTTTTTTTTTTGTTTGTAAGAGGTAATCTCTGAAAGTACTAGTCCTAGATTGCATTTTTTTTTCACTGACAGAAAGCTGCTTTATTCATAAATCACATAGGCTAAAATTTACGTTTGCGGGCAAATCTCTGGGCTAAAGCTAGTATAATATGTGGGAAATAGAACGTTGCCAAAACCATTTTAGGCTGGATTTAATCTGACTATACTAAATAGCTACAATAAATTTGATGGTGTCCGAATCGTCAATGAAAAAAGATTGAAAATAAAATATGTCGATTTGGACACTGTTCAAATCGTCAGTAACTCATTTTATGCATAACGGCAGCCCGAGCTTTTTTTGTTTAATCTCGGAAAGTTAGGTCAGTGTATCGCCAGTACGTGAGATTTATTTTTGAGTTTTGAAAAGTTATTTTAGGGTTGGCTTAATCTGATTAAGTCCTGAGCGGATTCCCGTGAAACTCAATGAGACTGATTCTCTGTACTTTAAATGAACTCATTCTATCATCCAAAGACCGTGATGGTGGTTTGTGAAAGACGAGCAATGAGTAGCTCACCGTCCGGCTGTCCAGTAAAGACTAAAAGGACCAAGCCTAAGTCAATGGAAAATAATATAGTAAGACACGTGCGCTTCGTAGAGATCATCAGATCGTCAGCAATGAAGGGGTCACTAGAGCCAATGCCTCCTAAGGTTTAAACTTGGTACACGAGTGGCCCATGTCCTGGAATAGCACATAGAATACTATTTATCACAGGAGTATGTTCCCTTGGGACGATTTTATGCGGGCGAATCCGTGGCAGCAGGTAGTAAGCAATTATGTGTGAACCAGCTCCAATTTTGACAAAAACACATTTGTTATTTTTGATCTCTTAATTAACAATGTGTTTCTCGTTATGTTGTAAGGTAGTGACGATGAAATAAACATGAACTCCATATGCACCACCCAAAGGTTAACTGGAAGAAAATTCCTTAGGCAGTAAATCCACCTCTATACCCTTATATGTATAAAGTATTTAAATAAATAATAAGTAGGACTAATATTCGGCTGCATCCTCTTAGACACGAAACCTATTGCAAAAATACTTGCGAAAAAGCTAGAAAGATCTATTGAGCGCTCTCTTACAATAAAAACACAAAAATTACAAAAAAGTACCAAGATTTACACTGTTTTCATTCTAACTTAAAATTGAAATCTATTTACCAAATCCACAAAATAAACACTAGAGACACTTTCAACGTGTTTATTATTTAGAAGAAAAACAAAATAAAAAGACACAAGAACTTTGAGGAGCACACAGAAATAGGTTTCAATTTGAATAAAAGGGTTCCATCATGGCGACTCGATTTAAATAAAGAGAACCAAGCTAGGGCATTGGTATTACGAGGGTCAATACTTTTTACTTTAGAAAAGTAGAACTTAATTCTATTTCAGAAAAAGTTAAGGAAAATGGGTCTAACATATACTTTATAGTAGCCACTTTTAGTTTGCTCTTAAGTATTTTTTCTTTAATGCGTTTGAAAGTGTCCCCGTAACCCTGGAACGCAAAGTTCAACTGAAGGAAAATGTTTTTTCTTTAGATACTAAATCATCTAATGACATTTCCTGCCCTTGGGTGGCGCGGGTGAGTATGTCAGACTTTTACTACCTACCTGTGTTTTTCAGTTGCTTTGCATTTCAGCTACGGTAACTCCTTCGAAAATTCCCACAGCCCTTTCTTTGATGGATATTAAACGATTTTTTTATTCTTTTCTTTATGTTACATATTTTTCATCAATAAATCTATATGTAGTTATATAAAAGAAAAAACGTACAGCCGAAACGACTGGGACTAGGACTGTGAAATTTTTGTCAAGTTTTCCTTTTTATGACGAAAATCAACTTCGTCATTAAGAGAAGATTTTCCAAAATTCACTAACAAAAGATATAAAATGGAAATCCAAAATTTGTATGGAGAAATTCACATTCACGCGGGCGAAGCCACTGGCAGAATCTAGTACAGAATAAAAAAATAAACATGTTTGCGAATAGAGCTATCTTTAAAATTGCCTCAAATTACTCACAAAATAGCAATTTATATACTCGGAAATTCCCTAAAGAATACGAGTTTCATGTGAGGTAATGTCTGACAGCTGACATTTCTCAGGGTCAATTGCACACCGTTTAGCATTTATTATTCAGGTAAGTGGATTTTCTCACAATCGCTTTGCACCTTCTTCGTCGTTACTGTTAATTGTGGGTAAAATTTGCGAAGGCTGTGCAAAATAACTTGCTTTTATAAAGTAACTAGTTTCTACAAAGTTACTAGCTTGTAAAATAAAATCCTAGAAGAGCGCTAGCCTGATGCTGCGAAAGCGGGTCTACGTGACCCATCGCCGACCCTCTCTTCTGGTGATAACTCGTTTGTACAAAGGAACTCGCTTGTAGAAAGTAACTCACTTGTACAAAGTAACTCACTTGTGAAAAGTAATTCATTTGTACAAAGTAATTCATTTGTACAAAGTAACTCACATGTACAAAGTAAGTCGCTTGTACAAAGTAAGTCGCTTGTACAAAATAAGTCACTTGAACAAAGTAAGTCGCTTTTAAAAGTTTTACGTTTTAGGATTTCGCACCCCAAGGGTGCCAGACCCTATTACTAAGCCTCCGTAGTCCGTCCGTCCGTCAGCGGGGCGTATCTCATAAATCGTAATATATAGAGAGTTGAAATTTTCATAGAATGCGTGTTTCTATTGTCGCGATAAAACAATAGAATTAAAACAAATTTAAAAATTAAAGATGTTTCCTATATAAAAAAACGTATGTTTATCGGCGTTTTTTGCTTGATTTTAAAATTGTATTTATCTACATTGACATTATAAAAAGGTAATTTTTTTTTTGTTTGTAATCTCTGAAAGTACTAGAGCAATTGCTAAAATTTCTTCATCGATAGAAAACTGCTTTATTCCTGAGTGATAAAGGCTATTTTTTATGTACGTGGGTGAAGCTGCAAGCAAAAGCTAGTTTTATTACATTTTATTATATAATTCATACACAAACATATTATAAGAGAAATAAAGAATAATCATTATGAAAATTAGTGAAAAAGTACCGCTTTATTTCAAAAGAAATTTTCACAGTGAATGTGAGAGAGGTCAAAGTAGAATAGAAATGCTTTTGCCCAATATTGAAAAAAATTAGGTAAATAAAAACTATGTAACATTCCTCAGCTATTAACGCTAGAAAGATTGCGACGTTATTAAACAACAAAATACTTCCACGAAATTATAAGCTCTTTGAATTAAGAAAACAAACATTTCAGTTCTAATTACGAACATATATCTTTAGCCTTATCTCCCTCGTAAATCTGCTAGCCTGGTACACAGGAACGCAGGGGCATGTTCCATTCAGTTCACGTACGACATGTACGGCCGAACATGGGGGGACAAGAGAACCCCTATTCCAAGCCCTATTGCATTCTTTTGACTACCGAATTTGTTATGTAGGAATAATTTAGGGGAAGTGTGGTTTTTGTAAGAAAAGGAGCAATTTATTTCTTATGACTGCTTCGGATGCAAGTTTTTGGTTGGCAAGCAGAAACTTGCTACTGTGTACCTTCAATTGCCTTTTCGTTACGTCAGGGAAATAAAAAAGTGATTCAAAGTTACAGAAGGCGCCAGATAACCGTGGAGTAAAGTACCTTTTAGTAACTTTTTCCCAATATCACCGTGTAGGTAACCGAAAAACGAGCAATGAACTGCTTTTCATATACATGTCGATTCAAGATATATTTATGTCTTTATTTTGTTTTTTGAAATTAAGAACATCAACAGATGTAGGAGGGTAAAAACCCCCCCTAAAATAAAGTGGCATATGTTAGAGAAGAATGATTGTGCGAAGAAGTTCAGAGAGCGAGTGGTTGACAAAATGATAGAGATGGGTGACATGAATGATCGAAGTATAAATGAAAGCTGGAATGAGATTGCAGAGTGTATTAGACATGCAGCGAAAGATATTTTGGGAGAAACGAGAGGAAAGGGCACAATTGATAGGGATACATGGTGGTGGTCGATAGAAATTCAGAATGTGTTGAAAGAGAAGAAAAGAAAATTTAAGGAATGGCAGCGTGTAGAAGCGGGAAATAGTAGTCTGAAAGCTGAAAAGAAGAGTGAGTATGATCTTTTGAAGAAGAAAGCTAAGAAAGCCGTGGCATTAGCTAAAGCAAAAGCCCAGGAAAAACTGTACCACACACTGGACAGTCCTGCAGGCCAAAAAGACCTCTATAGACTTGCAAAAACAAGAGAGAGAATGACGAGGGATGTTTGTCAGGTAAGATGTATACGGAATGAAGCTGGAATGGTCTTATCAGATGATGAAAAAATTAAAGAGAGGTGGAAGGACTATTTTGAAAGACTGATGAATGAGGAAAATAATTGGAATGGAATTTTAGAGAGTAAACCAGTGAATGTAGGGTTAGTGAGAACGGTTAGTATGGATGAAGTCAGAATAGCAGTGAACGGAATGAAGAATGGTAAAGCCACTGGTCCAGATGGAATACCAGTTGAAGTGTGGAAGTTATTGCGAGTGGATGGTTGGATGTGGTTAGCTTTGTTCTTCAATAAGTTGTTGCAGGAAGAGGCCATACCTGATGATTGGTGCAGCAGTTCCTTGGTGCCCATCTTTAAAAACAAAGGTGATGTGCTTGAGTGCAACAATTATAGAGGAATAAAGCTAATGTCACATACTATGAAAGCCTGGGAGAAAGTTATTGAAAGGCGACTGAGAGAAGAGAGTGAAATTTCGCAGAACCAATTCGGTTTTATGCCGGGTCGAGGTACGACGGATGCCATTTTTGCTATACGCCAACTATGTGAGAAATACAGAAGTGCGCATAAAAACTTGCACATGGTATTCGTCGACCTCGAAAAGGCATACGACCGGGTACCTCGTGAGGTTCTGTGGTGGGCCCTTAAGGAGAAAGGTGTGCCTGGGAAGTATGTGCGGTTGGTCCGAGCGATGTACAGCCGATGTTATACCCGGGTCCGGTCTACAGTTGGCACCACGGACTGCTTCAATGTGGCTGTCGGCTTACATCAGGGGTCGGCTCTCAGCCCTTACCTCTTCCTGATGGTAATGGACGCTCTGACGTCGGACATCCAGGAGGAGGCTCCCTGGTGTATGTTGTTTGCCGATGACATTGTTCTGGTTGCCGAGAGTGGCCTAGAGGTCCAGAACAGATTGGAGGTGTGGGGGCACAGACTGGAGAGTGTTGGCTTGAAATTGAGCAGAACCAAAACAGAGTACTTGTTCTGCGATTTCGGCGGTCTCTCCAATCCTGTGCCTTTATCTCTCGCCGGAACGCCCATACCGATCTGTTCCGACTTTAGGTACCTAGGGTCGCTCGTCCAAGGGGATGGTGAGGTAGACCGGGACGTAACACATCGGACCAACGCAGGATGGATGAAATGGCGACAGGTCACGGGAACCATTTGTGACCCACGGATGCCCCTCAAGTTAAAGGGTAAAATCTACAAGTCCGTGATAAGGCCTGTCGTACTGTATGGATCAGAATGTTGGGCTGTGAAAAAGATGGATGAAAAAAGATTACATGTAGCAGAGATGAGAATGTTAAGATGGATGTGTGGTGTGACAAGAATGGATAAAGTGAGAAATGAGCATATTAGGGGAAGTTTGAAAGTGGCGCCAGTGACTGAAAAGTTGAAAGGAAATCGTTTGTCTTGGTATGGTCATGTGAAAAGGAGGGACGAAACGCATGTTGCTAAAAAAGTTATGAGTTTACATGTGGATGGATGGCGGGGGAGAGGGAGGCCAAAGAAAAGATGGATGGATTGTGTGAGAAGTGATATGAAAGAAAAGGGGGTTAGTGATAGCATGACGAGTGACAGGACAGAATGGAAGAAAAAAACGTGTTGCGCCGACCCCAAATAAAACGGGACAAGGGCAGGAAGATGATGAACAGATGTAGGAGGGTCAATGACCGTTATTCCTCGGTTATCTGGCGTCTCCCTTAGATATGTTGAATAGCCGTCTGACACTTGTGTCACAAAATAGATAGGTACAGAAGACAATCTCATGTATGTACTTCACTTTTTATACCTACGCTCGGTGGACGCACAGTAACGAGCATTTGAGCCTCCTACATCTGTTCGACGAGTTGGCCGCGGCAATCCGAGATATTGTGTCCGTGAGCGGCGTCTATGTGTACGTTGCTCGAGCGCGCTTTGTATGTAGATTATATATAACTATCTATATTGTGCTTATGTGTGGCAACACTTAAAAAAAGGTATATCTTATTTAACTATCCTTAAAAACAATTACCTTCTACTAATATCTTGTTCTCGATTTAGGAGCTCAACAGCCTCAGCCCATCCCAAATATACGACACTTGGGAAGTTATAAAATTATTTATGACAGCATCTCGCTGAGCGACTCAATTTTTACGACATAATACTCATCACACTAAAATATAACGGTAAACAAAATGGCTGCCGACATTGCCGATTATTGGATTTAGTACACGGATCGTAATTGTTCTCGAATTAATACTAAAATGAGTTTAAGAACGACGTTTCAAGTTTTATGAAGACGTTCTTATTTAAGCAATTATTCGGCCATCAAATTAAATTATTGTAAACTTTAATTCGCAGGAGACCGACGGATACGAGACGCACAGAACCAGTCGTTGTGGCGTTAATTAGAGGCCTATGTCCAACATTGGACGTCTTTCGGCTGAAATGATGATGATAAATTAATTTGTACGCAATTGGGGAAGTGGTAGCACTTACGAGTTGAAGGTCGTGGGCTCATGCTTTACTTTGAGCCATTTATTTTGTTACTACTGCTCTCGAATACCGTCAATCAATTAGAGATACAATAGAAAGACAATGACAGATCGAACGCTGGCGTTCGCTCCACTGAGAGTGGAAGAAATTTTGATGATTTCCCAGCCAAAAGAGTCAGTAAAGCACGGTTTGTTTTAGGCATCATTAAACTAATAATAATAATAATATAATAATAATATTCCACAACTATCACACAACGCTGTCTAGTCCCAAGCTAAGCAGAGCTTGTGTTACGGGTACTAGACAACTGATAGACATACTCATATATTTCTAAATATAAACATATTCTATATAAATTACACCCAGACACAGAACAAATGATCATGCTCATCACATAAATATTTGTCCTGGGTGGGAATCGAACCCACGACCTCCGGCATAGCAGTCAGGACCACTAACCACTAGACCAACAGGCCAGTCGAAAAACTATGAATAATGTATTTGCAGCTTCAGTTAAACAGAAAATCCATAAACATCAGACCACAATTACAAGAAAACAAAACCTAATTTAATCCAAAACACTTCATTAGCAAAAACATCTCCAACTTAAACATTCTTGAACACAGACTGAAATAACAAGCGAGACAATACAAAACAGAATATAGTTAAGGGGGTGCAAACTCAAACTCAATGTTTTCATTTCATTTAAAATATTTACTGGCATTTTTGTATTCGCACGATTGTCTCAAAGAGTTACCGTAGCCCTGGAATGCAAAGGGCAATTAAAGATCGTCAGAAAAATCTCGACACTCCCTTTTGCTACACGTAGAGATAGGATATACACTAATAATAGACAAGATAGCCCTGTCTATTGCCCTTTAGGTAACTGAGCTTTCTATTGCTCTACTAAGGTATTTGGCGTGATCGAATCAAAAATGACGATATCCGCAGGAATACCAACGTTACCGACATAACTCGAAGAATGGCCAAACTTAGGTGACAATAGCCTGGCACATTGCATGTAGAAAAAAAAGGTCGATGGAGCCAAAATGGTTTGGAGTGGAAACTGCAACCAAAAGATGGAAGACTTAATGAGGGTTGCAAAAATCAGATGTAATGTTTGCCTATGTCCAACAGTGGATGTCTTGTGGCTGAAATTATTATTTTGATAATGACAACGTAGAACTCTTACAATATACAGCACAATATAATGAGTTAAAAAAAAATCTTGAAACAAACGAGCGCTACCCCCTTAAGCAACCGACCACTTGTTTGTAAGAAAACTAGTCTTAGTGCACTTTATTGTCTCTATGGCTCCCTAGAGATAATTAACAGCAGACGGTTAGACTGCGCTGTGTATGGCCATGAGGTCCGCGACTGCGACCGTTTGCTCAGAATTGGGGATTGTAAATAAAAAGAAAACTGGACAGCGGTGAACTTTTTAGTAATTGCAGTTTGTTTATGTATGTTTTTGTTATGTATATTCAAATAAGCAAACTAGCCTAATGTATAAGAATACAAGGATTAGGTGTCAGATATATCTCGTTGTTGTTCTGTTTTTAGGGTTCCGTACTTCAAAAGGAAAGAATGGAACCCTTATAGGATCGTTTTGTTGTCCGTCCGTACGTTTGTCTGTCAAGAAACTTTATCTCTGGAACACGTAGACGTATCAAGTCGAAACTAAAACCATGAACTTAAATTTACAGTCCCTTGAAGCTGTGAAAAATTAAAACTTCTAAATTAACGGGAAAAAAAGATATGACCATATATTCGACACACATGGGAGTCAAAATTCTAGAATACTTTTTGTTGACCCCGAATTGTGACATTTTGCATAAAGCAAGGTATTATAACACAAGTATAGAAATAAATCTGAAAATATAAAATTTGCTGATGCGTCAAAAATTTTTTTTATGCGGTTCAGAAAATACTTCGAGACTCCAATCGAGAATTGAACTTTTTACAGTCTTTACATATAGTATAAGTTTGTACGGAACCCACATGGCGCGAATGCGGCTCACACTTGCCCAGTTTTGGTTTTTACGCTCTAGAATCACATTTACGTTCATTGTGCTTACAGCTAAGGAGTGATGAGTTTCCTGATAGCTACAATTTAGAGATCGTTAATTCAATAGGAGAAGCTTGAAGCGGCTTCAAGCGTTTTTTTGTGGCTGCACCGCCGCACACAAGTTACAAAAAAGGCCGCCTTAAAAAGAAGCTTGAAGTCGCTTCAAGCTTAGCTCTAAGCGCTCGTGTGCGGGGACACTAAGACACTAACTTTGAGACACAATCTGTCACGAAATATCAAAGTAATAACCCAAGGGACATAAACCCCGCTGGTCTAGCGGCCCCAGATTTATAGTAAACAGTAGTACACACTCACCGATCAGTTCACGACGGGAGAGCGCTCGTCGTTGCCTCGCAGTCGGCGCCGTGTACACTCCATGTTACAGCCGATCCTGCTTGTAATTCTATGATGGACGATTTTATCTAATATTTATGTAGGGTGTGATTTTGTGGTTTTTGGAAGCGTTTAATTACAGGACTTTATCTGCGATACATTACTAAAGTATAGGTATTTTTAATTAGTTAAAAATAAAAATGAAATACTGAAATGAAACTCGTTAACTTCGTTACTGATACAGATATATTAAAAACTATATTTAAAACAGATAAAACATCCTATGTTAATCAGGAATAAAGCAGCTACCTATCGGTGAATAAATATTTTAGCAATCAAATCAGTACCTTTAGCCAAGTTGCTAATCTGCAATCGTTAACGCTGGCAGAAAGCTTCAAATGTACGGGAATGACGTTATCTCAACGCTCAGTCACGTGGTCAGAACAAAAGAATTGGCGGCAAGGACAACTCGAAGCGTTCGACGCTCGACGCGAACAACATCATCATCATCAGCCTTTTTAATGTTCCCACTGCTGGGACTCAGGCCTCCTCTCTAGAAGAGGGAATGGGCCGTAATCCACCACGTGGGCCCAGTGCGGGTTGGTGAATGTCACATGTCTTCGAATTTTTGGTTCTAGGACATGCCGGTTTCCTCACGATGCTTTCCTTCACCGTTTTGAGAGCAGTGGTGATGAAATAAATTACACAAAGTAATGCGCCTGGCTGGGTTTGAACCCGCGACCTACAACTCGTAAGTCGGGGCCGTTACCACTCGGCCACCACTGCTCTCAGCAGACAACAACAAAAAAATATATATAAAAAACGACTTTACCTCTTTATAAAATTAGTATAGAAGTATCTATAGTTTAGTATAGATAATATAGAGTATTTCATATTGATATTATTTTGTTTTTTGCTAATAAGTATTTTCATTTTCATATTCACTATTAGTAACTACTATGATATTATAATGACTAGATATTTGATGCTGTTTTCAGGAAAAGATTTATTATTGATATTTGTTATCACTACCAGTACTAGTATAAAACAAAGTCGCTTTTTCTGTCCCTATATTCCTATGTACACTTAAATCTTTCAAAATGCGCAACGGATTTTGGTGCGGTTTTTTTTAATAGATAGAGTGATTCAAGAGGAAGGTTTATATGTATAATAGCATCCTGCTCTCCATCCATCTCCATAGTGGAGAAATACTGTTACCCGAGCGAAACCGGGGCGGGTCACTAGTTCTTTATAAATTATAGAACAGAAAAAAAAAAATTATCGCAAGCCATTCGTTCGTGGAGATAGCGCCTAACTGTCTAAGGCTGGCGTCAATCTTAATCATACACCAGAACAAGCAAGTGACCGGAATCAAATATTCAAGAGAGCCTTGGCATTTCGCTTATCGCCCGCCCATGAATGTCGGCGTGAATTAGTAAAGAGATAATTAGGTATAATTAGAAGTAAGAATTTGTTTGTATGTTGAGTGTCTTGTCTATTATGAGCGTATTAAGCGAAATTTGCCGCTAACACCTGAATCGGCGAGCAATGAGTAGCTCGCTGTCCGACCGTTTGGTAACTGTCCGGATCGAGCCCAAGTCGTCGATGGCGCGTACTGTCCCAGCGCGCCTCAAGGAGCTATCAGTAGCAGCAGGGACCCAGCTGGGTCGAAGCCTACTGGGGCCTGGGTTAGTCCGAAATGCAACGCAGGAACAGGAGTAGGTTTTTAGTAAGTAAATTTCACTATCTCCCGCTCCACCAAAAAACGGGGGATGACATTAGATGATTTTTACAATGCGAAAAAAAAACAATACCAACACCTGAAATAATGACCACGACCACTCTGTCAAGAGTGATACCGACAAGGAAGAAGAAGAAGGCGAAGTTTGACAGTGGCGCTAGTGACTGAACAGTAGAAAGGGAACCGTTTGTCTGGGTGTGGTCATGTGAAGAGAGAAATTGTTTCCAGGAAATAACCTAAATGACAATTTATGATTTTTTCCTAGAATGGTTTTTCTCATCCATAATTAAAAAGTATTTATGAAAATATGTCTATAGCAACTATTCTATTCAATTAGTTATATAAATTACTATATTTAGCCAGCGGCTTCACCCGCGTGAAGTTAAAAAATATATATCCTATGCCACTCAATGATAAAGTAGAAATCCACTAGTGAAAGAATTTTTAAAATCAGTCCAGTAGTTTTTAAGTTCATTAACTCATCATTTCAGCCGATATACGTCCACTGTTGGGCATAGGCCACCCTCAAGTGTCACCACAATGAACGGTCCTGTGCGTCTCACATCCATCGGTTTCTCGAAACCTTTACCAGGTTATCGTTCCACCTTGTAGGAGGCCTTGCAACGCTGCGTCGTCCGGTACGCGGTTGCCACTCTAAAACTTTTCGGGCTCAACGGCCATCTGTTCTGCGAGTGCCCTGCCCATTGCCATTTCTTAAGTTTGGCAATTCTTCGTGCTATGTCGGCAACCTTAGTTCTCCTGCGAATATCTTCATTTTTGATTTGATTACGCAAGGAAAAGGCTTTGCTCGGGGTTATTTGCGTTAATTAATAACACAACAAAAATATAAATCTTTCTTCTTTAGAACATTAGTACATCTAGATAATATAAATGAATTGACGAAATTGAGATAGTGGTCAAGTGTGAGCCTATCAACAGCAAAAAAAAAACAACATTATACACACACAACCAGTATAATCTATACTTATAATACATCTGTACCACGACCTCCGGCATAGCAGTCAGGGCCACTAACCACTAGACCAACAGGCCAGTCAAAACAATTACATCGAACACGGAGACATTGGCCCCATGTCTGAGGTGGAACGGAAAAATCTGAAACGTCTCGAATCAACAGGATCCGTGTACGAAGTCACGGGCAGAAGCTAGTGTTTATAATATTAGTATAGTTTTTACCTTTATATTCTGCCTACAAGTATACTTACTTGACCCGTAAATCTTCCTTACACTGTCATAAAATATGTGTAACAACATTTGTTTTATCAACACTTAATTAGGCCTACTGTCCACTGACGCGTAGCTTCATGGACGCGTATTCATCATTATACGCTTGGCTTGCAAACTCTCAGATTACTTCCTATTTAAATTCCTTTTTTTATTTGAATTACTTTTTTATTTTGTGCTTTTGTGTACAGTATTGATCTACACTGTTTTTACATACTATCATATTGTAACACCAACCACTTTTTTTAAAAAGAGTAACCATGGAATTTCTTGCCGGTTCTTCTCCATAGGAAACGACCAATTTGGAACCGTGCACTAGCTTCTGACGTTTTATAAGTGCCCATGTAGGCCTATGTCAAATAAAATATTTTGACCTTGACTTTGAAGGTGTTGTGTTGATCATTGTGCGCTTTTTGTGGCGGCCTTTTTTTGTGTTGGCGTTTCTGTGAGACTCGTGTGCGGGGACGCAAAGTCTCATTCGCCGCGGGTCGTCTATCAATTCGGTCAATACACAAATCTAAACTAATATTATTAAGAGTTAACATTTTTTTTTTTGTTTTTAGGAGATAATCTCTGAAATACTGGTCCGATTGATAAAAAATGTTTCACTAATAGAAAGCTGGTTTACTCTTGAGTGGCATAGGCTATATGTACGCGGATTAAGTGTGGCAAAAGCTATTTTAACATAAAATCAGTTTATCATTTTAAATGTACCTTTACCTCGTAACACATACCAAACTATGGCCTACTGTCCACGGACGCGTAGCTTCATAGACGCGTATTCGTCACTATACGCTTGCGTATAGCTTACATACAAAACTCTATCGACAAAGTGGCAACGACACGATAACACGACGCCGCTTTCATGAAGCTACGCGTCAGTGGACAGTAAGCCTTATGTAGTTATGTAGTTCATACATCTTGGCAGGAAATCTTTAACAAAAAAAGTAGAGTAACGTAATATCCAAGTTTTTCCTCCTAAGCACAATATTATAAGGTGTTTCGTGAAAAAAAGAAAAATAGATATTCTTTTCGATAAAAATAAGGACGCGTGAAGATCAAGAGTGTTACGTACCAAAGTGTCTTTTTAGAGATTTTGTGTAACAAAATCTTTGGTAACATTCATCATCATCATATCAGCCGAAAGACGTCCACTGCTGGACATAGGCCTCCCCCAAGCGTCGCCACAACGACCGGTCCTGTGCGTCACGCATCCATCGGATTCCCGCGACCCTGACCAGGTCGTCGGTCCACCTTGTTGGAGGCCTTCCAACGCTGCGTCTTTCGGTACGTGGTCGCCACTCCAGAACCTTTCGTCCCCATCGACCATCTGTTCTGCGTGCAATGTGCCCTGCCCATTGGTAACATTGTATAAAGTAAATATTTTAAGACAATATTGTTCTTGGTTCAAACAATTTCATTTGTAAGTAGGTTGTATGATTGTAGTCAGGATAATATTATGTTTGACTTACTGCTTTATTTTTGCTTCATCATAATTGTTTCTGGATAACCCAATAATAATTAAATCAACACGGGAATCGAATCAAGAACATGACACGTCCAACCAAGTACAGTTCTTTTTCAGCATAAAAACTGTAAAAAGAATAATTGGTTCAAAAACATGTATATTTTGTTTTATATTTTTTTTCGCTTCTTCCAATGAATTAGAGTAACATATGTGTACCTATTCATATTAATATTAGTCACAGTTTTATATTTTATTTACATATAATAACTACATAATATATTTATAAATCTAAAATTATAGTCTAGTAGTTTTTTTTTATTATAGGGCTTGCGTTTGACCACTATCTCACCTGATGGTAAGAGATGACGTGGCCGAGGATGAAGCACGCTTGCTTAGAAGTAACCTATTACTCTTGATTTTGAAACTCCTAGGTTGTAGCTATCAGAAAACACTGACTCCAGCATAGCGTACGATTTAAAAGTAAAATTTTATTAATTTACTACTAGTTTTCCACTTTTCATTTTAAGTTCCAACAGTCCGTTCTAAGGTTATCTAGTAGATATCGCTGTCAGCGATCCGACTGCCATTGTACCAATAGTATGAAGTTTATGTAAAAAGATATTACTATTTTGGTATACATTTTTTATTCTATTCTATTCTCTCTAACTCGATGACAAATCTCACGTTTCCAATATCACTGCTTACCTAACAGACAGTAGGCTGTATAAAATTTACGACCTGTCTCCATCGCAAAACTCTTACATAGCAACGGTTCTTCTCTTTGTACATAATTGAAGCGCCTAGTTTAGTTGTTGTTTTTAGGGAGATCTCACAGATGGCGCTGTGAACACTATCTTAGGAACTTTAAAGTAAATACGCGGGTATGGAGCGGTTTTCACTACGTTGTAATGGTTCTTATCTTTGAAATAGCGTGTAATAGGCGAATGTTTATACGCTAAAAAGGAAGTGCATTGTATTTACTTACTCGTTAGAAAAAACAGGTTTTCATTATATTTTGATGTTTCTTTTTTTAATTTTTCTTTCGTATATTATAATGTTTTTTTCTTGTCAACTAGTTTTTTTTCCTTTATAACACTGTCACATATACAAGGTGTAAGGGACAGCCCTCCGCAAACTTTAAGGGCTTGCTCAGTAGACGAAACTGAACAACCTTCCACAAAATTCTTTTTCAGGACACGAAAAAAAATCAGCCTCAGTATACAAAATTATAAACTTGATTGGACAGTTTGTATGGAGAGGCCGATTTTTTTTTTTTTTGAGTAAACCCTTAAAGTTGGCGGAGGGCTGTCCCTTACACCTTTTATATAGTGCGATAAAAGTCCTGTAATTCTCGGCCAAAAAATCCAATTTCTGAGGCTTTTACTACTCTCAATTAAACGGACATAAAATGGGCGTACCAATTGTCGCAGACTCAGTATTACCACAAACGTAATAAGTTGCCTGTAAGTAATCTAGTAGGTTTCATTAGTATTTTATTTTATTTTATGCCTAGAATTCAGTTTTCTACCTCTAAGACCTAAGTAGTTAGGAGAAATTGCAGAACCGAGGTTAATTTGGATTGGGCACGCCACGATTATGGCGGTAAGTCTCCTCTTTGAGGCGTGGCTGGAAAGACCTCACGGCGTCCTTACCTTCCGCATGACGCAGGTCCTCACTGGACATGGCAAGTTCGGGAGGTTCCTGCATCGGATTCAAGCGGAAGAGACGCCCGGGTGTCGCCACTGTGCGCAACGCCCGGAGGACACGGTGGAGCACACCGTCGAGGTGTGCCCTGCCTGGGCGGAGCATCGCCGTGCCCTCGTGGGGGCGATCAGCGGCGGAGACCTCTCACGCCGGGCCCTGGTCGAGGCCATGGTCCGGAGCGAGGAGGAATGGCAGGCGGTCGCCTCCTTCTGCGAAACAGTAATGCTTGCAAAGGAGGAGGCCGACCGCATCAGGCAACGGCGCCCTCGCCGCCGTCGCCAGGATTCTGATCCCGATTTCCGGCCACCGTAGACGCGGGCTCGCGGACGGCGAGCCATGGGTAGCTCGCTGTCCGATCATCCGGTAATGGACCGAGTCCAAGACGTCGACGGCGCGCACTGTTCCCGCGCGCCTCAAGGAGTTGTCAGCAGCAGGAGCGGCCCAGCTGGGTCGAAGCCTACTGGGGACAGGGTTGTCCGAAAGGGAGCTCGTGCCCCGGTATGAAGGCTAGAAGGAACGGCGCGGGGTTTTTAGTCAGTAAGAGTCTGACACTATGTCCCGCTCCGCCCAAGAGCGGGGGATGTTATTATATGATTTTCCTACCGAAAAAAAATCTCTAAATGGAGTAAGAGGAGGACAGAGTCCCAGCTGTGGGAACATTAAAAGGCAGATTATCACAGAAGCTCAAAAAATAATCAATAAAGAATCACAAAGATCATCATTAATCATATCAGAACTAATTCGACATACACCTTAATCCTCATAATAGGCATAAAATCGTCAGGCCAAACAGACTTAAGTTGATACCGACTTCAGTCCTGAAGGCAGTTCACATAAAGATGTCAATACGGGTTCCTTGATCCGTGTAATGTGTCAGCTGCCTTGAAATTGATGGTACTATAAACTACAGGGAACAGATCCGTTATACGCAGCTATGGATGTCTATATCGTATCTTTTTTTGTAAGGCTGTTGGGACATACAGGTTGCAAGGGCGGATGATGGGACTAAGGTTTTTATCACGTGTTAAGACATGACGTTGAGGTAAGATTGGCATTGGGGTAAGAACGTATAAATATATTTATACCACTTATTTAGCTTTATTTTTAATGCTTGTCATATTGTGTACCGCGTCATTATGTACTACCTTGACTAGCAATGTGGCTGGCATTAAAAATAAAGCTAAACAAGTGGTATAATTTATTTATACGTTCTTACCCCAATGTCGATCTTACCCCAACCCACCTTCTTGGCTTACCCTGACGTGGTAGGTAAATAAAATAAATATTTAAGTAGGACTCCAAAACAAACGTGTTTTTTTGCCGTTTTTTACGGACTTGGCTGGTTTTGGATTTAGCTGATAATATTCTGATTGATTAAATCTTTCGTGTATCATTTTGTCATCTTTATTATTCTACTAGCTTTGCCCGCGCGGCTTCGCTCCCGCTCTTCCCTACTCCACCCTACTATACCCAACTCTACCCTACTCTACCCTACTCTACCCTACTCTACCCTACTACTCTACCCTACTCTACCCTACCCTACCCTACTCTACCCTACTACTCTACCCTACTCTACCCTACTCTACCCTACTCTACCCTACTCTACCCTACTCTACCCTACTCTACCCTACTCTACCCTACTCTACCCTACTCTACCCTACTCTACCCTACTCTACCCTACTCTACCCTACACTACCCTAATTTTTTTTCCATAAGAACCTTCTCCTCACAATAACAATCACAACAAAAAAAAAATCAGCCAAATCGGTCAAGCCGTTTTCATGCCAAGTCGTGACAACGGAAAACGGGGGTCATTTTTATATATATAGATAGATAAGCCAGTTTTGTTGCCCTACTTATTTGACGGTATGTTCGACGATCGTTGATCGTTAACTCAAAACCCGGGCTGTCTTTTTTGGTGTCTTCGTCTCCACTTCGAGTGAAGATTATGTGGGTACTTCCAAAATTACGTCAGCCCTTATAAAACGTATAGTAAACGACATTTTGATATCCTCTTAAATCTTCTGGATGTGTTTCGCATTGAATTAAGTTTTAATTCTTTTAGGTTTTATTTTGATTTGATTACATCGATCTGAATTTGAGCAGGAGCCGTTACCACTGTAACGGCTCCGACTTACAAGTTGTAGGTCACGTGTTCAAACCCAGCAGGAGCATTACTTCGTATAATTTATTTCATCACCACTCATCTCTTAAAACGGTGAAGGAAAACATCGTTAAGAAACCGACGTGACCTAGACTGAAAAAATCGAAGACATAATAACATCCACCAATCCACACATTTTTTTTTGTCGACGGGGAAAATCATCATTGACAAAACCCGCTCTTGGGTGGAGTGGGAGATAGTGTCAGACTCTTACTGACTAAAAACCCCGCGCCGTTCCTTCTAGCCTTCATACCGGGGCACGAGCTCCCTTTCGGACAACCCTGTCCCCAGTAGGCATCGACCCAGCTGGGCCCCTCCTGCTGCTGACAACTCCTTGAGGCGCGCGGGAACAATGCGCGCCGGAACAATGCGCGCCGTCGACGTCTTAGACTCGGTCAATTACCGGACGATCGGACAGCGAGCTACCCATAGCTCGCCGTCCGCGAGCCTGCGTCTACGGTGGCCGGAAATCGTAACGTCCACCAATCCACACTTTTTTTTTTGTCGACGGGGAAAATCATCATTGACAAAACCCGCTCTTGGGTGGAGTGGGAGATAGTGTCAAACTCTTACTGACTAAAAACCCCGCGCCGTTCCTTCTAGCCTTCATACCAGGGCTCTAGTTTCCTTTCGGATAACCCCGACCACGAGGGCACGGCGGTGCAATCCACACTGGGCCCGTGTTGATGATTACGGTTCATTCCCTCTACTATAGAGGAAGTTTGAGTCCCAGCAGTAGGAAAATTATAAGGCTGATTATGCTTTGTGACCTCAAGTTCAATTCTCATTTTTTAATACGTTCAGCGTCCTAATCTCATCACGGTGAGAATCAAAGTCAGAAACCTGTCACAACATTTAGAAATTAGGCGTTTTTTAGATAAATGGTGACCGAGGTATTTCATTTTTCTTATGATACCATGGTCCTGGAATGTAAAGTGCACCGGAAGGAACACAGGCGGGTTATACTCCCTTTCACTACATACTGGGCGGGTAAAGGTTAATACATAATTTTCCAACTTCAAAAAAAAATCGTATGTTCATATCTACCTAGTCTAATATCATTAAGTACACAAAGTTTGTATGCCCAGAAAGGCAGCACATAATGAGTCGATATTTGATCAATTATCATTATACCATAATTTGTCCCACTCTAGGGTGGAGTGGGATGGCGAGTCAATTCTTTTGCTGACTAAAGCCAAACCTATATTCCTTCATTTATCTTTTGCATTCTGGGACCATGGGTTTTCATGGGCTTTTAGAAGTTAACTCATGGCCCCAATAGGCTTTGGCCTTCCTGGGCTCTAACGGTTTTGCTGGCATCTCTTCCAGGAGCGCGTGGAACACTACGCGCTGTCGATGATTCGGGTCCTGTCCGGAAGGTTACTGGGTGGCCGGACGGTGAGCGATCCATTGCTCATCGTCCGCAAGCCCTCGCCTACGGTTTCTGAAAGTCGGGGTCGGGTCCCGGTGACTGGGGCGTGAGGATATAGGCGTAGTTGCCTCACGCATGCAGGCACGTTCTTCGCTAGTATTACTACTCCGCTACTTATACCCATGAGTAGCAAACCAATACATTCGCTTTTTACTTTAAAAAATTACTTCAACGTAATATTTCCCCGGAATGAAATCCAAAACCCCAAACTCAGCAGTCCCGGTAACAACCACACTTTTTTTATTTCACACCATTAGGTTTAATTATTCACCTCTAATTATATTTAATGAGTCCCTTATTCCCCGCGGTCATTATTCTTAAGACCACTATATTGAAAACCAATAAATTGCTTACAGGCCACATTTTTTACACCAAATGGGCCCCTTTTCGTTAATTGACAGCAGACTCATTAAGCTATCTTCGACGAGGGATTAGCTTTCTAATCTAATTTTATCGAAGCATTTTGCAAAAACCTTTGTGGTTGGAATGTTATCTTGTGCCCATTCAAAGATGTAATGATGGGGGATAAAAAAAATATTTTCCTTTAAGCACACAAAAATCCAGATGTGACTTGTATTAGGCATTGTCTACCAGTCCACCTTTGGGGGCTGTAAAGTCAAGCTGTTTAGGTGCAGTATTCTGCCCTGGTAATCGAAAGGGCCCGTCACCCCCTGCATAAACACCAACCAAAACCTGCACGTTTAAGGAGCCGTAAAAGTTTTATGCGATTTACGACTTCCTTGAAAGACAGTGCAGAAGACGAGAGACGCGCGCTGTGGAGGCAGAAACAGTCAACTCCTCCGCTTTTTATCACCCCATCGGAGCATCTTCCCCCTGGAAGCGAACTACAGTGGCCAATTTGGAAATCTCTAAACCGACTGCGAACCCAGGTTGGCCGCTGCTAGATTGCTAAAAGCAATCTGGCCAAATGGGGCTTCCTCGACCCATCTCTAGCACAGTGCCAGTGTGAAGCCTCTCCACAGGACATGCGCCATCTGCTATGCTGCTCATTCTGCATTACCACCTACAGTTTTCAGGATCTATACGAGGCCAACAATAGAGTCGTACAGATTGCCAAATATTGGTCAGAAAAAGTATAGTTTGAGAGCATCGACACGAAAAGAAGAAGAAGAAAAAGAAGATCGAAAGGGCAGTAAGTCGAAGGTGACCATTTAAAAAAAAAATATCTATTTGGAATGTACGTCAAACGAGCTTTCTTCATATCCTTTTTAATCACAAATAAAGATTTTGCTTTAATAAAAAGGTATAAATCTCATTCAATTTAAATCAGTAGTTTAAGAATTTTAACTGGTCAAAGTTTCTTAATTTTGTCACTCACTGACTGACCGGTCATCAAAACTTTATGGCATACAATTAGTGTTTAGTTTATATATAAATCAATAAAAACTAAAAAATATTGTAATTTCAGTACAGTTTTCTAAATACGCCAACAGTAAATAACGCACGATATTAAATCAACCTTAACCTCATAATCTGATCTCTGTACCAGGAGGACATACATTAAAAATAGTGATCGAATTCGAAGGACTAATTTTATCCAGAATAAATCCGTAAATAAAAAGATGCTAAATCGTCACAGTCAACATGCAGTGAGAATGTTTAACAAAGAAGATGAAGAATAAAGATTGAATGCACCAATATGTGCAGACCAAAGCGATGGACTCTGATTTCTAATCAAAATTTTATTACCACTATAATTTTAATGCTCCTTCTACGCATAACAAAGACCCAATGTGAAATCAAAACACGCCAAAGCCATGAAACGACAACAATAGAAAATCATGCATAACCCCGCATCTCTTGTATAGGTACCAGGAGAGCATACATTCTAAGTAGTAATCGAGCTCGAAGCACCAATCCATCCAGAATATAGTCGCATAAAGTACGATGTCGTTCGAAAATTCGAATGGTTTGGACCGAGGAACGGGGTTACATTTCTATTTTCGGAGAGGCAAAGGTCGTTGGTTGTGAGCCGGAAGGTATGGAGCGTTTTATAGAGGTTTGGAGAATGAAGGCTGTGTGAGGTAATGAGAAAGGGTGAAGTGATTCGATTTGTGGCGATACTGAGAAATAAGATTAGAGTAGTTTAATAGATTGTTATGTTAATTAAATATGTTTAGGACACTTTATCCGATGAATATTTTTTTAGAATAAAAACGGAAGGAATTATTTGAGTAAGTACCCGTTTACGTCATTCATTAACACGTTAAATTACGTTACGTTATAAGTTGCCACGATCGTTAGTATAGGTTTTTAATAAATCAAACCAGTGCCTAATGGCGATCTTATTTGATAGTAAGCCGTGATGCAATCGTTGATGGTGAAGCGCACTAGTTTATTAAGAGCCTATTCACTCCTTGGAAATAGCTCAATTATATTGGAAGGGAAGACCGCAGCGGGCAAATTTGTTCCATACATAATTAAACAAAGATAATTTTATAAATTTTCGACGATAGAAAATCTCCTTACGTTGTGTTTTGATTAATTTTATTATTATTTATTTTGTTGTTAAAATATTGGGATATAACACTATAAAATTAAGCCAACATAAAAAAAAAACTGATGTTAAATATCGAATACTTAATTCCTCGTTTGAAAAAAACGGCGCGAAATCTCTTGCGGGTTCCTATTTCATTAATTTATCGTAAACACCAATTGCCTACTGGCCATAAACACGCCAAGAGCGGGCGCTGTTAAAGTAAAATATTCCTTTTTCAAATTATTATATTTATTTTCTCGCTTTTGGTTTAGCGCTAAAGAGGCGTTGTTAGGTGATCAGCGTGTATTTTTCTGTCATTTTTATGAAAAAAAAAATCTACCTATAGAAAAAAGTAGACAGCATTTTTATGAAACTGATCAACTGGCTTTTGAGACGGGAAATTGAATATTGTTCGGTATGAGCACTATAATATACTTGTTCATAAAAATACCCCAATATTTTGAGTGGTCTAGTGGTTAATGGATTGCTATGCTGGAGGTCGTGGGTTCAATTCCCACCCATGACAAATGTTCGTGATGAGCACAATCATTTGTTCTAGATGTAATTTATCTATAAATGTATATGTTTAGAAATATATAATTCTGCTTACCAGTCGTCTAGTACTGGTAGCATAAGCTATGTTTTTCTTAGTTCAAGACTAGATGGCGTTGTGTGATAGTTGTGGAATATTATTATTTTACATTTTAGAGTTCCATAAAAAACATACAATGTGAGAAAATTGTACTCATTTGAAAGAAACAAAGTTTCTTTTTAATCTTTTCATAAAAGTCTGCATTTTGGCTCGAGTCCAGACAGCTACGTCCCAACAGTAAGCAACATAAATATGACATAATTGGACACAATTTATCTGTTCGTTACTGTGCAAAAAGTTCTTTAAAAATAAACAACATTTCTTTTTACTCTTTCTTTGTTCTTATAATATTTTTGTCTTTGTTGTAAAATGGTTTCTTTGTTTTTTTCTGGAGAGTTAATATTTGTAAATTCTAGTCCATATATGACAATACTTCTAGTAAAGTAGAAAGTTAAAAATTAACAATATCTCTTTGTTCTTTTGTTGTAAAATTATTTGTGTTTTATTTCTGTAATGATTAGTAATCTGTGGATTTTTTTATGGGAGTTTTTGGCATGATTTCTTGGAGTGAATTCAGTGGCTATTTTAATTATTGGAAAATTGATTCATTGTTTTTCAAATTGGTTGTTTTGTATCTCAAATGTCTGTACAACTGGATCATTAAAACAGGCGCGATTACGGTAAACATGTACCTAGTTAACACTACAAAAATAGTACGTTACAAACCAAAATGCAAAAATTATAATAATTATAGTAAACGAAATTTCTTTATACAAACTCTCAATCGTATGCAACACACGACAATTCAAACCTCAACACTAAAGAAAGTCAAAGTACTGAGGATGTTGAATACAGTACATAAGTTCTACATGTTTCACCAATGATATAAGAATATTAGGTAGTATAAAAAAATATGTCATTTAAAATTCTTAAACATTATTAAATTATTAAACATTACTTAAACATTATTTAAACATCATTAAATTATTAAACATTACGCACGTTGCTAAAAAAGTTATGAGTTTACATGTGGATGGACGGTGGGGGAGAGGGAGGCCAAAGAAAAGATGGATGGATTGTGTTAGAAGTGATATGAAATAAAAGGGAGTTAGTGATAGCGTGACGAGTGACAGGACAGAATGGAAGAAAAAAACGTGTTGCGCCGACCCCAAATAAAACGGGACAAGGGCAGGAAGATGATGATGATGATGATGAATTAGACATCATTAAATTATTAAACATTAATTAAACATTATTTAAATATCATTAAATTATTAAACATTTTTTAATAATCCTACAACATTCACAAAATACCACAATAAGGACGATAGCGACGACGAAGGCCTTACACAATAAAAACAAAAACAAACATAAACACACCATAAACAATAAACAAGTGTCCCATTGTGTAGCCATCATTTTGGCCGCCATTGTATTAGCGTGCCATTAGCTGAATTAGATATTAATAAGATAGGAATTTCATGGCGGGAGTGGCTCCTACTATTTCCTTATTTTTTCATTGTTTGTCATTGTAGATGTAAAGTAATTAGATAAATTGTTCGTTTGTAGGAGAAAAATTCTTCCAAAATTGTTTTATTTAGGACTATGTGAAATAAAACATGGGCACTTCTAAAACGTCAGAAGCTAGTGCACGGTTGCAAATTAGTTGTTTCATAAATGAAGTGAACTAATAAGAAACTCTAAGGTTACTTTTAAAGAAAATGGTTGATCTTGCAATATTTATTTATTTCGATTTATTATTGTGTTTAATTTAATTCAAATTCAATTTCAATTTCAATCCAATTTTATTTAATTTTTTTCAATTGTTTTATTTGTAATTATGTACCTACTAACTTTACATATTAAGCTTTTGTTACTACTAACACTATGGACTTGGTCTGAAATAAAAGTTAAATTATTATTATTATAGTTTATTTTATAGTTATTCTCTGTAGAGAAGAACAGTTTAGACCTTTAATTGATTGCTATATAGTAGCCGAGCTCAAGAGGAATACAGCGACTCCGAGCGTAGCCATTTTCTCACTAAATGGTGCTTAAAATTATAAACAACACGTACATCTATTCCTCTCACAGTATTTCTGACATGTTAATAAAATTATCATCTGTTCAATGACTTTGCCTTTCTAGGGTAAAGCGGGAGGGTTTGTCAGACTTTTACTGGCTAAAACCCACTCCTGTTCCTTCTTTGCCTTCGTTCTTGGGCCCGAGGATTCTATTTCGTACAACCCATGATCATAGTACGCTTCGACCGTGTGGAGCACTACGCGCCGGCCTCGGTCCGGAGAATGTCTGAACGGTGAGGGCGAGCGACCCATTGCTCACCATCCGCAAGCCGGTTATCGGATAGAAGTATGGTATGGTTCTTGATTATTCTTAGTTATTCCCAGACTACTGAACATATAGTTATGGTTGTTCCAAAATTATTCTAAGCCAACATTATCTTATTGACTACAAATTACTAAGTATACTTGGCTTATTCATGTTCCCGTTACTAAGACTACAGAATATATTAAGAGTATCACAGAATTTGCTTTGAGAACAAATGGCTCGTGATTCGATGAATTAATTAGGCTAACTTTTTGGAGCCACGGCAGAAAAAAAAAAAAAAAACGGCAAAAATGGGCAGTGGTGTCGTGTAACGGCCCCGACTTACGAGGAGTAGGTCGCGGGTTCAAACCCAGCTAGGTGCATTTCTTTGTGTATTTTTTTTCATCCCCAATGCTCTCAAAACGGTTAAAGAAAACATCTTTAAGAAACCGGCATGTCCTAGAATAAAATTTCGAAGACATATGACATTCGCCAACCCGCACCAGGACTGCGTGGTAGGTTACGGCCCTTTTCCTCTCTTAGAGAAGAGGCATGAGTCCCAACAGTGGGAACATTATAAGGCCGACTATGCCTCGTGAACATACACGTGTAGGGAAGTTTATTCAACAAGGTTGTGTTTGCGAAGTGATAAGATACGGTGATGCGAACTCAACGAGACGCGATAGTTTAGGGCCGACGCTGTATGTGTAGTTTAACCCGCGCGGTCGCATACATAAGTGCTACATCGAGGTGACCCGCGCGGGCATCCGATGTGTGGAGCCGCGTCACGCGTTTGTTTTCATCATCATCATCATCATTTCAGCCGATACACGTCCACTGCTGGACATAGGCCTCCGCCAAGCGTCGCCACAACAAACGCTCCTACTACGTAATAATACATTAGGCGATTATCACACTGTCACGCACCACACAGCGTAGCACTTGATTGCGTGTTTTAAAGTTGCTTGTAAGTATCTCCGTTTGTGTAGAAAACACGCACAGTCCAATACACCGAAAATGCATCCACCCGCGTTAATGTCGATCACGCGCCTACATGCGGAGAAACATGCACACACAGGCGTGGGTGCGAGTGACATACAAGGTATGGCACACTGAGTCTCGTAGTATCGTGAGTGATTTCGGATGAAATGAGTCAGAGCCTGCGTTAGTCTACAAAACGCAATTACGCGTGTGGTGCGTAAAAAACCCGCACGATGAGGCACATCTACACTCCCCCATAAATGCGTTAACGCGCAACATGCGGCGTGATGCGTGGCACTGTGATAATCGCCTTAGAGTTTTCCATCGACACGACTACATGCACACCGTTAAAGTATTAATAAACTTCACTAATATAGTGAAACAATTAATTTAAATCGACAATAGGAAAACCTTAACACTGTGATGACTACTGCCAACTTCTTGCAAATCGCGATAATTACTTTAGTTTCGACTGTTCAAAATTCAAGATTCAAGATTAATGTTAATCGGTTTGTTGCCATCCTAATACCTTGGTTGGGGGAACGCATTCCAAAAGAAATAACACGAACGAAGAAAAAACAGTAAAGACAGTCAGTACGATGAGTGGAACATTGAAGCAGGCGGTTATGAGATGAGTGCAGATTTCTATCATCATCATCATCATTTCAGCCGATATACTTCCACTGTTGGAGGTAAGCCCCCAAGCGTCGCCACAACGAACGGTCCTGATTTCTATAATATTATAAACTAGCTGCTCCCAACGGCTTCGCCCGCATGATAGCAGAAAATTATCTCAAGGGAACATTCTTCCAGGATAAAAAGTATCCTATGTCCTATTCCAGGACACGGTCTATACGTATACCAAGTTTCATCAAAATCCGTTTTGCCATTTAGGCGTGAAGACGTAATAAACAAACTCACTTTCGCTTTTATATTAGCAAGGACTAGTTTGAATATAATATTGTTAATACAGAATGGAATGAAGACGGAAACTTCCATAAATCCCGCATTTTACCTACAAAACAATAAAAAAAATTTTTTAGGAAATGTTGAAAGCATAATTTGTTAAACAGAAGTTGATCCGCGAAAATATTGGTATAACGTATAGAGTATAATCATGTTAGATTTGAGCTATCCATCAGTGTACTTGTCTGAGACCTGTCTAGACGGTGCGTCTAGTCTAAGGCTAAATACGTCTTAGAACAAATCCGGACATATCGCATACCCAGAACAACACTGCACTAAGTCTAAATAGCTCATTTTTCAGAATCGACGAAAAACCGTTATCTCATGTTATGTGACAGTTATTGCGAGTGTCCTGCACATTGCATGTAAAGATGAAGATGTGCTTCTTTACATGCAATGTGCAGGACACTCGCAATAACTGTCACATAACATGAGATAACGGTTTTTCGTCGATTCTGAAAAATGAGCTATTTAGACTTAGTGCAGTGTTGTTCTGGGTGTGCGATATGTCCTTTGTCAGGTGAAAACTAAAGTTCACCTGTTGGGGAGTTTTGTGAAATGTATAGAACGAGAGAAATGTATAGGTAGGTATACTTTTAAGCAGCCTAAAAAGAGGTTCTAAATTCAGTTGTATTGTTTGTCCGTTTGTTACCTCAGAATTTTATCATTTATAAACCGATTCTAAGAATTATAAATTTTATGTATTTAAATTTTTTTTAAAGGATCTTTTTTCCAGTGAAAAAATTTCATTATCATCATCATTTCAGCCACAAGAAGTCTACTGTTCATGTACAAAGGCAAGCTTAACTCAGCGATGAGTTTTCTTCCAGCAAACCTGAGAGAGAACATATTCGAGGGATCCAGTGCATAATATAAACATACATAATTAAATCTCATAATTATGTTATAATATAAATTATGTTACATACCAATACATACTAATATTATGTCAATAATGAAAGCAAGTGCTCCTAAAAGTTTTCTCTTGAAGACATCCAGAGAAGGGCTATCGCGAAAGGAGTGTGACAGATAGTTCCAAAGACGCACTGCAGTTACAGAAAAGGAATTATCATAGCGTCTGAATGAATGACGTGAAATACGAAGGAGAAAAGAAGAAGTAGTGCGAAAGGGTTGACCCCTTCACCAGCAAGAACCAACCAACCACCAACCAAACCAGATCAATGGTCAATGACCAATGGAAACCAGACTACTAATATAAGATAAGAAGGACGTAGAAAGTTCTACAAACAAGCAGAAAGCTATGATTGTAGGTAGATTCCATAAACAAACTGTTTGAGAAGGGCAGACCCTTTGCCTGCCATCTGCAATGTTTACAACAGTCTATACGTCGCAAGTTGAACGATCGCATTATTTACTCTGACAAAAATAAACATATCAAGTTCTCGCCAAAACGAACAGAGGCAAGGGTCATTACCCTAAAGGTAAGTGCAGACAGAACAGCAAAACAATGGAGTAGTTTTTTCATTGAAAAAGTTATATTGAACTAAACTTTATTTTTATTGTTGATAGAAAGCGGATGGAAAGACGATGTGGTCGACGATGGAATGCGCTTACCTAGAAGAACCTATACACTATTGACATAAAGATTCACGGGTCAGGAAACACAGACTCCGCCAAGGAAATCTCGGCTTGAGTTGAGGGAGAGGAAGTTTCA
The DNA here is from genome assembly GCA_949319445.1 of Mythimna lalbum. Classification (NCBI taxonomy): domain Eukaryota; kingdom Metazoa; phylum Arthropoda; class Insecta; order Lepidoptera; family Noctuidae; genus Mythimna; species Mythimna lalbum. Next base: position 15,702,328 of record OX439364.1, read on the forward strand.
GAATTTTACCGCCTAAAACCTACCCCTGTATTAACACCCCTGCAACCCTGACTGATTCCAAATAAAGAACAATAATAAAGATATTAAAAGAGATAAAAAGAGGATAAGAAAATTCTATCAAGATATCGATAGGAGACAGGAGGAGGATTAGAGGAGAGAGGGGATAGAATCTTTTTTAAGATATTAATAGAAAAGAAATATTAATAATACAGTCCTGCGCGAATTGTGACGTGTCTGTTTTTAATTTTCTATTGATTCAATTTTATTGTTTTTCTTTTTTGTACTTCTGTCTGTGTTTTTCTTTTTTTCGTGTCGATGTTCTCAAACTACCAGACTTTCTGACCGGCCCCCCTAGCCGAGTTACAACCGCTTCTATTCTATTGTCTTGTGTCGAACGCCTCTAGTTGGCCAAGCTTCCGATTTTTTTGTTCTGACGTCATCTCAACGCTCAGTCACAAAGGAATTCTCAGTCAAAAACAGAATATAATAGAAACGGTTGAAACTTGGCTAGGGAGGCATTATTTGGCAAACTGTACAGCTCTATTATTAGCCTCATATAAATCCTGAAAAGTTCAGGTGGTTGTGCAGGATGGCCACATCCACCTACCTGTCTGTGTTTAAATGATGTAATTGGCTTCGGCCGTATTTAAATAAAATAAATAAATAAATTTTGCTGTTCAGTCTGCATGGACTCTTAAATTCGTCATTATAGTTCCCATTTTCAATAACACTTATTCCGGTATTTATGAGTTCAGTTCCGAAGCGATATCGTAACGTTATCTCTGAAAATATTGTTAGAGTTAGTGTTTCGAAGCGTATTTTCTACGATTAGTCGTGCTTTAGTTTAATTAGAGGAAAAGTTTTGTCATTTGTTGAAATTGGACTGTTTACTTGAACTAAGTTCTATTAATTTAAGTTGAACTGCTGCAAGTGCAAGTTTACAATTCATTTCTTGCAGTTACTGATTTGGTGACCTTGCGAGGTCACAATGAAAATGCTTATCACTCCTTAGCTTATGATACTTTACTACCTTTTTTTCAAGTTTTCTGAATGCAAAGTACCTTGGAGTATTTTTATTAAGTTACAACTTGTTTGACATTACGAGCCTGGCAGTTGAGAGTTTGTTGTGCTCACACAAATGTCTCGCTGTTGGTGGCGCGTGTTATTGAGTCATTCGGTTCCCTTCAAAATGTTTGAGCTGAGTGGGGCTGATTGAGCTAAGACGTCATGCTCGTGAACGGGTGCCGTCAGTTGAGACTGGTTATCTCTTAGCTGTTTAATTGAATATCGATTTTTTTTAACTTTGATATTATTACTTATCTACATTGTGCTTTGCACATACATATTAAAAGCGATAAGAAATATGTAACCAAGATTTATGTAACTCATAATATGTTTTAAAAGAGTTTTCATGGAGTTTCTTGCACGTTCTTCTCCATAGAGATCTACACTTTGGAACATGCAATTTAGCTTCACTGGTCCGCATTTTGAAAATTCAAAAGTGCTTTTAATTGGTCTATTTGAAATAAACATTTCTGATTTCCTTAGGAGTGTTGAACTGTCCAAGAGAAAAAATACTCTACTTTTCTTCTTTTACTCTTGTGTGCTAAATACAAACATAGAACAGCATTTATTCGGTGCAGGCAATACAATATACAACAACATAAAATAAAAGAGTACAGAAATAAAATACAATATTATAGTAGGTATTATTTTGTTCTCTATTTAATAAATTTTATAAATATTTTTTAAAACACATTTAAAAAAAAGAACATTTAAAAATATAAAAAAAATTGTAGTCCGCCGGTATCGGGAGCAGAATCCAAGCTACCTGTGGTTAAGGATCCAAAGACAGGAACTTCATCACAATGCGAGCCGTATCGAGGAATACTGAAGCCTTCTGTATCAGACCCTTGATCCGACCGCGCAACGACAGCTTCGACAGATGGTCGTCGAAGTTTTTGGCTATAAAACCATTGACGGTCACGACAATCGGTACAATGATTATTATTACAATATTCGTTTGCAAAATAAATAAAATATTTTTATTCATCAGATACTGGATCTCAACTCCGCTTAAAACCCAATAGAACTCGAGCCACTCATCTAGTAACAGATACCAGTAGTCGCTCGTTACAGTTGCTAACAACCCTCGGCGAAGTTAATTTGTAACAACCCCTCCAAACACTGCCAACGTTGGAGCCAATATTGGAGTTGACCTGCGTTTGAATTGGTGAAGTATTCAGCTTCAGCCCATACTAATTAAATGTTAAAGTGACGTTGTCTGTCTGTTACGTTTAAAAAGTAAAAGTATTGAACTGGTTATGATGAAATAATGATAATAATCAAAGTCAAAGTCAAAATATTTTATTTCACATAGGCCTACATGGGCACTTATAAAACGTCAGAAGCTAGTGCATAGTTCCAAATTGGTCGTTTCCTATGGAGAAGAACCGGCAAGAAACGCCATGGTTACTCTTTTTAAAAAAAGTGGTTGGTGTTTACAATATTATATTTATAGATATTATTGTAAGAACAGTGTAGACCAATACTGTACATAAGAGCACGCTTAAAAATATTAAATTAATGATTAATGGTTAGTAATAATAATACTTTAAAATGAATCGTTTAATAATAATAGCTTAATTTTAATCAAATAAAAAAAGATATTGTTTATTGTTGTTACTATTGATATGATTCGGAGTAAGTTAGAACCTAAAGGAAAGCCTTGAGTGATCTTAAACGAACTTTGATCAAAAATTTTTTTTCACACCACCTGCTCGAAAATATCAAATTATATGTCAAGCAACCTTAACCTAAAGTGAGTCATTAGTGGCCGGTGGCACAGCCGGTCAATAATGGATTTCATTATGACCCGCTGGTCAATAATGTGACTATTATTTTCTCACAGTAGGTGTAAAAAGTAGAGTATCCTCCTCTGGGCTAAAGGTGTCTTTGTCTTGGGCTAGCTTGAATCCCTCGCTGCATTCAGGATTCTTGTGTTAACTCCCTCGCTTTCCTCGTCAGTTAAATCCCGAATCCTTCATTGCGCTCGAGATTCAATATGACGCCCGTGTCATAAGACACAACTTTAGCCCCTCGGTGCATAATCTACTATTAATAGTAATAGTTAATATTATTATTAATTTTTACGATCTATTTTTGCACCATCACGTTAAACGTTAATTTTTTTGTCAAAAAACGTTTTTCTTTGTTATCTACTTTAACCGTAACTACAGCTCAGTAACCGAATTTGATTGGTTTATGTCATCATTATTTGAGACATCAATTTGACAATTTCTAAACTAGTGCAACCCGTATTCCATTTAACCCGAGATTTGACGGCTGTTAAGTCATTGATTTATCGTTAACCCTTCAGATACCGTCAATTAGAGACACAATAGTAAGACAATAGATGCGCGGCCACCGGTGGTCGCTTGGGGATTCATGAATTAAAATAATGTTTGTGCAACTCTAAGTATTGCGTAGCATTACAGCTACGACGTAGCACTGTAGCTACGACGTAGCACTATAGCTACGACGTACCATCACATACCAGATACAAAAAACTGCGCCTCTAGAAAAGCACAATACAAACAAAAATGACGAAATATTTTTTGCAACCTCCAATGACTGCGCTCTGTTCTTGGGCACCGCTAGTGCCGCCCTAGTTACGGCATTAATTCAAACAAATCTAAACTTTTTAAAGAGAAAGAGTATAACCTATCGCTTTAGGTTAAACCTAATTCTAAAGTTCAATTACTTAGTTTCAATCTAAAACAATGTCTGACCTCATTCTGAGTGATGTCTCGCGAACTCGGACTATTTTATGGGAAAACTTTGAGCAGCAATTAAAATTGCGGACAGCGCCATCTGTTATCGTGCCGCGGAGTTTATGCAAGTAATTAATGGTCTGAGAAAGTTGCTGGCTCTGTTGGTCTGGTTCCATTTATCTTTGGATGATATGAAGATGAACTTAAGAATCAGAAAATTAAGGACAATTTAGAAGTTTTATTAAAAAAAAATCAATTTTATAATAAACTATTATGAGTGCTGAGCCGTGCGCGGTATCATCTCGTCCAATATAGTGCCAGTGTTTCAAAACCAAAGTCGTGTTGCCAGTAATGACATAATGCTCCAAAACGTGGTTAGTTACAATGAGCCTCATAAGAAGACTTAAAGTCACCCAACGGGCAATGGAAACGGCTACGTTTGGAGTTTCCTTAGATACAAATCGAAGAATCACCAAACACTAGCGTACAAACGGGTGTACAAAATGAAAATTAAGCGTTTTTTCAAGGTCTCGAAGTTGTACAGACGTATGTATAATTGGCGCTCGAGGGGTTAAGTGACAGTGGGCAGGACACATTGCTTGTAGAACAGATGGTCGATGGGGCCCAAAGGTTCGGGGGGTCTACTCGCTTTCTCCGAAAAACGAAGTTTCGATTAAAATTTCGCGTGTTTCCTACCACGGTTCCTTTCGTTCCCGAAATTTCACACGAACGAAAATTGTTTGACGCACCGAATCTCTAAACCTACTCTAATTAGTTATATTTCGAAAAAATATATAATTATGACAGAGGATTGTTTGCTATTTTAACGTCAAATGAATATCGTTCGTTTCCGAAAGTTTCGTTTCTGGAATGGCTGCTACACTGCAAGTTACAGGTTCGATCCCCGTACAGAACAAATATTTGTATTGCATACAGATAGATTTTTCCGGCCTGGGTGTTTATGAGTTAAGATGTTTCTTGCACGTTCTTCTCCATAGAGATCTACGCTTTGGAACGTGCTATATAGCTTCACTTTTCTTGGACTGACCAACATTTGACTAGTCAAAAGTGCCATTACATTTGGTCTATTTGAAATAATTGATTCTAAATTTGAATTTAGGAATGCACCTGTGATACAGGGGTCATTTCTAGTGTGGGGCAATGTTCTCTAAAAAAAAGTATAAATTTTCAAATTCCTGAATTGAATTTTAGATCATAATAAAATTCATTAAACAAATGAATCGTAATGAATGACTACAGATATGAAAATCGTGCCCTTGCACAGACACATTTAAAAATATTATTATCCACAGAAGTTCTTAATTATATTATCTCGACTTTATCTATTGCACGGTTGTAACTTGTACTTATAATGATTGGATTTTAGCAATCAGGTTTCCAATTGTAAGAGTAGCATAAAATTATCACCATTTACTTTATTATTCTTAAATTTATACAACGTCTAACGTTAAATGCGGGAAACCCCAAATGATTTTTAATTTAATTGACCTAAAACCTCTGTTTTAGGTCAATGTACCTTTCTTTCTAGAAAAAAATCATTAAAAAAAAAAACAAATGTTTTATGTGCAGTTTTAGTTTGTTTAATATCTGCATTGAAATAAAAACTTTTAATATCCCGTGTATGAGAAAATTTGATTGGACTACAACCATTTGTGGTTGTTTACCTATTTCGGCGGGTTTGCGCTCATGATAGCTTGACTTATTCATAAATAGACAGGGCGACATTTTTAATGAATTTTTTTTTCAAAATGTAACCTATATTAAAAAGTGGTGTAATTGATTCTGCTCGTTATTCTCATCAAACTATTTTCAGTGTTTGCCCATTTAACGTTACACGTTGTATATGTTGGTATGTGTATGTGTTATTTTATTGTATGTGTTTATGCACTAGCTTCTGACGTTTTATAAGTGCCCATGTAGGCCTATGTGAAATAAAATATTTTGACTTTGACTTTTGACTTTGACTTTATTTATATTATTTGTAATTTTAAAGTTGTGCACTGGATCTTACCCTCTACTGTGATCTCTCTCTATCACTCAATGGTTTACTGGAAGAAAACTCAACTTTGAGTTAAGCTCGCCTAAGTACATGAACTCTGATATCTACATATTTTGTTAATTATTAATTATTCATTTATATTAAGGTACTTCAACGGACCGGTCATTGTGGCGACGCTTGGGGGAGGCCTATGTCCAGCAGTGGACGTCTTTCGGCTGATATGATGATGATGATGATGACTCCCACGACTTATTCACTAATAACATTTTACAAAAATTTACTTGCATTTAAAACAATTATTGTGGTGAACTTGTCACTTAAAGAAGTACACAGCTTCTACATAAATCAAAACTACTTACAATTAATGAGATCTTTCATAACAGTGCTTTTATAATATATGTAATGAAATGACATTTCATTAATTCAAATTTGCCGCGCTTCGCGCGTTGAAGTTGTCAATGGAATTTATGTTCTGTGGAACGGGGTGACGTGTGATTGAATGGCAGATGATGTTTAGATTATTTTGCATATTTTATTGTTAAAAATTCTATTGTAAAGAGATAAAATAAAGGGATATAATTGAGGAAGCGATATTAGTAAACTTTAAATGTCGTTTCTTTAATTTTCAAGTAAGTTATAGGTGTAATGGTCATAGTTAAACGTTGTAATATAGTAAAGACGTATTAAATAAACAAAACTTTGATTTTCAGAGAAACAATTTGTGGTTTATTTGGAAAATCCTCAATAACATATCTTATATATATACCTAATAATAATTGTTATTTTTAAGTTACAAAATGAAATAAAAAAATAATAATATTATAATAATAATAATTTAAAAAAATAAAAGAATTAAGGTGTAATAAATAATATAATAAAGCATTAAAGAATGAAATACAGGTAAGATGATTCAAAACTGTCCGTGGCCAAGAACGAAAAAGGGAACTGACAGAATATAAGTGTGATTGATTGATTTACGAGTATCTAGTAAAATTTTAATTTGAGGTTTGCGAGGTTGTTCGAAAGTCTTCGTGGCCTTGGAAAGCAAAGGGCAACAGAAGGAACACAAGTAAGATTTAATCTAAACAAATACAGTATCATATAAAGAGGTAAAGTTTGATTTTTGTTTGTAGGAGGTGTCCTTTGAAAGCACTGGTCCGATTGCTAAAATGTTTTTTAACCGACAGAAAGCTGCTTTATTCTAGAGTGACATAGGGTATAGTTATTGTATGTACGCGGGCGAAGCTAGCTTCATAAAAATACATATAAACTAGCTGCGGCCAGCAGTTTCACCTGCGTTAAAGTAGACAATAGAGTCTAAAGCATTCTATATGTAAAATATTTTTTTAATTCATGAATCCCCAAGCGACACCCGGTGGCCGCGCATCTATTGTCTTACTATTGTGTTTCTAATTGACGGTATCTGAAGGGTTAAATCAGTCTAGTATTTTTTCCGTATACAAACAAAAAGACAAGGGTCTAAAAATAAGAATATTTTTTTCTTTACAATATCAGTCTTTTTTATTGTTCAACTGGAAAAAAAAAGGTACTCTACTTACAGTTTGAACAAATACATAAAATAAATAGAAATCAATTTTAAATGTTCAAAACTGCTCTTACAAAGAATTCATTACAATATCAGTATTTTTTATTGATTGGTCTGTGGGTCTAGTACTAAGTCACTAAGATTGCATGTAGCGGAAATGAAAATGTTAAGATGGATGTGTGGTGTGACAAAAATGGATAAAGTGAGAAATGAGTATATTAGGGGAAGTTTGAAAGTGGCGCCGGTGACTGAAAAGTTGAAAGGGAATCGTTTGTCTTGGTATGGTCATGTAAAAAGGAGAGATGAAACGCATATTGCTAAAAGAGTTATGAATTTACACGTGGATGGATGGAGAGGGAGAGGGAGGCCAAAGAAAAGATGGATGGATTGTGTGAGAAGTGATATGAATGAAAAGGGAGTTAGTGATAGCGTGACGAGCGACAAGACAGAATGGAAAAAAAAAACGTGTTGCGCCGACCCCAAATAAAACGGGATAAGGGCAGGAAGATGATGATGGTCTGTGGGTCTAGTGGTCAGTGGCTCTAACTGTTATACCGGAGTTCGTGAGTTTGATTTCCACCCAAGACAAATGTATTCCTCCATGTCTATTTTATTTTGCTTATTGTTGGCAATTACATTTACTGATACAAACATGAAATTGTAAATAAGGAAACAAACAACAGATAATTTTACAAAATTCCCCCTTTCACTTACAAATCGAGTTCTCCAAACAGAAATCAAAATACAAAAACACAATATGAGTTAAGTGTATTTAAGTAACCCTCAATATACACCCTTAACGATGCTCAATTCAATATTTCGCCCCTCAGAGCGTACGAAGGTAAGAAGTTATTTGAATTTATTTTCAAATGAAATAAATGTAAATGAGATTTGGTTCCATCATTTTTATTCACACCTCTTAATGTCTTTTCCGTTCTTTTTACGATTAAAGAAGATTTAAGGCTTTTTTTAATATGAAAAAATCTATCAATTGTTATATTGGATTTTAAATTATGGGATTATGAATGCATTGAATTAATTAAAGTAAAATTCAGGGGTTTTAAAATTACTTCCTAATTATTCAAAAATAATTCTCTTGAGAGCAATGGTGGCCGAGTGGTAATGGCCCCGACTTACGAGTAGTAAGGTCGCGGGTTCAAACTCAGCCAGGCGCATTACTTTGTGTAATATATTTCTTCACCATTACTCTCAAAACGGTGAAGGAAAACATCGTGAGGAAACCGGCATATCCTAGAACCAAAAATTCGAAGACATGTGATATCTACCAACCCGCACTGGGTCTGCGTGGTGGATTACGGTCCATTCCCTCTCCTAGAGAGGTGGCTTGAGTCCCAACAGTGGGAACATTATAAGGCCGAGTATGCTATGCTATGCTCCGGTCCTTACACTCAACAGTCAAGCTTACGAACACGAGACCAATAAAGGCAGTTAAATGATTTAAAAATAAACTATATTTAGTATGTTCGAGCCTATGCTCGGAGTTTCCTTGCGTGATCGAATCAGGAAGGAATAAGGATAGGTATCCGCAGGAGAACCAAGGTTACCAACATAACATAGCACGAAGAATTGCCAAACTTAAGTGGCAATGACAGGGCACATTGCTCGCAGAACAGATAGCCGTTGGGACCGAAACGTTTTGGAATGGCGATTGCGTACCGGAAGACTCGCGTTGGAAGACCTCCTACAAGGTGGACCGATGACCTAGTAAGGATGGAATCCGATGGATGCGAGACGCAGGGCCAATCATTGTGGCGACACTTGGGGGAGGTCTAGGTCCAACAGTGGATGTCATTCATTTGAAATGATGAAAAACCAATCTCTTAACTCTTCAATCATGATAATTAGAGATACAATAGAAAGATAATGAGTTTACGAACGCCGGCGTTCGCTTGGGGTTTAATGAATTAAACTAATTTCGAACATACTCTATATAAGTACCACAGTACAGTTTAATTAATGAAATAGTTTGTAAAGTTGGTGAAAGTCAACGCGACAGCCAAGTCATTAATCACTCTTTGTGTTAACGCGCGCGTTTACGTTAAGCACTTCATGTAAAGTGCTAAAGGTGGTGTAATTAAACTTGCGTTATGTTGTTATTGCTGTTAGTGGGTACGGAGGTTAACTTAGTAATTAGTTTTATGTTAAGTGGGGCCAATGATTATAGTTATTAAGTAGGCACTAAACAGGTAGTTTGTAATACTTAAGTATCTTAATATATATGAAAATAGAAAGAAAGAAAGCAAAAAGTGCTGGAACTTTACCGACTGATATAAGCGACTGTTTTTTTGGAGCGATATCGTCAAATATCTCTTCCTACTCTTTTTTTTATGATGGGCAAAAATCATCCAAAGACAACCCCCTGCTCTTGGGCGGAGCAGTTGATAGTGTCAGACTCTTACTGACTAAAAACCCACCGCGTTCCTTCTAACCTTCATACCGGGGCTCGAGCTTCCTTTTGGATAACCCTGGCTCCAGTAGGCTTCGACCCAGCTGGGCCCCTGCTGTTGCTGACAACGCCTTGAGGCGCGCGCCGTAGACGACTTGGGCTCGGTCCGGACTGTTACGGAACGGTCAGACAGCGAGCTATCCATGGCTCGCCGTCCGCAAACTCCTCCTACTCTGAGTGAAGCAAGAGACTACGACTATGACGTTAATTGACTACTGTAAACGGCAACGCGTCGTTGGTTTGTTTCGTAGCGATAATTTTTTTAGATTGCACGAAGAATCGCCAAACTTTAGTGGCGATGGGTAGGACACATTTCTCGTAGAACAGATGGCCGTTGGAGCCGAAAGGTTCTGGAGTGGTAGAAATTTGAAAGTTGAACTGGCCAAGTAATTTAATATCAATGGAGCTTGTTCACCTTCAAAAAAAAAAAGGTAGTATTTACTTTAGTTTTAACAAAATATTAGAATAAACAAAAATCAATTTTTAAAGTTCAAAATGCACACTTTCACTTTTCATTCCGCCAAAAGTGCCACCTACACAACAGACCGCTCTTACAAAGAATATTTCACTTTATGTACGAAAAGTGTTAATCCCGTAATACGATCATCCGGGCCGTGTCGCGCCGGAACAGATCGGACCGGCTCGGCCCGGATATATCCGTCGTGCGTAAAAGCTCTGCTTCAGGATTGTAGCGTGACAATGTAATAAATATTATGTATTTCTATAGATAAGTAAGTTCTCGTATTTCGTTTAAATTTTATTGGGAATGATTCTATTTTAAACCCCATTTTCCCTTTTTTAGAGGTGAGATATCATAAAACATCTTCTCTCTCTGTGTGGGAATAAAGAGGGACATCTATGACGCAACTTATGAACTAAAATTAAAAATTCTGCATCGTAGTTTTAGATTTCTCCGAGTGATTAAAACCTTAGGCGATTTTCTCACTGCCACGCACCACTCAGCGTAGCGCGTGACAACGCACCTACGCACGTACTTATGGGAGTGTAGATCTGCATCATCGTGCGGGTATTTTACGCACTCATTCGCGTAGGTGCTTTTTGTTAATTCACGTAGACACGCACTCATTTCATACAAAATCACGCACGGTACTACGGGGCTTAGCGTGCCATACCTTGCGTGTCGCCCCGCACCCTCGCGCGTGAATGCATGTTTCTCCGCATGTAGGTACGTGAATACATTTTCAGTGTGTGGACTGTGCGTGTTTTCTATATAAACGGAGATACTTACAAGGAACGTTAAGAGGGTCTTTTTCCACTCGCCTATCGTAAACATCAAAAATGGTTTAAAAGCTTGTTACTTCATTTAATGCGATCCACGCTATGTTTGACGAAAAGGCAACACAAAAAAAAGAGAGATCACGCCTGAAAACACTGTTAGTATTCGGTAATTCCGAGATTTATTCGAAAATTTCACAAAACTAGCTCCAGTTTTTGGAAAAAGTTGTCGTCACTTGACATTTTGAAGATCCGTCTCTCCACCAATAGCTAAAATAGAAACATGTTGTTGACTTTTATGCTATATAATTTGCTAGTTGAGCGTAGCCCAAAAACATATCTGAGCGAACTCGCGGGCTTTAGCTAGAATTTAATATCTACATTGAATAAGAACTGAAACGCCAAAACCATTCAATATAATTAATTAATACTCATTAATATAATTTAAATAATTAGGTATTCCATCTGATAATGACTTTAAAACGTAATTGACACGTTGCAATGTCATGATAGATTGTCAGGCAACTATTAATTTCAGAGTAATATAATGATGTTCGAAGTTATCATTTAGCCAAATCATCAATATGACCCCAACGACCGAACATATACCATATGCGAAGGAACCCTGAACATCATCATCAAAGACGTCCAGTGTTGGACATAGGCCTCCCCCAAGTGCCGCCACAAGGAACGGCTCTGTGTGTCTCGCATCCATCGGATTCTCGCAACTCTTACCAGGCCATCGGCCCACCTTGTAGGAAGCCTTCCAACGCGACGTCTTCCGGTACGTAGTCGCCACTCCAGTACCTTTCGGCCTCAACGGCTTTCTGTTCTGCGAGCAATGTGCCCTACCCATTGCCACTTAAGTTTGGCAAATCTTCGTGCTATGTCGGCAACCCTGGTTCCTCTGCGGATATCCTCATTCCTGAACATATATCAAAGCAAACCTTAGACTGGAATCCTCAAAGAAAGCGTTAACTTGGTCGTCTTAAGCAGATCCGGGAAAGAACGATCAACACAGAGGTGAAGAACACAGGTAAGATCTGAAGTGAAATGTCCTAGATAGGGCAGACACGAGCTTAAATCGATTCACTTCTAAACAAAAACGAATTTTCACATCGAATCGTATTCGTAGTTCTTGCTGGATTAGCTTCTTAATGATGGTGTCTCACCATCTGTGACGGTTCTAGGCGTCATGGAGTGCGACGTTCAATTATATGTCTAAAGTGGAGTGGACCCGATCTGCCCAACTTTTTGGGATACGGCCTCTTGTTAATTTGCCATCAACCGTGCCAGGTACGATGTGCTGTTCAAGGTTGTGGCCATTTTACCTGGTTATGTAGCCAAAAAAACTGTAGTACCTACTCTGCCTGCGCATACAGGTAGTTGATATTCTAGGCTTGTTTAGTTCTCGTAAGACTGAGATAAAAATCAGTCCAGAGAGCTAGAAGCATTTTCCTCCAACACCAAACCTCGAAGTGTCTTCACATACAGCACGTACTGTTCCCGCGCGCCTCAAGGAGTTGTCAGCAACAGGCGGGGCCCAGCTGGGTCGAAGCCTACTGGGGCTAGGGTTATCCGAAATGAAGCTTGAGCCCCAGTATGAAGAAGCTAGAAGGAACGGGGTGGGTTTTTAGTCAGAAAAAGTTTGACGCTATCTCCTGCTCCACCCAAAACATGCCAAAATATAGTTTATAATTAAAACACCGAATGAATGCAGAAATATTAACTTTTCACTGTAACAATTACCATCGTTAACATTTATTCTCTGTTTGCGAGTTTATTCAGGACATAATACAATTAATTAAACTTATGTATACGACTGGTATAAAGTTGTGGTAGACAAGCTCGCATTTTGTAACAAAACGGTCGTAAAGTTATCGACAATGATATTTACTTTGACCACTCCATGACAATAAAATATGGAGATCCGAAAGTATTTATGTATTAACGAAAATGCTGTTTATTTTATGCAGTTATTTTTACATACTAGCAGCGGTCAGCAACTTCACCCATGTGAATCGATAATGATCCCAAGGGATAAAAAATATTCTATGTCATGGACATGGTTTATCTGTGTGAAATATTCTATTCAGCCGTTTGTGTGTGAAGGAATAACAAACGTATACATACATAAAAACGTATACTAGTGCTTGACTGTGATCTTATCAGATGGTAAGCAGTGATGCAAGGATTACACTTAGCCTGTAAATTCCCAATACTACGCAATGCTGGCTCCTCGTATGGATTCCAAAGGTCCAAGATCCTAGTGATTGGAGCTAACGCATAAACCATAACGTAATATATCAACAAAGTTTTAAGTTCCATCTATCTGACTGGCCTGTTGGTCTAGTGGTCAGTGGGCCTGACTGCTATGCCGGATGTCGTGGGTTCGATTCCCACCCAGGACAAATGTTTGTGTGATGAGCATGATCATTTGTTCTGTGTCTGGGTGTAATTTATCTATAATATGTATGTATTTAGAAATATGTAAGTATGTTTATCAGTTGTCTAGTACTCATAACACAAGCTCTGCTTAGCTTGAGACTAGACGGCGTTGTGTGACAGTTGTGAAATATTATATTATATATTATATTATATCTCTAAAATACGATCGCAAGCTAAGTGCCAAAAATATTTAGGAGCTCTTTCATGCCTGTTTAAAGTGTCTTTTGTCACGTCTATAGTTCAAGTTAAAACAAATACGAAGAAAAAAAAATACAATTTACAATAAAAATCATTAAAAAACTTGCAACTTCTAAACAAAATATTAAAAGTGACACAATTTTTCTAAGAATACACTTTCAACTTCATGTGAAATAGGTGACAGCGCCATCTATGTTTGTAACTTGGTACTTTCATCTCACTACTTCAACGCTCTGGTGTTCGTATGTATCTCTTACTTTTCAATAGGCGGCGTGTCTTGTACGTTGTTACTTTAAAAAAATAGTTTATAAAGCAGCAAGGTAACGCGAATTATTCGATTTTAACTGCATTTATTTGGAGATTATTATGTTCATGGTGTTTTGCAGAGATCGTTTATAAAGCCTACGATTAATTTTGTTTTTTTCTTTTATTTTACCTGTTTTGATCACAACATTAGATTATAAACAAGGAAATGCTTATCGTGAGTTGTATTCATAAAAATGTCTTGTCTGTAAGTATTTATAAACTTTCCAAGGAGATTCTAAATTCATGAATTAGGTGCACATTTTTTTTTTAAGATTATTTGATTTCGTTCGATTAAAGTTTGAAAAAGTTGCATGGTCCTGGATCGCAAAGGGTAAGGTTTTAGTCAGTAAATTTTTTTTTTTTTTCGTTTATTTAACTCATTAACACTTTTCGTTGTTATATACATAATTTCCTCGCCAAACTTTACAGTTTGATGGCGAGATACGCTCGCTTTTATGACATAAACAACAAAAGTCCACAAAAAGAGGGTTAATATTTTTGCACAATTATGTTGAAGCAGGTAAGCACCCAGCGCGTCCGCTAAATATTTAACACTCTTCGTTTGTGGAATTCTTACGTCAAAATAAAAAGGTTGACTTGAAGAAATTTTATACTAGATAATATAGTCCAGTCAAATTAGACCTAAAATAGGGGTAAGGTTACAACAATTCACACCCAGCTGTAAATTGGTAAGATTGTTCATAACACCGTCATAAATGAAATCTAATAAGTCCTCATCGGTCCAACTCGTGGAAAAAAAATTACCCGGTGTCAAAAGTCATCGTCGGCCACATCATCGCTTACCATCAGGTGAGGTAGTGGTCAAACGTGACTATATACATTATAAAAAAAAAACGAGATTTTTTGCAATTGTCAGTAAAACAGTAAATTTTATAATAAAATTAACTCAGAAAAAAATTGTAGATCAGACAATTATCTACAAAAATGTCTAAATACTTTATTTCCTAAGAGCCACTTCGTTTGTTTGACGTCAGAATTGACCATTGCCAATTCTGCCCCCAACAAAAATAACAAATTCAACATTCTACTAGAAAATTAAAATATCCTCATAAATAAAGAAACGAGACATGATGGCTATCTGTTATCTCGTATCTTTGGCACTCCTCCAAGAGGGAGGGAAACATTATCACGACTTCTTTATAACGCCAACTAAAATAGAACATAATTAGGTTTTTGGAAATAAACGAGAGCTGAAATTAGGTAAATAAAGTATAATTAAGATGTAAGCGACTTCATTCGCGTACAAAAAATATAGCCTATGTCATTCAAGTATAAAGCAGCTTTCTATCGGTGAAAAAATTTTAATAATAATAATAATAAACATTTATTTCGGAATAAATTCCATAATTGTTAGTAACAGTACAAACTTATAAACTAGTGTTAGTAACTACATTATTGTTAGTAACAGTGTGAACCTATAAACTAGTGTTAGTAACATTATTTAATTATAAGCGTGAGGCTCTCCGACCCTGGGAATGTCTACTTGACTGCATGCAGTCGTATCCACCGCCCCAGGATCGGAGAGTCCCACCTTTCAGCCAACGCTCCGAGAATGGTGTTGGGGCTGTCGCGAAACCGGCGAAGCATAGATGCGCATCTCTTACGCATGATGGTCGAGAAACTATCAACATCGGCGTCGGCAAACATGCCGGACGCACTACAAAAACGCGGCAGCCCCATCAACACCCGGAACGTGTTGTTATATTGGGTGCGCAGGCCACTATATGCCCTCTGCGTAAAGCTCACCCACAGGCTGCACGTGTAAAAGGATTGGCAGTAGGCTTTGAAAAGCGTCACTTTTACCTGAGCCGTACAGCGTGCAAACCTGTGGGCCAGCATCCCACATCGGACAGCCAGCGACCTGCGCTCCCGCTCAATATCAGCGTTGTCCTTTAAGTCGTCTGAGACCCAATGACCCAGATACTTGAACTTAGCAACTCTATTTAGAGGTCTACCGCAGAGCATAACTGGTGGGATTGTGTTATATGATTTGCTACCTGCTTTGAACACCATAAGTTCGCTCTTTGTTGCATTATATTTGAGCCCATGAGTCCCAGCGTAAGATTCACACACGTCAATCAATTTTCTTAAGGCCCTAATCGATGGGCTCAACAGAACCATATCGTCGGCATAACTTATATTATTAATGCATACACCATCAATATGACAGCCTATTCCCGTTCTGCTCAGCTCATCGATCAGGTTATTCATGTACAGATTAAACAACACAGGCGAGGACAACCCCCCCTGCCTCACTCCACACTCAAGCCTGTACTCAGCTGAAAAGGAGTTTGCCCAACGAACACGGTTCTGTTGATTCGCATACCAAAATTTAAATATATGTATAATTTCCTTGGGCAAATCCGTCCCATGCTGCAGTTTATCCCATAACACAGTATATGAGACAAGGTCAAAAGCTTTTGACAAGTCTAGATAGCACGCAAATACTGGTGTTTTTCTAGCAGTATAGTACTGAACAGTCTGCTTAAGGCTCAGGATGGCGCTCTCTGTAGATAAACCGGGCCGAAACCCGAATTGAGCATCGTTTATTTTAAGGTGTTTATCAAGCTGGCCTACAAGCAGACTGTCCAACACCTTAGCAATTATAGTTGCTAGAGAAATAGGTCTATAATTTGATAACACAGATGAATCACTTGTTTTATTTTTAATTATCGGTTCTGAAAGTACTGGTCCGATTTTGCAATCGGACCAGTACTTTCAGAGATTATCTCCCTCCTACAAAAAAAAAATCAAACTTTACCTCTTTATAATATTATAGTGTAGATTATATTATATACAAATGTAGATTAGTTGCTATCAGTGGCTTTGCTTGTATGTTAGAACAAAACTATCCCAAGAGAATATACCTCTGGAATAAAAAGTATTCCATATGCCATTCCAAGGTATGGTCAAGTCAAGTTTCATCAAAATCCGTTCGAGCGTAATGATGTAACATACATACAAAATTTTCGTCTATGTAATTTTTTTTTTCTAGACTATCGTAAATCTTTTGAACAACACAGCCCTTAAGTAAAATGACTTAATATTTGCTACACCAACGAAGAAAGCGTAGCGCCACTGGCTACGCCGTAGCAAAAGCGTAGCATTACATTTTTAACATTATACAAAGCACGAATTTGAAAAAAAAAAAAAAACAGTGCTTGACTGCGATTCCACCTGATGGTAAGCATTGATGCAAACTCTGATGGTGAAGCGCACTAGTTTATTAAGAGCCTATTCACTCTAGCCTTGAAGACACCTAAATTATAATCGGACGGGGAGACCGCGAGACCGGAGACCTTTTCAAAGTAGGTCAATTTCATCAAAAAGGTTAACTCTAAAAGGATATTAGGGTGTTCTATAGCTGTCTGATTAAGACCAAGCGATGTTCCAAAGCGCTTTGTGTCCTTGGCGCGTCATGAAGCAATGTTAGCATGATTAACGTGGCCCGTCGGGGTCGATGCTTGCCAAAGCTGTGAGATTTTTGGAAAGATTTACTACGACTCTAGAACGCAAAAGGCAACTGAAGAAACACAAATAGGCTTTAGTTAGTAAGAGGCTGATACTTCTTCTCACTCCATTCAAAGCGACAAAATAATTTTTATTTATTTATTGCATTCCACAATGTACATGCATAGGTGGTAGGTGAAAAATTAAAACACAATTGTGGATCCTGTTGGGCACAGCAGAAGACAAGTATAATGCCGGTTGCAGACCGAAAACTAAGCTAAGTTAGTTTAGCTTAGCTTGCATAGCTGATGCAGTTTTCCATACTTGTGTGCAGACCGCAAGCTATGCTAACTATAGCTTAGTTCATGTAAAGGATCACGATTCATGTCGATTAAAGACAGCTTTATCAACCGTTTTTTAAATTAAGAATGTCAACAAATGTAGGAGCGTCAATGACCGTTATTCCACGTTTATCTGGTACCTACCTAATTATAGATAGATAGATAGGTATATAGATAGATAGATATATAGATAGATAGGTACTTAATTTACAGGATACATAAATATTTTTTTAAAATAATGATGACAAGTTAGTCTTTGTCCTCTCTCCTAGCTTTGCTGTGCCCGACAGGGTCCATATTGTCCTACCGGGGTCGGGGTTATCCGAAAGGAAACTAGAGCCCCGGTATGAAGGCTAGAAGGAACGGCGCGGGGTTTTTAGTCAGTAAGACTCTGACACTGTCTCCCGCTCCACCCAAGAGCGGGTTTCGTCAATGATGATTTTCCCCGTCGACAGAGAAAAAAAAAAAAAGGGGTCCATATTGTTTTTTTTTTTATATATACCATCATATACATATACGGAATGCAATAAAGTATTGAGTATTGAGTACCTTAGATTTTTTTTTTAAATGACATAAACTAGTGCCTGTCTGCAACCTCACCTGATGGTAAGCAGTGATGCAATCTAAATTATTTACATTATCAATGAGTCACCATTTTCAAGGTATAATATTTTATTTTTGCGTTTTTCATTTATTATTCTGAAACAAACGAGCTTAATTAGTACCCATTTAATTTAATAACATCGTAATAGGAATAATGTTTTCCTTTACGTAGAACAGAGAGAATTGCCTGCAATATTGTATGACTTAATTGTTTGTTCATAAACTTGGTACACCGTAACGTTATGTTTAATTTTAAAGACTACTGCGGAGGGTGCATGATGCATAAGTATAGTCTTATATTGTTCCCACTGCTGGGACTCAGGCCTCCTTTTTAGGTGAGGGAATTGGCTGTTATTCACCACACAGGCACGGATTGGTGGATGTCACATGTCTGAATTTACGTTTCATGGAATTGCCTGTATGCCTGTTTTCTTCCTTTTTTTTTCTTTTCGAGAGCAGTTGTAATTAAATAAACGACACTAATTAACGACATACCACTTGTAAGTCGAGGCCGTTACCACTAACCTATCGCTGGTTTGAGAGCGTCTCATCATCATCATCATTTCAGCCGATACACGTCCACTGCTGGACATAGGCCTCCCCCAAGCGTCGCCACAACGAACGTTCCTGTGCGTCTCGCATCCATCGGCTTCCCGCAACCTTCACCAGGTCATCAGACCACCATTATATTATAAACAACTTATTTTTATGTACCTACATTCTAATCAAATAAAATATCCTATTCTATTCTATTGTTCCAACAAGGTGGTCTGATGACCATCTGATGGCCTTCCAACGTTGCGTCTTCCGGTACGCGGTCGCCACTCCAGAACCTTTCGGCCCCAACGGCCATCTGTTCTGCGAGCAATGTGCCCTGCCCATTGCCACTTAAGTTTGGCAATTCTTTGTGCTATGTCGGCAACTTTAGTTCTCCTGGATGTCTTCATTTTTGATTCGATCACGCAAGGTAACCCCCAGCATAGCCCTTTCCATTGCCCTTTGGGTGTTGAGAGCGTCTATTTACTCATAATCATAATAAGATGTCTTTGAAATACTTGTTATTTTGTAAGAATCTTTCTTATATGCTTGATGTGTATTTACAAGTGTCATTAATACTAAAAAAAAATGTAAATGGCTAGAACATAACGTAAATGCACATGTAACAGTTTAGGGCTAATTTGGTCGTTTCTTATGAAGAAGAATTGGCAACAAATTACTCTTTTAAAATATTTATTATATTTATAGTGCGTGAGCGCTCTCTTTTCTTTCTCGTAAATAGAGATACCATACAGGAACAATGAGAATACAAACGCCGACGTTTGCTTGTGGTTTAATGAATTAATTGAGCTAACTAAACTTTATAGGTATTTCCCTCGAAATAATTTGTTTCCCTTGTAAATGAAACTTGGCAACCTTTACTGTAAACTTGGTATGTAAGCGGACACCCAATAATGATGAATTTATCGGATTAGTAGCTTGTTTACGGAACTGTGATTACCAGGGATTAAGTAAGCAATAGGAGTTTTAGTTCGGTTGGGAGGAACGGCTGTTTTGATAAGTTAATTCATGTTTTGTTTTATAAGTCTTTCCTTAAGTTTATTTGTTAATTATCAGAAAGTAAGAAAATCACTACATAGTATAAAACAAAGTCGCTTTTTCTTTCTTTTTATCCCTATGTGCGCTTCTTACCCTTACGCTTTAAAACTACGCAACGGATTTTGATGCGTTTTTTTTTAATAGATAGAGTGATTCAAGAGGAAGGTTTATATGTATAATAACATCAAAAAAAAAAAATAATAAAAAAAAAACAAAAAAAAAAAAAACACTGTTACCCAAAAAAAAAAACTGTTGCTAAAAAATACTGTTACCCGAACGAAGCCAGGACGTGTCGCTAGTATAATATAAATTACTACATGTGTTATCATTGTCTACACTATCTACACCAATATTATAAAGAGGTAAAGTTAGTTTTTGTTTGTTTGTAGGAGGTAATCTCTTAAAGTACTGGTCCAATTGCTAAAATTTGTTTCTATACATATACATTAGTAACATCACGAACTATTGTTTTTGGTTTTTATAATATACAAAACGAAACGGCAAAATAAAGTTGTAGTAGTGTAGTTGATCTTATTGGCTTCTGGAGCACTACGTGTGGTAAGGCCTATAGTCCCTTGGATATCTAGCCGGATAATATATAAAAGGCAAAATATTCTAATTTCTAGTCTAGGCCTTATGTACATAATTTACAACACTATTTTTTGTATATGCGAAACCTGAATATAGTTTATATAGAATCAGTAACTGAAATCGACACAAATCATTTTTATATCATGTGGAGTGTCCACATGATGTAAAAATGATTTGCCGACACTAAGGAAAATACTGTTTACGTCATAGTTTTTTTTTTTTTTTTTTTTCAAAATATTTCATTGTTATGAAATAAGTGACCTATGACTTAGCAGGCTTTTGGCGCTAGCACATTGCTAGCTGTGGAAGTAAAACCACCTGCCTTGCCTGCCGCGGTCTTCCCGTCCGATTACAATTTCAAGGCTAGAGTGAATAGGCTCTTAATAAACTAGTGCGCCTCACCATCAACTATTGCATCACTGCTTACTATCAGGTAGGATCGCAGTCAAGTACTAGTTAAAATTACCAGTATCAGTTTACCAGCTTTTATATCTTCAGTTTACGGCACTGAAAAATTAATCAGGAATATCCTATCTTCCTCACTGATTGATTTTGATGTGCCGTGCTTCACCGAGGCTATAGACGCTTGGAGACTCGCTTGCCCGAATTCTAAACAGCCCGACAACCTTTCTTCCCAAAGACGGTGGGATGAGCCGCTTTGCAAAATAGTTCAAGAAAATCTGTTGGCAACATCAGTGACTACTGCAGAGCGTGTGCGCCTGCTAGCTGTGGGTGAATGGGAATCGGGACTCTGGCTTCACGCACTACCGTCGTCGAACATAGGCACCTTGCTCGATGATACTACCTTCCGCCTCGCTACTTCCCTACGTCTTGGCGCTCCTTGTTGTTCTCCTCATTGCTGCCACTGTGGCGAAGTTGTCAACAGCCTCGGTCACCACGGTCTGTCATGCAGCCGAAGTGCGGGACGCATAGCGCGGCACGCAAATATCAACGACATCATCCGTCGCGCTCTTGTCACCGTCGGCGTTCCGGCCATATTGGAACCTCATGGCCTGGCACGCGACGATGGCAAAAGACCGGACGGTATGTCTCTATTTCCATGGAAGATGGGTAGGCCTTTAGTGTGGGACGCTACTTGTGTCGATACTCTTGCGCCATCCCATCTTCCTAGCTCGTCGTGCTGTGCTGGTGCTGCTGCAGCGGCTGCAGAGAACCTCAAGCGGCGGAAATATAATAACCTTGTTGGTAATTATGTTTTCGAGCCGTTTGGGGTTGAAACTCTTGGATCGTGGGGTCCGAGTGCTCACAAATTATTTAAAGAACTTTCCAAACGCCTCGTGGACACTTCGCGTGACCCAAAGGCTGGCTTTTACTTCGGTCAAAGGATAAGCAGTACTAGTTTATATCAGAAAAAAAATAAAAAATAAACCACCCTTCAATCACCCGGATGGCCCAATGACCATGTTTTTCTATGGACAACCAGGCCACATAACAAGCTTAATACCTAACATTCTACTTTTTCATTATACCTTGTGAAATTTTGCACATAGATCCTTTATATAAAAGACACGTGTATCTGGCTTTGTATATACCAAAACTAATGTTGTATCTGTTTGTGAATGCATAGCGGAAATATTGGTTCAAGTTGGCGGAGACCTCTACAGCAAGGAAGTCCTTGAAGAAAGGAAAACCCTTCTTAGAACAAGCACAAAGTAAATAGGTACAGAAGTCAATCTACATATAAAACGCGCTCGAGCAACGCACACATAGACACCGCTCACGGACACGATGCGGCCGAGACGCTACTGAGATGATAGCGTCTCGGCCCACTCGGCGAACAGTTCCGGCTCAAACGTTCATTAGTGTGCGTCCACCGAGCGTAGGTATAAAAAGTGAAGTACATACATGAGATTGTCTTCTGTACCTATCTATTTTGTGGTACAAGGGATTTCCTTTCTTCATAATAAAACAACTTAAACCTTAAAATCACACAATAGCATGGAAAACTCGCATAGTTTTATACTAGCTTCTGCCAGCGACTTCGTACGCGGATCCTGTTGCTTATTCCGTCGAGTAATTTCTCCCGTTTCCCCATTTCCCTTCACTGCTCTGCTCCTATTGATCGTAGCGTGATGAAAAGTATACTATAACCTGCCCAGGAGTATTAAAAATGATTGTACCAAGTTTCGTTAAAATCCATCGAGTAGTTTTTGTTTTTATAAAGAACATACAGACAGACAGACAGACAGACAGACAGACAAAAATTGTACTGTTTGCATTTTTGGCATCAGTATCGATCACTAATCACCCCCTGATAGTTATTTTGGAAATATATTTCATGTACAGAATTGACCTCTCTACAGATTTATTATAAGTATAGATTGTCATATTCAGATAAATAATAGTGCTTTTGGACAATAGGGCTTTTATACATGATTTTCATACAATCACACCATTAATATTGAGTTATTGTCTACATTAGACCCAAACTTGCTTGTTTTAGTTGGACCCGAGAATTAAATTAATGCTACTAATATTGTAATTAGGTATTTGCGTGTGATTATTTCTGTACAATATTTTATAAGTATAATCGACCTTGTAATGTTCCCACTGTTGGGACTCATGTAGGAGAGGGAATATGCCGTAATTCACCAAGCAGGATTTAGAATATAAATTCTTATGTGGCGTAAAAAATATGACTACACACATAATAAGACTATGCTTGGAGTAAGTTATTCGTTTTATCCTAAAAAATTGATTGAATTTGAGGAGATCCCTCGATCTCGCCAAGATTCCATCATCAGATCCCAAATTGGTGACTACGGGACCATTTCGGAAGTATACTTACCCTTTCCAACAAAAAAAATATTTTTCAAATCGGTTGGCAAGCGACGAAGTTATGTGTGAACAAACATAAAAAAAAACATACAAACATCCGAATTGAGAACCTCCTCCTTTTTTAGAAGTCGGTTAATAAGATTATTATTAACATTTAAGTATGTGGGCCATTTCATGGTAGACGTTATGTGATTATGTTACTAAAGTCATAATATCTTCTAGAAGGTAGCTAATAAAATATTCTTGAAATAGATTAACCGATCATTTATTTCATGGAAAACTAAACATTGTCGTAAGTACTCATGAAATATTGAAGCAGCTGCTAGTTATTATTACGTAGGCGTCCCAAAACAACATAATTCGTAGAACTTCAGTAATTTTTGTATTTAATCAATTATGAATGCCTGGTAGCTTTATTAACTACCTATCAAAGTATGAATGTATGTTTAGCTGTATTAGCTGTAGCAACAGCGAAAAATTATACAAAATTGTTTCATACTTTTTATTTTTTACCCAATTAAGTAAACACGTAAAGAATTCATTTTGCTCCTAATTATAAAACTTTGCGTTGCTAATTGAACAATGAACCCCTTATACCAGGCGCTCATGAAATTATAAAAGTATTCAAGCGAGAAAATATTATCTTCATTATAATAACGTAGCGTCACGATCTCCTCACGATTCTGAGAGCCTAGTCAAACAAGGCAATGCACTGAACCTTCGCTCTACGTTTATTGAAGAAAAGCAATTACTGAGTTCCTCTAGAACCTTCGATGTATCTCTTAAACCTTTTAAAAACATTCGCTTTAATTTGTTCGTTAAGTTTCTGTAATAATATTTGTTGGTAAGAAATAGCAAACGAGTTCTATAAGAAAATAATAGCAGTGCTTTGTTAAATTAAAATGTAGTTGAATTTCTCTTGTGTTGTGATTTCAAATGATATTTTAGGTACTAGCTATCTTCTGACTTTATAATGGTTGCAGATCGTAAAATCACAACGTCAAGAACATCTCTCACAACGCAAATACTGTGCAGATGTAAATGATGAATGGATAAAACAAATTGTATAAGCAAAGTTTTAAAGTTTTTTGACCACAGAAAAAGTAAAAATGGCTTCAACTTTTGAACTACTATTTCAAACTTGACTTAGAAGCCGCCACTCAAAAAGATTGGCGGATAAGATCCGCTTTACACTAGATACTCAATTTCATGTCGCACTTCATGATGCTAAAAAGACACAGATGATGAGACACCAAGAGTCAGGAGGAGACAACACGTATGAGTCGACGGCCTTCACGCCCCATCCGCTTCCAAAATCCGGCCACCGCACCGTAAGCGCGGGCTTATGGACGGCGAACAATGGTTAGCTCGACACTTGGGGAAGGCCTAGTTCTAACAGTAAAAGTCTTCTGGGTGAGATAAATATGATTGACTACCTCAACTAAGCTGGCCGAATTTGTCACCTCCGCATATAAAACAAAGTAATTCCATTAAAAATTTAATATTATCTAAAATTAAAACTCTTTGATTGACGAAATATTATTGCAAAGCTATTATTAAAATCAACAACCAAATATCTGCTGAGATCGAAAAAACTCTCGTACAATCATAAAACCAGTACACGTTCTTAACGCGGCCGTCAGATGTCGCTGTCAGGTAATTAAAAACACAAGTGGCCACTAATCTTTATAGTCTGTGCTATGAAACGTCATCAAAATGGCGGTATGGACGGGGAAACTGCTGTCATATTGGTTTTACTGTTCCTGCACTTGTGTTTGGGATTTAGGATGGACAGACAAGGGTGGATCGGCGACATACAATATAAGGTTTATGTAGTATAAAGGCATGTAGCTAAAAGAGTTATGAATTTACATGTGGATGAATGGAGAGGGCGAGGGAGGCCAAAGAAAAGATGGATGGATTGTGTGAGAAGTAATATGAATGAAAAGGGACCTAGTGATAACGTGGCGAGCGACAGGACAGAATGGAAGAAAAAACGTGTGGCGCCGACCCCAAATAAAACGGGATAGGGGCAGGAAGATGATGATGATGATGTATTATAAAGGCATTCATACTTTACAAAACTTCCTCAACCAGACTCGCTTTGATTACTTTGCTTGCTTGCGCAGACTACCCCTGTATTATTTTAAGTTACGATCCATCATTAGTTTGTCTAGTAGATATCGCTGTCAGCGATAAGACCGCCATTGTATCCATAGATTTAAGTTTATTTAAAAGTTGTGTTACTTTTTTGGTGTACATATGAGAGTATACCTATAGTATACTCTATTCTATTCTATTATATTCTCAACGTTACACTTAAGTATATCTTAGTTTACTACGTCATATCGGTCGAATCATAGTTTCAATACAAATTTCCTTGTCCAACGTCGGTTATCGCTCACTAACTGCTTTGGGTCAGGTGAGAGGGATAGTCAGACTTTTACTGAGTAAAACCCACATGTGTTCCTTCACTTGCCCTTTACGTTGCAGGGCTGCAGTGACTTTTTTGCAACAATGCTGTAGTCCTGGTAGAGATCAAACCACGTGACCAACACCATTTTACCCACAAACTTCTCGACAATGTTAAACGGGTCTGTCATTAAGTTTACCACACACTTGGCTACGTACACAAATACTAGGGTATTAGGAATGAACAGAAACTATTTAATATTACATCGTAATACGGCTGGCTAAGTGTTGGCAATGGGATCAACCTCGTTTGCATAATAGGGACACGACTTTGTAGCTCAGATTTCAGCTTTACGGATGAACGGAATTCGAAATGTGTCTCACTTTAACGGTATCTATAAAATAGGTTGTAAGTAGTTTAGGTTATCCTAGTGACCTTGTTTAAATTAGATTCATTATTAGGTAACGGCCGGATGGCCGTTGGGGCCGAAAGGTTCTGGAGTGGCGACTGCGTACCGGAAGACGCAGCGTCAGAAGGCTTCCTAAAAGGTGGACCGATGTCCTGGTGGAGGTTGCGGGAATCCTATGAATGCGAGACGCACAGGATCGATCATTGTGGCGACACTTTGGGGAGGCCTATGTCCAACAGTGGACGTCTATTGGCTGAAATAGTGATGATGAGGATGATTAGGTAAAAGGGTTTGTGGGAGTGGAATTCCATGCCGGAGTCTGTGTTTTCCGATAGCTTCAACTTGGGGGTTTTTAGGTCAAGAGTAAATAAATAACTTCTAGGTAAGTTAGCTAAGCTAAGCATGCAGCATTGTCCACCACATCGTCCCATCAGATGAGATAGTAGACAAACGCGAGCTTATCAGTAACAAAAAATAGTATTAGCTTCTGCCAAACATTATGTCATATGTTTCTGAGACGTCGCACACAATGGGCCTCATCACAAGGCTTAAAGCCACCCTAAAGGCTAAGCTCGGAGTTCCCTTGCGTCATCGCATCAAGAATGAAGACATCTGCAGGAGACCTAAAGTTTTCAACATAGCCCGAAGAATCGCCAAACTTCAGTGGGCTAACACTTAAGCCAGAACATTGGTGGTCGTTGGGGCCGAAAGGTTTTGGTGAGGTGACTACATACCGTACGACGCAGTGTTAGAAGGCGTCCTACAAGGTGGTTGCAGAAACCTGATGGATACAAGACGGACAGGACCATTCATTGCGATAATTCGGGGAGACCCATGTCCAACAATGGACACCAGAGGATTGGCAAAGCGTCGTAGCCAAAAGCGTTGCATGATTGCCATTCAACGCTAATTCTAAGTACAAGCGTAAGTCTAATAAAATATAAAATAAAATAAAGCTAAGTCTAATCATGCGCTTATCATACAATGAACAAACATAATACCTTTATGAGCCCTTAGCGATTACAAAACCTCATAATTTAACAGCAAAATTATACGTTTTACATACATATAACACACAAATAGCTACGCTAACTTGGCACGGCACAGTGTGACCTTTGAATTCGCTCCAAACGCTTCAGAACGCGTCTCATTGTCTTCACAACTCTTTGTTTTAGTAAAGATACTTATGTCCACAAAATAGCGCGTCAGTATGTAGTACTAGATTACAGAAGGTTAACTTCATACAAGAGCGAAAATACATGTATTCATGTGGACTGCTTCATTGGCCTTGATGGTTCCAAACGCTTCTATTAATCACGAAGCCATGGGCTCAAACCATTCTATTACTTTTCTATTACAATTTTTCAGCTGGCTATCAGCAATTTTCAGGATCTATTTGAGGCCAACAATAGAGCTGTACAGGTTGCTAAATATTGGTTACAAAAAGTATAGCTTGAGGCTCAAAGCTCTCAAGCGAAAAGAAGAAGAAGAAGTTGCTGTCTAAGCGAAAGTGTCAAACTTTTACTGGCTAAAACCCACTCGTATTATTTCACTTGCCCTATAATTCCTAGACCCATTCTACAGCCCACAATCCCGTCAAGTTCCAGTTTGAACTCAAAACTTTTGCCCACTTGATAGCAATAGACAAAACGAAACGAGCCTCTATATCCTAATAGATTGGACTTAAACATACTCGTAACTGGTAAAATAATTATATAAATATGATAATTATAATAGGTAACACACTCTGCGTAATATCATGCCTATTTTTACCCGGTAAAAATAAGCGTAATATGACGTATCATAGACAAGCTTCTCGTACAGCGAGTGCAAGCTCTCACGACTGACATTTGTTTCAGAATAACGTACTTAACCGTTTATGCAAGACTAGTACGCTTCGTTTCACCCGATGTACAGATAACTACTTCAATTTAGGTATCTAGAAAAGGAAGTAATCCATGTTGATGAAGAGTTGATCTTCTGTACTCTTCTGTTCTATGGCACAGGTATGTTTACGGACTACAAAACTACGTAACAGGCCTCTTAATGCGTCTCATCAAGGGCTGTCTTTGTTAAGAAGGTTGCTTCAGGAATTTTTATTTAGCGAGAAACAATGTTGAATTTATACATGGCAGTGTTGTTTGTTCAGGAGAGAATGAATACAAAGACATATGATAATATAATTTGAGCTTTTGAGTTCTTAATTGTTATTTTTAGTGCACAATGAAGAGCATTCTATTTTATCTATCTTTGTCTAAATTAACCATATAAAGACCTAGTATCAGGCAGTATTAATATATTGAATTTAATTACCGTTGTTGTGATTTAAATTTGGAACCTTAAAAATGCTATAAAATTCGTCTACCAAAAATAAGAACTTCTTCAAAAATCAAACTGGATACACTCAGGTCAGATACTAAGTTTTAAACTATAATATTAAGGAGAATAAAAAAATTACTAAAAATATTTTAGGCTAGATTTATTATGGCAACTTTGGGTAATCTTCTTTATACATCTTTATTTATTTTTATCTGACTGTACTCAATATACTAAACAGCTTTAATTTTAATGGTATCCAAAACGTCAGTAAAAATATTAAAAATAAAATGTGTCGATTTGGACACTATGTCCAAATATATTGTGAATGGTCTGGAATTCAAAGGTATAAAATTTCATACCACCCAACCGTGGTTTATTTGGTTTTCCTCTACCCTCATTTAAAATTTTTCCCAGATCATGTTTCCCAAGTGTATAATGTAACACGCCGTATAATAAATTTAAAACATCACACACTTTAACATACCTACCTAACAACGTTATTGACAAATGAAGCCCTTTTTTCGTTGATGTTTTTGGCTTGGATACTAAGTAATTAAACCCCAAGCGAACGCTGGCGTTCGCTCTCTCATTGTCTCTCTATTGGCCTGTTGGATCTCTTATTACGGTATTTTTAGGGTATGTCTTTGTAATTATTAGTTCGTTTGTTTACCATTAGAATATAGAGTAATTATGTAGGGCTGCCGTTGAGGATGCAAAATGAAACCGAAATGAATTTACTTATACGTTTAACCCTTCAGATACCGTCAATTAGAAACACAATAGTAAGACAATAGATGCGCGGCCACCGGTGGTCGCTTGGGGATTCATGAATTAATTAAGTAATTAATGTTACAATTAATTATTTCTAAGACGCGACAATCTGTTCGATGTCAGAACAAAAAGTGAATCACTTAAGTCTAAATTATAATTAAATTAAATCGAACGATATAACGCAATCGATGAATCACAGGATGGTCTCACGGTAAGATGTTTCTCGGTAGTGCTCGATGTTCGGGAGGTCATGCGAAACAAAGCATCGATGGTGGTAGCTTCGGATTGCAGTGAATCATACATGGTGTGATTATTTCTTAACAGAGTTGTAAATTCTAATGTATTTGGCAGCAAATGTATCAATACAAACTGAGGAAAATTTCGCTGAGGTAGTCAATATTACAATAATATTCTCAGCTCCATTTTGCCGAGATTGCACCTGTTTCAATGTTTCCACATATTGTACAGTTGCGCAGCCTCAAGATACAAAACTACACCAAGTTTAGTTATCACAATATCTATTAGAAATCAATTTGTGAAAATAAACTTTTTAAGTCCATTCCATCATCGGACTACAAGTCGTCCGACGTTGCGCCACAGCGCACTGTAACACATCCCACCCATACGTATAAAGCGTTTTGGAAACACCTTAATTATGCGTACAGCTAAGGAGTGGAATTCCCTGCCGGAGTCTGTGTATCCTGATAGCTATAGCCTAGAGGCTAGAGGTCTTTAAGTCAAGAGTGAATAGTAGTAGTAGTATCTTTATCCATAACAAGATAAATTGTGTCGGAAAGATTGATAATTATAAATATGTCCTTAAAACTATATTAGGTAAATTAAATTCTAAAATAAATAAAATCATAACATTGTCATAATTATCACATATACAATAATAATAATAAAACATTCTCATAAATTTAATCATAATAGGTTACTTCTAGGCAAGCGTGCTCCATTGTCAGCCACATCGTCGCTTACTATCACGTGAGACAATGGTCAAACGCTAGCCTAACCATATTAAATAAACTTAACTTGAAGAAATCTCGCTAAAAAGTCTGGAAAGTCCTTTTTCCCTCTTTGCCACAGAGTAATTAAATTACCTCCATCGCCAGTAGAGCACCGGCAGTTTGTCTAGTCTTACTAATGAATTTTAGACAGGCTCTGCCATTCTATATCCGTTTGGCGAGTAGTCGGATGAACACAAGCTTAATCGATATTGATTTCTTTTGTTCGTAGGAGTTTCTGTCCGTCAAACTTTGTAGTTTTGGCGTTGTGAGCATAAGGGCTATATTTCACCGAGACACCATGGTGGCGCGACCAGTTCCGCCGCCATATTGTCCGGTGAAATATAGCCCTAAACTACTAAATTAGATACCTTTATAATGTTAGTGTGATATATATATATTTTTTAATTTGATTTGATTTTTTTTTTATCCAATGATTTCAGCGGTTTTTATTTTTGTCTCCCCAAAAACGGAAAAAATGTTATGCAAAGTAAATCAAGGATTTTACAGTGTTCAAAAAACATCCAGCCAAACGTAAAATAACTAATATATAAAAATTTTGTGTCAGTATTTGTTAAAGAACTCCTGAGAAATGGCTTAACCGATTTTTATGAAAATTTTAACTTGAAAGGTTTGAGAATAGGTCTCAGACTATTTTTACCCTCCTAGCCCCACTCTCAATTCGCACCTCCACTCAAATAGTGTCACAACTCAAAAATCAACGACTGTAAATTGTAATAAATTTAGGGATAAATAAATAAAATGGGTCTCCTGTGCGTAAATAATTGAACTTTAAATACACTCACTGCACTACCTGAGCATAAAGTATGATGAATTCTGAAATTAATAGCATAATTATCAGCAAATTAAGCAAAAAACATTTTTTGGGTTGTGACACTATTTGAGCGGAGGTGCGAATTATTTTGTTTGATAATATAACATATGGCATAACATCCTTTCTTGAGTAAACTAGTAATATATTTATTTTCCAGCTTTTTTAAACCTCGAAATTAAAATGGCGTCGATCGCACTTCAGACCCGGGTAGCAGAAGCAAAGGCCGTAATTACCATGACAATGTGCAGCGCTCGTTTCCGCGAGATTAATGGCCACCGCTGGCAGCCGTCACTCATTAAATTGATGAGCGATGACGCGGACTGTGGCGGGCCAGGAAAACAGCGGATAGCATACGATGATTTTTTTTTATCTCCACAACCTTTTATGAGTGGTGATATCAAAATTACACGTTTGGTGCATCTTAGGATTCAATTCCAGCTTTATAAGCTGTTTTTTTTTTAAGGTTGGAAATCACCCAATGACTTCTTCCTCTCTGGGTGGGGCACGAGAGTGTGTCAGACTTTAAGTAACTAAAATCACATCTCTATCCTTCAGTTGCTATTTTTTTTTTTTTATCATTATTGATAGGCTTGCGTTTGACCATCATCTCACCTGATGGTAAGCGACGATGTGGTCGACGATGGAACACGCTTGCCTAGAAGTAACCTATTCACTCTTGACTTAAAGACCCCCTAAGTTGTAGCTATCAGGAAACACAGAATTCGGCAGGGAATTCCACTCCTTGGCTCTACGCACAATAAATATTTGCGTTCTAGGACTATGCGGTTCCCCTTCAGAAATTCCCTGCGGTTCTAGATAGCGGGCATCGAATCTTTTTTTTTGTCAATGGGGAAAATCATCTTTGACAAAACCCGCTCTTGGGTGGAGCGGGAGATAGTGTCAGACTCTTACTGACTAAAAACGCCGCGCTGTTCCTTCTAGCCTTCATACCGGGGCTCTAGTTTCCTTTCGGATAACCACTGAGCCCCTACGGTTTGCTGACATCTCTTTGAGGAGCACATGAATCACTACACGCTGTTGAATAATTGTTATTATTGTGAATCGAAGCTTTTCAACATTTCGTTATCCTTAAAAAAGAGAATAATATAGAAACTTTTTTTATTTCTTTCTTCCCTTCGAAATCCGCTGATTTCAAGTTCTCCAAAATTGTTCTGGATTGGTTGCGAACTCATCGCGTCTAATGGCGTGCAGCGAGTCCAACGTGGCACAAATTTGGAGGCCCTAACCGTTACGCAATGCCAGGAACATGGCTTCTAATAATTTCTAGTTTCCGCCGATGGTTTCATGCAAATGTCTAAAATAGTAATTTATTTAAAAAAGTAGTTTTTTTTTGCGGCACAGTGTAGATATAATTATTAAAATTTTCAAATCCTTTTTTATAACGAACAGCATTAAAGCATTATAAGCATTATAATATTCCCACTGCTGGCACTCAGGCCTCATCTCTGAGAAATGGAATGGGCCATAATCCACAACGCGGGCCCAATGCGGATTGGTGAGTGTCACATGTCTTTGAATTTTTGGTTTCAAGACAGAAGAAGAAAGACAAGGTTTTGAGAGCAGTAGCGTTGAAATAAATTACACAAAGTAATGTGCCTGGCTGGGTTTGATCCCACAACCTAAAACTCGTGAGTCGCAGCCATTAGCACTTGGTCACCACCGCTGTCACGAACTTCAATGATATTACTTTCATAAAATAGCATCTCAAGTCAGAAAGGGTTACAGAATGGATCAAGCAATAATATCTCACAACTTATAATATAGATTAAACGTAGTTGCCGTTCGACGATTGCGTCGTAAACCGAAAAATGAGAATATGACAATAAAACCAAGTTTTATTGAGTTTGCTTAAGTCACAAGCGATAGCCACCGGTCCACGCTGAAAACCAACGCTGTGAACTCATCGCATTATGCGCGAGGCCGCAGCTTTATGCTGAACGTTCGGCTGTTTTGCGTAAATGTGACGCATATCTTCCCTATCTATTGATTATGTTTGTTAGCTATTTTTAAGGTTGCGTTACTTCGTGTAAATAAACTGTTATTTTTTCTTTTCAATTTAATTGGTTTACTTTAGGGTAAACCAGCCATCGCATTTAAAATTACATAAACCATATAACACTAGTTAAACTGGCCCTGTGTAATTTACATCGCCGCCATGCTTATAAACTAATAAATGCAAATCTTAGTTTTGCAAGTGGGGCACATTACCGACAAGAGTATGTATGCCTGGTTTACCATAGACTTTTTTTTGTTACGCCTCAGATTTTTTGTTCTTTAGCGCGAGTCTAACTCACGAAATGAAAGTTCCGTACAAAATTTGTATCTTATATCGAAGATTTTTCCCAATCACAAATAAGTTTTTTTTTTGTGACGTTATATTGCATTTTTCAGACATTTTCACACATTTTTTTAGGAATAAAACCTTACTTCATGCTAAATTTTAAGATCTAGGTCAACGAGTAGTGCCTTATAGGTATTGATATCTTAGAGTGTTATTAATATGCACTTTAACGTAGCATAAACTGCTCTATCATTAGATTGCGTTTACTTAGAACTTTGATAATTTCACTACTGTTTGGGATAGCAGAGCTGAAAATTTGTTTTTTTTTTTTATTCGTATAAACTAGTGCTTGACTGCGATACCACCTGATGGTAAACAGTGATGCAATCTCTGATGGTGACGCGCACTAGTTTATTAAAAGCCTATTCACTCTAGCCTCGAAGATACCCGCACACAGTACTCGTTCTTGAGAAAAAGGGCCTTGACAGACAGACAGAAAGCAAAGTGATCCTATAAGGGTTTTATTTTTGTTGACAAAGGAACCCTAAAAATATTAAAAGTCGTTTTATTTATTGTACTAATATTTATTTATCATTTTCTTTTTGAAATCCATAACTTTACACTTGCGCCCGCGCGTTCGATGACGTCAATGACGTAGACAAATGATATTGGAGCATTGGGCGTCAGTGAATGATTAATTGTATTTACTTTACAGTAGGTACTTTTTCATTTTTTATTCAAACTTTTTTTAAGTTTATTAAAAACATCTTTAGTCTGTGTTCCATAAAATTACAGGTCCTATCAGAATACCAGTGTACCTAAAATGACTACATATGTTGAAATTGATCGTTTTTGCCTGGTATAGGCGTTTTTGTGTTTTTTCTTTACCTTGTTGTTATTGTGTATTTAATGTTGGTTACTTATATGTAATAATAATTACCAATTTTTGTGAGACCCACTCTGTTAATAACCGCAACGTTTTATTGCTTTAAACAGGGCTATTCAGGCTGCTTTTGTAAGTCAATTTAACAGTTGATGTTATAGCTCCAATTCTGTTTTAATAGATCGACATATTTTTTAAAAAACCACTGCTGGTTTGCCTCCCGTGTTCCAAATGTCGCCACACTCGCCATAACGACCGGTCCTGTGCGTCAAGGGTCCATCCAATTTACGTGACCCTTTCTTTCTTTCTTTATCTATCTAATAGAAAAAAAAAAATGTTTTATCTTGAAAATCGCCGCTAATCTCTTACAAGTTGTACCCCACAACATTTCCGCTAGCGCTATGTCACCAGAAGTTAGAAGATTATCAAGTTACGCTTTTACGGCATTCTTTGTAAAGACCTCTCGATACCGGAGATATCGTGAGATACCCCGAAAATGCCATTATAACACTGTCAACTTATATAATAATCGTAGCTTTTAGTAGACTCGGTGAGAAAGAAGTGTCAATGTCGATGAAAACAAAAAGTTTGGGATTGTTGGCCGTCTAGAATATTGAACATTTTTGATTTTGATGATGGTGTCGAATGAAAAAAAGGGAGTTAGTGATAGCATGACGAGTGATAGGACAGAATGGAAGAAAAAATCGTGTTGCGCCGCAATAAATAAAAGGGGACAAGGGCAGAAAGATGTAAACGCACACATCAAGATACATGGACCCAGAGAGAGAGCAGTGGCGGCCGCTTCTAACCGCTTGGAGAACACTAACACCACGATGCATGATTTTAAATTTTAGTTCCTATTTGTCGTTATAGATGTCACTAGAAACATACATCACTCAAAAACAATTTGCGAGGACGGTTTGCTTTGAAACAATAAATAACATCTGTAACGAGTATATTATATTAACAGCATCTGTATAATCCGGTATTCTATAGAATACCTACACAATGTCTGAAATGCCTAAATCATTACCTAGATAAAAGTATGCAATGGACAATAATATTTCATATATTACCTGGACACCTCAGGTATTCTATACATTGCCTAAGTATTGGATAGAATAACTGAATTATACAGATTGCCGGTAACATAATATGTATATTTACTAAATGTGAGTTTGATCCGGAGTAACATACTAAGGATTCATAAGACGAAATGATCAAACTCCACACTATAAGCTCATATAAATTATCACTCTATAACTTGTTAATACAAATTAGTCAACCCATTAACTTAAGTGACGGTTAAGAGGCTAAGTGGCTAAGTGTCAATTAAGAGAGACTTAAGAGACCAGGAGACCAGGAGTATCGTGGAGGTCTCATTAATATGCATGGTCACACAAGCTTACCGGACCGTTGAGAAACTAAATCGTCCGTGGCGAAATTGTTTTTGGGTAATGGCCTTAAATAACAAAGATGGATTTCAGAACATATTTTTCTTCGGTCTATGAAATATGTTGTTGTTGCAGCTTTTCAGTATTTTAATGAATTTATTTTGAGATATTTACCATATTTACGCTTTAGATACTCGTGGTCCTAGAACGCAAACGGCTCAGTAAAAGTCCGACACGCTCTCTCGCTTCACCCTAGAGTGTGAAAAGTCGTTAGATGATTTCGTACTTAAAAACAAAGGCCCGCGTGGATTATTGCCAATTTCCTCTAAATGAGAGGAGGCCGGAGTCCCAGCAGTGGGAACATTATGAGGTTGATTATGATTTTGATATTTTTATAGCATGGGCAAGGATTGAAAATAGGGATAAGCCAATAAGGTATTTTAATATGAGTAAAAAAATAAACAATTAATTAAGCAATATTTTTCATAATAATAATAAAAAATTGTCTGTTAATTTAACTGAGGATTACATAAATAAATATGAAAACTCAAGCATTTTTCATGATCTATTTACTATTTTTGTTTTTATTAAAAATCATCAACCAAAGTACTAGGCGCTCATATCTTGTTAGAAGATAATTCTATCTTCAAATCACTTGATAACTTGCAAACGTTTTCAAGGCAATTTATTTCAGCCAGTTACATAAAAATATGATTTAATATGCACGGATAGAAGGAGCAGCTGCAACTGAGTAATTTTTTCGTTTGGCGCCGATCCAGAGACGATATTTTTGTTGTTTTCATTTTTTAACAATCAAAAACTGCGATATTCGCTGAGGCACGAAGTTTAGTGTCTCTGCAGTTTTGTAGATAAATAAGTGATAAGAAAAAGTTGGAAATTAAATTTTCGTATCTGTTTCAAGATGAATGTTTTTTGGCCCAGGATCAAGAAATTTTTAGGAGAGAAATATTAAACTTAGAGACAAATATGTATAATATAATAATATAATATAATATTCCACAACTATCACACAACGCCGTATAGTCCCAAGCTAAGCAGAGCTTGTGTTATGGATACTAGACAACTGATAAACATACTTATATATTTCTAAATACATACTTATTATAGATAAATTACACCCAGACACAGAACAAATGATCATGCTCATCACATAAACATTTGTCCTGGGTGGGAATCGAACCCACGACCTCCGGCATAGCAGTCAGGGCCACTAACCACTAGACCAACAGGCCAGTCAAAAAAATTTGTACGAGAGAGAGACGAGAATCGCAGGAATCCAACGGATGCGAGACGCACAAGACATCGTTGTGGTGACACTTTTGGGAAGCTTAATTGAACAGTGGACTTCTATGAAATAATGGTGATGGTTCTGAAGCAGCGTAATACTGGCGGTCTTACCAATATCCCTATTTCACTAAGTCACTATTTTAGGCTCGCGGACGGCGAGCTATGGGTAGCTCGCTGTCCGATGGTCCGGTAATGGACCGAGTCTAAGACGTCGACGGCGCGCACTGTTCCCGCGCGCCTCAAGGAGTTGTCAGCAGCAGGAGGGGCCCAGCTGGGTCGAAGCCTACTGGGGACAGGGTTGTCCGAAAGGGAGCTCGTGCCCCGGTATGAAGGCTAGAAGGAACGGCGCGGGGTTTTTAGTCAGTAAGAGACACTGTCTCCCGCTCCACCCAAGAGCGGGTTTCGTCAAAGATGATTTTCCCCGTCGAGAAAAAAAAAAAAAAAAAACTAAGTCACTATTTTTGTAAAAAAATGCTGATTTTTTACCACCTAATGATCCCGCACACGAGCCACAAAAAAAGCCGCTTCAAGCTTTTTTTTGAGGCGGCCTTTTTTATGGCTTGTGTGCGGCAGGGCAGCCACAAAAAAAACGGTTGAAGCCATTTGTAGCTTTTTTGTGGCTGCCTTTTTTGTGGCGGCATTTCTCATTATAATGACGCCGCCGCAAGCCATTCGCATATTTAATCCTTCTTCGTCAGAGTCCATTATGATACTGCACACATGGTTACAAGCTGTCGTGCGCTTCAGTTTTTTTTTTGTGGCCCGTGTGCTGCACTTAATGGAGGATCGACGACTTTTATAAGAAAATAACTGTTAAAAAAATTGGTTCATCCAATTTTAGGCTTTTATTCAATGAAACTTGGCTATACACAAGGAAAATTACGGCCACTAAGGGGTAATTCATTAAAATTGCCCACAGAATTCTCAGTATTCTCATCATCCCTGTTTAAGCAAATATGTGGTGTAACGGTACAGAAGCTGAAATTACTTCAGACAATTATAGATTGTTTATGCAACATCTACCTATTTACAGCTCCTTGGATAATATTATCTTTGTATTTGCTCTGTTGTGGTTGTACGTCTATTTTTAGTGAGGGCGGAGTTATTGTGTTGGTAGAAGTAGGGTTAAACCTTAAAAAAATTAAAATAGTTAATAATAATGAATCCCTACTTCCCTACTAATATTATAAATGCGAAAGTAACTCTGTCTGTCTGTCTGTCTGTTACGCTTGCACGCAAAAACTACTGAACGGATTTAGATCAAATTTGGTAGGTAGGTAGAAAAGACACTGGAATAACACATAGGCTACCTATAATTCCACTGCTGAGCACGGGTCTCTGCCCGCGCAATATAAACTGTAGTCCACGCGGGCGAAGCCGCGGGCGGAAAGCTAGTATTCCATAATTTTCACAACATCATCTAGTCCTAAACCAAGCAAAGCCTTTGCTATGAATACTAGACAACTTATGTATATATTTTTAGATAGGGTGCAAGGAACAGCCCTCCACAAACTTTAAGGACTTGCTCAGGAGACAAAACTGAACAACCTTCCACAAGAATTTTTTTCAGGAAACGAAAAAAAAATCAGCCTCACCATACAAAATCATAAACAACAACTTTTGTTCTATGACTTTTTTGGATGGGAAAGGTTTTGGAGTGGTAACCGTGAACGGAAAAAGCAGCCTTCGAAGGCCGCCTACAAGGTGTACCGAGGTCAAGGTCGCAGGAATCCTATGAATGCTAGACGCACAGGACCGATTCTGTGGCGATGCTCGGGGGTGACCGATGTCCAATTACAGTGGTCGTCTTTTGGCTGAAATGATGATAATGATGTATGAAAAAACCTACTTTTATGCGGACAAAGCCGCTGGTAGAAGCTAGTAGATGCATATATTAAATGTTAAAGCCAAAAATATAAAATAATTTTAACGATCGTGTAAAGGGGCGGGTTGTTTAAAAGGTAAACAATCGAGCTTGAATATGAAGTGAGCCCAAAGGGGAAATTCCGAGTATTGGAAGGTAATATTTGTATTAAATAATAATATTTGTATTAAATTGGAAGCATATAACCGTATAACGTGTATCAATTTCCTAGAATTATGACAATTTGATTTACCACGAAATGGACTGCAGTGGTTTCCCGAATGTTTCCGGTTAAATAATTCAACTGTAGGCTAGGAGAGGAAATGGCTAAATCAGAGCAGTGGTGCAGTGATCTATACTCTATTCGCAACATAGTTGACCTTATAATATTCCCACTGCTGGGACTCAGGCCTCCTCTCTATGAGAGGGAATGGGCCATTATCCACCACGCGAGCCCAGTGCAGTTTGGTGGATGTCACATGTTTTCGAATTTTTGGTTCTAGGACATGCCGGTTTTCTCATGATGTTTTCCTTCACCGTTTTGAGGGCAATGGTGATGAAATAAATTACATGAAGTAATGCGCCTAGCTGGGTTTGAACCCGTGACTTACAACTCGTAAGTCGGGGCGGTTACTAATCGGCCACCACTGCTCTCCATT
Source organism: Mythimna lalbum (assembly GCA_949319445.1). Taxonomy (NCBI): domain Eukaryota; kingdom Metazoa; phylum Arthropoda; class Insecta; order Lepidoptera; family Noctuidae; genus Mythimna; species Mythimna lalbum. Next base: position 15,741,887 of record OX439364.1, read on the forward strand.
CGCAATAAGATGAGTCATTTAAAAAAACCTTTCTACTGTTCGTTTAACCAATTTTGAATTTTATTGCGTAGATAGCAAGACAAATGGCGGCTGCAGTAAATAGTTGGTATTGTAAGAACTTTTTTTTTTCTTTTTATCCCATCTTTATGTCTACGGAATAGAAGCCAAAATCGGTTGAATGGACAGTAAAAAAGAATTGTTTAAATGTTCATCCAGTGCAAATGGATATCGGAACTATTGAGGAGGTTCAATTTTCAAGGAAGACTTCTCAGGGTTCTGTTACTACCCTTAACTCGATCCTGATTGAAAGTTTAAGTTGATAAGCTTGATGACCACTTGCTTTAATTCATTAACAAAGTGAAGCCCTTAAACAAGTTTATTTTATATACAAGTTGGTTACCGTGACTTTGCCCGCTTCGGATGAATAAAATAGCGTATTACTAGTCACAATTTCAAGTGATTTTTTTTTTGTGCAAAGATCTAATAATTTTTCTAAAATATTAATTGCATAAGTTATTCCTTATAACATCAGTTATTTACCAAAGTAGGTTTTGGCCAAATTGGTCAAACCATTTTGGATATTAGCCAGAATGTAGACAAAAATGTAAAAAAAAAATGCATTTATTTATTGGTATCGAAAAAAAATATATATATTTTAGTAAGAAAATGTTATTTTAATATTTTAAACAGATCATTTTGTTTATATGTATAGATTACCTATGACGTTGCCGTTTTATAAAAAGGCTTATTTCGAGTTGTCATAACTTTGCATCGACATGGGACATATGGGACATACATATTAGAATCAAACTCGGTGTCACTGTGTTGCCGCCAGCCTTTTGGGCACACTTCCAGTCGACAGCTATGCGGAAGAGTTTTATTACGTCATATTTAGCCTTTAGTGTATATATTATTTTTAATTATTTAAGTTTATTTTATAATTTAATTGGTTTAATGATTGTTCTAATAAAAACATTTAGTATTAACAGTTGAAAGAGTACACAGAATAGAATAGAACTTTTAATTGTGACAAACACATACTCAAACCAAAAGCAAAAAAGATCAAATGTACAGAGTACGAATATTTATTTCCAAAATCTCATCTCAGTTAGGTACCAGGAACACAGCTCTTAAAGAGAGGTAGATCTTAACTTTCCAACTACTTTTCGGTTAAAGCGCTAAAACCAGCTTTTCTGAAGCCTTTGTAAATGCAAATCAGAGCTCAGTATTATAATAATCTTCTACATAATGAAGCATTATTATACATCTCTCAGATTTCATTTGAGTTGAACAGGAAACTGGAAAAAATAGAAAATCTCTTCAAGCGTTTCACCGTCTCCACCGATCACCTCCATGACGATATGGTGGTGCTGGGCCCAGGTGGAGCACACTTCCACCATATACTTCACCGTGTCCTCCGTTTTGTTCACATAATGGTAACACCAGGGAGTTTCTTCCGCCTGAATCCGATGCAGGAACCTCCCAACTTACGAGTATCAAGTCCGGTGAGGACTTGCGTCATATTAGGTTGCAGTAAAAGTTCGGAAAAGTTATCATGGCCCTGGAACACAAAGGGCAGCTGAAGGAATACAAGGGGTTTTAGTCAGTAAGTCTGACACTTCCTCTCACTCCACCCAAAGCGGAAAGATTTATTCATATTCCCATTTCAAAAATAAAGTCATATTATATGATATGACCTAGGTACCTATACTATTAAGTGTTACCTATGTCTTATTTTGATGACGACGAGCAATGGGCAGCTCGTCGTTCACTCACCCCGTAAGGACCAGGCCCATGTCGACAGCGTGTAGAGTTCCACGCAAGCCTCAAAAAGATGGTAAAAACTGATGAGTTTACGACAGTTAAATCGAAATAAAGCAATTTAATCAATAAAAATATATCAAGTCATCATTCAACCGGGTAAAATGTATAAAAATTGAACGAACGGAATGCAATTTTAATATATCACGACATATTCCGATACATACGTCGTTTGACGTCGGTTTCATTTCACAGAAAATCGTTGAAACGTAGTATTTATCGAACTATGTATAAAATATCTGATTATTCCGTATTATATTGATATATGACATAAAATAAATTAAGTTTCCAAGAATAAAGTCATCTCGCTCATCAATTTCTCTACAGATTTACGAAGTAAACTATTACTTTACAAGTTTTATAAAAGTTTAGACCAAAGTCTCGTGTACCGTGAACACAGAACCGTTTCCGTTCATAACTTAGAACAAAAGGGACGTTTTTACGATGGCCGCACACACCAACTATTTTTACGAGTTGAATCCTTGCGGCAACGAATATGTGAACTTTAGTACGCTGTATGCCAGATTAGGACCGAAGGTCTACTCCTCACGGCTTTTTTTTTGAAGCGGGCAGTCAACAAATGACTTTTCCCGTTTTAAGGGTTTTTGTAATGTGGGAAGCCATAGCGTAGCATAGTCAACCACAGATATGCCTGCCTCCTTCTATGCCTTTGCATTCCAGGACTACGAGTTTCCTTTTTAGAAGTCCACCATGGCCCTACCATGGCCCTACCCATGCCCAAGGAAGGACGGTGGCAACCTCGAAAGGCTCATGGTGTCCGGCAAAGTGGATGGAAAAAGGTCTCGTGGGCGCAGCCCTATACGTTGGTCCGACCAGATCCGCACCGCTCTTGACTCTACGATGTACAATGCCCTTCACATCGCCATAGACAGAAACAGATGGAAAAAGATCATAAGGGTTAAAGTGATAAAGGTCACGACCCTCAGCATTGAGGAATACGAAGCAAGGAGGAGGACCCATGGCCCTGTATGCTTCGGCCCATGCTGAGCCCTTACCATTTTGCTGACATCTCTTTCAGGCGCGCATGGAGCACTACGCGCCGTCGATGACTCGGATTCGGTGCGGACGGCTACCGAACGGCTGGAATTTATTCTATTCTATTCTAAAAGTGGGTTTTTGTCAGTAAAAGTCTGACACGCCCTCGAGATCGGCTTTAGAGCGAGCCCACCTAAAAAACCTCTCTACTAGAAAACTTAAGTTTACACTTAAGTAACAACACACAACAACATTACTGTAACATTACTGATAGAAAAATATGAACCTGACTAAGGTAATAAATATGTTCGTGCAAAGTAAACCTTCTTACGATATCTTTACAGTGCTCTGTTCAATGTTATGCAGGTCTGAGTCAGCACACACGAACTTGCTCAGATATAGATGTAATAAATTCTATTTGGTTACTCAGTAACTGCGCTGTTATATCTACGTGAGGGAAGCCTGTCTACAGCTGTGTAAGATGAGCAAGATTGTATATAAAGTTAGTGAAGATTTCTCAATAATATTGTAAAGTTGATAGTTTGTGTATTTGTGCTCCTCAAAACTCAAATGGTTGGCACATAGGTTGACCATGTCCTGGAATAGCACATCGTATATTTTTATATCCCAGGGGTATGGTTTTTGGGAACCATTTTCTAGTACGTGGGGTCCGAGTGTACGACGCTCTTGAACATTGTGTCCCAAGCTTTTTGACCCCAAACGGCTCAAAACTGTAATTACTGATAAAATAAGAATAATGATATGACATCTATGGCGTCACATTAGAACTAATCCTGCATCGCGCAATCAAAGTTCGCCGCGCGATTTGAAGTCATCTATCGGGCAGCTGCCCACCAGACGTAGCGCCCGACTGGTCGGAGAATCTTCCCTTTTCATCGGAGGTGGGACTGTACTCTCGGTATACGGAACACCGCAAACCTCCAAAATGGTGGTTTTCTCTCGTAAGAATCGTTACATCCACCACTAAAATGTCTATTATACTAAATAGCTTCAAACTCAAAGGGCTTGATTAGTTTTCCTGCAGAAATTTTCCCGTCCGATTATAATTTAGGTGTATTCAAGGTTCATAATAAACTAGTGCAACAATCAACAATTGAATCACTTCTCATCATGAGGTGGGATCGCAGACACGCAATAGTTTGTATCATTAAAAAAAGATGATTAGCATAAGCATTGCATAATTATTATTTTTATATATAGCATAATTATGACAAGGATCCACCACGCGGACCCGGTGCAAATTGGTGGATGTCACAAGTCTTCAAATTTTTTGTTCTGGGACACCAGTTTCCTCACGATGTTTTTCTTTAGCAGATTATATCAATATTTTCATCGATTTATGGCAGTTTATTCATATGGATATTGTAGATAGATAGATAGCTAAATTCTTTATTGTACACCAAAAATAAAAAATTACATAAGAAACTTAAAATTAATAGGGTGTCACAATGGGCCGGCGGCGGTCTTATCGCTAAAAGCGATTTTTTACAGACAACCTTTGGATGGATTTGACCGAGGAGGAGAAAAAGATACGAAGGTAGTTCGTGGTGTACTATTCACATATGTAATACATAAACGAATAAATTACATAAGCATATCAGTACATAGTATAAAACAAAGTCACTTTCCGCTGTTGGTCTTAGATCTTTAAAACTGCGCAACGGATTTTAATGCGGTTTTTATTAACAGATAGTGATTCAAAAGGAAGGTTTATATGTATATTACATGCATAATATAGTAGAGAGACATTGATAATTTTAGAGCTTTAATGTGATGTTGTATATTTTATAAATTTTAAAGCATTGCATCCGTGCGAAGCCGGGGCGAATCGCTAGTTCTGAAATAAAAAGGACCAATTACTATGATGATAATTTGCAAAGCAACATTGATCAAGAGATTGTTGCCGAATTTGTATTTAAGTCCTTATTCCAACACGTAAACTAATATTTGCAACCAAATAAATCAAATGTTTGAGAAACTCAGGAACCGCACAATTTTGACAAAGTTCCCCAACGATCCAGTTACTCAATTTAAAGTTTAATGTCGTAACCAAAGCCAAAATTGAAGTCAACGTGAAGTTTACTTTGAACTCAGATTAAAATGAATAACGGTAAGATTAAATTCATACGTTAAATCTATGCTATGAATTATCCTAAAACAGTTACAGTTGATACAAGATAATGTTATGTTAAACGCACACAATGCAACGAAGCATATGTTTATTCTATTCTGTTCTATTCTATTCTATTCTATTCAAAAAGTAGGGGAAGGTTACTAATGCTTAGCTCGCCGTCCGGCCGTCCAGTAACGTCCGGAATGGGCCGGAGTCGTCGACGGTGCATAATGTTCGACGCACGCCTCAAAGAAATGTCAGCAAAACCAAGGGGGCCGAAGTAGGGTCGAAGCCTACTAAGACATGGGTTGACTTCCAAAAAGAAGCCTTCCAACCCCTGCAACGTAACACAAAAAAGGAACATAGTCTTAGTTTTAGTCGGTAAAAGTCTGGGACGCCCACGCCTAGAAAGAGAGACGTCATTGGATGATTTTCCATATAAAAAAAGTGTCACTATAATGACCGGTCTTATGTATCTCGTTCACCTTGCATATAAAAACTAGTCAAGTGAGAGTCGGACTCGCGCACGAATACATGGTTTTAATTTCAACTCGATACCTTTACGCGTTCTTGAGATAAAATGTCTTGACAGACGAACGGGGGGATGGAAAACAAAGTGTAGGATCACTTGGGGTTTAAGGGTTCCGCTTTTTCCTTTCGAGGTACGGAACCCTAAAAAATAAAAAAAATATATCATTTAATACGAAGATTAGCTTATCGTTATGAACATTTAACCAAATAAACACACACAAAATTATAATTTTAATGCCTTATTAATTCTCAGAAAACATATCCTTAAGCTTTATAATAAATTTTGTACTAATAGACCAGTGCTGAAGTCGTTGAAAATGGTAAAAAGCGAAATAAAAAATAGTAGGATAAAACCTATTGGAAAATGAAGACAATATAACATAAATGAAAGGAAAAATAATTTACGGGCGATCTGAGGTCGGGAAATGGATGGGTGTGTGTTTTTAAGTGTAAAAACAATTTATCTCGATTTTCGACAAACTACAAGTCCTATGTAAAAAGGTTAAATTACAAAGTTGTAGATAAAAAGATCTACAACTTTTGTATTTACACTTTTTTCACATAACCTCAAAATGTATGTGAAAAATTCAAATAACTAAGTTTTTTGGTTTTATCTTTTACAAAAATATTTTTTTTTTCCACGAAATTTAATGAAAACTTACCTTATTATGTTCCAAACACAATGTTTTTCTTTTATTTAAAATATTTATTTTTTCACCTTCATTTTGACTTAATACCGAAAAAGCACCTAATTTTCAATCGAAAATTCTCACGCCAAAGTATCTCCTTTTTTTTTAAATTCGCTAGGTTTTTTGTTCGTTAAAAACTCTAGTTTCTGATGGTGTAAAAAAGTATCATTATTATGGTAAAATTTCGCAGAAAAAGCCAACTCGAATCCAAAAATTCTTTTTCATAATCATTACCTAAATACAATTTTCAGTTATTTAATTAAATTTACACTTTAATTATTCGAAAAACATTAGATTGCATGTTGCGCTTATAGAAAAATTCTGAACCGAAATATACTACTATAATCAACAATCAAATCGGTTAATAAATTTATCTATAATATGTATGTATTTAGAAATATTTAAGTATGTTTATCAGTTGTCTTGAACTCATAACACAAGCTCTGCTTAGCTTGGGGCTAGACGATGTTGTGTGATATAAAAATAATATTAAAACAGAATAGAGAAACCTTTGTTCAGAACAGACAGCACAACCGCTGTTACAAACTAAAAGTAAAATAAAATAGATATATTTACAGAATGCGCCGAGTATTCCCGAACCGAAAGGGTAACCACTAATACTATACCGCTTCCGGTTATGGTTACAGATATGAAATATTATTGGATTAGCCGCTCGTTTCGGATAGTTTCAGAATTTTAAAATTATCTAAGTAAAATACAATAGAAAGATTTGAGTTTTATCTTTTGTCAAGATTATCTTTTGTTTGGCCTTGCAAAGCTAACAACAACTTGTCGTAACCTATCATTTAGACTTCGTCTTTAATCCAAAACTATCCGAAACTTCTATATCGGTTTTAGTTACATTATATCCCAGCCCCCCTAGCCAAGTTACAACTTCAACCGTTTCTCTTTCGTCGAACGCCTCGTGTTGGTCACGCCCGCGATTCTTTTGTTCTGACACGTGACCTCGTTCAAATGATGTTATTGTCGCACATTTGAAGTTTTCTACTAGCGAATGCGAGCGTTAACGATTGCTGATTATCAACTTGGCTAGGGTTACTGTTGTTACACACTAACTTACTTCACTTACTCAACTCTTCACCACCATCTTCTTCACCAGCTCTTCAGATGAATCTGCTCGGTTCCTCAGGTCATGGAGGCGAGAGAGTACACGGTGGGATGCACATATTCCTTCGCTTGCATGGCCTGAGGAGCAGAGCACCACTGCTCCGGTATCTTCAGCTTTATTTTATTTTACTACAAATACAAAAATTTTAATTGACACATTTTAGAATAACATAGTTACAAATTACTTACATAATATTATGCTTTTAAAATAAAGGTTTTATTTTAACAGTAAAATTTTTGTTTGAACAATGAATAAATATGGTGGTCTTATTTTCTATCTTCTACATTTTTATATCTCAAATAAAACTTTCTTAATAGTTCTATTGAAAGTCAGCTCTAAAAGTTTATATAAAATCAAAAGCAAAGCTATAAAGTACTAGGATAACATGACTCGCAGGCAATATAAAAGTGAGACATGGTCATTAGAATAATCTTACATGAAATCGTACTCAAGTGGCACGATGCCAACGCTGGCAACGTTGCTTTATTAATATATGGTTTACCTAACTCATTACATTTTGGCTACCAATATGAACTCATTTATTTTATGATTGCTTAGTTACTAAAGAAAATGAATGAAAATGTGTGGTCTATAGACGGATTTATTATAACGTGCTTCGAGTACATTGGCTGGAGGTGGCAGACATTATATTTAAAGTTTATTGATTCATACTGCCCCACTCCGGTTTTGCTTGGGTATAAATTATAAAAAAAAAGAAAAAGCTTTATGATACATAAAGCTTTTTCATTTATTTTACATTCTTTTAATGAAGCCGACATCAAAATCCGTTGCATGGTTTAAAAGGAATTCGAGTATAAACAGACAAATACAGAAAGAATAGAAAAAGACTTTGTTTTACATTGTTTAATTAGCTGCCACTCGCAATTCCGCCCCCGTGAAACCACTTTCTACCTTTCGATCTATTAATAATAATAATATCCACAACTATCACACAACGTCGTCTAGTCTCAAGCTAAGCAGAACTTGTGTTATGGGTACTATATATATTTCTAAATACATACATATTTAGATAAATTACACCCAGACACATAACAAATGATTATGCTCATCACACAAGCATTGGTCCTGGGTGGCAATCGAACCAACGACCTCTGGCATAGCAGTCAGGGGCACTAACTATTAGACCAACAGGCCAGTCTTTATTGGTCTTTCAAGTTTTTGTTTTTTTCTTTTAAACCAACCCTATATTAAGATGAACAAAACAAATTAAAACTGATTCTGGCTGATCTGTGTACTCTGGCTCACTTGGATCTCGTTCTGCATATTTGACCACCAGGTAGCGAGTGGTCGTCCTCTTCTTCGTGGTTGGCTGGGTGGTTTTCAGTTGATCTAAGAATATTACACCGTACCACCGCATGCGACTCACAGAGACTCACTCACTCATATCAACACAATGTTTTATTTTAATTAATTCGCCATTTAGCCGAAATTGCTGGGTTTATAAGCCGAAATATGAGCGGTGAGTTTTTTGAAAGCATCCCGTGATAAGATTGCAAAGAAAAGTAAAATTTTGTGGACGTCTGTAATATTTCTTTTTTTGGAAATCTTTTTTAGGCAGCACATGGTTTGTTTCTTTCTAAACATCGTATAAAGGCGCGGGCCCACCGCGGCGCATGCTGTGCACGCACACGCGGCGCATTTTAGCTGCGTGTATTAAGTTGTTTGACAACGTGGGTCTACGTTTCCACTGGATTAGGTACACGAAGACCCACGACTATGTATAGCGTGGCACGGCGCACGGAGAGGCTACGCACGTGCCACTGCAATCCACTGACACGGGCTTCACTGCGGGAGGTGTACTACTGAAAACAACGCTGCTATAAGCGAGCTGTATATCATAGTCGTGGGTCGCATTCGTGTACTCCAGTGGAAACGTAGACCTACGTCGACAGCGTTGAGCTATGTAACCGCCTATTCGAGCAAGCCACGCATGTATCAGTGACGTCAATTCGTGCGCAGCCTCTCCGTATCTTGCAGTGGACACAACTACTTACATATTCTTAGAAAGCGAAGTTTAACACACGTGCGTAGCCTCTCCGTGCGCCGCGGTGGGCCCGCGCCTTAACGAGAACATGAGCGATGATTCTGTCAAGAAAAACCTTATTTATTCATTAAACACATTGAACCGCCAAATACTTTCCCCAAGTACGGGATAAGGCTTGATAACTTTTTACAACATAAACTCCCTGCCTTTTCCATAAATCTTGGGCGAAACACCCCATTCCGAAACAAGTGGGTTTCTTATCCTTTACACTTACAAAATCCTTGAATACGGCATTATGTATGTCGCTGAAGAAATGCCCTAATAACATCCTCATTTTGCCCCCATTCTGTCTCATCTTACCCCCTCACTACCCCGTTTTGCCCCCTTTTTAAGGACGTTTTCCGCATAATTCGCTAATCAACCTTAAGCGTAGGATTCGGGGTTATCCCTCTTGTACGAACTCATTTACTTTTCTTTTAGTGACGTGACTTGGAGATCATGCGAGTAATTACTTATGGATGCTGAGAAAGCCTTGTGATAATGTTTGATTTTATTGTTTGATTTGATGTGTAATTTTCTGTTTTTGCTTTATCCATTGATTTATATTACTTTTAACACTTTCTTTTACTTTTACGTATTATCCAACGGCCTAAGAACAAAGAAAAAGGTTTTAGGTGTATGTATTAGGTGTCTATATTTGAAGCCCGCATTGTACCCTAAATGGCTTGATTGATGGTTCTATAAAGGTTTTATCAAAATAAATGGACTAGATTTCTCTATCACATGACTAATATAACAAAGAGTTTATTTGAAAATATGTATGCGAATATTTGTTACTCCTTTACACTCAATTGGTTAAACGAATTTTGATGACACCTAATACACATATTTTGAAATAGCAGATAGAATTTATTTTATTCTGAAAATATGTTCACTTAGAATGATTTTCTTCGGAAAAAACCGCTGCCGGAACGTATCATCTCGCACGACAAAACATAGTGAAGCAATTTATTACATAACATATACATTTCTACACAAAAGAGCATCAATGTATTTTCTGTCAATTAAAATAAATCAGAAACCAGGTTAACGACTTTGAAAAAACAATTTAAAAGCCAAAATTTCATCTTGAATTTGATAAAAATCAACGCTACTTCAAACATTTGCGGACTTAACATTCAGGACCGTAACAACAACACCATTGTACACTTAGTTCGCAATAAATGTTTTGACTTTTTTTTTTTGACCGAAAATTAACTTAGTTCATTTAATCGTTCGGAAACGAGGCTCTTATTCATTTCTTGAGCGGAATGGCTGCCAATTTAACAAACGACTTACTATTTTAAAATGCAGAAAAAATCAGCTGGCAAAGCTGGCTGGAAATTTCAATCCATTACAAGTAAATTACGTATTTTTAGCCTTTGAAAATAACGAGTATATTTTTAAGTTACGAAGTATATTTTTAAATGTATTTTATTTTTTAAGAAATTCCTGTCTATCATAAGAAAATCGGGTCGCAAAAAGTTTACTTTTGTGCGTATTATATTTTTTATGCGTATTTTTTTGTCATGAAGTGTTTTTGGTACCCGATTAAAATTAAGTACTGTAGTGTAATGTGTTTTTATGTAATAATTTTTCTAGTATAGGTATAACTTACTACAGTTTCTTGAATTTATTGGCACTATCACACTTTTAATGGCGTTCCGGAATTTTGAAAGCACTGTGTAATTAGGTACTACATTTGTCTACTGAATTCTCTCCCGTATTTTATTTTTAGGACTTTCTTTCTAGAGTTTTAGCTGTGTTAGAAAGAGTTTCTGTGACACTGGATCCCAAAAGACAACTGAAAGAACATAGATGGGTTTTAATTAGCACTCTCTTTCACTCCACCAAGGGTAAGAGGATTTATTTTGATGATTTACAACAAACAAATTAGGCTCTTAATAATATTAATTTAGATAAGGATCGTTTTGTATCAAAGTGAAGTAAGGAAAATCTCTACGCTCAGTAGATGTGCAGAGATGGGAAAGGAACATTTATCACAGTGAGTAATTGTCTCAAGGTGTGAGGTCGTCGTACTGTAACGCGATATCGTGTGCTCAGCACTGTTAGTCGTAACTGACAGTAATCAATATACGTTGTCTGCTATGAAATGAAATTAGACAAAATTGGAATAGATATTATTGGTTTGCTAAAGTATTTATTGGCAAACATTTTTTCTTAACGTTTGTTCTACACTAACAAATTATTTCACAGACAGCAACTGCCTATCTGAACTTCACAACTTAATAGTGGGGTAATATGACACCCTTTGGCAAAAGTGTGGTTGCAAGTGTTTTACAAATAACCATGTATACACAAATATTCATCAAAATCGGTTTAAGAGGAATTATGTGCCAAATACAAGTACAGAAGAATTATTATACCAAAGAAGAAATATATATGTAAAGATAACCTCAAAATCTCTTACTAAGAACCGCAAATAAAAATGCATGAACTCCAAGAAAACCTCAAACAAACTGATGAAGACATGATACAATTTATTTATCAAAACCGTCAGTAACTCATAACATATATGAGAATATTAATCAGGGCAAACGATGTGAATGAAATGACGATGACAAGGGAAATTGCCCTTTTTTCCCTTTTCCCTCTCCTGAGGGTAAGGGCTTAAAGAAATATGTATCTTTCCATCATTATCATGTTAATAGGGAGGTGATTTTTCAAGTGGTTCTTGTGGTAAGGGTGCCTTTTCTTGTAAAGCCATGATTGAGCGATAGGGATACACAACTTGGAGAATAATGTAACATGGGATGGAGAAAAATTTGGGAAAGTATTTGCGTTTGGGGCAGAGTAGGTTGGTAACGGAAAATATGTAGAATCGCCTTAATATAACGTTACATAGAAGACCATAAATGGTTTTATTAATTTAAACTTTATGTATAGTAGTGACAAATAGGTGGAATATTTTTAATCAAATTTTGGATTAACAAATACGACACTGTTACAATAAATACCAGATATTTGAAACAGAATAAAGTATTATTAGGATCAGGTATTTATAATAATAAAAAATACGTATTCACTTCGTGCTAGGGACCTTTTTTTGAGGCCCATTAATTGGGTGTACATTCAAGTCCTTCTTTTTTGTAGATGTATATTAATAACACGGTGCAGGTAGGGGCTATAATCTTTACAGAGTTTTTGGTAACCATTCACTAAAGCCTCCTAAGACCCTATGGGTTTAGGGGTTAGAGCTATCTCTAAATTACTATTTTCCATGCATCGTAATAGTTTCCTACTAACCGGGGCTTTTCCTTGGGTGCACTTGCATATGGAGGTAACCGTCAGTTGGTATCATATTCCGTGAAAAGTTTCTAAAGGAGGCTGTAAGTTGGCTTCTGCCTCTCGCTTAGGAAAAGTCCAATATCTCAGGGTCCTGATATAAATTCATTCATTCATTTCAGCCGACAGAGGTCCACTGTTGGACATAGGCCTCTCCTAAGTGTCGCCACTATGATCGATCTTGTGCGTTTCGCATCCATCGGATTCCCGCAACCTTCACTAGGTCATTGGTCCACCTTGTAGGAGGGCTGCCGAAGCTGCGTTTTCCAGTACGAAATAGCCACTCCAGAACCTTTCGGCCCCAACGGCCATCTGTTCTGCGATATAAATAAGTACATTTAAATGCTAAAATAATGAACTAATAAGTACTGTGACAGACAAATAGTATCATAGAGTTTATAACTAATAAATACTATACGATTACACCAGGGCTGAAAAAACTTAATCTTTCAAATATAACATAACTTTTTGTGTGCACTATTCAAAGGTTTATATAGTCTATTAAATTAATTTAGCTTTAGTGCATTACGGTTGAGAGCTTTTGGAAAAGCAATCTCTATGAAGTGCAAACTGGTGTTCGGCACGTCTAGTTGTTTTTGTATACAGAGGGAATATTATATTAAGTTACTTTCGCATAGGATCCTACATACAAAATATTGTAAATTACTCTTGAATCAAAATATATGTAAAATAAATTTATGTTCAGTAGTCGGTGTTCCTATTACTTATAGTTTTGTTTCCTTCGGAAATGTAAAGTTGCTTTTCACTGTACTGTTATTTTTTTTGTGTTGATTTGGTTTATATTTTTTTACAAAAATTTGTATCAAGGAAACATAATTCCGGTATAATAAGTAACCTATGTGCTATTTCAGGATATCGTCTACCTGTATGCCAAATTTCATCCAAATCTGTTTAGCAGTTTGAGCGTGAAGAAGTAACAACACAACACTCGCAAACTTTCATCTTTAAAACATTAATCTGTTAACAAAAACAAATCTAAACAATCCAGCGCACAAAAACCTAGGTATTATCAAAACAGCGCAGCTTAAAATCTCTTTAAGCTTAGAATTAATACGGTATAATATCCAGCTGAATCCGTTTAGTGGTCGCCCTCAGACGAACGGAACAAACAACATGCATTAGTGGCAACACACTAAGCCTAAATGCTGGTCTAGACAATAATATTGCTAATGAATTGGATAGAGAGAATTGTGATTTTATTTCAATTGTCAACGACTCGAGCAAAGAAATAAGATTTAATCTTCGCAGTACCGTAATTAGAGACTGTTAGAGACACAATAACATGACTATGAAAGAGCGAACGCCCTTTGCTTGGGGTTTAGTAAATTAAAAACAGTTTATCTTTATACTGGCAGCACAGAAAATAATTAAATATATCAATAGTTATTTATAACTTATTACCTTTTTTTGATGGAAAATCAATAAGTCAGCCCAGTTTTTATTGAGTTCTTTTTGTCAGAGTGAAACAAGAGAGTGTCAGACTTTTACTGAAACTTAAATGGGTTCCTTCAGTCAGCCGTGGCTAGCTGGCATCGGCCCTAGCTGGTCCTGTCTATGATTCCTTTACCGCACGCGTGCTAACCCTGAGTAAACTTTCAGGGAAAAATCGAAACTGCGTTTCAAGGGAAACAGAAGCCCAAAAAAAAAAAATGACTCAAAATTATTCATCGAATTCTACCTAAATACGGGTAGAAAGAAAAATCTACGAAACAATGATCATATCATTACATTATGGCCTAAAACAGATCTTGAACACATTTCTTTCTCTTTTTTAACTGAGCACAAGCGACGATATGGTTGACGATGGAGCACGCTTACCTAGAAGTAACCTATTGACTTAAAGATCTCTTGGTTGTTGGGCAACACACACTCCGACAGGGAACTCCACTCCTTAGCTATACGCATAATGAATGTGTTCCCAAAATGTTTTCTATTTATAATAAATACTAAAATAGATGTTAATTATAGATAAACAGTAAAGCCAACGGCTACAACAGAAATCAAATTAACAGACTTAATAAAATTTAATAATATTTACGCTCCACAGATTAAACTAATAAATAATTCAACATTTAATTTGCTAGTGAGTGTATAAAGTAAGTTCTAGAATGTTTTAGATTCAAAGCGCACAGATTAATTAAAGCTGGCCAAAAAAGAGGGGTGGGTAATAAATTTTGCAGTGGGATAAGTATGTCTGTGAAGTATTTAATACTGAGTGGGACTGCTTTATGGTATACGAGATGTAAACTGATTTGTCTGTGATTTCATGTTCCTCTCCCTCTTTTGGCGTGGATAGACATTTTCTTTGGAAGTCACAAATCATCTAATGATTTCTCACGCTCTAGAATGGAGCGGGAGAACGTGTTTGATTTTTACTGACTAAAACCATACCGGTGTTCTAAGACCACGGATTTCCGGTTCTCTAAGGTTTGCTGATATATCTTTGAGGAGCGCTTGGACTTTTACACGCTGTCAACTAGCCGAACGATCGAACGCCGAGCTACCCATTCGCCGTCGTCTGCAAGCTCGCGTCTGCCGTGGCTGATAGTCAGAGTTACGGCGACTAAGGCGTAAGGATGTTCTACGTGGATAGACTCAAATTAAATTTTCTCTGACCAGTATTTGACAACTATTATCAACAATTAGTCAAGTATAAGAGAACATTTTAACACAAATAAAAAAGATTCATATATACAGGAAAAGTAAAATTAATTCATGAATCCCCAAGCGACCACCGGTGGCCGCGCATCTATTGTCTTATTATTGTGTCTCTAATTGACGGTATCTGAAGGGTTAAAATACTCACACTGTTCATTTATTTATTCCGTTTTAATACAAAATGCATTCATAATAATCTTTCTCCATCCAAATCACAGAATATAACATTTTTAATCAGCTAAAATCCAAGACGCACATTCTGCAAACACTCACGTCACAGTTCTTAACACAGACCACGGAACACAGCCGGTGACTAGAGGCGGCAGCTGACTCTGCTCTAATAAAATTTGTGTTAACGTAATAGACCAAATACCTACATGTTTTATTTACTGAAATAAACAAATTCAACTGTGGGTTAAGCTCGTCTTTGTAAATTAGTTGTTCTATTTTTATAGTTTTATAAAAAGTCGTGTGTACAATAAAGAATATGAGAAAAAATAATTACAGATACACAAAAAAAAAATATTTCAATGGTGATGGTATATGTAAACCTTTGTTCAAAGTTTTTTGTTTATTTCAATGTGTAGTAGTTAATTTTTTAAATAAATATTAAATAGAAATAAAAATTTGATGTTAGAGTCTAGTTCTGTCGCACGTTCTGTTGCATTCTGTCGCACTGTAGCCAGATCCACCTCCCCTATGCCGCGTATGCTAACGATGCTCAACGCGCTCGTGGAGACCAACCCTGGATTGGATTTGTTTGCTGATGCTTGGAAGACGATATTATTAGAAAGTTTGCGATTCTGTGAGAAGACAGAGTGAAAGGTTTTAACATAATTTAGTGTTAATGGCTATTTTGCTGTACTAAATAATAATAAATAATAATAATAATAATAGTTTATACACTAACCTTACGCGCACTAAAAATCACTACGATCTGCAAATAAAACCTTTATATGTACCAGACCACACACACTGCAAAAAGAAATCGTGAATGATTTCATTCATTCTATATTCAGCTATATTAATGAATATTATTAGTAATCATTATTATTTATTTTCAAGCAACTAAGGCCCATAGACAAAATACATGGAATACTTTTAAAAATAATAAACTGTGTATTAGTTTATTATTTTTCTGATACAACAACCAATCTATTTATTTTTACAAGCTATTGCATATGAAGTGACAGCGTCATGTTTCGCTGCGAGGTCTGTATCCTTCCACGACATCGTCGATACACGACACCCTTCGACCAAAACTCTCCTTTGAGGAAGCTCTCCAAGGCACCAGCACCATTAACGATTAGTTTTATGACGCGCCTCCAACTGCACGACTCTCAAAGTCCAGTATGTTTTAAAAAACCAAATGAGTATTGAAAATCAAACGAATATCTAAAAGATAATATGATAAAATATTGTATAAAATGTGACAATATTCACAAATGGCGACGCAATGGCCGCTTCGTCGTTTCTGTGCTCTATAGCCAACACATTCACGGTTCTCATCGCAGGCTCAACAATGGCGGGAGGTACTCGCACTTCCTGCAATTTGTCACTTCCGTCCCGCTCGGCGAGACTCTTTCTAATTGGATGGAGTTAAATTAAATCTCGAATGTCATTGTGCTTTGATTGGTGACTGTGTCTTTTGAATATGGAATTATAATGAGGTTGGAAGATTTTACTTGGCTTTTGTATTTGATAGACGTACTAATATTTGAGTATTATAATTTATGCAATCTAGAAATAAATATTAAAACATTAGTGAATGATTGTATGGCGGTAATCTAATACATATAATAAATCTGTAGAAGTTTTTAATTGTGCACTCATCACGTAAAATGTACGAAATCGACGCAGATAACTTGCATACCTATATTATAACTTTATGTATTACTTATTTAGGTTTTTTTTTCATCGCGATCCACGCGGTTGGTCTCCTATAGCTATTTAATAAAGTTACTGTAAGACTGTATACTACATTCATTTATAAAATGATAATTTTAATTTTATTGAATGTATGAAAAATGTGTATGAAAATAATAATAGTTTTTTTTTTAAATAGTCTAAATTGTCCAGCTTGCAAGCGAGAAAGAAGGATTTAGCTATACACCATATATAACTCTTTTTAACAGTTCAGTTTAAGTCGCCAAATGGATCGTGTGAAGAGCTCGCGATTGGACCTCTAGTCTGAAAATAAATACATAATGTATTTTTATGACTAATAAACTCTTATTCAAACTATAAATGCACAACCAGAAACAATCGTAGTTTTGTCAAAATTAGAACTTTCGAACGCCATATTTGAAATAAAAATTTGTCTTCGTATATCTGTTTCTAACTCCGCACTGACTCCAAATTCCTATTTCTTAAATCAATGCACAACCAGAAACAATCGCAGTCATTTCAAAATTAGAACTTCCAAATGCCATATTCGAATTCAAAATCTGCATGTTCTCGTCTGTCTGTCTCCACATGTCATGTGACGCAAATCATTCCACATCAGAGATGTGACACGCCTCGAGTCTTCGACACGGTACGTTTCGTTTCACGCTAGGAGTAAGTACTCGTAAATGTTTAGGAAACCAGCTGGTATTTTAGCGAGAGATTAAAATAGATTATAGTATTATATTGTGAAGTGTTATTGTAGTACTTACAAGTGGGTTTTATTTAGTAAAAGTCTACTAGGGCCTGGCGCGGGAGGTCGTAGTTGCCGATCGTACCCACGAGGACATGGTGATGTTTTGCCCAAGCGAGGCACACCTCTACCGTGTGTTCCACCGTGTCCTTAACCTTCAATTATTGTGTTTTTCAGTAAAAATACCCCATTTTCTCAGTAAGAAAAGCCATATAGATATGTAAAGACAATAATTCCTACCAAAACCAGTATTCACGTTTCCCAGTTATGAAGCCGCGACGACTCGGTTCGTCGCGACACGGAACGTTTAATTTCACGCAGACTTACCGGTGCCAGAGAAACAGATGTAACTTACTGTTACCGTGGTATGGAATTTTAGATTGGTTTTAACTTGAGAGATAAAAGTTTAAAGTTTGATTAATTTTGATACTTCTAATAATATAGGTATTGTTCGTCAAGTCATTGAGCTCCTTAGTAGCCCTGAGTTGAGCTATACGAATACTGACAAATGCTTGCACTGAGTGGACAGGTCCACAAATCTGTGTGGTTCTTTCCTCAAAAGTCTATCTCAGACACTAACCTGTATGGTTTTCATGTGATTTGACCATTACATGTTTGCTGTATGGACTTTAAAAGAGACTTTCCTCTAAGTTTGGTTTGGTGTTTCTTCTCAGGGTAGTCAGCTAGGAAACATTTTCAACATCTAGTTTTAACTGACGATAAAAATTACATGTAAAAGTGTTTATTTTACAAAATATATATACAACAATTTACATACATATGGTGGTGTGGTAATTACAAAAAGAAAGTTATAGTAGTATCTATATATAACAAACTAGGCATAGCCTGTATTTTGGCTAACCAAGGCTTGTATGTGGCATGTGTAATGCACTAAAAATCTTTTGATTATTTATCCATTTTAAATTATTCAGATCTTCACGCTTGAAGTACAGGATTTCCTAGTTCAGGAACGACCTATAAATATTTAATAAATGAATTTATCTACATATTTAATAGACTTTGTTGACTGAATATTATTTTTATTAAACTTTGAGAGCGTTCAGAAACATACAAATTCACATAGACAAGACGCCCAGACCCAGACACGAGATATCTCGTAGCATTCAATGTGTTATACTAGTATATATTACTATTGTATATAGTACTTTAACGTCTTTCGTGTCCTTAGGTACATACATAACTGTCATCGAATGTTTTGGAAACTTCTCAAAGTATGCACGATGATTCAGGGAAGCGGACATTCACGAAGTTTGCCGAACGAGCATTCCGATCTTGAACTAAAATGTGTGGTGAAAGTATTTTGGAAGAACTTTTATATTAACTTTTGAATTATTTATAATGTTTTTGCGTAAAGGCAGATAAAGTTAGTACATAGTTGACATTTTTTTTTCTAAATAGGTCATAATTCAACGCTTACCCTGTATTATGAATGTGTGTGTCACATTTTCTGACTTACTACCACAGCCACTCTGCCCCCGTTAGTAAAAAAGACGCATCTAAAGTTTTTTCCAGATTTGAGTTATATACATTGACGGAATCAGGAAAATAAGGCGCATCTGCCTTTATTTTTAATATTTTGCTAACTTTCTGCAGTGCGGTTTTAACACAAGGAAAAAAGGCCCGATTAAAACATGTTTTTATCCGTTTTCGTTTTTGTTAGATACGTCTTTTTAACTATCAGGGGCAGCATTAAAGACATGTCATCATGGTTTACGTGATCACCATACTAAGATAAAAGTTTCCTTTATGTTACTCTAGGACATGATCTACCCCTGAGACAAATTTCATGAAAATCTGTCTAGCCGTTCAAGCGTGAAAAATAGACACACACACACTATCACTCACAAAGTTTTACCTTTATAATATTTAATGTGATACTTTTACCAAGTGAAAATAGTTTTTGTAAGTTATAGATACTGAAACTATAAAAAATCGAAAAATTTCAGATAAGTTTTTGTCACTTGTCCCTTTGTGCTCTAGTCCCTTAGATTTTTGAAAATATAGATCAAAACGTTCAAATAAACACCGTAAAGTAAATTTTGAACTAAGCTCACATAAATAACACAGCAATAATTTCCTCTAACAATAAATTAAATATGGCCGGAGCTAGCTGGCGAACGGTGCTAATGCGCTACTAAATTGAAATATCAAGCATCATTTGTTAATTATGAAGCTTTGTGCAACTGTTTGTGTTTTTTTTTTTAGAAATAAATAGCTAACTAAATAACAAGAAATACTAAAATCATTAATCAAATCGATGGACAGTAAAAACGTTGTTGGCGATACTGTGATTTTGATTTTGAAAAATGTAGATAACCTTTTTCGCTTTGCTCCCGTCCTTTAGATTTTTGATAAAATAGTTTCAAACGTTCTAATAAACTCAGTAAAGTTAATTCTGTACTAGGTGCACATAAATAACACGAAGCATAAGCCAATCTAGCAATAGTTTCCTCCAGCATATTAAATGTGGCAGCAACTAGCTGGCGAACGGTTGCCAATGCACGTTTCCGCCGATGCCTCTCATCCGGAGCCACAGAGTACGTGTAAACAGTACGACAACTTTGAACAAGGCCCGTGTAACTAGTGAAATTGGAAAAGTTGATGAGTGTGAGCGAAAAGTGGCAGTGGGTCAACCATTTCGGGTAATATTTGCTGGGCAAGCAGAATATTAAGTTCATATTTGCAGGTTGTTGGAATTACTGTAGTGTCCACTTAAAATGTGAAAGCATGAAAAGGAGAAACTGTGTGACTGGCATATTCGGACCTAGGAGCGTCAAATTTTGTACAAATCTTGTTTTTTTAGTAATCGACTAATAAGAGAGTATATTCTAAAATTCACTCCCTAAGGGGATGATGATGAACGGGGGTACAAAGTTTGTACAGGGAAACTGACAGACGACGGTAAACCACTAAGGAGATGGTGGGATGAACTGGGACCGTGATTGTTGGAAAGAATGAAGAGAGGTCTTTGCCCAGTGGGTTAATACGGCCTAGCTGTAACAATAAAAAAACTATTTCCTTGATTTAATATTTCGTCAATTAACTAAAAACAAAATGAACTAAAAATATTGAATGCAGCGCGATCTTGTGACAACGTACGTTACGTTCCGGCCCGAAGCTTTCACTTTAAAGACTCATAATTCCTAATTTTCATAACTCAACATTCCGAGCAAACACCGCCCAAAAATCTTTGTAAACTTTCACAAACATCAACCTCGAACTCATCTCTTGAGCACAGAAATTGTAAATTTAAATTAGTGTACTCGACACGGTCAGACTGCGGCGTTTATTGTAGACATATTTGAATCTAGAACTGAGAGAGTTGTTAGGTGTTATTCCAAAATTTGACTCTGTCAAATTTTGGAATAACAAACCCTAAATTGTACACTGCAAAGTTCAAATTCCACTGATACTCATACTTTTTAGGGCCTTTTAAATACAAATAGTTACTGTAAAATGAACTTAAACTACAAAATAATAGAGTTGATATTTTATTTAGTGGCGATGGATTTAAATTAACCGTTTTATTTGTGAACGGAAGCCTCTTGCTAGCCACTAAATTGTAAGATGGATTACTGATGTCTATTTGAAATAAAGGATTGAGAATATTCAGATGAAATAATTTAGTAAATTGATAAGTTAACGGTAACTGACATATTTATCTTGCTATAGATCAAATCGCATTTATGGTTTGGTTCTTGTTAGTCACTGGAGGATGAAATAATATATAATATTAATATTTTGCGATATTAATTTAGAAACATTTTTGGTGTGAAACAATTTTAATCTATACTTTAGATTGCTTTTTAAACTAGCTTTACTAGAAAGTAATATTATTTATCTGTTTGTAAGAGGCAACAGTAAATCGATGAAAGTATTAACTCTTTAAAAAAATGGAAAATTTGGACGCGTTCGGCTTGACTGTCGGCTGCTTTTGCAGTGACGGCGTCCACATCGGTAGTCCTTATAGGACCGTGAACCAAAAGATCTCCACAAAAAGCCTGTGGCAGGAGGGTTCTAAACCCCTAGGTTGGGCCGGAGCCACTTGAAGGCAGCTCAGTCAGCTTTAGTTTGGGAGCCAGACATCGGAAATGCTTCTCGAAATCCTGCCGCTGCCGCCTGTCGAGAACGAGTCCCGGGTATTTCATCGTCGACCCGAAAACAATGTTAATTGTCTGCGGTTATTATTAAAACTTAACTGTTCCTGAGCTGGATAAGTTACAAGATCAAAATTGCTGCAAAAACAGAGTATATACACTAGCAAGTATGTCATGTATTGTTTGCTCTTACCACACTTGATCTACTGATATGAACACACTCTGTGACGTTTACAGATGTAACATTGCCATCTGCACAGCGGAAGGATCCAGCTCGCCACTGGATTATACCACAAGATAGCGAGTTGGGAATTAGATCCGTCCGCACTAGCTGATAACAACAGTCAGCTCAAGCTTTGTATTCAATATTATTTATGTGGGTTACTTAAGAATAGTTTATTAGATCATTTACTAGCCTGTTGGTGTAGTGGTTAGTGGCCCTGACTGCTATGCCGGAGGTTGTTGGTTCGATTCCCACCCAGAACAAATGTTTATGTGATGAACATGATCATTTGTTATGTGTGTGGGTGTGTGCGTTGTGTGATAGTTGTTGAATAAAAAAAAATAAAAAAGCGTTTTAACACGTTGAAAGCGGCTCTCATTGTCCGACTCGACTGATGACGATGGCGATACTCCGGCGGTGACTGAGGTAGAGATGAAAGTGGTGGTGCGAATGATGAACTAATCCATGGTGTGGCGCAAAGGGTTTTTTAAAGAATAATAAAAATGTAGGCACAAATAAATCACTATTCTAGTGTATAATAAGTCCCTTTTTATACGATAATGAAAGATACAAAATAAACAACTACCTACCTCAAAAACTTCGTCCACAAAACATTTCCCATTACAAACTTATCAAATAGCCTCAAGATTTCGTCACGACCGTCGGCGTCGCCTGAAAACCGAACAATTTGGGAACAGTGATTACAATGTTCAAATACCGTATCTATTTATATACCCTTTAATCGTTCTAATATTTGACCGATGAAATAAATTAACTGGGTTTCAATATTACGTTGAAGACGGAAAGACTGCGAAATTGTTTGAAAGAGAAACGCGCTTGAACGCGCTTCAATGTCCGATAGCACAACGTTGGAAATGCTCACTAGTTTCGTCGTCTCCACAGATTCACACATTTTTATGAACTGAATGTAAAAACAAAGAAATGGTACAAAAAACATTGTGCACTTACTTTAAAAGTGCGCCGTTGAAATACATACTGATATTAGTTATATGTTAAAGCGTGCGTTTTTCTCCGAACGTCGCATTGAGGTTTGCCGACGCGCGGCTACGCTGTGATCGTTTTTTAATAAATACCAGGATGTCTAAGTGTGCGATTTGAAAACGCGCATCAAAATTTTGTCATCTGAACACAGCCTTATTATCTATATTTATTTATTATTGTCTTATTGCTGCTCTAGAACGCTAAGGGCAACTGAAGGATTAAGAGTTGATTTTAATCAGACTGACAAAGTTGGAAAACTTTAACAACACAATTCAACTTAATTTGGGGAGGCCTACGTCTAACCGCTGACGTCTTTCGGCTGAAATGATGATGATGCACCCAATAGAAGAACGTACCGAAGCTGCGGACTAGCGGACGGCGAGCAATGGGTAGCTCGCCGTCAAGCTGTACAGTGACCGTCCAGACCGAGCCCAAATCGTCGACGCCGCGTAGTGTTCCAAGGAGAAGACAGCAAAAAAAATTAGAATAAGGACTGGAAAAATTCGCCTGCTGCGGTCTTCTCGTCCGATTATAATTTGGGTGTCTTCAGCTAGATTACCATCTGGTGGGTTCGCTGTCAAGTAGGTACTAGTTTGTATCAATAAAAAAAAAAACGTGATAACTATTGCCAAAAAGGTGCTAGTCGATTGCCCCCAGAATAATGTTGTAATTCGTGTAATTTATACAGTACTTGTAGACCGGAGTGGACTGTAATTACACAATTACTCGATTCATTAAGCCTCTGCCCGTTCGCCGACGAGTTTATTTTGAAATTCGGACATTGTGAACTCGCTCTGTTGATGCAAAGTAATTCTGTTAAAAACTTTTTGTAGTTCAATGCCTGTAGTTATTTTGTTGATAATGACTCCAGTTTTCTACTGTTGACTTTATTTGGCAATCAACATGGTTGTGTTGAAAATATTTTGGTGTTTTAATTTTCCGTGCGTGTTTTATTTTTATGTGTATTTTTTATCAGCTGTGTTCCTGCGTTGTTGCAATCCCGCAAGCCTTTGATATTTCATCCGAATATGAAATTAAATCCGAATAAAAAAAAAACTACTAATATACCTACTAAGTTTTAAAAGAATTAGATATAGGATAAACTCTTTGATCTTAGGGTCCGAATTGGTCCAAGTTTTTCTTTAGACACTAATTTAGATATAACTTTGAATGTTTAGAGGTCATGGTCCACTTCTAATGTCCAACCAGTTGGACTACGAGTATTCGATACCACTGGGCATTTGTCCAATTGTTATTTTTATTTGGACAATGGCACCTTATTCACACTCATGATCCAATCCACTCATTTCCACCACCATCCACTCATTTATAATTGAATTTCAGTTAGTGTAGATATGTCCCAGGCTTAATCATTATGGAAAGCGAAGTGTCCACACACACAGGCTTTAAAAAAACGCTGCTTCAAGCTTCTTTTTGAAGCGGTCTTTTTTGAGGCCTGTGTGCGGTGACATTAAGGCCTAAACGAAGCGTAGCGGATCTCTCGCCTCAGCCTTCGTGGTTTCTTTATTGTAATCATTCAGAAGTAAAGCGGAGATAATCTTCTACTTTAGGTGAAACCCACTTTAAGGGATTGTACCCCGTAAATTGCAGATTACCTAGTTAAGGCGCATATTAACGTGTTCCGCATTCCAACGGTAAAATACATATACACAAAACGGATCAGACTACACGCGAAACATCATCGTTTAGCAGACTGCCTTAGTAGTAATAGAGCCAGTACTAACCAATATAAATGTGCAGGCATAGTTCTACGCGATCCAAATATAAATTACAATTCCAAGAGGCCGATAACATTGACGATTATTTGTATCGCTACCGATTCGATCTTATTCGATTCTCCGACACGATAATTGAGTGGTAGCCCATAGATTTATATTAGTGATTGCTTTGGGATCGAGTTGAGTGCGTGTTGGTAGTATCGAAATTGATCGTTGGAAGTATGAATGGAAAACATAATTGCTGCTCCTGAAACAGGACTGCTGACCACAAGCCTCCCTATATTCCTTCTATTGTTTCCGGCTCGTAGTCATAACATAGCATAGTCGGCTTTATAATGTTCCTACTGCTGGGACTCAGGCCTCTTCGCTATGAGAGGGAATGGGCCGTAATCCACTACGCGGGCCCAGTGTGGGTTAGTGGATGTCACATGTCTTCGAATTTTTGGATCTAGGTCGCGATGTTTTCGTTCACTGTTTTGAGAACAGTGGTGAAATAAATTACACAAAGCAATGCGTCTGGATGGGTTGGGACCCGCGACCTACAACTAGTAAGACGGAGCCGTTACCACTAGGCCACTGCCCTTTTAGTCACTTTTTGCCAATTCCAAAAGAAGACATCTAAATCGTCCCGCATAATATTCTTTTTACTCTTTATAGACTCGAGTTTGGCTACTATCTCAACTGATGATAAGCATCGACCTGATCGATAATGGAGCATGATTGCCTAGAAGTAACCCATCACTTAAATATCTTCAAATGTTAGCTATCAGGAAGCAGAAACTCTGGCGGGGAAAGAACGCACAATGAATGTGTTTAAAACTCTTGTGCGTACGGTTGTGGTGTCTACCATGTACCAGTGGTGCATCGCTGTACATCAGGTGGTCCGATGATGGAACGAGCTCGGCGGAATTAAGTTATGCAATTCCAACACACACTCTCCAAAATGCTACAGGTAGAAAACCAATACCCTAGCTAATTCGACGAGTGCATAATTACCAATGATCCTATGACTCGTTTCTCAATTGGTTCAAGCTTTATTATTAACATAAATCGACCACATCATCGCTTACCATCAGGTGAGATGGTGGTCAAACGCGAGCCTATCAATAAAAAAAAAAAATAAAAATAAAAAATCCAAAGTGTGGTCGGTAGTGATTTAATTTGGAGAAAACATAGTTATTCTGAATTATTATAAATATAGCCAGACTACTGCTTACTCATGTAATTTAAATAACAATAAAGTTTTCATAATTCACCATTATTGCTTTTCATGTAATATTTATTATTGTAATTTTAATTTTTCATGTTTCGTAGCTTAAATGAGGTTGTTAAATTATAATAATTAATTAGTAGAATGGATTATGAATGGGTCCGAAAGGTTCTAGAATGGTAATTACATACCGGAAAACACAGCGTTGGAAGGCCCCCCACTAGGTGGACCAACGCACGACCTGGCGAGAGTCGCGGGAATCGGTCGTTGTGGCAACACTTGGGGGAGGTCTATGTCCAACAGTGGATTTCTTTCAGCTGAAATAATAATGATGATGAAAATGCTGGGTTTTATGTAAAAAATTCAGTTAAATCCTAGCAAAATTGTGGTGAATTTAAAAGTACTTAACAAATAATGAAAATTCTCTCTCATTTTGTTAGAAGTTTAAAAAGGAAGATTCAATTTGCTTTATAATCTGTTCAAGACTCAAAGGATAATGCACGCTTTGGAGAATCCACATTGTGCATATTTAAATATTATAAGCTCCTTTGTAAAGCTTAGTTGGGAGCAGAAAAGTTTAATAAGAAGTCCAGTAATATTAAATAAAGCTACATTAATAGTTATTTATATTTTTTATAAAATATTAGTCTAAGTATAAGCACAACCCATAACACATGTCTAGTATTTTAATGTAAAGAATCTATATGTACAAAATTCTATAACTAACATGAAAAATTACAAAGTTAGCAAAAATACATGGTCACCGGGCCATCCAGGTGACTGAGGGGTGGTTTTGCACTTGCACCCAGTTATTTGCTGGTGCCTTATATCCGCTATGACCTGCCGTTACCTGTGTTGTACTTAATGTCGGTTGTGTCCAACTTGTGACCTTTTTAAACATTTTTGGGGCAAAAAAACACACACATTTACACACGTGTAAAAACTATTGGAATCCATTCAGTTACTGATTCTGAACCAACTATATTCAGCATTCGCTTAAACTAATAATAATGTTGTATAATCAGCAGGAATGTACGTCAAATGAAAAGTCTTAGTCCAATAAATACAGGGTATAAGGAACAGCCCTCCCCAAACTCAAAGGGCTTGCTCAGTAAAAGAAACTGAACCACCTTCCACATTTTTTTTTTCGTTTCCTGAAAAAAAATCTTATGGAATGTCGTTCAGTTTTGTCTACTGAGCAAGCCTTTTAAGTATATCCAATAAAAAGAAAATAAAGAAAGAAAAAGAAAGAAAGAAAAGTATTTATTTTGGCAATAACATCCAAATACACCCTGTATATCCAATATTGTCTTAATTCTAACTTCTAATTGTAGTACAGAAAGACTTAATTAAGTATTCAGTGATTAAATAAATCATACACAAAGGCGAGCTTAACTCTACAATGAGTTTTCTCCCAGCAAACCTTGGAGTGGCAGAGAAAGATCACATTCAAGGATCTAGAGTACAGTATAAACCTATAGAAACAAATCTAATATATAAAAATGTAAAACGATATCTAGATTTTATATTTATTTATTTAACAATTTTTGTACACACAATAAAAAAAGAATAGAAGAAGGAAACCGAAGAATAGTACAAAGGATTACCTTTGTACTATTCTTCTATTGCTTATTTCTAACGAAATTTCTTCCAGAATACACGCGAAAAGAAAATTGGAGAAAAAAGAGATTCTTTTTTCATTTAGATGCGGACACGCTCGACGCCTGTGATTTATTCTTTTTTAATTATTTATTTATTAAAACTTCATTCAACACAAAGATACAAGGGCGGAATTAATGCCTCAGGCATTTTCTACCAGTCAACCACGAGTGGTAAAGAGAAAACATAGCAGGTAACTTTGTGTTTATAACTGTTGTGCTGTGTATAATATGTCCCGAATAAAAGTATCTCTACTCTATTCAATTCTTAGTAGTTCTTTCCGCAAGATAGTTTCGTTTGGAGAATAGAAATAATCTTTTAAAAAAATCTTTGATATGATGGTGTGCTCTTTGAAAATAAAATTGTACCCCCAAGAATTATGCATAAATGCTAAAGCACGAAGGATAACTACCCACACATTCACTGACCATAAAATGCAGCACAATCTCACCGACAACCCCATCCACAAGCCTATTAAACCACAAACCCCAAAAGACAAAGACCACAATAAGCTCACAAAACAAAACACAAGGGGGAAGAACTTAATTTGGAAGGCAACAATAACTCAACAAAGTTATTTAAACAAAATAATCTACGAGCCATCAGATAAAACGTATTCTAAAGCAAAGCAATGCTTATCCTTAGGCTACACCCGGGGATGTACAACTCAATAACTTGGGGAGCTAGGGGGTCAATAAGACCCCAAAGGATTAAGCTAACTGGACCGACGGTGATAGGGGTGTTAAGGCTGCGTACCTAAATTCAATACAGCTAGCGTTTAACCCTTTCGAAGTTCACGTTTTATTTTTGGTGTATTTGTTTCGTGGATACTTTTGTTTGTTGAGCTTTTGTCAAGTATTATTTACGTAAGGAAAGTGTAGATTGATACTGGATTATAGGGAAGTTTCAAGGGTCAAAATAACTACATTTTATTTAGTCCGTAATTTAGATTATAAAAAAATATATTGGACACGTATTTTTTCTTTTTTCGATTAAACCAAAAATAACAAATTATAGCCCATTAAAGTTACATGTGACGTCACCCTGTGCGAAAAAATGCAGCATGGCGTGACGATACACGTAACTTTAATGGGCTTTATCTTTGTAATTTTTGGTTTAATTCACAAATATACCCTTTAGGTACTTAGTTCAATGCATAATTTTTCTGACTGACTTCTTGAAAATTCAAAAGTGTTTTCTTTGAGGTGGGAAATCTAATGACTTTTCGCGAACATGCGAAATCACATACACAGGACACCAGACCCGTAACAGCTAAATCTGTGGGCAATGCAAGTATTTGTTTCGCGCGGAAATTAAACCCGCAACACGCCCGAGTCGCAGTGCCATGCCGCTTTATGAAGCGCCAAATTCACAGTACATCTTGCTATTTATAACCTGCAAAGTTTGTGCATGATAAAAAGCAAGAATGAATGGGTGGTCAGTTATTTATGTACTGCACATTCATATTGGTGTATTGCCTGTAGTGAAGTTATTTTTTGTGGTCGACCACAGAAAAGATGAAAGAGGTTAGAAAGGAAATACCTACTTGCCGATTTGTGCTACGAGTCTCACCGCTTGTCTTCTACTTT
Source organism: Mythimna lalbum (assembly GCA_949319445.1). Classification (NCBI taxonomy): domain Eukaryota; kingdom Metazoa; phylum Arthropoda; class Insecta; order Lepidoptera; family Noctuidae; genus Mythimna; species Mythimna lalbum. The sequence goes on from OX439364.1 coordinate 15,771,394, forward strand.
TAACTTCACTACAGGCAATACACCAATATGAATGTGCAGTACATAAATAACTGCTATACTATAAATGCTATACCGGAACATGGTCTATCCATGTACCAAATTTCAATCAAATTCGTTCAGACAATATCATGTTATCTAAAGCCTAAATACAAACAAACATAATATATTTTATAAGATTTTCCTCTCTCTAATGAAATAAAGATCGATCTAGAGCAAAGCAAAACATCTTCAAAGCCTGTCAAAAGTCATTTGTTTCGATTTACTAAAGTTTACAAGCAAAGGAACAAATACGATCCGTCAAATTAGGTTGATCTTAATTTAAGCTTTATTGGTTCAAAGGGGATCTTTTAGTTTTGAAACAACATCGCCTTAAATTCAGGTGATTTATTTGAAAAATTGATTTGAAGACATGTGATTTCCACCAACCCGCACTGGACCCGCGTGGTGGATTAGGGCTCAATCCCTCTCCTAGAGAGGATGAGTCCTAACAGTGGGAACATTATAAGGCCGACTCTGCTATGCTATGCTATTTGAAAGACTGTGGTTTTGTCTTTCAAGACCACAAAATAAATATTACACACTTGTCAAGTCGTAAAACATGAGTAGTACTGATCAAACTTAGCAAAATAGTACATTGTTACACTAGGGGTGAAAGTTACTTATTTAGTCCCTCGAATTAGCCAACTCCTTCTCGGGACGAAATAAGTAACTTTAACCCCGAGGTAAGCATTGTGCTTTTCATTACGAATACAAGAAGATAGACCTAGTTTTTTTTTTAAATAATTTGGCAGCTGTTTGGTGAAAGTAAAACTCCCTAGGGATGAAAAGTGTGATACTTTTCAGCCCGCTCCTCAGGCAACTTCAGTCCTACTTTCAGAGTATGACTAATGAAATAAATATTTACAAACGTGTCAAGGCATAGGACATAAATCAAACTCAGTTTCAAGTAAAAATAAATTTTGTAGAAAAATCATTTCCGTCTTCATCCTCATCATCATAATTTCAAAAAGACATCTGCTTTAGGACATAGGCGTCGCCCAAGTGTCACCACAATGAACGGTCTTGTACATTTCGCATCCATAGGATTCCTGCGACCGTTACCAGGCCTGAAGGCCTCTCGCCATCCAACGCTGCATCTTTCGGTATGCGGTTGCCACTCCAGAATCTTTCAGCCCCAACGGCCATCTATTCTGCGAGCAATATACCCTGAGCACTACCGCTTAAGTTTAGGCGTATGTAACTTAAGTTAAAATGATTCTCCGTGTTTACCTTTTCATACTGTGAAGTTATCAAACTTCATAGTTACACCAAGGAAAAAGTAGGCAACCTATATTTTTTGAGTTTCTTGAAACACTTTCTTTCAGGGGAAAGAAAGTGCTTCAAGGAACTCAAAAGTCAAGAGAACAACTTTGACAAAGAATTAGAAGAGAATTAGAGTTGTCAGAAAAAAATGTAACTATAAATTTTATTGTTTTGTCATTATTAGCACGTGATTTAGATTAGTAAACTATTCGCGGTGTAACAATAATTTTTTTGGGTTTGAGATCGTTTATTCTCATAAGAATTACATAAATTCACTTACATGAGAAATTATAAAACTAAACATAAATCAATTTTGTTGGACGCATTACAAAATTAGACATCGAATATAAAATGTTTTGAGGGTAGATTATAAAATATGCAAAGAGTTTGTTCGATACACTGTGTTTTAACAAAGATAAAGATTTGAGCGTAGCTGGATGTATATGATATAGATAAATACATTATCTGTATCATATAATCTTTATCATCATTAAATGATTCTCTCTCATTAAATGAAAATGACTCTCTGCACGTATTGGTCTCGACTGTTAGTGCAGAGAGTACCTGTAATAAGTAAATAAATAAATAACAAATGAGGGAATATATTTTTATACCGTATTATATAGTATAGTACTCCTTCCTTATATAGTAATCTTAGCTCATACCCGTGTATCTTTTCTCCTCTGACAAATCCATTCAAAGGTTGTCTGTAAAAAATCGCTTCCAGCGATAAGACCGCCCATTGTTACACCCTATTAATTTTAAGTTCCTACTGTAATTTTTTATGGTAAAGGTATAAAGAGTATATCTATCTATACATTGTTTTTCGGCTAAACCGTGCTTTCGAAACTTTACAGTGTGAGTGAGTTTGAGTTACTTTTGCACTAGAATAGATAGTATTTTTTTTTCATTGTTCCAATTCAGGAACCAGTTCAAAAATAAATATTTATATATATATTTCACATAGGCCTATAAGGGCACTTATAAAACGTTAGACGCTAGTGCACGTTTCTAATTGGTCATTTCCTATGGAGAAGAACCGGCAAAAATCTTTATGGCTACTTATCACCCCAGGCGCGGGCCTGCGGAAGGTGAGCAATGGCTAGCTCGCTGTCCGACTGTCCGGTAACTGTCTGTGAGTAGGAACTCGAACTGGAGTGAGTTTTTAGTCTGTAAAAATCTGACACTATCTCCCGCTCGCCCAAGAGCGGGGGATGTCATTGGATGATTTTCCCACCGAAAAAAAAAAACGCTTGTAGTGACGAATACTCGTCTATGAAGCTACGCGTCCGTGGACAGCAGGCCTAAAGCACCCTAATGTGAACTGTCCTCGAAACGTCTCTTAACTTATTATTACATAAGATGGTATTCAGAGCTATTCCGTACGAATAAGTTTACGTAACAAAAGCTCCGGCAGCCTTCACACTCTGAAAAACTGTAGTTATGAGACTAATAAAACTAACCAGCTTCTGTTTCAATCTTCTTGCCATGCAGTAATTGTGAGCTGTGCCTGATTACTACACTTACTAATGGCGAGTAGGTTAACATCGAACTTATTCTCTTCTCCCGTGTGAAAGTAATTAATTGTCCCAAGGAAACATACGGATAAATAATTATTTGATGTACTACTTCATGACATAGTGTACTCATATCAATGCCTAAGGCATTAAGTCCGCCTTTGTACTTTGTGTGCATAAAGCATTAAATAAATAATCTATACTTATAATAAATCTGTAGAGAGGTCAATTCTGTACATGAAATATATTTCCAAAATAATTATCAGGGGGTGATTAGTGATCGATACTGATGCCAAAAATGCAAACAATAAAATTTTTGTCTGTCTGTCTGTCCATCTGTCTGTCTGTATGTTCTTTATAGAAACAAAAACTACTCGATAGATTTTAACGAAACTTGGTACAATCATTCTTCATACTCCTGGGCAGGTTATAGTATACTTTTTATCACGCTACGATCAATAGGAACAGAGCAGTGAAGGGAAATTTTGGGAAAACGGGAGAAATTACTCAATTTTTTAAGCTTCCGTCGCGTTTGCAGCCTTAATGGTCAAAGCTACACAGAAATCATGTATAACAGAAATGTTTTCCTTAAAATTATATAAAAAATATCCCACGGCAGCACATGTCTATCTTTTATGGTTGACTCACAATAACACGTGTAACTCCCGATAGCTTAGCAGTTCGGAGCTTTCTGTTTATTTTTGTCTACTCTTACGTTTATAACACTCTCACTCATCCCTAATTAAAAAAAGTTCACGTTCAGTAACCATGTTATAAGGATTATTTTTGTGTAACGGTCGCCGCGCTCGACACGGCTCGCGGCGGTAATATTTGGCTGTTGATGCGAATAGACGTTCAGAGTGTTCGACCTTATTGACAGACAATAATTGATTTTAACAAACTGTGCTTATCAGCGCGACTTTTAGTCTACGTTTAATAATTTATTTTTAGATTTCTTTGGTTGTTATTTTATAAAATAGGTACCTACCTATTAGTTATTTTGGTAGTGTTTAAATATTTATTAGTATTAGCTTAATTATAAATTAAACTTTTTTTTTATTTATTTAGCTGTAGTTTTAAATAGGTAAGTAACTAGATATCAAATAGGTTATTTCATTCTATTAGACGTAGTTTAGGTACCTACTTTACTTATACTTATAATAAATCTGTAGAAGTGAAAATTCTGTACATTGAAAATATAAAAAAATAAACGGCAGGGGTGTTACTAGACCATCACCAAACCCAAAAATGTGATAAAATTTTTTTTTGTCTGTCTGCCTGTTTGATCAGGCATCACGCAAAAACTACTGGTCCGATTACGATGAAACTTGGTATAATTCTTTAATATCTTGGGCACCACACTGGGTACTTTTTATCCCGGAAATGTATATACAATAAAAACAAACTTAATTTTGCGGTTCGATCCCTAGACCCGATTACTGTACCAACCGCAAATAATAAGTTTGTCGTAGGTTACGTCACTCGCTGTGGAGTTCACTAAGGGGCGCTGCACATGGCTAAGATACTATAATATTTGGGTAAATAATATGTGGTTTCCGTTTTCTAAACGTTTCGTAAATGACGTTGGCGTCGAGTTAGATCACGCTATGGGAACACTTTTTGGGAATAAAGAAAGGAGCGCGTTTTCCTATAACCCATTTATTAATTACATCGAACACGGAGACATTGGCACCTATGTGTCATTGGTACATATGTCTAAGGTGTGTGCACACTGTCACGCGCGTAAGTGGAAGGGAGAGATCTGGAACGTGTCAAATCGTCTCGCGCATCACGTTGTTTTCCAGTCCCCGGGCTCTTAGAATTCGACATCAGACGTTTCAGATCTTTGATTTTGACGACCCCGTTGTCGCTGGCATAAGCAACAGGATCCGCGTACGAAGTCGCTGGCAGAAGCTAGTAAATAAATAAATAAATATCATATGTGTATTCGTCGCGTACGCAACAAGCGGACGGTGGTCACTCACACATTCCCCGCGCGCTTGTAGTAGTGCAACCGATTCGAGGGGTTGTTTGAAGCTTTGCCTCCGTACGGTTTATCTACTCATGTGCTCATAAGCCAAGTTTCATTTAGTTGTATTCAGCAGTTGGAGCGTGAAGGCGTAACAAACGTACTAACCTACATAAATACTTTCGTCAATAGAATATTAAGCTACGAAAGAATTACCACGACCCTGGAATGTAAAGGGTAACTGAAAGACACAAGTGAGTTTAAGTTAGTAAAAGTTGAAGTCTGACCATTACATGTTTGATGTCATCATCATCATCATCTACCTGCCCTTGTCCCGTTTTATTTGGGGTCGGCGCAACACGTTTTTTTCTTCCATTCTGTCCTGTCACTCGTCATGCTATCACTAACTCCCTTTTCTTTCATATCACTTCTCACACAATCCATGATGATGATGTTTGATGTATGGACTTTAATTCATTAGTGAGCCTCACCATCAGAGATTGCATCACAACTTACTATCCGGTGGGATCGCAGTCAAGCACTAGTTTATATCAATTTAAAAAAACCCCAAGCGAAAGCCGGGTCTACTCTCTCACTGTCTTTAAATGATGTCTCTAATAACGGTTTTCGAAAGGTTAAAAGAGACTTTCATCCCTGAGTTTTCGGTGTTTCTTCAGTTTAATCAGCTTGGAAACGCCTGCCTATATTCCATTCCTCAGCCTTTTTAAGGTGGTGCATCACGACTCACATTTTCACTGTTTTTCAAACAACCGCTCATAACTGATTATGACGTTATTACACACTTTTTATCAGACATTATCTCTCTTTTTTTGCGTTGCCTTTTCGTCAAACATCGCGTTGGATTGCATTAAATGAAGTAACAAGCTTTTAAACCATTTTCGATGTTTACGATAAGCGAGTGGAGAGGGAAGGGGTCGTAATCCACCACGTGGACCGAGTGCGGGTTGGTGAAAGACACATGTCATAACTTAAGGCCGGTTTTCTCACACCGGCCTGATGTAGATTAAATTGTCAAAAAATGGAACAATTTTTCGGGATCGACTATTAGCGATTCTCTTACGGATACCTTGGCTTCTCTTTTTTTTCTTAACTATGTTTCATTCACCTGGCAAGTAGGTAGGTAATCAAGAAATCTGTTTCTTATAATAAATTTTAACAATGACGAAAGTTTAGGTTACTCAGTACTCATTCAAATTGTCGCCATTACTTCAAACTTTTATTAAAATAGAAGCGTAAACCCCAATATAAATTCAATCTCGCAGAATAGTTCATAAAGTTGGGAACAGACGAGCGGCACGTGGAACTTTGTAGACACAGTTTTAATTGCGGACGCAATGAGGCATTTTACTGACATTAGTGTTACGTAAGGGCGGGATTACACCGGTGTAAGTGTAATGTTGTTCTAAAGTTGATGTTGTTGTATGTTGCCGTTTTTGATTGTTTAATTTTAAAGCAATTTTTGGTCTGTACAATCTTTTATTAAAGATAGGGTTTCTATAGAGATTTTTCGAGTTTGAGCATTTTTTTTTTAGGGGGGAAATCATCTAATGACATTCTCCGCTTTTGGGCGGAGTGAGAGATAGTGTCAGATTTTTACTGACTGAAAAATCACTCCTGTTCCGTCATCGCCTTTCATATCGGGGCTGAATTTTTATTTCAGGAATAGATCCTAGGTCCCTATGGTTTGCTGACAATTCCTCGAGCTTCGTTACTAGTTCATTTTGAAGGCATGGTTGGTACGTGATTGCTTGCTGCGCTACGTGTCACGGGTTCGATTCTCGCTCGGCAAAAATAGGTTACTTTTAAGCAAGTATGCTCCATTGTCGGTCACATCATCGCTTAACGTCAGATGGAGTATTTTAAAAAAGCGCGAACCGAGAAATTAAAAATACCAGAATGGGCTTCCACATGTTCCATGACAAGTCCAAACGAAACTACTCAAATTTTAATTTAGGTATACGTCTGGTCCCTTCACCCTCTGTAGCCAACCACAGAGTGTAAACAAAACTACGCAATATCCGCAAAGCGAAGCTCACGATCACCGGATCTAGTGCTGTTTATTACATCTTCGCGAACTTACCACACACACTCAGTCAATATTGCAGGTTTATTAACAACTGTTATTTTTTTTATTTTAGCTTTGATTTACTACTTTTTTAGACGTATTTTTTTAACATATTCTCAATTCTTAATTCTTTATTGTACACCATGATAATTTACAAAATATATGGATATCCGAGTTCATGTAAATAGGCGAGCTTAACTCAAAGTTGAGTTTTCTTCCAGCAAACCATTGCGTGATAAGAAGATATCACAGTAGAGTACCTACTAATCCCTACTAATCCCTACTATCCCTACTTCCCTACTATATATATATATATATATATATATATATTATACTAGCTTCTGCCCGCGACTTCGTCCGCGGAAAATTTCTTGTTTTAAAATAAGATTACAGTCGATTAGACGCTGCGAGCGCTCAGCGCTAGTCTCCCTATCCCTTGTTTCAGAGACATGCTGCCTCAAATGAGATAGACGCTGCGCACGTTCAGCGCTAGATTCCCGAGCACGGGCCTGCGATGTTATGACATTTTGCCTACCAAGCCGCTGCGAGCGCTCAGCGCTAGTCTCCCTATCCCTTGTCTAAGAGACATGCTACCTTAAATGAGATAGACGCTGCGCACGAACAGCGCTAGATTCCCAAGTAAGGCCTGCGATGTTATGACATTTTGCCTACCAAGCCGCTGCGAGCGCTCAGCGCTAGTCTCCCTATCCCTTGTCTCAGAGACATGCTGCCTTAACTCAGATAGACGGTGCGCACGTTCAGCGCTAGTTTCTCGAGCACGGGCCCGCGACGTCCTCACATTTTGGCTAGCGAGGCGCTGTGAGCGCTCAGAGCTAGATTCTCTAGCGCGTGCTTGCGAAATATATTCTCTATTTCTCGAGAGGCGCTGTTCATTTTCAGGGGCAGATTCTTCCGTACGGCGTACTCGAGCGGCTCTTGTCTGTGATGTCTGCCGGGACAGTTGAGATTTCCTTTTAGACATGCTCTCAACAAACTACCCACAGACTTTAAAACAATTATGAACAAAGGGAGAGCGACTCGAACACCGTCCGCCTTTACAAAACAAAACAATCGTAATATCGAATAACTCGTATCGATTATTACGATAGAACGAAGTACGAAACTACGAACATACAAACCAAACGTACAACGAAATTACGATATTTTCGATTGTGAGGTACATATATATCAATAACAACAACCATACGAACGAAACAACCGAAACCAATAAGCAACTGACAGAAGAACTCCAACTAACGACAACGTGGGCATAATAATTCGAGAGGGTCATCAATCCACTTTCTGTGGATTACCACCGCGATTACCACTTAACACCGCGATTCAGAAAAATTACGTAATTGCAGAACGCCATCTATAGGCAAATAGGTAAAACGTTGGGAACGCCACAATTATGGCGGTAAGTCCCCTCTTTGAGGCGTGGCTGGAAAGGCCTCACGGCGTCCTTACCTTCCGCATGACACAGGTCCTCACCGGACATGGCAAGTTCGGGAGGTTCCTGCACCGAATTAAAGCGGAAGAGATGCCCGGGTGTCACCACTGTGCGGAACACCCGGAGGACACGGTGGAGCACACAGTCGAGGAGTGCCCTGCCTGGGCAGCGCATCGCCGTGCCCTCGTGGGGGCGATCGGCGGCGGAGACCTCTCGCGCCGGGCTCTGGTTGAGGCCATAGTCTTTAGCGAGGAGGAATGGCAGGCGGTCGCCTCCTTCTGCGAAGCAGTAATGCTAGCAAAGGAGGAGCCAGACCGCATCAGGCAACGGCGCCCCCGCCGCCGCTGCCGGGATTCCGATCCCGATTTCCGGCCACCGTAGACGCGGGCTCGCGGACGGCGAGCCATGGGTAGCTTGCTGTCCGATCGTCCGGTAATGGACCGAGCCCAAGACGTCGACGGCGCGCACTGTTCCCGCGCGCCTCAAGAAGTTGTCAGCAACAGCAGTAGCCCAGCTGGGTCAAAGCCTACCGGGTCCAGGGTTATCCGAAAGGGAACTCGTGCCCTGGTTTGAAGGCTAGAAGGAACGGGGTGGGTTTTTAGTCAGTAAGAGTCTGACACTATCTCTCGCTCCACCCAAGGGCGGGGGTTGTCATAAGATGATTTTTGCCCATCATAAAAAAAAATAGGTAAAACGTCTGCACAATGAACGTTATGCTATTTAGTATGCATTTTGCATTTTAGTAATTTTAAATTATCTCCGAAACTGTATGACCAATTGATATGCTGTAAATGGCAAATCTTATCTATATGATGTCCTTGTGATACTGAAATAATTTATTGTCATAAGAATTAATATTTTGTTGCTCAAATAATCAGCCAAACGTAAGTATGCCGAAAAAATATATTTTTAATGCAATAAAAGAAATATAAAAGATAAAATATAAAAGATAGAGATATGGTATCGCGGACTTTTTTGTAGAAATAATTAAGACGAACCAGGTAGCCATACATTGTTTTTAATTTTAAGCAACTGTTTAGGCAGCGCACGCAAATAATTCGGTTTTATGAGGTATTTTTTTCCGACTTGCTAGACAAAAGTTGTGATAGCTCGGTTAATATACATGCTATAGAAACAATTTATAGCCTATAGCACTCAGGAATAATGTAGCTTTCTGCCAGTTAAAAAATTTTTACAATTGGATTATGAGTTCCAGAGATTACCCCCTACATACAAACTTACAAACTTACAAACTTACAAACTTACAAACTTACAAACTTACAAACTTACAAACTTACAAACTTACAAATTTTACCTCTTTATAATATTAGTATAGATTATAAATGCGAAAGTAACTCTGTCTGTCTGTCTGTTACGCTTTCACGCAAAAACTACTGAACGGATTTAGATCAAATTTGGTAGATAGGTAGAAGAGACACTGGAATAACACATAGGCTACCTATAATTCCACTGCTGAGCACGGGTCTCTGCCCGCGCGATATAAACTGTAGTCCACGCGGGCGAAGCCGCGGGCGGAAAGCTAGTATTTACTATTTTTATTTTAAGCATATAAGCATATCAAAGCAGCCATAAAATGATTCCATAAAGTTGTGTATCTTGAAATTATCTTTCTGCTACGGTACTCGACATGCAGTGTGCGAAGCGTCTAATTCCGCCTTAACCCAACAAAAACAATAGAGTATTTTGAACGTGGGAAAAGGAAATTTACAGCCGCTTGTATGTTGTGGAATAATTTAACTGATGAAAGTTCCACAGCTGCGGGCATTGGACCGGAGACCTCGAGGTCACAAGTCACTCAAACTGTTTTACTGTTGACCTTAAAAATAACAACAATGCTCGTGTTCGTTGCTAATACATCTGAGGGCACGGCGTGTGCCCCCGCCAAAGACGAGCCAAGAGAAGCGCAAAGGCACTACCTACCTTTTCTCGAAGTGAAAAGATACATATATACATTTTTACTGATATTTAGAATTTGTGAAGTTAGGGTCTGTAGAGTTAGGCCGTGTAGATTCAGAAGCTTGGATCTAGCAAACCTTATGTGGTCGTCTTGGCAACATTTTACATGAAATGTTTTTAGTTGGATACCTTTATTGTCTTAATACCTTCTTAAGAACATGAATATAATCTGGTATGATCATGTAAAGAGGAGGAATGAAACACTTGTTACTTAAAGAGTCATGGATGGGAGGAGAGAGAGATCGGCCATATAAAAGATGGATAGATTGTGTGATAGGAAAGAAAAGAAAGTTCATGATAGCATGTCTGGGGACAAGACAGAATGAAAGAAAAACACGTATGTTTCTTTAGTTACAGGAGACAATAGCATGCACGTAATACAGTGAAAGATAAGTAAATTAATAATGAAATAACTTAAGAAAAGAATTTCGTGGGATACTCATAAAGTATCTCCCGTAACTTCCAAATGACAGTGATTTGCAAAATGCAAATTATAGCGCTCGACGGTGATCCTACCTGACGATAAGTAGTGATGCAATCGTTGATGGTGAAGCGTGCTAGTTTATCAAGAGTCTATTTACTCCAGACTTGAAGACATCTAAATTATAATCGGACAAGAAGACCACACAGAAGTATTTTTCAAACTCTACTCTAATCGACGCCGAGTTGATAGCCTGTCGTTTTTTTATCGTTTACATTTCGGGGAGTGTGCACTAGAGTTGCATAATTTAATTCTGCCAAGTCCGTTCCACCATCGGACCACTAGACGTATGGCGTTGCGCCATCGGTACATGGTGGATATCCCACCCACACGTACAAAGCGTTTTGAGAACGCGTTCATTATGCGCACAGCCAAGGAGTGGAATTCCCTGCCGGAGTCTTTCCTGATAGCTAGCCTAGGGGTCTTTAAGTAAAGCACGAATTGGTTGCTTCTAGGCAGGCGCGTTCCATCGTCGGCCACATCATCGTTTACCATCAGGTGAGATAGTGGTCAAACGCGAACTGATCTACACTAATCCTTACTAATATTATAAAAGCGAAAGTGAGTTTGTTTGTTACGTCTTCACGCCTAAATGGCAAAACCTATTTTGATGAAACTTGGTACACGGATAGACCATACCCTGGAATAGGACATAGGATACTTTTTAAGTATGTTCATTTGGGATAATTTTCTGCTATCACGCGGGCGAAGCCGCTGGGAATGAACAGTCCACACTAACCTAACACTAAACCTAGTCTGAGTGGATCTCTAGTGCCAATGATGTATTACCCATCCTATGTTTCTGCTACTAAGAGGCTTTCCCCAAATGTGTTTGACTTTCTGTAGTAATTCCACTTTGGGACGCACTTGTATTATGCCACAGTCAAAGTCGTTAATTGGTCAAAACTAGTTCTGACCGCATGATTTGTATTTTTGGTATTAGACTGGACTTATTTTTTTACAATATTTTATACTAACACTAAAAAGGAATCAGTTTTCTGAAAACAGCAACAAAATTGGTTATTAATTGAAGCAGTAATTATCATTCCTAATATTGGTTTGTGGAAGAGTGGGGGTGAGGTAGAAATATCTCTTTTAAACACACGCAACCTAATGGTGGTGACGTAACATTTCAGTATTTGCATCCTTATAATAATAATAATAATAATAATAATAAATCATTTATTATCAGGCATCTAGGCCCATAGACATATACCTTACAGACTAACATATATATAGAGTAATCACATCTTGTCGTTAGTAAATAAGACTTAAATCTATGTTAGTAACACTTCACATTGCACTAAGTTCAGTTCGTGCTGTTCTGTGGCACCTGTCCGCGGAAGCGACGGAACACCACGCCCTGCGGCCAAAACTCTTCCTTCAACATGTGGGGCAGAAAAGTGTTCGGGACTCGCACCACAAACGCTTTGAAATTGACATTATGGTGCGACTCCAGCAACTGCACCCTCAGTGTGTACTTCGACTTTTGGCGCACATACTCGACGATGTCCTCCACCTTTGTGGTGTAATGCAGGCGGGAGATATACACCGGCGTGTTCGGCTGAGCGGCACGCACACTCGCACTAGGTGTAACTGGTGCTTTGCCGCAGAGGTTTCGGTTGGCTTGCTTTCGGTGCTTCTTCCTTTGCACCGTAACGAAGCCATCGTCGTTACCAGCCTTGTTCAGTGCCTTATCAGGCAAAGGCTTCAATAAAGGAGCGGCAGAGGCGCTCGCGGTGACGCTGGCGAAATCCAGATGACGCGGATTCGCTGGGGCTACGTGTACAGGCAGCGGGGCGGGGCGAAGGGGTCGGGCGGCAGCACATGGAGGAGCCGCGGTGATCGGCACGGAGCCGTAGGGCGCCCGGCGTGAGCACTCTGCAACCTCAGCAAACGACGGACGTACTGGCGACGAAACTGCTGACACGGAGTTTTGCGACAATAAATCGAGGCTAGCTCCATGACGCATGTTTACATTAGACGCATCGGCTGATGACCTAGTTACCGCCGCTGTGTTGCGAAATTCACCAAACTCTTGGCGTAAATCGGCGACGGTTTTCTGGGATGCATCTAACTTCGCTTGTACATCCGCAAGACTGGCCTTCAGAAAAACAATGTCCTTCAACAGGCTAGTGACGTCGACGTGGTCGAAGGTGACTGGAGGAAGCTTGTGCAGATCCTTCGCCACAAACGTGGGCACGTCGTCAGGGTCGGTCTCCTTGAACAGCGTGATGATATCTTGCAGGCTTTTCTTAGTCCCGTCACGCCGGCGGGATGGCATCTGGTCGCGCTTATTCAGCACGCTGAACAGCAATAGCTTCGCAGCAGCTATCTCTTCCTCGCTGAAGTTCGTTGCGCAGATCTGGATTGCGGACACCTCGTCCATAACATCCAGCTTCTGCTACAGGAACGCCAACAGCTCGTTCGCCACAAGATTTTCAGTCATGACGAGTACTTACTAGCGACAGCTTGCGCTGCGCTAATCGGTATAATTATAAGGTAAATAACACGTCTGCATCGGAACGCAGCACAAGTGAGACTGATACTACATATAGTATGTAGTATATTATTAAATCCGCAACGAGCACTCGATGGAACGTTTGGTGGTGCAAAGGAAAGTCGAGGGCAAAAGATCTCGTGGACGCTCTCCAACACGGTGGACGGACCTCATCAAAACTGTGATATACTGCAGCGTAAACTTCACAGAGTGGTCGTGGTCATGGTCAAGTCATCTCGACTAAGAAGATATTATTAAATATTATTATAATTCAAACGCAGTTAAACTTAGTAAGGGCTTTGACTAAAACCAGTCAAAACTAGTTTGGACCGGTTAAGAGTTATGAGTATGACTGTAACATATATACGGCTAAGTGGCTCCGTAGAATGTGGTGAATTTGGTGGAGATATTCAGCGATTTGTCTACTGGATATTGTTAGATGATTTGGGTAACGTAGATTAGCTGTCAGTGATGGCAGGGCAATGCATAACTATAGGATATTTCATAGAGAAGTATGCAGAAGGGTTCAAACTTAAATAATGCATATCAGTTAAAAGGTTCGTTTTTAAGGTATTTTTATGGCTGATCTTGGTAGTCGGGGTCGGGACCATTGCGATTGGGGCGTGGAGATGTCCGTTCCCTCAGGTATTTCCTTCGCCAACTTTATTGTTTTGTAGAAGGAGGCAAGAGTAACCTCCACCAGTAATCTTTAAGAGGACACGGCGGTGCTCCGCTCAAGCGGAGTACACCTCCAGCGTAAGCTAAACCATGTCTTCCGGGTGGTTCACACAATGGTCACAGCCGGGTGTTTCTGCGGAAGGTAAGGACCCACTCCTCAAAGAGGGGACTTACACCATGACATATAAATAACTAGCTTTTGCCCGCACGGCTTCGCTCCCGCTCTTCCCTACTCTACCCTACTCTACTCTACTCTACTCTACCCTACCAAACTTCACGTAAACCATCTACTAAATAGTCCGAACAAAGCCTAAACATTTGGTTTGGATAGGTAAGCCTGTTCTTGAGTTATAAAATGACAACGAAAAGTGGCATTGATTTTTATATACATAGATTATTTTATATGACATAAAATTATTTATATCATATAAAATAATTATTTATATCATTCACATTTACGAAAATGAAGTCACATGAAATAATGAAATTTTAACGTTAGAACCTTAATGCATGAAACATTTTTAACAAAGTTTTATTTAGCATTATGTAATCAATAATCAGTTTAAGACCACAAGACTATCAGCATATGGTATCAGCATCTGGTATATATATAATAAGAAATAATATATATTTTTTATAACAGAATGTTACTAAAAAATATTAAAATATCAACATACACACACACTTATAAACTTTTGACTTTATAATTAATAATAGTGGGATTATTCTATTAAACTCTATTAGTTTTAAATTCAAACTAACGTACATACCATTAATAATCCGGCTCACTTGAAAGTACCAATCCACATCAACCCCTCAGTCTGCCAAGTTAAGTTAGTAGTAATTAAACATTTCACCAATTACTAAGTTAGCGAACTAAGTTCATTATGCGTTGTCACGAACAGCCTATCCCACGGCTAACGTCCAGACACCAATAGCTTTGACATTTGGGGGCGCTACTGTGCAATTATTGTATCCTAGTACTTTAGTGTCCCCGCACGCAGGCTACAAAAAAAAGCCCCTTCAAGATCTTTTTGAGGTGGCCTTTTTTTGTGGCTCGTGTGCAGGTGTGTCACCGCAGTCACAAAAAAAAAGCTAGAAGCCGCCGCAAAAAACAGGCTGGAGAAGCTTGAAGCGGCTTCAAGCGTTTTACTTTCGCGTCACTTGCCACAAAAAAAGGCCGCCTCAAAAAGAAGCTTGAAGCGGAGTTTTCGACGCCCGTGTGTGGCGACACTTAAATATAATAATGCCTTGCACTATGACGAGGTTGCTGACTCTGAAACCTCTTTACAATGTGAGCCATTATTGTTTTAAATTAATGATTTCAAGACTAAAAACATGGGCTTGCGACCGGCTAGCAACGAATAGCTCGCCGTCCAACCAAACTCGAATCGTTGGCGTTGCGTAGTGTTCCATGCGCGCTTTAATTCATGAATCCCCAAGCGACCACCGGTGGCCGCGCATCTATTGTCTTACTATTGTGTTTCTAATTGACGGTATTTGAAGGGTTAAAGAAATATCAGCCAACAGTAAGTTTCAAATTTAATTTGCAATCATCTTAAAATTTACAGGAAATAATGCAATTATAAATATAACAATAACAAAAGCAGGCAAGCTTTTAAAACTGAAATACCTGGTTGATCCTGTTACATAAACGTCAGTACTCGCCAAAGGCTTTCACGGAATCCAAGCACAAAGGTTTTGAAGGGAAATAGAATTAACAACAAAATTGCGCTGAAAGGGGAAATTTTATTGTGAGGCAGGAACTCCCGATTTATTACCGACTTCCGTATGTTGTGAATACACTGTATTTAGCTTAAATAGCTATTTCGTCCATTACTCAGTTCCTGTTTATGAGTATTTATTTATTGAATGTTTTATGCATACAAAAGTACAGAGGTGGACTTAATGCCTTTTTTTGGTGGGTAAAAATCATCCAAATGACATCCCCCGTCCTTGGGTGGAGTGGGGACGGCTAACTACCCGTTACTCGCCGTCCGCAAACCCGTACCTATGGTGGCTAGATATATATGGGATCGGAATCCGCGTGGCTGGAGCGTGAGGGACGTTCCTTCGCGCGTGCGGCCGCCTCCTTTCTGGTGCTTCGAGCAAATAACATGCTGAAACTGATAGATAATCTAAATAAGAACCACTTCATCAAAATCTAGATACAACAACAAGTTCGAGAACAAATTCATTAGAAGTTGTCGTTGTGGCGACACTTGGGGGAGGCCTAAATAGGGAAATGACGATGATATGGTATACAGGCCAAGGACGGAAGATGTCATTAGATGATATCCCACCTATAAAATAACCACCCTGTTAAATCAATTAGTTTATATTAATACTATATATTCCATCAATAAAAATACAATAGTATCGATAAACCTATTTATGACCAAGCAATCACATCGGTGGCGGAGGTCTCCGCCGCCGAAGTGATCTCTCGCGCCGGGCTTTGGTCGAGGCCATGGTCCGGAGCGAGGAGGAATGGCAGGCGATCGCCTCCTTCTGCGAAGCAGTAATGCTAGCAAAGGAGGAGGCTGACCGCATCAGGCTACGGTGCCCTCACCGCCGCCGGGATTCCGATCCCGATTTCCGGCCACCGTAGACGCGGCCTCGTGGACGGCAAGCCGTGGGTAGCTCTCTGTCCGATCGTCCGGTAACTGTCCGATCGTCCGGTAACTGTCCGGACCGAGCCCAAGACGTCGACGGCGCGCATTGTTCCTGCGCGCCTCAAGGAGTTGTCAGCAGCAGGAGAGGGCCATCTGGGTCGAAGCCTACTGGGGCCAGGGTTATCCGAAAGGAAGCTCGTGCCCCGGTATGAAGAGGCTAGAAGGAACGGGGTAGGTTTTTAGTCAGTAAGAGTCTGACACTATCTCCCGCTCCACCAAAGAGTGGGGGTTATCATAAGATGATTTTTGCCCACCGAAAAAAAAAAACCATGCAATCACTACACATACTAATCAGCTAATACCCCTTCTGCAAAGCTCATTTTGATGACTGTGACTCAACATAATTTTATGTAACATCTTGCATTTTATGTTTACACTCATTTTAGCAAAAAAAAAATATCTTGAAGCGCCCCGATAAAAATTAAAAAATGTAACACACACACATACGACACTGAAGTTTATTAGAATTTATTTTTATATCACATACAAATACATCTTCGATTTTATGACGTCACTATACATTTGTTCAAAGGTGAGTGCCCACTTTGAGTGCTACAAAAATAAAATCGTTCTAGAAATTTCATTTTGCTGGATTTGTAATGCTCGAGTAGGATTTGCTTGGTCTGAAAGCTTCATGTTTTATTGGCAAGTGCAAGATGAAATGTGGAATGTTTATAGATTTTTAGCTGAATAAAGAGCTTTGAATGTATCTAATGGTATACCTGCATCTTTATTTATTTATTTAGAAAACCAACAGCGATACATATGATATAATACAAATAAAGATATTACAGTTTAGTAAGGCTAATAATAGGTTTCCCTGTTTAACTTAATTTGTATTTACCATGCGAACGGACTTTAAACAATATTTAAAAATAAAGTTTTAATATAGAATTGAAAGTTAACTATACTACTTGTTATGAAAAGGAGATAATAATATTAATTAAATTAAAATATGAATTAACATAGTAAATGCTTTATGGTGAATTTTTGACTTGAATTGTCATTGGACTCGGTTAGTAAGTCACAAAAAGAAAGATGGAAGTTTCGCAAGGTCCAAAGTGTAGTATAGAGACCTGAATAAATAACAATTATTTACGGTACTGGTATTTATTTCTTTCCCTTTAAAAAAAATATTTTTGACTAAAATTGGTAAAAAGGTAAAAAAAACAGATTAGCTGAGTCGTAGATTCACTTACTGCGCTTTTACTCGTTGCCAATGTTGTATCCAGATTTTCTGCTAAGTTGATAAATAAAAATCACTCACAATGGTTTCACTAAGATGTCGTACACACGTGCATCCGCTGACAGATATTATAAGTAATGCCTCTTAAGTGTATACGTCATAACATATCCCTCCCACGTGTATACGTCACTTGCCCTTTATTAGCACGTCACACCTACCCACCACATAATTATGTGTATGCAACAGAGACGAATGGCCCAGACTTACGAGTTGTAGGTTGCGGGTTCGAACCCAGCCAGGTCCATTACTTTGTGTAATTTTTTTCATCACCACTGCTCTCAAAACGGTGAAGGAAAACATCGTGAGGAAACCGGCATGTCTTAGAACCAAAAATTCAAAGACATGTGACATCCACCAACCCGCACTGGGCCCGCGTGGTGGATTACGGCTCATTGCCTCTCCTAGAGAGGAGGCCTGAGTCCCAGCAGTGGGAACATTAAAAAGGCTGATGATGATGATGATGATGATGAACAGAGAGAAACGTGGAAAAACTCCACGGCTCTTCTTTAAAAAAAAAAATGATTGTAGCGCCATCTACCGAGTTTAATTATTAAACTCGGTAATAGTATTTTTATACTATCCAGTGTCCAACTCAAATAAAACCTTCTTTCAAATCAGTCAAGCCGCTTGAGTGACTAACACACGTGCAGAAGAATTATTTATATGAGAATGATGTAGAAAAACAATCGTGTTTACATAAAATAATTATTATTTGTTTGTCTTGCGTTGTGAAAAATAAATTCATTTTCTTTCTTTCTTTTTTCTTAAAAAAATATGGCACACGTTTAAAGCGTCTAGTAACTGATGAAAAGTTACATTATCAATGTAATTATTTCATAACATAGAAATCTATGGGTATATACAGGAGTAAAATAATGAGAAAAATCAGTAATCCCTTATATTTTCTTCTGATTTTTTTTTCCGTAAAACACCTATCAACACATAAAATAAGTTTTTTTTATTAATTTCTTAGCTTGACTTTACATTTAAAATCAAATAATTGGATAACAGGTAAAAAATGTTAGGTACTTAATGTTATTATAATATTTTTAAGAATCGTAACATTCCTGAAATATTTCCAAATCTTCCTTGAGCATCCCAGACCACTAAAT
Organism: Mythimna lalbum; assembly: GCA_949319445.1. Lineage (NCBI taxonomy): Eukaryota > Metazoa > Arthropoda > Insecta > Lepidoptera > Noctuidae > Mythimna > Mythimna lalbum. The sequence goes on from OX439364.1 coordinate 15,790,387, forward strand.
AGGTAAAGTAAATTATATATTACCGGTTAGGAATCACGTTTGAAAACTTTTTCAAAAGCAAAACTTCCATACATTTTACCCAAAGCTTCATTGAGCATCTATTGTATTGCTGAATTTATCGTTTATAAGAAACAAGAAACTAAGCTGACGTTCATTGTCAAAATGTGACTTCAGGGAATGACAATTTTAAGAGCTGTTTGGTATTTTTTCGGTTCATTCAAAGTTTTTGACCCGTAACATAATCAGACTTCTAACGTTGCAGCGCTGGCCTTTAGTGAAATTTAGGAAAGTTGAAAAATTTCAATTCGTATGTACAATTTCGATCTCAAAAGTCAAGAGTGAATAGATTTTTTCTAGGTAAGTGCGTTCCATCGTCGACCGCATCGTCGCTTTCCTTCAGGTGAGAAAGCGATCAAGCGCAAACATATCAACAATTTAAAAAAATATATTGCTACTTGCTCGGTTTCCATCCCACGACTTTGTGGCTGATTGTATGTAATTTATATAAAATATAAAATTAATCATGCTCCGGGAGCATGAAATAAATGAATCATCTGAAATGAAATATAGTGTAACAAAGCCAAAACTAACTGGGTTCATGTATATTTTCTACTGGGTATTGGTGAAAATGGCAGCCCACCTTTTGCTCGCCAAACCGAGGTTTAACCAATGCAATTTGGCTGCTAAAAGTAAATAAATACTGCAAAGAACATGTTTAATTTATAAAATAGAATTTTTGCGTTTACAACAAAAATATAAAATCCAGTTAACAGCAAAAGAGTCGCCTTCTATCCTACTCCTCCTCGAGTAGTATTCTTCATTATTGGGACATTTTGGGATATAGTTGTATTCGTGAAGTTTCCGCTAGATTAGCTTCTTATTGATGGTGTCTCACCATCTGTAACGGTTCTTAGCGTCATGAAACGCAACTGTGCAATTGGGTGTCCAGTATAACTCAAAATAATCAATGAATGTTTTTATTGTATAACCCCAGTATAAGTATCATCTGTTCCCAGTATCATTAAGCTGCCATTTCTTGCATTTCTAAATGTTTTGCGATTTCTCTACTTAACTATTTGAGTTAAGCTCACCTATTACAGTCACGAGCAATAAGATGAATACATTGTTACATTTTCAATCTATCTTAACTTCTAGTATTCAAAAAATATGTGTTCAACAATAGGTTCTTAATCACTTAACGGTAATTTAGAACCAATCGTCGGACACATATTTATTTATTTGTTTATATATACATATTTATTTATTTATGTACACACAAACACTTAAAAATTAATAAACGAAAAACACATAGAAGAGTACAACAGTACCTTTGTACTCTTCTATGTGTTTTTCGTTTATTTCAAATGAAATTTTTTCCACCAGATCTGTGACGGGAGAGTTGGATGATATTACTGGAATGGCAGATATTAAGAATAAATTAAATGTAATAACATGTATACACTATACACGAATTTTATAATATGATCACTGTTTTATTTTAATAAAAATGTAAACAACATTAAGAAGGAATTTAACAAAACGGAAACACCATTTCTTTCACTCCACCTTCCATTAAAATAAATCTCAAGATCCCACTATAATACGAGTTGCTTAAAACTCTTTTAACCAACGTAGTGCATTTTATAAACTTTTTAACAACTAAACGAAGTTAAAAACTTGCGCTTTATCACTAAAAGCAACCTTTCAATGTGGGCAGAAAAAAAATCACGATGAATAGAAAAAACTTCTTTATATTTTCTTTTGAACACGAGGTTTTATTTTGAATACTCATTAGCTACTTTTTATCCCTCGACGCAAAAAGAGGGGTGCTGAAAAGTTTTACTGCTATATGTGTATATCTATGGTATCTATCTATGACAATGTAGCTTTTTAACATGTGAACAAATAGGTTCGCCTGTTAAAGATTTAATTCCATAGACAAAGAGAGATGCGATTTTTTTTTCACAGCAGTTTTTCTAGCGATGTTTCTTAGGTATGTTTCATGTAAATCAGTTCAGATATCTACAAGATATGGGGAGCACTTCAACATTTTTCCGCGCTAGCGTGGAAAACAGTAAATTGCGAGTACGCAATTTATTTATTTAATGCTTTATGCACACAAATTGTACAAAGGCGGACTTAATGCCTTAGGCATTATCTGCCAGTCGACCTTGGGGTGCAGAAATATAACAGGGCAGGTGCAACTTAATAAAAAGAGAAACAAATAAAATAGTAAATACATATTTAGATACATACATATAAATAAACAACACAACATATAATAATTTACCGCTTTTAAGTATAAAAGCGACAGGAATAAGATGTATTTTCAAGTATTAAAAAAACTATATATATTTATTTATTCTTTTTCTATTACATTTCTTCACACCGTATGAACTTTATTATAGTAATGTCCAAGTTGAGGTTTATTTATTTATTCAATAGGTGTACCTTCGTCAAACAGATAATGCTACCTAACTCGACACATACTCGGTTTTACAATTTCTAGTCAACAAATATTTATTTATCGTGACAAAGATTTTGGGATAAAGTTGTAACTTTTTTTGCTTATTACGAATTAGTTTATTGTTATAGACGAATATTTTGGGAAGCCTTAAGAACCATATGAAAGCTAAAGACATACTTTTTATAGTTTTTGGTTATTTTATTATGTTATCCATATATAAAACTATGTCTATGAAAATGCATTATACCCACTTATATCTTTATATGCATAATTCTTTTGTAAACGTGTTTACCACCTATCCCCTCTTAAATGGCTTCACCGATTTGTAAGATACTTTGTGTGTATAATTGAGTCGGTCGCTGGACGGTTCGAAAATAATATTAGGCTTGGTAGATGGCGCGGTGCAATCGGGTTCTTAAATTTTTTGTCGCACCAAAACTAAGCTTTGGGTTGGTCAACGTTTGTCGTGACCGCTTGTTTTTTTTTTCTATAAATATTTGATATTAATGGATATTTATAAATGAGTTTAATAATTATTATGTATATTTATTTTAATGCTGCAGTGAACAAAGCCACTTACATGGCCCAAATAATCCAAAAAGTTTACCATCGACTCGAAAAAATGAAGAAGACTTATAAAACTGAAAGTTTATTACAATGTGTGTATATATTTGTAACTCCTTTACACGCAAACATCTGAAACAGATTTTGATAAAATTTTGGCACACGAGGAAGTCATAGAATATTTTTATCCTAGAAGTATTTTCCTTTGATATAACTTTCTACTTCTACTTGAAGAAGTATTCTATTTTTATAGTATACATAAAATGATTTCAATGTATTTTTCGATACAAGATCCATTTGAAAAAATTGCACTATGCAGTATTTCGCTTCGACCAACAAGGAGAAACAAATTTCAAAATCCTAGCTCAAGAGATTTCGTGATAGCATCAATTTTCAGATGAAACGAACCAGATGCTAAGGAAAAAGACTAAAAAAGTAACCGTCACATTTGAGTCAGACTTAAATGCGAACGGTTCCGTGCTTTTTGGAAACTGGTCTTGGATAATTGTAGCATTTTAGATAGATGGATAGATAGATAAAGCATTTATTGGCTACACACAACACATGCACCAAATCACATATCACACACAAGTGGTGTTGTGTTTTAGGTCGACGGCATTAACTCTATATTTAGTTTTATGAGGGTAGGAATATGTGTCGTTTTGAAGCCTTAATCTGCAACCTCCTTTTTTAGCTGACTGCGGCCAATGTGATAATAAAAACTGTTCCAAGGGAACATAATCCCGAGATAAATAAATGTCCTATATGCTACTTTAGAACATAGTCTACTGAAATACAAATAAACGATTTTTCTTTCTTTCTTTCTTACTTTTCAGCTGTTCAGGTGTGAAAAAGTAACAAACATAAAAACATACACAAACTCTCAATTATATAACATTAGTGTGACATGTATAGTCTTAGTGACAGAGTAGCATTCTACTGATGAAAGATTTTATATAAAATCCAGTCCACTAGTGTTTGAGTTTATCTACAAAATAAAGAGGTAAAGTTTGTTCTTTTTCTACCATATTTTCACCAATAGAAAGCTGCATTATTCCTGAGTGACATACGCTATTTCTTAAGTACGTGAGAAAAATACAGATCTTTCCTCTTTATTGTATTAGTATAAAGATTTATATTCTTAGATACAACCAAAGATTCTGCTATACAACAGTGTTACAAAAAATTCACTAATATTACAAAAATACAAACCATGTAAGATAACTAAAGTTTTTTACTGTCTCTTTTTTGAAGAGGCCATTTACCACACACTATTAAAATAAAGTGTGTACTCTATTACAGTTCTTAAAAAAAAAAAATACAGTCCTGTTGCGGAAAGACTAACTGTTCCCGCACACGGGCTTCAAAAAAACTCCAGAAGCGGCCACAAAAAAAGCTAGAAGCCGCCGCAAAAACAGCTGAAGCGCGCGACACCTTGTGTTCGGTGAAGCTTGAAGCTGCTTAGAGCTTTTTTTGTGACAGCACCGTCGCACACGAGCCACCAAAAAAGGCCACCTCAAAATGAAGCTTGAAGCAGCGCTTTTTGAACACCGTGTGCGGACAGTAGCAACGTAAACTTAACTAGGTTTCCGTTTCCGCCGTATGATTACGGAATCCTAAAATGTACCAGTTAGTGGCTGAAGCTTACTCTGCTTTGAACTCGTGCGAAATTGGAGCAATTTAGCGTCATTTCATAGAATCCACTCGTTTTCCCTTCGGAAGCCTTCGGGTTGCTTTGTTTCTAGTTAGTGCTCGTTACTCGTCTGTCATTCTCAGATCTTCTATTATATGTTTATTTTTTAAATACAGTTGTAGTTTTAACTCTAGTTTTTTTTTTGGTAGTAAGTTTTGTATTAATAATATTAATTTATTTTCGTGTAAGGATATTATGTTAATGTTTTATTATAGAAATAACATTTTTAATATATAATTATAAATAAAGCAATATAAAATTAAAATAGATTTGAATTAATATGAATTGAACTAAAATAAATTTAATTAAATTATGTTTAAACCCAACCATTTTTAGATCGACTAAAATCGCTATTCCAGAGCATGGTAGGGCCTATGCAAAATCTAATAAACATACATATATTTTTAAAAACTTTTGCGTTAATAATTTAAACCGTGGCTGTAAAAAAAAAATCCTCGTATTAAGAAGACAATGACAAATATTACACTAAACCAATTTTTTTCGGCTTTCTTAGCATGAAAATGATAGTTAAAAGTCGTTATTCCGTATTAACTCAAAACAGAGTATGCATGTTATGAAATAAGAAAAAAACTAGCTAGCAGTTGCCGCATAAAATTAAATCGTGATTCAATTTCCTACGATCTCGTCGCTCTCGTAGCACCGTGCTACGGCGTAGCAGTCTCGTAGCGCTACGCTCTACGATACTTCATAAGTTTATTAAAAGCAGTACGTTTTAATCTTATTTACATTATAGCTATAAAACGCTACGTAACGTAGACATGCAAGGCTCATAGGTTGAAATTGACTAAATTGTACAATTTGGATGGTTTTTCGGCCAAATACAAAGACAGAGTAAACAGGTATATTTTTTGAGGGTATTTATCAAAAACTCAGGACTTCTTCCATTCTGGGTGGACCAAGAGCATAAAAATTTTACTGATTAAATCCAACCTATGCTTTATTTTTTAAGGTGGGAAATCACCCGATAATGAATGAATGTGACGGATATTAAATGAGGAATGAGACGGATATTAAACTTTTACTGAGTAAAACCACAACTGTGTGCGTCATTTGCCACGGGTTTGTGGTCCTTTATTTGTGCTTTGCATTTCAAAAACCATATGTGTGTGGCCTCAAAAAACACCGCCACAAAAAAACGCTAGAAGCGGCAACAAAAAATAGTTAGAAGCCGCCGCAAAAACCAGTTGAAGCGTGCTACACCTCTTTTGCCCAGTGAAGCTTGAAGCCGCTTCAAGAGTTTTTTTGTGGCGACACCACCGCACACGAGCCTCAATAAAAGGCCGCCTCAAAATGAAGCTTGAAGCGGCGTTTTTTTGAAGCCCGGGTACAGTAACGTGTACAGTTCCAAAATTTTATATTCTCAACTTTAAACTGTAAATGAGAATAATTGAGCTTGAAATCATAAATTTACCTACCAAGCACCATACTAAGGTTCCATGTAATGTCACTAGGGATGTAATCTGAAAGTGGTTTTGTTTACGAAGTGATGCATGGAACGATTTATCTCCCCACTTACGTGAGATTTATCACCTCTGATAACATCGCAGGAAAAAATGGTACAAAGCGATACATCGGTGTGGCGTTTGTTTTTTCTTGAAAATCGATCTGTTTTTTTTTTTCTTATGATATTATTTGACTGTGCTAGAAGGAGAGTTATGTTTTTTTGAGTGCATTTATGTATGTGTAACTCCTCAAACCCAATTTCAGGATGAACTATTTTCGCCTAGGTCAAACTGTGATAGTAGTCAAGGCATCCTGACATGGACTAGAGGTTACCTTAGAAGGCTATGGTGGGAGCAAAGTGAAGCGGAGGTTAATAAAAATAAAAAGGAAATAGGAGCTCCGCGGGACAGAGTTCCACGCGTATAAAGAGAACTGGTTGGGCCCAGGTTAAATTTGTCTTAAGTGTGAGAGTGACACGGTATACATCAAAACTTACTAAAAAATAAACGGCAGCTTTTTGTATTAAATTCGTTTTTTTGTGACATTTTTAAAAGCCAGTGTAAAATACGAAGAAAAGTTTTGTAGTATAACCTGTTTATAATTCCTTTTATTAATAAAATAAAATAAAAATACCTCTTTGCAAAAAATAAATCTTCTAAACATTTATATAGTTTTAACACAATAATAAAGGTATAGTCAACAAAGAAGTTAACTAACCAAGCTTGTTCATGTAACTCTTTTGTGGAAATATAGTGGTTTTCACAGAAAACGGTGGATGGATACAAATAAATTGTAATTTTATTATTAAGGTTGTCTATTTACTATGAATTTAATTATTTTCCATTTATATCCATCCGCTGATTTCTAAGAAAACTCCAACTGTATGGGACAACCCTGGTTACTAAAACTTATCTCTTTTGTTATCAGTACACTCATCAACACTTTTGTCAACTCCAAACAAAACTAAGAAAAACCGAATAATTACAAACATTATTAAGTTACCACTCTAAAGGCTGCGTTAAGTGCTACAAGAAATTTGAGTCGTCGATCTATCAAACTCATGCGTCTAAGTGCTTCGCTGGAAGATGACTGAAAGCTGAAAGCCTACCATTCAATATGAGATCTCTTTGGTTCTTTTATTCAAATTTTCTTTGGTGAGTTAATGTTTTTGCGTAAAGGGTGGTGTCGTGAATGGGATCAGTGGTATCCTTATCTGGAGGATTTTATTTTCATTTATAGACTCTTTATTCCTTTAGTCCTTTATGCTTTATTGTACACAAACACTCTCTCTCACTCACTCACTCACACACTCACTCACACACTCACTCATGTTTTGAAAAGTGTAAAGTAAAAGAAGTGATATGTATGATACATATGATACATCTTTAGAAGCTTTTAGTTGTGTGCGCATCACGTAAAATATACGAAACCGATGTAGATGACTTTAACACATTAAACATTCATATTTAATTCATTTTCATTTTTTTCCTGCCATGTTATGTTTCTGCACCACCCTAAAGTCGGCTGGCAGATAATGCCTTAGGCATTAAGTCCGCCTTTGTTCAGTTTTTTTGTGCATAAAGCTTTAATAAATATAACTGGGTGGTTCTTGTTAGATTACTTAGGCTTTTTTCATCGCAATCGGTGGACTATCAAAAAATATATTACATTCACTGACTGTTAGGCGGTACGAAGTTCGCCGGGTCAGCTAGTTGTAGAATATTATAAAAATTAGCTGTTGCCCAAGATTTTGCCCTCGTGTTTTTTTTTTGCTAAAATAAAAGTAGCCTAAGTTACTTCTTATAACATCAATTATCTGTCAGTAGAAGACTTTTCAAAATCAGTCAAGCCGTTTCAAAGTTTAACCGGAACTAACAGACAGATAAACAAAAACTGTTTAGAATTGCAAATTTTTGTCTTAGTTAATATTTGTCTAGTCTTTTTATTTTTTCTAAGAATCTTTTATAAGCATTCGGCGCCTCAGTGAATTAAAAGAGATCCTATGTAGATTCATTTTGTGGTCTGTCTATGAGTCTGTCCATCAAAATAATGACTTTATTGCGATTGACTTGAAAAATAAAATAGTAACTCAAAACTTACTCAATATGTAAGGAAATCCAATATTTCACGGGTGTAGTTCACTGAAGAACAAGGCATTCAAAACTCAGCCTCGACTTACAAGTTACAAGTCACTTAGTAACTTTGCCTGAGAGACTTTTTGACTATCGATATTGATAAAGTAGTATATGAAACAGTGAAGAAGTTGATAGTTTTGAAGTGGGGAAAGATTTTGTGCATTGCATTTCAGATTTGCTCGGTTTTTTTTTTAAGATGGGAAATCATTTAAAGACTTCTCGCTCTAGGGTGGGGTGGGACTGCGTGTCAGACTTTTACTGACTGAAACCAAACCTATGTCCCTTCTTTGCCTTATGTGCCAAGATCCGGGTCACTGCTGAGCACTGCTGCTACGGTTTTGCTGACAGTCGCGCGTGGAACACTAGGCGCTGACGACGACTCAGATTTAGTCCGTATTGTTATCGGACGACCGGACGGTGAACTACTCATAACTCGTCGTCTACCAGATATGTTGTATTAATTTAAGCATCGTATTAATGCTTTTAGAGAGATGCATAATATCGGTGTAAATGATCTTAGCGCTGCAAGAACGTTTGAAAGAGGGACTGTAACGCTAGAACGCTAAAGGCAACTGAAGTAAACAGGTAAGGCTTAGTCATTAAAATTTTGACATGCCTTCCCACTCCACCCTACAGCCGTAGCAGTCATTAGATGATTTTCAACCTCAAAAAAAAAAACTAAACCACACTACGATATCACTCTCATACCTAAACCGAATCTAGCTCAAAACAACACTTCTCAAGGTAGAATATAATGAGCCGTTCAGGCATGCCTAAAGCATGCCAAAGAAATAACTATACATTCATTCATACACTCGAAAAACATAATCCTCTTTCTGGCGCAGTCGGTTAAAAATATAAAGACTAATTTTCTCACCAAATCACTCGTTGTTACTTTTTTAGTTTATTAATTAGTTTTAGCGTCATTCGCATGCTGCTAGACGGAATAAAAAATTAGAAATGAAAAATCTTGCTTTCCCTCGGAAAATCTCACTACTACTTAGTTAATTGAATATTTAAATGGAAGCCTGCCACTACTTGAAATGCAAAATAAAGAACGAATTCTGATTTTTACAACGGTACTGATTTATTCAGTGATTATTAAAATATGGTTTGTTAATAAAATGTGGGTAGTTTCACGGTATTCGAAATTGCCTGAGAAATATTTAGTGTATTTCTAAAATTATTTTTTGTAACATCATCATCTTCCTGCCCTTGTCACGTTTTATTTGGGGTCGGCGCAACACGTTTTTTTCTTCCATTCTGTCCTGTCACTCGTCACGCTATCACTAACTCCCTCTTCTTTCATATCACTTCTCACACATACCATCCATCTTTTCTTTGGCCTCCCTCTCCCTCTCCATCCATCCATATTTTTTGTAACAGCAGTTGACAATAATTGCATGAACGATGATGTTAAAAACTATGTCATATCAACGCCCAGCTTAACATTAAGAAAATAACACCTCACACAACATAACCATATGTGTGTGGTGTGATCCACCATTTTTTCAGCATTAACACAACGAGACGCGAGTGTCTTCAACAAAAATTGTTACACAAGAACAAAACAGCTGTTAGAAAGAAAAGAAGAAAGAAAGAAAAACATTTAATTTACGTGAATTAGACGCATTCTTCTAACTAAATAACAAAAGTAACAAAAAAATCAGTGAGTGTCAAATCCGCGCGCGCGTCTTCGGCCTCTCAGCTGTTAGCCTCGTAGCGCCGTTGTCTCATGTACCTACCTATAATAGTGATAGGGAACCATCGCCAGCCATCGGTGTATGTAATCAGTGTAGTTACCTACATGTTCCGGTTAAAAAATATAGGTTAAATATGAGTATAAAAAAAAAGTTTCTTTGGGAAAGTTGTCTGTAATCAGGAGTACAATCACGTGTATTATTATCGATCACTAATTATCAGTCACCTTAAATAATAATAATAACTTAATTTCGGGTGGTTTGATGGTATACCATCGATGGTACACCATCTTAGATACATTTTATTTACCATCAATGACACAAGACATGCCCAGTGATTTTGAAAGGGAAAGTCAAAACTTACAGCTATGGTGTTCAAAACGTGCTGTTGATTTTTTGCACATGATGGGCTTTTTTTTTTTGTCGACGGGGAAAATCATCATTGACGAAACCCGCTCTTGGGTGGAGCGGGAGACAGTGTCAGAGTCTTACTGACTAAAAACCCCGCGCCGTTCCTTATTGCCTTCATACCGGGGCTCTAGTTTCCTTTCGGATAACCCCGACCCCGGTAGGCTTCGACACAGATGGGCCCCTCCTGTTGCTGACAACTCCTTGAGGCGCGCGGGAACAGTGCGCGCTGCCGACGCCTTGGCTCGGTCCGGACAGTTACCGGACGATCGGACAGCGAGCCACCCATAGCTCGCTGTCCACGAGCCTGCGTCTACGGTGGCTGGAAATCGGGGCTGGAATTCCGGCGGCGGCGGCGGTGAGGGCGCCGTTGCCTGATGCGGTCAGCCTCCTCCTTTGCTAGCATTACTGCTTCGCAGAAGGATGCACATGATGGGCTGAAAACCATTGCGCTAACAGCGCGCTTCAGTAAACATCCCAAACGCGCTACAGTGCCACGGCAAACCCAATAACATCTTGAACGCAATATTGTACTGAGTGTATAGAGTTATGTAGGGTAGCCATGCATATCTGATCCAAAGACTGTTTGTGTAGAAAGACCCATTTGCCGATAGGAAAAAAAAATTCTAGCTCTGTTTAGAAATTTTTCTTAGCAATTTTTAGGTAAACCTGTCGGTTACCAAGTTCGTATAAAATGCGTAATTTGTAAATAAGTTTTACCATACATAGTTGCCTACGCTTCCTATTGCGAGTCTTACGCCCCCTTAGCCCCCTTAGTGCCGTATCCCCACTTTGAAAACCCCTGCTCTAGATAATAATATAAGTTCGATTAGTTTTTGTAGGGAGATTTTCTTTACACTTATTTTGTTTAGGTAATATAATTTCTATCGAAGTCTTTAGTTTTGTAGTCTTGAATAAATTTGCTAAATTTTAAGCTTTCTTCAAATAAAAATAAAGTTTCGTCATAACAACAGGCATATAAAGTTTTAAACCTAAAACTACTCACTAACCTGAGGTGTAAAGTTGGTGTGTGGTTGCAGTGAAGTAGGCGGCGCCGCGGTGCTTCCATAGTGTTGCTGGTACGATGACGTCAGGATCTTCTTGTGTGCAGACGCGTGCGCGCGGTATGCACTCACACTCAACTTCATTATTCAAACAATTTTAAACTTTATCACTTGTTTTCAAAATTTTTTTTTTAGTTCGTTAGCACTTTTTTTTGTTACTTATTAAAATACGAACATAGTCACTTGAACGTTCTATTGTTAAACGAATTTATTTCTTTGTTATTAATTTGTATACACAACCGATGTTTAAAATTGGCCCATGTTCCCATCTGTAACAAAAGAAAGACATTGGTTAGATACAAAATATATATTACGGTATAGTCAGCTTATATTGGCCCTGAGGTATAACTTTAGCACAAGCTTGTTAGCCAATAGAAACACAGCAAACATAGTGTTTTGTATTCTTATTGGTTTTTCAGATAGCGTCAATTAAAGACACAATAGAAAGACAATTTTAAAAAAGTTTTTTTTTTTTGTTTTATTTTTAGTCACAAATAACTACAAAGGATCAGGAAAAATAATTTACAGAAGTAAACCAAGTAATATATTATAATAAGATTCCTCTTTTAAGACTCCTGACCACCGGTAGCTTGGACCCTGTTCCCTATGCCAGCAGACTTTACAATTTTATTATGTTTAAATGGAAATATTTGTAAATTGAAAACAATAATTTTCAATTCCAATTTTACTGCCAATCCAGACATTCCCTTGCCCGCAATAAAACTCAAGAAGTGGGGTCAAACGTGAGAAATTAGGGCTATCATGAAACTGACTCTTTATGATTTTAAAAGAGCTAAAATCCCGAGTAATAAAAAGTTTTATTCCTGTCTGTTCTGCCGCCCTGGTACCATTGATGTAATGACTGGCGTAAGGGTCGCGTTTAACCCTAATTCCGGTGGGCTCAATTACAGCTAATTACCGCATTTGATGACAAGGTTCTGTCTAAATGTTGAGTGAGATACGATTGAGGTGAAATAAATTTTGATCACATTTATATTTATAAAAAAAAAATGTCAGTTGATATGTAGTTGCGATCAACATTTAATATTTACTTAATGCCCTCTATAACATACAATTTCACTGTTTTTCATACAACCGCTCTTACATGAATATGACGTTTTTAAATTGTTCATTAGACATTTTGGAAACACAGTATCTTGTGGATATTATCTAGGCTTTTCTTGAAAACAATTATAAATTCGTGTAAAACGAATCCAGTAAAGAACTCTGAAAATCTGTTATTGTGCATAAACTTTGACACTTCATAATGTCCTCAAAAATTAAAAAAGCGGCCAAGTACGAGTTGAACTCGCCCATGAAAGGTTCCGTAGCAGCAAGTAACATAATATAAAAGTTCTTGTAGTTCGATGTAACTTTGATCGATGTGTGTAGTAATAGTGTATTTTTTTAGATAAAATATCCCATCCCAACAAAATACAGCCTAACACGATTAACTCGAGCTCCCCAGCCAATCTCGTTCCTAAATAAATACAAACATTCGCAGCATGTAACCGAATGCTTTACAATCAGCCATACGAGCTGGCTTCTATCTACTTTATTTTCTTCACTCATTTCTCTCATCTTTTCTCAGAAGAGGCATGAAAAAGATAGCTACAGAAGGTTGACTCTGTATAACGAGCAAAACTGCAGGCACACAGCGAGTGCTAGTGCACTTACAGCTGGCATTTGTTGCTTAGGTCTTTATGCACGCCTGGTACCTCTTTTCCTTTTTCAGTGGGAAATCATCAAATTACTCCTCCCGCTCAGGGTGGAGCAAGTGTCAGACTTTTACTAAAGCCCATCTGTGTTCTTTTATTAATTTGCGTTCCACAGTTGCAGTAACTCTTTCAAACAATGGACATTCTCTCAAATGACTCACTAGGCATACATTTGCATTTTTTTGTAGGTTTGTTTTAAAGTGGGAAATCATCTAAAGACTTCTTCTACTCTAAGATGGAGCACGAGGGCGTGTCATACTTTTACTGAATAAAACCACACCTATGCTCAGTTGCCGTTCTAGGACTACAACTTGTCAGAATTCGTCCCATGGCCCCAGTAGGCTTCGATCATCTGAGGCTCTTACGGTTTTGTTGATATCTCTTTGCTCGCCGTCCACAAACAGTTGAAGTTTCGATGGCTGGAACGTGGGCTTTAGGGTATGTCTTTATTTTCTCTTAACGTTAGAGCTTCTGTAAATTCTACATCATGTTAAAGTAATGATTCTACGAAATGTACATCTCAACCAAAACTTGGTGTTTCCATTTATATTTACTTGGTTACTAGATTTCCCGCGTCTGTTGATAGCCGGCTGCAAGATTTGTTTCGGGGGAAAATGTGCTAGATTGTTTTAGTGTGATTACATTGTGTGTTTTGTGAAAATAAGATAAGGCAATACCGGAGTATCATCAATCACTAATAACAAGTGATTTCAGTGTAACTTTGTTTCGGGACAACACTAGGTAGTTTTATTTTTTAGGTGGGAAATCATCCAGGGCTGTTAAATGGTTCATTTAGAGCGGTGCGGGAAGACGGGTGTTTTTATATCGTGTAGTTTTGATCACGCATACGTGATTGCTCCACACGCGTAACCCCCACAAATGTCCCTTTCATACAAGTATTTATTGTGGTGAGCAGTGGTGGCCGAGTGGTAAAGACCCCGACTTACGATTTGTAGGTCGCGGGTTCAAACCCAGCCAGGCGCACTACTTTGTGTAATTTGTTTCATCACCACTGCCTCTCCATTCCCTCTCCTAGAGAGGAGATCCGAGTCCATGATATTAAAAACACTCTAAATACTGACTATTACCACACCTATGTTCTTTGTTTGCCTGGCGTTCTAGAAGCCTCGGGTTTTCTGTCGGACTACCCATGGCTCCAGTAACTTAGGTTTAAACACTAAGTTCTAATTTTGGGCATACATTGCTATAAACTTTTCTCTTGAGAAATTGAAAAACGCTTCATGGATTAGTAAATTATGTCCTGGAATAGTACATAGGATAATTTTTAACTGACAGCATGTTTGTGTTATATATATATTTTTTTAATATGATGGGTTTTAGTTAGCATAGGTATCTAGAATCACTATAGGCACAAAAATGTTATTAAAATGGTAACTAATACGATACAGGACTTATTCCTAATACTTGGGAGCCAGTTTTAATTGGGCAAGTAGTCTTTCAATTAGTATTTCTGACCAATCATTGCTGATAACAATTATTTTGATCAATTAGCAGGTCTTGATTGTAACAAATAAATCTTTAAAATATTAGGTGTGCAGCAGAATTGCCAATTCTTCATAAACGTTCAAAATTATAAGAGCGTTAAACGGCTTATCGCGGAAATAAATTAATTCAGAATCTAATGAAGAGTAAATCTTCTGCCTGGTGTTGATTGTGTACTAAGTCTACTGCTGATAATTTATGTGTAGTATCATTGAGGAGATTAAAATGGAAATGGGCAAGTCATGTAGTCAGGCCCCTAGCCAAGTTACAACCGTTTCGCTTACGTCGAACGTCTTGAGTTGGTGACGCCCGAGTTAACTTGGCTAGGGGTACCGTACCCCTAGCCAAGTTAACATCCTTTTTTAAAACTCGGTTAAAAATACATGACGCGTGTTTTTCGTTTCGCATATACTAAAACCAATGTTGTATATTTGTTTGCAATCAAATCTGGAAAATAACATATTCACTTTATAAATACAAACACTTGGACCAACCCTTAATTCATGAATCCCCAAGCGACCACCGGTGGCCGCGCATCTATTGTCTTACTATTGTGTTTCTAATTGACGGTATCTGAAGGGTTAAGAGGGTCCTTTTCCACTCGCCTATCGTAAACATCGAAAATGGTTTAAAAGCTTGTTACTTCATTTAATGTAATCCAACGCGATGTTTGACGAAAAGGCAACGCAAAAAAAGAGAGATAACGCCTGAAAACTCTGTTAGTATTCGGTAATTCCGAGATTTACTCGAAAATTTCACAAAACTTGCTCCAGGAAATAGCTGTATTTTTTAAAACCTTAAAAGTTTTTGGAAAAAGTTGTAGTCATTTAGAATCTTAATAAAATTTGCAAGGTCTCTAGAGAATTACTTTTTTGACTTTTTTAATTTTAGGCAAATTATGAAGTGTCAAAGTTCATACAAAATAGGACATTTTCAGAGGTTTTTACTGGATTATTTTTACACAAATTTAGAAATTGGTTTCTTTAGAAACCTAGATAATATCCACAAGATACTGTGTTTCCATAATATCTAAAGAAAAATGTGTAATAACGTCATAATCAGTTATGAACGGTTGTATGAAAAACAGTGAAAATGTGAGTCATGATGCACCACCTTAAGGGCTACACCCTCGTAGGTTACGAATTTACTGCTAAGCGGCTCTTCCCTTAATTCGAAAAGGTTAAGGAAAACACTTTAAAAAACCCAAGAACTTAATCATAAATTCTATAACCTTTAACGGGACGAGTACTGCTGTTATTGTAAATTGAACCTTAAGTCTATGTCATAAGAGTCACATGACCCTTAGCTGTCTAAGTTATGTACGTGGGAACGACCTACTGTTTATTTGAGCATACATTAGAAAAATACATTTTCTCTTAACATTTTAGAGTGATGGTGATTATGTAATATAAGTGAAATAATTGAACATGGAATAAGGTGAGAAAATTATGGAATTAATAATAATATTTAATAATAATAATATTTATTAATGAAAAGAGGTTACAGGGTGTGGGTATTGCTAAACATTTTGTTTTCATTAATCAATTAACATAGTATACATTTCCGAAGACTTCCTGCACTAGGCTAGGCATGTCCCGCAGGAAGCATAAAAGTTTTCTTTGGAGTTACAAATTATAAGTATGTATGCGCATATTAACAAGGTGAAACAGTAATGTAATATGTCTATTTTATCTGATATTACAAAGATACTAATTAGAGTAGATACAAGCTAAATTATTGGAGAGTAACTATAAAGGATTTCTATACATAACAAATTACTAATATTATCTATAGAATATAAATAACAAAATCTTAGAACTAATGGCATTTAATGCTTATTATTTATTTTAAAACTATGAGATCATTCCTTAATATAACAATTGTCTTATAAAAAGTTCTGTTCTATCATATGTCCAATCAATCAATTCTTTGGTTATTTTAGTTTTAGCGTCACGAAGCGATAGTTTACTTAAGCTAAGAATTTTGGTAAGGTTATGGTAAACCAGGGTTTTCATATAGGTGCTGAACCTTTTGGCAAATTCTGTTTTGACGGGAATGATAGGTAGCTTGAACACACGCCTCCTCACCATGTTTTCATAGTCTGGTAATTTTAGTACTTCTTTATGGGCGAGAAGAGTGATTTTTAGTAGGTATAGTTTTCTAACACTAAGTACCTGAGTTTCTTTGTAAAGGAGAAATTCTTAGGTACTTTTTTGTTTCTAACCAATTACAAAAAAAGATGAGGCCCTCCATTCTTTTTGAGGTATTAAATCATCCAATGACTTTTTTTTTTGGTTGGAAATTTATCTAATGACATCCCCCGGTCTTGGGCGGAGTGGGAGATAGCGTCAGACTTTTACTGACTAAAAACCCTCCCCGTTCCTTCGTGCATTCTTATCGAGGTTGAGCTTTCTCTCGAATCTAACCCTGGCCCAAGATCTGGTGAGGGTCGCGGGAATCCGATAGATGCAAAACTCACAGGACCGGTCATTGTGGTGATGCTTGAGAGAAGCACTTGTCTAACAGTGGACGTCTTTCGGATAAAATGATGAAGATGAATGATGATATAGGTACAAAATAAATTATGCATACATCTTTTCTTCAAGGTTAGAGTGAATAGGCTCTTAATAAACTATTGCGCTTCACCATCAGAGATTGCATCACTGCTTACCATCAGGTGGGATCGCAGTCAAGCACTAGCTTATATCAAATTAAAAAAAAACTAAGTGTAATTCCTAGCCGGAGTTTGTATTTCCTGATAGCTACAACCTAGGAGCCTTTAAGTTAAGAGTGAATAGGTTGCTTCTTGGTAAGCATGTTCCATCCTCGGCCACATCATTGCTTTCCATCAAATGCGAGCTTATCAATAATAAAAAAAAAACTATGTTAGTACAACAAAGTAGCTTTGTCAGTATCTCACCAATATTTGGTGAAAGGTGTGAAACCTATAGAATAGCAGCTATCTCAACAGCTATAAATAACCTTTGAGTAATAACTCAGGACAATCTTTGTCCTTTATGGGCAATATGTTAGGGTCTGACAGCTAACTACTAGAAGCCATACAATTTTCGGTCCCTATTTTGTTGAGCAATTAAAATGAGTCTAGGTTTTTATATTTAGGGTAGCTATTGTTAAAACATGGCATAGCGCCTGTTTATTCGAATAAGTGAGGATTTTTTTTGGAGTGGAAAATCAACAGATTTTTTTTTTGCTGTGGATAGAAAGCGAAAGAGGCACGGTGAAGCACCTTGTCCTTCGGGTGGTCCACATAGTGACACCCGGGCGCTTCTTCCGCACGAATCTGGTGCAGGAACCTAACCAACAGACCATATCCAATGAAGACCTGCGCCACACTTCAGAGAGGGGACTTCCAGTCTTAATTATTTATTAAAACTTTATGCACTAGTAAACACTGTACAAAGGCAGATTTAATTAATGCCTTAGGCATTATCTACCAGTCGACCTTAGGGTGGTGCAGAAACATAACATGGTAGGTGCAACTTTACGGCTAACAAACAGAAAATTAAAACACACATATACACGTGACAGACAGACTGTGGACTCTTAGTAATAGGGTCCCGTTTTTACCCGTTGTTTACGGAACCCTAAAAACTACAGATTTTTTTAAATTAGGAACACGCCCACTTTCAAATCCACCTGTGAGGGGTTCAGAATCGTGTACCGTGTACACTTATGTGCGTCGATGTTTGAGATACGATAATTATAATGTCAATTTGATATGGGGAAGTAGGCCAAATATACTATACACTAGTATATAGTATGTAATTGGTAAGATTAGTCACTTACCTAATTGGGTGTTCGTAATTTGGACCTCCATGGAAATTATCCGATCCGATGGAGGCGAGACACACAGGACCGGTCGTTGTGGTGACACTTTGGGAAGCCTAATGAGATGAGAGAGCAGTGGTGGCCGAGTGGTAATGGCTCCGACTTACGAGTTGTAGGTCACGGGTTCAAACCTAGCCAGGAACATTACTTTGTGTGTAATTTATTTTCTTAAAACGGTCAAGGAAAACATCGTGAGGAAACCGGCATGTCCTAGAACCAAAAATTCGAAGACATGTGACCAACCCGCACTGGGGCCGCGTGGTGGATTACGGCCCATTCCCTCTCTTAGAGAGAGGAGGCCCAAGACTCAGCAGCGGGAACATTAAAAAGGTTGACTATACATGGCACCCAGATCCGGAAAACCTCTCTATAGGCGATACCTACAAATATTTTGTTCTGTGCACGAATCTATATTTTGGTTACTCTAACAGATATTTTTTCTATTGACCACAAACCGTTTTGGTAAAACTAGTTTAAGAGGGTCTTCTCCACTCGCTTATCGTAAACATCGAAAATGGTTTAAAAGCTTATTACTTCATTTAATGCAATTCAACGTGATGTTTGAAGAAAGGCAACGCAAAGAGAGATAACGCCTGGAAACTCTGTTAGTATTCGGTGATTCCGAGATTTACTCGAAAATTTCACAAAACTTGCTCCAGGAAATAGCTGTTTTTTTTAAACCCTTAAAAGTTTTTAGAAAAAGTTGTCGTCATTTAGAATCTTAATAAAATTTGCAAGGTCTCTAGAGGATTACTTTTTTGACTTTTTAAATTTTTAGGCAAATTATGAAGTGTCAAAGTTCATACAAAATAGGACATTTTCAGAGGTTTTTGCTGGATTAGTTACTTCACAGTTACACAAATTTAGAAATTGGTTTCTTTAGAAACCTAGATAATATCCATAAGATACTGTGTTTCCAAAATATCGAATGAAAAGTGTGTAATAACATCATAATCAGTTATGAGCGGTTGTATGAAAAACAGTGAAAATGTGAGTCATGATACACCACCTAAAAAGGGCTACACCCTCGTAGGTTACGAATTTACTGCTAAGCGACTCTTCCCTTAATTCGAAAAGGTGAAGGAAAACACTTTAAAAAACCCAAGAACTTAATCATAAATTCTATAACCTTTAACGGGACAAGTACTGCTGTTATTGTAAATTGAACCTTGAGTCTACGTCATAAGAGTCACATGACCCGTCACCCTGAGCTGTCTAAGTTACTGTTGACTCGGGGTCGCATTCGTCAAGACCTCCTGTCGACTTCTTGGCGCCTGGTATGGGCCTTCTGGTAGCAGCAATGGATGAAAATATTTTTCTGTAAAACTGGCTTTTGCCATTGTAGATAATTTTTGAAACAAAATAAAATAATATTGGCTTTGCTTGCGTGACAATAGAAAATATTATAACCTTTTTTACCATGTGATAAGGTAATACTCTACTGATGAAACAATTTAAAAAATCTGTCATGTATGTCTGGAGTTTATTCATTACAAACAATTTTTTTTTTCTCTTTATATTACAGATAAATCATATAAGATTATAATTTTTTTGCTATGCCAAGTTTATTAAAAACCACCCTAGACGGAACCCTGCAAGTTTAGGAAAAGAGATGAGATTACTGCTGAACAAAATGTAAAAATCTATAGTAATATTATAAAATATAAAATAATATAAAAATAACTCTGTTAAGCTTTCAGAAATTTGAAGTTTAGGTACGCAGTAAACTTGAAGCTATTTATCATAATTATTTATATTTCTACCTTTTATCCTCTTATATTTTTTTAACAAAACTGCAACAGTTTTTCTTTAAGATTGTAAATATCTTTAAGGTAGAAGCAGTCCAATACACGTCGTCCAGTCTAAAAGCTGTTTTTTTGTTCGAAAAAAACTATCCAAATACTCACTCCAATATACAAATAAAGTTTCACTGAAATCGTTTAAACTGACTGGAAGACCAGGTGACAAAAAGAGTCCAAAACATTTATACATTTTTTTTTTATTCGTTTAAACTAGTGCTTGACTGCGATCCCACCTGATGGTAAGCAGTGATGCAATCTCTGATGGTGAGGCGCACTAGTTTATTAAAAGCCTATTCTAGCCTTGAAAATACCCAAATTATAATAAAGTCTATAGTATACTAAAAAAACAGTGTTTCCACAAACAAAAATAGTTTACAAACATCATCCTCATATATATTTGCTGTTGTTTTCAAAGGCAACGTATCGTTAACCAAAACAAAACACGTTTAAGTAATGACGGAACACGTTGAGATCGATACTGTCTTCCCTGTTGAGATGGGATCGCTGTCTGAGGCTCCTGTCGACTAGTTGGCGCCAGCTAGGGATGTCACCAACGTCGGTGACAGCGGTATCGATGTATTGAGTTTTAGTTGTACTTTTTCTGCAACCAATCGTGTACAGCATACAATCATTTACGAATTTATTTCAGAATTGGATGAATTGTGTGTGAGGATTGATATATGAACTGGGGCCAGGGTTATCCGAAACTGGGGCCAGGGTTACCTGGAAGGAATTCGAGCCCCGGTATGAAGGCTAGAAGGAACGGTGGGGTTTTTAGTCATTAAGAGTCTGACACTATCTCCTGCTCCACCCAAGAGAGGGGGTTGTCATAAGATGATTTTTGTCCACCGAAAAAAAAAAGGATTGATATGAAAGTTAAGTCAAGAGTGAATTGGTTATTTCTAGGTAAGCGTGCTCCATCATTGGCCAAATCATCACTTACCGTCAGGCGAGATAGTGATCAAACTCGAGCCTATCTACCCTTATATAATAAAGAGGTGTTTGTGTTTTTTATGTATTTTGTTTTTAAGAGGTATTTTCTAAAACTATTGGTCCGGTTGCTAAAATTTTTTCACCGACAGAAAGCTGCTTTATTCCAGAGTAATATACTATAGTCTATAATATAACTGCGCGGGCGAAGCTGCGCGAAAATAAAAAGAAAAGACCGTCAGTGTTAGCATGACAGGATAGGCTAATGCACGCGTCATGCTCGTGAACGGGCCCCATCAGTCAAGACTAGTCATTTCTTAGCTTCCAATTATTTATTTAAATTTCCATTTCCTAATTACTTTTTTATTATCTATATTCTACTGACATAATAGAAGCTATAAGAAATATGTAACCAAGTTTTACGTAACTTATAATAATTTGATTTAAAAGAGTATCCATGAAATTCATTGCACGTTCTTCTGCATAGAAATCTACGCTTTGGAACGTGCAATTTATCTTCACGTTTTTTTTGACTGACCGACATTTCGACAATTCAAAAGTACATGTAAATGGCATATTTAAAATATATCTTATTTCTAATAGAAGAAAGAAAAAACGTATTGCGCTGACCCCAAGTAATATGGGAAAAGGGCAAGAAGATGAAAATAACTGCAGAGTTGGATGTCTCAAATAAAAAAGTTTCAAATGAAAAAAAAAAAGTAAAAAAAAAAGAATTGTTCCCAGATCCTCTTGCTTTGCTTGTTAGAGTTCTGACTAATCAGATTCATCTACTAATAGACCAATAATATCCATGGAACATATAGCATTCAAGATATCGATAACATTGTAAACCCAATGAATTCACATCACTACGTTACGAAGTAAAATCATCCAGGTTTTTTCAATATTCATTTATGTATTAAAGAAGATCCTGAGAGTTGAGGAGGGATAGCTTTCACCCCAAAATTAGGTCGAGGTTCGAATCAAGGGTCGTTATTACAGGAACAATAGATGGACTGTTTCTTCTTAAATTTTTGTTGTTTTATATGTTTTTGTTTAGAAAGTAGTTCACTAATGGACTCTGAAAGAATGTAACAGCAATCTTTTTTGTAAGAATCATGTGTAAACAAATAACTGGATTGTAGGATAAAATTTATTGTTTCATGGACCTAAACAAAATTAAAGTAGAACTAAATGTGACGACTGCTTACATTCTGTCCGAGCCAAGCATGCTGTATCACAAGAAGGCGAGCTAGATTATAAAATGTCGCTGTGGTAATTTAATGTGATTACCACATTCAGCCGAATTGTAGTGGTGATACGTTCAACAAAGTGACGTCCAACCTTTAGCAATGAATTATAAAGAACAAATCCAATTTAAAAAACAAATAAGAAGAAAAGTCCTTCAGGGAATCAAAAATTTTTTTTTAGGTAAATCATTGAAAAACATACCTCCCTAGTACTGAAGTGCGAGCTACGCATCCATGTACACCTACATTACTTTATGTACACTCATGGTAAAAATAGGTTCGTCACCTAAAGAGTCTGTAGCAGTACGCTCCGTTAACGATAGAAATTACCTTGCTACTAGAGACAGACTATTTATACAGAACTATACTCGATCACACTAAAATTAAAAAAGGCGATTTATATGCATGTATGTCAGCGTATATGTTTGTTACGCCTACACGCTCAAATGGCTACAAGAATTTACGGAACTTTACAGCAATATAGTTTGTGTATCAAAATAACATATATATTATTAATAATAACAAGAATAAGTATGTACTAATTTTACGAAGGCGAAACCAATTCGATGATTTCTAAAACTACCTATTATTTTAAATAGTTTGGTGTTAATTCGATATTACTTAATGTTTTATACTATTTTGACCTTTGTTACCACGTGAATGAATTTAGTTTTCTATGCAGTAGCTTCATAATTACTTTTAACTACATACTTAAAAGAAAGACTAGGAAACTGACGAAAGTATAAACGCCTTGAGTGCACACACAGCTCGAAAAGTACTCATACCGCAGTTCGCTCCATTTACTTTTACGAAAGTAAAAGTATACCGCAGTGTACACAAGCTTAGAGGTATGGATGCCGTACGTACGTGGGTTTAAGATTTGAAGATGTATATAGCTGTTTAAATCCTTTACTTATATTATTTAGGTTTAGTATATGAAATAAGTTTTATAAGTATACGAGTAGGTACTAAGTAGACGAGCGTGCCCCATCGTCGCTTACCATCAGGTGAAGTACCTTTAATAATAAAAAAAAAAAAAAAAAAATTTACTTGGGGGATTACCGCCACACTGCGTTTGAAAGAGTTACCGAAAGCCTGAAACATAAAGGGCAAATGAAGAATCACGGGTGGGCTTTAATCAATACAAGTTTTTAATGAAAATAGTTTTTTCCTAGCAAGCTTTTATAGCTAAAAAACTTTGGGCCTACTCTTAGTGCTAATACTCCACATCAAAGGGAACCTTGCTCAAAATAAGTCAGTAGTTTCGGTTGTGCTTTGATATGTCAGTCAGCCAGTTTCACCTTATACAAATAGATTTAAAGAGTTTAAATACCCTGCCAGATAGAACAACTACTCATTTTAAGACCCTGGGAAAAGAAAACAGGAACATTTCTTATAAAATTTGCTATATCATAACATAGTATAAAACAAAGTCGCTTTTTCTGTCCCCATATCCATAAGTACGCTTAAATCTTTAAAACTACGCAACGGTTTTTGATGCGGGTTTTTTTTAATAGATAGAGTGATTCAAGAGGAAGGTTTATATGTTTAATAATATCCATTAAATAGTGGAGAAACACCCGAGCAAGGCCGGGGCGGATCGCTAGTTTTTATATATTTTGAACCTTATAGGTACTGCACCATAATTTTAAGAGCTACTCGCAATGTAGATAGAAGCTCAGCTCACCCGTGCTAGCGTTCCATCTAATTCGTATGGACGTATTCAAAACAGGAGCGTGGCTCGGATACCTACGCAAAGCTGATATTTTTGAGCTAAAATATTACGTGTGTGTATTATATTCAGTTTTAGCAATATTATAGTAAATGTTACTAAATATTTGCTTTGAAAGTAGTATGTTTAAATTTGGATGCTGATTTAGATATTTTTAAAATTGGTAATTTTTTTTTTCTGTTCTGTAATAAAAAAAAGTCTGAGATAGGCTCACGTTTTACCACTATCTCACCTGATGGAAAGCAATGGTGTGACCGACGATGGCCACCCGTGCCTAGAAGTAACCTAATCACTCTTGACTTAAAGACTAAGCTAAGGATTGGAATTCCCTGCCGGAATCTGTGTTTCCTGATAGCTACAACTTAGAGGTCTTTAAGTCAAGAATAAATAGGTTACTTTTAGGCAAGCGTGCTCCATCGTTGACCACATAATTTACCATCAGTTGAGATCGTGGTAAAACGCGACCCTATCAGTAATAAAAATAATAATATTAGAAAGGTAAAATTAGCTTTTTTGTTTTTTTTTTTTTAATTTTGTTGTTTGTAGTAGGTAATCTCTGGAAGTACTGGACCGATGGCAAATTTTTTTTCATCAATAGAAAGCCGCTTTATTCCTGAGTGACAAAAGGTATATTTCATATACGCGGACGTAGCTGCGGGATAAAGCTAGTTAATAATTTAAAAAAAAGACGTGTGGCACTCGAAGACTGCCGCGGTAAAGCTATTGCATAGCATTTTTATCAACTTATTTGTGATTGAAGTTGCCATGACAACCATTTAGTGGGGGGTGTTAGGTATTTTTCGTTACGGAATTTCTGGATTCGGTCTCCACGCTCAAGGCCCGCGATAGAAGCTATGCAATAGCTTAAAATGATTCTCAAATACACCACAGTTTATACTCAAACAAGTCCAAAACAAAACACGCAACGAGCTCTGTTCTCATCTCATTTCACCTAGACACACAAGAATCATAAAAGAATTTTAACATAACACATTTTCCCAAACAGCTTTCTGTAAACAAACCGCAATACTTTTACAACACATCATATTACACAATGTTACATGACGAGCTTGTTCGACGCTTGTGAGGAAACACGAAGACAGAATACTAATCGTGAAGAGAGTGCAGTGCTTGGCTTTGATCGTGTTTAGGAGGCGTGAAATTAGAATGGCTGTAAATAGGCTTCTGTATATATTTATGGTATCTTTATATGACATCTTAAGTGGCAGTGGGCAAGGGACATTGCTCGCAGAACGGATGGCCATTGGGGCCGAAAGGTTCTGGAATGGCGAAAGAAAAAAAAACATCGCTTACTATCAAGTGAAAGAAAGAAAGAAAGAAAAAATATTTATTTGGCGACTCTCACCAGGATCACACAACTTAAATAAAAAACAAAAAAAATATATGTAAAAAATAAATAAAAACAATATCATTGTGTGTGCCTCACGGCCGCGCCAAAAAGGTTCATTTCAGCAATGTTGCCAGACAGAAAAATACTGTCTGACGCTGGTCTTCCAATGAACCTTTAGAGATATGTGACGGAGCAAACGGTTTCAAAGATTGGGTACTAGGTATAACAAATAAATATATAAAGAAATAAGTATTTTTGATGAAATAAAGTGTGTATACAAGTTCAGATAAAAATATAATAGATATTCTCAGATAAAGTTATAATATATGGTCAGTGAGATAGAGGTCAAGTGCGAGAGTGACATTATTAAAAAAAAACAACTAACAATCTTGTACTAACGGTTAGCCCAAGTTTGTAATATATCGTATTCCGGTCTCGTCCGCCTCGGGTGAAGACGTAGCGTTGAAAGGCCTCCTAGAAGGTGGGCCGATGACCTGGTAAGGGTTGCGGGAATCCGATAGATGCGAGACGCGCAGGACCGTTCATTGTGGCGGCACTTGGGAGAGGCCTATGTCCAACAGTGGACGTTTTTCGGCTGAAATGATGATAATGATGATGATCTTTATATGTACGAGTATGTATTAATCAATAAACACGCACGCCCCGTAATTGCCACTAGTTTTAGTCGAACAAATGCTGGCCTGCGTGCCCCTCTTTATCGCCTTACGAGCAGTTTTAATATTACAGCGATCTAGATCTGTTTTCTGTACATAATTTTGAGCCCTGTTTTTTTTTTCTTTACTAAACATTTTTTTTTTTTTTACTTATTTTTTATGCACCTGCCATGCTTTTCTCTTTACCACCCTAGGTAGACTGGTAGAGAATGCCTAAGGCATTAAGTCCGCCTTTGTACTTTTATGTTGCATGAAGTTTTAATAAATAATAAATAAATAAATAAGGAAATCTAAAATATATTTATTCAACTTGTTACAAAATCAACATAATAATACAATACAATAGATAGTTTGTGAACCATAACCACATTGTAATTTAATAAAAAAAACCTTTCGCGTTCCTTTCAGCGCTTGTCAAACTAAATGTTTTATGTTTATATGTGGAGAACGTTGTTGATATCACATGTGTAAAACTATTTTTAAGCCTTTTTTATTTAAGTGAAATTATTATTTTTAAAATAATAAATTTCATAATCATAATCACCAAGGTTACCGACATAGCTCAAAGAATCGCCAAACTTAAGTGGCATTGGGCAGGGCTCGTTGCACGCAGAATAGATGGTTGATGTGAATGAAAGGTTCTGGAGTAGCGACCACGTACCGGAAGACGGAGCGTTGGAAGGCCTCCCACAAGGTGGACCGTTAACTTAGTGAAGGTCGTGGAAATTCGATGGATGCTGTGAAGCCATTGGCGGTCACGACAATCGGCATCACGAGCTTACTTTCCACATATCGACCACCTCAAACCTCCATGTTCTAAATCGAGATTCACTTCGAAGTTCATGTCATACTTAGGTACTATTTTTTTTTGGCACGGAGCGCATATCGATCTATGACCACTATATAGGTATATATATTTAATTTGATATAAACTAGTGCTTGACTTCCGAACCCACTTGACTGTAAGCTCTAAGCAGTGTTGCACTCGTTGATGATGAGGCGCATTATAAGAGCTTATTCACTTTAGCCTCGAAGACACCTCAATTCAACGGTCAATCGGACGGGAAGATATCGGGCTTATTGGCTACAATAATCCTGTTAGTGATGATAGATCGATCCCAGTACAACATGACATGGTCAATTTCGAGAACTGGGTCGGGCATATACAGGTATGTGCCTGACATTGCATCGGTCTATAGGAGCTTAAGTGTCCCCCACACGGACCTCAAAAAAACGCCGCTTCAAGGTTCTTTTTGAGGCGGCCTTTTTTTGTGGCTCGTGTGCGATGCTGCTGCCACAAAAAAATGCTTCAAGGTTCTCCGGCCACAAACTGTCGCGCACTTCAGCTGTTTTTTGCGGCAGCTTCTAGCTTTTTTTGTGGCCGCTTCTAGCGTTTTAATGAAGCCCGTGTGCGGGGACAGTAAACTCCCTTATGTGGCATGGTACGTTAGAAAGCAGATAGCAATCACAGATCGTGTTTTATCGTTCCATCACTGAAGTGTGCGTGGACGCTCTGATTAGTACTCAAAGCGACTTGTGTCAAAGAACCTCATTACCGTATTTTTAATTATTAAGGTTAAAAAAGATGTTGATTAATGACTATTTTTCCATAAGGTCAAATTAATTTAGCTAGCAAAAGTCCGCGGATTTGATGATATCTAATTCCTTTTTTTTTTGAGGATGGTAAATCATCAAGCAAGCAAGAGATCATCTTACTGCCTTGATTTACAAAGAATCAATGTTTTACAAGAAAAATAAAAAACAGTTTAATTATGCGAAACAGGAGCACTCTACTATAGAACAAGTCCACAGAGTCTGTGATAAAATTAGAAAAAGCCTGGAGGAAAAACAATACTGTTCTTCAGCTTTTCTCGACATCCAACAGGCTTTTGATAAGGTTCAATTGCGGCAAGTGCCAGCTGTAAGGGCAAGTGAGCTTTTGCCCAAGGTAATTTTTTTTTCAATCAATGAATCGTTTATCTAATCTAAGTATTATAAAAAGGTTAAGTGTGTTTTTTGATTGTAAGTGGTAATCTCTGAAAGTACTGGTCGGATTACAATTTTTTTTTCATCGATAGAAAGCTGCTTCATACCTGAGTGATTTAGGCTATATATTTAGTGCCCGCGGACAAAAGCTAATTTGCTATAAATATGACACATGTTGATATAGTGACAGTTATTCCAATAATAATACTCGTAATGGGTTTTAGTCAGCCTTACTCCGCCCAGAGTGAGGTTCTTACGTTATTAAATTGATGGCTTAGAGTTAGACCATGTCCTAGAATTACCTTTTGAAGTTTTATACCTATGTGGAGGTATGCGGTACAGAAAGTAGAGTCCCGCAAACCTCCGTTGAAAAGGAGGATCTACCGACCAGACGTGTGTTATGTCTAGTAGGCAACTGCCCGATAGATGATTTTAGGCTGTTCTATATGTTCAAATCATGCGGAGAACTTGCGCGATGCAGGTGTAGCGACATCTATGACGCCACATAAGAACTACGAAGAAAATACGAAATCCTGCATCGCGCAATCAAAGTTCTCTGCGTGATTTGAATATATACGACAGCCCGAAATCAACTATCGGGCAGTAGCCCACCAGACTATAACACCTGTCTGGTCGGAGGGTCCTCCCTTTTCAAAGCAGGTATGCGGGGCTTTACTCTCTATTCCGCCTACCTCCAAACAGGATTAGTTTTTATGTGACCACTTAGATGTCGCTACGCGTATATTCCCTTGGCATAATATTTACTTGCGCAGGCGAACCCACTCGCAAACTTTAGTCATAAAATTATACCACAAACCATTAAAAAATGCTTTCTCAGAAACCTTTACATCATTCTTCATCCTTTTTTCAGCTTTTTGGAGCTAAAATAAAACCGTACTAGGAACGAGAAGTTTTCAAAGTAAATACATCCCTCAACTGTATTACGGTATAGAAAGTAAGTGTTTCTTTCCTTTTTCTTTAAACCCACTCTGCGTAACTGTGTCAAAGTGACTCTGACTTGCAATGGACGATGGTGTCAAAGTGACTGTAAGTGCCCTTAAGTGGGCAACAAAAAAAAAAACGCTTCAAGCTTCAAGCGCTTTTTTGTGGCGGCCTTTTTTGTGGCTCGTGTGCACAAAAAAAAGGTTAAAGCCGCTTCAAGCTTCTCCGACACCTTGCACAGCTGTTTTTTGTGGCTACTTTTAGCGTTTTTTTGTGGCGGCTTTTTTATAGCCCATGTGCAGGGGACGCTGAATGGCACCGGGCGATGTTGACCCAATGCGAATTGGGTGAATGAAACATATCTTAAAAATAAAATTCTTATGTTGGATGCTATGATTAATATTATATGATTTAATTTAGATAGTTATAGTATTTTTTTCTCCCATTTATTTGTATACACTGTGTCTACATCTCTCATCCAACTCTCCTGTCGCAGGTCTGCTGGAAGAAATTTCATTTGAAATAAGCAGTACCTTTGTACTCTTCTTTCTGTATTTGTTAATTTCATTTTTTAAGTGTTTGTGTGTACATAAATGAATAAATAAATAAATAAATAAATACTATGTCGGTTTTCTCACGATGTTTTCCTTAACCGTCTTCAGATCAGCAAGAACCTGTGGTCAAACCGTGACCTACAATTTGTCTGGGTTATAACTGTCCCTACTGAGCTTGGTGTATAATAATTTTTTTTTATTTGATATAAACTAGAAAAAGAAAGAAAAACAGTTTATTTACGCGAAATAAGAAATAAATTAATACATTTAATGACTTCTAGGCGTAGGTGATAGCGTAACAGACTATTACTGACTAAAACTCACTCCTATGTTCCTTCTTTACCTTGCGTTCCAGTGCCCTGGGTTTTACTTTCAGAAGTGAATTCATGGCCCCAGTAGGCTTCGGCCCTACTGGGTCGGCCTACGATTTTTCTGATATCTCTTTGAGGCGCGTGGTACATTATGCTCCGTCTACGAGTCGGGCTCGGTCCAGACGGTTACCGGACGGCCAGACAACGAGCTACCTATTGCTTGCTATTTGCTAGTTCAGTCCATACTCAGCTACTACCGCAATCTTAATAAACGTGCGTTTACCTCAAATTAACACTCGAGTGTTTATTTTTTATATCGATTGTTTTAAAGAAATAACAGCAGTGATCAATACCAGCCATAATCTTTACTAATATTATAAAAGCGAAAGTGAGTTTGTTTGTTGGTTTGTTAAGTCTTCACGCCTCAATAGCAAAACCGATTTTCATGAAACTTGGTACAGGGATAGACCATGTCTTAGAATAGGACATAGGATACTTTTTATCCCGGAAGAATGTTCCCTTCGGATAATTTTCTGCTATCACGCGGGCGAAACCGCTGGGAGCAGCTAGTAAGCAATATACCAAGTATCAATAGGCGCGTAATACGTAATATCATTTGCGACTAACACCCGAGGCGGACGAGACCGGAATACGATATATTACAAACTTGAGCTAACCGTTAGTACAAGATTGTTAGATGTGTTTTTTTTTTTATAATGTCACTCTCGCACTTGACCGCTATCTCACTTGATGGTAAGCGATTTTTTTTTCGTAGAATAAAATAGAATAACATTTATTTGCATAAAAATAAAGATTAAATACAGAGCATACATGTTTTTGCTTAACATTTTAGGCACGCAAAATTTTGTGCATACAGTTAGGTCGTTAATGTTTTTTGTCAAAGAACTCTTTAATACTATAAAAACTATTAGTAGACAGCCAATCATACAATTTTCTTTTAAATAATCTGGTACTTATTAAGAATTTTTAAGTCACTCGGTATCCTATTAAATATTTCTACACACTCATATTCTCTTTCGCCACTCCAGAACCTTTCGGCCCCAAAGGCCATCTCTGTGTGAAGTTCTGCGAGCAATGTGCCCTGCTCAAAAGTATAGGTACTTAATTTTACTCTGCCTACAAATCCATCAATAATACGAATTTCAAAAGTTCCATGCGCCGCAGTTAAAGTTATTCCGCTAAACTAGTGGCAACATTAACTTTAAGTGGTGGAACGCGCGTAAAATCACGATTTTTACATTTGATACTACAAACTTGATAACATACAATAAGTACTAAATGTTGCGCCAACATTGTACCTTTCTAAACGCTATTTGAATTTTATAGCTTTTATTTGATGGCTACAGTACTAAAGTGAAGGATGAAGCTTACAAATAAGTGGATGACCATTCAAAATGATCTAGATTGTATCTAACAGTTTCGTTTTTCGATTCTTATCATTTATCGATGAGGAAAGCATCAATTTATTTCTCCGGTTCTGACTGACTGTAGCCAAAGGTTCAGTTGAAAACCAGCGTCAGGCACTAGTTGTCTTGGGCACGCCACGATTATGGCGGTAAGTCCCCTCTTTGAGGCGTGGCTGGAAAGACCTCACGGCGTCCTTACCTTCCGCATGACGCAGGTCCTCACCGGACATGGCAAGTTCGGGAGGTTCCTGCATCGGATTCAAGCGGAAGAGACGCCCGGGTGTCGCCACTGTGCGCAACGCCCGGAGGACACGGTGGAGCACACCGTCGAGGTGTGCCCTGCCTGGGCGGAGCATCGCCGTGCCCTCGTGGGGGCGATCGGCGGCGGAGATCTCTCGCGCCGGGCCCTGGTCGAGGCCATGGTCCGGAGCGAGGAGGAATGGCAGGCGGTCGCCTCCTTCTGCGAAGCAGTAATGCTAGCAAAGGAGGAGGCCGACCGCATCAGGCAACGGCGCCCTCGCCGCCGTCGCCGGGATTCCGATCCCGATTTCCGGCCACCGTAGACGCGGGCTCGCGGACGGCGAGCCATGGGTAGCTCGCTGTCCGATCGTCCGGTAATAGACCGAGTCCAAGACGTCGACGGCGCGCACTGTTCCCGCGCGCCTCAAGGAGTTGTCAGCAACAGGAGGGGCCCAGCTGGGTCGAAGCCTACTGGGGACAGGGTTGTCCGAAAGGGAGCTCGCGCCCCGGTATGAAGGCTAGAAGGAACGGCGCGGGGTTTTTAGTCAGTAAGAGTCTGACACTGTCTCCCGCTCCACCCAAAAGCGGGTTTCGTCAAAGATGATTTTCCCCGTCGAGAAAAAAAAAAAAAAAAAAAGGCACTAGTTGTCTGGCAATCATGCTGAACTGGACCTATTTTGGTGCAGCCATGAGGCACATAAACTTTATTTTTATCTTTATTATTTTTATTTTTTTTGGTTCTTGTGCTGTACCAAATAAATTATTTTTCTTTCTTTCTTTATAATTATCCTTTATAATGTTCCCACTGCTGGGACTCAGGCCTCTCTTGGAGAGGGAATGGGCCGTAATTCACCACGCGGGCCCAGTGCAGGTTAATTGGATGTCGCATATCTTTGAATTTTTGGTTCGAGAACATGCCGATTTCCTTGTGATGTTTCACTTTACCGTTTTAGAGCAGTGGTGATGAAATAAATTACACAAAGTTATGCGCTACGGCGGCCTCCGAAATTTGTATCGACTAGTGCAAACACTCGTCTGAGCTTTTACTCAAAGATCTCATTTGATAACCTTAGATGCCATGGCTGTTTCACTTCCGAGGAAACTCAACGGTATTGAAACTGAATGGTATTTGAACGGAAGCGGAAGTTTTAAAACTTTGTTTAAAAGAAAAAATCGGTACCAAAGGTTGGAAGAATTATTACATTTTGTTTTTTGTGTAGGAAATCATGAAATGGTTTCTCCCACTCTAGAACGGAGTGGGAGACCGGGGAGTATCAGACTTTTATCAATTTGACTAACACCCATTCCTGTGTTGTTTTCGGGGTTCTCTATCGCACAACCCATGGCCCAAGATAGGCCCCGCTGGGCCTACAAAGCTGATATCTTAATACTACGCGCCAACGGCGACACGAACTGGGTCCGGACGGTTACCAGACGGCCGGAGGCCGCGGCAGCAAGCTACTCATAGCTCGCCATCCGCAAACCCACGCTTATGGAGAATTGTTAGGTTAAAATGTGTTTATTTAAAAGGCGTCCTGGCTCATTCACTAAGTCATCAAAGCCTAGCCTAAACCTTTGGATCTAGAATGCAAAAATTTTTATACCTTTCTATATAGGTATATAGATAAGTATAGGTACAAAGAATATGATAGGATGTTTTGAAGTTTGTGCCCTTAGGCCGTCTGTCCACCGCCGCCGTCACCGGAACGTCACATCGTCACATCATCGTCGTAAGTTTAACCCTTCAGATACCGTCAATTAGAGACACAATAGTAAGACAATAGATGCGCGGCCACCGGTGGTCGCTTGGGGATTCATGAATTAAGATGCGCTCGGGTGACGGGCGTGCGGTGGACACATGACCATAAAAATGTCCTCCTCCTCCTTGCGTCGTATTCCTCAATGCTGAGGGTCGTGACCTCCCTGCTTTAAAAATGTATGTGTAGCTAAATCGGCGCCGTCATCTCGTTCTCAGTGACGTCCCGGTGACGGCGGTGGCGGACCGACGCCCTTAGGGCACAAATTTCAAAACATCCTATCATATTCTTATCACAGGCTTAAGGGTTTCATCCTCTCATTACTGGACAAGCACTAGCAGCTACAACAGTATCAAAATGAAATAAAAATCCCACACTCACTGATTTTTTCCTCAAAAGTCCACGCACTTCATAAAGGTTTCCCCCGATCGATTACAAAAAAAAGCCATCAATCTATCTACTAATCCATTACAAAAATTCTAGACACCAGTTCCAATGTTAAACATTTTTTTCCATTAAACAAAAACAACAACAAATACTTTTTTATTAGAAGGGGCAAAAACAATAAACAACTATACCTTTCAAGGAAAAAGAAGCCGCATTTTAATTGTATTCCTCTTAATAGAAATAAAAGCTTACTCAAAATAACCCTTAATGGCCCAGAAGTATTTGAGACAGCTTAGTTTAATTCATGAATCCCCAAGCGACACCCGGTGGCCGCGCATCTATTGTCTTACTATTGTGTCTCTAATTGACGGTATCTGAAGGGTTAAACAACTTTGTCATTATTGAATGTCTAAATTGTTTTCTTTGAAACAAATACTTTGAGGAAATTGTTTATCAGGCTCTCATTTATCAATTAAATTGAAGATAAACATCTTACCTGAAGGGTTTGCCGTGTTACTGTCCAACATCTTTGTGAGAACTATGTATAATAAATAATTTTCACCAAGATGTTAGCAACAATAAACGAACAGCGTTCCACCCTTACGTTTTGAAATCTCTACGGTTCAGACCAATTGGCTCGTCATTTATACCGCGTACATCGAGGGACTGGAACAATTTGCCGGCTGTGGTCTTCCTGTCCGATAAACGAACGAACGAACGAACGAACTACCAAGCTCTTATAGCCACCTACCAGTTCTATCATCAGATCAGCATAAATTTACATTGTCATCTAATTTGTACATGCATGAAAAATTTCAGCTCATTTTTTTAGCTCAATTGCAAGATTTGATTACAAACAAACATTGGGACAGGTGAAACTAAATAAAAGCTGATAAAAAGAAAAAAAATAGGTTTTTTATGGTGAGCAAAAATCATCCAATAAAAATAGGTCAGAACAACTCGTCCCTTAAAAGGAAAAGCACAATACTTAGTCCCCGGCACAGTTGCGTGGTTTTTCGAAGTACAAAAATAAAATTTCACACGATTTCGAATTTTGTTTGCGGTCGCTACATGACGCGAGTCTTTTCGACGCCATTGAATTTATAGGGCATACCTACGCATAGAAACGTCATTCCATATTCGAATACGCGAGTAGCTCAGTTCCTATCACTCGACAGGTACGTGTAGAAGAGGAATAATTTAATAATAATACAATATAATATTCCACAACTATCACACAACGCCGTCTAGTCCCAAGCTAAGCAGAGCTTGTGTTATGGATACTAGACAACTGATAAACATACTGATATATTTCTAAATAGATACATATTATAGATAAATTACACCCAGACACAAAACAAATGATCATGCGTATCACATAGACACTCTGTCCACACTCTGATCACATGATCACTCAGTCCTGGGTGGGAGTCGAACCCACGACCTCCAGCATAGCAGTCAGGGCCACTAACCACTAGACCAACAGGCCAGTCATAGAATAGATAATTATAAGAACTACAAAACCCACCAAAAAAAAAAAAACAGTCCTGCACAGAAATAGCGTAACCAGTATCTTTTTTATTGTTAATTGCAATAAAACGTTAAAAAGTGTTCAAAATGATTAATTAATGGGTCACACATGGTGTTTTATGCAACATTCAGCTGTCACAATCACGTTCCCCTCGTGAGTTATGGCACTCTACGGTAAAGCTCTGCAAATAAAAGAGGATTTAAATCAGCGGAAAACTCGTCTAACGTTTTAAATGGATTACAATTTTTTTGTCCATCATAAAAGCTTGAAATGAACCGGGGGTTGTGTGTAAGGCCTATGTGTATACAACAGTAGTGCACTTTGATTGTTTGGGATCAATCTTATCTTTTATAAACAGTTTTTGTGTTTAAGGCTTGAGTGAATAGGCTTTTAATAAACCAGTGCGATTTACTTAGTATCAACGATTGCATCACTGCTTACCATCAAGTGGGATCGCAGTCAAGCACAAGTTGACACCTCTAAAAAATTTTTTACTGGATTTAATGACATTTATTATTGCTTTTCCAAAAAATGTTTATTCATTTAGAAACTTATTTACCAGTAAATACCTATTTATTATAATTTTAGCACACTAATAGTCTAAAGGCGAGAATTTGCAAGTTTGTGTTTATATTTGTTACTTCTTCACGCTCAAACGCTCAAATTTAAAAAAAGTGTTAAGCTATTGCATAGCTTCTATCGCGGGCCTTGAGCGTGGAGACCGAATCCAGAAATTCCGTAACGAAAAAAACCTAACACCCCCCACTAAATGGTTGTCATGGCAGCTTGTCAACTTCAATCACAAATAATGATCACCTAATAAAGAAAAAATAATAACAATAATTAAAAGTTAATAAAAAATGCTATGCAATAGCTTTACCACGGCAGTCTCCGAGTGCCACACGTCTTTTTTTTTTTTAATTCTGAATAGGCTCGTGTATACCACTATCTCACCTGATGGTAAACGATGATGTGGCCGATGATGGAGCACGGTTGACTTAAATACTCCTTGATTGTACCTATCAGGAACCGTTATTGTTATATCTTTCATTCTGCTAAAATTAGATATATCTCGATCAGATTAATCACGCCAATAAATAATCCAACACTCGAAGCTAATCCTGCGATAATTACCACTTAACATCAAATGACATACGTTTTCAGCGAACATAATATCCTGGTAACCACAGCATGAAACATGGCCGCGATTACCATTCAATTTCCAAATGAAAATGACATCGTTCCGTCGAATACACAACATATTCATTTACCATCACATTTACGCTTCAAACGATTCTTTATAAGCTTTATTATTTTTGACATAAAGCTTAGAATCCAGTGAGATTAAGGTAGTAATCAGTTGACAGAACGCAGAGTTAAGTTTGCGCAATATAGACGGTAATTTGTTTTGCTACATTTCAAGTATACTTGAATTTAGTGGTCGAAATCAAAATGTATTCATATTAGAGGTAAATACGTACAAGGTAAGTAAAGGTATTTTCATTCAGGTTACTTATTATAGGTTACACGTGTGTTCCACGTGACACAAAGAAATGTGTGGCCGACAAAATATTTCAATTCCAATGAACATTCGAGCTACTTTATGGGTGCGAAACGTAGAAGATAACAAAGGCGATCATACGCCAAGTCCAGGTCTTCATAAACCGATGTCTGCGTCGCTTCAAGACCATCTTTAAAAAATACCACGAGATCTGGATCGACTACCAGATCAAGCGTCGGCGTGACCGATGTGGCAGACGTGACAGACGTTGCCAACGTGTCCGACATCGCTGCCGACGTGATCTATAACGCAAACCTCAACAATCTATACCTATCTAGGGCTTAACGCAAAGGGCAACTGAAGGAACACGAATGGGTTTCAATCAGCAGGAATCGAAAGTCTCCGTTGCACCCAATTAGGGAGTTATAGCAACATCTATGGCTTCACATAAGAACTATCCTGCAGCGCGCTTTCATAGTTTTCCAAGCGACTTGAATATATACGACGGCCTGAAAATCATCTAACGGGCAGTTGCCCACCAGACATAACACCCGTCTGGTCGTAGGATCCTCCGTTTTCAATAAAAATATGTTAGACTTTACTTTCTGTTCCACATACCTCCAAAAGTATTTGAGGATTTTCCACCAAAAAATAAAATAAAAAATAAAGCAAAATAGTATCTCTTTATTTGTCGTATTATCCTACGTTCATAAATATTCCATCTGGATCATCACATTTCAATACCTCGGAGAAATCATAACAAATCCGACGATAATATAAAATGCATCGATATGCATCAACTTTCATCGATACAAATAAATGGTTTGAGTCAAGTTCGCTCACGAGGCACGACTCCACTCGGCGCCGCCTGTATTTTAACGAGATTAAAGCACAATGAAGTGGCTTTTTAACCTGCATATGGATAAAATCGAGAATGGTTTATAAATCAGTTTCGTTTCATCTTTTGGGACGCATATTAAGTGGTTTATTATTTTGGGTGTTTCAGATCAAAGGTGGTGTTTATTAAAATTACTCGTATTTTAGTACATAATGCCTACTTTGGCCACAGATTAAAATGTTTTTCTTTTTTCATACTAAATCCTATGATTTTTCTTTATCGTATCCTACTTCTACTGTTTTTAAATTTAAATGTGTGAGGTACAAACAAGCGTTTTTCTGTCTTCTTATTTTCTTACTTAGTCACCACTGCCAACCATTTTTTAGAGTTCCATACCTCAAAAGGAATAAATAGAACCCCTATAGGATCACTTTGTTGTTCGTCTGTCTGTATGTCAAGTCTCTTTATCTCGGGAATGCGTAAAAGTTGAAATTAAAACTACTCAATTTTGCGGCCCCCTGAAGCTGTTAAAAAAATAAACTTCTGACTTAACGAAAAAAAAAGTTACCTACGGCAGTTTATGTCGCAAAAAATGTATATTTTGACACTCTCAAGGGATAGAATAGGTTTTATCGAGGCAAGCGTGCATCGTCGACTACATCATCGCTTACCATCATGGTGAAATGGTGGTTAAACGCGGGCCTATCAACAATAAATAAAAATAAAAAATAAAACAGAATGTCACCATAAATTTGTAAATACCATCAGATTATATTCTATCTCGCGAGATTGTAAACTATCGAAAGATTGTGAACCGTACAATTGACGTATTAATTTTCGTTAGATTATAATCTATCGAAGTGAAACTGTTAAATCACAATCTATCGCGCGTTAAATGTTATCCTGTTCAAAGGCTGTCCCTGATTGATCGGTCTTACTGTCCCTTATTCGCCGTTCTGTGCTAGCTTTGTTCGTCTAACACTAATTTATTAATCATTCAAACTGCACTTCTTTAGTTAATTACAGATAAATTTTACTTCCACAACAAGTTCATACAGTTCATTCTAAAGCTGAGAACACGAAACCAAATTAAAATCACTAAAACACTGTTAGTTTATATTCGACTAGAAAGGAATTAACAAATTAAGATGATTTGATTTGAAAAAAAATATAGCGGCGCGGGACACATGGCGTTCAACCAATTAGCGTTCGAGATGCGTTTCGTTCTATACTATTTCACTATTTACCAGTTTCACTTCGATAGATTATAATCTACCGAAAAATAGTGCGTTAAATTATAAGCAGTATGTTCGGGTTAACAATCATACGACAGTTTTCAATTTAGAGAGTTGGATTATAATCTAACGGTATTTACAATTTTACAGTGTTTAATTTTCAATTTGGTTCAAAATAAAATTCTAAAATGAATAATTAATTTAACTCAGTTCTTTAATTTAATATGACGACCTACCAGGACTACATACTTTCGTAAGAGCAATGGCAGTAGCCAAAATTATCGACACCACACAGATAAGCAGCGAGCCAGCGAGGTCAATTGGTAAAAACTCAGCATCAGTCGTACCCATTTAATTTCTGGATGGATTCACTGGAATTGGGTCAGGGGCGCACCTGTCAGCAATCGTGAACACCTATATATGCATAACTTATCGAGTGGATATCAGGTTGGGCTCTAGAGTTAGTTTATTTAAATGTGTGAAATCGGTAAGTTTCTTTGCTCCACCGAAGCGTTAATTTATATATTTTTATTATTGTCCTTTATTTAATTAGCAACTAATTGAAGTACTTGCTTGATCTTTTTTCCTTGCGTGATAGCATCAGAATTAAGATATCCGCAAATCACCACAGTTTTTAAACCCAAGGGTGTTAGACTAAACTAAACTTCCAACTGAACTTCCTTTCTTTCTATCCAGATCGAGAGATGTTATGTGATGATTTCCCACCTCAAAAAATAAAAGGAATGATTTCTTTCTAACAAAATTTATATTATTGATGTAGATTCGGCCCCGGTACGAAGGCAAGGAAGGAAGAGGAGTGAGTTTTTAGTCAGTAAAAGTCTACCACTATCTCCTACTCCACTCAAGAGCGGGGGAAGTTATAGGATGATTTTCCAACCTAACAAAAAAAAAGAATTAAAAAGTATTTACATTAAAATATAATCAAGTCGACATTTCCTTAAGAATCATAATAATACCGAATCGTTAATATATCTATTTTTATTATTGTCCTTTATTTAATTAGCAACTAATTGAAGTACTTAGTGAACTATTAAAATATAATTATGTAGTTTAGTAGGTACGTACTGTGAAGTAGGTATGTTTCTCCAACTTACGTATTTTTAAATTCGTTAGATTTTTAATCTAGTAAAAAACCGCGTATAAAGAAATGTAGCATGACTTCTTCAAAATTAGATTTTTGGTTGGTTTTATATTCAATCAGTACTGTTTTTTCCAGCCTACAACCCGCGCGGTTTTCAAAAAACAAAAAAGTCTGTTTTTGTCTGTTAAGATTTAAATCTACATAAAGAGGTAAAGATTGTTCTTATGTTTTTTGGTTTGTAGAAAGTACTGGTTCGATTGCGGAAAATTTTTCACCAATAGAAAGCTGCTTTATTCCTGAGTGACATTATTATTATTCTGAGCTCGTTGTGTCCCATTGTGGGGCAAAGGCCTCCTTTCCATTATTCCACTCTTTTCTGTCCTTAGCCACTTCTGAGTGACATAAATTATATTTTAAGTACGCGGGCGAAGCTGCGGGTAAAAGCTAGTTAAACATAAAACTTAACTGAAAAACGTAATTCAAAGCTTTAGCTGCGTTGAAAAGCTGTTCCATCTAAAATCGCGAGCTTTGGGGCCGCGCCACTAATCCGCTTACAACCTCTCTGACCCGACCTTAAGCTTGATATTATGGTGGACTGAAGCTCTCCGACACTGGATTCTACTTACATTATCTTATTATTCAATGATAATTATTTATCTTTATGCACTTCGTTTCTGTGAGGCTCAGTGGGCCCACTGGTAATGGCCTTGACTTACGAGTTGCAAGTCACGAGTGCACCCAGGCAGGCACATTACTTTGTGTGATTTATTTCATCACCACTGCTCCCAAAACGGTGAAGGAAAATATCGAGAGGAAAGTTGCATGTCTTAGAACCAATAGATCGAAAACATGGGTCATCCACCGACCCGCACTGGGTCAGAGAAAATATATATTAACTTGCTGCTACCAGCGGCTTCGCCCGCGTGATAGCAGAATATTATCCCAAGGGAACCTACCCTCTCCTAGAGAAGAGAGCTAAGTCCCAGCAGGGCGATTATTACAAGGCTGATCATGCTTATTATATTTTGATTCCTATGCCCACAGCTTCTTACGAAGAAAGCTTATAACCATTGCGTGTTGCCAGTGATACGACTCTTAAACGTAGTCGCTCACAATAGATTTCATCAGAAGGCTAAAAGTGATTTCTTCAGAATTAGGATATCCGCAAGTCACCGTGGTCTTGAAATGCAAAGGGTAAGTGAAGGAATACGGATGCGTTTTAGTCAGTAAAAACTAAACTTCCTCTCGTTCTGCCCAGAACGAAAGAGGTTGTGTGATGATTTCCAACCACAAAAAATAAAAGGAATGATTACATTATGAACAAAATATTAAGTTAAAACCTCAGGTTTTTACAATAAATGAAGAAGTCGACATTAATTTCTATAGTAATCATATGATTCTACGAATCATAATAAATTAATCGATGATAATTATGAGATTTCCCGGGTTCCATGAATTGACTGTACAATAGAAATTTAATAACTATGGCTGTAAGACTTCGTTCCGGACATTTTCCATCAAATAAACTTAACTATTTAATTAAACAGATTATCTGGAAACACAAAGTCCTGGAATAGCACAGA
Organism: Mythimna lalbum; assembly: GCA_949319445.1. Classification (NCBI taxonomy): domain Eukaryota; kingdom Metazoa; phylum Arthropoda; class Insecta; order Lepidoptera; family Noctuidae; genus Mythimna; species Mythimna lalbum. The sequence goes on from OX439364.1 coordinate 15,832,085, forward strand.
GGATATTTTTATCTCAGGATTATGTTTATTTGATTTGACTGTCACGCAAGAAAAGCCGCTGGCAGAAGCTAGCAATTTTATTAGATCCTACCTTTTGCCCGCGGCTTTGCCTGCATACATAAAATATAGCCTATGTCACTCAGAGATAAAGCAGCTTTGTATCAGTGAAAGTTCAATTAGAAAATAAAGATATCTGCAGAATAACCAAGGTTGCTGACATAGCACGAAGAATCGCCAAATTTAAGTGGCAATGGGCAGGGCACATAGCTCGCAGAATAGATGGCCATTGGGACCGAAAGGTTCTAGAATGGCGGCCGCGTACCGGAACATGCAGCGTTGGAAGGCCTCGTACAAGGTGGACCGATGACCTGGTGAAGGTTGCGGGAATCCGATGGATGCGGGACGCGCAAGATCGTTCATTTTGGCGACACTTGCGGGAGGCCTATGTTCAACAGTGAACATCTGTCGGCTGATATGATGATGATGTTTTTGATTGCTTTGTAGTGTAGATGTAGATAATAAGTAAAACCAATGATATTTAAATAAACAGATTTGCTATGAGCGCGTACTTGTGAAGACTCAAAAGGATCCTAATTGGGATCCTTACCTTTAGGCGTCACGTATCGGATCTAGTCATACGCTGCGCACTGCTACGAAATTAAATTTAAAAAATGCCTTCGTGTGTTTATAAAGTGTACCAATTATGAGACCAAAGTAAATAAAACACAGGGGATCTCATACCACAAGTGCTGCCGCTGCTGCGCGGAACATATTTTTCGGTTGATTTGTGAGTGTATAACATGTCTGTTTATTAAAATGTCATTGAGTGCAACCAATGTAAAAATTATAGGTTCTATAGTCAATAGCATATAATAACATAATCTAGCCATAAACACCGATTTCAACAATATTCTAACCAACTAAACCTAACCAAAATTAATCTGTTTCACGACAAAATTAATTACTAACCCCTCAACGGAATATAAATTGAGGCATCAATTATAATAATTTTGATAAGTCAAACGTTCGGGGGACCTCGGAAATATTCGTGTATTTTCGGAATCAGTGATCCTGAACTTATAGTTCTCATTAATCATTGCTGATAAAGATGTATTGGTAGTTGTGGGATGTAGGAGGGAGCGGTATGATACTCGAATGTTAGGAAATATACTCAAAGAACAAATAGGTGCAGAAGATCGACTAAATATATTAATATAACGGCAGTGTTTATTGGTTTTTTTTTGAGTGAATTTCATTAGTTGTTTCATTGTTGTATCTCGAGTGTCTACACATTTAGACGATATGTAGAATCATTAAGGTGGTGCATCACGACTCACATTTTCACGGTTTTTCATACAACCGCTCATAACTGATTATGACGTTATTACACATTTTTCATTAGATATTTTGGAAACACAGTATCTTGTGGATATTATCTAGGTTTCTAAAGAAACCAATTTCTAAATTTGTGTAAAACTATTCCAGTAAAAACCTCTGAAAATCTCCTATTTTTTATGAACTTTGACACTTCATAATTAGCCTAAAAATTAAAAAAGTCAAAAAAGTAATCCTCTAGAGACCTTACAAATTTTATTAAAATTCTAAATAACGACAACTTTTTCCAAAAACTTTTAAGGGTATAAAAAAAACAGCTATTTCCTGGAGCAAGTTTTGTGAAATTTTCGAGTAAATCTCGGAATTACCGAATACTAACAGAGTTTCCAGGCATTATCTATCTTTTTTTGCGTTGCCTTTTCGTCAAACATCACGTTGGCTTGCATTAAATGAAGTAACAAGCTTTAAACCATTTTCGATGTTTACGATAAGCGAGTGGAGAAGGACCCTCTTAAAGCGCTATCTCGGTAAAATAGAGCTGAGGTTTTTGTTCAAGTATTTACTAACTGGACAAAATTGCCCGAGAAGGCTGACTCGATAAATATGTAACAAAAATCCTGCAAAAACATTACAATAAAGTGACTGTATTTTTATTCAATCTACACAAAATCTACATAATCAGATAGCTTATTTAATACCAATTCCAAAAACGTAAGGTTTGTAGAGCTACGCGTATTTTATTATATATCGTCGTTTTACTGAACGCCTGAGTCGTGTCGCGGATTCCGCGCAGTTACAGCGCGGTCCAGCTTTTAAACGCGCGGGCGTTTGACGAAGCACCAGATAACTTCTACGTAAGTATGTACCTACATATCTATGTATGCCTGGTACCTGCTTCTGATTTATTCCTAATTTTTGTAAGCAAATAAGAAGATAGAAAGAAAATAACTGAAACCGATATATTTTTGTCGAAAAAGTGGAAGTGCTATGCAGACCCCAAATATATGGGACGAGAACAAACGGATTAATTGTGGTTTAATATCACAGATTGGTTTCATACACTAGTGAAACATTGTGTGTCAAAATCGTCTAAATTATAAATTAAGCCTTTATAATCTTTATTTCTTCTATTCGAAAGTAAGGTGAAAACAGATGCAAGTACCAGGCACGCATAGATGCGTAGGTACGTACGGATATCTAAAACTATCAAAATTACAGTCGTGAGTGCACTTTTTTTAAAATTTTGGCTTCGCACGCTTAATATATTTAGACAACTGGCAATAACCAATAACACTGGTGTCAAGTTTAGAAGGTATTCAATTTTCAGTCACGTTATTTTACTTTGAAATCCAAAGAACTCGGATGCAACACATTCTGCAGTATTTTGCGGCAAATGTATCGGGTCAGACTTCTCGGTAAGCTTCGCTGTAGTCAATACTACAATAATAATTGTTCTCTTATTTCAGCTTTATTCGATTATTCTCAGCTCCATTTTACCGAGATCGCGCCTGTTTCAATGATTCCACTTATCGTCCAGTAGCGCAGATACTTGAAATACAAAACTACACCAATTTTATATCACAATATCCACTAGGAATCAATTTGAAAATAATTAAAACAGACTCTGAATTTCACTGAAAGGAATTCCGCCAAAAACTCCTGTGAGCGCTTTTGTACGTGCTACACCTACATGAAATGTTTCTATGTGCCCGCGCATTTTCATTCGTTGTATGGAGAGGAACTTCTGTATCTTATTACCACAAGAATTTTGTTCTGTAAGTGTTATGGGGGATATGGTGACTCAGCACTCTTTTGGCAAGATATTTTTTTCGGAATGGCGTTGCCTTTTTAGTGATGGATGAGGATGTAACTCATAAAACGCTGTAGAGAGATCGCTTACTTATATAAAATTAATATTTGAAGAATATGTCCGTTTTGTATTCCATTCTGCTTATTTGTTTTATGGGTTTATTACATCTTTCTTAAATATAAATTCTACCCCTTTTCCGCCTTTTTTTTTACATGAGAAATCATTCAATAGCTGCTCTCACTCTGGGCGGAGCGAGAGGGAGTATTAAATATTTACTAACTAAAACCCACACTGTTCCTTCAATCACCGTTTATTGCGAGGGCTGTGGTGACTTCTTTGAACAATCTGCAGCCCTGGTAGGCGTCCGCCCCTGGCCTCTACAATTTTGCTAACAGCTCTATGAGGTGCGCGTGGAATACAAGGCCGACTGCGACCCGACCGTCAACCCGAGCTTGGTCCTCGTCCTTTCTGGACGGTCGGACGACTAAAACCCATAGTAGTTATTCCTTCACAATTTATTACTAGGGCGGTGGTGACCTCTTCGACCTATCTACAGCCCCGGTAGGCGTTGACCCCTGGCCCCTAGAATTTTACTGACATCTCTTTGAGGCGCGAGTGGAACTCAAGGTCAACTGCAACCCAAGCTTGGTCTTTACTAGACGGCCAGATGGCTAGATGGCGAGCTACTCATCGCTCGTCGTCCGCAAACTCACGCATACGATGCCCAATAGTCGTCCTGCAACTCCCGACGCCAGGAGTATCACTTACCCTCGGCGTTCTCTTATATAGTTTACGCTAATATAGTTAAATTGCTACATTCATTGTGCGCACAGCTAAGGAGTGGAATTACCTGCCGGTGTCTGTTGCCAGATAGCAAAAACTAGGGTTCTTATTTCTAGTTAAGTGTACCCCACCGTCAACCACAGTATTACTTTCCATCAAGAGAGACAGTGGTCAAGCACAAGCCTATATCTTCACTAATGTTACGAGTATAAAGAGGTAAAGTTTGTTTTTTTGTTGGTAGGAGATAATCTCTGGAAGTACTAGTCCAATCGCTATAATTTTTTCACCGATAGAAAGATGCTTTATTCCTAAGCGGAATAGGCTATATTTTACGTACGTGAAAAGCTGGTCAATAATACTATATTTTACGTACGTGAAAAGCTGGTCAATAATAAAGTGTATAAGCTTTAGTTATCCGCTTCCTCTTCAGAATTATACCAGCAATAATTCAATTAAGTTTTAATGACTATATTTTGGCTGAAACGTGGGATGAATGCTAACTATACTTAGTACTAAAGCTACTTACCTAATAGATACGTTATGATAAATTAATTAGGTATAAAAATGTACAGTATAAGCTAGGCATGTTTTTTTTTTCGGTGGGCATAAATCATCCAATGACCAACCCCGCTCTTGGGTGAGCGGGAGATAGTGTCAGACTCTTACTGACTACAAACCCACCCCATTCCTTCTAGTCTTCATACCGGGGCTCGAGTTTCCTTTCGGATAACCCTGGCCCCAGTAGGCTTCGATCAAACTGGATCCTGTTGCTGACAACTCCTTGAGGCGTGCGGGAATAGTACGCGCCGTCGACGTCTTGGGCTCGGTCCGGACAGTTACCGGACGGTCGGACAGCGAGCTACTCATGGCTCGCCGTCCGCGAGCCCGCGTCTACGGTGGTGTATAAGCTAGGCATACTTTTTTAATTAATGTCATGACAATTCCAAACTGACCTGATAGTTTTTTATTCATAAATGAAGGGATTTATGTGCTACCTTTGTCAACATCAAGTAAGATACTTACAGGCTACCACTTTTATTACTAGGCAAACTTTTATTCTGTGTTTCGTATTTTTTGTTATAGTGGTAACCAAAATACATCATCTGTCACGGTTCATGAGATATAGGCTGGTGACAGTCAGACGGACAGTGGAGTCTTATTAAAAGGGTCTCGTTTTTACTCTTTGAGTTTCCCTAAAAATGAGAATTTCATATTCATAGTGCAGCTGCCAAAACGATTTTTATGAATATTCAAGAGGTCAGTTTGGGGCCTTGGGTCTGACGAATTTGTATGAAACAAAATGCTTACAATTTGTGTAGGTAAAATAAAAATACGTCGCTTGTAATGCGGCAATTTTTTTTTTTAAATATAGGAAAAAATCTGTAGTCAAAAAACAGTTTAAATTTAGGATTTGAACTGTTTTCATGAGCTAGTTTTTACGAAACCCTCACTGCGCGAGTCCAACACGCACTTCGTTTTTTTATCTTCTGCTCTGGGTAGTGTGAGAGGAAGTGTCAGACTTATACCTACTGACAAAAGCTCACCTGTATCCTCTAGTTGCCTGATGTATTCCAAGGCCGCGGTAACTCTTTCGATCCCACAGCCCTGGCACACTAAGAGATTTTCACCCGGACACCATGGCGACGCAACTGGTCGCGCCGCCATGGTGTTTCGGTGAAATATATCCCTAAGCTACCAAACTAGATACTATACACACACCAGTGTCGCCACACATCCGCAACCAAACCAACACTAGGTAAGTAACTCTCTGTAGAACTGTATACATTTTGTTGGTAGCGGCGACTGGTCGTGCCGCCATGGTGTCTCAGTGAAATATAGCCCTAAAGGCTTGAGCGTAATACAATACTAACTTTTCACCTAAAGTGTTGAGTCTTAGAGAAAATTTTACTGTTTTTTTATTTGTGTACTTTTTATGATTCTTCCAGCTGCTGTGAAAATCTAGAAAAATGGGAATCCCTTTTTTTAGGGGTTGATTTTAAGTCTAGTTTTGAAGACTTTAAGGTTAAGTACCTAATTATGTACTTTTTTCTTATTAAATTGGTATCTTAGCTCCGTTAATGTCCTAAGGGAATATCACTAGCCGTATGTTAATGGATAATATCGATGAAACAAAGACTGTCTAAAAAAGTACTAAAAATATTGATTTTATGAGTCATGAAGTGATTTCTTCTGCTTTGTGTGGAAAGGAAGAGTTTCAGACTTTTACCACAAAATAGATAGATACAGAAGACAATTTCATGTATGTACTTCAATTTCTATACCTACGCTCGGTGGAGGCACACTAATGAGCGTTTAAGCCGGAACTGTTCGACAAGCGGGCTGAGGCGCTCCGAGATATCGTGTCCGTGAGCGATGTCTATGTGTGTTGCTCGAGCGCGCTTTGTATGTAGATTGACTTCTGTACATTTATATTTTATGGTACAGGCTAATAAAAAAAATATAGAAATGAAAATTGTCTTCTGCGGTCTTCACGTTCGATTATAATTTAGGGATCTTCAAGGCTAGTGTGAATAGGACTTAATAAACTAGTGCGCCTCACCATCAACGATTGCATGACTGTTTACCAACATGCGGGATCGTAGTCGTATCAAGCAAGTTTGTAACTTTAAAAAGTTAATAATCGTCGGCGTTCAGGCTGTTTTGGAACCTCATGGCCTGGCACGCGACGATGGTAAGAGACCAGACGGTATGTCTTTATTTCCATGAAAGATGGGTAGGCCTTTATTGTGGGACGCTACCTGTGTCGACACTCTTGCGCCATCCCATCTTCCTAGCTCGTCATGCTGTGCTGGTGCTGCTGCTGTGGCTGCGGAGAACCTCAAGCGGCAGAAATATAACAACCTCATCGGCAGTTATATTTTTGAGCCGTTTGGGGTTGAAACTCTTAGGCCGTGGGGTCCGAGTGCTCATGCGCTTGTTAAACAATTATCCAAACGCCTTGTTGACACTTCGCGTGACCCAAAGGCTGGCTTTTACCTTGGTCAGAGATTAAGCATTGCCATACAACGTGGCAATGCCGCCAGTCTATTGGGCACACTTCCAGTCGACAGCGATGCGGAGGAATTTTTTGATGCCATATTAAAGGTAAAAGTTATTGTGGATATATAGTTTTAATTAGTTAAGTGTTTTTATTTTTCATGTCCTTCTATACTTATAATATAAACTATAAAATAAAATAGAAAAAGGCCACAGTATATAAATCCATCCTGTGAATGGAGTTTTAGGACCTCCAATATTCTTAAAAAGGACCCTAAAAATGGATAAACTTTCCACATGAAAGAAAAGTAAATACGTAGTTGATATTTTTATTTCAGTAAAACATTTAGGCACAACATAACGCTTTGAGAAAACAGTTTATCGTATGTTTATGGCCTTATTTTTTACTAGCTTCTGCCAGCGACTTCGTACGCGGATCCTGTTGCTTATGCCAGCGACATTCAGTGTTATAAACGTAAGAGTAGACAAAAATAAACAGAAAGCTCAGAACTGCTAAGCTATCGGGAGTTACACGTGTTATTGTGAGTTAACCATAAAAGATAGACGTATGCTGTCGTGGGACATTTTTTATATAATTTTGAGGAGAACATTTCCGTTATACATGTTTTCTGTGTAGCTTTAACCATTAAGGCTGCAAACGCGACGGAAGCTTAAAAAATGGAGTAATTTCTCCCGTTTCCCCAACATTTCCCTTCACTGCTCTGCTCCTATTGATCGTAGCGTGATGAAAAGTATACTATAACCTGCCCAGGAGTATGAAGAATGATTGTACCAAGTTTCGTTAAAATCCATCGAGTAGTTTTTGTTTCTATAAAGAACATACAGACAGACAGACAGACAGACAGACAGACAGACAGACAGACAGACAAAAATTTTACTGTTTGCGATTTTAGCATCAGTATCGATCACTAATCACACCCTGATAGTTATTTTGGAAATATATTTCATGTACAGAATTGACCTCTCTACAGATTTATTATAAGTATAGATGTTTATTACAGTGTTTATTCTGAAAGAGGATGTATAGCCCGTACTTAAGTCAAGGGCAAAGATTTTTGATTGCACAGTTGTATTAAAAAGAATGCTTTGTTTTCTTGTTGCTAAAAAAGTTATGAGTTTACATGTGGATGGATGGAAGGGGAGAGGGAGGCCAAAGAAAAGATGGATAGATTGTGTGAGAAGTGATATGAAAGAAGAGGGAGTTAGTGATAGCGTGACGAGTGACAGGACAGAATGGAAGAAAAAAACGTGTTGCGCCGACCCCAAATAAAACGGGAAACTTCTAGCCAAGCGTGCTCTATCATCGAAGACTTAATCGCTTAACATCAGATGAGCTAGTCCTCAGGTAAGATCTAGCAATAGTAAAAAAAAACTTTTAGTCAATATGATATTCTGAATTGAGATTTTTTTACTTGAATTCTTTTTTTTAGTATAAGTGATGTTTTTTAATTATCCATAACTTAATTGCATGGCATCGATTTTTAGTTTAAACAACTTCAACCCGTTTTTGAGTCATCATCATATGACCGGCCTACTGTGTCTGTGTAACCTTTGTTGCAGATCCAAATAAATAAATATCAGCCGATAGACGTCCACGGCTAGACATAAGCCTCCCCAAGCGTTTTCGAGTACAATACCTTATCGTATCGCTATGAAGAAATCAACAGAAAAATCATAATGTTATCCTATAATCACTGACATTAAATTACCAAGACCTACTTACGATTTATTACTAAAACTCTCTTTAAATCCATTTTCTTTTCGAAATGTTGATTGTGAACAATTCTTGGGTTGGTAAGCACTCTGGATATGGGAATAAATAAAGCACCTAGTCACGGCAGTAGACATGATATAATGACTGGCCAAATCTGAGGTTACACAGACTACCTCCAAGACTTATAATTAATAATAAATATCAATGTACCCACAATTTGGTACATACACTACACCTCCCTTCTTATTCTAGGAAAAGTAACACTAATATACGTACATACATTTTAGGAACATTAGACTAAACAGGCATTTTAATATATTAATCTATTTCAAATCTGACAACTGGCATCTACTAACACAAAAAATTTTGTACCCTGGTATGGCCCTAGGAAATCTATGTGCAGTCTAGTCCACGGTTGTGCGGTATAGGGCCATGGCTGTGGAGGCGCCCGCGGCGGTGCGTCGGCCTCCACGGTGCACGTCTCACACTGTTTACACGTTGCTTCTATATCCGAATCTATATTGGGCCACCAGACATAACTTCGGGCTAATCCCTTCATCTTTACGATACCTATGTGGCCACTGTGTAACTGTTTTAAAACAAGACTTCTTAAATTGCTGGGTATTACCATTCTATAACCCCACATGAGACAACCGAATTCCGTATATAATTCACGCCGTCTGTGAAAGTATGGTTGTAGTTCTACTGTTGCCAAACCCTCGTTTGGCCAACCAGACTGAACGAACGACATAATTCTGCTTAACTCGATATCTTTTCGCGTAGCCCCTTTAACATCGTTATGCGTGATAGGTAAAAAATCTTCTACGAAATGAACGTACGTACTATCTTTTCTATCTTTTTGTATGTTTGTTTTGCAGGGTAGACGTGACAATGCATCTGCGCAATTTTTTTTTGATCCGACATACTCTATGGTATAGTTGTATGCGGACAACAAAACTGCCCATCTCTGTATTCGAGATGCGGCCATAATTGGTATTCCTACTTTGTTCCCGAAAATATAAGTTAAAGGTTTATGGTCCGTTTTCAGCACAAACTTCCGTCCGTACAAATACTGGTGATACTTCCTGACTCCGAAAATTATCGCCAGAGCTTCCCGATCTATCTGCGAGTATGATCGCTCAGCTACGCTAAGTGACCGCGAGGCATAAGCAATTGGCCGCTCACCGGTCGGTGTAATGTGCGATAACACGGCGCCGATCCCCACGCTGCTCGCGTCGGTAGTCAGCACGAGAGGCAACTCGGCCGAGTAATGTGTTAGTACACCACTACTAGCTAGCAACGTTTTAATTTTGGCAAACGCATCCTTGCATTCCTCACTCCATTGATATTTCACACCTAGTTTCAATAAATTATACATTGGAGCTAAAATAGTACTTACGTTCTTTATAAACTTAGCGTAATACATAACCATGCCTATAAACGCCCTCAGCTCTGATATGTTGGACGGTGCGGGGGTGTTTATAATTGCTTTGACCTTATCTGCACAGGTATGTACACCGTCCTTACTGATTACGTGTCCCAAGTAGACCACTGATTCAGCAAAGAATGAACATTTGTCTTTTCTCACTCGTAAACCATACTGTTCTAATCGGTCAAAAACTTTGCACAAATTAGCCATATGTTTGGACACTGTTCGTCCTGTTATTATAACGTCATCAAGAAATACGCCTACCTGCGGTAAATCTGCAAACAACTGTTCCAAACGTCTTTGGAATATCGCTGGGCTGGACGCCAGGCCATACACTAATCTATTATATCGGAACAATCCTTTATGCGTGTTAATTACCGTGTACTCCCGTGAGTCCTCTAATTCAAACTGGGCATAAGCTTGGGAAAGGTCTAGTTTACTATAACGTTCGCCGCCGTTTAACCTAACTAGTAAGTCTTCGACCCTAGGTAGTGGATAGCGATCGACTTCTATTACCTTATTCAATGTCAGCTTATAATCGGCGCATATCCTTATGCTGCCGTCCTTCTTCACGACGGGCACTATAGGCGTCGCCCAGTCGGATCGTTCGACCGGAGTGAGAATACCGTCCCTTACCAGCTGGTCCAATGTGCGCTCCACCGGCTCGCGCAGCGCATACGCCAGCGGGCGCGCGCGCATAAACACCGGCCGTGCGCCGGGCCGCAAGTGAATTCCCACCTTGCCACCAGTGAAGCGCCCCAAACCGTCCGCGAACACTTTAGAGTATCTGGAACTAAATGTTCTAAGATCAAAATTTGTTCCATTACAAACACTATTGTTGTTTACATAACTATCGTAAGTCAATACCGGCAATTGTATTTTTAATAATGCCATCCATTGCCTACCGAGCAGCATTGTTTTTCCGTTTTGTATCCCGTATAAGTCTAACGGTATACACTTATCTTTATATTTGACTAGCGGTTTTATAACTCCTAGTGGTTTTACACACTCACCCGTATAATACCTCAAAACAATACTGCTTTTTATCATTTTTAAATTACTAAATGTTTCATTGTACGTGTGCTCATTTATACATGAAACGGCACTGCCCGTATCGCACTCAAAGTTCATTAATTTTCCCTGGACCTCTAACGATACAAAAATAGGTTTACACTGCGTTACTGTCAATTTATTAAGTTCAATTATTATTACCTCGTCACTATCCTCACTGTACGCTACTTCGTCCTGGTCCTCGGCCTCGACGGTGTAATGATAAGCGAGTCGTGGACACATTCGCCGCAAATGACCCGCTTGGTTGCACACTCGGCACACGTAGCGCGCGAACTTGCAGGCGACCGCCTCATGCGGCCCGCCACACGCTCGTCACTCTTGCTGTTGCCGCTCCCGCTCCACCGTCGCCGACGTAGGCGCCGACGCTGCCTGTGCCGCCCGGGCCGCCCGCGGTTGCCTGCGTTGCATGTACTCGCCCGCCGGCAAGCGACCAGGCGCGCGGCCACTGCCTGCGCCACCAGCGCCCGCGCCGCCCCGCCGCGCCTTTATCAGCTGACAATCCACGGTCCCCTTCGCCTCACTTGTTGCATTGACATACCCTTCCATTACCACCGCTGCATCTTTTTCTGCCGCCTCCATGCTTACTGCCAGATTGTATGCCTTCGGAAAATCTAACTTGACTTCTGCAAACAATCTTTGTCTAATGGTCTCACTTCTTATCCCGCAAACCAGCTGATCCCTCAAGCTTTCTTCAAGCCACGCCCCGAACTCACAAGACTTGGACATCTTCTTTAGCACCGCTACATAATCCGATATGTTTTCGTTACTAAGTTGTTTGCGATTTCGAAATTTATATCGTTCTGCTAACTCACTTGGTTTTGGTTGAAGGTGTTTTTCCATGATTTGCGTTATTTGCTCGAACGTTTTTGTCTTTGGTTTTGCGGGGGTACATAAATTTACCAACAGCTCATAGCTAGCTGCTCCCATAACCGTAATAAGCGTCGGCACTTGTAACTCACTTGTAATTTTATTTACAAGGAAATACTGCTCGAGACGCTCGATATATAATCTCCAATCGTCCTTTTGTACGTCGAATTCTGCAATCCTGCCAACTGACATTGTTTTTTTTTTGTTTCCGATTCCTTCTATATGTAAATCTTTTACGGTTCGATTTTCCTCGTCGCCACTGAACAATTCTTGGGTTGGTAAGCACTCTGGATATGGGAATAAATAAAGCACCTAGTCACGGCAGTAGACATGATATAATGACTGGCCAAATCTGAGGTTACACAGACTACCTCCAAGACTTATAATTAATAATAAATATCAATGTACCCACAATTTGGTACATACACTACAGATTGATTTGCATATGCTATGTACAATCTGAAGAACATTTAACCAGCAATTTTTTTGTGTAAACATATTTATAAAGATCAAAGCCGATTGAAAGGAGTAGGCAAAACAAGTTAAAAATTATCATGTCATATTTTTTTTTTGGGCAAACGTATTAGTCTTACGAAAAAATCATATTAATTTAGCCGTTACTGAGGAGTAGTAAGCTTCAGAAAGTTACTATTTTGTAGCACTGCTCGGGAGATAGGGAATTAATTTTAAGTTCTTATAGTAGGTAATTTTATTTGGGTGTATGTACAATAAAGCGACTATCTATCTATCTGTCTATCATTATCATATCATTGATTACTCATCATCATCTCTGCCCTTGTTCTGTTTTATTGGGGTCAGGACAACACGTTTTTTTCTTCCATTCTGTCCTGTCACTCGTCACGCTATCACTAACTCCCTTTTCTTTCATATCACTTCTCACACAATCCATCCATCTTTTCTTTGGCCTCCCTCTCCCTCTCCATCCATTCACATGTAAACTCATAACTCTTTTAGCAACATGTGTTTCATCCCTCCTCTTTACATGATCATACCAAGACAAAATAATGGTTTCCTTTCAACTTTTCAGTCACTGGCGCCACTTTCAGACTTCCCCTGATATACTCATTTCTCACTTTATCCATTCACGACACACCACACATCCATCTTTACATTCTCATCTCAGCTACATGCAATCTTTTTATGTGATTATAGAATAGAATAAACTAACCTGATTTATAATAATTATTAATTATGACTGACCTTGAACTTTTCCACCTTTTATCTCACATCCACTATCATTCTTATCATTAGCAACCTTGACTCCTGTAAGATGGCGGTCGCATCGTTAGCTAGGGGTTCTTGCTGCGATAACAGTAATTTACCCCATGGGACCCGTGTAATGAAGTGCTGTTTAGAAGTTGATGAGTGGTGCAATTTTTATGAAGAATATTACGTAGGTAGGTCTGATACGCGAGGTTGGAGTCATGAGTAAGATGTTACGATGTTTTAGGGAGACAGAAAAATCTGATTAATAAATTGTTTTTTTGCGCCACTACAAAGTTTTTTCACTAATAAAGGAACTTAATTTAGAAAAACTCGATACAAAACAATTTATCTACATCTATACTATTATAAAGAGGTAAAGTTTGTTTTTATGTTTTCTTTGGTTGTAGGAGAAAATCTCTGAAAATACTGGTCCGATTGCAAAAATTTTTTTCACCGATAGAAAACTGCTTTTTGTCAATGTTTGTCCTAGTTATCTTTGACTTTATTGTAATAAAATGTTACCATTTTACAATAACGTGTTGAAAACTGCTAAAGTTAAAAATTATATAAAATCTTATTTAGAAGGCATTTTTCCTTAAATTTTTAAAGTTGGGCGTTTAAAAAGAACCTGCTCATTTTGGCCCCTATGTCCAAACCCTCCTACAAATTCGTAAAGCAAGCTTGTAATAAAATGTAAATGTAATCCCGGGGCGCGTTGTAATAGTTAGTTGTAATGTCAGGATTACGGTAACAACGCTACTTGACCAGCCCGAATTAGCACAGGTACTGTTATACCCTGGTTTAATGGAAATTGCAAACCAGTTGCCAAAATTTTGGCAAGATTTTGAAATGGTTATTGTTGAAAGTATAAATGTTTAAAACGTACTGGATTAAACGAAAAAAATCGAATTACTGAAAATTATAGAAAACTTGTACCTATCTTTTCTAATGGGGTGTCTAGGCCTGGCGAATGCGCCGCTCGCGAGCCACTTGCAAACAGCGCGCGTGGTTCGCGCGCGGATCATTCGTATTAATCCTCAAACCAAACGTCAAATGCACGCGAGCGATTCGCAAGCGGGTCGCGAGCGGCGCATTCGCAAGATCTGGACGCACCTTAAAATATTTGTAACCTCCAAACATATCAACAATTACAGTGGAGCACCGTTACTTCGGTGCACGCTGTAATCCGGACAAACGATAGGATCGCGCGGGGGTACGTTTGCAGAGGAAACGGTAGGTGCAGGCCACAAGACCACAACGTGTCAATATTCAACCGTTTTATTAGTTTCTCCGTCAATAGAAACCGTGCTTATGAAATAAAGTGCTAAAATTGTAAGTAAAACAGACATTTTCAAGAATGAATTTCTAGTTTTTTTTATGTCAAACTAGCTTTTACCCGTGGCTTCACCCGCGTTTATTAGTGTACTTTACTTTTTCTATACCTTTCCTCATTTTTTTTAATTTTAATTAGCCTATATCCGTCTCCAGGGTCCCAACTATCGCTGTACCAAAATTCATCAAAATCGGTTTTGCCATTTAGGCGTGAAGACGTAACAAACAAACAAACAAATAAACTCATTTACAATATTAGTAAAGATGTGCAATCTTTTTTCATGATTATTCCTATTAAAATATTGCAAACTATAATGCAGACGCCTCGATAATTCGGATTTATCCGATCGTTCGAAGATTCTTGGTTTTCCCTAGCTGGATAAGAGAGGCCCTACTGTATATAAAAACCACTTGAACGAAAACGTCAAAAAATCCTTTCACTTAAACTACTAACTAAACACTCACGTAAAAACCCACATATTATTTCCATTCAAATCGACTATACATCTGTAATCTCACAGCGAAATAAAAACTGACGAGAAACTACGACACATTCCCTGGAGCTCAATACTCATAGATCACCTAAGACTAGTACGAAATCGTTTTCTATCTATCTAAAAACAATCGAAAAAAGTAAGAAAACGCGTTTGAACACAACTGTATCGCTCCATTTGGTCTGCTTCAATCCTTTCTGATGTTCGATATCGCCAACTAGTGATGTCAAGTGTTTGCGGGACGTCCCAATTTCCCAGGATTTATGTCCCGTCGCCCGGTCACCTGAGACGCTAAAATGTGGCTTCTACGTGTGAGCCATTATCGGCGAGTACCTACATGGAAGCCGATTTGTAATGTGTCAGATGACTTAATAGAGTATAGAAACTTTTATGCTGTGATCAAAATCATATCTGCGATTATAGCTTAGCTAGTTTATGGCAGAATGCATTTTGTGCAGATGAGCAATGTTATTACACAAGATGCTTTATTCTTTCGGCTTATAAATACTTCTTCAAGATTCTGGTCTCCTGGTAGTTTGTGAATCTTTGCCGTCTGTTTTTTAGGTGGGAAAACCATTATATGACACGCCCCGCTCTTGGGCGGAGCAGGGAGATAATGTCAGACTTTTACTGACTGAAAACCCACTCCTGTTCTGACGATGCCTCTCGTACCAGGACCAAATCTTCCTTTCAGAAACAAATCCTTGGCCCCAGTAGGCTTCGACCCTGCTGGGGTCTTTTCATATTTCTTCCTGGTAGACTCAACAGGCGTTTTTCTGTCAAAAGCAATTGACCCTTCTCAGTCGTACGCTCCTGGCGAAGTGGTCGTGGTCATGGATCATCCGATAGGTTCGTTGCGACTTTTGCGAGACTTCTCCTTCTCTCTCTTATACGTGGCCCTGCGTGTATATTCAATAAAACTGCGTGAATACTTCTAAGATGATTTAATGAGGTCTGTCCATCTGTTGGGTCATCGGCCTCGAGAACATTGATTCTTTTCTTTTTTCTGTACTACTAAACGGTTCAAAGAGCTTACATTGCGGATGATACGTCCAAAAAACTTAAAAATTCACTCTTGCAAGATCATGAAATTGTTTGCTTGATGCGATTCTCTTTCAGAATGGAAATGTGAGCGGTGAGCAGTCAACTTACCCAACAATTTAAAGTTCACTTTACGATAAAAAAAAAAACACTATTTTAACTCAATTACATAACCCGTGAACCTTCAGAACTCAATCCAACTTCCCGGTACGTTTTCCCCGAGGCAGCCCAGCCCTATACAGCACTCTCCTTGGCATGCATGTCTCGTTTTTATTCGTGTCACTTGGCAACGCCTCCGCGCCACTTAGAGAACAAATTAGTGATTCTAAACATTTTATTGACGCGTTCCGGAAATAATATAGCGGAGCAATAACACGGAAAGTATGGAAGACACGTTGAGGTACACGTTTGGGGTACCTACTGAAATTTCCATGAAAATGTTGCCCACATAAGATCACTTTGTTGTTCGTCTGTCTGTTTATCAAGATTTTTTATCTTGGGAACGCGTGAAGGTGTCGATTTGAAATTAAAACCGATACTCAGGCCTGCGGCTCTATGAAACTGAGAAAAGATCAAAGGAATCAAAATTCATAGAGCACTTCCCGTTGACCCAGAATCCTGAAATTTGGAATGAAGCAAGGACTAATAGCACAAGTACAGAAATAAATCTAAAAATAGTAAATTCGTTGTCACGTCACAAAAAAAAAACCATTTGTTTGATTTGGAAAAATCTTCATAGCTCACATAAGAAATTGAACTGTTCTCAGTTAAGTTCGTACGGAAGTGAGTGAGCCCAGCTTCACTTATTTTTAAATGATATGATGTCTAGCCTACGTATATCATTTAAAATAAACTTATCTGCCATCCCATTTGATGGTAAACAGCGATACAATCGTGGATGGAAATCGCTCTATTTTGAGCCTATTCACTTTAGCCTGGAATCCTCAATCATAATTGGACAAGAAGACTGCTGCAAGCAAATTGTTCCAACCCTTTGATGTACACTGTATAAACGACGAAGCGAAAAGCTTAGTCTGGACCGTAGAGGTGTTAATAACGTAAGGTCATTCGCCGTACGTCGGGCAGTACGATGGTAGAAAGGTGATAGCGGAATCAAATTATATAGTGCCTACACATACTCTCCAAAACGCATCCTGTAAAATACCGAAAGGCTGGCTACCCCACGCCTATGAAGGCTTTGTAGATTGGTGTTAACCAAATCTGGATCACCAATTTGCTTTTTCGCACACCGCTCTAAAGCTGTCAGATGGTATTTTGCAGTGCCAGTTTTTTAAATTCAATTTCTAAAAGGCTCATAGACCACTGTTTCACCTATATTAAATGTGGGTTCGATTCCCAAACAGGACAAATGTTTATCTGATGATCATGATCATTTGTTCTGTGTCTGGGTGTAATTTATCTATAATATGTATGTTATTAGAAATATATAAGTATGTTTATCAGTTGTCTAATACCCATAACACAAGCTCTGCTTAGCTTGGGGCTAAAAGGCGTTGTGTGGTAGTTGTGGAATATTATTATTATCTCTTTTATTCACTTAATATACATACAAATTATATTTTTAAATATTTCAATAAAAAAATACATTTAAAAATATAAAAAATTGTATTCCACCGGTATCGGGAAGAGGGTCCAAGCTACCGGCGGTCAGGGCTCCAAAAAAAGGAACCTCCTGACTATACGAGCCGTATCCAGGAGTACCGCTATCTGAATCAAGCCCTTGATCCAGTCGCCTAACGAGAGCCTCCTAAGGTGTTGGTCGAGGCTCTTGGCTATTAAGCCATTGGCTGAAACGACTATCGGTACAATAATCGCTGAATCCACTTCCCACATGTCGACAACCTCGCGAGCCAAGTCAATATACTTGATTTGTTTATCTTTTTTTATTATTATTATACAAAGTGATTGGAAGATGGGTGCAAAACTTTGAGGCGAATATAGTACAGATAATTTAGAACCTCTTCAGCCATGGTTGTCTTAGACGAAGTCTTACCATTTTTTTTTAACCTATTTTTTAAGTTGTATTTCGGAAATTCCCAAAATTTCATGTAAACTGCTTATTTATGGCCAAATTTAATGATAAATGAATTCATTTTTATTTTACTTTAACAGAGTAATGTGCAAGAAATTCATCAAAACATGTTTTAGGCAACTATGTCCTTAGACATTTTTTTACAGACATTTAAAGTTCAGAAAAAGATTAAAGTTTTTATCAATACTTTTTCAAAACTTTAAAAAAAAAAAAAAACTGAGGGTGCTTTTTTTATTCAAACCATTTTGAAAATATGCCTGATAATTGTTCTTTCTTCTGAGGTATCATTTACGTGGATATCTGACAAATTATTGAAGTAACTTCAATAATTTGTCAAGGACACACCAGTCCTAAGGACTTACAAACCAATTTGAGGGAGAAATTTTAAATTTTAGGCAGACTAATTAAAACAAACATTTGAATCAAAATTACTTATTTTTCATGTTCAAAATGACGGCCGTGATTCTTAATACAAGCTCAACTCCGTCTTCTAACTTCTGTAGTTGTTATTTTCAACATCATCTTCTGTTTCATTATTTCAAACGCTGAATTTTTTCTGTGTATCAATTCTTCCCTTGTATTTATTTCTTCATGTGTGTACACCAGTTCCTTGGCCCGGCTCCACACCAAAAATTCTAACGGGGTCAGATCTGGTGAGCGAGCCGGCCAAGGGATAGGGTCCATCCCTACCAATCCAGCTGTCAGGAAAGTAATTATTAAGGGGTTCCCTTACATTTAACTTTAACTGCGCTGAACAGCCGTCTAGTTGAAAAATTACTGTTCGTTCTCTTTCGAAGATAGTGACATCTGATTCCTCAATCAGCAGTGGTAAATCAATTTGCAGAAATTGTAAATCATTTTCGCCATTCAAAGGATTCGGTAAAAAGTGGGGCCCAATCAACGGTCAGCCAATTATTCAAGCCCATACGTTGACAGAGAATTATCTCTGAAACGACTTCTGCAACTTAAAATGTGGATTGTTGTCTTTGTCAGGCCATTTATGGATGTTGTGAAAGTTTGTAGTACCCTCCCTTGAAAATTTGCTTTCATCCGTCCACAAGATTGATTTCAGGAACCATTCATCTTCGATGTCACTGTTGGTGAGGAAACGGCAGAACTGAATTGTTCTTTGGAGATCTTGCTCTTCTAGACCTTGCACACTCCTGCCATGAAACGGATACTTATCATTTTGATGCATTGTATGCCACACCTTTCATTGTGAAATGTTTAGATTTCGAGCTACTGCTCTGGCAGATCCTACTACCAGTAGGATCCGCTTGAAATGCTGCCAAAATGTCTTCTTCGATGGCAGTTTTGTGTCTGCCTGGGTTGACTCCAGGTTCCACACGGTGTATCCCATCATTTTGCTGTAAAAACCAACTCTTATCGCTTTTCTCTATTCACTGAGCGTTCTTCTTGGAAACGCCGTCGCACCGCGCATAGTGGCTCCTGCATGTGCAAAAAATTCTTAGGATTGAACTATGTTATCATTTCGAACACATAAAGTATTCTTTTATACAAAAATTCAGTTTTTAGTAGATTGCCTAAAATTTAAAATTTCTCCCTCAAATTGGTTTGTAAGTCCTAACTTGAATAATTTGTAAGATATCCACGTAAATGATATCTCAAAAGAAAGAACGATTATCAGGCATATTTCCAAAACGGTTTGAATAAAAAAAGCACCCTCAGTTTTTTTTTAAATAAAGTTTTGAAAAAGTATTCATAAAAACTTTAATTTTTTTCTGAACTTTAAATGTCTGTAAAAAAAATGTCTAAAGACACAGTTGCCTAAAACATGTTTTGCTGAATTGCTAATACATAACTTTTTTAAAATAAAATAAAAATGAATTCATCTATCATTCCATTTGGCCATAAATAAGCAGTTTACATGAAATTTTGAAAATTTCCGAAATAAAATTTAAAAATTAGGTTAAAAAAAATTGGTAAGACTTTGTCTAAGACAACCATGGCTGAAGGTGTTCTAAATTGTCTGTACTGTATTCGCCTCAAAGCTTTGCACCCATCTGCCAATCACCTTGTATATATAATTATAATAAAAACTAAATAAACGCGCACATTTACCCATGGCGATTGACCAAGACTATAAGATCGCCATGATGATCCATATATCCCTTCCTCACTCTTTTTGCTTAGTTTACGTTAACACGGGGAAATAGTGTCATATTCGTGGCTTGTATCGTAAATACATTTTACGGTGATGTGGCCATGGGTTGGGTACCTGTAAATAATCCATTTTCCTTCATAAATATTTACATCGAAGGCGTAAAGATAAACTTTTACTTAGTGTAACCTTTTTAATGACATACTTATAACATTGCATGATTTCTAACGATGAGATTTTTATGAATTTATAACCCAGTTCGATAGGCATAACTTTATAAAATAACCAACCTAATATGGTTTCTATTTCTGGGTTTCGGCCCTAAAAGGGAGAACGGGCTGATCCACCAAAAAATTTTAGATTTAAGACATGCCATTTATAAATTTGTGTAAAACTAATCCAGTAAAGACCTCTGAAAATCTGCTATTTTGCATGAACTCTAACACTTCATAGTTTACTCAAAAATTTAAAAAATCAAAAATGTATAACAATAGAAGCCTTGCTTTTATCAAAATGAAATAATTTTTTCAAAAACTTGCAAAAGGTTTAAAAAATACACGTATTTCCTGGAACAAGTTTTGTAAAATATTCGAGTGAATCGCGAATTTACGTACTGGTAACAGAGTTTTCAGGCGAAATCTCTCTGTTTTCGCGTTGCGTTTTCGTCAAACATCACGTTGGATAGCGTTAGATGAAATAAAAAGCTTTTAAACCATCCTTGATGTTGACGATAGGGATCACAATATCTAGTCATTTAAACAGCCATCGAGCTTCACGAAGATGCATCGTAAAACCTCAAATGATGTGCATTTGAGGTTTTACGTATTGTATTGGGTGACATTTTGCCCTCAAGTATACTTGAGGCTTTAAACGGTTAGACAATAGGCAACGTGGCAGCGTCCTGTAGATTGGACGTCACTCGTCAGTCTGGGAGACATTTTAGCTCCTAGTGTATCTGAGACTTTAAATATAAAGGGGCAAGTTTCGGGACACTGGGCAACGTTGCAGCGTCACGTAGATACAGGATGACCTCTAGTGAACTGGAGGCTTTTAATATTGGGAAGCTAATTGCGGGACAGTGGATAACGTTGTAATATCACATATATTGAGCATTGCGAGTCATATTGGGGGACATTTTGTCCCCCAGTGTATTTGAAGCTTAAAACATAACAGCCTCCTTTTATGGGTTCGTAATACACTAAATTTTTCTCAAGAAAGTCGTGTAATGGTAAAATCCATCCCTTTCTGCAACCCTTAGTTTATAAGAGGTTATCTTCCTTTATGAATTTTCCAGCAGTTTCGATAAAAGGCTTGTAGGATAAGCTCCGTTTATGGGTACTTTGTGTGAGGTAAAATTGTATTTATTAGATAATCTTCTTTACATATAAAACTGTATGAAAAAGCCTGACAGACAACATTAAAGCTAAAATCACGGGAGGTAGATAATGTTTGGTGTTCCGTAGAAAAGGTCACTTACGGCCAGTTTACGTGCTCAGTCTTAGCGGCGAGCAGGGCGGCATCGGCAATTTCTTCAAACATTTTTATAGTTTTGATCTTACTGCTCGCCGCCCCGCGCTTAGCTACCGCTCATAGTGGCAATGTTGTGAACGGGCCGTTAGGAATGTTACGGAAGAAATTTTTAGTGATGGATCTATAGGCGTCGTTGGAAAATATAAAACAGAAATACATAGTTGAATTAGAACACTTATTAAAGAAAAATCGATCAGTTAGAAGAAAGAAATTTAAATGAAGCAAACTATCTAAACCTACATGCAAGCAAACACTTTCGTTCTTCTCTTTTCTCAATTGTATAATTTTGATATTTATTAGTTTTTAATTTGATATTGTATTTATGTATTATATTATATTTATTTATGTTGTTGTGCACAGACAGCCCTAATGGTGGTTTTTAATATCGTGCGGATTTCATCACGAATGCAGAAAATTTTACAATGCAAAAAAACGCGTCCCGCATGCGTATGCCACGCATTGCAATATATTGTATAAAATGGACATTTTATACAATATATTGGGTTACGCATGCGAGGCAATTCCGCAACTGTGATCTAAACTGTACTATATTAAAAACACCCTACATTTTGTCCTTTCATTCAGTCTATAAAAAAGTTGCCTGTAAGAAATTGCCTTGTACGACAAGATTAAATGTTAAAAAAAAAATAATGAGTGAGAATAGATGAGTTAAGTTAAGGTGAACAAAATCTATCATATATCATATGCTTCAGACACATTATTGAACAAAGTGTCTTCTAACATGACATGCAACGCCACATCGACGTCACGCTTTGCCCAGTATCACATAACTAGTCCCTTAACATTTTACTTGGCATTTACGAGATACGGAATCCGTTTTTAGAAAATTTGACAGCGTTGCGCGTCAAGTTGAGCGTCCGGTCAAGTCGGGGAGGTTTTTCCCATTTTGTATCTGTGGTTTAACATAATCAGCCTTATGTTATTCCTACTGCTGGGATCAGGCCTCTTCTCTAGGAAGGGGAATGGATCGTAATCCACCACGTGAGCCCAGCAGATGTTACATCTCTGTTCTGTTTCTTCGAATTTTTGTTTCTAGTACATACCAGTTTCCTCAAAATGTTTTTCTTCACCGTTTTGAGAGCAGAGGTAATGAAAAAAATTACACAAAGTAATATGTAGGTTTGAACTTGCGACCGACAGCTGAGGTTTGAGAATGAAAAAAAACAAAAAAATCAACGCGATTTTATTCCATCAGTGAATCCATCTTTCATTAAGATCCAATGATCTTTCAAGTTGTAACATGTCTCCTAAGATTAATCGTTTCGACTCATTCTTCGGACGACGGTCTACATAAGGTTCGATAAAAAGAGGTCTAGCCGGGACCTTCACAAGAATCCTACTTATAACAGATTACAAGAAGTTTTCGGGACATAATATTTATGTCATTTTTTGGTGAGGAGACCTAACTAATGTTATGTAATATACCACAACTATCACACAAGTTTAGTATCAAGCTAAACAGAGCCTGTGTTATGAGTACTAGACAACTGATAAACATACTTACATATTTCTAAAGACATACATGATTATCTATCTATATATATAAAAATGACCCCCGTTTTCCGTTGTCACGACTTGGCATGAAAACGGCTTGACCGATTTGGCTGATTTTTTTTTTTGTTGTGATTGTTATTGTGAGGAGAAGGTTCTTATGGAAAAAAAATTAGGGTAGTGTAGGGTAGAGTAGGGTAGAGTAGGGTAGAGTAGGGTAGAGTAGGGTAGAGTAGGGTAGAGTAGGGTAGGGTAGGGTAGAGTAGTAGGGTAGAGTAGGGTAGAGTAGGGTAGAGTTGGGTATAGTAGGGTGGAGTAGGGAAGAGCGGGAGCGAAGCCGCGCAGGCAAAGCTAGTTATAGATAAATTACACCCAGACATAGAACAAAGGTGCATTCACACAAAATCAAACCCATGACCTCCGGCATAGCAGTCAGGGCCACTAACCACTAAACCAACAGGCCAGTCAAACATGTAGAGGTAAATTTCGCTTGGAGGATATTATGGAGCATATGGTAGAGGTCTGTCCCACTTGGGCGGAGCACTGGCGTGACCTTGTGGAGGTGATTGGTGACGACGACCTCTCGCAAACGGCCCTGGTTGTGCACGGAGTGAGAGGGAGGGGAGGGGAGGGGGAGTCATAGGCCACCCCCAAGCGTCGCAACGACGACCGGTCCTGTGCGTCACGCATCCATCGGATTTCCGCGACCCTTACCAGGTTATTGGTCCACCTTGTTGGAGGCCTTCCAACGCTGCGTCTTCCGGTACGTGTACGCCACTCCAGAACCTTTGGTCCCGATCGACCATCTGTTCTGCGTGCAATGTGCTCTGCCCATTGCCACTTAAGTTTGGCGACTCTTCGAGCTAAGTCGGTAACCTTGGTTCTCCTGGATATGGTTGGTTCTGTTGGATATTTTCATTTCTGATGTAATCTATACTGCTATTATTATTTCTAAATCAACTGGATCAAAAGTAAATAGGTTATTTATTGACAAGCGTGCTCCATCGTCGGTCACATCATCGGTTTCCATCAGGTGAAAAAGTGGTCAAACGCGACCCTGTTCATACTAACAAAAATACTTATCCATATGAATAAAACTAGCCCTAAAGAATGAGATAGTTACTATCTGCTGAATATTAGTTAGTAGTTTGTATACTTTCCTGCTTACGATCAGCAAAACATGCAAAGTGAATCCTCAAACCATTTTAACCCCCACTACTTCTTAACTGAATCTAGTACCAGGGTTACATAACCGCTTGAAAGTCATGAATCAAAACATTTTATCATGGCTGACCCATTGCGGGCCGGACTGAAGATTTGGCCCTACGCCAGGCGACATAAGCGAATTAATATACCGGCCACCATTGTGACCAGGATAATGTAATATGAGTGAAAAATTAATGTTGCCTGGTAAGCTATGTTTCTCTGGTACAAATGTGAGAAGGTTTTGTGTGGTGTGTTTTTTGTTGTGAGTAATTTTGTCAAGGGTCTGCATAATATAAGTTGTACTTACCACTAAAAGTAAGCATACGTAATGGATGCCAAAATATACAATTATATTTAACATACAACATATTATATTGTGCTAACCTGCGAATTTATCCTGATGAATGTTGGTTACTGCGGACACGAAATCAAAGCTAGATAAAAAGTACTTATATGTTTACTCTTTTCTTGGGTTTTAAGCTTACTCTATTCTTTATCAAAACTGGTTTTCAAGTTTAAGCGTGAAAGTGTGACAAGCAAACAGAGTTACTTTCACGTTTATGAACTTAGATTTAAATTAACATGGATTAACCTTGCGAAAGACGATGAGAGAGCAAACGCCAGCGTTCGCGTGGGTGTTTAATGAATTAAACGGATAATATTTATACTTTTGTACCCTTGTTTTTTTTTTATAATCTTTGTTTTATGCACCCGCCATACTTTCTCTTCACCTCCCAACGTTGTCTAGTAGAGAATGCCTGAGGCATTAATTAAATCCGTTTTTGCACTTATGCGTTGTAAAAAATAAAGAAACTAACGATGGCAAGTTTTAAAAAGATATAGCTAAGAATTGGGATTCCTTGCCGGAGTCTGTGTTTCCTTATAGATGTATCTAGGGAACGATCAAAACGTTTTGTCCGTTTAGGTGGGACGCCCACTATGTGCTGGTAGTGCGTAATTTGGTAAAAATACCCTTCTTGTACGCAAGCTTAATAAGATAAATAAATTAACAAAATTTTAGTTTGTTTCTTCTACACTATTATAATAAAGAGGTATTTTTTTTTCTTTGTATGGGGTAATCTCTGTAAGTACTGGTCCGATTGGTAAAATTGTTTCACCAATAGAAAGCTACTTTATTCCTGAGTGACATAGCCTTATTTATGGGCGCAGGTGAAGTCGCGGGCAAAAACTAGTCTTGAATATGTAGGAAAATTGCTAAAACTCCTAAAACCTTTAAACAAAAACGATACGTTTAAACCGTCAGCATATCTTAAGTAAACTATTTCAAGACAGCTAAAAAAATCCATCAGTTACAAGCAAACGAATAGCTTACAGTTTTAAAACCTTGCAGTAAATACACCGAGCTCGCTTTCCCATCGAATTTATTTGGCACTAGCATAGCTCAATTTCTGGCAATCACAAATGTAAAACTATCAAACTTCGTCGGTTCCTACATTCCTAGTATACTTACTACGAAATTTGGCTCGATTTCCTGGAATAAAACATTTTTTGTCTCCCATCAGATATGACGAGAGACAAGGAAGATATATACAAGACCTGTTTCTAGATTTAGGAATATTGTAGAACTAGTTATTGCCAGTGGATTTACTTACGTGAAAGTAGAACATTGCCTCAAAAAACGCCCGTTATTAAAGATATCCTATATGCTATTTCGGGACAAGATCAAGGTGAAGATATAACATACATACAGAAAAGTTACTGTGACCCTGGTTTGCAAAGGGTAAAAGAAGAAACACGGGTGGGGTTACAGTCAGTGAAAGCTACTTTCTAAAGTAACAGTTATTTGATCATTGGTCAAGCTAATAATTCATTGAATAATGCCAAATATTATGTTGTAGAGTTACACCGCTTGATCGACATGCAGTAAATAGGTAGGCTCTTAAGCTAGGCAGCCATTTGAGCTACGACAATAACCCATGTTTTACAACAACATCATCATCATCATGATCATATCAGCCGAAAGACGTCCACTGCTGGACATTGGCCTCCCCCAAGCGTAGCCACAACGACCGGTCCTGTGCGTCACGCATCCATCGGATTCCCGCGACCCTGACCAGGTCGTCGGTCCACCTTGTTGGAGGCCTTCCAACGCTGCGTCTTCCGGTACGTGGACGCCACTCCAGAACCTTTCGTCCCCATCGACCATCTGTTCTGCGTGCAATGTGCCCTGCCCATTGCCACTTAAGTTTGGCGACTCTTCGAGCTACGTCGGCAACCTTGGTTCCCCTGCGGATATCTTCATTTCTGATGCGATCACGCAGGGAAACTCCGAGCATAGCCCTTTCCATCGCCCTTTGGATGACTTTGAGTTTTACAACAACATTAAATAATATTGTTTCCAGCGCGACGAGTTAGTTTAACGCCATGTAAATACTATTTTTAACTATTGATTAACTACGGATCAAAAACACAGCCTTAGTGACTGATAACTTCTTAGCATTTCTTCAAATTATTGGCAGCTATTATTAACCTTGTATAAAAGTATCCTCTTTAATTAAATTAACAAAAATCTGATCAAAATAAAACATCCAAATATTTCCCAAACGACACATAATCACGAATTCACGACTAGAATGATAGTGGATACTCACGTCAGTCGTCGGTCAACAAGGTACCTAGCCATTCTGCTAGCCTAGTACCTAATCTTACAAACGAGCGGCCGTTTCAGACACAATTTTAGGGCACACCTACTAATTTCTCAAGGGAATGGCTCTCTTTGACGATTATGTTTTGTACTTGTTTGATCTGGGTATAGTTAAGTTGACAATGATAATTTGTAAAGACCAGTCTAGATTTAATTTATAAAAAAGACTTTCTAACTTACTTATTATGGAGCTGGTATGGGTAACGTGCCGTGCTGCATGTTTTCGCACGGGGTGACGTCACAGGTAACTTTAATGGGCTATATCATTGTTATTTTATGTTTAATCGAAAAATAAAAAATATGTGTTCAATATTTTTTTATGCTCTAAAATACGGACTAAATAAAATGTAGTTATTTTGACCCTGGAAACTACCCTATTCTTATGGCACCCAACTCCGTTGCCGACTTCTGTTAGTCGATACCATCGCCGGCCCACGCTGAAAACCAGCGCTGTGGACTCGTAACATTTTGCGTATGGACACAGCATTATGCTGAGCGTTCGGCCGTTTTGCTCGGACGTGGTACATTAATCTTTATCTCTATTTTGTCATAGAAAATGTTCGAAATATATTACTTAAATTTCCGCGGGAAAAGCCTTCAAATAAAATGTTTTTCTTTTTTTTTCTTCTTTCTTATGGTTTTATTTTAATGGCCTTACGGATTCTTCCTGTTAACTTCTCCAAATACCCTTAAATGTGTACAACGGGCAGGAATCGAACTCATAAATATTTATGCGCATGCCAGTCCTACGTTCAATGTTAAGTTTATTGATGACTTTTTTTAGAGTTTTGAGCACATTCTCCTGCATAATGCATTCACGTTCTGAAATAACTTACTAACTCATTCCTTCGCAACCCAAAAGCACCTGTAAAACGGTTTTTATTGAAAAAAAAAAACCTTAAGCATGATGATCTACTACCGGTTAGTTTCTTTCGAAAACAGGCAGGAAAAGGAAATCGACGGCGGCCATATCAAAACGCCTTGAAAAAATACTCCATGTAGATCTACCGATCTCCGAAGCGAAAACTCATCGATATGTGTATCTTGCCTAGTGCCTAGTCTAACATACGATGCCTAGACATGGTCACTCACCTTGTCACAAAAGTTCCGCCTTGGGGTTTACCAACTAGCAATGGAGCGCAGCGTTCTGAGTGTCAACAGAGCCGACTGAATGAGGAACACCACGCTGCCGCAAAAGACGGGGATTATTAGGCGTAGGAGAAAAGGCTGCCAGGCTAAAATGGGATTTTGAGGGTTCCATCAGCCGCATGCACTCTGACTGATAGACAAGAGTCTCCACAAAGTGACTACCTGAAGGTGGAAGACGCGGCCGAGGTCGAACTGAGAAGAGGTGGGGAGACGACCTAGATGTCTACCGCAAGGACTGGTTCGAGGTGGTTCAAGAAAGTTGGAGGAGGCCATTGCCCAGCAGTGGGACATTGTAGGCTATTAAAAAAAAGATGTTTTATTCTAAAAACAACCACCGGAGAAATATCACCGGGTTACCTTATGTCAATTATTTAGAAAAAAAATGCTACCATCGTAATTTGGAAGGATGGATGGGTGTAACGCGATTACTAGGGTATCAGAAAAAGGAGGCGTTTTTATGGTCGTTCCAGAACCGTAAAAGTCACATAAGTAGATAAATGTTGTTTTATAACATTACAAAATAAGTCAGATAGATAACTGAAGTTAGCCTTCAATTGCTATGAGAAATAAGAGATATGACTTGATTGATGATCATAGAGAAATGTAGAGGCTTTGAAAATTGTTTTTTGGATACGTATACACCGGTTCAGTGTAGTTCTCACTTTACCCTTTTTTTTAAGTGGAAAATTATTTAGGTAATGACTTCGGCCCCTCAAGGGCAAACCGAGAGGGCGTGTCAGACTTTTAGTAACTAAAGTCCATCCAGTTGCCCTTTGCGTTCTAAGATCACGGGTTTCCTTTTCAGAAAATCCCCGTGGTCCTAGCGGGCATCGTCCCTGCTGTGCGCTATGGTTTGCTGACATCTCTTTGAGGAGCGCGAGGAACACTAGAACACTCCGCGGTGTGGACGACTCAAGCTCGATCCGGACGGTTACCGGATTGTCGAATGGCAAGCTATCCTTACTAATATTATAAAAGCGAAAGTGAGTTTGTTTGTTTGTTACGTCTTCACGCCTAAATGGCAGAATCGATTTTGATGAAACTTTGTACACGGATAGACCATGTCCTGGAATAGGACATAGGATACTTTTTATCCCGGAAGTATGTTCCCTTGGAATAATTTGCTGCTATCACGCGGGCGAAGCCGCTGGGAGCAGCTAGTTACTAATAACCCTGCGTAAACATTGTCAGCTGTTAGAATAAAATTGTCTTTTTGAATTTCGCTAAGCAAAAGATGACTTGATACGGTTAGTATGAATCATTTTGATAGTGCTGTTTCCAGCTATATCCGCTTAGGTATCTCGGTGTCTTATTAACTATCTAGCTGCTCCCAGTGGCTTCGCGTGATAGCAGAAAATTATCCCAAAGAAACATGCTTCCGGAATAAAAAGTATCCTATGTCCTATTCCAGGACATGGTCTATCCATGTACCAAGTTTCATCAAAATCGGTTTCGTCATTTAGTCGTGAAGGCGTAACAAACAAACTCAGCTTCTTCTTCTTCTCTTCGCTTTTATAATATTAGTAAGGACTATCATGGTTCATGAGATACAGCCTGGTTACTGACAGACGGACAGAATGACAGACAGACAGACGGACGGACAGCAGAGTCTTATTAATAGGGTCCCGTTTTACCATTTCAGTACGAAACTCTAAAAACATATTTCATAGTTAAGCTACGACGTATCCAGTGAGCATCGCAAGAATCTGAATAAGAAAGTTATATTTATGTGAAATCTACAATGAATTCAGATGCCTCATTTTGGTGAAAATGATTAATGTTGAAAGCTCTCGGGCGCCCTGAACACTGGTTCTCGACTGGCAATCGAATGCCAAGGGGTACTCAAGTCAAGAGTGAATAGGTTACTTCTAGGTAAGCATGCTCTATCGTCAGCCACATCATCGCTTACCATCAAAGAGACAACGATTTTATTCATATCATTCTGGACAAAACTATGTCTATTTCATAATCTTATCTTCCTTAAGAAATTTCACGACAAATTAAAATTAACATCAAATTAAATTAAAAAATATATAATAAAACCAGCAACCACTTTTTAATTTAAAAACCACATCAAAAACTTCGACCTGTCTATTTATGAATAGGTCAAGCTATCCGTGCGCAAACCCGCTGAAATAGGTAAATAAACACAAATAGTTGTAATCCAATGAAATTTTCTCATACTTGGTCTCATAAAGTTCGTATTTCAATTCAGATATGAATTTTAAACAAATTAACTCTGCTCATAACACCTTTAATTTTCTTTAAATGTTTTTTTTTTCTCACATAATTAGGTCAATTGAATTAAAAATCATTTGGGGTGTCTGAGGTTTTGCACATTTAACGTTACACGTTGTATAGGTTTTTATTTTTAGTTTTAGTAATTCTTTGTGTTTGGGGTTGCGGGATCGTTCAAAAGAGTTACCACGGCCAACGAACACAGATGCGTTTTTGTCTGTAAAAGTTTGACACTCTCTCTTGCTCTACTTAAAGCGGAAGAAGTTATTTGATGATTTCCCACTTCAAAAGTAAGTCACAAATAAACATTTCTCTCTTTCACTCACAATAAATATTGTATTCTCATAGTAGGTGCCACGAATCTGAATAAGGGCCTCAGAACGGTTCAGGGATAAAATATACAAGTAGTACTTGAGATCCGGCCAAAATGATGAGAAGTCGACGACGGCTCGATGTGGAACCACTCCGTCTTGGGGTCGTTCTTATTAGTACGTGTTGTTGGCTTGAGGAAAATGTGACGGGATATAGATTGTATTATTTAGATTAGTTTTTTTTTTGTATATATCTACACGTTAGAACCAAAAATTCGAAAACATGTGACATTCACCAAACTGCACTGGGCCCTCGTGGTGGATTATGGTCCATTCCCTCTTTTAGAGAGAAGGCCTGAGTCCCAGCAGTGAGAACATTAAAAAGGCTGATGATGATGGTGTCACGTTAGGGTGTACTAGTCAGATTTGTCTTGAACAGTTATACCTTTCAGGGAAGCTTGCGTGGAAACCTGCACAGCCGTACAACATACACGCTCCGGTTTACCTGTGAAACTTAACTGTACTGGCAAACCTGTCAGGTATACCCTAGGGTATATGGTTACCTTTATACAGAGGTAAAGTTGTTTTTTTTCTGTAGGAGGTAATCTCTGAAAGTACTGGTCATATTGCAAAAAAATAATTAAAAGCTGCTTTATTCCTGAGTGACATAGGGTACATTTAATGTACGCGGGCGAAGTGCGGGTAAGAGCTAGTAAATAATAGCTTCGATCAGCGAATCCGCCCGCATGAAAGAAAAGAAATATTGGGAACATACTCCTAGGATAATTAGTATCTGTTGCATTCTGCTTTCATTCATTCTGACTGACCTGTTGGGCCCAATGACTTGGACATAATTCTCTCACAAGTCATCAAGTTTGGGCCTAACTGAATATGATTATAAGAAAAATTAAATGCTTAAAAACCGTACAGTCAAGTGCAAATTTCCTCCTTTTTATTAACTGCGAAATAATAGTCGCTGTCAATGTAAATTGTTATCTTGAGCGACGAGTGACTGTACACTGAACTCGATATAAAAAAATAACTCAAAGGTCGAAGAATTAAAAGACGACCTAATGATTTAAACCGTGTTTAAAAAATTAAAACTTAGAAAAGAAATTTACGAACGATAAAAAGCAGTCGGGAGGAACAAAGTAACGCCTCGAGGGATCTCTGCATAATTTCCCTGTTACTGACGTTTTGTTTATAAAGTTAGCATCAAAACCGACGACTGTTTTTTTTTTTAACTCTAGAGGATGTGAAATCCTAGTATCTTTGTTCTACTCTAGCAAGAAATGGGGACTATATTATTTGTATAGCTCTATCTCTCTTTATAAAAAACAGATTTACAAATAAATAGTTTTTTCATTACTCATACTCTGAAAGTAGGTCTGAAGTTGCCTGAGGAGTGGGCTGAAAAGTACTACTTTTCATCCCTAGGGAGTTTTACTTTCACCTAACAACTGACAAATTATTTTAAAAAAAATCTAGGTCTATCTTCTTGTATTCGTAATGAAAAGCACAATGCTTACCTCGGGGTTAAAGTTACTTATATCGTCCCGAGAAGGAGTTGGCGGCCGAGCGCAGCGAGGTCGCTAATTCGAGGGACTAAATAAGTAACTTTCACCCCTAGTGTAACAATGTACTATTTCATTACTCATACTCTAAAAGTAGGCCTGAACTTGCCTGAGTAGCGGGCTGAAAATTATCACACTTTTCATCTCTGGGGAGTTTTACTATCAACTAACAGCTGACAAATTATTTAAAAAAAAACTAGGTCTATCTTCTTGTATTCGTAATGAAAAGCACAGTGCTTACCTCGGGGTTTAAAGTTACTTATTTAGTCCCTCGAATAAGCGACCTCGCTACGCTCGACCGCCAACTCCTTCTCGGGATGAAATAAGTAACTTTCACCCCTAGTGTAACAATGTACTATTTCATTACTAATACTCTGAAAGTAGGTCTGAAGTTGCCTGAGGAGCGGGCTGAAAAGTATCACACTTTTCATCCCTAGGGAGTTTTACTTTCAAAAAAAAAAACTAGGTCTATCTTCTTGTATTCGTAATGAAAAGCACAGTGCTTACCTCGGGGTTAAAGTTACTTATTTAGTCCCTCGAATTAGCGACCTTGCTACGCTCGGCCGCCAACTCCTTCTCGGGATGAAATAAGTAACTTTCACCCCTAGTGTAACAATGTACTATTACTGTTTGAGGTACATTTATTGCGTAGAATGAAAATTTTTATAATCAAATTAAGTTTATGATGTCTATCATTCTACACATATAATAAATCTGTAGAAGTTTTTAGTTATGCGTGCATCACGTAAAATGTACAAAATCGAAATGTACGATAGGTATATTACTAAGGCTTTGTTTCATCATAATCGGTTGACTATATCGAAAGATATAGGTACTACATTCATTGAATGTTAGGCGATACGAAGTTCGCCAGGTCAATTAGTTTCTAATAAAAAGAGTTTCAAGTTCTATTTTTAAATTGTTTATTTCTGATACAGTTGAGTATGTATTTAAACATTATTAAATCACATTGTAAGTTTTACTTGCTTGAGACAACAAATGACCACGTATACACGTAGGTATATACCTATAATGTTACAGAATATCTATCTCAATCTATTTGGTCATAATAGGCCTATCAAAGGGATTGAGTTCCATGGCGTTGGAACAAGACAATATTGTGTTTAGAGACCTAATTTGCTGGTCGAATAAATATAGCTAGATAGTTAATAATTATAGGTAGCCCAATCGATTATATCACCATTATGTAGAATCTGATACAGAAGACCTAATTAGGATCGCAGAAGCGTGCAGGATAGACATTCAATAGATATTTACTTGTATACCTATACATGTACGAGTAGGTAACATGTGCGGGGATTGTACCGACGAAACTCTAAAGTGATACCAAGTACCAAGTTACTAACAATACAGTTAGGTGTTAGACCGGTCGATCAACAACATAGGATATTATGACGTGTCACCGGCTCACCACACTATCTATTATGTGGGGACGCGCCACTTGCAAGACCAGTGATTGATCTTCCTTGAGTTTATGTTACGCTAGTACATCATGGGCGATGATGTATGACAGTTTGCAATACGAATATAGATCTTATCTCAAGAATTGATGACGTCATAGTAGACAGATAGTATAGAAAATAGTAGTGTTTTGTATTGGATTTTTTTTTAACCTCCATTCAAAATTATCCAACAATTGAAAAAAATATTAATGGATTACGCTACAAAAAATGTCAAACATTTTATAAACGTAAGATGATTTTTGAGGTTGAACAAGATAAACTCTGAGACAGAGAGAAATGTTATCTAATTAGTGCCTTGTCCCTTGCAAAGGCTTGGTTTTAGTACCCCTTAAAATAATAAAATTGTCCTTATTTACCCAAAACAAGACCTAAACCCAGTTTTAGTTACGTGACATGTCAAGTAAGTTGTGTAAATCAGTTAAAATAGTCCATACTACGCACCCCTAGTTAAAGGGACTGTGGGACTGTGGCTTGACCCAATTGTGGTCAGGCGAAACCTCGCGGGACGGAACAGATTCAGATGAGGTGTTGATGTCTCTGTGTTTTATGATGTCTTGGTACTCGGTCGTCTTTTAAGATGGCTTATTTTAGTAAGCTTTCTTGGATTTGGTTATTAAAAGTATCTTACTTACTACTCATTATGCTGGTTTTAGTTTACCACAGTGGCTGTTATGATTACCTGAAAAAAAGAAAAACATATTAGACTCTCTATCTCAATTCAATATTCAAATTTTTCAACCATTTAGATTTTTGTTGAATTAAAAAAAAAATACTAAGTATCACACAACGCCGTCTAGTCCCAAGCTAAGCAGAGCTTGTGTTATGGGTACTAGCCAACTGATAAACACTTATATATTTCTAAATACATACATATTATAGATAAATTACACCCAGACACAGAATAAATGATCATGCGCATCACATAAACATTTGTCCTGAGTGGGAATCGAACCCACGACCTCTGGCTTAGCAGTCAGGGCCACTGACCATTAGACCAAGAGGTCAGTCACAGGGATTAATTGTCCACATTGATTAAATATCGTTGACATTAGATAGAACTCGTGTTCAAATCCGAATGGATATTTCAAAACTCTTGTAACCCCGACATTGCTAAATTGTCTGTATAAATAAGCAAATCAAATGCTTTGATCCCTTCTCTATCACTTCCTTGTATTAATAACCCTTTTGACGTTACCCTTTCCTTAAACAATAGACACAAACGCCGACATAATTTCACCCAAATTCATAGAAGGTGGGAACCGAGTGAACCTGAACCGAACCTTTGGTGTCAATTCCATTTCACTTCGGTGTATTATTTACATTAAGTAGGTAATTGTTATATTGACATACCGAACCCAGCATCGTTAGCCAAAGCTAACGTTCGTTCGGGTTTATTTTTTGAAGGTGAGAAATCATCAAATGACTTCTCCCGCTCTTGGGTGGAGCGAAAGGGTGTGTAAGACTGTTGCTGACAAAAACCCACCTATGTTCCTTCATTTTCCCTTTGCATTCCTAGGCCGTGATGGTAGCGAGAGCAGTGTTGGCCGAGTGGTAATGGCCCCCACTTACGAGTTGTAGGTTGCAGGTTCCAACCCAGCCAGGCGCATTACTTTGTGTAATTTATTTCGTCACCACTGCTCTCAAAACGGTGAAGGAAAACATCGTGAGGAAACCGGCATGTCCTAGAACAAAAAATTCAAAGACATGTGACATCCACCAACACGCACTGGGCCCGCGTGGTGGATTACGGCCCATTCCCTCTCCTAGAGAGGAGGCCCGAGTCCCAGCAGTGGGAACATTAAAAAGGCTGATGATGATGATACCGTGGAGGCCCTAAAAAGAAAATAAAATTTATACTTTTTGGGCATTGAAATTTAACTTAAAAAAAACCATCATAGCTTTTTCCTGATAAGATAAGGGTATATTGCTATAAAGCTGAAGGGAGCCAGTAAAGTCGATGCCTACTAGGACAACAGGAATGTTCGAAAGAGTTACCATAGCCCTGAAATGCAAAGGGCAAATGAAAGAATAAGAGTGGGTTTCAGTTAGTAAAAGTCTAATACTTTTAACTTTTATGAAACTTAAAAAAAAGTTAAAATTAGTTGTTGACACCTATATGGTACGGATTAAGCTTTTCGCCCCGTCGTTTATACCGCTTACATCGAAGGACTGGAACAATTTGCCTGCTGCGGTCTTCCCGTACAATTATAATTTAGGTGTCTGCGAGGCTAGAGTGAATAGGTTCTTGATAAACTAACTCCTCACCATCAACGATTGCGTCACTGCTTACCGACAGGTAGGATCGCACTCAAGAACTAGTTCATATCAATTAAAAAAAACAAAATTTACCTACAGATCCTCAAATGTCAACTACCAGGATCCCATAATATATAAGGACATTATTCTGCTTTTGCTTCGTTCACGTCCATTATCATACACATGTACCGTTCACACGTGAAGTACCTAAACTTTCCGAAGGACATCATGAACATTTCACTACAAAACGCTCGTGCGTGCACGTGCACGTGAATACTTAGATCGCAGTCAAGCACTAGTTCTTATGAATTAATAAAAACGAAATTAAACTACAGAACCACATATGTTTCTATTACCAGGATCCCATAACATGTAAGGATATTATATATAGGTATACTGCTTTTGCTTCGTCCATTTTATCATAGACGTGTACCATTCACAAATAAAATACCTAAATTTTCCATAGGACATCACCACATAATATATAGGTACAGAAGTCAATCTACATACAAAGCGCGCTCCAGCAACGCACACATAGACACCGCTCACGGACACGATATCTCGGTAGCGTCACGGCCCACTCGTCGAACAGTTCCGGCTCAAACGCTCATTAGTGTGCGTCCACCGAGCGTAGGTATAAAAAGTGAAGTACATACATGAGATTGTCTTCTGTACCTATCTATTTTGTGACATCACCAGAATATTTTACTACAAAATGCTCGATATTCTATCCACGTGAATACTTATCTAACTTTTTTTTGTTGTCAATTGAATGTTTTACAAAAGGTTTCACGTGTAACAACTCTAACGAGTTGACAGAGCCTCGTCGGTTAAGCTCCGTGAATTTTAACTTATGTTTGTACATATGTGAAAATGTCTGAACCGGGCTTAGAGTGGAAATTATGTAATGGCGTATCAGTTAGGATTAAAGATTTAACGAGTCTAGCATAATAAATAGTCTGCATGAGTTCTAATTATTTTGATACTTGATTTTTCCCTTGGGATAAAAACGTGAGGTTATACAATTATGTTACCAAGTCTTTTTCGCGTACTCTATCACTTTATTAAGGTACAGATAATACAAAACACAAAATACAATCAGGCTTAGAACCACGCCATAAATGATGTTGGGCACGAAAGAGCTATGTTTAACGCTTGATTTACCAAACATAATACACCCAAATTGAATTTTAAAAAATAACTGGCTACTATTCATACTATGGTTAAATATGTGCTATAATAATATTTCAAGTTGTTCCATTATTTTGTTCAAAAAAAGCATACAAAGATGCGCTAATAATTTGCTGCGGGTGAATTTTGACAAGACTAGCCTTAAGAGCTCTATCATAAATCAGAAATTGGCACGTACAAGAAGCAAAAATTCGAAGACATGTGACATCCACCAATCCGTACTGTGTCCGCGTGCTGGAATATGACTAATTCCCTTTGCAAGAGAAGAAGCCTTTTTTTAGGTGGGAAATCATCCGATGACATCCGCCGCCCTCAGATGGGGCGGGTGGAAAACCCACTCCCAGTTCCATCGTTACCTTTCATTCCAGGATCGGGTTTTCCTTTCAGAAGCGAACCTAGGCTTGGCTCCAGTAGGCTTCGACGGTCCCTACGGTTTGCTGATATCTACTTGAGGCGCGTGTTGAACGTGACTTGGGAAGAGAGGAGGCCTGAGTCCCAGTGATGGGAACATTATAAGGCTGACCACTCTGCCTATAACTTTATAGAATACAGTCACTTTTATATTCCTAAAACAGAAAATTGCGTAGACTCCATGATACAAACTTTTTTCATTTATTCAGAGTACGTCCATTCACCGACTACGGTAAACGTTTGCGGTACAATCAATCAGATTGTTTTTTTTTTTTTTTTTCAATACAAACATCGAGTAACGTGGTCTGTTACTCTTACAGTATGAACTGCTCAATTTAAATGAAATAAATGCAAACTAGCATCGTTAAAACGACAGTTTATTTATTAAGTACTTATTTTTCAGTGGGAATTTATTAAGAACTTGATTTCACTCTTGGCTTTGTTTATCATCATCATCATCATCAGCCTTTTTTAATGTTCCCACAGCTGGGACTTAGGCCTCCTCTCTAGGAGCCGGGCCGTAGAATGAGTCGTAATCCACCGCGCGGACCCAGTGCGGGTTAGCGAATGTCACATGTCTTCGAATTTTTGGTTCTAGGACATCCCGGATTCGTCACGATGTTTTCCTTCACCGGCTTTGTTCCCGAAACCTTAAACTGGCATTTTTTTACAGAATTTTAACATGCGCAAAATTTTCGTAATTGGTAATTCTAAATATAACCATTTTCCCCCGTAAGTATTTTTCCTGTATGTTATTAACGTAGCTATTTCTAATATACTAGCTGTTCTCGCGGGTTCGCCCGTGTCTTCAGTTACTGCTCTACTCCTGTTGGTCATAGCGTGATGAGTCTTCCTCGATAAAAGGACTATCCAACCATAAAGATTTTTTTAAACAAGTAGTTTCCAAGATGAGCACGTTAAAGCGAACAAAAAATCTCTTCAGTTTTATTTTATGTAGACAGATTTCAGATTAAAAAAAAATGTATTAAGAAAAATTTTTTTTTATATTGTATTACAAAATGCGTGCCAAACTTCGGTCTGTGAGACCACACGCAGGTATCTTCCTGCCCTTGTCCCGTTTTATTTGGGGTCGGCGCAACACGTTTTTTTCTTCCATTCTGTCCTGTCACTCGTCACGCTATCACTAACTCCCTTTTCTTTCATATCACTTCTCACACAATCCATCCATCTTTTCTTTGGCCTCCCTCTCCCCCGCCGTCCATCCACATGTAAACTCATAACATAATAAAGGTATATGTTACAAAATTAGGCAGGACTCCTGTATGGACTTTAAAAGAGACTTTGACACCTGAGTTTGTTTTGGTGTCTCTTCTCAGGGTAGTCAGCTAGAGTTTAAAATAAAATTAAAACATAAAGTTCATAATTTTATTTCAACCTCTTTGTGTGAAGTAGAATCTTTTTGTAATGAATGAAAAATAAAAGTAAGAGAAAACTACCTTGGGAATATATTACAAAAGCATTCTAAAGAACGTTTTATCGACTTTCAAACCGAACACAACAGTAATTGAATTAACATTGGAACCCCAAAAACATTCGCTCCAGCGGTTTTTCTTCGAGGAATTTGCTTTCTCTTCAATAAACACATTCAGGTGTTCAAGCACGCATAGCTACTGAAATATAAAGCTTATTTGTAATGTACTAGTAGCCTAAATATTTTATTTTATTCAAAGTTTTTCATACGAATACAATAGAAGTTTGTTTGAGCGAAGTTTTCCGATGAATAGTATTAGGGGCTCATGTAGTAAAGGAGGTGTACTCGTGCGTTATTTGGAGACAAAAGAGCTGAAGTGTATGGATCTAAGGACCAATATTTACTGCGAAAATAACTATTGAATATATGTTATTAAAAAGCGAGGTTATGATATTGGGTACATTGCTAGTATTATTTTTAAGTTTTCTTTTACGTAATGAAAAAGAAGGATCAACGTAAAAAATCCGCAACGAACTTATGGCTTTTTTTTTCGGTGGGAATCTTCAAATGACATCCCCGCTCTCGGGCGCAGCAGGAGACAGTGTCAGACTTTTACTGACTAAAAACCCACCCCGTTCCTTTGTGCTTTCATACCGGGTCTGGGCTGCCTTTTGGAGCTAACCCTGGCCCCAGTAGGCTTCAACCCAGCTGGATTCCTATTTTTGCTGACAACTCCTTGAGGCGCGCGGGAACAGTGCGCGCCGTCGACGAATCGGGCTCGGTCCGGACAGTTTCCTGACGGTCAGATAGCAAGCTAATCATTGCTCGCTGTCCCTTGCCCGCTGCTTGCCCGCGCCTACGGTGGCTGGGAATCGGGTTCGGAATCCCGGCGGTGGCGAGAGCACCGTTGCCTGATACGGCCGGTCTCCTCCTTGTCTAGCATTACTGTTTCACAGAAGGAGGCGACCGCCTGCCACTCCTCCAAGCTCCGGACTTATGGCCTTCTAATTACTAATTCATCACGTTACTTTTTGTGTATTACTGATCAAACCTACCTCCTGCCTTATTTGTCATCAAAAAACATTTCCAGCCCTGGGTGGAGCGAGACTCAGACTTTTCGGAGCTGTCAGACTTTTACTGGCTAAAACCCACCTGTATTCAGTTACCCTTGGAGTTCTGAAGCTACAGTAACTCTTTCAAACAATCTCGTATATTAAACGTCTGATGGTATCACAGTCAATCAAACGCTTTCAAGCGGACAATAACATTTTGCCTAAAATCACAAAAAATACGGTTTACCTAAATTATCTCGAGTAACTGATACCACGCAAAAATTTACTGTCAGCAAATTGTTTGGGACGCAGAAATAGCAGGAAAAATAAAGGTGAATAGAGCGTTTTTATTTTACACCGTTATTTTGGGAAATTCTAAAACACTCTCACGTTCCTGATACCCTGGTACTGTGAAAGCGATATTGCGATTTAATATCTAAAGTTTTTGGGGATTTTATTTCCTAGTTATTATTACGTAAAATTATAACAAACAGGGTTGATCTCCAACGTAAGGAAAGGTCAGTCTATGGATGGGAGACCATTTTATCAAACCGAGATTCCTCTGAGTCTGTACCTCAGAAAACCTGTCTTCTATAGGTTTCAATTTTAATTTGTCAATCTTTGTCGCTATGGATGGTCAGAAGCCACGTAAGGGTGCCCCGCACACGGTCCACCGGTCACAACCACAAAACACGGCCACCGGCATATTTCCTGTAGGTTTCATACATTTTGTATGCATTTGCCATTCACGATTAATGCTGGTGGCCACCACACTTTAGAAATCGCCACTGCTCGCTTCTTGTGGCCCAAACCGGCCGATACAAAACGCTGGCACACGGCACTCGCGTTCTCCTTCTCGTCAGAGTTCTCATCATAATTGATACTGCGTGTACATTTAAAAAAGTAGCAGCAATCTGCTACAATAGGCTGTCGCGCGCTTCAGCTTCCTTTGTGGCCGCTTCTAGTTTGTGGATGTGGCATTAGAATAAAAGAGAGGATTTATTGGGAGGTGGGAAATCATTTAATGACTTCTTCCGCTTGAGCGTGAAGCGGGAAAGTTGTGTTAGACTTTTTCTGACTAAAACCCACATAATGATGTACTTTTGGTTGCCCTCTGCGTTCAAGAACAAGCTTATTTAAGCTTCTTGTTTCGAATTAACTTCGTCCGTCCACAATCTTGCCGGTGTAAGCGGTAGCTAAGCGCAGGGCGGCGAGCGGAAAGATCAAAAGTATGAAACTGTTTGGACGGACGCCACGAGACGCCGCTCCGTTCATAGCGAAAATGCTCCACTTACCGATGCCGTCCCGCTCGCCGCACCGTGCGCCGCTCAAATCGAAGTCGTGACCTTTGCCAAGTTGATAATTTTGCAATCGTTAACGCTAGTAAAAAACTTCAAATGTACGGGAATGACGTCATCTCAACGCTCAGTCACATAGTCAGAACAAAAGAATCGGAGGCGTGGCCAACTCAAGGCGTCCCATGCAAGAGAGACGGTTGTAACTTGGCTAGGAGGGCAGGCCGTTAGCCATTTTCTTCACGAGTAAGAGGAAAATACGGAACTTAATATACGAGCATACGATCCATCAATAAACGATCAGTTTCCTTAGAAAAAATACGGCGAGTCATGGGTATTCTTTACGGAAATGACTATAAAAGGGCTGAAGGGGGGTGGCTGGTGGGTGGGCTTGATGCGGTGACCCTTTTGGCTTCTATGTCCAAGAACCTCTTCATTTCACTTTTGTTTGTTTCCGTTATAATTATTTATCAGTTGCAATAAAAAAAAAAAAAAAAAAAACACAGTAGGAGGTATTTTCAAATTTCTCTTGCAGGTTTGTTTTTACTGGCACTTGAAAATTTTTTCATCTAGGCAATGTTTTTCTTTTTGTTTTTACCGGCTTCTTATATTTATTTATTAGTTGAAGGGTAAAATCTACAAGTCAGTGATAAGGCCTGTTGTACTGTATGGATCAGAATGTTGGGCAGTGAAAAAGACGGATGAAAAAAGATTGCATGTAGCGGAGATGAGAATGTTAAGATGGATGTGTGGTGTGACGAGAATGGATAAAGTGAGAAATGAGTATATTAGGGGAAGTTTGAAAGTGGCGCCGGTAGCTGAAAAGTTGAAAGGGAATCGTTTGTCTTGGTATGGTCATGTAAAAAGGAGAGATGAAACGCATGTTGCTAAAAGAGTTATGAATTTACATGTGGATGGATGGAGAGGGAGAGGGAGGCCAAAGAAAAGATGGATGGATTGTGTGAAAAGTGATATGAATGAAAAGGGAGTTAGTGATAGCGTGACGAGCGACAGGACAGAGATGAAGAAAAAAACGTGTTGCGCCGACCCCAAATAAAACGGGATAAGGGCAGGAAGATGATGATTATACACCAGTCGTATTATGTTATACAAGTATTGTAATATGTTTATTTGTTTACCCTGGTCCGTGCGTCACTGCGGGGTGCCAACTGAAAATCAGCGCTGGGTGTCTAACGTCCAGCAAATGCTGAGGTGGTCACCCTTTCGGTCAGGGCACGCTCGGCGCACTTTGTAGTTTTGTTACTTTTTAAATTAACTTTTATGCTTGCAACTGTCGTGCTGTGTCTGTTCTGAATAAAAGTAATTCTATTCTATTCTTTCTTTTTCTATTCTTTCTAAAATGATGACCAGTATCATATACTAAGACTAGCCGCCCGCCCCGGCTTCTCTCGGGCTCAATTTATTTTCGACTAGCTTTTGCCCACAGCTTCGCCCGCATACGTAATATATAGCCTATATCACTCAGGAATAAAGCAGCTTTCGATCGGTGAACAAATTTTAGCAATCGGACCAGTACTTCCAGAGATTACCTCCTAGAAACAAAAAAAACAAACTTTAAATTTTTATTATATTAGTTTTCATACGTCTATAAACCTTTTTGTGTCATTTTTGAGTAATTGTGTAAATAAATCTACACTAATATATTATAATAAAGAGGTAAAATTGTTTTTTTTGTTTGTTTGTAGGGTAATCTCTGAAAATAAAAGCTACTTTGTTCTTAAGGCTATATTTTATATACGTGGGCAAAGGCTAGTTACCAGTAAAATAAATTAAGAAATAGCCACATAGGTACACAGCCGTTCTGAAGTGATGCGCTCAGGTACACATTGTACATTGTTTTGGAGGGAAGCAGAGGGACAGTCAGTATTTTACTGACTAAAACTCACCTGTGCTTCTTCAGTTGCTCTTTGCGCTCCAAAGAGCGGCAACTCTTTCAATTAATCCCGGAACGCATTAAAAACTTCCTCATCTCTTGTAATTTAAACATTGACTCGTATGACAAAGAGTTGGTTATTCCATTTGATAGCTATCTCGAATTCTGAATGCAAAACCGTAGCAACGTAGCCATGACGTCATAATCTTGTGCTACGTGACTACGCCGTAGCAACCAAAGTGCAATTCTTTTGAAATTCAAACCTCCTTAGTTTCAAATAAATATTTAAAATAAACGTCGATATTCTCACAGACGGACGGAAAAACAACGGGTTGCCTTATCCCATTTATATATAGGTCCCGGGATAGCAATAAATCTTTTTCCGTGAGTGCATTCGCTTAAAAAATCTAGTTTATTGTTCTTTATCACGTGGATGCAGTTCAAGTAATAAAACATTCAAAGCATTTTATTAAAAAAAAACCGTTTAAAGGC
The DNA here is from genome assembly GCA_949319445.1 of Mythimna lalbum. Classification (NCBI taxonomy): domain Eukaryota; kingdom Metazoa; phylum Arthropoda; class Insecta; order Lepidoptera; family Noctuidae; genus Mythimna; species Mythimna lalbum. The sequence continues at coordinate 15,876,073 of OX439364.1, forward strand.
ACTTTTGAAATGTCCAGAAGTCAGTCGGTCTGAACAATGATGCTAATTATTATTGTACATTCTAAAGCGTAGATGTCTATGGAGAAGAATCTGCAAGAAACTCCATGGACACTCTTTCCAATTAACTATTAATTACTAATAGAATAAAAAGGTAAAGTTTTTTTTTTTTTTTTGTTTGTTGGAGGTAATCTCTGGAAGTACTAGTCCAACCGCTAAAATTTTAGACTACATTTTAGAATGACATAAAAAAACAGAACGAGAGAGTCACCAATTGAAGAATTGGTAGCTGATTTTGTATGAGTAAGTACGATTTTTATTTATAATATTAAAAATATCAATAATTTGGACATCCATGGCCATATTATGGTAATATAAGTGGGGTAAATGATAGATCTGGCCAATCGACATTTTCAGGGTTATCCATTATTTATGCCACACCCTGTATATTTTCCTGTCTCTATGGCAACTAAGTTAGTAGAGTTTTTTAAGACACCTTAAAAAAAACTCTGAGAATGGATATTGGTATCTGTGAATTATTTGTATCTCTTTTCTGGAATTACATTTAGTTTTTTATCCCTTTACAAGTTCAGAGGAATATTCGAAGAATTTCGTCTAAACTCCAGAAAAATGCCTCGTAATACAGATATCAAAAGTATATGTGGTTAGCTTCATAGAGTACTAGCTGCTCCCAGCGGCTTCACCCGCGTGATAGCAGAAAATTATCCCAAGGGAACTTACTTCCGGAATAAAAAGGATCCTCTGTCCTATTCCAGGACATGGTCTATCCGTGTACCAAGTATCATCAAAATCGGTTTAGCCATTTAGGCGTGAAGACGTAACAAACAAACAAACAATCTCACTTTCGCTTTTATAATATTAGTAAGGATCTGTAAGTACCAATTATTAATAATACGATATATTTTATTATACTGCATAAAGATCTACTTGATGCCAAAAATTATTATTTATTACATTTTACTAAGTATCTTTGCACAGTTTGTGCAGTTAACTACTATCTATTTAACCCTTCAGATACCGTCAATTAGAGACAGAATAGTAAGACAATAGATGCGCGGCCACCGGTGGTCGCTTGGGGATTCATGAATTAAGAGAGTACAGATAAGTGAAGCAAATTTTGTTTTTAATAAAGAATATACAGTCACTTAGTTTCCATTAGAATGAAGGCATTCTAATTTTTTTGCAGTATTAGCGTTTTTTTCTTAAACGTTCAGTCAGCCTTTTCGCTAAGCTTCGCTAAGGTAGTCAATTTAGATACTATATTAAAATTCTCAGCATTGTTTTACCGAAAGGATCACCTGTTTCGATGATTCGAGTTGTGTAGACATTTGAGACACAATAAAATCCAGTCGGTTCACTTTTAAGGTGAAGGCACGTGAACACATTCGCAGGAAGTTGGTGTGATCATCCCAGCGTGGATTTGTTGGATTCGATTCTCTTAATAACATTGTTCATCATCATATCATCCAAAAAACGTCCACTGTTGGACATAGGGCTCCCCCAAGCGTCGCCACGACGTGAATGGTCCTGTGTGTCTCGCATCCATCGGATTCCCGCGACCCTTATCCCTTGCCACGCCATGGCCTATAAAATTGTTAATTTGTATTTAATTATCTAAGTTTACATTTATCTTTGTATTTTTCTCTCTCTATATTTACCATTAAGTTGTCCTTACCGTATTAAGTTTTTACACTACCCTAAGGTCAACTGGTAGAAAATGCCTAAAGCATTCCACCTTCGTACAGTGTTTATGTACATAACGTTTTAATTAATTAATTAATTATAAAACTACATCAATAAGCACCCATATATATCTACTAAAAATCAATTGGCTAATATATTAAACCACGAAACTTCACACGAAAAGTCACGAGACTAACAAATATAGATCAAGTACAGTATTCGTCTTTCACTGCACTGCAATCCCTCAGCTTTTCAAGTGAGGAAATTAGTAGAAAACCATTAATAAACTGGAGTAGTTTCACAGCATGATCTGCAGTTTAAGACAAGTACAGACACTCTGTTTAAACTGCTTGTTTTCTAAGAAATTGACATGTTAGGATTTTTAGCGTTTTTTTTTTTGTCGACTGGGAAAATCATCTTTGACAAAACCCGCTCTTGTGTGGAGCGGGAGATAGTGTCAGACTCTTACTGAATAAAAACCCAGCGAGCGTGTCACTCTATTCTTTGAAAAACTATTTTTACAAGCTTTTATTTAATTTGAAATGTTTGTATGAAGGCATTAGTTGCCTAGTGGTAATTGTCCTGACTTTCGTGAGGTCGTGGGTTTAAACCTAACCAGGCGTATTACTTTGTGTAATTTGAAAACATGGTGAGGAAACCAGCATGTCCTAGAACTAAAAATTCGAAGGTAGGCGACACAAACCAACCCGCGTGGTAGATTACTGTCCATTGTCTCACCTAGAGAAGATGCCCGAGTCCCAGCAGTGAGAACATTAAAAGGCTGATTATACTTATGCTTTTGTTTGTTATGTTTCGTTAGTTAGCCAATTTTTCCCACTGCAGAGCGAAAGACTCTCTCTCCCTTTTCCACTCACGCCTACCCTCGGCCATTGTTGGCCAGTCTCTCTGGTAATCCAGCTCATCTCTCCACCTTGGCCTCAGTCTGGTGCGATGTTGCCTTGCATTTGATGGCACCCAATAAATGGCTCTTTTAGTTCACAGCTTGTCTGAGACGCGGTTGCAATTTCACATTAGCATCTAAGCATAGCATAGTCGGCTTTATAGTGCGCTGTTGGGACTCAGGCCTTCTCTCTAGGAGAGGGAATGGGCCGTAATTCACCACGCGCGCCCAGTACGGGTTGGTGGATGTCACATGTCTTCGAATTTTTGATTCTAGAACATCCACCGGTTTCCTCATGAGGTTTTCCTTCACCGTTTTGAGAGCAATGGTAATGAAACAAATTTCACAAAGTAATGCGCCTGGCTGAGTTTGGACTCGCGACCTACATCTCGTAAGTCTTAGCCGTCAGTCACCACTCGGCCACCACTGCTCTCTTATATTAGAGTAGCAGATTTTCGTATAAAAGAAAAATATTTACGAGTTTCATTCTACTCGATCAAGCTCTTGTATAACATAAGTATTTCCTTTTCATCGAAGCTTCTCGTTATCACGACCTATTTTATTTAAATCTGTGAAGAAAGAAAAATGGCGTCTGATGTAATAAGGTTCCTCACGTGGGAAGGACTTATGTTCGGCCCTTCAGTTATTTTTCTCACTCTTGTTGTTATGAAGTTAGAAAATTCCGTACTTATTAAGTTTTTCTTAGTATTTTTTTTATGTTAATGATACCTAGTAGTATAGCTGGTAACAATGTTATAAAAATATGAATTTGTTTTTCTTGGTAGAAACTTATCGTGCCTTCGCCTGACAAATACTGTTTTATGACAGGAGCATTTATGTTTTTGATATTTTCAATGTATAGAATTTTCACCTCTACAGATTTGTTATAAGTATAGATTTTCATATCTTATGATGAATTTGTATGACGAGCGATATCGTATCAATACATATTATAAAACAAAGCCCCCACCGCGTTTGCCTGTCTGTCTGTTCGTGATAAACTCAAAAACTACTGCACCGATTTTCAAGCGGTTTTCTCCACTCGATAGCGTGTTTTTTGAGGAAGGTTTTAGTATATAATTTGTTAAGTTTTTGTATTTATTTCTGTGTACATTAACGATATTTGTTGAAGATGTCGGAAATTATGAGCCCAAAGGGGAACCGTGTTACCCCGAATTTAACGCGAGTGAAGCCGCGGGCAAAAGCTAGTTAATTAATATATACTCTGAAAGTACTGATTCGATTGCTAAAATTTTTTCATCGATGGAAAGCTGCTTTATTCCTGAGTGACATAGTTTATATTTTATGTACGCGGGCGAAGCTGTGGTTAAAAGCTAGCAAATAATAAAATAAATATGCATCCCTACTAATATTATAAATGCGAAAGTAACTCTGTCTGTCTGTCTGTTACGCTTTTCACGCAAAAACTACTGAACGGATTTAGATCAAATTTGGTGGGTAGGTAGAAGAGACACTGGAATAACACATAGGCTACCTATAATTCCACTGCTGCGCACGGGTCTCTGCCCGCGCGATATAAACTGTAGACCACGCGGGCGAAGCCGCGGGCGGCAAGCTAGTTGAAAATAAAGTTTAGTTCTAGCTATTCTTAAACAATTTCTAAGTGGATGGATACAATTTTCTGTTCCTGCCTTTATATTTAAAGCGCACAGAGAGCAACATGTCAGGTGTAAAGCCGGAGATAAAGTGTCGTGGCATGTTGCCAACCCTTCTCCGGAGATAACGATAACACAAGCCAGATAGACAAACACTTTCGCCGACTTGGAGAAGATCTTTTCTGTATTTTTTATATAGGACTGTAATGTTTTTACGGGTGACAGTATCTGGAAGAAAGCTTATTTTGATCCCCTAAGTGTCACCACAATGTCCTGTGTGAAGACAGGAGCAGGATGATTTTCGGTCACAATAGGCGCGGGTTAGTGGATAAGAACCAAACCCGGGTCGGTTCCATGCAAGCCAGAAAGAGATATCGGCAAAATTGACAGAACTAGTTTAAACCGATGTCAGCCAGGGCTGAGAATCATTCGAAGGAGAAACCATCGTAAAAAGGGTAACTGAAAAAATATGTGATTTTAGTCAGTAAAAGTCTAAGAGCGAGCGTCATTCAATTTTCCACGTAGAATAAAAATGTATAGCCACTAAAATTTGGTGATTCTTCGGACTGATCTTACAATGTTTCTGTCTTGGCTGTCTACATCTACACTTAATAATATAATAAAAAGTTAAAATTTGTTTTTATGTTTTTTTGTTTGTAGGAGGTAATCTCTGGAAGTACTAGTCCAATTGCTAAAATTTTGTTAAGTGACATAGGCTATATTTTAAGTACGCAAACGAACTCGTGGGCAAAAGCTAGTCCTAAATATTATATCTCTATTCTAGATTCGATTTCGCAACGAAACCACGAACATAGCTCTTCCCCATTGCTCTTTGGGTGACTTTAACCCTTCTGAAGAAGTCCATTGTGATCTACCATTCTCTTTTTTGTAAGAGCCCAGCAGGGTTGAAGTTTATTGGAGCCATCTTGTGATAATTGATAGTTAATTCAAGGAACTTATTTGCCAAGTAATTAATTATCTGTTCTAAAATATCTCCCCTGAGTTTTTTTCGGTGTTTCTTCTCAGGGTAGTCAGATAGGAAACACTGGCCTCATCTCGTTTAAATTGAAGAAAAAAAAATTCACGTGTAAAATTGTTTTTAACCGACTTCTAAAAAGGAGGAGGTTCTCAATTCGGATGTTTGTATTTTTTTTGTATATTTGTTCGCACATAACTTCGTCGCTTGCCAACCGATTTGAAAAATCTTTTTTTGTTGGAAAGGGTATACTTCCCAAATAGCCACCAAGTTAGGACCTGACGATGGAATCTTGGCCAAATCGAGGGAATTCCTCAAATTCAATTCAATTTTTTAGTGAATTCGGCTATTTTTTTTATAAAAAGGTTTTTAAACCTACTTACAAAATAAATATCATTTATCCCAAAAACCAAAAAAATATAAATGTGTTTATTAAGTCATTATTATATATTCAGTCACAAATAGTGAGCGCTCCATTTTGAAACATCAGCTGACGAGGTAGACTGCTGAATAAAACATACACTCACCGAATGAAGGCGCTCGAACAAGCAAAATAACGAGCATATAGCTGTTACTGGATGGGTTTATAATAATAATATCGGTATAAAATCGTTAGGGAAATGGTAGATATTAGATATAACCTACACTAATATTTTATTGTTTTTTTTTTTTGTTTCTAGGGGGTAATCTCTGAAAGTACTAGTCCAATTGCTAAAGTTTTTTTAGAGAGCAGCTTTATTCCTGCCTGAGGGATATTGGCTAAATTTTATGTATGAGTGTAAAACTGCGGGCAAAAGTTACTTTACTAATAAAGTTTTAAGCGATAGAAACACTTCGTTCAAATATTTTGCACGTTCTTCACCATAGAGATCTACTTTTTGGAACGTGTAATTTAGCTTTACTTTTTGGCTGACCAACGTTTTGACAATTCAAAAGGTTTATGTTATGAAAATAGTTTATTTGAAATATCGCACCTTTGGTAGAACAAGGGCATAATTGCAGTTTTTGCAATTTTACAGGAGAGTCATTTTAAGATATTTTTTATACTTAATGTGGTCTAGCTATGTCAATAATGCTCTAAGGTTGTTCTGCTTTGTATGACATAAACTATATTCTTTTAGGTGTATCGTTTACAAATATTAAAAACTATGAATACACAATTACAATTATGCCCTTGTTCTACCAAAGTTGCGATATACAGTTTTGATTGATTGACTTAGAATTCTACAAAAACCCTTTTGATACTGAGGCTGTAAAAAGCAAAAAAATTGCTGGAAATCCCAACTATTTAATTATCAAAGATACATTATACTTTACTGCATGGACTACAGACAACCTTTGGATGGTCAGAACAAAACACGGAACACAGAAAACAAAAGGAGGTAAGATTTAAGGCTGTCAGCGTAATACAACATAAATAATGTAAAATATATAAATACAGTACCGACATTTAAACCAATATAGCCTTGTTTCTTTGAAAATTACGAGTAAGACACCAATATTATCTTGAAGTAGCTCAGTACATTCATGTCTTACTAGCAATATAACCCTACAACATAATTTAACCTCTTCACGTTGTCTACATTCCTGGTACCGCTACCGTTTCCATTACCCTTAAATCTTGACAAAATAAAGTGCAAACGGCCCGCCGACAGAACAAATTGTAGGCGCGAAAAATTCCATCCCACTTGAGTTTCGCCGTGTTTAAATAAAAACACCATTATTTTTTATTATATCGTCGTCGGTTTCGAGGGCAATTTTCACATTTTACAGAATACAGAACGATTTATTTACGGTTATTAAACACAATGGAAAGTGAGACGATGGCGTTATTCCTTTGTGAGATTTTTCAAGTTATAAAATGACTTATTTTTAAATGTTAGTGACTCATCTTAACATTTTAATCAAAAAGTTTAAAGAAGAAACTTTAATACAGAAACCCAGTGAACCTGTGTATGTATGTAAGAATTCAAGATATAGCGGGATATTTTTCACTACTGCTACTAATGTTATGTCAAGCGCCACATTTTTCTAAGAGTCGCGACTGTGTGCAAAACGCAGGCGTCCTGATGAAGTTGCGAAGTCGAGTGTTGCTGCATTTTTCTGTTTGAAAAATGTTGGTCACAGTTTTGCCTTAGTAAGTAAACTGTCTTTTATGTTATGGTACCCTAGTACTATCCAAATGAATATTAACCCTTCAGATACCGTCAATTAGAGACACAATAGTAAGACAATAGATGCGCGGCTACCGGTGGTCGCTTGGGGATTCATGAATTAATAAAAAAATACACAACATTATTCATATTTTTTTAACGGATATTTGATTAGCGGATTCTATATTCAAATTTTCCATGGATTTAAAAAAATAACGTGATTTTCAGTGTTTAATCTAATCAAATGGTATTTTTTTAGCTTTTATTGACTTATTATTGACGTTGCTTTGTTTTATTATACCTCGTTTGAAAGACTTATTTGAAAAATTAAACAATTAATGTATTCGCTCGAAGCCGGAGCAAACCGTTGATATTGAAAAAGAAACATACCTAAATCTGTATGTTAATCACGTCTATGGCACAAAAAATTACGCGTATAACAAGGATTAGGTTATTATAATTATCTAGAACGCAGGCGAAGTCGATATCAATTAATCTTCCACACCAGAAATTTACATTTCAACTGCTAAATGTACCAGGACAGCAAAACCGCAGAAGAGATGTAACATTAATGAACTAAAACAATTATATGGCACAGCGCGGTGGGTGAATTAACTAAACAATGCTAATTAGGGAACGAGTTGTGGAGTTTTGAATGCACAAATTAATGTTATGAGAACTCGAGTTATTAAAATAAACGGTTGTGGGACGGAGAGTAATGACACAAAATAGTTACGTACAGAAGACAATCTCATGTATGTACTTCACTTTTTATACCTACGCTCGGTGGACGCACACTAATGAGCGTTTGAACCGAAACTGTTCGACGAGTTTTCTGACGTTTTATAAGTGCCCATGTAGGCCTATGTGAAATAAAATATTTTCACTTTTGACTTTGAGTAGGCCGAAGCGCTACCGAGACATCGTGTCCGTGAGCGGTGTCTATGTGTGCGTTGCTCCAGCGCGCTCTGTAGGTAGATTGACTTCTGTACCTATATGTATTTTGTGGTAACGATTTTAATTATTGTCAACTTCAATTTAATGTTAAAAGGTTAAAAATAAAAAATGCAAATACTACAAAAATATAACAATGGTACGAACTACGAGAATGTAATATTGTAATGGTAAACAAATTAACTATTCATACGAAAACCTGGCTTAATTCATGAATCCCCAAGCGACCACCGGTGGCCGCGCATCTATTGTCTTACTATTGTGTCTCTAATTGACGGTATCTGAAGGGTTAAAAGACTTAGTATTCAAGCCAAAAACATTATTTAAAAAAAATTGTTTATGACTTTTATATAGTACATATTTAAACTATGTAAGTGTCCCCGCACACGCGGCCTTTTTTGTATTTTGTGTATGTGTCGGTGCCGACACAAAAAAATGCTTGAAGCCGCTTCAAGCTTCTTCGGCCACGAGCTGTCGCACGTTTCAGTTGTTTTTTTGCGGCGGCTTCTAGTTTTTTTTTTTCTTTGTGGTGGCAGTTTTTTGAGACCCGTGTGCCAGTAAGTTAATCTGAAAAATAAATTTTCGGTAATTTATCGATATATCGTGTCGATACAAATATGCCAAGTCATATTTTGACGCCATCGTTTTCCCGCCCTTTCTATGCCTTTGTCTCATGTTACTTGGGGTCGCCGTAACACGTTTTTTCTTTCATTCTGTCCAGTCAACTGTCCCGCTATCATTGACTCCCTTTTCTTTCATATCACTCACACAATCCATCCGTCATTTCTTTGGCCTCCCTCTCCCTTTGAAATACGCCAAGTCATATTTTGGCGTAATCCTTGTAACTTAAATTAATTTTTAATATTTTATTTATTTAGCAACTCAGAATTTTAGGGTTTTAGGCGCTTAAAACTAATAACGTCACAATCATTTTATCAAAATCAAATCAAAATCAAAAACGTTTATTTCAAATAGACCAATTACAGGCACTTTTGAATTGTCAAAATGTCGGTCAGTCAAACAAACAAGTGAAGCTAAATTGTGCGTTGTTGATTGTGTATCTTTTATTAAGGCTCCCTAAGACAGGCACAACAATGACACAAACATGCCACAACAATTTTAATTGAGTTTTTCAATACACTTGCTCATAAAGTGACTCTTATTGCACTGCACTTAGGTATATAATGGCAACTGTTACCAAACTGTTGAACATTTTGATTTTGATTTTGACATTTTGATTACCATTACGCACTAGTGCTATAATGTGCTTAAAACCTTATTGTTCAACCTCTCCACCGCTATCATTTTATTACATTTAACGTATCAGGATGGGCGCAGGTCGTCCCATACGAGGAAAAGAAAAAAAAATGGGCGCGCATATGAAAACAGATTTTTACCGCCACAAAAGTTAACTATTTTTACAGTTGTTTTCTTCACAAGTGTATTGAAAAACGTCGTATGATAAACGTGAGTAATTAATGATTACCGTTCTCGGTTCTCTTAAGACCCTCGGCACGGCTCGGGTCTAAATACCCCCTCAACGGTAATCACTAACATTACACACTTATATCATAATGTACTATTACGGTACAGTAAAAATACTTGTCGTTTATTATGTCACGTCTGGCTGCTTTTAACTTAACTCTTCAGTTATTATACTCATTATAATAGTTACGTTACACATGACCCAAATTGCTTAAACTTAGGGCAATAAAACAGACAAAACAGACTATTTCTAAATCCCCAACAATTTGTGAGCATCATACTAGGGACACAGACGTAGTATGGAAATGAACTATTTACAAATGGCCCTGTGCGGTTGTTAAAACTCATATGTTTGTGCTCAACGCTCTGGTCTCGGGACTTAAGAGGATACTTTAGAGTCTTCTTGTAATACATTTTGCTTTTGTGAAAAATCCATGTTTTTATTAACGTGTGTGGAATATATGTAAAATAATACTCTCAGAAATGTGTAACAAATTAGAGTTTATTTTAGTAAACTTAGTTTTGTCGTCGGGGTGTAAAAAGTAACAGGCAAACAGACAGAGAGCGTTACTTTATAATAATGTATGTATGTCTATAGCATGCAATGTATACTGAAAATTTTAACCATACTGTGATCAATATTTTGTTAGTACTTTGAATTCAGTTTCGTTACTGTACATATACACGTTAAACACCATAAAATTCTGTTAAGAATAATAATATTTAATAATAAGAAATTGTGTCATAACTAACAATATTTCATTTAAGTCTCTCATCAGGCGTATAATAATAACAATAATAATATTTTATTAAAATCACTTGAAATACAAACATCGTATGACAAGAGCGACGTATAGTTTTAGTTTTAAAATAAATATTCTAATATAGAGAAACAATACAATTTTTAACGCGTCTCACGCTATTTATATCAAAGTGATAGTTACCCTTTATGAATTGTAGACATCACAATCTGTGGTTATACTCTGTTGAATACACTTCTGTATACATTAACGATATTTGTTGAAGAAGGCGGGAAAAAATAAGCCGAAAAGGGAACCGTGTTACCTCGAATTTAACGCGAGCGAAGATGCGTGCAAAATCTAGTGTTCTAATATAGAGAAGAAACACCACTTTGAACGCGTCTCACGCTAGTTATATCAAAGTGATGGTAGCCCTTTATGAATTTTAGACGTCACAATCTGTTATACTCAGCAATTATACGATAAACTTTATTACGGTAATCATGACTTAGGGTACAAATTACTAAGTAGAACCTTTAGACAAATTATAGATATTTTTCAACCTTATTTGTCACCGGAGGGTACAGTACATATCATTAAGTTGTCAAAGCTATTAATTTTTTTTTTTTTTTTTTGTGATATAAACCAGTGCTTGACGGCGATTCCACCTGATGGTAGCGCACTGATTTATTAACCCTTCAGATACCGTCAATTAGAGACACAATAGTAAGACAATAGATGCGCGGCCACCGGTGGTCGCTTGGGGATTCATGAATTAAGAGCCTATTCACTCTGGCCTTGAAGACACCTAAATTATAACTGGACGGGAAGACCGCAGCAGGCAAGCTGTTCCAGTCCTTCGACGTACACGGTATAAACGACGAAACGAAATACACACGAAGGGTTCCGAAACATTTCGTAAAATTTCACGTTCTTCTCATCGCCAGAAATTCTGAATTTAAATAAATTTTCATTATTTATTTTTATAGCAGTAATAAAAATATATACTCAGACCGTGCAATATCCCCGTACCATCCGGATGGACCTTTGGGAAGCGTTTAACCGGCGGCCCACACCGATACACCCATAAAGGAACCACACGATTCCCAAGTAGAACTTGCAAGAGGCTTTAAGTCAAGAGTGAATAGATTACTTCTAGGCAAGCGTGTTCCAACGTCGACTACATCATCGCTTACTATCAAGTGAGATGGTGGTCAAACGACAGCCAATCAATAATAAAAAAGGCGTTTGAACCCCTAGATTGGAGAAGGGCCGGTTGTACAACCCATTCCAGTCTGAGAGTGAAACGTCGGAACTACCCCACGAATAGCATTAAAATTAAACAGAAATTATACTAAATTCTTCAAGATAGCTTCTACTTCTACTTATCCATTTATTTTGACCTTCAATACGAAGATAAAAATAAATTCCCAATGAAAATTCTTTAGGTCCTAAGAAATAATTAATTTAGAAAATTAGCTCATCGCAAGGCTTATCCCGGATCCCCTGGACCCATTATCCTGAGATACGAAATTGGGCCGCAACGCTTACGTTTCTTTTAGTAGCCATCTTTCAGTAATAGATAAAACCGGCTTTGGAATAAAAAAGTAGGCTTATAGCGAAAAAAATTACAGCTAAATTGTTATAAAAAAGTTAAGTGGACCGACGACCTGGTGAAAGTCGCGGGAATGCGGTGTATGCAAGGTGCACAAGATCGGTTGTTTAGCAACGCTTGGGGGAGGCCTATGTCCAACAGTGGACGTCTTTCGACTGGTATGTTTGTGATTATTGTACTTAAATGGCTCAACGCATTTTTTAAAAACCAATTATTTATTATTATTGTCGAATGTTGCTTTTTTATAAACAATAATATAATTAGCACATTTTAAAGCCAACTTCATTATTACAGTCAAGGTAGAATATACCAAGCAGAAGGTGTCGGAGTTGAGAGACATGCCCACGTAAGTTAGCGACGGTTTTCAACACACTCAAAAAATAAAAGTAAATCCTTAGAAATATTTAGTACCAAATGAAGGTGAAAATAAGTATAAGAGCGGCCCAGAGAACAGCCTGTTTTTTTATTAATAGGCTCACATACACACACATTCGTAGGTTTAGTAAATTATACTGACTACCGCACTTTTCCGCACTAGTGTAAAATACATTGTGAGCCTAAAACCGGTAGGAGGTGATAGGAGGAAGTTTTAAAATAACTGCACCTATTGTTAATTGTTATTTTTTTTTTACCATCGCTCACTAAGTCACATTTGACATAGTTATTTGGAGATATGCGGAACAGAGAGTAAAGTACATACCTCCGTTGAAAAGGGAGGATCCTCCAACAGGTATAATAATCTGATTGGCGACTGCCCGATAGTTGATGTCGGGCTGTCGTATATGTTCTTCGCGCGGAGAACTTTGATTGCGCGATGCAGGATTTCGTATTTTCTTCGTAGTTCTTATGTGGCGTCATAGATGTCGCTACAGTTTTAACGATGAACAACACAACTGCATTCACATCACTAGTAGTAAACCACTTGCAGTAAAACGTAAACTACAGATCTGCATCTAAATTACTCTGCTTAGTTATCACTCCTTACTTTATACAACCTCTCACCAATAAAATCTCACTAAACTCGCGATTTGAAACAATAACCATGTCGTAAAGATATATCACATTGTACGACACAAAGATGTTAGATTGATACTATGTAGAAAGACTAGATTCTGCCAGCAGATTCGGCCGCGTAAATATAGGTTTCTCCATGCAAACTTTGAACCACCGTTTCACCCCCTTACTGTCCCCCCACACAGGCCTCAAAAAAAACCTTTTTTTAAAAAAAAAAATAACCGACTTCAAAAAAAAAATTGATTGAATTTGAGGAGTTCCCTCGATTTCGCCAAGATTCCATCTTCAGATCCCTACTTGGTGACTATTTGGGAAGTATATTCCAACAAAAAAATATTTTTTCAAATTGGTTGGCAAGCGATAAAGTTATGCGTGAACAACCATAAAAAAAATACAAACATCCGAATTGAGAACCTCCTCCTTTTTTAGAAGTCGGTCAAAAACGCCGCCACAAAAAAACGATAAAAGCGGCCCCAAAAAAAAGCTAGAAGCCGCAGCAAAAAACAGCTAAAGCGCGCGACAGCTTGTGGCCGGAGAAGCTTGAAGCGGCTTCAAGCGATTTTTTTTGTATTGGCATTGCCACACACGAGCCACAAAAAAAGGCCGCCTCAAAAAGAAGCTAGAAGCGACGTTTTTTTTAAGCCCGTGTGCGGGGAGGCTTGGAAGGTAAATTTCGGAAAAGCGTCGCCTGCATCATAAAAGATAAGCTTGTGTAAAATTTCACGTTACTAGTCCCAGTAGTTTCAGCAGTGCGTGGATATGTCAATCAGCCAGTTCCTCGCTTTTTATAAGTCGCAAGGAAATAAGGATATCAGAGATTTTACAAAATCCCAGTAGATGTCGAATATTCTTGTTTATTACGTCATCTTACTAAAAATATCTAGTGATATGACAAAACACCAATTTATCGTCAGTGATATGTCGTTTCACTAAACTAAATCTAGTCAAACGTCAGAAAAGTGGATCATTTCCATGCGACATATATTATAGACTTTTTACCCCTTTCTAATCCCGCTAGGAGATGAATTTCAATAAAATACGTAACTTGTTTACCATCAATTTCGTATCCGGATTGGAATCACGTTGTCCCATGCAAAATTTGCCCCCACTTTCTCCGTCTTGGGGCCCTTTTCCTGTCACGCGTATTATAGCCCACACGCGGTTCTCGCCCGCATGCGGACTGCCTGCATCCTATTTTTTGATAAATGATGTTTTTCCTAACATGCGGCTAGCAGGCGCGCGGAACGTAGATTGGCTGCGGGCGCGCAGCCCGCGTATGCGCTATCCGGATGCAGGTGGTGATCTTCTTTCTGCCTACTCATAGTCCGCATATATCGCAAAAAAAAATGAAAAACTGGTGACACGCACAACACTGCAGCAGTAAACGAAATATTTGTCCTGCGTGTGACCCGGAGCGTGCTATCACCCGGATGCGGACGAGACCCGCGTGCGGGATAAAATACGCGTGACAGGAAAAGGGCCCTCAGGGATAGAATTTCAAAAAATCTCATCGGATGTCTACGTTATATAAAAAACATACCCTTAAAGTTACAGGTCTTTACGATCAGCGGTTTAGACTGTGCGTTGCTCCGTCAGTCATTCATTCAGGACAAAGCATTTTAGAAGTAGGTATAGATAATAAATAAAGATGGCGTGATACTTTATGTGAGGATGTAAAACGTGATCCGGAATGGTCTGTAAAACGTGTTTTTTTTTAGGTAGGAAATAATCTTCAGACTTCGCACAGGGGGAGTAAGCTGGCTTCAGACTTTTACTATCTAAAATTACACCTAAGTTACCTTTTGTGTTCTATGGGTATATCTTTTTCAAAACCAAACCCATGGCCTTAGAAGGCATCTGTGTATTTTGACTGCTCCCAGTCTAGGGTGGAGTCCTTTAGTTGCCCTTTGCATTTAAAGACCACAGGTTCCTTTTCACCGTGGCCCTAGCGAGTGTCAGCCTTGCTGGATCCCTACGGTTTGCTAACATATCTCTGAGGCACGCGTAAAACACGCGCCGTCAACGACGACGGCTCGATCCTTGTAAGCCAAGCGACCGGTGAGCGATGAGATGTTAGAATGTTACTATGTAGAATAACAAACAAAGATGACGAGATGCTTTAAGAGACGGTGTAAAACTTGACGAGATGCAAAATGATCTGTAAAACATGATGGGTAGTTTTGAACGTGAGATTAAACTTTAAGAACAGATATTCGTTTCATACTCAGTGATAGCGTGAAATGTCGTGATCACTCAATGTTTAAGGTACCCCGCTCTATATATGAGGAACTTGCCAAATTGAAATTGAATTTTTCAATTCATATTTTCTAAGTGTATCTAGGACATTACTTAATCTTAGAAGGTTAAGCCGTTGGTCCCGGCATTCATTCGTAAATCTTTGAAAATCGTCAGAAAGTTCATGTTATGTTGCCCAGTAACTGGGTTGTGTTGGTCTAACAAGCAGTCGACTGCAGGTCAGACCAATAGATACCTTGCTCTATCTGTTTTTAATAAATAAATCCAAACTAAAATAACAACCGAAGAAGCCAATTAAATGTACTAGGAGAACATAAACGGAAACAGCACATTATGTAAGCAAAACCGACATCCCATCGGCTTTGCATCGGCACATGAGGCAGCAAAATCTAAAAGGGACAAGACAGAAAAAAGTCCTAGGATTTCCGCAAACTAAGCCCTTTGTTTGACCTTGTTAAGTCCGGTCAAGGGAATCATTTTCTTCGGAGAGAACCTACACTATTTACACTAATATTATAAAGAGGTGAAGTTTGTTTTTTTTTTTGTAGGAGGTAATCTCTGAAAATGAAATTCTTTCTGCAATAGAAAGCTGCTTTATTCCTGAGTGACATAGGCTATATTTTATGTACGCGGGCGATACCGAGTACAAAACTTTGTTTTCACCATGGGCCCGAACGACTACCAGAATAAACGTCGTACGTTGAGAAGGATTAGTCACTCGCTTAGGAGGAATGCGGATCACATACTTAAACAGGTGTTGGACTGGAATCCCCAAGGAAAAAACCTATTCTATGACAATTTTCGACACCATCTATGTATACGTATGGATTGCATTAAAGTATTGAGTATTAAAAAGAAGCGTGGCCGTCCTTTGCAAACCTGGCGACCGTGTTGGCAAAAGCGACGGCTTTTGGATTGACTTGGAGCAAGGTAAATGCGTAAAGCTCAAGACTGGTCGCGACAGGTGACTACAGTCATCGCCCTCTAGGCCTCTGCCCCAGCTAGAGGACATAGGATCTAAAGCCAGTCCCAAGTTTCAACAATCAACTCAAGTTGGTATATTCCACTAGCTCAAATACCACTTTTTGTAAGACTGCAACGTTTCATAAAACTATTTTTATTTCAGGCAATTCCTTTGTCTGTCGAGAAGTTTATCTGACAAGATGCATCGTTCCGTACACAGTGGTTATGAAATGCTGCACAATAAATTGTACTGTCTTCACAATCTCTGTACTTTAATCTTGCTACGTTGCCTGTACTTTCTTAAGCCAAATAATACTTTCATGTTTTCTTCGTCTTTTACATAACTAATATACAATTCTTGTAAGTAGAAGTAACAATAACGTATATATTTTTAGGAAACTCAAACATAATAATGATCTGGGTTAATTATTTCGTGCCCAATTTAGCTTGATTATACCAGGCTCACATAGCCACGTAGTGCTTACAAATTCCATAATAATTTTGTATAAACATTTTCTTCTCATTTCAAACGTGTAGAACAAATTCTACATTGTTCACGAAATCATAATATTTAGCTGACTATTGTTGCAAATGAAAGCGGGATCCTGTTAATATTTGCTTCAAAAGGTTGATTATTGAATAAATAATTTTCAATTTCCTCGTAAATTGCGGAATTGAACGAAGCATGTTGTAACCGAGTACCCTAATGGTAGCCGGTTAATTTGCCTTATTACTCACTGCTTTAAGATTGCTGGGGCTCTGCTATGACGTTTTAAAATCATCATAATTGTAAGAGAGAGATGGAGATATGAACGAGATAGTACTTTATGAAAAGGACTATCTCTTTCACACGATGATGACATTGTTACTTCAAACTACGGTCTCGTTATAAAAGTTATAAATTATTTTAAAATATTTTATAGATCTACTTAAAACTAAAGTCCATCAAAAAACCAAAACAATTTTTCTTCTCTAAGCAAGAACGTAAATGATGATTTCCCTCGTAAAAAAAAAGGAAGTTTATCTATCTAGTAAAAACCGAAGGTAAAAACTATTATTGCCTGCCACCATGGTCACCATGTTACTGTAAAGAAAAATTGACGCGAAACGTTACGGCTTTAAACCTCTGGTTACCTGGTAGTTTGGCTTCTTGCCAGTCAATTTACTTCACCGTAAATCTGATGGGTACTGCGTTGACCCAATGAATTTTGATGTATGTAATTTTACTAAATGATGGTATAATATTTTGTTTAAATGACAAAAATATTATAAATACATAATTGATAATTTAATAAGAGGATTGAATGGATTACCATTTGATTTTGTTGAAACAGTTTAATGATCGAAATGGTTATTATGAGTAAATCAAATATGTGATTTTTATATACCTAGGTAATGCAACTAAATCTTCTTCAGAGTAACTGTAAGAACACAGTGGGTTTTATTCAGTAAAAGTCTGGCACAAATGCGGGTCGGACTCGCGCACAAAGGAGTCCTGTAAAACTAATATAATAAAGATGTAAAGTTTCTTTTTTTAACTCCAAGTACTATATATAGTTTATTTCACTATTGCTGAGTGACATAAGCTATATTTTAAGTACGCGGGCGAAAATGCAGGCAAAAGCTGGTTATCTATAAAAAGGCAAAAAAAAACATGTTTTTTAGTACCTGCGAAACAGATATTCAGTCCACGATGGACAATTGGCTCCCGTTTTACCCTTTGGAACTCTAAAAATCAATGATTCTTTAAAGAATGTTAGCACCATAGTTAGAGCAAAATCGAATTCTGGAAACGATTAAGTAGCAAGAGTTATGGCCAGGTCAAAGAAGGTTAGCCTTTTTTAAAAGCCACCTATCAAGGAATCATAGCCTTGGAAGCATCAAGAGTCGATAATGCCAATAAAGTTTGTACCACCAAAATTTCTGCAATCATCATTTGCCATTAAAATATGACTGATAAAAAGATTCTACAAGTCTTTTGTACCGTAGTACCAGTAACTAGTGACAACAGTTTGTATAGATAGTTTTGACAATGCCACCTTTGACAGCGTTCGCCGAGGTATCTCCATTGTACAAGCTTATAACAGAATAACCCAAGTACTAGGCATGCATAGAATTGGACAGCGTCGACATAACACTCTGAATTAATCCAGGAGCTAACACCTCCATTGGCAAGGCATACAATCTATAACTGTCATAGTTTCATGTTTGCCTATTAAATACTATACTTGTTACTACTAACTCTTATAGTAATGAATCTTTTATGACCTTTTTTATATGTTGTTTCTTCTCCGCCTAAGAAAGGTCTTCCTGATAAACTTGCACTCAACCTAAGGTGTTGCTTTCTCCGGCCAACCTCTGAAATCATCTTTTAATCGACAATCTAGAACAAAGCAACGATTGTTTTCTAAAAGTGAGAGCTTAGAGGTTCCACGCTATTTAATGCAGTTTCAAGGGTTTCGTACCCAAATGATAAAAATGGGACCCTATTACTAACTCCACTGTACATCTGTCTGTCTATTAGCCGGCCGTATCTCATGAACCGCAATAGCTAGACAGTTGTTTTCACAGTTGATGCTGCTATAACAACAAATACTAAAAATTAAAAAAGGTTATTATTAATGTTTAATGTCGTTTATATAATGGTACGGAACCCTTCGTGTGCGAATCCAACTCGCATTTGGTCGATATTTTTCACTTTAGTTTTCATATTGCATGAAATCTTTTATAACGCTTTTTAATAAGTAGGTAAGATTAGACGTTTTATATAGAGTTATCATTTAGGTTTCTTATGTACCTTCCAAAAATCGTGCAGAAAACGACATGTTCTGGAACTAAAAATTCGAAGACATGTGACATCCACCAACCCACAATGGACCCGCGTGGCCCATTCCCTCTCCAAGAGAGGCTTGAGTTCCAGCCGAGGTAACAATAAAAAGGCTGATTATGCTATATGCTATATTTATCTTCATATATTTTATTCTCTTTTAATAAAGAAAGTGTTGTTTCATAAGTATGTAGGTCACGTTTAACAGCGTTAAATCATTGAATACATTGTAATTAAATAAATTAAAACTGTACACCATTTACATTTTTTCCAGAGTTTATAAAACAATGTAATTGTTTTTCCCTGATTAAATTAAATGTTTTTATGAATAGCGTTTCCATTTATTAATACCACATACAATAGGTAGCTATTGTATCGGTAATTATGATAAATACATTTATTCTTTATGTCATGATATAATTATAAAAACCGTCAGATTGTGATAAATCTTACTAGAATGTAAACTCTAGATCTATTTGAATAGGTAAGTAATTTCGAATGCAAGCAATTTCTTTCATTTAATTTACAATGTATTTGAGTCGTTTTCAGAATCCAGAGAACAGTTTTAATACGTCATTGATTATAATGTGTCGGGCTCACTTTAAGCCTCCCTGCACACGGACCTCAAAAAAACGCTCAAGCTTCTTTTTGAGTCGGACTTTTTTTGTGGCTCGTGTGCGGCGGTGCCGCCACAAAAAGACGCTTGAAGCCGCTTCAAGTTTCTCCGATCACAAGCTGTCGCGCGCTTCAGCTGCCTTTTGCAGCGGCTTCTAGCGATTTTTTTTGTGGCCACTTCTAGCATTTTTTTGTGGTGGCGTTTTTCTAAAACCCGTGAGCGGGGGCAGAACGATTTGCGGGCTCTAGACATTATGTCAGTAATATTTAACGATTATAAAAAATAAATTTTTGATTAGAGCTCCATATCCTACCCAAAAAATATATAAAAATAAATGGTACTTACTCTAGAAGGTAATCTGTGGGTAGGTATTTCATTCTGCACCCTAATTAATAACGCCATTACTTGCTAATCTTAGAGGATTATGCGGAGTATTATGTCATCTCAAGCTTCAAAGCCGAACAGTTACAAATCTGATCAGTTAAATTTGATGGATGGTTTAACGATAGTTGGCGATACCTGGCCCTATAAATAGTAAATTTGAGCAACCATTAGCAATATTTGAAATGTAACAGGTAAAACCTAATTGAAGTAAATTGCCTTTTTTTTAGTTCTTTAGGGTTTTATTTGTATTTTTTAAGTTAGTTTTAATTAAGTTAAGTTAAATTTATTGGTTGTTGAAGAAGTTAAATAAATACATAAATCGGATACAGAAAATAAATGAAGTAATGATTAGTAAGTACCAGGAAAGCATGAGACAAAAAGAACTCAAAAATAATGTACGAGTAGCTGTTGCAAGAATAGATCAGAACAAAAGCTAATTATTGAGATAGATTTTTTGTGGTTTGTTTTTTTTTTAATGTTTTTTTATGTATATTTATGCGACGATGTCAGTTCCATCGTATCTACTATTATCTACGCTATAATCACAAAAAAAAAACAATGTAATTTCTTATATCTCTAAAAGAATACAAAACTTTTGCTTCAACTGTATTTAGGTTTCGCATTGAGATAAATATTCACTTACTAGTGAATCATGGCACAAAAGAGATTGAAATTGGCCATAGCATGAGTTATATAAGTACAAGTTTAGTAAAACAGAGTAGAAAAAATGTGCATACCAAAATTCTGATGGGGTATTGAGGATCATACACCAGGGAAGCATCGTTTAGAAGCGGTTGATGTATAATGTACCGAACAGCGTAGGAATATTGTTGGACCCATAGCCAGATAGACTGTGATTTTCTGATGCCTAAGGTATCACGAAATCGCGAAATTATAGATGATTATTATTTTACTTTGCCCCTTTCAAATTTATTTCGATAATGACATTTACACTTATCCATCACATACGCACTTAAAAAAAAAAACAAATTAAGATCAACTTGTAACTCTTTTGAAAATCCAAAAAGCTTAATTAAGACTGAAATTAAGTAACAGTGAGCCAAGTAAATCCCTCAATAAAATACTCGATTACTGTAACAAATTATTGTAACGATCGATATAGACAGTGACATGTAGCTATCAATACCTACTCTAAAGGTGATGAAGTGTGATTGCATTAGGAATTAAGATATCCACCGAAGAACCAAGGTTATCGATATAGCCCGAGGAATCCCGATATAGCCCGAAGAATCGCCGAACTGAACTGTTTCACTCACTTCTAGAAGTGAGATACCAATTAAGCTAGGAACAGAAGAAAAAAAAATATTTTTAAAGTTATTTCTTTAGCATATTTTGATTGCTAGGAACGTTTTTAATGCTGACCATCAAAAATGTAGTCAAAAATGCCTCTTAAAGTACAATTTTTTTATCAAAAATATTTTATAGTGAAGGTTTTGAATCAATTTCGACTATGTTACAAAGGATATCTGTTTTCAATTAAATAGTATGCACAGGCACGCCCATGCAGGCTTAGTTTTCATAAAATTCCATTTCGCATGAAATGGTTTTTTTTTTGTGGAAAATCATCAAATATTATCTCCCGTTCTGGGTGGAGCGAGAAGGATTGTTAAATTTTTACTGATTAAAGCCTGGCTGTGTTCTATCAGTTGCCCTGTGGGTTTCAGAGCTGCGGTCACTCTTTCAAACAATTCCACAGCTAATGAGAGAGTTGTGGTACGGAATTGAATTGGATTGGTCCTATACTAGTTTTAAAAATATTATGTGTATTTTTTTCACCCCTGACAGATGCGTGACAGTTTGAGAAGTGACATCCTATAGTGCCACCTCAATTAGTGTCACCCGGTAAGATTAGTGTCGTCGTTTGTTCTCGTAATAGCTCCAAATGTTTATGCCGCCCTGGTAGATTATTTTAGATGTATCCATGTTACCATCCGTATTCCTTCAGTTGCCTTGTGCGTTCCAGGGCCGGGACACTGTTTATTATTTTTAACAATTTATGTACACACATAAAATACTAGATAAGACGATGGAAACAGAAATAACAACACCCCGTCCCCCATATTTCGCACAACTGCGGATTGTTCGATAAATATCATTTTTCAATACACTTGCTCATAAAGTGCATTGCACTGCACTTAGGTATATAATGGCACTTGTTACCAAACTGTGACATTTTGATTACCATTATGCACTAGAGCTATAATGTAGTTAAAACCGTTTTTGTTCAACCTCTTCCCCGCCATAATTTTATTAAGTACATTTATTGTATCAGGGTGGGCGCGCGTCGTCCCCCACAAAGAAAAAAAAAAAAGTAAGCGCGCATATGAAAACAGATTTTTACCGCCACAAAAGTTTACTAGTATTGCAGTTATTTTCTTCACAAATGTATTAAAAAACGTCGTATGATGCACGTGAGTAATTAATGATTACCATTCTCGGCTCTAATGGCTCGGGTCTAAATACTGCTTCGACGGTAATCACTAAAATTACACACTTATATCATAATGAACTATATAAAATCGAGGTTTATAACCAAAAAGTGTGCATTATAATTCGAATTAGATATCGTATAAAGATTAAATAAATCCTTGCTAATATTATAAAAGCGAAAGTGAGTTTGTTTGTTATATCTTCACGCCTAAATAGCAAAACCGATTTTGATGAAACTTGGTACACAGATAGACCATGTACCGGAATAGGATATAGGATACTTTTTATCCCGGAAGTATGTTCCCTTGGGATAATTTTCTGCTATTTTTTGGTTTTTGTTTGTTTTTTATACTCTGATAGCGTTTCCTTTGGGCTTCCTGATAGGCTTACGAATTGTAGATTGCGATTTAAACCCAGCCAGGCTCATTACTTTGTTTAATTTATTTCATGATCATTGCTTACAATACGGTAAAGGAAATCATCGGTAGGAAATCGCCAACTTAAAAAAAAGCCATTTTAGATTTAGAAACGTTCAGACAATCTTCTTCTTCTTGCTGTTTTCCCATCTTATTTGGGGTCGGCGCAACACGTTTTTTTCTTCCATTCTACCCTGTCACTCGTCATGCTATCGCTAACTTCCTTTTCTTCCATATCGCTCTTCACGCAATCCATTCATTCAAGAAATGTTCAGACAATGAAAAGTCTAAATTATTGTCCTCTAAAGTTCTTTTAAATACAGGTACTGAAAAGGTGTGAAACTGAACTGAAATTCCCTCACGCGGACACAAGGCTGATTCTCTCTTATTTTGACTCGAAACAAACAGTACATTAATTTGTATCTTCCCAATTCTTTGTCTGTTCACGTTTCTAAAGAAAATGCTACTCCAACAATCTAAAGCCCTATTTGACAGTCCATTGCTTCGTTTCTGTAGCAACAAGAAAGGCCGTTAAAATAACAATGCTACAAACGGAGTAATGGAACGCTAAAGTTTGAAGTTCTCGAGGAATTTGGAGTGCGATAGCTACCGCGGTCTTGTTTTATTCAGATGTTTATGTAACGCTTGTACAATGAAGTTGGGAAGCAGTTCGGTAATGTATGGCCTATAGATTCTTTTAGTGTCATTTGTTTTGAGTTGCGAAATCATCCAATGAATTCTCCCGCTCTAGGAAGGAGCGGGAATGCATGTTAGGAAGATTTTAACTGACTAAAATCTACATGTGTTCTTCAGTTGCCCTTTGCGTAAGTTTCAATTAGAATTATGTTTTCTAAACAATATCTGTTACTTTTAATTTTAAAGAAAAGTTTTGCTACAAGTTTGTTTATGATGTATGTTAATTTTCAGTAACCCCTCCTTAGTGCTCACCTACATCATAAAAGGAAGCCTTGTGCAAAATTTCACGTTTCTAGAACCAGTAGTTTCGGCTGTGCGTTGACATGTCAGTCAGTCAGTCTCTCTCTTTTTATATAAATAGATCAGCCATAAAATCCTCGCAATAAGTTTACTCACGCATACAACTATAAAAAGGTAATGAAGAAATATCTTTATGAATAGATGATTGATTTCTCTATCAAATAAAATAAGATCAGAATGAGATAGAATCCCTACGCATCCGAGAGGATATTCTTGTACAGATTCCAAGATATCGAAGAATGGTATTACCGTTCGTTTCAATTCATTTCTCCCATTGTGTCTGGAGATATTATATTCTTGCTGGAAGGCTATCGCCGTTATTTGTATGTTTTCCTGGTAGCGAGAGGTTTTGTGGGATAGCTAGTTCTATGTTTATGTTAGGAATAATAAGTTTTCTATACACTTACTCGGAAACCCGCTTTTAGCCCACCGCTTTTAGACACGCAATAGACTGTTTTCCACACTAGTGCAAAAAAGTGTGTGTACTTCCCCGTCACATTTTAATTCGTAATCGTATCAGGCTGGGTACGTGTCGTCCCCGTTTATTCATTTCTTCGTAAGTTAAAAAAAAAAATTATTAAAATTTTTATTTCAATTACAATGGGCATTTTGATACAAATTATTGGAATTCACCTTTTAAGCAATGAAATGCTTGTATTAGATGACTCCGCACTTCCACTTGTCATTTCTATGTAATTGAAAAGTAGACATGAAAGACTAAAAAATATAAATAAAATAAAAAGGTAACTTAATAATAATAATCTCATTCTTTTTGTAGTCGGTTAAAATGATACAGACAGCTCAGCAAATGAATGGGAGTTATACAGAAAATGTCCTGATCGCGCTGATCGGGTAAGTTGAAAAAGTCATTTGATACACGTGCAAGTCACTGCAGCCCTCAGTTTCATAACGCACTCACCTACGGCTCGTGCGAATCCCACCTTGACAATGTTTGTAACGTTTTAAAAGTGCCCAATAGATTTTCTTTTAACTTTGCTTCACTCGCAGATATACTCCTATATCGTAGGTGCATTTACAAACATTTAAAATCAGATACACAGGACACCCAGACCAGAACAACTGTCTGTTGGCCATACGAGCATCGAATTCGCGACACGCATCGCGGTAGCCAACGCTCAACTACTGCGCCAACCATGCCGACAAAAAAATCCATAAAAGTAGTCAAAAAAAAATTATAAAGCAAGTAAATGTTAAATAAACACTTGCTCATTGGTCAGGACAGTCCCAAAAACCTCTAAATTAAACTACCTAATAAAACTGAATAAATTTACACCACAAACCGACTCTATTCGAAATTAATACCATTCATTCAACATTCCTCTCTAAAAGCAGAGGTTTAGTTTACATTAGTTCACATTGCATGAATACCACTTGAATAAGTTAATACCACAGACCTCGGACGCGCCTTAGTGGGACATTATTATTATTTCTTTATTGTCAGGCAACTAAGGCTCATAAATAAAATACATAATATTACAATCTTATAAACAAAATAAACTAACACATATTAAAATATCACAAACAATAAACTATTTATTATTAAACTCGTAACATCGGCGTGGTATCGCGTAGCCGTCCTCGGAAACGTCGATACACGATACCTTTCAGCCAAAAGTCCTCTCTCGAAAAGTCTGTAAATGGTGGGTTGGAACATTATGACTCGCTAGTACATTATAATAATTATAATCTACTAGCTGACGCGGAAAAATTCGTACGGCCTTTTAGTACATTTAGCTAAGCTGTCAAAAGACAACGCCATCTACAGGCATTTCTAGAACCAGCATAATTTATTTCAAAATGACATTTTAATTCGATGATGTGGTATTCAGTCCCAAACTAAGTAGAGCTTGAGCTATGAGTACTAAACAACTGATAAACACACTTAAATGTTTCTAAATAGATATAGGTATCTTATAGATAAATTACTTACACCTAAATACAGAACAAAATGATCATGCCAATCACACAAACATATTGTGTCTTGAGTGGGAATCGAATGCACGATCTCGGGCAACAGTAAATGCCACTGATATTTTTTTAGGTGGGAAAATCACCTAAATGACATCTCCCACCCTTGGGCGGTGCGGGATGACGTGTTAGACTTTTAATGACTAAAAACCCACTCCTGTTCCTACTTTACCATTGTTCCAGGGCCCTGTGGATCTCTTACGTATCACCCATGGCCCCAAAGTCACTGACATTGGAGGCGGTCTTTTCAAAAAAGCCAGTTCGACGTCCCGTGGTCTATGACTAATACCATGCCTAATTCAGTGGCGTATGTGACAGATTTAACATGCAAATAAGTTTGTTAGACTCCGCGCTTAATAACGCGGCTTTCGCTGAGTTTCTTTGATGTACAGGATGTGCTTTTATTGGACGACTGAGTTTTTAACACATGCCTTATGAAAGGCTTGATCTCCTCGCTTTTGTACCTACTACTAAGTTTTACTCGTACGTAAATATCAATTAAGAAACTTGTAAACACCATCGCGGTCATTTCTGCTTGATCAGTAAAAAAAAATTTGCTTGAACCCTGCGGCGCGGCGCCAAACCAAACCCTTTGAAGTTTTCATTTCGAGTGCAAGCAAAAATAAACTTAGCAGTGGTCAGGCGGAAGTGTCTTTGGTGGTGCATAAGGTGGTTTTAACTTAAACTAATCTAAAATATTTTTTTCAATACACCTACTGAAAACCCACTCTTATCCCACTGACTATTTCCGTGCTTAATAGACTGTTTTCCGTACTTGTGCTGAAAAGTCTCTTCCCCGCCACAATTTTATTACGTTTAGGGTATAAGACTGGGCGCGCGTCAAGCTCCATGAGTTGCTGGTCAACCCCCAATTGTTCATTTCTCCGTAAGTGTATTGAAAAAAGTCGTTTGACATACGTGCAGTCGCTGTAGCTCTAAACAGGAAATGAGAAATGCAGGCTTCGTAACACACTCGTTCACAGCTCGTGCGAATTCTGCCTCGATCACAATAACGAACTTTTTGCACTTGTATCAAAATGTACTTCCTGTAAAATTGTCTGCACGCATATTAATTCATGAATCCCCAAGCGACCACCGGTGGCCGCGCATCTATTGTCTTACTATTGTGTCTCTAATTGACGGTATCTGAAGGGTTAATTTATACGAATAAAAAAGTATTACAAAAAACAATTAAATTAATTGAAATCGACTTTAGCACGTTATATTCCTTATTTTATGGATGTATTGTATTGATAATTCTGTGATGTGTGTAGGTAGGTACATGCATTTTTAAACAAATAAAACATAAATCCTCCTTCTTGCGTTATATTCCTTCACCCTGAGGATCGTGACCTCCTCTGCTTAAAATAAATAGCTCCTAACTTTGGTTATTTGGTTACAAAAGCCAGTTAGCTACTCCATGTACAAAATATTGACATTTAGCCGCATTTGGTCAGGCTAGAACCGACCACAACATCGTTAGGTCACAGCGATCATTTCTAATAATGTTTAGTGTCGTTTTCAGGCGCCTATTGCAAGCCGGGTGCATTGAATGGGCTCCGATACATGTTATCTCCTAGTGTTGCTATTGAAACTTGTTTTTTTTTTGTGTTCCGTACCTCTAAAGGATAAAATGGCACCCTTATAGGATTACATTTTTGTCCGTCCGACTGTCTGTCTATCAAGACCCTTTATTTCGAAAACGTGAAATCCTATGGAGTTGAAATTAAAACCAATTTGTGAAAAATTGAATCTTCTAGGTTAACGAAAAAACAAGATACCGCCGTTTATATTGCAAAAATACGTGTATTGCGACACTCTCAAGGGAATTAAAATTCATAGGGTACTTCCCGTTGCCCTAGATTCCTGTTTGGTATAAAGCAAGGTCTTATAGCACACACAAGTATAGGAATAAATCTGAAAACAGTAAATTTGTTGCTACATACGACACCAAAAAAAATAAGTTTAAATGTCGGAAAAATCTTCGAAACGCAATTCGGGAATAGAACTGTTTCGTACGGAACCTTTAGGGCGCGAGTTCGACTCGCATATGCCCAGTTTTTTTTTTTTCAGTAATTTTAACCAATGTCTGGTAGTTTGAGTACTTTCGGGGGCCTACCTAAATGTCCTTCTTTTGGTATTGTTCGTTAAGTCGTTGAGCTCCTTAGTAGTCCTGAGTTGAGCTATACAATTACTGACAAATGCTTACATTGACTGGACTGGTCCACTTAAATCATTGTGAGACTTTCCTCGAAAGGCCATCTCAGACACTAATCTGCATGATGCTCATAGGATTTGACTATTACATGTTAGCTAAATGGACTTTAAAAGAGGCTTTCCTTTAAGTTTGTTTCAGTGTATATACCGGTTTCAATTATGTAATTTAAAACCACGAAAAAATATATTTTCAAACCCAATGACATTTTAATAAACAGACATGTTATACACTCACAAATCAACCGAAAAATGTGTTCCACGCAGCAGCGTCCCAATTAGGATCTTTTTGAGTCTTTACGAGTGCGCGCTCATAGCAAATCTGTTTATTTAAGGCTGCGGTCTTTTAAAAATTCACCCGCGGCAAATTATTAGCGCATCTTTGTATGCTTTTTTTGAACAAAATAATGAAACAACTTGAAATATTATTATAGCACATATTTAACCATAGTATGAGTAGTAGCCAGTTATTTTTTTAAGTCAATTTGGATGTATTATGTTTGGTAAATCAAGCGTTAAACATAGCTCTTTCGTGCCAACATCATTTCGACTTATGTTTGTGTGCTTCGTTAATGGCATAATATAACGTCAGAGTCATTCTCTTTGGTTAAATTAAACTCGGTTACCTCTAAATTAAAATTAAATAAAGCAACCACTCTGTATGTTGGTGTCGCAGTAAATTGAAGGTGATTCCCGCAAACCTGCTTTACGGATAAGAAGGGACCCCTGATAGATGCGTGACAGTTTGAGAAGTGACATCCTGTAGTGTAACCTCAAGTGTAACCCGCTAAGATTAGTGTCGTCGTTCGTTCTCGTAATAGCTCCAAATGTTTATGCCGCCCTGG
Source organism: Mythimna lalbum (assembly GCA_949319445.1). Taxonomy (NCBI): domain Eukaryota; kingdom Metazoa; phylum Arthropoda; class Insecta; order Lepidoptera; family Noctuidae; genus Mythimna; species Mythimna lalbum. Next base: position 15,905,185 of record OX439364.1, read on the forward strand.
TAGATTATTTTGGAAGACGTATACTTGTTAATTTTTTATTGCTTTGTTTTACGTTTATTTTCAGAAAAGAAAATTGTTTGCGATTTATTTACGATTTAAGTATTGACAATTTCGAATTAAGATGGTCCTTTTCCACTCACCTGTCGTCAACATCGAAAACGGTTTAAAAGCTTGTTACTTCATCTAACGCAATCCAACGCGATGTTTGAAGAAGCCTAGGTAATATCCACAAGATACTTTGTTTCCAAAATATCCAATGAAAAATGTGTAACAACGTCATTAATAGTTATGAGCGGTTGTATGAAAAACAGTGAAAATGTGTGGAGATGCATCACCTTAAGTTGAATTATAATTTTAAGAACAACTAGTTGACTGAGAAAACTTTACCAAAGAGTCAACCCGTGTCGGCACTCGGGCCTCAAAAAAACGCTAAGAGCGGCCACAGAAAAACGCTTGAAAAACTTCTTCAGCCACAAGCTGTCGCGCGCTTCAGCTGTTTTTTGCGGTGACTTCTAGGTTTTTTTTTGTGGCCGCTTTTAGCGTTTCTTTGTGGCGGCTTTTTTTGAAAGGGTAGAACATAGCTGTTCACAAAACCTTTATTAACACAACTGTATTATGTACACTTTTCTATCTCCATCAATCTCCATAAAGATGAATTGAAAAAAGTTTTCAATTGTTGTGCCTAATGAAACTGTAAGTATTTCATTTACAAAAATATTCTATTTGCAAAAGTCATACAGCAAAAACACCACTGAGAAATTCATGCGACTCTGGTTCAATACCGGATGAATCGTTAACTCCCACAAAACAACAGAAAATAGAAACGCTACGAAGCAGAAAGCTCAGCAACCGGTCGTCATGGCGACGGGCTGTTATTTCCCACCTGTAATCTTTCCAATAACATCTTATTGACGTCCGTAATGATCACGTGTAGTAATTACTAGTTTCTGCCAGTGGCTTCGCCCGTGTGAATTTATGGAAGTAAATACAACATTATTTTTAGTTTATGCGAAACCTGAGAATATTTGTTCAGAATCAGTAACTGAATCGATTGCTAAAATGTTAACACAATGTTATATTTTTCTCCAAAAAATATTTAAAAAAGGTCACAAGTTGGACACCACCGACACTAATCACGGCAAATCATAGCAGGCATTGGATGCCAGTGCACAGCTGATGGCGAGACAAAATAACTTCTCAGTCGCTCTGGGATGGTCCAGTGACCATATATTTGTGCGGACAACCAGATAGTATAACAAGCTTATAACTTCGAGATTTTTAATCATACTGTTATGATATTTTGTACATGGATTCTTTTCATAAAAATATTAGACACGTATTTTGGGTTTCGCATAAACTAAAACTATATTGTATACACTGCTAAATTTTTATCGTTTTAATTCATTGAACCCCAAGCGAACGCTCGTGCCTTCGCGCACCTATTGTCTTTCTGTTGTGTCTCTAATCATCATGATTGAACAGTTAATCCTAATTCACTCTTCAATCAATTAGTGTTAAAGTAACAATCTACTGGTGAAAGAATTTTAGTACAAAAAATCAAAATCAGTCCACAAGTTTCATTATGTTCCAACTCAAAAAAACTACTCCGGATAAAACTCTTCTGGATAAAACCAGAGAAAAAAGGCAAGGAGCTGATAAAAAGGTACTTACTGCAGAATACTCAACAAATAAAAAAAAATATTCCGATTTCTAAAGACCTACAGAAGCCTAAAAGGCAAATCGAGATGAAACAGGATAACATCTTAAATTCGATTCCAAACACAAGTTTGCACTTAGAATTTCGTGCCGTGAGTTCTAGTCGATATAAAAATAGTTTTAGGTACATTACACACAAGCTGAGGTATCTCAGACACCTTTCGTGCAACACGAGCTTTTTTTAAGGTATAACACCTTTTTTAGGGAATAATCCAATGGCTTCTCCCGCCCTGGGTGGAGTGGAAGGGTGTATCAGAATTTTACTGACTAAAATCACACTGTGTCTTTGTTGTCCTTTTCGTTATAGGACTACGGGTTTTCTTTACAGAATTTCCCCGTGATCCTAGAAAGCGGGCTTTGGCCCTACTGGACCCCTACAGTTGACTGACATCTGTTTGAGAAGAGCGTGGTTCATTACGCGCTGTTGACGACTGGGTTCGATCCGGTCAATTAGTAGACGGCCAGACGGCGAGCCACTCAATGCTAGACGTCCGCAAGCCCGCGTCTACCGTATTGATAACCGGGGTCAGAATCTCGGCAGCTGGGGCGTGAGAGCATTCGTTCCTGACGCGTGCGACATCTTCCTTTGCCAGCATTACTACTTCACGGAAGGGAGTGACCATAGCCCGAACCAGGGGACACCCGGGCGTTTCTTCCGCCTGAATTCGATGCAGGAACCTTCCAAACTTGCACTGCCTGATGAGGACCTGCGTCTTCCGCACAGGATATTACTCTAGCCACTCCTTAAGTCCTTGAGGGGACTTACCGCCGTGATTATAACGTGCCCAATGTGTAACACATGTGTCCTACAGTGCCTGGGTTTTCTATCAGAAAATTTCCGCAGCTCTAGCGGAGTGGAATTCCCTAGAATTAAGTCAAGAGTGAATAGATTACTTCTAGGCAAGTGTGCTCTATCAAGTGTGGTTAAGCGTGAACCTATCAGTAACAAAATAACCGCGTCCAACCAATTCAATAACAATGTCTTAGAGGGAGAGGCTGCCTATCTGATCTTAACAACCAAGTAACCATTTAAAGCAATCCGATATCGTTAGTAAGACTGATGTCAGTTTTTTCTGGCTTCTGACTATATAATTGCTGTCAAAGATGGCTGGGACTAAAGGCTTGACGTGCTTTTTAAACTTCTCTTCTCGTCTCGGTTTATAATATACTAGCTTTTTTCCTCTTCGCCCGCGTACATAAAATATAGCCTATGTCATACAGGAACAAAGCAGCTGTCGGTGAAAAAATGTTAGCAATCGGACCAGTACTTCCAGAGATTACGTCCTACAAACAAAAAAACAAACTTTACCTCTTTATTATATTAGTGTAGATAGTCACCCATCTGCCGATTGACCTTGACAAGCGTAGCTTAACCTTGAAATCAAAACAAGTTAAACAAAAAAAAAATTTATAATAAAAAATCAAAATGCAAATCAACCCCGTACATCCATTGAAGCATTTCATTCAGTAAACCTTAAACAACAATCTTCCTGTTACACAATAATGATCCAAAACGACACATAAATAAAGGCTCAACGTCAAAAATTCGCGTGAGATAAAATAAGAATCGATATGGAATCGTTACGAGTGCTCGATTACCGCATCGCGAGGCTTAGCTTCGCGGGTCATTAGCTTCCACGCAAGATCGAGTCGAATCAAGCGTGAATCGCACGACACAGCCTGTAAACAATTAATAATCGAGTTGTTGGGTTTTCGATTACTCGACGTTGTAACTGGGGATTTTTGACAAAGTGACATTTTATTTGTGACTAGCTTCTGCCAGTGGCTTCGCTTGCGTGACAGTTAGTAATAAATATTATATTTCGCAACTGTCACATAACGTCATCCAGTCGCAAGCAAAGCAGAGCTTATGTTATGACTGATAGAGAACTGATTAACATACTTTAAAGCATGAGCTTATCATAGATAAATTACACCGAGATACAGAACAACTCTTCCTTAACGCCGTTTCCGTAGCGTTGGAAGGCCTCCTACAAGGTGGGCATGACCTGGTAAGGGTTGCGGGAATCCGATTGATGCGAGACACACAGGACTGTTCATTGTGATGACCTATGTCCAACAGTGGACGTCTTTCGGCTAAGAGATGACAGAACAAATGATTATCCTCATTGGACATAAGCCAACCCCAAATGTCGCCACAACGAACGAATTTGTGCGTATCGTATCTATCGGATTCCAGCGTCTTCCGAAGCATGTGACGGTCACCACACCAAAATCTTTCGGTCACATCAACCATACAGAATACATAGAATACAGTCTACTAATGTCATTCTACTCTTACTTTTTTAACTGCAGTTATAAATTACAGTGATCAAATGTGTATAATTCTGACTCAGTTATTTTCATACACTGAAGATTAGAACCTTTCGGGAACTCCCACCGTTGGAGAATGATCCCCATTAGTATTTGTGCAGCGTCTCTTCATAGACTACTTTACTTGATCACTTATGGAGCTTCAGGGGACTGAATGCCGTGGCCGAAAACTCGGCCAGCCATTAGATCATATTCTTCATCAAATCCCTTGATTTGATGAAGAAAATTATCTAATGACTAAGCCAGAGAAAGGATTTAATAAAGAAAATTCACTTTTTTATGCCATCGACCTACAAAAAAGATGATTTTCGAACATTATATAGAAATAGAATTATGATTCTAATTCGTTCAAGCTAAATGTATCGCTTTATTGATATAACCACAATAATAACAAAAAAGCTGGTACTTTGTTATATTCTTCAAAATTTAAATAAGTAACTTTGACATTTAAAAACAAAACCAGATCGGTTTTAAATAATAATAGAATCTTCCTCGACATCCGATACGGCGTTTTATCTACATCTTGATCTATTTACTGAAGCAGAAACTCGAACCAGATTGCTTTATTATTTATAAACAATCCGATTTTCTACTTAGTATTCTGAATTTATTTTTAAGTAGGCTACTAAAAGTTGGAAGGCCAGGTAGGCCTTCCAACTTGGACCGATGACCTGATGAAGGTCGCGGGAATCCGATGGATGCGAGACGTACAGCAGGCCTAGCCAAGTTTTGTTTAGATTCTCTTGCGTCGAACGCCTCGAGTTGACCACGCCTCCGATTCCTTTGTTCTGACGTCATTTCAACGCTCAGTGACGTGGTCAGAACAAAGAACTCGGAGGCGTGGCTGACTCGAGGCGTCCGACTTAAGAGAATAGCTTTAGTAGGTGCTTCCTTAGCGCAACATTAGACTAGTTTGAACACACACAAATAAAAAAAAATCTCTCAATTAAACTACAGCCAAACATCCCACGAAACCAATAATATAAAAAAAACTACGTATTATTTATTAAACACATCATTACTCTACCACAATTCCTTCCAAAGAATGTGGACGTCCACAGAACAATGCCTGGAATACGCGCAGATGCGTCACACCTATTATCTGTAACCAAGCACATAGAAAATGGACTGATAACAACTCTCCTTTCGCAATGTTCATGCTAAAAGATATTTCTATAGAAATAAGCATCACCTTAAATACCATTTATTATTTCCTTATTCTTGTCTCTCAGTTTATGTGTGAACATGATTAGTTAAAGAAATAAATAAATGCCTCACATAATGTAGGTATTTATTTATCTATACAACATAGGCGGACTAAATGCAAAGCGTATCACGTTTTTACTGACTAAAAGCCACCTGTGGTTCTTCAGTTGTCCTTTGCGAGGGTCATAACTCATTAGAAAATATTATTAATTCCGCCCTGGCAGTCCACCAGTCAGCTTGTGGTTTAAAAAGTAAAAAAAAAAATGTGTTGAAGGAGACAAAACGACCAAATAAAAAAAGAAAGAAAATCATTTATTTGTGTCTCGCACAGGGCGATAACAATAAAATAAAATAAAAATGTTAACTAAGCTATAAATAACTTAAAATAAAAAAATCAACGATAAAACGATAAAATAGAAAAAAAGGGCCTGTGCGAGGGCAAAATACTTATAAATATTTGTGTTGTAATGACCAAGATGACATGCCGTACAATCTTTTCACTACGCTCACATTTTTCTGTATTGACTCCATACTACCCAGATAAAGAAAACTACGCTTATTGGCATCACATTAAATAAAAACGAATAGATAGAAATATAATTATGGTGCCAACAACATTAAGATAAGGGGCAATGTTCAGTTCTAACGCTTATTTTCAACTACAGCGGAATAGGAACACTCAGTCGATTCTTCTCTTTATGATTGCGACTGCTATGTCAATATGGTCGGAATAAATTGATAGCATTCGTTGGAACACCTCACTTATGAAGGTATGTCGGCTGTGGTAGTTGAACAATGGGATATTTTTAGCCCTTTTGTTTTACGCAAATGCTGTTCGATTGTCTGTTTTTGGTAATAAATGACGTCACATCATTACTGGATTATTTTCGTGTTTTTGGCGACAAAAATATGGTCCATTATTTTTGTCTGTGATAAAGCATTGGTGACAACCGTAGTTCACGATCGTAGTTTCGAACCCAGGCAAGCGCTTTACTATACGCAATTGATGTTACTAACGCTATGTTACTTACGCTATGCCCCTTTTTTTTGGTTGGAAATCATCCAATGACTTCGGCCTCTCGAGCGAGAGGGATATCACACTTTTACTTACTCCTGAAAACTATTTTTTCCATCGACACGCTAAAAAGAATGTGAGATTACTTTGAACTTGTTCTTTCATCATCATCATCATAATTTCGGCTAAAAGACATCCACCCATCTGGTGAGATAGTGGTCAAAGGTGAGCCTCAACATATTGGAAAATCCCCTAAATGACGCCATAACAAACGGTGGCTTACATCCATTGAATTCTCACGACTCTTCCCAAGTCATCGGTCCTTCTCGAGTTGTGCGAGTGAACCCCGGGGTCCTGAAACGAAGGCAGAAGAAACAGGAGTGGGTTTTTAGTCAGTAAAAGCCTGACACGTCCTCTTCCTCCGCCTAAGGGAGATAGATGTCATTGGATGAGCAATGGGCCCACAGAGACTTAAAAACTTGTACTTTATCGTAGTTAATCTTTAATAAAAACCAATAATTGCCGTCTAAAGACAACTTCAACGCACCAAGAGCCCGTCCCTAGGGTAAGAGCGCCCATTATCTGCCATCGCCGTCAATATATTGACGCAATAAATTGATGTCAGTCTGACAGGAGCCTCATTGTGAGCACTGTCTTAAAGATTTATGGAAGTGCACAATCTGCGGGTACTTCGAAGTATTCTTTCTTTTCTTGAGAATGAAAAATGGGTCTTCAGGATAGTTTTAGAAGTCATTTATTATTTATTAGATATTATGCTGTTGGATAGATGAGATTTTGAAATGCTGATTGATAATAAATATAGTTTTGAAAGGCGTTGAATATTGAAGTGTACACTGAAAAAAAAGAATGATTGATTTTACTAAATTCCGCGTAAATTTTATCAAATCCGCGGGTTAATATGGTCCTACACACGAAATTGTTGATTTTACCAAATAGAACTGGTTGATTATGTAAATCAACAAAGTGGAATTTTTTAAATTAACTCTTGTTATAGTAAAATTAACTATGAAAAGAGTTGACTATGGCAGTTCATTACTCAACCTACGCTACGAAAAAAATATAATTGTAATGTAATGTGTTGTGGTGATGAGGGCCAATTATAAAAACAAATATCTGCCTGCTCAAGCACATTGGTTTGATGCCTGGCATTGCCAAATTTAACAGCTCAGCAGCTGTTAATATTTTTTTGGAACCAAGTCATCTAAGGCATGCCCGCATGAATAGTTCGAAAATCGCCTAACAAACTAAAACATGAGGCTAGGCGAAAACGACTCGTTACAGGAGTCAAAGAAGGATTCATTAAGTACAGATATAAACAGGTGTAAGACTCCCCTTAACATCATCTAAAAATAACATTTAGTCAGTTGTGTGTACGAAAGCAATTAGTGCTGCCAACTTAAACTGGCTAAATAATTCGACGACGACGACATTACGACGATTTCCACGTGTATCACATGTGACAATTTGTCACTGCAGCACTCGACTCCATGACACACTCGCCTGAAGCTTGGGCTAATTCCGCCTCAGTCGCAATGACAAACTTTCTGCTCTTGTATCAAAATGTACCTGCATTTAGGCAATCACAACCTGACCTAAGCATTTTAATTTTTTTAACTTTCATTTCTTTTTTGATGCTATAATTTGAGTGTTTCAACACAATAGGACCAAACTCATTGTGCGTATAGCTAAGGAGCGGAATTTCCTCCTACAGTCTGCGTTTTCTGATAGCTAAAACCTGTGGCTGTGAAACATGTATGTATGTATGGTCTATAAGTTATAAGTGAATAGGTTACTTGTAGGCAAGCATGTTCCATTGTCGACCATATCAGTTCTAAACACCAGGTGAGGTTATTGATAGGCTTACGCTTGACCACTAGATTAAGCGTAAGCCTAGCAATAAATAAAATAAAAAAATGCGTTCACTTTGAGGGATTCACATTCTTATAGGATAATACCTAATATCTTTACCAACAACTTTAAAACAACACACGAGCCAAAAAAATCACGATAAAATTCCAAAAATACCTAATCCTCATTTAATTCCTCATTTCATCTAAATCATATTTGCTCCATTGAAGAATACCCAGATAGGGAAACTCGGTCATACGTGGTCTTATTATCTTATGCCATTTGTTAGTTGCACTAGATATATTGTAACAGAAGGACAGCTCCATATGAATGCGCGAAAGAGGTTCTCGCATACATAAATGGTGACGTCGATGAGCTCCTTATTCCTTAGTCTACTATAGACTGAACAGGTCCACTCAAATTGGTTCTTTCCTCAAAAAACCATCTCAACCAACAAACCAAGACGTACGGCGTAGCACCACCGGTACATGGTGGACATCCCACCCATACGTACAAGAACACATTCATTATGCGTACAGCTAAGGAGTGGAATTCCCTGATGGAGTCTGTGTTTCCTGATAGCTATAACCTAGTAGTGTTTTAGTCTTGACTTGACACTATTCACTCTTGAGTGAACAGGTTACATCTAGGCAAGCGTGCTTCATCGTCGGCCACATTATTGCTTTCCATCATGGGCAAACGCGAGCCTATTCACAAGAAAAAGAAATCTCAAACACCAATCTGCATGGTTCTCATATGATTTGACCAGTACATGTTTGCTGTATGGACTTTAAAACTCAGGGGTCAGTTCCCTGACAGTGTTTTGGTGTTTTTTCTGAGTTAGGAAACACCGGCCTCATCTAGTTTAAATTGACATGTAAAAGTATTTTAAAACCTACTTGCTAAAAAATCCTTTTTATAAAAAAAAAATACCGACTTCACTAAAAAATTGAATTGAATTTGAGGAGTTCCCTCGATTTCACCAAGATTCCATCATCAGATCCCAACTTGGTGACTATGGGACCATTTGGACAGCATAACGTTTGCAACAAAAAAAAATTCAAATCGGTTGGCAAGGGACGAAGTTGTGAGCGAACAAACATTAAAAAAAAATACAAACATCCGAATTCAGAACCTCTTCCTTTTTTGAAAGTTGGTTAATAAATATTATTTATCTTTTAACGTCTGGCGAATTCAAATAAATAATAAATAATAATAATAATAATAAATCATTTATTATCAGGCATCTTGGCCCATAGATATATACCTTACAGACTAACATACATATTGAGTAATTACAAGTTGTCGTTAGTCACTAGCACAAATGCACTAGCTCTCGTTGTACGTGTAGTGTGTCTATGTGTGCGTTCATTTATGATCGTGGTAGAGTCGAATGTCCGTGCCTATATCTACTTTGTGGCAGTAGGTTGCTCATAAATAAATCTTCTACATCCAGCATTGCTGTAATGCAGCGTGAGATTTATTGTCTCTGTGCGTGATTTTGTCTACAACACGAATTTGTTTGTATGTTTATAGTCTGTTACCAAGTGGTCTGTCTGAGTTAAGTGGAAATTTCACATAAATCATTTTGAAATATATTTTTTGACTTCTCGCGCTGTAGGGTGGAGTCATTCAGTTGCCCTTTGCGTTTTAGGAACAAAGGCTTCCATTTCAGTTGCACTAGATATATTGTTACAGAAGGCCACACTTTGGAACCGCACTAGTTTATTAAGAACCTGTTCACTCTTGCCTAGAAGATACCTAAATCATAATTATACTCGTATACAGAACCATTAAGATAACTAAAGATGAATGACTTTTTTGGGTACGTTTCTGAAACAGCAAGCGTGCTCCATCGTCGACCACATCATCGCTTACAATCAGGTGAGATGGTGGTAAAACGCGAGCCTATCAATCACTATATAGCAGTGGTTCCCAAACTTATTTGGTCTACTGCCCACTTTGAGAATAAATATTTTTTTAGCGCCCCCATTTTTTCACCTATTTAAAAACCACTATAACTTCAAATTAAATTAATTAATTATTGTGACCTAGATATGTATATTATGTATATTAACGGAGAATTCTAAACGAAACTTTTACTATAACCCGCAACTTGAAACCTGAGCGCAGTAGGTAACATACAACGGCGCTTAGGTCTCAAGTTAACTCTTACGGGCTCCACCTGCCAATAAGAATGATTATTGAAACGCAACTTTATAGTATTAAAACAGAGTATCCCCCTCTACACAACGCCTCCATTTTCTTTCTGGGTCTCTTCCCGCCCCCCTTGAGACCTGCAGCGCCCACAAGGGGGCGTTATCGCCCACTTTGGGAAAGACTGCTACATAGTATAAAACAAAGTCGGTTTTTCTGCCCCTATATCCCTATGTACGCTTAAATCTTTAAAACTACGCAACGGATTTTGATACGGTTTTTTAATAGTTAGAGTGATTCAAGAGGAAGGTTTATATGTATAATATTGCACCCGAGCGAAGCCGGGGTGGGTCGCTAGTAATAAATTAAAAAAAAACAACGAGTCTCAGCATTTTTTATTCAATTAAATCAGTATTAATTTCTCTCTGTTATTTCTTTTACGCAAAATTTGTACTGTCGCATAAAACTCTACTGTAAAATCACCTGGGCCACCAAGATACAGGCTACGCCCAGTTTGGGGCCCACGGCCACTTCTACTGTGTATCGTTTGTCTTAGTCTAATTGTTCATTTCTTTATTATTATTTTCTTACTAACTTGTGTATGTGTCAATAAATTATTATTATTATTAATTATTCCTGGTAACTAGCCCCATACTAGATATAACTCCAGTATCGTGATTGCGTTCACAAACATGTAAAATCAAAAACTCAGTCGTTATTTAACTGACACCAAAATCATAACTAACCAAACCCATTTAATCTATATCGGAAATAAAATCATCCCACATAACAGATAAAACTAATGTTTACTAAAAAAAATATGGTATTTTTTCTAGAACATAGTTCTAGCATCGCGCATTTATGTTTATAGTTTTAAGCTATCTATTTACCTCCAAATGATTTTAAAGTAAATATCGAACAATAAAACACAGAACCTTTACCATGAAATCTTAACACGACCCGATTTACGACCTACACTGAACTGTGGCTGTGTGTAACGTGATGTTTAGTTGTACAGGGCAATGTAAAAGATCAATGTTCACGCGGCTGGTCACCTACCAGTTGGGCTAACCTTACTAAATCATCTTCGAAGAGTTTCTTCTAGACTTGTAAAGCTACATTAAATCCACGCCACACAACGCGACTCTACGTACCAATCAGGTGTGGCTCACGTATGCGTCGGTCTAACATCATCATCATAAAGTTTCGCAAAAATATTAAGGAAATGGTTATGGAACACACTTGACTGCTACGGTTTTTAATATTTGATAACTGAAAGGGATACCAAGTTATCAGTGTGAGAGGAAGCACATGTTATGACGGGAACTGTTATCAATAGGTATAAATACCCAGAAATATCTTAATTACCGCAACACGTTGTCACGAAAAAAATAAATTTGGTTTTATTAGCTCAAAACGGTCATCAGTGGTGGTCACATTTCTGTGGAAACCACTGTGATTTTTAAAGTATAAAATGTGTAGAGCGGCGTGTGTGCTAGGTTTACTGGTATTTTGCGTGGGGTCCACACACTCCTGGGGTAAGTACGAATGACCTTCCTCACTATCAACGCTATTTATTAACCTCTCAAGCTCCAGTATACCGAATACAATACATCTCATACCAGCTGAGTTAACTGAACCAGGTGGTCCCGAGGTGTACCGAATTCGGTACACTTGTAGGCACAAGTGTACCGAATTCGGTACACCGAGATCGAGAGATTAAAATAATCCTTCAGATCAAATTTCAATCACAGTGCTTAGTCTAGGCTCTTAATAAACCATCTCAGCGCCATCAACGTTAGCATAAATGCTTTCCATCAGGTGGGATTGCAGTTAAGCACCAGTTTTTTTTTTTTTTTATTATTATTGATAGGTTTGCGCTTGACCGCTATCTCACCCGATGGAAAGCGACGATGCGGTCGACGATGGAACGCGCTTACCTAGAAGAAACCTATTCACTCTCGATTTAAAGATTCCCAGGTTGTAGTTATCAGGAAACACAGACTCCGGCAAGGAATTCCATTCCTTAGCTGCACGCACAATGAATGTGTTTCCAAAACGTTTTGTGCGTGTAGGCGGGATGTCCACCATGTACCGGTGGACAGTTTATTTCAATTAAAAAAGGAGCAGTGGTGGCTAAGTGGTAACGGCCCTGACTTACAAGTTATAGGTCGCGGATTCAAACCCTGCCATTTAATTACCACTGTTCTCAAAACGGTGAAAGAAAACATCGTGAGGAAAACGGCATAAACTAGAACCAAATATTCGAAGACATGTGAAATTCACCAACCCGCACTAGGCCTGCGGGGTGAATTACGGCCCATTCCCTCTCTTAGAGAGAAGGCCTGAGTCCCAGCAGTGGAAACATTAAGGCTGGTTATGCTTATGCTAAAAAAATGTAGGTTAGCCAAGTATGGAGGAGATATTATAGGGCCTAAGTATGTGCGCAAATACAGGACACGGAGTAAAATAAAGCTCGTTGCATTGCCTTGGGTTTTTACATAAGTATTTTTCTCTTTATCAGACTTTGTCGTAAGCCTAAAAGAGCAACTTGAATTTTATACAAACGGCACCGAACCAAACATTGTGCATTTACCTTCTCAAAACCCGACATCGCTGGTTTACGATGACATTCACAACAGGATTCTGTATGTCGACAAACAGAGTAACAACGACATCATATGTGGATACAACATCATTACCAGTGATAATGAATGTTTCACCATGAGAAACGGGCGTAACATTGTTGGCCTCGCCTTCGACCCAATCACGGAAACAATTTTCTTTAGTGACACAATTAAAAGAAGTATTAATACTATTTCATTGAGACCTGGATATAATTACACCGTTTACTTTCTGGACCAGATAACGCCGGCTGATATTGTCGTGGACAGTTGTGGAGGGTACATTATTATGACGGGTTTTTAACACATTCGGTCCAGCAACGTCTTCTGGCGTTAAATTTTTATAATTTATTGTTAAAACTACTTCTAATTACATTTAATAAAATATAATGATCATTATTTGCAATACGTCTCATAACGCCAAGCACCCACAGTAAATTCTATTAAAATTTTAAAAAAGACCCAAAATACGCAAAAAGAATGCTTACAATATATTACTCCATATAATGTAACGCGCCAAAAGAATGTATCTATTTTTTAAACACTTTATTTAATTAATTATTATTTTATTGTTTTTTTTTTTAGTTTCGTTCCAAGTTACATTCTAGGGTCTTTCTCAAATATCAAAATGGGCCTATTAGTTTTTAACGAGTTTAGTTAAACTTTTCCGCAACGCTTGTAAATATCAAATATCTAGAACTGCTTGTAGAACAGAATATTTATCAACGTCCGTTCATTTTGTCTAACAAAATATTATGTCACGAGAGCGTTGCTGGGCCAAACATGTTAATAATCGTTTGAATCTAATTTTTAGATGACCTACAACCCTATTTTTAATTAGTACAAAACAGGCAGGGCTCTATCCGTACTTGTTATTGATAATATTTGTATAGTCAAAACAAAAAAAAAAACTCAAATTGACCCCGAAAAGTCATAATTAGTAAACGCATAATTTAATCAATTATTCATAGCAGATGCAGTGTTTTTTCATTGTTTTTCATTGTTTTTCATTTGGTAATAGCCAGTAATTATTTCCGTAAATTGAGTGACATTTTTGGATAATCAAACACTAATAAATTTGCTGTTTGTGAAAATTATTTATTGAGACTTTACTTAAATAATAAGAAGACCTATTCTAATAAGCTCTTCAAGTATTTGTACTAATCAAAACATAGTGTATTAAATAATTATATTTAAAACTATTCATTTGCATTTACAGATACATTTACTGGGTTAACAAGTTGATAGACAATAACACTAAACTCTTTGAGAGAGCTCGATTCGACGGTTTCGACAGACAAGTTCTATTAACAAGACGATATTTTCAAATATTCACCTTGGCCATTGATTTGCAAACACAGAATGTTTTTTATTTCGATGAATTTGCTGGGGTAGGATATATAAATAGTATAAATTTTAGCAAGCGCAACAACGCAAGCGAAACAATTTTAGCACAATTTCAAGCTCGATCAATAATATTGACTGTATCAAAGGATACCATTTATTTTACGAACAGCAGCGACAGTGGTGACACTGTTTGGCAATTACCAAAGAGTGCAGGATTTCATGACGAACCCCAAGTGGTAACTAAATTCCACGATGAGAAAATCCTTGGTATTGTTGCTAACTATAAATTAGTTGACCAAATCAAGGGTCTTCAGGATTGCGAAACTCTGGCTAGTCTTTTACCACCATCACCATCACCAGTAGCATCTGATGACGCCGATGAGCAATTCAACAATTCAGTTTGTGAGAACTGTTGTCAGCATGGTTACTGCAGCTTTACGGATGAGGGACTTCCTAAATGCAGGTAAAACATTCCACAGTTTTCCTATATGTTTGAATCTAATCAGATCTTATCATGAAGTGACAGATAAAGTTTTAAATTGATTTAACACTTGTTGCAGCGTGTGACAGCTGTTATTTTAACCCGTGAGAAGGCGCGCTATGAGCAATTTGCTCACATAAAAATTTAAAGCCAAATTTTTTCGTGATACCGACGCCCTAACGTCTCAAGCACCTAGGTACCTTCCTAACTATTTATCCCCTCCCCGTGACGCAAATCTCGTGCCGGTCAGTTCTGTTGCGACCGCGCAGTTAAGCGTTTGTGGAGGCCGCGTACCATCGTGCGGTGATTTGCTCATCACGCGCCCATCCGTGTAAGTATTTATTTTTTCAATTAAAAAAGTATGATTGTATTTTCTAGACTATATTATCTTATTTATTTATATTAAATTGGTTTATTATTACGTAAATACTCTATAGTTATATTTTAATAATAATATTTTTTGTTTTTAGCTACAACACACATGTAAAATGGGCGACCGACGTCAAGCACGTTGTTCGTGGCTGAAAGAGGATTCTGGTGATGAAACATTGGATGCGGATCTTGAGAATGTAGGAAAACATTGTGTTGACACCATAGAAAGCGATACTTCCATCCTTTGCAGTCCTGATAATAATAATAATAGCATCTCATGCAACAGATACAGAAGGAGGGGCCCAGCTGGGTCGAAGCCTACTGGGGCCAGGGTTATCTGAATGGAAACTCGGGCCCCGGTATGAAGGCTTGAAGGAATGGGGTGGGGTTTTCAGTCAGTAAGAGTCTGACACTATCTCCCGCTCCACCCAAGAGCGGGTTTTGTCATACAACGATTTTCCCCATCGACAAAAAAAAAACATTCCTAAAAGAAGTGGCACTTGAGCTGGTAAAACCACATATTTCACGCCGAATTTGCATGAAGAACATATCGTCAGATCACAAGTTTCTAATGAAGCGATTTGTGTCTGCTCTTAGTCCTATTTCATTTCGCGGATTCTGTTCTATATGTCCTAGACGTAGGAATAGACGGTCATAAAAAGCTTGCACTTTGTGCAAGCAATTACTCTGCACAGCACATATCACATATATGTATTTAATGTGTTTCGAGAGGCACACTTGTCCAGATCTCAAAAAAGAGTACTTTTTTTAAGTTTTTGATATGTAAGATTTTTTATTGTGATTTATATGAAGACTGTCAAAATTAGAAAATAAAAATGAGATGTTTTGTTATTTGTTTTGAAAGTTATATTTATGTTTAATAGTTTTAATAAAAAAACTTATTTTCTTACTTATTAAACCTTGTTTTATTCATATAAATCCAATTTAAGTCAATAAGTACTTTAAAAGTATAAATATGAGCATTTAAAGTAGTGTGAGTAATTTGCTCGCGCGCGCCTTTCCATGTAACAAACAGAGGCGCGCCTTCTCACGGGTTAAGGTTAGAAACGACTGTTGTCTTGTATTACTAGATGGCGTTAGTTTCGTTATATTTACAGTCCATTTATTTTTTAAATAATGATTTTACATTTTAAGTGATGCATTAAGTAATTTTAGAATTTCATGAGACATTAAATGATATTTTGGATATGTCTTTGTATACGTAGAGACCGTCGATATATTTATATAGTGTGTTAGTATTTTATAGATTATTTGTATATGTAATGTCTTATATTGCACCTAGTACTATTTGTCTCTGCATCACCCAAAGGTTGACTGGTAGAAAATGCCTTAAGGTATTAAGTCCACCTCTGTACTCTTGTGTGCATGAAGACTAAAGAAATAAATCAAATGTTTCAGATATTTATAATTTTGTAAGGATTGTTCTGTTTGTTTTTTTAAACGCACTGTTTTGAATAAATAGTTAACTGTGTTTGGCTAAGGTGTTACTATATCCGATCCCCGCTATATTGCTTGTTTGTGCTACGCACGTGGCTCTAGCAGTGAGTCAACCGTTTAGCAAACAAGTCAGTGAAATAAAAAGTGATTTGTAAGAACAAAGTCAGTAATATTGTTGTAGCCTTCTAACATCTATGAAATATTGCATCTGACTTAAAACTAAACATAGTTAACAAGTTTTTACAGCATTATTTTGAGCTTATGCGAAAGCCGAAAATAGTTTGTTCAGAATAAATAACTGAATAGATTCCAATAGTTTTTGCACTATGTTATATTTTACCCAAAAATATTTATAAAATATCACAAGTTGGACGCCTTCGACACTGGTCACGGCGGGTCATAGTGGGCATTAGATGCCCGCATACAGCTGGGGTGCATGTGTAAAACAATCTCTCAGTGTCCTGGATGGCCCTATGACTATATATTTTTGCTGTCATAACAAGCTTATAACTTTGTGGTTTCTTATGATACTGTTATGAAATTTTGTACATGATTCTATATATAAAAATAAACACGTGTTTTGGGTTTCGCATATATTGAAACTTATGTTTTATAATTCTACGTCCTGTCCAACCAAATTCTGTGATCAGTTAACATTATGATGTAACAACTTTATCCTTCTAGCTGTGACAGCGTCAATACTGGAAACAAATGCCATGGATATTGTCCAAACAACTGTACCTGTTCCTTGAACGAAAAGAACGAGCCAATCTGTCAATGCAAAGAAGAGAGAAGTTGTGAGGTTTCGCCCTGCCTGAACTATTGCTTACAAGGCAGCTGTAGTGTCAATGATAAAGGACTACCTAAATGCAGGTAAAAGTACATTTTGATACAAGTAGAGAAAATTTTTCATTGTCACCGACGTGGAATTCCGCCTCGATTGGGAATTTCCGAGCCGTAGGAGAGGGTGTTATGCAGCCGACTGCTTCAGTGACAAATTTGCACGTGTACCAAACGAAGTTTTTCGATATATTTGCAATGCTATAACGGGTGTTAAGAGGGTCCTTTTCCACTCGCCTATCGTAAAAATCGAAAATGGTTTAAAAACTTATTACTTGCGATGTTTGACGAAAAGGCAACGCAAAAAAAGAGAGATAACGCCTGAAAACTTTGTTAGTATTCGGTAATTCCGAGATTTACTCTAAAATTTCACAAAACTTGATCAAGGAAATAGCTGTTTTTTTTAAACCCTTAAAAATTTTTAGAAAAAATTGTCGTCATTTAGAATCTTAATAAAATTTGCAATGTCTTTAAAGGATTCCTTTTTTGACTTTTTTTATTTTTAGGCAAATTATGAAGTGTCAAAGTTCATACAAAATAGGACATTTTCAGAGGTTTTTACTGGATTCGTTTTACACAAATTTAGAAATTGGTTTCTTTAGAAACCTAGATAATATTCAACAAGATACTGTGTTTTCAAAATATCTTATGAAAAATGTGTAATAACGTCATAATCAGTTATTAGCGGTTGTATGAAAAACAGTGAAAATGTGAGTCAGATTTGATTTGTGAGTTTTTTGACAAAATTTATTTAAAAAAAAATAAAATCAAAATCAAAGCATTTATTTCAAATAGACCATTTGCAGGCACTTTTGATTAGTCTAATGTCGGTTAGTCCAAGAAACTCCATGGACACTCTTTTAAATCATATTATGTTTGGTTACATATTTCTTGATGCTTCTATTATGTGAGCACAATGTAGATATTAAATAAAAATTAAAAATAATAATTAAAAGATAGAAACTGAATTAAGCCACTGGCAGCTAAGAGATGACCAGTCTCATCTGACGGCACCCGTTCACGAGCATGACGCATATGTTGTATCTATTGCTTCTGGTGGATTTCTTGTCAAAATACCGATATATGTCATATTCTCTGTTACAGTTGTAATGCCGGCTACACTGGGGACAGGTGCGAAGTTAGCGTGTGTCGAAAGTACTGTCTGAATAACGGTGACTGTACCCTGGACGAGGAAGGAAAACCTATCTGTCAATGTGACGCTACCCACGAGGGTGCAAGATGTGAAACTGATATAAATGACACCAGCCCTAAATTTGACGAGGCGAAAAGAAACCAAACTCTAGCTTATTTACTGTCGATTTTGCGAAAACCTTCCTCAAAATTGTATTTGACTGTTGAAGTTTAAGGTGATTACTTAGTGAGTTACATATTTAATAAGTTGATATTCCCGGAGGTACAAAGCACAAAATATATTATGTACAGCAAGACACCGCGGGCCATTTTTGAATTCTCTCAATTAAATCTGTCTACAAATCATTGGTGATCACACTGTAAACTATTTTTAATAAAAAATATATCACGCAACTATTTTTTTTTTTTAATTTAATTGGTCACCAAAAATTATTTGTATTGTTGTACATCGGTTGTATTGTTGTAGAAAATTACAGTATAGACATGATGAAAAAAATAAAAACACCCATGATATTTTATATAGATATATGCATACATGCATATACTCACGCTTGTCTTCCATATTTTTAAACGACTTCTAAAAAAGGAGTTTGTGTTTCTTCGCGCATAACTTCGTCGCTTGCCAACAAATTTGTAATATTTTTTTTTGTTGGAAAGGGTATAGTTCCTAAATTGTCCCATAGTCACCAAGTTGGGATCTGATCATGGAATCTTGGCGAAATCGCGGGCACTCCTCAAATTCAATTAATTTTTTTTGTAAAGTCGGTTATTTTTTTTTTAAACGGGTCTTTTTGTATAAAATTAGTGCGAGTGTTTATTTTGTTAACAACGCCACGGACCTCATTATAGTAGCCTTATTTAATAAAATTTATTATAAGTTTATTAATACTAAAAATATTTAACATCAAACCTAATTGTATATCAACTAATTACAACACTGCCTAAGGCTATATACAATGTTATATAATTGACGCATATTATGGAAGTATTATATTCAGATTTGTCTTCTGAATCGATTTAAGCTGTTTTTAAAATAGGTACTTTTTACCTTAAAATAACTTTTAAACAAAACACTCTTGATAAATCTTGATTGCATCAGTAGCGTATGCGTAAGTTGATTACCAAACCAATGTGCTACCATTGAAGTGCGCTGATATCTAACTATATTCATTATTATGTATACATTATCATCATCATTTCAACCGATATACGTCTACTGTTGGACATAGGCCTCTCCCAAATGTCTGGCAATGAACGATCTTGTGCGTCTCTTATCCATCGGATTCTCGTAACCAGGTCATTGGTCCACCTTGTAGGAGGCCTTCCAACGCTGCGTCTTCCGGTACGCAGTTGCCACTCTATAACCTTTCGGCCCCAACGACCATCTTCTGTTCTGCGTGCAACAGAAATGAAGATATCCACAAGAGAACTAACGCTAGAGTTACCGACATAGCACGAAGAATCACCAAATTTAAGTGGCAATGAGCAGGGCACATTGCTAACAGATACCTGTATTATTTGCCTACAATTAGGATAACTAAGTCTTTAAAAAAAATCACTACTTACCTAAGTGCATAAGAAAAACTAGTGCTTGACTACGATCCCATCCATATCCCATCTAATGGTAAGCAGTGATGTAGTCATTGACGGTGAAGTGCATTATAGTTTATTAAAAGCCTATTTAAACTAGCCTTGAAGACACCTTATTCATATTCAGGGCATGATTGTAAATTAATTGTCTAATTGAGGTTTACAAGGATGTGCATATTTCCGTATACACGACAAAAAAAAATAGAAGTAAGAAGCTAACTTTAAAGGTTTGTTTACGTGACGTCAGGCTGCGGATACAAGAGACACTCTAGAGACATCTCGAGCCTTGTCAGGTACCTTAACACTAATGAACCCTGCCACCAAGAACGCTTCATAAGAGTGCCTGCCTTGCTTATGTGACGGTTTTGTGAGCTAAGGATGTTCTTTGTAGTGTGCAATCCGCTTTTTATTAGGACAAGCTCATGTGACACTGTGCTCTGTTTTATTATTTTAAATAGCGATCTGCGCCAGTTTTGCATGAGCTTGCGGACGATCATTAATTAGCTCGCCGTTGCTCCGACAGCAACAGGAGCAACGGGCGCAGTCCGACTATCGTCCAGACCGAGCCCGAGTCGTCGACTTCGTGTATTGTTTCATGCGCACCTCAAAGAGATGTCCGCAAGCAAGACCGTAGGGGCCCAGCAGTGTCGAAGCCTGCTGGGGTTATGGGTTGACTTCTGAAAGCAGTATCTGAGGTCCTGGAACGCAAGGCAAAGAAGAAAGATACGTAGTTTTAGTCAGTAAAAATCTGACACTCCACCCTAGAGTGGGAGAATTCATTTACTTATCAGTTTCGCATAGGCGTTACAATCTTAGAATTTGTAAGGTTTTTTCAATGATAACATGCATGTGTTATTCACCCAAACCTTCTCATAAATCACTCTATCTGTTGGTGAAAATTGGATGAAAATCTGTTCAGTGATTTTTAAGAGTATCGCGAACAGACCGATCTACGGTGAGAGGATTTGTTTTATAACAAGTCTTCTTCTTGGTCGTTTCACCCTTGCCAGAGTGGTCGTGGTTATCACGAAGGTAGCTCTCCGGAAGCCGTCAGGGTACGCCGCACGATTTCTCGCCACTTTTGCCTGCTGGCAGTCATCCGGGCACACTCGTTCAACGGGCCGCCAACAGCCGTTTTTATTTGGTCAGTCCAACGCATCGGCGATCTGCCACGCGGCCTCGTTCCATCTACCTTTCCTTGTATAACAAGGCGTTCGATGCAGTCACCTCCACGTCGACAAATATGGCCAAAGTATTTAAAAATACGACTGCGCACCAGTGTAGACAAGCGTTCCTTTACACCCAATTCCTCAAGAATGGAAGCGTTTGTTCGAAACTCGGTCCAAGAGATCCCGAGCATTTTTCTCCAGCACCATATTTCCAAAGCGTCAATCTTTTTGGTCTCTGTCTGTCGCAGGGTCCATGTTTCAGCGGCGTATAAAAATATGGGAAACACTAACGTTTTAACGAGCCTGATCTTTGTGGCTTTCGTTATTTTCCTGTTTCTCCATATTTTCTTGAGCTTATCCATTGCAGCTCTGGACAGAACCATTCGTCGCTTGATGTCTTCAACGCAATTTCCCTGATTCGAGATTAGAGCCCCAAGGTACACATAAGATTGTACGACGTCGCAGTTTGCTATTTGCGTTATGTGAGGTGAGTTGTTGTTAGCTCTGTCGACAATCATCATCTTGGTCTTGCTACGGTTAATCTTCAAACCAAAGTGGATGCTAACACTTTCCATTCTCGAGAGCAGCCGTTCCATTTGACCAGCGCTAGTAGCAAACAAGGTGGTGCCATCTGCGTAGCGTAGATTTGCAATTTTTCGTCCACCTATCGTAACGCCGTCTGTCCAGTCTTCAAGGGTAATGCGCATAATCAGTTCTGTGTATATATTAAACAAAAGTGTTGATATTATGCACCCCTGTCGAACTCCAGCGCTGGGATGGAAGCTATCTGAGAATATTCCATCTGTTCTTACTGATGCAGTGCCATCTTCGTACAGGCGTCTCAATAATTGCACTAGGTGTTTCGGTGTACCCATTTGCAACAAAGTGTCCCAAAGTTTAGGCCATTTCACTGAATCAAATGCTTTCGAGAAGTCAACAAAGCAAATGAAAGCAGGTTTATTGAACTCTCGAGACTTTTCGATGATTTGGCGGACTATTAGTATTTGCTCCCGAGTTCCTTTCCCTTTAACAAATCCTGCCTGTTCTGGTGCTATTTCCTTAGATAGGAAGCTTTTCAGCCGTTCATTAAGGATGTGTAGCATGATCTTACTGGCATCGGAAATTAATGCAATAAGGCGGTAATTGTTGCATTTTTTCGTTGAGCCTTTTTTGTGAAGTGGGATAAGGACCGTATGTGTTTATAACAAGTAGGTATGTAATAATAACAGGTATTAATAAAAAAAAAACTCGTATTCAAACTCAACGAAATAGAATAAGGACTGAGCGCTGGTAATGTAGGACGAAAAACTAAAAAAAAGTTTGTAATTTCTACCTAATATTCATTTTTTACACGTTTGTATTGTACTATAGATTTCTTTTGATAATCTTGGAAATTTTAAATAATTTAGCTCATTTCCCTTGAAACACAGGACTTCTTAGTTCAGGCATGAAAGTCTCAGAATTGAGGTTTATATTTCAGACTGTATTAATTTATCTTGTAAATAATTTTAAATAAATACTATAATAATGATAATATAAGGCTCTTAATAAACTACTGCTTAGTAAACTATTAAAAGAACATAGAGCTCTAACTTTACTGGTAGCTAAAGTCTAAGGCACAAAAAATTTAAACACACTCACTCCAAACTCCAAAGTATAGAAAACACCCAGTACCTGAAAAAAACAATGATCATTTTAATATTACATTTATAAATACTCATAAAAAAGACTTCAGCTAAAATGGCATCATCAATTTCGTTTGTGTGGAGACAGGAAGGGACCTTGATTAATTGCCTACAGAATTAATCGGTAAAGATGTACTGATACCGGCTTTTGTCACCGCGTCAACGCCAGATATGATTCTGATAAAGTATTGTATTGAAACGTTTGGGGCACCAGGAGAGTATACCCGTAGGAGAGTGTTTGCTTTTAGCTTCAGCCTAGGAGGGGATCTTTAAGTCAAGAGTGAATAGATTTCTTCTAGATAAGCACACTCTAGTTTTCAACCATAAAAAGTGGTCAAGCGTGAACCTATCAACAATAAAAAAATCTCATAACGTTTCTGTTCAATAAATCAAAGGGGGTAGCCATAATTAACAGAAACGTTATTTTGTCAGAATTTTTTACTCGATATATTTTTATATGGAAACCTTAATGTGCATCTGATTCGCGCTTATTATTTTTTATTTTTGAAGAAAAGGGGCTATGCATCTCCCATAGTGTAGGAGATGTAGTCACTGCGACCTAAAAGATCTATTGTGACTCGCCACCTTGTTAGAGTAACTCTTTTAGCCGGGAGGCTTCCAGGAAGTCTAGAATACTCCTAGCTTTGAGAGTTTTAATCTCCTCCGGGCGAATAATGTGTCGACCCAGATGGATACTCCGTTTGTGGATAAGGGGCCCACATTCACACAACAGGTGCTTAGGCGTCTCCCTCTCCTGATTACAGTACCTGCAAACATCAGTGTCACTCAGTTTCATGTGAAATTGGTGCCTGTTTAATTTGCAGTGCCCGGTTAAGGCGCGGGCTATTGCACAAATGTTCGTCCTGCTAAGCTCAAGAAGCTCGGCAGTTCGTTTTTGTGAGTAGCCTTCTATTAGAGATTTGGCGTGTAGCAGTCCTGGTTGTAACAACCAGTGCTTTTTTGAATCGCCAAATAGGTTGCCCTTAAGGGTCTGCATGGCCTGGTTCTTTGAGATACCACAGAAAGGTTCTGGTCCTATCTGATGACCCTGAGCCCCAGTCCTTGCAAGTTCGTCGGCTTTTTCATTGCCAGTAATTCCAGAATGACCCGGTACCCATCTCAGAATAACTTTATTCCTTTGCCCCAGGTCATTTAGTTTGTTAACGCAGTCTTTTACCAGTTTCGAATTTATTGTATTCGAGTTCAAGGCGTTAAGAGCTGCCTGGCTATCTGAGTAAATCAGAATTAATTGATTTATGTAGTTTCGTTGACGGTTGGCTTCCGCACATTCTATAATGGCGTATACCTCCGCTTGGAATATGGTGGCATATTTACCCAGATTCAAGCTTTTGCTGAATTTCGGGCTAATGCCAAATATTCCACATCCTACATTCTCACCCATTTTGGATCCGTCTGTAAACCAGATCAGGCTTCCAGCCTTGCAAGTAATGAGGTTGCTTGCCCAATCCTCTCTGCTCGGCAGTTCCACTGTGTAATTTCTTGTGAAGCTACACTGTGGAAGCATGACGTCTGTTGTCATAGCTAGCTGATCGTGTTCAAGCACTGATTCGTGTAGCGATCTCAGTGCTTGAGAGCGCCAGTTTACTTTGCCAGTGCTGTTTATTCTATACATGCCCGCTTTCGCCTCCTTCGCAATTAATAGATGAAGTGGCGGAAGGTTAAGCAGGGCATTTAGAGCAGCTCCTGGGGTTGTAGACATGGCCCCTGTTGATATGATGCATGCAAGTCTCTGCAAACCATTAAGTTTGTTAATGACTGTCACTTGGGATGTTTTCCTCCACCATACTACGCAGGCATACGTTATTATCGGCCTGACTATAGCGGTGTACAACCACAGGGCGATTTTAGGGTTTAGGCCCCATTTCGTCCCTGCTAAGCGACAGCATATTCCTAAAGCTATTTTAGCCTTTTGAATCACATTATTAATGTGAGTGTTCCAGGTCAGTCTCTGGTCGATAGTTACGCCCAGGTACTTGACCTCATTGGAGAATGGTATGCGAGTCCCCTTTACAGTGGGCGTTACAAGTTTGTCCAACTTTCGCTTCCTAGTAAAGGGGACTATTGTTGTTTTACTCGGGTTAACCGATAAATTGTTCTCTGTGCACCATGTGTTTATAACGTTCAGAGATCTTTGCAGTATAGATGATACCGTGCTGTGACAGGGGCCGATAACACAAGCCACCACATCGTCAGCATAAGTGTGTACATCTAAGTCTCTTTTAAAGGCTTCAACCAGCAATTGGTCAACAACGAGTAGCCATAGAAGTGGCGATAGAACGCCTCCTTGTGGGCACCCTTTAGTTGTTTTGAAGCTTTTTGTAGTTCCGTGTAAGGTAACACTGATAGTTCTGTTGAGGAGCATGAATTCGATCCAACGAGTAGTTGTCTCGTCAATCCCTTTCGCCTTCATTCCCTTGGAAAGGGCGTCTATGGTGACGTTGTCGAAAGCTCCTTCAATATCAAGGAAAGCACATAGGGCTATCTGTTTATCTTCCAAAGCCCTTTCGATCCTGTCTGTTAGTTCTAACAGAGCAGTTTCTGTGGATTTTCCTTTTTGGTAAGCATGTTGCTTCGGATGCAGAGGGTTAGCCCTTAATGGTCCATCCCTGATGCATTCGTCTATAACCTTTTCCATACTCTTGAGTAGGAAGGAGGTAAGGCTTATTGGTCTGAAGGACTTTGGTTGAGAGTAGTCTTTCTTACCAGCCTTTGGGATAAAACAGACTTTAACTGTAGTCCATTTCTCAGGTATATATCCCCAGGCAAAGCTTGCTCTGAAGATTTTGATTAAGATGGGGATGAGTATAGTCTTCCCTTGCTGCAGGAGAGCTGGGAAGATATCGTCATCACCTGCAGACTTAATCGGCTTGAATGAGTCTATAGCCCATTCTACCTTGTTTGGTCTAAAGTACCTCGCCGCTCTTCTCCAGTCTTCATTTGTAGGCCTGGAGAGGCGGATATGAGGTGAATATGGTACGATGATGTCTTGTGCCATCACCGAGCCAGGGAAGTGTGTTGACGCCAAAAGTTTCAGGGTTTCCTCCGCTGATGCAGTGAAGGAACCGTCTGGTTTCTTTAAGAGTCCCAGTTGATTCGTAGGCGATTTGGATAAGACTTTGTGGATTCTGGCTCCTTGAGGGACTTTAGTAATCTCCTCGCAGAACTTCCTCCATGAAAGTCTTTTCGCCTTTCGGATTTCTTTATTATAGGTAGTTAAAGCTTTCCGATACCGATCCCAGTCGTCAGTCGATTTAGCCTTATTGAACAACCTACGTGATTCCTCCCTTAAAACATCGAGCCTTTTGTTCCACCATGTCACTTTTCTGTCCCTCACAGTTCTTAGAGGACAGCTCTCTTGGTAAGAGGCTGTAATGGCTTCAGTAACTTGAGTGACAGCATAGTCCAATGTTTCAGGGGAGCGTATGGTTTTAGGGACGTCTAGGAGTCTCTCCTGGAGCTTTCGTCTGTACAAGTCCCAGTCCGTGGTTTTCGCATCCCTAAAAGTGATAGTTCCGCAAATGTTGGATGTATTCAAAGCGAATTCAATAAGTCGATGATCAGACATAGATGGTTCATCACTGACATGCCAATTTGTTATCAGCCTGGCAGTGTGAATAGTAGCGAGAGTTACATCAAGAACTTCCTTCCTCGATTTAGTTACAAAGGTCGGTTTACATCCCTCATTAACTATTTGGAGGCGGTTAGTTAGTACAAAATCATGAAGCAACTCACCTCTATCGTTGATGTCAGTGCTGCCCCAGTTGGTATGGTGGGCGTTGGCGTCACACCCAATGAGAAGCTCGGCATTGTTGGCATAGGCGTACTCTACTACCTTTGCAAGCTCCTCGGATGGGTCGGTTTTCGTCCCGTCCAGGTATGCCGAGCACACGATGAGGCGTCCATTTCCGCTCTTGACATTGACATAAGCTGCAATCAGGTCATCGCTGCACAGGCCTGGTATGCATAAGAAATCAATATTATTATTGAAAAGTATACACGCTCTTGGTTTGACTCCACCGATATGATGAGCGACCTTACCTGCAGAGCCCAGTCCAGACACCGTGTTAGTATTAGCCAGCCACGGTTCCTGGATAAGAGCGATGTGAAGGTTCTTTTGTGTGAAGAGTTTTTCCAGAACAGCCGTGGCTGCTCTGGCGTGATGCAGGTTTATCTGCACCACTTGTGTGTTTATGTGTGTCTGTGTTATGGTGTGTTTGTGTTGTGTTAGTGTTATGTGTTTGTGTGGGTGGGTTAAGCGGCGTTATTCGACCTGCTTGGCTTCGGGGCTTTAGGGCAGCCCTGAGGTTTGGCCGGTCGGCTCGCCGCTACCGATCGATTGGGACGGTTAGCCCCTTTCGTCGGTGGTGCCCCGAGGGGGCGGTTCCTGACGCCCTGGCCTCCGGGTTTCGGCTTAGCGTTTTGCCGCTTTGCCGTTTTACCAGAGACCCGGTCGCTCGGCCCCGCCTTAGGAGCGTGTTGAGCAGATGGCGAAAACCTTGCGCCAGATTGGCTAGTCCCTGCCACCTGCTCAGCCTTCGCTGGCGTATTATCGCCGCGAATGCGTATTAGGACTTTACGAAAGCCTAATTGCGGCCTGCAGTCTAGTTTGCGCAAGGCTTCTATGGAGGCATCATCGATAGAAAGGGCGGTCGTGATTCCGTCCCCTTCTTTCTCGACGCTCAGCACCTTCCACAATCCAGTCTGCAGGTCGTTTTGTTTTTCCAAGAGATTAAGGGCATCTCTTGGAGTTTTGATGACATCTTCTGTCTTAAAGTGGAGGATCCCAACCTTGGCTTTTGGCAGGTCCTTCTCGTTAATGAGCGAGAGTTCCGCCTCTGGCCACGGCTTTAGTGTCCCCACTTTTTCTTCAAGCCATTTCAGGCTGTAGTCGTTTTTGATTACGACTTGCAGCCATCCTGGCTTGAAAGTGCAACCCTCGATTCGAATTTTGAATTCGGGGGCTTTGGGCATAGGGGCGTTAAGAATCGCCCTCAATATGTCCTTAGAAAGGAGCCCCAATTGCACGTTCGACATGGGCTCTCTATTACGGATTCCCACTCGGATGTTGGTTAGGGCGTCCTTAAAAGACACGACGCTTGTCCTAGGCGGTGGTCCGACCTGAGCTGCGGACGTCTTGTCAGGGGTCATTGGAATTGGCCCTGACTTTTCGTCCACACGCGTTGTCTTTTTGGCATGATCTTTCGGCGACTCGTCCTCGGATCGAAATCGTTTTACCGGCCTCTTCCCCGATGACGTATCGGCCACCAGATCAGTCAAAGGAGCACGCGCACTCGCCCACTGCTCCGTGACCAGCTTGTAGGCCTCAATGGAGTCCATACCGCCAGCCTTGAGGCGCCGCAGGCGCTTACGCGCGGCTCCTGGCAACCGTCGTTTCCTGGGGCTAAAGTCAGTTCCCAACGGCACTTCCGAGTCCATCTCAGTAGGCCTCGTGCCATCGTTTGCCGACTCCAGCTCAGGAGGGTTGAGTTCGGTGTCTAAGGTGACTTGGGAGTCTCCCTCAGAACCGAGTAAGAGAGTAGTCAGATCAGGTATTGACCCAATAAGACTACTCGAGGGTTCCGGACGTTCATCATCGTCCTGAGATGTTTTTGTATAAAACTGTGAATCCATACAGTTCCCACGAGTAGCTAGGGAAATAAATAGTCCACCCCGGCAGAGCCCCGCTTGCCCGGGTAAGGCAAAATTTACTACCCTAGGATTGCCATCTCGCTGGGGAGACACCGATAAGAACCAAGCTCCCCCTTGGCCACGCATCCCTCGGCTCGGTACGAATGACACCTTGGATTGGGATTCGCCAGGCGGTTTCGGTTACGTCTAATTCTGATGGAATTAGACCAAAAACGGGGTGGCAACCTCGAGAAGGTGGATCCGCCTGACTTGCCTTGAGGATCTTCACGACTGTAGCGCTCTCCCTCAAGACCCCGCCACCTTATCGCCTCTGAGGGAGGTGATAAGGTAGGCCTGCATCTATACTACCAAGCAAAGCAAAAGCAAAGCATGTCGTTGTGCAACCGCAAAAGCATACATACAGACCCTCCCCTGACTGATGATTCGCGCTTAGCCATTTTTTTAACTGTTCTTGGACAGATCAACTAAAGTAAAACGTGGAAAAAAAACTAATTAACCTGCTTGCTAGCTGTCTCCAGGGATTACACTACCTATATAAACGGCATAGTAGAACCTATATAGAATACATATATCAATGTATTTCTTTATGATTTTGATATGGGTCGCTAAATCTGATTATAACGGATCATGCTGCCCTAATTATTTGTGATAGAATTAGTTTCTTCTGGTACCGGAAAACTGGAGACCCTACCAGGAGCTCTTAACGCGGTCCATGATGACCTAAACTGAACTGTTAAAGGGACGGAGCTATATAGAGTGTATAGCTCCTTCCATCTTTCTCGCTCGCACGACATCTTAACACGTTATGGTAAGACGAACCATATAACCCTATGTTCCTAGGTTCTATGACGCAAAGGCCATTTTTTTTGGTGAGAAAATCAATCAATGATGTGTTAGACTTTTACCGTTTTTTTCTTATTATTGATAGGCTTGCGTTTGACCACCATTACTAATGGTAAGCGATGATGTGGTCGACGATGGAACACGCTTGCCGAGAAGTAACCTATTACCTCTTGACTTAAAGACCCCAAGTTGTAGATATCAGGAAACACATACTCTGGCAGGGAATTCCACTTTTTGTGTGTATGTGTGAATAAATGTGTTCCCAAAACGCTTTGTGCGTATGCCGTATGTCTTGCGATCCGATGAGGGAACGGACTTGGCGGAATTAGATTGTGCAATTCCAGTGCACACTCCCTAAAATGTAAACGATAGAAAACCGACAGACTAGCAACTCGGCGGCGATGCTCAAGGCTTTGGAGCTTCGACTCTACAAGTGCATCATTGCCAATGATTCTGTTGGTTTGCCTCTAATTCGACTCCAGCGCATCAAGCTGGTATTTGGCAGATCCATCCCAAAGATGAAAACAGTACTCCATACACGATCGAACTTGGGCTTGACAAAGATTGAGCAGCTGTTAAGGCGTGAAGTACCGTCTCACTTTTGCTAAGATCTCCAATTTTTTGGCAACCAGTTGAGCCTTTGCCTCGATGTATGAGCCGAAAGTGGTCGGTTATCGGCACAGTCACACGCGCCAAGTACGCCATACACAAAAGTTTGTTTTCAGTAGAAGTTTTATCATATGACACTAACTTGACACCAGTTTCAGAGCAAAGAGTAAAAAGTCAACATCTGAAGCTCAGTTTAAAATCAATTTCTCACGAGCACGCGAATTTTTCTATCTTCAATATGTTCAATATTTATTCCACTCTGTTGAATTGTGCTGTTTTTGTTGCTCAAGTACCTACAAACGGGGCGAATAGGGACACGGGGGTTAATAGAAAAAAGGTTTCTACAAAAGGGGATTTTTCACATTTCGCACATCGAAGTAAATAAAAACAAATCTTCTACAAATGGGGCGAATAGAAACACAGGGGTCAGAGGAAACCAAAAAATATATAACTTATTTTGTTTTTTTTGTTAATTATTCAGGAAGATGATGAATTATTTAGTTATGTTGATAATTACCTACTAATTCTATGGTCTATAAAGAAACTGGGCAAGTGTGAGTTGGGTCCGCGTACTGGCGGTTCAGTATAGGCTTACCTATATAAATAGTTCAATTCCCGAATGGAGTTTTGTCAATTTTTCCGCGTCGCAAAAAGTTCTTTTTTGACGTAACAACAAATTTATTTTTTTAAGATTTATTCCTACACCAGTGCTATAAGACCTTGTTTTATGCCAAACTACAGGATTCTGGGGCAATGGGAAGTACCCTATGAATTTGGATTCCCTTGATAGTGTCAAAATAAACATTTTTGCAACATTAACGGCCGTAACTTTTTTTTTCGTAAACTTAGAAGTTTAATTTTTTTACAGATTTAAGGGACTGCAAACTTGAGCATACGATTCTAATTTAAACTCAAAACCTCCACGCGTTCCCAAGATAAAGTATCTTGACAGACAAAGACAGATAGACGGACAATAAAGTGATTATATAATGGTTCCGTTTTATCCTTTTGAACAAACCTTTGATTTGGTTTTTCGTTTTGGTAACATATCTAACAAAGCATTATTTTTTTAATAGACTTTAAAAAACGAGGAGATAACGAAATTAGCAAAAAATTAGTAGACGGACCAACAACAACGTTTGTCAATTTTTTTTACTTTCAAAGATTACCTCCAACAAACACACAACACAAACTTGATAATATTATAAGATATAGATATATTCTTTTATACTTGTGAATGTAAGGACATTGTTTTATTTTTATTTTCAGTCATTTTAATGCATGTCTGGCAATATGAGTATATTCTGCAGCTTACCCAAATAAAGGACATTGGGGTAAGGGGTAAGCTGCAGAATATACTCGTACTCATTGTTCATCAAGGTATTGTTCGGCCTTGGTATTGTTCGTCAAGTCGATAAGCTCCTTAGTAGTCCTACGTTGAGCTTTACGAATACTGGTAAATTCTTGAACTGACTGGACAGGTCCACTCAAATCTGTGTGGTTCAACAAATCCTCTTGACAGTTCCCCAACAGATCAACCCAGACAGTAAACTGCATGTTTTTTTTTTAGGAACTACAACAAATATATTTTTGACGCTAAAGAGAACTACTTGATTATTACATTCATAAACACTAATCTCCAGAACACAGACTATTATTTTTCTTTTTTTTACTTCATTTTCATTTTGTTTTTTTTTCCTCTTAGATTTTGGAAAATGACGCATGTAATTGGTAGAAGACACAGGCTCCTGTAACACCGGCACTATTTGTAAAATGTTAATTCAAAAAATCTTACCAATCCATTTCCTCCCTACTCCATGACCGTGACATTATTCAAGTCCCAAAGGAGGTTATTAACGAGAACCGAAGATATTAAACGGTGTTCCGTGACGAACATTTTCTAGAACAATATTATCGATAAAGCAATCAGCATCCATTATGATTTATTACAATAATTTTTTCTCCCTTCTCGTTCAAGTCTTTTCACAGCCTAGGCGAGTAGGTAATGAATGTAGGCGGACAAATCTAGGCCGTTTCTCGTCTGAGAACTTAGTCTGATTGAGGAAAATCTAATGTGTTATTTCAGATTTTTGTGATATGAATGTAGTTATTGTGTTTGTTTAGGTATTATTTTACTTACGTCTTAAAATATACTTAATCCAAAAAATACAGAAAGAACCCTTTGTTGTTCATCTGTCTGAACTAGCCTTTGAAGCAATGAAAAAATAACTAAATTTTGTTTGATGTTATGTTTATGGATCTTAAACTACCATTTACTAGACATTTTTTGGCAGTTTGGAGTGTCACTTCAACACTTTCCAAAATAAATAAATGATAATAATAATAATATGATTTATTTGCCAAAGAGTTGCAAATTGGCCTTTACTTTCCATGGCCACGATAAAAGGCCTCAAACATTATTAAATGTAATTTGTCGAGCTATTATTTACTTCTCCATTGTCACTTTATCAAACATGCCACAACCAGGGCGCCATGTCCAAGCAAAGTGTCTCAGGACACAATAGCGATATTATAATACTAAATTGCCAATCTATACCTAACAAAGCATTTATAATAATATGTACAGGTAAATCTCACTTTATCTTTTTATTGTTGTAACAAGTATAATATTTGACACTCAGGTACACACAATGAAGTAAATAAAAACACTTAACTAATTAAAACTATATAAACACAATAACTCTTACCTAAAATATGGCGTCAATAAAATCCTTCACATCGCTGTCAACTGGAAGTGTACCCAAAAGACTGGCAGCATTGCCACGTTGTATGGCTATGCTTATCTTCTAGGTATACATCTTTCTGTCTAATATCCTTTTTTTACCGATTGCATTTTTGCTATAGGTATCGAATATATTATGCTTGAAAGGCAAAAAT
This sequence comes from Mythimna lalbum, assembly GCA_949319445.1. NCBI lineage: Eukaryota > Metazoa > Arthropoda > Insecta > Lepidoptera > Noctuidae > Mythimna > Mythimna lalbum. The sequence continues at coordinate 15,938,220 of OX439364.1, forward strand.
TACTCAGCGACATAAAGTAAAATTTACAATAAAGTGATAAAAAAAAAATTGTTAAAAATTTTCAGTTAAAAAAATCGGATTAAGGTACTATTACCATGAAGGATATCTGAATCTGTGAATTTCATCGTCTTTAATAATTTTAACTTTTAGTCCATCTCCAGAAAAAATTACATCTGCCTGTCGGTCTCGGTCTATTTGCTTGTTCCAGCTAATCTCCGAAACGGCTGGACATAATACACTGCTGATTTCAACACGAAAACCTGACCCACCCTACCCTTTGACTGTATTGCATTTCTTTACTCTTTTTTTTTCTTGTTGTTTTTATTATTTTTTTATGTTGTGGTGTTTTGTGTTGCTTGCTTCAAATAAATGCTATTCTATTCTAAAATACCACGCCACCATATCGTTTCCTATTTCGTGAACTTAGCCAGACATACTAAGCAGCCAAACATTTATCTCTAAACGAAAATGCTCCTTGAGCAATTTATGTGAGCCCTAAATCAGAAAAGTAGGCATTTCTTCAAAGTATTAAATCAAGGTTATTTAGGTCTATTTTATTTGCGTCCTATTTAATGGATATCATTCGGAAAAATATCTGCAGCTAGATCTCATTTATAGCGAAAGATGTTTGAAAAGATCTGGAGCAGTCTGTGTATAAATATTTTCTCATATAATATCAGTTTTGACGTAGAGGCCGACCGCAACGAAAGTGGCGTGATCATGTTTGCGGGGCAAACTTGACCAGAAATCGCTTTAGACAGAGAGGTTTCTTTTTTTGAGGGCAGGAAGCCGATGATGATGATGATTTCAGAACTACAAGGAGGAAGCATGGGTTTACAAAAGTTGGTGTTTTGACTCATCGTTTACACCGCGTGCATCGGAGGACCGTGCGATTATAATTTAAGTGTAAGGCTAGAGTGAATAAGCTCTTAATAAACTAGCGCGCTTCACCATCAACGATTGCATCACTGCCATCATCAGGTGGGATCGCAGTCAAGCACTAGCTTATTAAAAAAAAAAGGGTGGAAAATCTGGAGGACATCCTTACCCAAGAGTAGGACAAAAAAGGGTAGGCTAAAACAACCACTCAGAAACTGGTGCCTGTCGGACTCACACACCGTGGATTCTCAACCAACTTCTAAGTGTACACCACATCTCACACATGCAATACGGATGGTGCGGGGTTACCGCACGATCTCCCGCGAAGCGGCGAGCCTTCTGGCTGGCCTACCACCGTGGGATCTGGAGGCAACAGTCCTTGCACACATGCACGACATGCGCGTGGAGATGCAACGCCGGGGTGAAAGTCCACTGCCGCAACATGTCAAGGCATGGCGGACAGAGCTCCGGCGGGATCTCATGGTGAAATGGCGTCAACGGCTATCGCAACCCAGTGCTGGGCACGCCACGATTATGGCGGTAAGTCCCCTCTTTGAGGCGTGGCTGGAAAGACCTCACGGCGTCCTTACCTTCCGCATGACGCAGGTCCTCACCGGACATGGCAAGTTCGGGAGGTTCCTGCATCGGATTCAAGCGGAAGAGACGCCCGGGTGTCGACACTGTGCGCAACGCCCGGAGGACACGGTGGAGCACACCGTCGAGGTGTGCCCTGCCTGGGCGGAGCATCGCCGTGCCCTCGTGGGGGCGATCGGCCATGGTCCGGAGCGAGGAGGAATGGCAGGCGGTCGCCTCCTTCTGCGAAGCAGTAATGCTTGCAAAGGAGGAGGCCGACCGCATCAGGCAACGGCGCCCTCGCCGCCGCCGCCGGGATTCCGATCCCGATTTCCGGCCACCGTAGACGCGGACTCGCGGACGGCGAGCCATGGGTAGCTCGCTGTCCGATCGTCCGGTAATGGACCGAGTCCAAGACGTCGACGGCGCGCACTGTTCCCGCGCGCCTCAAGGAGTTGTCAGCAGCAGAAGGGGCCCAGCTGGGTCGAAGCCTACTGGGGACAGGGTTGTCCGAAAGGGAGCTCGTGCCCCGGTATGAAGGCTAGAAGGAACGGCGCGGGGTTTTTAGTCAGTAAGAGTCTGACACTGTCTCCCGCTCCACCCAAGAGCGGGTTTCGTCAAAGATGATTTTCCCCGTCGACAAAAAAAAAAAAAAACATCTCACACATTTTTACAGAAATTTTGAATTTTGTGGCTTACTCTGCAAACAAAATGGGTTGCGGGCCCAAGTAATATGGGATAAGGGCAGAAAAAAGACAGCAGCATTTACTTTAATAAAACGGCATCAATATACGAGTATAATACCCGAATTTCATATCTCGTATGATAATAATAATTTTCTATTTTTACACCTCTATTCAGACCTGAGATGGGTCTTGAAGTTTATTTCCTTAGGCTGTCAGCTTCAAAGAGCCGGATGTCCTTATATAAGGCTAAGAACTCACGGAGCGATTTTCGCCCGCAACCGCCGCAGTCGTGGATCTGCGGTTTTATTTCAAAACTCACGAGACCGGTTATTCGCGCGGTTACGCGGCCGCCGCGGTTGCGATCATCGCCCGCAAACGTGGCGGGCGATGATCGCAAGATTACAAGACGGGCGGTTAACGATCAGTTGAGGTCCAGACCGCCATGGACACACACCAGAAACGAGCCGTTGCGTTATACTTACTTCACAGAAGAATTAAAAAAAGAAAGCCCAAAAGCCCGCCGGCCCACGCGGTCGCCCGCCAACCGATCGCAAAGCGCGCGGGCGCCACCCGCCGAGGCTGCGGGTAACCGCGGCCCGCGCGATTCTACTAGTTGCCCGCTGGTACAGCGGGAGCCGCATACAACCGCGTACACCGCGGGCGTAAAACGCGTCGTGAAATGTGCTTTAATTTTTTATATAAATATTTGCATTCTACAGAAGCTGCGGGCCCGCAACCGCAGCGGACGCGGGAGAAAATCGCTCCGTGAGTTCTTAGCCTAAGTCATATTATAAGAATTCAAGTCTAAACTTTATTGTGATTTATGATAGAGAAATTGTAATACATTAAACAATTTTTTCATGCGCTGCCTCACATAAGGAATTTTCTAATTGTCTGTTCACCGCCAAAAGAAGCCCGTTCACCTCGGCTCCTACTTTTCAGAATGTAACATTGGATTGTACCGACCGCCTTCAGCTCTTGGGTGTTGAAATTTCCTCCGACCACAATTTTGGGCGGTTCATTGAGTCCAAAGCCAAAGTTGCTGCTAGGAAACTAAGCGTTCTAGCAAAGGTCCGGCGGTACTTCACACCGGGACAGCTTTTAATGTTATACAAAGCATAGGTCCGATCGTGTGTGTAGTACTGCAGCCACATATGGGCTGGTGCTGCAAAGTACCACCTGACAGCTTTGGACTCGGTGGAAGGGCGTGCGAAGAGACTGATTGGTGATCCAGATATGGTTAAGTCTAATCTTCATAGCCTTGAGCACAGGAGTAGGGGAGCCAGCCTTTCGGTGTTTTACAGGTTGCATTTTGGAGAGTGCGCGCAAGAATTGCATGACTTGATTCCGCCATCTCATTTCTACCACCGGACAAACCGACGTACGGCTGGTATCCACCCTTACGTTGTTGAAACCTCCACGGTCCGGACTAAGCGTTTCGGTTCGTCATTTATACCGCGTACATTGAAGGACTGGAACAATTTGCCTGCTGCGGTCTTCCCGTCCGATTACAATCTGAGCGTCTTCAAGACTAGAGTGAATAGGCTCTTAATAAACTAGTGCGCCTCACCATCAACGATTGCATCACCGCTTACCATCAGGTGGAATTGCAGTCAAGTACTAGTTTATATCAGATAAAAAAAAAAACAAAGAATTATTCCTGTATCGTGAGTAGATGGTCATCCGTAGGCACTTCCATTTTATATTTATCTGTGTTTTAATTTTTACCTTAATTTTATTTTTGGTTTCTGCCGTCAATTTTAATTAAAATTCTAATTTTATTTTCAATGATGATTAATTGTGATTTTGATATTTTTATTCATAATATTATTTATTGACATAAGCTATGAAAGTAATCAAATTTTTATTTCATGTCTATTTTTTTCCATTTCGAAAAAAAATCACAAATATTTTGACAAAATTGTATCCATACTTTGAGAAATTGCACTGTCAATGGCTTCTGTAATAGGTACATATTATAACTAGCTCAGGAGCCAGGAAGTTTCGTTATGATATGCAAAAAATATAGGTACGTCAGTAATAGAATGTAAGCAAATATTTAATCCTTACAAAAATTTAACCCGTGACACGCAGCTCAGCAGCCAATCGCTTAACCACTGCACAAACCGTACCGTATTAGATTCTTGACATCCACAATTATCCGCTACATACTACAACACTATAAATGCTACACAATTCTGTAAATTGTACTTAGCACAAAGGCACAAAATAGATAGAAGTCAATCTCATGTATGTACTTCACTTTTTATACTTACGCTAGGCGATCGCATACTCTTTAGCGCGTTGCTCTGAACTGTATGAGCATGACCGGCGATTGAGCCGAGATATCGTGTCCGTGAGCGGCGTCTATGTGTGCGTTGTTTGAGCGTGCTTTGTATATAGATTGTTGTCTGTACCTATCTATTTTGTGACAAAGGCGAGGAACCCTCCGCCAACACGGAGGCTCTAATTATATCGATTGTTAATCTGAAACGTGAGCTGCACACGAAGCAAACACAACGATCGAACTGATAGCTGATACTCAGCTTTTCTTCTGTATTTGTCCAACCATGATTGTTGGTGGCTTGCTATTCTAAAAACGTGGCTTGTTTTACAGGAAGATTTTACGAGTTTTTTAAACACTTTCGGAAACTGTGCAGATTCAACAGCCCGAAAATCACCATCGAATCCTACCAGGACTGCAGGACTGTTTGAAAGATTTATAGTTGCCCTGGAACGTAAAGGGCACACACATAGGTAGGTTTTAGACAGTAGAAGTGAAACACTCCCTCTCTCTTCATGGGGCTGTTGCACCCACCAGATACGCAGGCTTGTCTTAGTGTTTTGTTCAGAAATCCTTTTCAATGAACTTTGCTGTACCTCTTCCGCATACCTCTCTAAACAATCCTTGACAAACAGTTTTTCAAATGGAAAATTCAGAATTTCATCATCTTCATCATCTTCATCATCATTTCAGCCAATACACATTCACTGTTGGAGATAAGCCTCCACAGATGTCGACATAACGACCGATCTTGTACGTCTCGCATCCATCGAATTTCCGTGAACCTCCTCAGGTCATCAGTCCACCTTATAGGAGGCCTTAACACTTTACATTTTCCTTAACGCATTCAGACACAGCCGAAATTACAGACAAGACAATTTAATAACCATTCATAAATCCAAGTAAAAAAAGGTATGTAACCGATAGAATTCTTTTAATACGCAATAATATCCGACATCCAGGAAATGTGAGACATTGTCAAAGACGGAACCGGATATCGGGTAACACGGGCTGACGGGCCTTGTTACGTGTCAAGGTACTAGGGCCACATAACGCTGGGATGATGTTTATGTAATACAGTTGGATTAAGCGAAGTATAAGCAGGAATAACCGTAAGTAATCAGATTTGATCTACTTATAACTCACAAGTGTGTACAGTTTATATTTTAAGATGAAATCAGAATCCCGTCTAGATATCTAGATCTAGTCTACTCAAATATGATTGATTACAAAATATAACTAGGAAGAAATTGTTACCGACAAACAAAGTTAGTTTACTTGTCGGTTTTCTATCAAAAGTATCGTCAAAATTGCATAGTTTAACCCTAGGGGCCCAGCAGGATCGAAGAGTACTAGGGACATGGGTGATGCGAAAGAGATCCCCGGGGCCCTGGAACAATAGCAAAGAAGCAACAGGAGTAGGTTTTTAGTTATTAAATGTCTGACACTTGTCTTCCGCTCCGCCCAAGAGCGGGGAACTCATTGGATGATTTTCCCACCTAAAACTTTCTGCGGCACGTAGTCCTCGCGGGCTTCCATGAAATATCAGCAAAACCGTAGGAACCCAGCAGGGCCAAAGCCTACTGGAGCCATGGGTAAAGAGAAACTCAGAGTCCAACGCAGCGCAAAGAAAGAACATGAGGGCAGTCTTAGTCACTAAAAATCTGCCACGCTCTCTAGCGTCTCCCAAGAGCGAGAAGTAATTTGACGATTTCCCACCTAATAAAATCCAATATACGTATATAAAAGTCGTTTTTTATCAATCCTTTTGTTCTAACAGATAAAATACAAAAATCACAAGGCATTTAAATGACATTCAAGAGACCGGTACAATATTAAAGCCAAAACTCCGTCTTCCAGTGACACAGACAGCGAGGGTCGTGTGGCCCGAGTGTCAGGAATGTCATCAGTGTCACCATATCTATTGTCTAGGGCTGGCGGCTTGACATTTTAGTAGAATAGAATTGAATAAACTTTATTCTGCACCATAACTAGTAACAATTTCACAGAAACTTAAATCTATGGGTACAATGGCGGTCTTATCGCTGACAGCGATATCTTCCAGACAACCTTGGGATGGAATATAAGAACTTAAACTGAAAGAGAGGGTAGTCTGCGGTGTACTGCAAGCAATATTAATCATCTGAATTAAGGGAAATAAAAAACAATAATAATATATGAGTACATATATAAATATATACAGTGTGTATTATATTTTACACAATTAAATGGAAGCGGAAAAGAAAAGAGAAGATTAAAGGTTAGGTTAGGTTAGCTAACCTAGTGTCAAGTTGATAGAAAAAAGCTAAGCACACAAAAGTAAAAAGGAGTAGGTACTGCTGGATAGGTCCACTCAAATCTGTGTGATTCTTTCCTCAAAAAATCATCTCAGACACTAATTTGCTTGGTTCTCGTATGATTTGTCTATTACATTTTGGCTGTATGGACTTTAAGAAAGACATTGATACGTGAGTTTGTTTAGGTTTTTTTTCCCAAGGTTGTCAGCTAAGAAATACCGGCCTCGTCTAGTTATAGCTAACAAAAAAATTGGCGTGTGTTTTTTTTATTTGGTTCACTCACTTCTATTATTACATTTTTAAATTCCGCCAAACTGTAAAACAGTTTGTCGACAGTTAGTCTTGTTTTACATTTTTACAATTTAAATTTTGGTAAGATTTTTATAAAACATATTTGTAAAATGAATATCATTTGATTTGAATGAGAAAAATATTCGCAAAATATTCTTGCACCGTTTGAACACCAGTCAAATGGTGATTAAATAAATTGCACAACGAAAAAGTAAGATTTAAGAATAACTTTATTTCTCATAAAGAATTGCATACAAATTCACTTACTGAGAAACACTGTATAAAATCAGTAATTAGTGCGCACAGATGTACGTATACAATAAAACAAAATAGCGAGAAAAAAATAAATAAAAATAAAAATAACTTTTTATAAAGAAGTTTCAAAACTGAACACTGTCTGTAAACGTCTTAGAATGTGTCACTCAAAGGTTTGCTGGGAGAAACTCATTGTTGAGTTAAGCTCGCCTTTGTAGGTACATAAAATATCTACATATTAATGTATTATGGTTAAGTTTATGTGTGTACAATAAAGAATTAAGAGAATGTGTCCATACCTAGCGAATACGCCACCAATGCGCCGCTAGCAACCCGCTCGCGAGCTGCGTGCGTACTATACGTTCCAAACGAGAATAGAATTGATTGCCACGTTGTAACGTCACGTCGTACTGTCAAATCGAAGAAATTTTTTGCAAAATTTAAGAACTCGGATATGAGTAAAATTACAGAACTGGATTCTGATTAAACTTTTTTCTTTCACAGTGCGTAAATAAATTAAATTTTTCGTAAATTAATTAAAGTTTAAAAACTTCTTTCCTCGATTTGACAGTACAATCGTGACGTCACAACATGTCAATTCATCCCATTCTCAGTTGGAACGCATTGTACATTCTAAGTGTGCGAACTTGGAATGTATGCAGCAACCGTTCTTACTATGTTATATAGCATATCATAATCAGTAAGCTATAAGAGGAAGTTTGAAAGTGGCGCCAGTGGCTGAAAAGTTGAAAGGTAATCGGTTATCTTGGTATGGTCATGTGAAGAGGAGAGTTCTGAATATACATGTAGATGGAAGGAGAGGGGGAGGAAGGCTGAAGAAATGATGAATGGATCGTGTGAGGAGTGATATGAAAGAAAATGGAGTTAGTGATAGTTTGACGGGTGACAGGACAGAATGGAAGAAAAGAACTTGTAGCGCCGACCCCAAGTAATATGGGATAAAGGCAGGAAAAAGAAGATAATCAGTAAGCTAGCTAAGCAGCTAGCTAAGAATACAAATGTTGGTACTCTTGTTTAAAAAGTTAAAAACATCTATTTTTAACTTCTAATCCTAAAACACTTGCCCATTCATGAACAGATAATCTCCCAAAAGTGTACCCAAAAGTTAATTAACTCAATTTAATATTAACGTGACTAAAATATATTTTGAACTTTTAATTCCCGTTCATTTAGTTAAAAGTAAAAGCAATAAAACCCAGCTTTAGTTTTTGTAAACTCATTTATTCTGGAGAGCACTTAATTTGATGATAGTTTTATGGCAGATGAAATTATATTTTAACTTTGTCTTAGGTACTTTTCTCAGGGGTTTTTTTTTTATTTTTAGGTTCGCAAATCGTCAAATAACTTCTCCCGCTCTGGGTGGGGCGAGGGTGTAAACATTTTTACTGAATTCCTGATAGCTACAACCTGGGAATCTTTAAGTCGAGAGTGAATAGGTTTCTTCTAGGTAAGCGCGTTCCATCGTCGACCGCATCGTCGCTTTCTATCAGGTGAGATACCGGTCAAGCGCAAACCTATCAATACTAAAAAAAAATTTAACCCACTCCTCTGTTCCTTCTTTACCTTGCGTTCCAAGTTCGCTTCTGAATCGCAAACTCGGGGTGTTTGCGATTCAGAAGCGAACCCAGTAGGGTTTGGCCTTCCTGGGCCCCCTACGGTTTTGCTGACATTTCTTTGAGGCGCGTGTGGAATAGGACGGGGCTGAACGGAACCATTGCTCGCCGTCCGCAAGCCTATGCCAACAGTGGCTGGAAATTGCGGTCCGGATTCCGGTGGCTGGGGCGTGAGGAAGTTCGTTCGTACGTGCGGCCGCCTCCTTCGCTAGCATTACTGAAAAATGACAGAAGCAGATGACCGCCTGCCGGGATGGCTTGGATGCGATCCTCGCTTCGGACCATAGCCTGTACTAGGATACGGCGTGAGAAGTCATTACCACCAATTGCCTCCACAAGAACAAGGCGGTGCTCCGCCCAAGCGGAGCACACCTCCACCGTATTTATACGTGTTGATGGGATATGTGTTCACTACTGATGTGTAGTTTCATGCGAGCGAAACTGCTAGCAGCAGCTAGTGACTCATAATATTTTTGTTAAAGTTTGGTTAGAAATATTAGGTTCTTCCTTAAGAAATTAGCGTTTTATCGTACTGAGCACTTTGATCTGAAACAGGAATTCATAACCAAAGAGGAGATATTTTCTCCCCTTTGGTTATGAATTCCAAATTTAAATTTATAAATTAATTTAGCTGGTTCATTTGAGTTTTGAAGTTGCTTCTGACGGGAAAAAATGATGGGAAAAGACCCAGGGGCAGGAGTCCATTACATTGGTCAGACCATATCCGTGCTACACTGGAGACCACAGTCTGCGACACCATCCACAACGCCGAAGACAGGACAACATGGCGAAATATAGTCCTCTAGAAAATTATTCGTCGAGGTCTCGACCCTCAGCATTGATGATAAACGACGCAAGGAGGTGGAGGATTTGAGTTTTGAAAACAGTCATTCATTTTTTTTTTTGTTCTTTTGGAATCAACGTTCATTCTGGAAATTTCGACCTTCAGAACTAACCCAGTAGACGGCCGGAGACCAGAGTGGAAAATGAAGATTTAAATGCTATTGTGGAATCGCTATTGCGGATCCATCACAAAGCACTTCAGAGGCAGCTGCAGGCTTCGGGACAAGTGATAAAACTGTATTAATCCACTTGAAGCAAACTTTTACGGTTTTAAGAAGAGATAGTCCCAAGACACCGCCGATAATATGGGGTTTAAGTGATTTTCTAAAGGTGTGTGCATATCCGGCAAATGTGCCGCCAGTGACCCGCACGAGAGATTGCTGCAAGTGCACTGCGTGCGTGCAGTTATTCAAATTCAAAATCATTTATTTCAAATAATTTGGTCTATTTGAAATAAATGATTTTGAATTTGAGGCACTTTTGAGGCACTTTTGAGTAGTCAAATAATGTCGGTCAGTCCAAGAAAAGTGAAGCTAAATTGCACGTTCCAAAGCGTAGATCTCTATGGAGAAGAACGTGCAAGAAACTCCATGGACACTCTTTTAAATCATATTATGTGTTACATATAATGTTTGGTTACATTATTTCTTGTTGCTTCTATTATGTGAGCACGATGTACTTGATGTTACTTATCGAAAGTGTCACTGGTCTATGCATTTGTATGAGAATATCGTTTATGTGGATTGGAATTCGTTGTTGTTTCGTGACGCGGTGTGACATTGACTAGCAATTAGTGATAGATCACGTGACAGTTCGAAAGCTTATGTCAGTTCCATACATTTCGGAAATATCGAATTCCGTTATCGATGATGAATTGTATAGGCCCCCTGACTAACATAATAAAGCCAAAAGTTTGTGCTTATTCAAAAGTCTTGTAGCGACATCTATGACGCCACAGAAGAACTACGAAGAAAGTACGAAATCCTGCATCGAGGAATCAAAGTTCTCCGCGCGATTTCAACATATACGACAGCCCGACATCAACTATCGGGCAGTAGCCCACCAGACTATAACACCTGTCTGGTTTGAGGATCCTCCTATTTCAACGGAGGTTTGCGGGACTTTACTCTCTGTTGCGCATACCTCCAAAGTCTTGTAATTTTTTTTTTTTTTGGTTGTTAGATAGTTTTTTAACTATATTACAACCCATGGGGAGAATTACGAAAATAAAGAAGCATAGGTGTGGTTTTAGTCTGTAAAAATCTGACTCGCGCTCCCGCTCCGCTCTAGAGCGATAGAAGTTATTAGACGTTTTCCCAACCTTAAAAAAAATCCTACAACTATCTCCCAAGTGCGATTCGAACTTACCTATAATAATGGTTCACGGTTAATGCATAAAGTTTATGATTATGATTTTTTTTTATATATTTGAGTAGATTGAATGAAAGGTAAATTGCACTTTACGATTTATGACGAAAAAAAAATACTTACTAGATCTCGTTCAAACCAATTTCCGGTGTAAGTTTACATGGTAATGTACATCATATATTTTTTTTTATCATTCTCTTATTTTAGAAGTTACAGAGGGGGGGGGGACATTTTACGACTTTGGAAGTGTCTCTCCCGCAAACTATTCAGTTTAGAGAAAAATTATATTAGAAAACTCGACGCGTACCTGACATAAAGGGTCTTTTTTTACGGTGGGCAAAAATCATCTTATGACACCCCCGCTCTTGGGTGGAGCGGGAGATAGTGTCAGACTCTTACTGACTAAAAACCCACCCTGTTCCTTCTAGCCTCTTCATACCGAGGCTCGAGCTTCCTTTCGGATAACCCTGGCCCCAGTAGGCTTCGATCCAGCTGGGCCCCTCCTGTTGCTGACAACTCCTTGAGGCACGCGGGAACAGAGCGCGCCGTCGACGCCTTGGGCTAGGTCCGGACAGTTACCGGACGGTCGGACAGCTAGCAACCCATGGCTCGCCGTCCGCGAGCCCGCGTCTACGGTGGCCGGAAATCGGGATCGGAATCCCGGCGGCGGCGGCGAAGGCGCCCTTGCCTGATACGGTCAGCCTCCTCCTTTGCTAGCATTACTGCTTCAAAGAAGAAGGCGACCGCCTGCCATTCCTTCTCGCTCCGGACCATGGCCTCAACCAAAGCCCGGGCGAGAGGTCTCCGCCGCCCGCCGATCACATAAAGGGTCATGACAGACAGACAGACAGACAGACGGACAACAAAGTGATCCTATAAGAGTTCCGTTTTTCCTTTTGAGTTACGGAATCCATAAAACTATATAATGTTCAGGTTATCGATTAAAAAAACAATCAGGCAGGCTGCGGGCGTATTAAAACTTGGGATAAGCCGGCACAAGTTTGTAATGGAGTTAGCACAACTACACGGCGACAGGGAACATCACAAATTGCATTATGAGGCTCCAGAGGATCGCTGAGTGAATGCTTGCCAAATACTTATGGAGTTATGACGTGTCTTTGGCTTTTGGTAAGTGTTTTGTGGGGTCACGTTGTCATAGATAGGTTTGGATTTTTTTATTATAATTTTTCATAAATAAAATAAACTCACTCATTAACGTGGGCGTGGACGGCGAGCATTGGGTAGGTCGCTGTCCGACCGTCCGGTAACTGTCCGGACCGAGCACAAGTCGTCGACGGCGCGCACTGTTTCCGCGCGCCTCAAGGAGCTGCAACAGCAGGCTGGGCAGCCGGGTCGAAGCCTACTGGAGCCAGGGTTATCCGAAAGGAACTTGAGCCCCGGTATGAAGGGTAGAAGGAACGGGGTGGGTTTTTAGTCAGTAAAAGTCTGATCTATCTCTCGCTCCGCCTAAGATCGGAGGTTGTCATTGGAGGATTATCCCGACCATAAAAAAACCCACTCTTTAACACAGTGGCTAAAAAAGTAACCTTTTAAATTTCAAAACAAAACACCAGTCTGAATAAGTAGGCATTTAAATTCTATTTGCATATTGGAATTTCAAGATGCCCACACAAGACAGGTTACTTTAGTTTTCACAGACAGAAATAGGAGAGCTAAGCCGTCTGAAAGTCGTTTATATATTTTTATGGCATAGCATAAAAAGAAAAATATCGTTCTCGAGTTTTAGTGAGACTAAAAGAATTGCAATTCATTTTTATTTATGTTAAATGAAAACAATTTTATAATATCCACTTCTAACTCATCATCAATAATATTAATAATAGATTTACCCTACGTTTAAAGGTTCGGATAGGAGTAAACAAAAGGAACCCGGTGGACCGTGAAACAATAACGAGAGACGACGGGTGAAGGCACATGTCATTCACTGTCTCGACGTGTGAGGTGAGCGGGAAAATGGATATCAATTATAAGAATTATATGATGAACGGCTTTTCTTTTTGTTTTGCGTTCATTTTAGTATATATATTCCACAACTATCACACAACGCCGTCTAGTCCCAAGCTAAACAGGGCTTGTGTTATGGGTACTAGACAACTGATAAACATACTTATATATTTCTAAATACATACATATTATAGATAAATTACACCCAGACACAGAACAAATGATCATGCTCATCACATAAACATTTGTCCTGGGTGGGAATCGAACCCACGACCTCCGGCATAGCAGTCAGGGCCACTAGACCAACAGGCCAGTCAACAGGTCAGTCAATTTTAATAACAACACAAATTGCTCTGTAATATGGTTCAAAATCCTGTAACTTTCATCTTATGTAAGTACTTCTTGATCTGTTTAAATAAAGAAATATAAAGATCACACTATTGAGGCTTTTTTTTAGTTTGGATGATCATCCACTGATATGCCCCGCTCTTGAGTAGAGCGGGAGATAGTGCTAGTCTTTTAGTGACAAAAAACTCACTCCTGTTCCTTCGTTGCCTTTTGAACCGGGATAAAGATAAAGATAAGATAAAGATAAAGATAAAGATAGTTTATTTGTCAAAACATGAGTAAGCAGTACAAAAACATAGTTTGCAAAGCATGGTGTTATATAAAAGGGGCCAAGTCTTCCTTTCAGAAGCCGACCTTTGGCCCAAGTAGGCTTCGACCCTGCTGGGCTCTACCGGTTTGCCGACAACTCCTTGAGACGCGCGTGGAACCGCCGTCGACGTGTTGGGCTCGGTCCAGATAGTTACCGCTACTACCCTGGTACTTTTACTTTTAAAATAGAACGCAAACAAAGACGCGGGTTAAACTTAGGTTCATTCATAAATACCTATGTATCCGTCATATTTAAAAAATACCTTTTTAATTTAACCTTTACAAGATTACAAGTCTTCAAATCACTTTTGAAGCAAAAAAACTCTAGAATATCTTTAGAATCAAGTCTAAACTAACTCCAAATTAAATATTGAAATGAGTCAAGCAGCTTTCAGAGCAAAAAAAAAGTATTCTTTTAGAAAGCGATCCTAAGTTTTAGTCAGACAAATCGGTAATTCCATCGTCGTCTTTTAAACTTTTTTTATTTATAGGGTTCGGTAACTTGAAAGGAAATGAAACCCTTATAAGACCAGCTTAACGTACTCTGTCTGTAAATGTAAATACCCTTTTCTTCTAGAATAAAGAGACTAGGCGGTATAAACAAAAGGTCTGTTATCTTTCTTGTTTAAATGATATAAACTAGTACTTGACTGCGATCCCACCTGATGGTAAGCAGTGATGCAACCGTTGATGGTGGGGCGCACTTGTTTGTTAATTACTATCTCTTGATGCTGTGAGGAAATCAAATATCTAAGTCAACGTAATCAAAGGATACGACCGTTTGTGCCGCATATTTTCACACTAAAGGCAAGATTTTATAAGGAAAAAGTCCGGAAATCGTTTATTTGCGATTTAAACTTTCAAATACCGTAATTAGAGATACAATAGAAAGACATTGAGAGAGCGAACGCTAGCGTTTGCTAGGGAACAATAAAAAATAGTTACATCCAACTAGATACATACGAGTAAATCTGTAATTATTTTGTAGAATTATAGATCTCTCGCCAGGCCCTGGTACAGGCCTTAGTCCGGAGCCCAGTCTACATATCATCCAACTAATCAGAGTTTGTGCTATAAGTTATAGACCACTGATAAACATACTTATATATTTCTAAATACATACCTACATATTAAAAATAAATTACACAAAAGAATTGCACAAAAGGTAGTTTTTATCCAGAGAGCATGTTACCTTGATTCAATTGTCTACTATCTAACGAGCAAAACCGCTGGCTGTAGCCAGTAGTTTCATGAAATTAACTTTATTATGCGTAGGAAAGCATGCCTACATGAATTCAGAATCTTCCTGAAAACATAAACACTACTTATAAAAAACATTTCGAAATAAAAACCTTTGAGAACTTCCGAATCACACCACAGTTCACTCAACGCCGGATATCAGGCTTCTAAATGCGGGCAAAGAAAAAACAAAATACGGTTAAAAGCTTAGTATACCGAGCGAGAACCCGGCGAACGGGGACTGTAGGGTGTCCGAACGAGTGGTACAGTTAACATCAAAAGTATAACCACTTTCTGAAGGCTATTTAATAAAAACTGGCAGGTGACAGATGAAACTGACAGGTGACAGATGAAACTGACAGATTAAAGATAAAACTGGTAGGTGAGAGATAAATTGTTACGTGACAGCTAAACTGTCAGGTGCAAAATAAAACTGTCAGGTGACAAATAAAACTGACAGATGACAAATAAAACTAACAGGTGAGAGATAAACCTGTCAGGTGGTAATTTGACAATCCAACAATTATTTAATCGTTGGAAACCCAACAGCTGTCATAAATTGACGGCATGGTTGGCACAGTGGTTGAGCGATTGGCTACTTCGCTGTGGATCTGGAGTTCGATTCGCAGACACGAAACAAATATCTGTATGGCCTACAGAGAGCTGTTCCAGGTCGTAGTTGTTGTGTATGTGAGTTTACTTGTTTTTGAATGTACCCACGATACAGAAGTTGTTCCTAGTGTGGGGCAACGTTTTAAAAATAAATACAACTAAATGGATAACAACCGTATATAAAACATAGAGCACGAACAACACAACACACACAACACAACAGGTTCTCACGGGTAAAATCAGAAAAAATTGCAGAAAACTTACGATCACTAACAAACTTGATAAAAAGAACTTACTTTCATACTTTTTCTGTTTTATTAAGGCTAAAGATAGCCTGGAAACTTCAATTATCGAAAGTTTATGCAATTTGCAGCTCAGTATCGATTAGTATGGTAACTAAAACTATATTTATAGAAAGTAAATGTATGTATTTACACAGTTGCGCTCATTAAAACATCATCATAAGTCTCATAACAACTCGGTGACAATGTCGGATGTCAATGTTATCATTATTTCAACACTGCGTGAGTGTAAGAAGTACCAGAGAAGGGGCAACAGCATCATCATTTCAGCCAAAAGATGTCCTCAGCTGGACATATACCTTCCTTAAGAGGGTCCTTTTCCACTCGATTATCGTAAACATCGAAAATGGTTTAAAGGCTAGTTATTACATTTAATGCAATTCAACGCGATGTTTGACGAAAAGGCAACGCAAAAAAAGAGAGATAACGCCTGAAAACTCTATTAGTATTCGGTAATTCCGAGATATACTCGAAAATTTCACAAAACTTGCTCCAGGAAATAGCTATTTTTTAAAACCCCTAAAAGTTTTTGGAAAAAGTGGTCGTCATTTAGAATCTTAATAAAATTTGGAAGGTTTCTAAAGGTTTACTTTTTTGACTTTTTTAATTTCTAGGCAAATTATGAAGTGTCAAAGTTCACACAAAATAGGAGATTTTCAGAAGTCTTTACTGGATTAGTTTTACACAAATTTAGAAATTGGTTTCTTTAGAAACCTAGATAATATCCACAAGATACTGTGTTCCAAAATATCTAATGAAAAATGTGCAATAACGTCATAATCAGTTATGAGCGGTTGTATGAAAAACAGTGAAAATGTGAGTCACGATGCACTACGATACCTTAAGTGTTATCAGAACGAACGACCATGTGCGTCTCAGCATTCTCTGTGAATTCTTAAGAATAAAACTGCAATCACCAAACTACCTGCCAAGCATTTATTTGCTGACCGTACCTACGTGTGTCCGAACGGCCCGCTGTCCAGTGCGGACCGCAGTTAGGAAAACTTCTGCTGAATTTAAGGTGTTAAGGTAAAAGTGGCTGTATTGCGCTGCAGGTGACGTTTTTAATTCATTGTGTATTTCTGTAGCTTCCTTCCTTTTTTTATCTGATATATACCAGTGCTTGACTGCAATCTCACCTGGTAAGCAGTGACGCAATCGTGGATGTTGGGGCCCACTAGGTTATTAAGAGCCTATTCACTCTAGTCTTGAGAACACCCAAATTATAATCGGACAACCCGACGTACGATGAGTATCCGCCCATACGTTGTTGAAACCTCTACGGTCCGGACTAAGCGTTTCACCTCGTCGTTTATACCACGTACGTTGAAGGACTGGAACAATTTGCCTTCTGCGGTCTTCCCATTCGATTATAATTTGTCTTCAAGGCTAGAGTGAATAGGTTCTTAATAAACTACTGCGCCTCACCATCAGAGATTGCATCACTGCTTATTACCATCAGCGCATCATCGCACTGGTTTTTCTCAATTAAAAAAAAAGCAATCTATATAGCTCCATCCCTTTAACAGTTCAGTTTAGGTCGTCAAATGGATCGCGTTAAGAGCTCATGGTATGGCCTCGTATCACCTCGACTCAAATCCCTGTAAAGGATCACCACACCACTAAGGTAAACCCTTTTACCGGTATTAGTTTCCATAATCCAATCGAGGTTATTAAACTAATACAATCCAGTTATGTTGCCTCCGCCGAATTGGAAACTTCAGTTTCCAATTCGCTGAAGTATACCTTAACTTGATTGATATCCTATATTTGACGTTATGACGTGTTTCCAAAATAAACAACGTAGGGGATGTAGAGTCAGGCTGCGGGATTATTGGAAAGAGTTGCTGCTTGGAACGCAAAGGGCCACTGGTGGGGTTTTAGTCTGTAAATGTCTGGCATGCCCTCTACACCAGGAACGTGAGAAGTTACGTAATGGTTCTCAAGTCAAACAAGAGGAAAGGAGAGTCGCTTTTTCGCCATCTTCGGCCACCGTAAGCACGGGCTTGTGGACGAAAGAAAAGAAAGAAAGAAAGAAAAAAAATTATTTGCTGGAATGGCCAAAAAGTATTTACAAATTTTAAGTGCATTCAATGTAAAGCATGCGACACTTCCGAGCAAAACGGCCGAACGCTCAGCATAATGCCGAGACCATAGCGTTTAAAGCGGTGAGTCTACGGCGCTGGTTTTCAGCGTGGGCCGAAACAGTATCGACAAAGACGTCGGCACAGACGACGAGCAATTGGTAGCTTACCGTCCAATAAGGACCAAACCCGACTTGCCGACGGTGGCGCGAAGAAACCGCGTACTGGATACTATATTATTTATTACCTGGCAAAAATCAATGATTTTCTGGATGAACGCTTTTGATTTGAGAATCAAAAGCAGACTGTTTTGTAGCAACAAAACAGCCTGGATACTATATTATTTAGACACAAACTAAAGTACAATAATTATTAGCCCTACCCCACTGGGTAAAACTTACGGTTACTTAGATACAAACGGCTGGAAAGTTCTTTGTTTTACGAATCTATTGTGTTGTGTCCGCAAAGGTTTTGAATAATCGCGGCGGGTTAAGTTGTTCGAAGTGAAAAAAGTTAAACAAAGTCCTGTACTAAAACATGTCTACTTTGTCAAGTTTGTTCTTAATTTTGGTGTTACTGTCCCAAAAAAATACCGCCACAAAAAAACGCTAGTAGCGGCCACAAAAAACAGCTGAAGCGCGCGACAGCTTGTTGGCTTGAAGCTTGAAGTCGCTTCAAGCGTTTTTTGATGGCGGCACCGCCGCACCCGAGCCACAAAAAAAGGCCGCCTCAAAATGAAGCTTGAAGCGGCGTTTTTTTGAAGTCGATCGATAGGGATAGTTAAAGTTGCAACTACTTTTGAACGATAGATGGCGCTTCGTAGTTTTTAGATCGTGTTTGTATTGTATTTAAAAGAAATTTTAATAGTGTGATAACTGTTAATAAAAAAAAATTGAACGGTGAAGGAAAACATCGTTAGGAAACCGGCTCTGACTGACTCTGATGACTCTAGAATCAAAAATCCGAAAACAATCATGTAACATTCACCAACCCGCACTGGGTACCTTTTTTTTTTTTTTTTCTCGACGGGGAAAA
Source organism: Mythimna lalbum (assembly GCA_949319445.1). Classification (NCBI taxonomy): domain Eukaryota; kingdom Metazoa; phylum Arthropoda; class Insecta; order Lepidoptera; family Noctuidae; genus Mythimna; species Mythimna lalbum. The sequence continues at coordinate 15,957,224 of OX439364.1, forward strand.
TCATCTTTGACGAAACCCGCTCTTGGGTGGAGCGGGAGACAGTGTCAGACTCTTACTGACTAAAAACCCCGCGCCGTTCCTTCTAGCCTTCATACCGGGGCACGAGCTCCCTTTCGGACAACCCTGTCCCCAGTAGGCTTCGACCCAGCTGGGCCCCTCCTGCTGCTGACAACTCCTTGAGGCGCGCGGGAACAGTGCGCGCCGTCGACGTCTTAGACTCGGTCCATTACCGGACCATCGGACAGCGAGCTACCCATAGCTCGCCGTCCGCGAGCCTGCGTCTACGGTGGCCGGAAATCGGGATCGGAATCCCGGCGACGGCGGCGAGGGCGCCGTTGCCTGATGCGGTCGGCCTCCTCCTTTGCAAGCATTACTGCTTCGCAGAAGGAGGCGACCGCCTGCCATTCCTCCTCGCTCCGGACCATGGCCTCAACCAGGGCCCGGCGTGAGAGGTCTCCGCCGCCGATCGCCCCCACGAGGGCACGGCGATGCTCCGCCCAGGCAGGGCACACCTCGACGGTGTGCTCCACCGTGTCCTCCGGGCGTTGCGCACAGTGGCGACACCCGGGCGTCTCTTCCGCCTGAATCCGATGCAGGAACCTCCCGAACTTGCCATGTCCGGTGAGGACCTGCGTCATGCGGAAGGTAAGGACGCCGTGAGGTCTTTCCAGCCACGCCTCAAAGAGGGGACTTACCGCCATAATCGTGGCGTGCCCAGCACTGGGTTGCGATAGCCGTTGACGCCATTTCACCATGAGATCCCGCCGGAGCTCTGTCCGCCATGCCTTGACATGTTGCAGCAGTGGACTTTCACCCCGGCGTTGCATCTCCACGCGCATGTCGTGCATGTGTGCAAGGACTGTTGCCTCCAGATCCCACGGTGGTAGGCCAGCCAGAAGGCTCGCCGCTTCGCGGGAGATCGTGCGGTAACCCCGCACCATCCGTATTGCCATGACCCTCTGGCAGGCGTTCAGTATGGACGCCGGGCGCTTTGCCAGCGACGGCGCCCACACCGGCGCCCCGTAGAGGGCCATGGACCGAACGATCCCCGCGTAGAGCCTCCGGCAGGAGGCGTCTGGACCCCCAAGATTGGGCAGGAGCCGCTTGAGAGCAGCCCCAGCCCGGAGAAGCTTGGGAGCCAGACGTCGGAAATGTTCTACGAAATTCCACCGGCTGTCGAGGACGAGTCCCAGATACTTCATCGTCGACCCGACGCCGATGCGAACTCCTCCTACCGTAAGCTGGGAGTCCGATGGTGGCGCGTTCCGAGGGCCGTGGAAACACATTGCCTCGGATTTATGCAGCGCCACCTCGAGTCCCAACTCCTGGATCCTACCAACGGCTATCGACCGCCGCCTGGTGCGACTCTCCCTGCGCTAGGATCAGCGTGTCGTCTGCGTAGCAAACCACGCTGACCCCGTCAGGGAAGTCGCCGCGCAGCACGTAATCGTAGCCGATGTTCCACAAGGGTGGGCCTAGAACCGACTCCTGCGGAACACCGCACGACATCTCTCGACGATTCCAGTCTCCCTGGTGACCGGGGTAGACAATGTACCTGTCTGACAGGTACGCCTCGACCACTAGACAGAGGTATTCGGGCACCCGGTGGTACCGGAGTGCCCTCCGGATCGTACTCCAGGGCAGGGAGTTAAAGGCGTTGGCAATGTCCAAGGACACTGCCACGACACACCTACCCTGGGACACCGCTTCCCCTGTCGTGAGGGCTCGCACGCGCATGATGGCGTCTATAGTAGAGCGCGCCCTGCGAAAGCCGAACTGTCCGTCCGACAAGTCCGGCCCCACCCGTGTTAGCCGCACGACGAGGCGGTTTGCAATAACTCTTTCAAAGAGCTTGCCCACCTCGTCGAGCAGCACAATGGGCCGGTATGCGGACGGAGAGTCCGCAGGGCGCCCTGGTTTCGCTACGAGGACCAGTTTCCCCGTCTTCCAGCGAAGTGGGAACTGGCCCCTCTCCAGGCATGCGCTAAAGAGCCCTCTCAGTCGAGGCCCGAGAGCCTCCATGGCCAGGACCCAGGCTTTCCCTGGCAAGCCGTCGGGTCCTGGGGCGGTGTTTTTGGCACTCAGCCTTCGCACCGCCACTCTCAACTCTACCTCGGTCACTTCTGGAGCATTGTCGTCGTCGTCGCTGTTGCGATCCGCGTCAGACACCGCTGGCGGAGGCGGAGCCATGGGCGGGGGGGAGTGTTCCCCCCGCGCAGGGAACAGAGAGCTAACCACACCCTCCACGAGTTGGGGCCGGAGACTCTGAGTCAGCGGCGGAGCCCAGGGGCGAAGCTTGTCCCGTACCAATTTGTACGGGCGCCCCCACGGGTCCGCGTTCAGAGACCCCAGCCACACGTTGCGGGCCTCGAGTTTGGCCCGCTTGATCTCCATTCGGAGGGTGCGTTTTGCCTCCCTGTATTCCTCATACAGCTCCGCCTCTCTGGCCTCCGCATCCGGCGGGCGGATGCGGCGCCTGCAGTGCCTGGCGTACCGGCGTCGCGCGTGGGTACCTCACGCACTGTTCACGTGCGCCTCAAGGAGCTGTCAGCAACAGCAGGGGCCCAGCTTGGTCGAAGCCTACTGGGGCCACGGTTAGTTTCAAAAGATTGCTCAGCCGCGGTACGAAAGGCAACAAAGGAACTCGAATGGGTTTTTAGTCAGTAAAAGTCAGACACTATCTCCCGCTCCGCCCAAGAGTGGGTGAAGTCATTAGATGTCCCTACCAAAAAAAAAACCCGCACTGTATCCGCGTGCTGGATTACCTCTCCTAGAGAGATGACGGCGATAATTTTTTATTTTTTATTTTTCCCCTCGTCAATTATTGCAAATTATTATCCAGACAAAGTCTTCTTTATGAAAATTCTTAATTTTAAGTATTCTTAATTTTCCGAATGCCTCATTTTCCTAATTAAAAAACAACCTAAAGGTCACAACCGTTTAAACTCACATACACTAGACCTATAACAACTTTATTTAATTTTAATTTTATTATTATGGTTTTTCTTTGATGTACATTGAAGGTTCCTCAAATGGGATTTTCATTCTCCATTATGTGGTTTGCTGTAAGAAAACCCAGTTGTGGGTTAAGCTTAACAATTTTTTTTTAACTGTTTATATAAATTGTTTGTGTACGATAAAAAATAAAGTAGGTACTATCTGAAGGCAAGACACAAACAAACCAGTGAAGCGTTTGCGGGTTAAATATATATTTCTAGATAAATAAGCCGCAGCACTTTCAAATTAACATTTATTAATTAAGGTCGCAGGTACAAAAGCCATTTTTATTTAAAAGACAAAAGTTAATGATGACTCTATGGAAGTAGGCACTAAGTAGGTACTATCCTGGCCTGGCAGCAGGAGAGGTCACGAAGACGCTGGAGGCCGAAGACTAGGCGCAAATAGGAAGACGTCCCGTAGGTGGATGATGGTTCGGAAGGTTGCTGGACGTTGGATGAAGCTTGGACAAATATTTGATCCATGCGGGTGTAGCGACATCTATGACGCCACATAAGAACTACGAAGAAAATACAAAATCCTGCATCGCGCAATCAAAGTTTTCCGCGCGATTTGAACATATACGACAGCCCGACATCAACTATCGGGCAGTAGCCCACCAGACTATAACACCTGTCTGGTCGGAGGATCCTCACTTTTCAAAGGTTTGCGGGACTTTACTCTCTGTTCCGCATACCTCCAAACGGGAATCGAACTTGCCACGCGCATGCAGCAGCCAATCGCTCAACCACTGCGCCAATTGTACCATCCACATCAATCGCGTGCTCTAAATACTCATCTATCTAAGCGGCCTACATATTTGAGAAGTAGGCTCGTAAGTCATCAAAGAGGTGGATCGTGGAGACAGCGCCGTCCATGCCAGATGTGGCAGATAGCGAGTTGGCAAGTTCTGATTTATTGCCGCATCCAGCAGATGCGCTACTATTGATTAGTGTAGGCTGGCGGAGATTGGGATGAATGAGAAGTTTGTGGTGAAATATAATCTTCGACACTAACGTAATGAAGAGGTCAAGTTTGTCATTTGTTTTTTTTTATTTTTTTGTTTGTAGGAGGAAATCTCGGAAAGTACTTGGTCCGATTGCAGCATTTTTTTCACCGGTTAAAAATTGCTTTATTCCTAAGGCTATATTTTATGTAAGTACGTGAGCGAAGCTTCAAGCAAAAGTCAGTTAATAAATCAATCCGGAATATAACAATGAGGAGAGTTGTTTCATTTTCCTTCCTTTAGTAAAACTTTCTACTTTTTTTTTCTATATGCCTGTTGCGGTCTTCCCTTCCAAAAGGAAGGGATCTTTTCGATCAAAGGTTGTGTTATTTTTTAATTGTAACTTTTTTTAATTTTCTACATTTTAGACGAAGACCAGTGCGTGTTGCCAGTGATGACATATGGTGTAGAAACGTAGTCGCTCACAATGGGCCTCATCAGAAAGCTCAAAGTCACCCAGGGGGAAAGGGCTATGCTCGGAGTTTCCTTGCGGGATCGAATCAGAAATAAAGATGTCCGCAGGAGAACCAAGGTTGCCGACATAGCACGAAGAATCGCCAAACTTAAGTGGCAATGGGCAGGGCACATTGCTCGCAGAACAGATGGCCGCTGGGGCCGAAAGGTTCTGGAGTGGTGACCTCGTACTGGAAGACGCAGCGACGGAAGGCCTCCTACATGGTGGACCGATGACCTGGTGTAGGTTGCGGGAATCTGCGAGAGAATATGAAAATCTCTGAAAATGCGAGACGCACAGGATCGATCATTATGGCGATACTTAGGGGAGGCCTATGTCCAACGGTGGACGTCTGTCAGCTGAAATGATGATGACATTTTTGTGAATAATATTGTTGATAAAGTAATATTTTCGCGGCGCAGATGGTGTGAAAATCTGATCATGTTCGCCTGGTACGAGTAAACATGGTCTGAGATCGCCCTATACAAAATTATTTAGAAGGAGAAAGAAGTGGTGCAATCTTTGTCTTGCTTTTGCTCAGCAGTGGGACACTAAATAAGCTGATAAAATAAATTAAAACTTCATCATCTCGAACCGTTTATTTTGATACTTTGGGTATCAAATAGGGGAAATAAATTCGCCAAAAACTCCAGCAAAGCATTAACTGTAATGTTATAAAATCAGAAACGTTTATTTCAAATAGACCCTTTCGAATTGTCAAAATATCGGGCAAACAAAAAAAAGTGAAGCTAAATTGCACGTTCCAAAGCGTGGATCTCTATGGAGAAGAACGTCCAATAATCCCCATGGGCACTCTTTAAGTCATATTATGAGCTACATAATAATCTTGGTTACATTTTACTTCAATGCCTTCAAAACCAAGCATTTCCCGCAAAACAGTTTCAAAAGGGTTACTTAAATAGTTTTATAAACTGTGCAACAAAAACAAATAAGTACATTTCCAAACAGCATAGCACTGAACTCACATCCACATATTTACAACGTACAGATCGTTGACACTTCCTCCTTCCTACCATTTATCTCTTCCTTAACACATATAAATGATTCGGCCAGCACTTGACACATGACTTTGTGCGGGCCCGCTTGACCCCTTTGGTATGCGGAAACGTGTCTGATTTACATGTCAACGTTATGTCACCCTGGTACCACGGCTGATAGATAAGGCTTATGTATAAGTAAAATGTGTCTTTATTATGTACAAATATGGTTGGTATTTGACATTTTCGGAATTATCAAATAATAGGTATCAAAATATTGTTAAAAACAAAACTCTTTCAACTCGTTACATCCACAACAAAGCATTGACGTACCAGGATTACATAAAAATAAACAGCTTGCATGTAATTGTACCCAGGTACAAAACTGGTACCGATACAGCATCGACGCGCTACCAGCAAACAATAGCGCTTTGTAAATTGGAAACACAAAGCGTGACATCACACTACGTGTTTTCATTGGGATTTTATTATTTTCATATTTTCCTAGTATATGTATTCGACATTGTATGGTGACAGCGAACAAATATTGATTCAGAAACAAAGGATCGGAATAAATATGAGGTTTACACATCAAAGGCATTGTATTCATCATTGTGTAATTTGATTTCTTTATTGTTTTCATAGTAATACTAATTATTAAACAAAACAGTAAATGAACAGGGCCTGACCTTAACGGGTCATAGGGGTATCTGTAGAGAAATTAACAACACATGGGCAATATAATTCAAAATCTTGCATCGTGGTTTGAGTTCTCTGCGCGATTAAAACTTAAGAGGGTCCTTTTCCACTCGCCTATCGTAAACATCGAAAATGGTTTAAAAGCTAGTTATTTAATGCAATCCAACGCGATGTTTGTCGAAAAGGCAACGCAAAAAAAGAGAGATAACGTCTGAAAACTCTGTTAGTATTCGGTAATTCTGAGATTTACTCGAAAATTTCACAAAACTTGTTCCAGGAAATAGCTGTTTTTTATAAACCCTTAAAAGTTTTTGGAAAAAGTTGTCGTTATTTAGAATCTTAATAAAATTTGCAAGGTCTCTAGAGGATTACTTTTTTGACTTTTTTAATTTTTAGGCAAATTATGAAGTGTCAAAGTTCACACAAAATAGGACATTTTCAGAGGTTTTTACTGGATTAGTTTTACACAAATTTAGAAATTGGTTTCTTTAGAAACCTAGATAATATCCACAAGATACTGTGTTTCCAAAATATCTAATGAAAAATGTGTAATAACGTCATAATCAGTTATGAGCGGTTGTATGAAAAATAGTGAAAATGTGAGTCATGATGCACCACCTTAAGACCATATTACTCCCGAGTGTGCTATATGCTATTTCAGGAATGGTTTACCAAGTTTCATCAAAATCCATTCAGCCGATAGAGAGATAAGAAATCACAAACATACACATATAAATACACTGACGTGGGCTTGCGGACGACTAGTAAAGGGTAGATCGTCCGGCCGTCCGCTAATTGTCCGAATTGAGCCCGAGTCATCAACGGCTCGTATTGATTCACGCGCGCCTCAAAAATATGTCAGCAAAGCCGTAAGTCCCAGCAGGGCTGGAGCCTTCTGAGGAAAGGGAAGTCCGGGATCCTGTGACGCAAGGCAAAGAAAGTATAAAGGGTTTTAGTTAGCAAAAGTCCGACACGCCCTCCTGCTCCTCCCTAGAAGGGTAGAAGTAATTGGATGATTTCCTACCTCAATAACATATGGGTGCAAACACTCACAAACTTCCACCTTTTAAATATTAGTGTGATATGATTAGTAGGCTACCTTCCATGAAAAAAAAAAATATACATAAAAGCAAAGTTTCATTGGTAAAATAAGTGAATCTTCAAAATAATAAAAAAGATTTTAGACAAGAAATATCCATTACGAGGCTTTTCAGCTTATTCTAAAGTTTTATGAACATTAAGAAAACGATCGAGTGACCTGTAAATATATTTTCTTTATTGAATTTAATGTTAGACAGTTTCTCCTAAGTCTATAAAATTACTGGCAGAATATTGCTGTACGATCGAGATTTTTCCCTGTAAACGGTAGATACAGATAAATGATATTTATTTTTCAAATAGGTTTTTAAAAACACTTTTACGCGTCAATTTTTTCGTCAATTTAAACTACATAGTTTTTATTGTTATATGGCTGGAAATCTTCTGATGATTTCTCCTGGCTAGAACCTACTGGGGCCACGGGTCTAACAGTTTTTAATCAGTAAAAATCTAACACTATCTCCAGCTCCGAGATATCATCGGATGGTTTCCCACCTACAAAAAAAAAGTTATGGTTTTAGTCAGTAAAAGTCTGACCCGCCCTCCTTCTCCAAGAAGCATATCTATGCTTCTGACCCGCTGACCCGCCCTCCTTCTCCAAGAAGCATATCTATGCTTCTGACCCGCTGACCCGCCCTCCTTCTCCAAGAAGCATATCTATGCTTCTGACCCGCTGACCCGCCCTCCTTCTCCAAGAAGCATATCTATGCTTCTGACCCGCTGACCCGCCCTCCTTCTCCAAGAAGCATATCTATGCTTCTGACCCGCTGACCCGCCCTCCTTCTCCAAGAAGCATATCTATGCTTCTGACCCGCTGACCCGCCCTCCTTCTCCAAGAAGCATATCTATGCTTCTGACCCGCTGACCCGCCCTCCTTCTCCAAGAAGCATATCTATGCTTCTTGGAGAAGGAGGGCGGGTCAGCCATGGAGATCCATGGCTGCCTATAGCGGAAGAAGTCATAGATTGCCGTGACCCTCAAGCGGTGCGGAGTCGCTAGGCCAGGAATAAAAGAAAAAACCCTAAACTAACTTTGAAACACAGCACCATCACAGCATCTCCCTACCCGATCAGATAGGAACGTGCCTCTCCTAGATGCTGACATCGGAAACAATCCCAGTAAGCGTGAACTCAAACAAACTTTGCATCTCGCTGTTTGAACCATTTTATAAACATAAATAGAAACGTTCCGACGTCTTCACAAATAATATTGACATTTGATGTAGATTCGAGATGGTGCATATTGTGGGTTGTGACACAATATAAATAAGTCTAGAGGGTTGGGTTCATTTCGCCTTTTTTTGAGGTGTGGGAAGTATTCAAATAATAAATCAATCAATCAAAAACATGTTTTTTAAAATAATTGTATAAAATCGACACATGCGGGGGTTATGCGTGCAATCCCGCATGCGTGGTCAAAACCGCACGATATTAAAAACTCTCTCTTACTGTCCCCGCACACAGTCCTCAAACAAACGCCGCTTCAAGCTTCATTTTGAGGCGGCCTTTTCTTGCGGCTCGTGTGCGGTGGTGCCGCTACAAAAAAAAAACGCTTGATGCGGCTTCAAGCTTCTCCGAACACAAGATGTCGCGCGCTTCAGTTGTTTTTTTGCGGCGGCTTCAAGCGGTTTTTTTTGTGGCCCCTTCTGGCGTTTTTTTGTGGCGGCGTTTTTTTAAGACTCGTGTGCGGGGACATTTAGCAACGCTCTAGCGTTATTATCTTTATCTAAGGCACCTTAGATGGTCAAAATGTCGGTCAGTCAAAAAAGTGAAGCTAAACTACACATTCCTAAGCTCTATTGAAAAGAAAGTGCAAGATACTCCACGGACACTCATTTAAATCATGTTATGAGTAAACAAATTAAATTGTAAAATAAACTTGTTTAATTATTGTCATGAATCCCCAAGCGACCACCGGTGGCCGCGCATCTATTGTCTTACTATTGTGTCTCTAATTGACGGTATCTGAAGGGTTAAATAAAGAGAAATAAGAGGATAAATACAAATAGTGACATTTTCACTTGAAACCAATCCGAGTCCTGTTCTTACACAACTTCCAAAGAACTCTAACCTTTTCTTCCGTATGAATAATATATCGGTAATCCGAAGTATTCCGGAGTCGTCTAAAACTCTCAAAGAGTCGCCGACCCTAATTAATTGGGACTATTTATACGTCCGATAGCGCGACTTCGTGCGAACTTCCTATCGCACTCTGGATCGGTTTGCCAGACTTTTGTCACTAGGTTTGGAGTTGGTGTGTGATGTTCAAATTTACATTGTGAAATGTTGAATATTATTACACAAATGTTATGTACAAGGTTTTGCCCGAGGCGTCGCCCGCTCACTAACATATAGCTTATGTCACTCAGAAATAAAGCAGCTTTCTATCGGAGATTTTTTTTTACCACTCTGATCAGCCCCTCTAGCCAAGTGACAACTGTTCACGACAGGGGAAGCGGTGTCCCAGGGTAGGTGTGTCGTGGCAGTGTCCTTGGACTTTGCCAACGCCTTCAACTCCCTGCCCTGGAGTACGATCCGGAGGGCACTCCGGTACCACCGGGTGCCCGAATACCTCTGTCTAGTGGTCGAGGCGTACCTGTCAAACAGGTACATTGTCTACCCCGGTCACCAGGGAGACTGGCAACGTCGAGAGATGTCGTGCGGTGTTCCGCAGGGGTCGGTTCTGGGCCCACCCTTGTGGAACATCGGATACGATTACGTGCTGCGCGGCGACTTTACTGACGGGGTCAGCGTGGTCTGCTACGCAGACGACACGCTGATTCTAGCACAGGGAAGTTCGCACCAGGCGGCGGTCGCTCTAGCGACACGCGGGGTTGCGATAGCCGTTGGTAGCCTACTTATCTACCTACCTAACTGTTCGGCGTTACGTAAAAACAAACTGTCAAAGTACACGCAAATGCTTACTTAATTAAGTCTTAAAACTGGTAGCTTAAAAACGATAATTTTAAATTAAAAAAAACCGTCCACTAAACAGTTATAACAACTTTTGCTTCATTATTTCCACAAAAAACTTCACAGACGCGTATAGGATCCAGGAGTTGGGACTCCAGGTGGCGCTGCATAAATCCGAGGCAATGTGCTTCCACGGCCCTCGGAACGCGCCACCACCGGACTCCCAACTTACGGTAGGAGGAGTTCGCATCGGCGTCGGGTCGACGATGAAGTATCTGGGACTCGTCCTCGACAGCCGGTGGAATTTCGTAGAACACTTCCGACGTCTGGCTCCCAAGCTTCTCCGGGCTGGGGCTGCTCTCAAGCGGCTCCTGCCCAACCTTGGGGGTCCAGACGCCTCCTGCCGGAGGCTCTACGCGGGGATCGTTCGGTCCATGGCCCTCTACGGGGCGCCGGTGTGGGCGCCGTCGCTGGCAAAGCGACCGGCGTCCATACTGAATGCCTGCCAGAGGGTCATGGCAATACGGATGGTGCGGGGTTACCGCACGAACTCCCGCGAAGCGGCGAGCCTTCTGGCTGGCCTACCACCGTGGGATCTGGAGGCAACAGTCCTTGCACACATGCACGACATGCGCGTGGAGATGCAACGCCGGGGTGAAAGTCACTGCCGCAACATGTCAAGGTATGGCGGACAGAGCTCCGGCGGGATCTCATGGTGAAATGGCGTCAACGGCTATCGCAACCCAGTGCTGGGCACGCCACGATTATGGCGGTAAGTCCCCTCTTTGAGGCGTGGCTGGAAAGACCTCACGGCGTCCTTACCTTCCGCATTACGAAGGTCCTCACCGGACATGGCAAGTTCGGGAGGTTCCTGCATCGGATTCAAGCGGAAGAGACGCCCGGGTGTCGCCACTGTGCGCAACGCCCGGAGGACACGGTGGAGCACACCGTCGAGGTGTGCCCTGCCTGGGCGGAGCATCGCCGTGCCCTCGTGGGGGCGATCGGCGGCGGAGACCTCTCGCGCCGGGCCCTGGTCGAGGCCATGGTCCGGAACGAGGAGGAATGGCAGGTGGTCGCCTCCTTCTGCGAAGCAGTAATGCTAGCAAAGGAGGAGGCCGACCGCATCAGGCAACGGCGCCCTTGCCGCCGTCGCCGGGATTCCGATCCCGATTTCCGGCCATCGTAGACGCGGGCTCGCGGACGGCGAGCCATGGGTAGCTCGCTGTCCGATCGTCCGGTAATGGACCGAGTCCAAGACGTCGACGGCGCGCACTGTTCCCGCGCGCCTCAAGGAGTTGTCAGCAGCAGGAGGGGCCCAGCTGGGTCGAAGCCTACTGGGGACAGGGTTGTCCGAAAGGGAGCTCGTGCCCCGGTATGAAGGCTAGAAGAAACGGCGCGGGGTTTTTAGTCAGTAAGACTCTGACACTGTCTCCCGCTCCACCCAAGAGCGGGTTTCGTCAAAGATCATTTTCCCCGTCGACAAAAAAAAAAAAGTTACAACCGTATTGCTTGCGTCAAACGCTTCGAGTTTACTTTGCCGCCACATCTTTTGTTGTGACCACGTGACTGAGCGTTGAGGTAACGTCATTCCCGTAGATTTGAAGCTTTCTACTAGCGTTAACTATTGCAGATTAGCAACTTGGCTAGGGGTACAGTACTTCCAAAGATTACCTTCTACAAAAAAAAACTTTACTTCTTTATAGTTAAATAGTCTGTATCTGGGTGTAATTTATCTATAATATGTATGTATTTAGAAATATATAAGTACGTTTATCAGTTGTCTAGTAACCATAACACAAGCTCTGCTTAGCTTGGGACTAGACGGCGTTGTCTGTTAGTTGTGGTATATTATATTATATTAGTTTAGAAAAAGGTATTTAGTTTGTATATATTGCGTGTGTTTGTTACTTCCACACACTCGAACGGTGGAACGGATGAAACTTGGCGCACGGATAGATCACAATATCCTGAGATAATTTTTATCTAGAAATATAATAAAGAAAACTATCAAAATCACTAAAAAAGAAAACCAGGCAAAAACTACACTAAACTAAACTAGGGAAGAAATACTAAGGGAAGAATTAGGGAACTTTTTCCTATCAACATGAATAGGTTTTACTTATTGTATATAGTATGTTTACGTATTGTGTACTTGCACGTATTTGTGTAGTTTATTTTAGTTTTAATTATAATAACAAAATTTATATTATGAGTAGCGTTGTGTATATGAGTTATATTTATGTTTAAAATTTCATTTGTAGCATAAATATTCATTTCGAGCTTCTTTATTGACTGAAAATCGCCTTCGTTGATATGGACATGTCCATAGCAATATGGACGTAGTGAGGACCTCGTAGTTGAGATCGCTCTTCGCCTACTAGAACAAAAAAGAGATAGAGACCATCCGCCATTGACCTGGTGCTCGAATATAGAGAGGGACCCAAGACTCGGACGAAAGTGAGGATACCCGACCCCAAATAATAAGACCAGGGATGGATGAAGACTAAGAGGTACTCTATTAAGTAAAAAAGTGGGCCATCTATCCCGCTTTAAACCTAATTTTTTTTTGTCTTTTAAAACACAATATAAAATTATATTTTCCCTTTACAACCATAATTTCAATTAATTGACATAAAATTGTGTTTTCCCCCAAATAATAGCTAAGGATTTAGCAACAAGAATTTTCTGAGTCACCAGGATAACAGAAGTTTAAGCAGCTATAGATACGACTTTATAAGCTTAATTAAGTAATTTAAAACTTATCATATTTCAACATTAATTCAAGTATTTAACTTGTTGTTGCTACTATTTAACTCTGGGTTATTGAATATCTACAGATTAAATATCAACATGCCAGGATTTAATTTACCATTAAAAATAGCTCTATTTAGTCTCGGAATATGTTTTCCAACTAGATTTATTGTATACCAGTAAAAATTCTGTTGTATGTACTTATTTCACATTCCGATGTAATATTTTCCTATGTAAAAATTAGGAGGGCTTTTCTCCGCAGGTTTGCGGACGGTGAGCAATGGGTAGCTCGCTGTCCAACCGTCTGGTAACTGTCTGGAACGAGTCCAAGTCGTCGACGGCGTGCACTGTTCCCGTTCGCCTCAAGGACTCAGCTGGGTTGAAGCCTACTGCGGCCAGGGTTAGTCCGAAAGGTAACTCGAGCCCCGGTATGAAGGCACGAAGGAACGGGGTGGGTTTTTAGTCAGTAAGAGTCTGACACTATCTCCCACTCCGCCCAAGAGCGAGGGTTGTCATTGAATGATTTTACCCACCATAAAAAGAGGGCTTTTCTCGGTCCATATTTTATTTATTTATTTGGAGAACCAACAGCTACAACAAAAGAATAATAATAACGTGATTGAAAAGCTTGTTGTTTTATGCAACGTAATTTTTTACAAAAATAGAAAGAGAAAAAATAAAAATAGTCCTAAACCCTCTGTTGGTATTCGGTGAATTCCATAGCTCACTCGAATATTTCGTAAAAATTGTTTCCGTAAAAACGTATGTTTTTGCGTTACGTTATAAAAAGGCCAAAGTTTATTTATTTTCAGAGGTTTACTTTACTGTATTAGTTTTAAACAAAATCATATTTTGCTTTCAATAAGAACCACAAGATATCTTGTGTTTTCAAGATATCTAGAGAAAGATGTATAATAACGTCATAATCAAGTAAGAGCGGTTATGAGAAAAGTATCATGAGTTCATCATCACCATCATCATCATTTCAGCCGATATGCGTTCACTGTTGGACATAGGCCTCCCCCAAGCGTCCCCACAACAAAACATCACGATCATGAGTTGGATGGTCTTAAATGTCTTGAAGCCAGCGTGACCGAAGACAGTGTTTCTTGTTGCTTCTTCCCCCTATTCCATTGTCACAGCTTATGTCTTCGTTACTCCACGAAGATACAGAAAGTCATGGGGTATATAAATATGATGACCACGTTCACCCTAAGAGACTAAAGATTGGAGTCGTGTCGTGGAGATTAACTGCAAATCTTTTGAGGCTACACATTTTTTTTTGTTTCTGAGTTTAAAACGTTTGTTTTAAGCAAGCTTTAATTTAGTTTCACCTCATGTCCATCATTCGACATTGTCATGTACAGATGTTTGTCTGTAATCAAATCTTGTAAATTAAATTTGACCCACTTCCCGGTTACCGATTGAGCTGAAATTTTGCATGCCTGTGTAAATCAGACGACAATGCAAAATTATTATGACAAAGAGCTGATCTGATGATGGAACCAGAAGGTGGCTATAGGAACTTGGTAGTTAAACGACACAGTCCCATCGAGTTTGGGCCCGTTATATTCGTCTTGACGAGTATTAATTATATAGGTATACCTAGCTATAAAAGCTTGGTGTGAAAAAATGATTTTCATTGAAAGCTTGTTTTTTTTTCTTTAACACCCATTTGACTTTTTTTAAGTATGAGCTACCAAACGCTCATTTACAATAAAGTTTATTCTATTCTATGTCTACTTATAGATACCAGTGACACGAGTGATCAAAGAACCTAGACACAATGACAGCCTATTAGGGATAATGATGTAAAAATTTCCAAAATGTTTGATATTTGCTACAAAAAACCCTCCGTGTCGATGTATGAGATATACTCGTAGTTAATTTTAACGATCATTATTGCTATAAAAAGAAACGTCAACAGACTCAAATATTTCTCATATTTCTATTTACTCAATTATTCTTAATACAAGCCCAGCATTATTAAGCCCAGCAGTCGGATAATATGAGCTAGCTATAATAATTTATAGCTAGCCCATATTCTTCGACTGCTGGGCCGAGGCCTTGATTCTTCACAGTCTTCTTCCTTGATCACAGTTCCTCGCTTTCTCTTTCTTTCTCGAGGCATCTAGGTTGTCCCACCATCTTCGTGGTCTGGCGCGGCCCAGTATCACTGTGCGACTTGCGTTTTAAAGTACAGTGAAGTGAACACGGTATGTTGCCAATTATGATTTTTTAATTTTTATTTTTAATAGGTTCGCGCTTGTCAACTATCTCATCTGATAGTAAGCAATGGAGCACGCTTGCGTAGAAGTAGCCTGTTTTTTTCTGATTTAAAGACTAAGGTTGTAACTATCATTATTATCACTGAATTTATTTATTGTTTGTATTTTTATCCCTGACTTCTAAATATCTGGGTCATAACACAGGTACATTTATTCCTCTCATAGTGGCATTGTGTTGTTGTTGTCAACATGTTAAATTCTATGTTGGCAGCACCGAGAATAGTTAACAAGGTATTAGTGATACGAGCAACATCTTCCAATTCACACAGAAATAGAATGTATTGGAATATTTCTTGCAGTAGCAGTAAAAAATCGTCTAACTGTCCCCGCACACGGGCCTCAGAAAAACGCCGCTTCAAGCTTCTTTTTGAAGCGGTCTTTACTTGTGGCTCATGTCCAGCAGTGCCGCCACAAAAAAACGCTTGAAGCCGCTTCAAGCTTCTCCGGCCACAAGCTATCGCGCACTTCAACTGTTTTTTTCCGGCGGCTTCTAGCGTTTTTTTCTGGCGGCGTTTTTTTGAGGACCGTGTGCGGGGACAGTAAGGACTTGCCTCACTCTACGGCAGAGCGGGAAGGGGGTGACAGACTTTTACTGACTAAAACCACACCTATATTCCTTCAGTTACCCTATGTGTTCTAGGATCACGGGTAACTTTTTCAGAAGGTAACCCTTGGCCCTGGTACGTATCGGCCCTGCTGGGCTCCTACGGTTTTGCTGATATCTCTTTGAGGCGCGCGTGGAATATTAAGCGCCCTCGACGATCTGGGCACGGTCCTGCGGTTACTGGACGGCCGGACGGCAAGCTACTCATTGCTCGTTGTCTGCAAGTCCGCACCTGCGTTAGCTAGTAGGCATATAACGGGCTGGCTAACTAACCTTGCAAATCTCCTCATACACAGACATATCTTTATCACAGTGTCATGTGATACTGTACCTGAAATCAAAGAAAAAAAATATGGTCAAAAATAGTCATGGTGACTAATCACAACGAAATTATTTAAGTGCGCAATAGTCACCATTGTGCACAAAACATTGTGCAACATTGTGTCACCATCTGTTCCTTTACTCTCGTAGCCCCATAAGCTATCAATGCAGACAATGCTTAACTGTCCCAACACACGGACCTAAACGCTAGAAGCGGGGCACAAAAAAAAGCTAGAAGCCGCCGCAAAAAACAGAAGAAGCGCGTGACAGCGGAGAAGCTTAAAGCGGCTTCAAGCCTTTTATTGTTGCGGCACCGCCCCACACGAGCCACAAAATAAGGCCGCCTCAAAATGAAACTTGAAGTGGCGTTTTTTTTTTTGAACCCCATGTGCGGAGTCAGTAAGTCAAAAGTGGATAAGTTACTTCTAGGCAAGGGTACTATATCGTCGACCACATCGCGAAAGGCATTGTCTTTCATTATGCGTAAGACATAATCAAAGACCCTTACGATTGTTGAAACCTCTACGGTTATGACCAAGCATTTCGCCTCGTCAATTATACCCCGTACATCGAGGGACTATAACAATTTGCCTGCTGTGGTCTTCCCATCTGATTATAATTTAGGTATCTTCAAGGCTAGAGTGAATAGGCTCTTAATAAACTTTTGCCACTCACAATCAACGATTGCATCACTGCTTACTATCAGGTGGGATCGCAGTCAAGCACTAGTTTATATCAATAAAAAAAAAGACTTCTGGGGCTAAGGGTTGGCTTCCGAAAGGGAAATCCTTTCGTTCCAGGACTCCACCTGGAACGAAAGGCAAAGAAGGGAAATAGGAGTGGGTTACAGTCAGTAAAGAATTGACACTTCCCCACCCAAAGACTGGAAGAAGTCATTGGATTGGAAGAAAAAGGCCAGTACCTCATTTTCTGTAGTGTTTGCGTACCCCTGTGACAAAAAGGCATAAGTATGTATATATGTTTGAAAACATTGGTTCCAACACGTGTGACGTCATCGCCAGCCATTGTAAACGCGTCTTATTTCGGTCGTGCCGGTCATTGACCTCTTCTTTATTGTGTTCTCTGCCAATTTCACTCGATCTTTAAGGGCCCAAACATAAATTGCTTGGCAAATAGTACCATGTCATGTTGTCACAGTTAAAGTCTAATCTTTATTGCTGAACACAACACAATAAGTCAATATATATCTGGATGATATATTGTAAACTAGCTGCTCCCAGCGGCTTCGCCCACGTGATAGCAGAAAATTATCCCAAGGGAACATACTTCCGGGATAAAAAGTATCCTATGTCCTATTCCAGGACATGGTCTATCCGTGTACCAAGTTTCATCAAAATCGGTTTTACCATTTAGGCGTGAAGACGTAACAAACAAACTCACTTTCGCTTTTATAATATTAGTAGGAAGGATATGCTGTTTATTGTATTCTACCAATTTAGGCAATTTTTTTTATAAAAAATCATTTTAACATGTAAATAATAGCGAGGTTGTCGACATGTGTAATGTTGACTCGGCTGTCATGGTGCCGATTGTCGTTACCGCCAACGCGTACCGGCTTGATGGCCAAAAGTCTCAACGACCACCTATCGAAGCTGTCGTTGCGTGGTTGGACCAAGGGACTGGCCGGTTGTTCTAGTAGTTAGTGACCCTGACTGCTATGCCGGAGGTCGTGGGTTCGATTCCCACCCAGGACAAATGTTTGTGTGATGAGCATAACCATTTGTTATGTTTCTGGGTGTAATTTATTTTTAATATGTATGTATTTGGAAATATACAAGTATCTTTATCATTTGTCTAGTACCCATAACACAAGCTCTGCTTAGCTTGAGACTAGACGGCGTTGTGTGATAGTTGTGGAATATTAAGGGCCGGATACAGAAGGCAGTAACATCTCTATAGTTCAAATGGCAAAACAACGTTTGGCGGATAAGGATTAGTATAAAGAGTAAAGATTTGTACTTTAAAACTTTTATTTGTAACTAGCTTTTGCCAGCGGCTTCGCCCGCGTACATTAAATATAGCCTATGTCCCTCAGAAATAAAGCAGCTTTCTATCGGTGAAAAAATTTTAGCAATCGGACCAGTACTTCCAGAGATTACCCCCTACATACAAACTTACAAACTTACAAATTTTACCTCTTTATAATAGTAGTATAGATTAATTAGTTGAAGGCTGCTGGACCATAAACTGCTGGATATGTTACAGCATGAGTGGTCGACCTGAGTGTCATATTTCATCCAAATCCTTTCAGCAGTTTCATTGTGAAGAAATAATACACACAGGCTCACAAACTTTTGCCTTTAAATATGATTTTTTTCCTAGTCATTACTGTCCTACTACTGAACTAAGGCCTCCCAAGTCCTTCCAGACATTCTTCTCTTGCGCCGTCTCAAACCAGTCCGCCTAGCCAAGTTACAAACCGTTTCGCTTGCGTCGAACGCTTCGAGTTGACCTTGCCGCCAATTCTTTTGTTCTGACCACATGACTGAGCGTTGAGGTGACGTCATCCTCGTACATTCGAAGCTTTCTATAAGCGTAAACTATTGCAGATTGGCTACTTGGCTAGGGGCACAGTCCTCATGGTACGCGTCCGGATCATCTCGCGTTTGTATATAAAAAATTAAAAATCTACTTAAATTGGGATAGATTATACAAGCAAGCTTAGGAGACCCACAATAGGCCAGGTTCAGAACCCTAAAAACACACAAAGAATGAAACCCCGTCAGAAGAGCAATTGAGACATTAACTCATTATGCAACCGAACAATGAAGTCGGAAAAATTACCAAGTACCCACCGAATGATGAAAACTGCTTTCATAATAATTTTCAGTCTTTTGTCTGAATATCAAATTCATTAGTAATGAAAATTTGTCATTTTTCTTTGTGTGATTGTTGGGCATTATTTTATAATATAAAGTTTCAATAAGAGAAATATGGCCTGGTTTATTATTAATTAGTTTAATTATTTTCACTTTGCTAGGTTACAGGCAATGTATACAACGTATTGTTTTTAATATCCCTTAACTCAAGATTTGACAGTTACAACCCCAAACGACTCGAAAATGTTTGGTATTACATTTCACCGCTTGAGGTTCCTAGAGAAAGTAAAACTACATTAAAGTATAAAACTAACTCGGCCATCACCAAAATAGTTGGAACCGTCTTCAATTCCCACAAAAAGCAGCTTTTCTTCTTCGAGTAATCTGAAGAAACTGATTTATTACTCCAAAAACCCGGCTTCATCGGAAAAAAGAGAACAAAATCGACAACTTAATGGCGGCAGTGAATCAACATTAGCTTTTTGCCGCCACAGCAAACGATGGTAATATACAACGACGCGAACAACCCGAGATATTAGGATCCACCGGACAAATTGTACCATTTGTCGACCTTCCAAACTAACATGGACGGCGAAATGTCTGAAACACTGCTCAAATGCAATTCAGTTCGGTCGAATGTTGAAAAATTTGTGACTTAGTTCGGTTACTAAAGTTAATGTAACTTTTATGTGGACTTTTACTTCGTTTTAGTTTGACAACACTTTGTGTTACGTGAAATTGCTGTAAAACTACTCTGACTCTGTGTTGACTGTATATATATTTTTTTTACTGATACAACCTACGCTGAATCTTCTGGTACGGAACGTCCCAGATGCAGCGTTGGAAGGCTTCAGACGAGGTAGACCGATGACCTGGTCAGGGTCGCGGGACTCCGATGGATGCGTGACGCACAGGACCAGTCGTTACAGTAAAAAAAAATAAAAAATAAATAAAAAAAAAAAAAATAGCAGCGGGCAGGACACTTTACTCGCAGATCTGATTCACTCTTGATGAGTGAATTTGGTCTGTGAAAAATTTAGCATATTGCTAAACCATATTCTGAAATGAAATATAATAAATTTGTAACTTTGAAGTAATTATTTATTTTTCTATATAAAAACAAAAAAAAAAATTTGTAGGTAGAGTATGTTCTCTTGGAATAGTTTTCAACTTTCATTCGAAACTACTGCCAGAATCTTGTACGTGACAAAACCTTGTATTTTCCAACTGACAGTTCTCATACGGGTTAACCAACTCAAAGCCACTACAATAGAAACTTTAAATTCAAACAGTGATACAAGAGCTCGTTGGCAGTACTTCTTAAGGTGGGTCTACACTAGATGAAGCATTGCAAGGAAAAATGGTGGCAGCCTCGAAAGACTCATTGTGACCGGTAAAATGAATGGGAGAAGGCCTCGCGGACGCAACCCACTACGTTGGTCCGACCAGATCCGCACCGCTCTCGACTCTACGATATACACCGCCAGAGAGAGAAACCGATGGAGGAATATCATAAAAATTAAAGTGATGAACAGAGAGTTCACGACCCTCAGCATTGAGGAATACGACAAAGGAGGAGGGGGACACTAAATGAGTCGAGCTAGAGCTGAGCACAAGCCAAGCAAGTGAGGACATACAACGAGCTTCCAACGATCACTGACCTCAAACGCGATGTGAAACCCTTGACGCTCAGCCAGACTGACGGCGCGGTGCGGGGAGCGGTGCGGATGCGGAAACGAACACGTTGTGATTGTCTGTGGTCGGGCCATCATATCAACTCACGCAGTTAGCAAGAACTAGTTTGTGATACCCGCTTCCGCGCGGAATGCCGCTCGCCGCCCGCGCACTCACTGCGACTATTTGTATGAATGAGCTATGGCGTAAATTGCAATCGCACGTCCCACGTTTATCAGTCCACGCCGCTTCCCACGCTCACAATATCCCTAAGAAGGTCTTATGTTTCAGTTTCCCGCACCCTCGTACGTCTATGATGATACGCGTCTATGAACAGAAGGCCTAAGTTAGTCCACACTTCACGAATTTGTGCTCGACCTGTGCTTGACTCCTCTAGTGAAGACCAACCTTTATAAAACAAACTACAGTCACACAGCTAAAAGAAAAGGATACATTGAATTGTAAATAGCGAATAGTTGAATAATTTACATAACTTATGTAAAATGAACCTTACCGTTATGTACATAAAGTGTATCGCTATAAAATCAGTCTTTAACCGTTTAATTTTCTCCATGATTTTTTAAAGACATTCCAGTACTAAGAAAGAAAAATAACAGCTAACATTATCTACCGAGAAAAACATTTTTTCTTGATAATTCCGGATTCTAGGTAGCTGTAAATTCTAGCGTAAGTAAACATCGACTTTTTATTTTTTAAAGTTAAAGACAATAAAAAAAAACTGTTAAAAATTATAGAAGGTTTTTTTTGATGGTAGGAAATCATCTAATGACTAAATCTTAGGGTGAAACAAGAGTTTTTAAATGACTAAAACTAACTAATGATCTTTCAGTGACCCTTTGCGATCTAGGATCACGGGATTCCTTTTCAGGAATTCCCCCATTGTCTTAGCGGGTATTGACCCTACTGGACCTCTACGGTCTGCTGATATCTCTTTGAGATGCGCGCAGAACATTAGGCGTGTTACCGCCGACTCGGGCTGACAACTTCACCGTAGCACAAGGTGAGCTACGCCGTAGCACCGAGCTACGTGACGTAGCAAAGTGCGCAAGCAATGTAAAGAGTGATTCTATTTGAAGTTCATATTTTTTATTTGCGACTAGCTTCTTCCCACGGCTTCGCCCACATACATAAAATATATAGCCTACGTATTTTAGGAATAAAGCAGCTTTCTATCGCTGAAAAAAAATTTGCAATCGGACCAGTATTTCCAGAGATTACCTCCTACAAACAAAAAAACAAACTTTTCCTCTTTATAATATTAGTGTAGAAAAAAGCAATTACTCGTATTTACCAGACCTTAGACTACAAAGTAATTTAGAAAGTAGCTAAAGACATAAAGACAATTAAATCGAATAGCTAAGTCGACCAGGTGTCCTTGTAAACGAGTCGAATGGTATCACAATTTATTTGTTAATTAGCAATATAATAGGAATAAATTAAGGTTTAACACTTTATAAAAATCTATAATTGAAACAGTAACTTAGAGGATCATCCTCTAAGTTACTGTTTCAATTATAGATTTTTAAAGGATTTAATTAAACTTATTTGAACGGCAAAAAACTTTTTTTTCACCCGCGTTAAGGCGAAAATTCTTCCCAAAAAATATACTCCTT
Source organism: Mythimna lalbum (assembly GCA_949319445.1). NCBI lineage: Eukaryota > Metazoa > Arthropoda > Insecta > Lepidoptera > Noctuidae > Mythimna > Mythimna lalbum. The sequence continues at coordinate 15,979,500 of OX439364.1, forward strand.
GGTTAAAAAAAAAAACAAGACCTATATATTATTTCACGGGCTTGCGGACGGCGAGCAATGGATAGCTCGCTGTCCGACCGTCCGGTAACCGTCCGGATTGAGCCCGAGTTAGCAACCGTGGGAGCTCAGTAGGGTCAAAGCCTACTGAGGCCGTGGGTGATGCGAAAGAGATCTCCGGGGCCCTGGAATAATGGCAAAGAAGGAACAGGAGTGAGTAAAATTCTGATATCGCGCCCTGCCCAAGATCTGGGAATGTCATTGGATATTTGCCCAATCCAGAAAAAAAAAAAGTGCTATACCAGAACATGGTCTAGACGTCATTCAATGATTATCCACCTTAACAAAAAAGGTACTAACATCTAAGAACATCAATACAACACAGACATTGTTCACTTCCTATACGACATCAAACCAATAAGTAGGTTAAATAAAGAAACGGGAGACTGAATAGGCGTCAAAGACATACAACACATACAATACACATTATTTTATGGAAGATGGCACGTGTTCTCAACGTATGTGATTGAACCTTTCAACTAGACCTTTTTTCAGAGGAGCTTCTTTGAGTTCATGATCGCCTAGTACTTTTTTTATTTTGGTGTGTCAAAAAAGTACATTTAAGGTGAAATAAGGAATTAAGATATCCGCAGGAAAACCGAAATTACTGAAAGAAACCGAAGAATCGTCAAACTTAAGTGGCAGTAGGCAGGGTACAATGCTCTCAGAACGGATGGTCGATGGGGCCGAAAGGTTCTGGTCTCTGTCCCATAGTGGACGTTTTTCGGTTGGACTGATGATGAAAAAATGTGTTAATTTACTAGTTTTTATTTTACTAAAACTTACTAATATTATAAAATTGAAAATGAGTTTGTTTATTTGTTTGTTACGTCTTCACGCCTAAATGGCAAAACCGATTTTGATGAAACTTGGTACACAGATAGATCATGTCCTGGAATAGGACATAGGATACTTTTTATCCCGGAAGTATGTTCCCTTGGGATAATTTTCTGCTATCTTACGGTCACGGGCGAAGCCGCTGGAAGCAGCTAGTGTTTGTATATTTTTGTATCTTTAGGGCAAAAAAGAATTAAGGATCGAGTTTTTTTTTCTACATATGTAATTTGGATGACAAGGCAAACTAAAAACTCCTTATAAACGAGATTCATTCTTTCATTTTGGTGTACAATAAAGTTTATTCCATTCTATTCATTTATAAATGTTTCGATATCACGAGCGTAGAAACTTAGAGATCAAAGTCTTTTAAAATTATCCTACAGCAAAGACGTAATGATCGGATCATATTTGAAACGTGAGACTAGTGTCTGAGATGGTCAGATTTGAATACCTGGCTGGACGGCCCGGTGACTGGATTTTTTGCTGAGATAACTAGCTTATAACTTTGTGATTTTTCATGATACAGTTATGAAATTTTGTACATAGATTCTTTACATAAAAATAGACACGTGTTTCTAGTATCGCATATACTGAAGATGAAGATATCCTCATGAGAACCAAGTTTGCAGATAAAGCACAAAGAATCGCCAAACTTAAGTGGCAATGGGCAGGGCACATTGTTCACAGAACAGATGGCCGTTGGGGCCGAAAGGTTCTGGAGTGGCGACTGCGTACTGGAAGACGCAGCGTGTCGGAAGGCCTCCTACAAGGTGGACCGATGACCTGGTGAAGGTTGCGGGAATCCGATGGATGTGGGACGCACAGGATCGATCATTGTGGCACCGCTTGGGGGAGGCCTATGTCCAAAAGTGGACGTCTGTCGGCTGAAATAATGATGATGAATGTTGTGTAGGTACAATGGTGGCCTTATTACCATGGCACTTACTAAGGACTTTACTAAGGAGCTCAACAGTACTAAAAATATTATCGCAAAAATGAAATTCAAGTAAATTTATTCCCAGCAGCTGTACGCAGGTATTTCAATCGCAATACTTAGCGCCCTAAATACGACGTTGACGCTGAAATTCAGTTTATATTCCGCATTCGACGACGATCTCATATCGGGCGCCTGCCACCGATATGAGAAATTGTTACCGACTTCCAATATTGAAACGATTTCAAATTATGATTTATAGTGTCACACCGTTTTATTTGTCGTTTAGATTTTGAAGAATTCCTCTATTAAATCTTATTTAGATTTTCAGCATCATCATTTCAGCCGACAGACGTCCTCTATTGGACATAGGCCTACCCCAAGTGTCGTCACAATGATCGATCCTGTGCATCCCGCATCCATCGGATTCCCGCAACCTTCACCAGGTCTGGTCCACCTCAAATTTCAGCATAGACTTATTTAATTTACTGTGTACCATATCAGCAGAAATCGAGCAGTTGTGGCTTAATAGTAACAGCCCCGATTTAAGAGTTGTAGTTCAAAAACCTTTTTTTTAGGTGGGAAAATCATCCCATGACATCCTTCGGTCTTGGGCGGAGCGGTAGATAGCGTCAGACTTTTACTGACTAAAAACCCACTCCTGTTCTCTGTACCTTGTTGAGGTTCTAGAGTGGCGACCACGTACCGGAAAACTATTCCTTCATTAGTGCATTAACAAACATATCAGCTCACATACACAAAACACCCAGACTCGAAACAACTATAGACCATACAAATATTTGTTCCATGAGGGAAACGATCCCGTGATACGCATTGCAACAGCCAGTCACTTAACCACGATACCAACTATGCCATTAAAGATATTTTAAAGGTATATTTATTTTTTTAATACCCTATTGCCTGTCCCACTGCTGGGCACAGGCCTCCTCTTTCTCTTTCCAAACTTCTCTATCCAGGGCGATCTCTGGCCATTTCCCCGCGAACATGATCAGTACCCTTATCCAAGTTGCTAATCTGCAATAGTTAACGCTAGTAGACCGCTTCGAATGTATGGGAATGACGTTATCTCAACGCTCAGTAACTTGGTCAGAACAAAAGAATTGGCGGCAAGGACAACTCGAAGCGTTTGACGCAAGTGAAACGGTTGAAACTTGGCCAGGGGGGCTGGTCGTCACACCACCTTCGCCACGGACAACCTCGAAGGCGTCGACTTCCTTCAGACGTCCACTGAGTTACAATGTCACAAACAAAGGTATAGCTGTTTTAAAAATGACTCAAACTAAAATAACAAACAAGTACCTAGTATCCTAACAGCAAATAAACGCAAATTAATAGAATTGTTTTTATCGAAACAAACCTCGCCTACGCAATCCTATTACTATTCTATTTGTGTTTATTTTACTTTTATTTATTTTTCCAATTCTGCTATCAATATTTTTCTAGTCGGCTTAAAATAAAAATAGTGTCCAAGGACATAACAAAAACGCCCACCTATTTGTAAAAACAACAAGTTATACATATTTTCGGGATTTTTTAGTATCGGGTATATTTTTGAGATACGAGTTTGTAATTCCAAATAAAAGAAGGACACAGTAAAACAAGCGTCCATAGGTATCCTTCGAATCTCTACAAAGGATAAATAGCATGTACGTGTATCCTTTGCATAGAATTGTTGTGCTCAACATAATTTTTCATGTTTCCAGAATGTTTTCTTTACAGCAAATCTGTAAAAACACTAAAATAAACACATAAGTGTCCCCGAACACGAGCCACAGAAAAAAGCCGCCACAAAAAAAAGCTAGAAGCAGCCACAAAAAAAGCTAAAGCGCGCGACAGGTTGTGGCCGGTGAAACTAGACCGAGAGAGAGAAGCGGCGCCACCGCACACGGGCCACAAAAAAAAGCTAGAAGCTGTTTTTTTTGTGGCCCGTGTGCGGGGAATCTTATGGATATTCGAACCTGCAAAGTGTCTTTAATGTTTTTGGCAAATGACAAAAAAACATACTATACAACGTAGCAATGCCACGTCTTCTGGGCACATTACCAGTCGACAGCGATCATTGTTCAACCTTGAACCCTGATTAAATTTTCTCTTAACAAGCCTTAGTCAGCTGAGGCCCAGCTGGGTCGAAGCCTACTGGGGCCAGGGTTATCTAGAACGAAGCTCGAGCCCTGGTATGAATAGGCTAGAAGGAACGGGGAGGGTTTTTAGTCAGTAAGAGTCTGACACTATCTCCCGCTCCACCTGAGAGCGGTGGTTGTCATTAGATGATTTTTGCCCACCGTAAAAAAAAGCCTTAGTCTTGGACTAAGGCTTTTTCATATACGATAAGTTGGTGTGGATTAGGGGATTCCGGTGGAATCCCACACAGAACAGTTTAGGTCGTTGTGACCATACTTCGGTGAGGTCTTTCTTGCTGAAATGATGATAATGAAACCTCAGGCTTCAGGTTCAACCTTGAATCCAGACATTATCAAAGAATTTTCTTTCAATCCTGATAAAAAATCTCAGTACGGAAGATCCTACACAATAAAAATACCGATATATCACACTGCTATGACAAATATCGGTAATGGAACACAAAAACTCGTATCTATGGGTGTAAAGTTGGCGGATGTCACATCGTTTGTCATTCGAACGGTCGTGTCATTCACGAAGATAACACCAAGTCAATAGAAAAGATTTCTAGTACAAAATTGATTGTGGGAGTTTTTATCGGATCTTTTAGTGTCCCCACACACAAGCCTCAAAAAAACGCCGCTTCAAGCTTCTTTTTGTGGCGACCTTTTTTGTGGCTCGTTTGCACAAAAAACGCTTGAAGCCGCTTTAATCTTCTCCGGCCACCAGCTGTCGCGCGCTTTAGCTGTTTTTTGCGGTAGCTTTTGACTTTTTTCTGTGGCTACTTCTAGCGTTTTTTGAGGCCTGTGTGTGGGGACACTTAGGGTTTTTTTTAAGACTCGGGCTCGGTTCATACGATTACTAGACAGCCGTACGGCGAGCAACCTTTTGCTAGTCGTCCACAAGCCCACGTCTACGGTGACTGGAAATCGGAATCGGGCTGTAAGGATGTCCATTTCCTCAAACGTACGGCTGCCTCCTTCGGCAGCCTTACTGCTTCTCAGAAAAAGAAGTTGTTTTACGTTACCATTGACGCCAAGATGCGGAGTGGACTGTAAAATTAGCCAATCACAGTGCTCTAAATCTCCCCTCAGTGGAAACTGATGTAATTGAAGCGGAGTGGAGCTGAGCGGACATTCAAATAAAACAAATGAACACGTGGCTTCGAGCCGGACAGCACTGAGTCGGAGGAAACACTTTACACTGCTCCTCCTACAAGCCACTGAGCTCCGCGTTAATAAAAATGCACACTTTTATTTTTTCGGTGGGCAAAAATCATCTAGTGACAACTCCCGCTCTTGGATGGAGCGGGAGATAGTGTCAGACTCTTACTGACTAAAAACCCCACCCCGTTCCTTCTAGCCTTCATACTGGGGCTCGAGTTCCTTTCGGATAACCCTGGCCCCATTAGGATAAAATGCACCCTTACAAGACTCAAATGAAAAACCTAGAACTCTTATAAGATGTCTTATATGTGTCTGTCTTGTTGTCACAGCCAATTTTGCTCCGAATTTACTAGACCGATTGAGTTGTTTAGTAAACATGAATATTTGTGACTCAGAAGGGACGCGCAAATTAAATAAGTGAATTTGAAATATCATGGGGATCAACGAAAAAGCTGGTAAATGTTCGAGATTTAGATATTATACGAGTGGTATACGATCATCGCCGTGCCCTCGTGGGGGCGATCGGCGGCGGAGACCTCTCGCGCCGGGCTCTGGTTGAGGCCATGGTCCGGAGCGAGGAGGAGTGGCAGGCGGTCGCCTCCTTCTGCGAAGCAGTAATGCTAGCAAAGGAGGAGGCAGACCGCATCAGGCAACGGCGCCCTCACCGCCGCCGCCGGGATTCCGATCCCGATTTCCGGCCACCGTAGATGCGGGTTCGCGGACGGCGAGCCATGGGTAGCTCGCTGTCCGATCGTCCGGTAATGGACCGAGCCCAAGACGTCGACGGCGCGTACTGTTCCCGCGCGCCTCAAAGAGTTATCAGCAACAGCAGAGGCCCAGCTGGGTCGAAGCCTACCGGGGCCAGGGTTATCCGAAAGGAAACTCGTGCCTTGGTTTGAAGGCTAGAAGGAACGAGGTGGGTTTTTAGTCAGTAAGAGTCTGACACTATCTCCCGCTCCACCCAAGGGCGGGGGATGTCATAAGATGATTTTTGCTCACCGTAAAAAAAAAAGTAGGTATATGATTTAACCCGTTAGTAAGATCGCAAACTCTTGTCAGGCGGGTGAAGCCGCGAGCCAAAGCTAGCGTTTAAAGGAAGCTTAACAAACATTTTCTCCCGTTTAATTTACAGGTGTTAGTTAATATTTATTACCTGTGGTTAAGACACTGAGCTGGAAGTACTTGTTTCTTTAGAACTTTCGTATGTAAAGTTCGAGCTAATTTATTTGTGTCTGAAACAAAGGTGGAAACAACACTTGTTTGTATGTACCTACTTACATACATTTAAAATATACAACTTTATTTATAGTACATGTGAAACCTGAAACACCTGTCTAGTATTTTTATGTAAAAAATCTATGTACAATAAATATTTCATAACTGTATCATGAAAAATCCAATATTATTACTATATGAATATTCTCAGTACTAGGGAAACAGATAACATCGGAGTCCTCAACAAACCAGTTCTTTATTGTACTTTCAAATAATTAAGATAAATGTCTTCGTGTAAAAATATTAATCTCCTATAATTTCTGTTTCCCTGGTATCACCAGCCATATTCCTGGTAACTCTTAACACTGAGACAGACAATCGGATTTATTAACATTAACCTATGCTTACTTTGCTATCTTGCGATTGCTGAAACCTCCGAGAAAAAGGGATCTTTTATAGGATTACGCGTTTTATCTTTTTTGCAACAGATTTTATCTGACAAAGTAAAAGGTTTGGTAGGAAACTAGGAACTGCAAGACTAAATAAAGTTGAATAAAACCCTTACCGTTTTTTTTTACCGTAGGTTGGAAATAATCCAATGACAGTTCTCGTTTTAGGGTGGAGTAAGAGGGAGTGTATAGGTACAGAACTACACTGCGCACTCGTGTGCTACACACGCAGATCTGGGCACGCCGGTCTCCGTACATTTTATATGGAAACTAAATTTGTAGAGCTACAGTTGATCAACGCCACGTGACGTCGTTCTGGTTACAAATCAGGCGTGTTACATGTGTGCGTTGATCTTATGTAGTTTTAGCTTCAGACTTTAACCTTAGCGCTCCACCCAGAGCGGTAGAAATCATTGGATAGGAAATCCCTAACTAGAAAAATAAAAAACTATAAAACATGCCTGTATCCTGCCCTAACGAATGCGAGTATCATATGTGCCATAGGAACATTTACCAATTAGGATTTAATATAGCTCACTAGCATGCAAGCTACTTGCATACTTTTATGACAGTTACAGGTTTGCATATCAGCATTATTTTTAATATATGCGATTCAGGTTTCGCATAGGTTGCTCAGAATCAGTAACTGAATCGATTCTAATAATTGTGTCATGTAATGTTACATATATTTTTTCTCAAAAAAATTTAAAAAAAGGTCAGAAGTTGGACACCACCGACTTTATGTATAATACAGGTCACGTCAAGTCGTAGTGGATATTAGGCGCCAGCAAATAGCTGGGTGCAAGTGCAAAACCACCCCTCAGTTACCTGGATGGCCCGGTAACTATGTATTTTTGCTGACATAACAAGCCTATAATTTTGTGATTTTTCATGATACAGTTATGAAATTTTGTACATAGATTCTTTACATAAAAATTCTAAATGCGTATTTTGGATTTGTATACAAGGTGTAAGGGACAGCCCTCCGCAAACTTTAAGGGCTTGCTCAGTAGACGAAACTGGACAACCCTCCACAAGTTTTTTTTTTTTTCAGGAAATGAAAAAGAAAATCAGCCTCATCATACAACTTGGCTGGTAATTTGTATGGCGAGGCCGATTTTTTTTTCATTTCCTGAAAAAAATAATTGTGGCAGGATGTTCAGTTTGGTCTACTGAGGGATCCCTTAAAGTTTGTGGAGGGCTATCCCTTACACCTTGTATACTACAACTAATATTGTATATCGTTGCAGGCATGTGTATCACCACCTTTAAAATAAAAAGCACTCAACATATTCGTAAACATTACTATCAGCCGTCTTCCTACATTAGCATTTTAACTGCCAACATAACGACGAAAAAAAAAGCTCACAGATAAAAAATGACAATAGAGAATTTTTAAAGAGCGTCGTGGCTCAAAATAATTTATGGTTCGCCATTAACCAAAGACCCGAAGTGACTTAATATTAAAAGTCAAGTGGTAGAGAAGCGGATAATTACGAGAGTATGATAAGGCGATGTTTTGTTTTCATATAATGAGGACTTCGGAACGCTTTTTTGTTTCTTTTTGTTGGTTTTCGTCATCAGTATCATCGGAGTTACGGGCCAGTGATTCAGTGTGTTGAGCATTTTTTTTTTGTAATTTTGTGTTTGCTGTATTTGCGAAACGAATACTGATTAATTTATTTTGCTGGTCTCAGGGTTGTGGCATGTTTGATAAAGTTACTAAACAAACAGGCTTATAATGAAAATCGTTTTTTCATAGCAAGCTTTTAAAGTTGGGTATACCTATATAATTAATTTTCGTCAAGATGAATCATCGGGCCCAAACTCGATGGGTTGTGTCATTTAACTACGAATTTCCTTTAGCCCCTAGCCACCTTCGAGTTCCATCATCAGTCGAGTTATCTGATTTACGCATGCATGCCAAATTTCAGCTCAATCGGTAACCGGGAAGTGGGTCAAATTTAATTTACAAGATTTGATGACAGACAAACATCGGGACAGGTGAAACTAAATAAAAGCTTGTAAAAATAAACTATTAAAATCAAGCTTTAGAATTCAGGGCTGTTCGAAAGAATTACCGAGGCCCTAGAAAATAAAAAGCAAATGCAAGAACACAGGTGGGTTTAGTCAGTAAAAATCTGACATGTCTTCTCACTCCACCCTAGAAAGGAAGAAGTCATTTAATGGACCGAATATAGCGAAATTGCGAAGAAAACATTGCATTTAATCTGCCTATCATCTCGTATAAGCTATGGAGGCAATTTAAGGAAACAGCCATTTTGAGGGTAGTTTAATAGTGCTAGTGGGATGTAGGAGGTGATTTATTGTTATTTGTGTGATATTGCTGTTTTTTTGTCCAAATACTGACCTAAATAACTAAAATTTTTTGTGAATATTGTTTCTTTTGACCTGGTTTTTCATTTTCTAATAGTCAAAAACTAAGTGGCTAAGGAGTAGAATTAAAAAGAAAACTTTTTGTAAAGATACTTATAAATTTTAGAAAGTTTTCATGAAGTGCTGATAGTAAGTGTTAATGTGGTCAAAAAAGATCAAGCTTGTCTAAGAGTAACCTATTCACTCTTGACTTAAAGACACTTAGACTTGTAACTACCAGGAAAACAGACTGTCGGGGGACGTAGCGAGGTGTCGGAGTTTATTTTTTTTTTTATTTACATTTTTTTTATTTACAATAGTACAGAGGCGGACTTAATGCCTTAAGGCATTTTCTACCAGTCAACCTTTGGGTGGTTTGATGTTTATTAAGAGAAAGAAATGCGATACGGCCGCCCATTGCATGTATGTGTTTTAGTTTTAAGTTTCCTTTTGTATGTGTAACGGTGTACAATAAAGTATATATAATAAATAATAAGAAATGTTTACGTAAACCACTGTTTATTAGTTCTCACTTGAAATGTTCTTATCTTAAATCTAAGCTAAAATATTAATAAATGTATACACTCAGCTATTACGGTAGACGAAAGTGCACTGTATAGGCTTTAAAACCTATTCAATTAGAACGGCGAGTCACGCCGATATTGCTGAATAAGGTTTTCGGTGAAAACTCTGAACAGACTGTAGTAGGATATTCCATGCTTAGCGTTTATTAAAATATCGATGGCTATAATATTATTTTCAATACACTTGCTCATAAAGTGACTCTTATTGCACTGCACTTAGATATATAATGGCCCTTGTTACCAAACTGTGACATTTTGATTACCATTACGCACTAGTGCTATAATGTGATTAAAACCTTATTGTTCAACCTCTCCACCACCATAATTTTGTTACATTTACCGTATTAGGATGAGCGCAGATCGTCCCCCAGGAGGAAAAGAAAAAAACAAGATGGGCGCGCATATAAAAACAGATTTTTACCGCCACAAAAGTTTACTAGTTTTACAGTTATTTTCTTCACAAGTGTATTGAAAAACATCGTATGATACACGTGAGTAATTAATAATTACCGTTCTCGGCTCTCTTAAGACCCTCGCCATAGCTCGGGTCTAAATACCGCCTCAACGGTAATCACTTACATTACACACATATATCATAATGTACTATTATTATACATATATACGCGCCGATTCTACACACGGTTGTACAACTTGAATGACCATGAAAAAAAGGTCTGCTGGAAGAAATTTTTTTGGAAATAAGCAGTACCTTTGTACTAATGTCTCTTATGTATTATCTTTTTATTGTTATTTTTTTGTGTGTACATAAATAGTAAAATGAATAAAACACTTCATTTTCGTATTTTATACACGGGTACCTACGAAATTTATTTGGCCAAAAATGTTGATCTCAATATTTTCGTTTTTCCTGCAAAAATTACTAAAGTTTTCTTATAATTTTGTTATTTTTTTGACATTTTACTAAAAAACGCGCAATTACGTAATACAAGTAAGTTGACAATTAAGTATTATAACATCGCTATTGTGTTCTTAAACACTGCTTAGACATGGCGCCCTGGTTGTGGCATGTTTGATAAAGTGACAATGGAGAAGAAAATAATAGACTTATTAATGTATAAATCATGTTTAAGGCTATTCAGGGTTATTCAAAACAGTTACCGCAGCCCTGGAAATTAAAGGGCTACTGAAAGCATACAGGTGAGTTTTAATCGGCAAAAATCTGTTTAAAGTGGTACTGTGATAACATGATTTCCACTTCAAGAGTGGTCGACAATGGAGCATATTTGCCTAAAACATTCTATTCACTCTTGATTTAAAGTCTTTTAGTTTGTAGCAATCAAGAAAGACAGACTCCGGTAGGAAAATCCAATCTTCAACCGACGCACATATTTTAACATATTTAAATTTATGAAGTTAGGAGTTTGGTGTTGACTTTTTTATATGATGGGGAAAATTCATCCAATGGCAACCCCCGCTTTTGAGCGGAGCGGGAGATAGTGTCAGACTCTTACTGACTAAAAACCTAATATTTTCATGTGTACTCAATACATGTACGTTTCTAAAAGTGTCAGATAGGTTGTCAATTTCCCTAAATAATTTGATTTCCATGTTCCCAGAAAAGGTAAGGAGGTACTTACCGATACTACCTGTGAGTGTCGTGAAAGGTGACTAAAGGGTAATTGTCAGGAGAATATGGACAAAAGTAATACTTAATTAATGGTTTTTGTTCTATGATTGTAACAGGCTGATAAACAACCAAGCAGCACCCAATCATATCAAGATCAGAGACTCTGGACTATAAGTTGTAGACAATTACGTTTACCTGAGATAGACAGTGCAGTTTTTTTTTTTTTTAATTTTATAACAACAAAGGTATTCGTTGGTTTTACAAAAAAGCACACAATTAGACCCCTGGGGTCTGTCTCAGCGTGCCACAACCTGACAATTAGTCAACGCGCTATAAACTGTCAAGATCCAATTAACTCGATAAAGTAATCCTTCAACTTACGCTTTATATTCTTGCTATTCAATGAGCATCTGATGTCTACAGGTATCTGATTCAATAGATATTAGGTATTGAATAAGAAGGTCTAACTTCAAAAAAAGAAGTCAATCGTCTAATCCGTCTCGGCTGCTGCAGATGAGTCGGATTCGACGATTAATCGTAAGCTGCGCGATATTTTTTTGTCCCATATACCATAGTTTCTCTAGATGAAAGTCGCGTGATGATAATATATATAGCAGGACGATATATGGCTTTAAAACTTGGTCTACTTGGAGAACTAAGGTAGAAGATATAGTCCAAAGAATCATCCATTTGTAAGTGAGTCATGTTTGTGATGTCTAAGCTCAGTAATACTTACGGGACCTCAACGTATTTGTTACTATTCTAAACTATTGAGCAAGGGTTATACGATTCACGAGAGTGGAAAAAAATACGAGACCTATGTATTTCAAAACTTTGGCAATGTGTCGAGTCTAGAAAAATAATGCAAACTCAATTGTAGCATCATATAAACTTAACTGGCAGTGAGCATCACGTTACTCGCAGAACAGATGGTAGATGGAGCCGAAAGGTTCTTAACGGTCGCGCATTGGAAGACAGCGTTGGAAGGCCTTCCACTGGATGGACTGACGACGGTGAGAGTGGCGGCGATGCGATGAATGCGAGGATCACAGGACCGTTTGTTGTCGGCCAGCGACAGTTGGGGGAGACTTATGTCCAACAGTGTACCTTAATCGACTGATGATGATGATGAAACGAAGAATATGTAATTATCATAGTAGGTCGTGTACTGTAGTGTCTTTCCACTCTTTAGGAAAAAACCGTGAGTATATATATTTTGACTGGCCTGTTGATCTAGCGGTGCTGTGCTAAACGTAGTGGGTTCGATTCCCACCCAGGACAAATATTTCTGTGATGAGCACGATAATTAATCTGTTATGTGCCTGGGTGTAATTTATCTATAATATGTATACATTAGTATTTAGAAATATATAAGAATATTTATCAGTTGTCTTGTAGGTACTTATAACTATAACACAAGCTTTGCTTAGCTTGAGACTAAACGGCGTTATATGATAGTTGTGGAATATTATATTACTAGCTTTTACCCGCGGCTTCGCCCGTGTTTATTAATATACTTTACTCTTTCTCCCTCTTTTCTCACTTTAAAAAAAAATTTGCCTATGTCCGTCTCCAGGGTCCCAACTATTTCTGTATCAAAATTCATCAAAATCAGTTTTGCCAGTAATGCAGTATTATACCTATTAATCGCCAAGCGGAAGCCTGCTTCCGCGCGTACGCCGATTACGCGGTAAATGTACTGAAACCGAAATACAAAATGGCAGAACATAGATTATTAGAACAAATTGTAGGTCCAACTTAAATCAAGGAGTTGTCAGCGACAGGAGGGGCCCAGATGGCCCGAAGCCTACTGGGGCCAGCAATATCCGAAAGGAACTTGAGCCCCGGTATGAAGGCTAGAAGGAACGGGGTGGGGTTTTTAGTCAGTAAGAGTCTGACACTATCTCCCGCTTCACCCAAGAGCGAGGGTTGTCATAAGATGATTTTTCCCGCCGAAAAAAAAAAGAAGAAAATTGGTCCAATTTAAATGGGACTGGGCAAGTCATGTCTGCCGCATGTCCAACGAGCTGTGGGCGCGTAAAGCGCAAGATTGGTGCCCGGACACAGCAACGCGGGGCTGAGGCAGACCACGAAGGAGATGGCGGGACGACCTGGATGGCTTCTTTAAGAATTGGAATGAGAGAGCGGGGAACCGTGATCGTTGGAAGGAGTGGAGAGAGGCCTTTGCAGTAAAAAATGTTTCTTTAAATTTATATTCTTAACGTGAATAGGGTACCGTATAGTCAGTAAAAATCTAAAATAAGATCTACAATGAAGTGGGAGATAAAAAAAAACATATTTTTCATGTTATTAGGTTTAATAATAATAATCATTTAATTTAGACTCGTCTTATGACTACACCCATATGTCTTAGTATATAACAAGCTTACAAACTAGTCTTTGCGAGTGATTGATTCAATTTTAAATTTAATAATGATGGCAAATTAAAAAAAATTAAAAACTACAAAATTATCATCAGTAACAACTACGGCTAGAGCTCTATTTTTATATACTATTTAAAAAATAGGGGTGTATTTGATCCGTGCGGGAATTGATGCCGCGACACGTAGTCACCAAATATATAGGTACAGAAGTCAATCTACATACAAAGTGCGCTAGAGCAACGCACACATACACACCGCTCACGGACACGATATCTCGGAGCGTCTCGGCCCCCTTGTCGAACAGTTCCGGCTCAAACGCTCATAAGTGTGCGTCCACCGAGCGTAAGTATAAAAAGTGAAGTACATACATGAGATTGTCTTCTGTACCTATCTATTTTGTGATGTAGTGCTGTAGTCAATCGCTCAACCAGACGTGCCCCTAAATATTTATACTATATTGGCTTCTATATTAGCACGTCTCTATTGAATATGTAATTTACTAAGCATCTTAAATTTCAACAGTTAAATACATTTTTGAAAGAGGTTTTCGCCAAATCGACAGTAAATAAGCTAGAGTTTGGTTTCTTTTCGCTGCGTCGAACTTTGGGCTGGTGTCATTTATACCAGCTTCGCATCTTGCGCCCTCGTGGTTACCATCACATTGACAGACTGGTTCTTCCTCCTCGTTCAGGGAACATTGCCCGTTATTCAGACAGTATCCTTGACACACGTTGACTTCGCACCTGTCCCCGGAATAGCCGTCATAACAGCTGTAACAGAAAATATATCAAATACAGGTATTTTGACAAGAAACACACCAGAAGCACTACAATATATTTTCCAATACACTAACTCGAAAATCCACTCTTGTAGCCTTTAAGCACACAATTTACTTTACCGCACTAGTGCGGAAACGAGTCGCGCGTTAATGTCCGTTTATTTATATCTTAGTAAGTGTATTGAAAAACGTCGTTTGATACACGTGTAAACTTGTATATATACCATCTGGGTCAGAATTCCGCATCAATCGCAATGACAAACTTTCTCCTCTTGTATCAAAATGAACTATTACCTGCATTCAGGAAGTCCGTCACCATTGACACTACAGCTGCCTTGTAAGCAGTAGTTCAGGCAGGGCGACACCTTGCATCCGTCTCCTTCATCATCTCCTTCACATTGACAGATTGGTTCGTCCTCTTCGTTCAGGGAACAGGTACAGTTCTTTGGACAATGTTCGTGACACGCATTGACTTGACATTTCTCTCCAGAGTAACCAGTGTCACAGCTGGAATGATAATATTGTAATAATTGGTGTTAATTGATTGGTTTATTTTATTTTTAGGCCACCAACAAGGTGGACCGATGACCTGATCAGGGTCGCGGGAATCCGATGGATGCGTGACGCACAGGACCGGCCGTTGTGGCGACGCTTGGGGGAGGCCTATGTCCAGCAGTGGACGTTTATCGGCTGATATGATGATGATGATGATGATTGGTTTATGAATGACTCAAAGCTATAATTCACCGGAACACCATGGTGGGGCGACCAGTTGTGCCACCATGGTGTCCTGGTAAAATATACCTCTAAGCTAACAAACTAGACACCATACAGACACCAGAGTCGCCAAACGTCCGAGCTGGTCGCGCCACCACATTGGTTACGCAACCAAACGGACACCAGGTGAGTAACTCTCTAGAGTTGTATACATTTTAGCTCTAAGAAGAGAAGAAGAGTAAATAAAAGAGAGTAAGTAAGGGCTATATTTCGCCAAGACAACGTGGCGGCGCGACCAGTCGCCGCTACCAACAAAATGTATTTTTTCCATTCTATTTAATTTTCTACACAGTCTTCATATGAACAGTGTGTAATCTTCATATAAGTACTTTTTCTCATAACAATATTGTTAAAAGAAAAAGTACTTATTATCTAGGAGCTACCTAGCTCCTAGATATAATATGCTGTAAAATGTTTACCTGCATGTAGGAAGTCCTTTATCATTGAAACTGCAGCTACCATGATGACAGTAGTTCTCACAGGCTAAAGTATTGGATTGCTCACTGGTGTACTCCGGTGCTTCCGTGGTTGTTGGCATCAGACTTGCTAGCGGGTCGCAATCTTGCAGGCCGCTGATTCGATCGACTAGTTTATAGTTAGCTACAATATCGAGTGTTACATTTCTGTCGAAACTAACAATTTCCTTCGGTTCGTCAAATCTCACGTTCTTTGTTATTTGCCAAACTGTGTCAGCATCCTTGCTACTGTTTGTAAAATAGATATAATCCTTTGAGACGGTCAGTGCTTTTGTTAGAGCACGAGATTCAGATAAATATCTGAATAAAATACGATTGTGAATACCTTTCAACTCATTTCTTGTGTTATATCCCGATGATACCATCCTGATTTTATGATCAGAATAGTAGCCGAAATATAATATCTTCTGTATTTGTAGGTCGAGAACCAAACTGAATAATTCAAAATATTTTTTTTGAAATATATCCCGCTCGGTACCATCAAATCGGCTTCGAGAAATCTCCCAAAATTGATTGTATTGGACTGAGAACCAGTAAATGTATCTGCAAATAAAATAGTGGTAACTATAAACATTATAAAATTAAATCGATTTGGTTTATTGACATAGCATAATCAACCATAGAATGTTCCCAATGTGGGGACTCGGACTTTCTCTCTAGGAGAGAGCCGATCCACCCTCGAGCTCAAAGCAAATTTGTGATAGCCACATGTTTTAGAAATGGTTGATTATTAAACTTATCATAATACATACCCATGACAACTATCTACGGCGATATCAGTCGGAATCCTCTCGTTATCCAGCTTAAATAAAAAATTTCCGTAGACACTGTCATTAGATTTTGGTGTCAATGTAATGAAATTAATACTCCTTTCATATTTGTCGGTAAAGAAAATTGTTTCTGTGACAGTGTCGAAAGCAAGGCCGTGAATATCACGACCGTTTCTCTTTATAAAACATTTGTTGTTATCGTTAGATAAGTCATATCCACATATAGTATCGTTGTATCTCAGTTTGTCGACGTATAGAATCGTTTGGCGAATGTCATCGTAAACCAACGCTGTTGGGTTTTGAGAAGTTAAATTTATGGTTTTTGTTTTAATGCCGTTTGTATATAA
This sequence comes from Mythimna lalbum, assembly GCA_949319445.1. Lineage (NCBI taxonomy): Eukaryota > Metazoa > Arthropoda > Insecta > Lepidoptera > Noctuidae > Mythimna > Mythimna lalbum. The sequence goes on from OX439364.1 coordinate 15,996,377, forward strand.
CACAATTTGCTCACTTAAGCTTACGGCAAAGTCTGAAACAGAATAAAGTATTGAAGTAAAACCCTGATAACTCAGTTAATTGCTGATAATACTTACGTACTCTGAAGTTATCTATATATACACTTGGGTGCAAAAAAATCAGCCCACCCTAAACGTTTAGCTTTAATGTTTTACGATACTTAGATGAAAAACTAAAATTAATTAAATAAAGTTTTTGACCATAAACTATACTAATATTATAAAGAGGGAAAAAAAATATTTTTTGTGTATGTTTGTAATGACTAAACTCAAAAACTACTGTGCCACAATTTCGGATAATTGGCAGACTTTTACTCAGGGTGAATGTAGCTTTCCAATGGTGAAAGAATTTTCGAAATCGGCACAGTAGTTTTTGAGTTTATTCATTACAAACATACACACAAAAATACAAATTTTCCTTTTTTATAATATTAGTAAATCCTTCTAAACGGTTTCACCAATTTGGATGAAATTGTGTGTATATGTTCGCCATTTGGCGTGGTCGCTCGCCGTCCGGCCAGTAGCCGTCCGATCCAAGCTTAAGCCATCGACGGCGCGTTGTGTTCCACGCACACCTCAAAGAGATGTCAGCAAAGTAAGTTTTTTCATACGTTTCAACACCCACTTCATCCCCTATAGAAAATATGCTCGCCTACGTCATAACAGGGAATCTTGTGCAAAATTCCACGCAGTTTAGTCTTAGTTTAGATAGCATTGTCTTTAGTAGTTATATGCGAAACCTGAATATAGTTTTTTAAGAATCAGTAACTGAATCGATTCCAATAAGTTTTACACCAACACAAAAAAAAAACAAGAACATCTTGTTTTTTTTTTTCGCTATGGGAAAAATTTCCAATGACATCCTGGCTCTTAGGCGGAGCGGGAGATAGAGTCAGATTTTTACTGACTAAAAACTCACTCCTGTTCCTTCTTGCTTTTCATACCGGGACCGAGCTTCCTTTTCAGAAACCCTGGCTCCAGTAGGCTTCGATTCGGCTAGGCCCCTGCTGCTGCTGACAGCTCCTTGAGGCGCGTGGGAACAGTGCGCGCCGTCGACGAATTGGGCTCTGTCTGGACAGTTACCGGACAGTCAGACAGCGAGCTACCCATTGCTCGCCGTCCACAAGCTCGCGCCTACGGTGGCCGGTTATTTTACACCATGTGAGATTTTTAACCAAAAATATTTAAAAAAGGTCACAAGTTGGAAACCATAGACACTGTGTACAACATAGGTCATGAAAAGTCATACCGGCAGGGCAGGTCATTAAGCGACAGCGCACCGCTGGGTGCAGGAGCAAAACCAGCCCTCGGTCGTTCGGATGACCAGGTGACCATGTGTTTGTGCGGACAACCAGGTAACATAATAAGATAGATAGATAAATACTTGAATGTACACCAAAAATAAAAAATTACATAAGAAACTTAAAATAATTAATAGGGTGTCACAATGGGCGGTCTTATCGCTAAAAGCGATTTTTTACAGACAACCTTTGGATGGATTTGACCGAGGAGGAGAAAAAGATACGAAGGTAGCTCGTGCTGTACTATTTACATATATACAACACATGTACATTAAGAAGCTTATAACTGTGGTGATTTTTCATGAAACTGTTATGAAATTCGGTACATAGATTCTTTACATAAAAATACTGGACACGTGTTTCGGGTTTCGCATACACTAAAACCAATTTTGTATACACATAGATAGCGTTGATAATGAGGAAATAAACCATGACATTTATACTCGTACTATATATTTTAAGCGAAAGTTGCGGAATCATTTTCTACATCAACAGCAGAATCGTCTCAAAAACTTCTTTCCTTACTTTGTATAAATATATATATATGTAGTGTATATATTATATTAAATATATAATGTATGTGTATTTGAACTATATGTATACTTTTTACTCTTGTTTTCAAAACAAAATTTTCTTTTTGTGCGCCTACCATATTTACGTATTTACATGTTTATGTATTTACACATACTCTTCACCTCCCTAGGTTGACTGGTAGAGAATGCCTAAGGTATTAAGTCCGCCTATGTACTTTGTGTTGCATGAAGATTAAATAAATGAATATACTAACCCCATGAGTGTGTCGTCCCCACGCAAAACGCCAGTAACCCAAGCACATATACCGATCTACACATTTTATAAAATTTTCTTTTTTTCTACAAAGTTGCGACTGCTACTGATGACAGCTTCAGAGCTATTAAAGCCAAATACATATTAATCAACTAAAAAAATTTATGCCAGTACCTATACTGGTGATATCAAAGTCAGTCAATATAACGTGATGTGCTTCCTCTTACACTGATAACTGTGTTAGTCACCGACAACCCCATGAGCACAGGCGTAGGAGAGCCAGCCTTTCGGTATTTTACAGGATGCATGACTTGATTCCACCTAGAACGTGGACCGATGGCCTGGTGAAGCGGGAATCCGGATGGATGCGGGACGCACAGGATCGATCATTGTGGCGACACTTGGAGGAGGCCTATGTCCAACCGTGGACGTCTGTCGGCTGAAATGATGATGATGATTCCACCAACTAATTTCGACGTACGGCGAGTATCTGCCCTTACGTTGTTGAAACCTCTACGGTCCGGACTAAGTGTTTCGCCTTGTCGTTCATATTGCGTACAATGGAGGACTGGACCAATTTGCCTGCTGCAGTCTACCCGTGCGATTACAATTTAGGTGTTTTCAAGGGTAGAGTGAATAGGCTCTTAATAAATTCGTGCGCCTCACCATCAACGATTGTATCACTGCTTACCATCAGGTGGGATCGTAAACAAACACTAATTAACATCAATTAAAAAAAAAACCGCCTCCGCTTGGGGGAGGCCTATGTCCAGCAGTGGACGTCTTTCGGCTGATATGATGATGAGGATGATGAAAAAAAAAACTGTGGAAATCGGTCAAGTGCGAGTCGGTTTAACGTACAAACGGTTCTGTTGCTGTAGTCGCACTGGAATGGCAATTTTAAGAAGTTTGTAGTGCGAGTACCGAACTCTTTTCTGCATCTTGCTATGGAAGAAGACTCTTGGCCACAGGATGTGGTATTCCGTCGCTTTCACGGACATGTACCATAGGACAACACCAAGACAATATATTGCAAGAAGATTGAAGTGTTACTAATATTTAATTTAGTGGCGACCTCATACCGGAAGACGCAGCGTTGAAAGGCCTTCCAAAAGACGTACCGATGACCCAGTGAAGGTCGCAGGAATCCGAGGGATGGACGCATAAAACCGGTCGTTACGTTGATACTTGAGAGAGGTCGTCCAATAGTGAACACACACACGGGCCTCAAATAAACGCTGCCACAAAAAAAAGCTAGAAGCCGCCGCAAAAAACAGCTGAAGCGCGCGACAGCTATATACTTCATTTATTTTGAAACTATCTAAATCGATTTCGTACATATTATGTGATGCGCGCACAACTAAAAATTTCTACAGATTTATTGTATGTTTAAATTATATTTGGACGTCGGTACGTACTTCAAATAGATAAGGATAATGACTCCTAATACGCCCCATGGAAATACCATTATGTTTATTTTATATTATTCTTTTTTTAAACATCATTTTATCAAACGTGTGGGTTGCCGATAAAATGGCTATAGTTAGTTATGATTTGGTGTCATTTAAATAACACAGGATTTTTCATTGATAGTTTAGGTACCTACAGACGGATGAAAAAAGATTGCATGTAGCGGAGATGAGAATGTTAAGATGGATGTGTGGTGTGACGAGAATGGATAAAGTGAGAAACGAGTATATTAGGGGAAGTTTGAAAGTGGCGCCGGTGACTGAAAAGTTGAAAGGGAATCGTTTGTCTTGGTATGGTCATGTAAAAAGGAGAGATGAAACGCATGTTGCTAAAAGAATTATGAATTTACATGTGGATGGATGGAGAGGGAGAGGGAGGCCAAAGAAAAGATGGATGGAATGTGTGAGAAGTGATATGAATGAAAAAGGAGTTAGTGATAGCGTGACGAGCGACAGGACAGAATGAAAGAAAAAAATGTGTTGCGCCGACCCCAAATAAAACGGGATAGGGGCAGGAAGATGATGAAGATGATGATGAGTTTAGGTACCTACAGCAATGATAGATATACATATATTATTCAAGATAGGGAATGTCCATTGATTTTGCACGTTCTTCTCCATAGAGACCTACGCTTTTGAACGTGCAATTTAGCTTCACTTGTTTGACTGACAACCATTTTGACAAATCAAAAGTGCCCGTAATTGATTTAGTTGAAATAAACGTCTCTGATTCTGGCATTGTCACGGCAACCGCATACACAGTGATCACTGGGAAGGTGTCGCTACGCAATGGATTCTTGCAGAGGGAAAGCTCCGTCGAGGCCGGCCTAGACAGAGGTGGCGAGATGATCTGGACGCGTACCATGAGGACTGGTTTGAGACGGAATGGGAGGAGAATGTCTGGAAGGACTTGGGGGAGGCTTTTTCCCAGTAGTGGGATAGTAATGACTAGGAAAAAAAATTGAGAGTCTACAAAATTGGACAATAAGTGGAATACATCGACTTTTATTCTAGTGACAGACAAGTACGTTCATGGAAACTATTTGTCAAAGTACTGAAAAGTTAAAACAAAAGTTCGCTGCAGCGCTACATTGGCATTATGTCGTCTAACAGTTCTTTTATAAAAACATACAGCGCTAAGATGACTATTAGAAGATACTTTTTTGCGACCAAAATATCTTAAGCGCCATGATTCATGTCGCGGTTCGTTTAACATAGTGTAATGTTCAATGTGTGCGGACTACATTACACCTGAATAGATTGAAGAGAGTGTTTGGCACGCGTAATCTAGTACGTAGTACATAATATGTATATACCGATGGTGGAATAGTTGAACTGATATTTACTTAAGTACACTTTTGAATCAGTGATTACATTGTTTATTATTCTGTCACTATTTCAACCAAAAAAAATACCATCAAACTAACACCTCTAACAAAAAAAAAACATTAATCCGGTCATACAGCAATAATGTTCACTACATTCATTCAACAGTTCAATGACTTAGAAAATATTGAACTGTATAATGTTTTCGAAGTTCTAGTCATAGCTGCAAGCTACTGTGAACATTTTTGCAATTAAGTTAAAGTCTATTATTGTTTGAGTGTGAAGCCGTTGATCGTTCACTTATAGGTAGCTCGCATGGTTTAATATAGAGTTGAAGATACTTCAGAGGTTATAACACTCTTTTCTTTTAGTGAGGACGGTTAACGTCCTTGCTGCTGCGAGCGGTAGATAAACGCGGGGTGGCGAGCGGTAAGATCAAAAGTATGAAAATGTTTAAAGCACGCCACAAGACGTCGCTCATAGCTCCCTACGCCAGCTTACCCATGCCGCCCCGCTCGCCTGCCGCTCACCGCTAATACCGAAGTCGTGACCAACCCCCCTAGCCAAGTTATAACCGTTTCGCTTGCGTCAAACGCCTCGAGTTGGCCACTCCCCCGATTCTTTTATTCTGAACACGTGACTGAGCGTTGAGATGACGTCATTACCCTACATTTGAAGCTTTCTACTAGCGTTCACGATTGCATATTAGCAACTTGGCTAGGGGTACTGGCCGTAATAACGACCACGAATAAATCTTCAAGGGTAATTAACACATGGTAAGTCCGGTCTGCAGATGGGTGAGCAAGTTTTTTACAGATCTCAAGTGGCTTACAGGAAAAATATGGGGAAAATACATAAAAAATTGTTTATCTCCATCGTCAACCGCATCCAGCCACTTGCGCTGCCCCACGGGCTTGCAGACGGCAAGCAATGGGTAGCTCGCCGTCCGACTGTCCGGTAACCGTCGGGACCAAAGCCAAGTTGTCGACGGTACGTAGTGTTCCACGCGAGCCTCTAGTAGATACAAAGAGAATAAAACCACTTGAGAGCTGATAGACCGATTTTGTCTAGGCGCACGATTCACCATTGCGGGTCGGGGGACAGGGGAAAATATAGCGGCTGTGATTGGCTGATGCAACAAAGTCACTAAACATAGTGATGGACAAGTAAATTTTGCAACAATAATATCGATAACGATAAAATCGACGTCGATTAAATCTGCTTAACTGATCACTGCAAATCAAACACTGATGTTCTAAACGATTTTCCACACCATTTTATCGAACAGGTACTAATTTTTAGGGTTCAGTAGTCAACTAAGAACCCTTATAGTTTCGCCACGGCTGTCTGTCTGTCTGTCCGTCCGTCCGCAGATAATCTCAGTGACTGCTAGCACTAGAAAGTTGAAATTTGGTAGATACCAATATGTATATCAATCACGCCGACCAAGTGGTAAAATAAAAAGTGAACAAAAAGAAATGTTTTATTAGGGTACACATAAAGTGGGGAGTGATTTATTTTTTTCTGTCACCCCTAACGTGTGATATATTGTTGGATAGGTATTTAAAAATTCATAGAGGTTTACTAAAATTATGTTTTGATAAAGTCAATATTTTCGGAAATAAACGCTCCAAAAGTAAAAAAAAAATATGTCCCTCTAATTTTTGAACCATAAGTTTAGTAAATATAAAAAAAATCTCAAAAGTAGAATTTTATACTTTCTTGGAAAATCATTTTGAACTTGATGGGTTGAACAGTTTTTGAAAAGTTGTTCGAAATCATTTCTACCTTGTAACTTAACCGTCCGTATATGCAAGCATTTGTTTAACTTAGTTTACATATTTTACTATCCTAAACGTGTCTTCTTTCAAATAAAAAAGATTTATTATATTAGGTTCACGCAATCCAAAATTACCATCGAAAACCCAACATACATAACCCGTCTAGTTTGTATAAATTAGTAACCCAATTTCCCAAGAGATAGCTCTATACTTTGGACTACTACGCCCTGTTAAGATTTTTCCTGAGTTGATGGGTTCGGGACGGGTATGAGCTATTATATTGTCGAATTTTTTGATTGGTCTCTAGTGGTTTGTTTATGTATTTATTCTTGCTCGTTGTTTGTCGTTCATTGTTTTAACTCTTAAGTGAGGACACTTATTGTGACGGACGGGAAACTACGAAACCCTCCACTGAGCGTAGCCCGACACGCTCTTGGCCAATTTTCACATAAGTGTCGTGAGCATGAGTCTAGCAGTCAAGTGATTGTATAGTCATTGGTTTAGTCAGTAAAACTCTGGCTTGCATGGCATGTTCTTATGGTTTGGGTGGAGCCTTTGGCTCCATCCAGAGCGCGAGAAGGTATTCTACGATTACCCACTAACAAAAAAAAAAAAGAAAAATTCTGAGGCTTTTCAAACTCAATCTCTTGCCTCATTAATATTAATGTTCCTCTACAAGTAACAACAAGAAATCTAAAATGTTAACATTAAAAGGTAACATTTTTTTATTCACCATTGAGAATCATCGATAAAATAATATTTTACAACTATGTTTTGAAGTTGTCACATCACTTCATCACTCAGTAGAAAGTACTTATGGATAGAAAGGGATAGACTTATCTAATATTCTAGTGAAAGTAAAGGACTTTTTCAAAAGACATCAACGCGGTATCACTTTTTTCGTAACCAACCAGTTTAGCTTGACCTCTCTAATTACCAATTAATGTAAATAAATATAAACATATTTTACCTACCGATGAAAACTTATGCCATCTTTTTTATAACTAGATGTTCTAGATGATTTCCCGCAACATTTAATTGCACAAGAACTCATTTTTGCTTCGGTTTTAGGCATTAATTTTTTTTTTTAGGTACCAAAATTACGAAATGTGCACAGATCCAACAACTGGTCAGTACTAAGAAATGCACTGATATCGGCATCAAATATAAGTGCAAAATCATTTATGTGTCGTGAGCTGGAGTCACCCGTATGAGCGGTCAAGTGGTTGTATAGTCATTGAGTAGATATCAGCAAACCGTAGGGGCCCAGCAGGGTCGAAACCAACGAGCGTCAAGGGTATGCTTCTGAAAGGAACACTAGGCCCTGGTATAAAAGACGCTGAAGGAAAAAAAGGTAGCTTTAGTCAGTAAAAGTCCGACACACCTTTCCGCTCTACCCAAGGGCGGGGGATATCATTAGATGATTTTCCTACCTAAAAAAATATCCATTTCCCGATTATAACCTACTTATTAAAACCAGTTATCACCAATTATCACCAGGCGGCGGCTGAACGGAAAACATTAAAGAGGAAACTGCCAACTCGTGCTGAAAAGTTCTCAAATCGTTAACAAACTTGGTTTCATTACGATTTAAATTAATTTTGTGTTTGATTTCAACATCGCGACTTTTTCATTTTGGTTTTGTAGTTAATGTTCAATACTGATTAAATTGCGAAAAAAAATATATTTTACAAGCTTTTATTTAGTTTCACCTGTTTTTTTGTAATCAAATCTTGTAAATTAAATTTGATCCACTTCCTGGTTACCGATTGAGCTGAAATTTTGCATTCATGTGTTAATCAGAAGACAATGCAAAATTATTATGACATGGAGTTGATCTGATGATGGAACCGGGAGGTGTATCTATAGGAACTTGGTAGTGACACTGCTTAAACGACACAACCCCATCGAGTTTGGGCTCGTCTGATTTGTCTTGACGAGTATTAATTATGCAGGTATAGTACGCTGTAAAAGCTTGCTATAAAAAAATTATTTTCATTAAAACCTTGTTTGATGTATCGAGATTAAAAGTTAAAGGTTTCAAGTTTACAAAATTATCGATCCAAGTTGTCGTTGAAATATTATGAAGACAGTAAGAAAAAAAAACAAAGAAAATTACACAAACCCTCTTAAACTAAACATTATCTAAACCACGTTACTGCACATTTCTTTAACTTTCCTCTCCACTTCGAACACACAATTACAACCAAGATTCAAAGTTTACACAACGAACTACAAAAACAAAGAAAATTACTTTATCCTATCACAAACAATGGTTTCTAGAAAAACATAACAAGATATTCTCTTCCTCAAATACTTTTTTTTTATTATATAAACCAGAGCTTGATTGCAATCCCGCCTGTTTGTAAGCAGTGATGTGTATTAGTTTATTACTACCCTATTCCCCCTATACCCTTGTAGATACCTACATTATAATCGAAATCAATTTTAATTTATTAATATCTTCGTAACATAAAATTTCACAAAAAAAAAAAACAATTTTAGAGGAATGAAATTGTGCCATAAAAATTGTGAAACTCGCTTTATCTAAACATTCGCATCTACGCTACGGGGAACATCGAGGACAGGGAAGATGTGCGGAGAGTTATGGAGAAGAACTGAGAACTTGGAGACACTATAGATTATTCTGTAATATGTCTTATTTCCTATTGTGATCATTTGTCTCCAGGTGGTAATAGCCCCGACCGAGTGCATTAATTTATTTAATTCATGAATCCCCAAGCGACCACCGGTGGCCGCGCATCTATTGTCTTACTATTGTGTCTCTAATTGACGGTATCTGAAGGGTTAATATATAATTCACTAGCTTCTGCCAGCGGCTTCACACGCGCACATAAAATATATCCTATGTCACACAGGAATGAAGCAGCATTTTACCGGTGAAAAAATGTTAACAATCGGACCAGTACTTTCAGAGATTACCTCCTACAAACAAAAAAAAACAAAAAGCTCAAACTTTACCTCTATATTATATTAGTGTAGATGTAGATTTCAGTGAAGGTGCGGTTAGACTGGAAACCGACCCCAAGCTAGATGTGAAAAGGCTCCGGATGTGATGACCATCTTTGGTACAGAATAACACTTGAGATTTAGTATTCCTAGCCTAGAAAATTAAATTTTGCTGTTACTTCATCTTACTTTCGGCTGCCAAGAAAAATGTGATGAGAAAACTTAATCAGAAGGCGCCAAAACTTGGGTTGGGAATAATGAAATCTTGAAATAAAGGAAGATTTAAACTACAATTTCGCTGAAGTGGACTATAATCATGATAGAAGGCCGAAAAACACAATATTAAACCGTGTTCTAATACTGCAAAGGAATGTTCATTATAACAGTGAAAAGACAGTTTTTTCTTCAATTCATTCACATTTTCACAATAAAAAAAATTAAAAATATTATTATAATAATAATGTTCTGATATTAATATTATTCTTGACAGGCCTGTTGGTCTAGCGGTTAGTGGCCCTAACTGCTATGCCGGAGATCGTAGGTTCGATTCTCACCCAGGACAAATGTTTGTGTGTGAGCATGATCATTTATTCTGTGTCTGGGTGTAATATATCTATAATTGTATCTATTTAGAAATATTTAAGTATGTTTATCAGTTGTTTAGTACTCGTAACCCAAGCTCTGCTTAGTTTCGGACTAAACGGCGTTGTGTGAATATTATTATTCTGATAAAAAATACAGATAAGGCCTACTGTCTACGGACACGTAGCTTCATAGACGCGACAGGATGGTACGACGCGGACGCTTCGTCGACAGAGATTCGTAGTTTTGTGTGTAAGCTTCACGCCAGCGTATATCAAGCGTATAATGACGTGGACCACTCGGAGGACATGGTGGAGCATACGATAGAGGCGAGCCCCACCTGGGCAGAGCACCGCCGTGTCCTTGTGGGGGCGCTCGACGGCAGTGATTTCTCGCGCCGGGCCTTGGGTCTGAGCAAGGAGGAGTGACAGGCGGTCACCTTCTTTTATGAAGTAGTAATGCTAACAAAGGAGGCAGCCGCATGTGCGAGGCAATGGCCCTCGCGCCCCAGTCACCGAAATTCCGATCCCGATTTCCGGCCACCGCAAGCGCGGGTTTTGCGGACGGTGAGCAATGAGTAGCTCGACGACCACCCGTCCGGTAACCGTCCGGACCGAGCCTAAGTTATCAACGGCGCATAGTGTAAAAATCTGACACTCCACCCAAGATCAGGGGATGTCCACCACCTAAAAAAAGTATATATTGACGAATACGCGCCTATGAAGCTATGCGTCCGTGGACTCATCGCAGAGCTTACTATGTAAATGAGAATATCTTTTGAAAGTTAATTCAGATTATATTGACAGCGTGACACATAAAAACGATCCCTTTGGACTTGTGAACAGTGTAGTAAAAGGTGTAGTTTAATCCAGTACAGCGAATAGTTTTGGGTTAATAGGTGCTCGCCCGGCGCACATACGTTATTACTATCTTAACGCTTTCTAGCCTCGGTCTGGGCCCTGGTTCAAGCCATGGTTCGGAGCGAAAAGGAGGGGAGACAGGCGCCTCCTTCTGCAAAGCAGTAACGCTAGCGAAAAAGACGGCCGCATTCATGAGAGGACGGCCATCCTTTTTTTTTACGGTGGGCAAAAATCATTTTATGACAACCCCCGCTCTTGGGTGGAGCGGGAGATAGTGTCAGACTCTTACTGACTAATAACCCACCCCGTTCCTTCTAGCCTCTTCATACCGGGGCTCAAGTTTCCTTTCGGATAACCCTGGCCCCAGATAGGCTTCGATCCGGCTGGGCCCCTCCTGCTGCTGACCTAACTCCTTGAGGCGCGCGGGAACAGTGCGCGCCGTCGACGTTTTGGGCTCGGTCCGGACAGTTATCGGACGGTCGGACAGCGAGCTATGGTGCTGGGCTCTGGTTCGGGCCATTGTTCGGAGCGAGAAGCAGGGGGAGACAGCGCCTCCTTCTGCAAAGCAGTAATGCTAGCGAAAGAGGCTGCCGCATTCGTGAGAGGACGGCCATCCTTATGCCAAAGCCACCACGACCAAATGGAGCAAACATTTATAAGTTTGAATATCGTTACGATGCCAAGATGCTGGCTCAGCACACTAGCAAACAAGCGCGAAGCATCAAATTCCATGAGTAGCGCTTCCCACGGTAACGACGATTCCCTGAGCTTTTTCCATCTTAGCATCGGTGAGAACAGACACTCGCGCTAATCGCGTAATTTAGTTATAGTTTTACCTACTTTTATTTTACATTTAATTTTGATAATTTTTAAGAACTTTTGTGAACTTTTATGAACATTAAATAAAGTTTTTACTATTTGAAACGGACTTTATTCTAAAAGTTTCCCGACACGCCCCCACATACGTAATTATATGCAAAATAAAAACAATAAATAGACTTACTTTTAGGTATTCAAAAACCACGTATTCACATAAAATCATAACCTTCTTAAGAGTATGCAAGGAAATCCTTTCCCCCAACCACTGTGGTCACTAGCCTAGGCAAGTTGGTTTGGTACATTTTAATTTTGTATTTTTCGTTAACTCTATTCATAGTCTCCCGGCAACGGGCAGCTCATAAAAGAAGCAAGTACTCATCATTCTACCCTTTTATCTATATTAGGGACACAGTTCCACACTGAGCGTAGCGTATGTTATTTCATTGTTTTATGTCACTATGACCGAAATACAGCCAAGAGCATGTTTTTCAACTACTGGGGATAGTTTTACATGAAGTAATTGTCTATTTGATCCTCCAAAACCAAGCAATTAGATAACACAATACATGGTTCGACTCTAATAACTCGATACCAGAAGTATTAATTAACGTAAGGGCCTTTTCCTAAAATGTAAAAATAACCCTTACGAGTATTACCGTAAGAGTCTTTTAAACAAAACTCTAAAATGTTCCTTACGATAATTGATATTTTTGGTATAATTATTATACTAAATCATGTAATAACAGTTGTTAAGGCGGTGCATCATGACTCAAATTTTTACTGTTTTCATACAACCGCTCATAACCGATTATGACGTTATTACACATTTTTCATTAGATATTTTGGAAACATAATATCTCGTGGATATTATCTAGGTTTTTAAAGAAACCAATTTCTAAATTTGTGTAAAACTAATCCAGTAAAAACCTCTGAAAATCTCCTATTTTGTATGAACTTTGACACTTCATAATTCGCCTAAAAATTAAAAAAGTCCAGAAAGTAAAACTATAGAGACCTTGCAAATTTTATTAAAATTCTAAATGACGACAACTGTTTTCCAAAAACTTTTAAGGTTTTAAAAAATACAGGTATTTCCTGGAGCAAGTTTTGTGAAATTTTCGAGTAAATCTCGGAATTACCGAATACTAACAGAGTTTTCAGGCGTTATCTTTCTTTTTTTGCGTTGCCTTTTCGTCAAACATAGCGTTGGATTGCATTCAATGAAGTAACAAACTTTTAAACCATTTTCGATGTTTACGATAGGCGAGTGGAGAAGGTCTTAATACTTAACTACATCTTCCAAACATCTCTATCAACCGTCATCTCAGTATATATTTCTATCTAACCCAAATTATCACCTTTCAAGCCAATCAAGCCGAAACTCAAGACTCCCCCAAATTGCTCAAACATTCGTCGTCTATGTATGATAACTATTATACAACTTTCGAGTCTGTTTAGTATTCAGTGAGAGTACCAGGGTTCCATCAGCTAGGAGTAGCTCTCTGAAATGTTCCCAGCAAAGCCAAACTATGACCTCAAGCCAAAATGACGAGTGACGTACTGTGTCGAACTCGTGATATGTCGAATTTTGTTTCAGAGATATGTTTTGGATCCAATACATAATAATATGTCTCTTTAACCCCGAGTGTCTATAAAAAAATTGCTATCGACGCGTCATGAATCAAATGAATCATAAATTAGTTTTTTTTTTTTGTGATCATTTTTGTTGCTAACAGTCAGGATTCAGCTGATTGATGATAGTGTAAAATTTTATGCTTGTGTAAAATTATATTCATTGTATTTTTTTCACACAACAGGTTAACAATAATTATTACTATATTTTTCTTAGCGATTACTATCCCACTGCTGGGCTAAGGCTTCCCCCACATGCTTCCAGACATTCTTCTTTCACGCCGTCTCAGACCAGTCCTCGTGGTGCGCATCTAGAGTATCCCACCACCTCTTTCTAGGCCGGCTTAGATAGACCTTTTCCTCTGCTGGAACACACATAGCTTTGCTAAAATTCTCGCGTCTGTTTCTTTCATGAATTTATACACCGTTAAACACTATATCAATGCCGCTCTTTTCTGCACGCCATAATCATAGCGCGAGAGCGCGCCTTTGAGGAGTAGCTAGAAAAATATTACGGCGTCTTCACCTTTCCCATGAAACAGTTCCAGCACGGCCAAATCCTACTGTAATCCTACCGTAAGCGCTGGCTTGCGGACGGTGAGCAACAGGTAGCTCGCCGTCCGACTGCCCGGTAACTGTCCGGGACCGAGCCCAAGTCGTCGACAGCGCGCACTGTTCCCGCGCGCCTCAAGGAGTTGTCAGCAGCAGTAGGGGCCAAACTGGGTCGAAGCCTACTGGGGCTAAGATTATCCGAAAGGGAAGCATGACCCCAGTACGAAAGGCGAAAGGAAAGGAGTGGGCTTTTTAGTCAGTAAGAGTCTGACACTATCTCCCGCTTCGCCCAAGGGCAGGAGATGTAATTTGGATGATTTTTACCCACCAAAACAGAAAACCCAGGGGTCCTGGAACGCAAGGTAAAGAAGGAAAATAGATGTGGGTTTAGTCAATAAAAGTCTGATACGCCCTCTCGCTTCGCCCTAGGGCGGGATACGTCATTAGATGATTTCCCACCTAAAAAAATCTTAAAAAACATTATGCTCTTTTCCGGCAGCCGTACACTGTCGTGCATACAAGCTTATACAGTAAATATAGGCTTGTATGCACGCCAGTGTACACATAACATGCTCCCTACTCTATATTCCGTGTAAGTACGCGCGCTGTCACAAGCGTATCGTCGGTAATGACTTTATTCAAATAATTACTTTGTATTCGCTTCACTTTTATTGTTCAGTTACAGGTTTGTCACATATTTTCTTTGAGGTATCCTTCTAATATTGTAAATGTAAGAATCTTAACATTAAAACCATGGAAAAAGTCACGCGAATGTAACTTTAATAATAGACATCCCAACCATACGCACAATGGCGCGCGCTGTTCCCGCGCGCCTCAAGGAGTTGTCAGCAACAGGAGGGGCTCAGCTGGGTCGAAGCCTACTGGGGCCAGGGTTATTCGAAAGGAACTCGACTTCCGGTATGAAGGTTAGAAGGAACAGGGTGGAGTTTCTAGTCAGTAAGAGTCTGACGCTAACTCCCGCTCCACCCAAGGGCGGATTTTGACATGAACCAACAACGTGGTAGACTCGGAAGGAAATGACGTAACAAGTTGAACTTCTACCTAACTAAAAGATTGACCAGAAATAGCTAAAGACAGAGAAGGAAAGCCTTTGTCCTGCAAGAGAACACAACAGGCTAATAGCAATAAGTAATGGCTCGAGTCTTAACACAATTCCTGGTCACCAGTCCAAGCCTCCAAAAATCATAGCTTTATATCTTAGTTTTTTATAATATATCGCAATATAGTTTACATGTGGATGGATGGAAGGGGAGAGGGAGGCCAAAGAAAAGATGGATGGATTGTGTGAGAAGTGATATGAAAGAAAAGGGAGTTAGTGATAGCATGACGAGTGACAGGACAGAATGGAAGAAAAAAACGTGTTGCGCCGACCCCAAATAAAACGGGACAAGGGCAGGAAGGTGATGATGATGATGATGACCGCAATAGTACACCGGATCATGACCGTCAAAATGGAGGGACGTAATAGCTTGGACCCGATACCGGTGGGATACTATTTGTTTCCACTACACAGGAGAGGGAAAGGGCCATAATCCACCACGCGGGTCTGGTGCGGGTTGGCGAATGTCATATGTCTTCGAATTTTTGTTCCTAGGACATGCCGGTTTCCTCTCAACGCTTTCCATCACCATTTTGAGAGCAGTAGTGATGAAATCATCATCATCATTTCAGCCGAAAGACGTCCACTGTTGGACATAGGCCTCCCCCAAGTGCCGCCACAATGAACGGTCCTGTGCGTCTCGCATCCATCGGATTCCCGCAACCCTTACCAGGTCATCGGCCCACCTTGTAGGAGGACTTCCAACGCTACGTCTTCCGGTACGTGGTAGTGATGAAATAAATTGCACAAATTTTGCACCTGGCTGGGTTCGAATCTGTGACCTCTAACTCTTAAGTCGTGGCCGTTACCACTAGGCTACCAATACAGCTCTAAACTACTAACTTATTTAATTTTTTTCAAGACACTGAACATGACAAAAAACACCACAAAAAGCTTTTGTGTAATTATGTTAAATTCTAATTAATAATTTAATCTGTTCATGTGAGGGCACACATCATCATCAAGTAGTCCTAAACCATTAAGGGTTCGTCGTCATACCCATGGCTTTGGTATAACTTAGAGGAACTAGCGAGCTTGAGTAAAAATAATTTTCTTTATGAAATTCTTTCTTTCCACTTCACGACAAAAAACATAGTAATTTTTTAAGGTTCTGTGGAAGAGATTGCCCCGTGCGTTAAGACCGCCCTTTGTACTATTTTTATCATGTCCGCATTATGAGGTGTACAATCTACACTAATATTATAAAGAGATATGTTTTTTTTGTTTTTATGTGGTTAGAAAGAAGAAAGAAAAACATATTATTTACGCTAAATAGACGCATACTTAAAGCTAAATAACAACATAACACAACATCAGTCGATAGGGAAGATATGCATCTCATCCGCGCAAAACGGCCCAACGCTCAGCATAAAGCTGTTTTTATTTCTAGGAGGAAAACTCTTTAAGTACTGGTCCGATTGCAAAAATTTTTTACATAGGCTATATTTTATATACGTGGGCGAAGCTGCGGGCAAAAGCTAGTAAAGTATATTAATATCTATATTTAATATTATAAATGTAAAAGTAACTTTGTCCGTTTGTCTGTCTATTACGCTTTTACGGTTAAACTACTAAACTGATTTTGATGGAAACAGTACGGAAGAAGCTTGAACTCCAAAGATGGACATTTATTCGTCTTCGACTTCGACTTAGCTTCCACAATAACCAACTTTTACGCGGACGAAACCGCTGACAGAAACTAGTAAATAAATAAATAAACTTTGACACAGTCTGTCTCTTCTTTCATTTCTGAGACAAAAGTCAAGACTGTAAAAGTGTGGTGAGGGTCGCGTGAATCCGATGACTGTGTGACGCACAGGACCGTTTGTTGTGGCAACACGTAGGGGAGGGTTATGACTAACAGTAGACGTACTTCAGTTGAAATTATGATCATGATAAAAAGTGTAAAACTCTTTACATAAATACATTCATAGTGTGTCCAGCTAAGGATTGGAATTCCCTGCCGGAGCCTGTGTTTTCTGACAGCTATTGTCTAGAGGTATTTAAGTCAAGAGTAAATAGGTTACTTCTAAGCAAGTGTACTTCATATTCAGCCACGCCATTGCTTTCCTTTAGGTGAGGTAGTGGTCAAAAGTGAGACTATCTATACTACTAATTTTAATCACAAAACCAACGTTCATTATACGTTTATTTTCATGAGCTACAAAACGACACCACAGGATTTTTTTTACAGAAGTTTTTAATGAACAACTCAACATAATTTGTGTAAAACCGATTCTAAATCCACTCAAAAAAACAAACAACAGAGGTAAACATTTTGTGCCGCATCGCTTTCACCTTAGCGCCATTTGTCATCTCATATCGTACCCTCAGAGGACGCGAAGGTACCAGGGTCACATAACATCACAGAGATTTTAATTTAGAAAAAAAAAATTTACATAATAAACTCTTCCTGGCTTGTTTGCCAAATATAAATGATGATGAATGGAGGACTGAGGGTTATTTTATGGAGGACAACGTTGTAAGATTAATTTTATAGTACGGTTTTTGAATGTTAATGTGCGTATTTTTAGAATCAAGGCCGTTATCATAATATTGGTTCGGATAAGACTGCTACGAGAGTGCTACGAATGTGCTACGGCGTAGCAGCAGGTCAACGAACGCGCGAACGTCAACATTTCCACTTCAATTTCATTTCATTTTACTGGCCCGTTAGTCTAGTGGTTAGTAACCCTGACTGCTATGTTCGTGGGTTCGATTCCCACCCAAAACAAATATTTGTGTGATCACCACAATCATTAGTTCCTACTGTAACGTAAAATGAATATAACAAATAATACTATCAACCCTTCATAACGAGCGGTAAGTCCCCTCTTTGAGGCGTGGCTGGAAAGACCTCACGGCGTCCTTACCTTCCGCATGACGCAGGTCCTCTCCGGACATGGCAAGTTCGGGAGGTTCCTGCATCGGATTCAGGCGGAAGAGACGCCCGGGTGTCGCCACTGTGCGCAACGCCCGGAGGACACGGTGGAGCACACCGTCGAGGTGTGCCCTGCCTGGGCGGAGCATCGCCGTGCCCTCGTGGGGGCGATCGGCGGCGGAGACCTCTCACGCCGGGCCCTGGTCGAGGCCATGGTCCGGAGCGAGGAGGAATGGCAGGCGGTCGCCTCCTTCTGCGAAGCAGTAATGCTTGCAAAGGAGGAGGCCGACCGCATCAGGCAACGGCGCCCTCGCCGCCGTCGCCGGGATTCCGATCCCGATTTCCGGCCACCGTAGACGCAGGCTCGCGTACGGCGAGCTATGGGTAGCTCGCTGTCCGATGGTCCGATAATGGACCGAGTCTAAGGCGTCGACGGCGCGCACTGTTCCCGCGCGCCTCAAGGAGTTGTCAGCAGCAGGAGGGGCCCAGCTGGGTCGAAGCCTACTGGGGACAGGGTTGTCCGAAAGGGAGCTCGTGCCCCGGTATGAAGGCTAGAAGGAACGGCGCGGGGTTTTTAGTCAGTAAGAGTCTGACACTGTCTCCCGCTCCACCCAAGAGCGGGTTTCGTCAAAGATGATTTTCCCCGTCGAGAAAAAAAAAAAAAAAAAAAAAAAAAAAACCCTTCATAACGAAAATTACCCCAGAAAGTTGAATAAACAAATTGAATCCCCCATTTATCGCCACCCCGATTAAAACAACTGAAAACTGAATTAAATAACCCTGTCTACATTTCCTAATGGTTTGTTTTGTTACTGAAACATTTAAAACGAGTTGATACAACAGTTTGAAACAAGTTCATTAGTATTGTATAACTTGTTCTAGAATATTCAATAATGTGAGCCATTTATAATAATCTGATAGTTTAACTTGTATTTAATGTACTTCTCGGTTAAAATACTGAACTAAATCCTGTGTCTTTCAGTTCATCATCATCGTCATCATATCAGCCCAAAGAAGTCCATTGTTGGACATATTCCTCCCCCAAGCGTCGCCACAATGACCGGTCCTGTGACTGGCAGATAATGCCTAAGGCATTAAGTCCGCCTTTGTACAACTCTTGTGCATAAAGCTTTAAATAAATAAACAACAACAGAAGAATCCGACTTACCCACCCATAGGTGAGTTTTTGTTAGTAAAAGTCGGACACGCCCGCCCGTTCCACTCAAGGGCGTGAGATGTCATAGGATGATTTCTCACCTAAAAAATAAAATCACTTAGACTACTTTTTCACATTGCAGAGTGTGTTTGTGTACTATAAGGCCTATTATATTTCACCGAGACCCCATGGCGGCGCGTAAAGTCTCCGCTACCAGCAAAATGTATACAGCTCTATAGAGAGTTACTCAGCTGATGTCTATTTGGTTGCGCCACCAAATTGGTGTCTGTATGGTGGCACTGGTGTCTGTAAGATGACTAGTTTGGTAGCTTTTGTCTTCAGGTAAAACTTTTTGCAGTGTTAAGGCTCATGCAAACATGCATGATGCGGTAATGCGACTAGTTATTAACTTTATACTATACCAGCACTTTTCCGCACTAGTGCGAAAAACAATAAATTCTTTGCCTAAAATATAATAGAGATTCTTATCACTTGGAAAGAAATCCGATTAATGTATCGAAAAGGAACTTTCTCGAAGCTAAATAAAATGTTTTATTACTCATGTCGTAGTTAGATTGCACACACACAGTATCCCTTAGATTTATGCCTACCTCTGAACATAGCATACAAGTGATATATGTTCTTACGAGGAAACACCAAAAGTTCCCCTATGGGTAAAAAGTTTGAAGTGGCTTCAATCAATCCTTCTCACATAATATCGCGTACGTCTGTTTGTTTATCACGATAAAACACGTGGAACAATATTCCGATTTATAACTTTGACTAATTTATTTTTTTTAATTCTGGTCAAGTGTGAAAAACCCTTCATACGCGAGTACGGTGCCTGAATAGTTCCGTACTATTATTTTATACTACTTTTTTTATACAATTTATTTTATTCTGTTTTTATTTTGGTACTCAAAAACACGCTATAGTCGTGGAGTTGTGGATAACACCCCGATAAACAGTACATTATTCTGGTTTTTTATCACAATTAAACTAGTGCTTGACTGCGATCCCACCTGATGGTAAGCAGTGTGCAATCGTTGATGGTGAGGCGCGTTTTTAGTATTATTTTAATGTTATAGCGGAAACAGAATTACAACATCTGTGAAAATTGCAACTATCTAGCTATGAAGGTCCACGAGATATAGCATGGTGATAGACAGACGGACAGCGGAGTCTTAGCAATAGGATCTCGATTTTACCCATAAGGTATGAAAGCCTAATAAAATATATATCTAAAACAAGCTTTTAATGAAAATCGTTTTTTGATAGCAAGCTTTTATAGCTCGATATACATACATTATTAATACTCATCAAGACGAACCATACGAACCCAAACTCGATGGGGTTATGTCGTTTAACTACCAAGTTCCTCTAGCTACCTTCCGGTTCCATCATCAGATCAGCTCCATGTCATAATAATTTTGCATTGTCATCTGATGCAAAATTTCAGATCAATCGCCGGGAAGTGGATCAAAAGTTCACAAGATTTGATTACAGACAAACATCGGGACAGCTAAAAATAAATAAAAGCTTCTAAAAAAAGGTTGCCACTTTCAAAATTACTTTTTTAATTAATTTATTAATTTCATAAGAATGTTTGTTTATTTCTACTGACTTAATCATAATTGAAAATATCTATCGCTCTATTCAATACCGATTTATGCAATTAACATAGGTAGGTACTCAAATCTATGTCCAAGCGCATATTTTGTATTTATTTATAAGCCCGATATAAATCAAAATACTATAAAGTCTTTTTATATACAAAAGTTTTAATAAAAATCCATGAGACATTTTCGCTAAAATTGCCGCTTTTCAAAACACAATACCCCTACTTTGCTGAGCCCCTGCTCTTTGAAACCAAATCCCTATACCAACAGATCGCGTCCCACAATACACCTACCTCTTTAAACTCCACCGTTTCATAATGCCCTGGTAAATAAGAGGAAGTGGCGCTTTAAAACTAGTTTTCAAATCGTTTTTCTTTTAATTGAAGCGCGGATAATGCCTTGGTAATTAATTGTGGCGCCTTATCTAGAGAGCGCCACGCTCTTTAGGATACAGTTGTGGTCTTTAGGTGGTCATTCTTATTTTTATTTTTCAAGTAGATTTGAACAGGAAGTTAGAAAAACAGATACAAGTGGAGAAAGTTTGTCATTGCGGCCGAGACGGAGATACCCGCAACCCTTCTCAGGTCCCAGGTTACGTAGGGGCCCAGCAGGGACGAAGCCCACTGAGGCCAAGGGTAATTTCTGAAAAGGAGGCTCACCCCGATATGAAAGGCAACGAAGCAACGGGGTGGGCTTTTTAGTCAGTAAAAATCTGATACTATCTCTCCCGCTCCGGTCAAGGCCAGAAGATGTCTCTTGGATGATTTTTACCCAACGCAAAAATAAAAATAAAAACCCTTACCAGGACATCGGTCCACCTTGTAGGAGGCCTTTCAATGCTACGTCTTCTGGTACGCACTCGCCACTCCAGAACCTTTCAGCCCCAACGGCTATCTAATCTGCGAGCAATGTGCCCTGCCCATTGCCACTTAAGTTATAGTACAATAGCGGAACAGTAACCCAAAATGCAAGTGACACCGCGGGTGATAGACTACTAAAATTGTATTTGCTATCTTGTGTTGGTGATAATGATTTCCAAAAAGATCAAAAAAGGTATGTGTACACTGAAAATACTATATGAATAATTAAAAAAAGAAACTTTGTCAGTTATACTAAGATGGATTAAAGCACGCATCATACAATAAATCGCTACCATACTACTGTGTATAAAAATAAAACCGTGGCTATTAAACCCTTGTATTAATCACTCAAATTAAATGCTGCTTCACCTCATTTTCTTCATTTAAGAAACGTTTAAATTACACTTTCACGCCTGGAACGCCGTGTAATTTACAGAATTTCCAACACCTCCAAGTATTTAAGTATTAGCTCTCATAAATTCTGCTTGCCTGGTACTATTTTCTGGCCGGTGGAGTAGCTACTAGACACAGGACGTGGCATCTCTTCTTTGTTTTCTGCGCGCTCTATAATTGCATCCTTCAGTTGTTCCGTGAGCACCGTCTTGAAAGTTCTCCTAGCGTATGGACTCCTGGTACTTTCGCTCAGAAATGGAAATTAAGAGTTTATTTATGCCCCACTAGTGGAGTGGCCGTGAGGTTTATTTTGCCGTTTTTGAGCTAAAATGTAGTTACGAAGATAAGCTTTTGTTTTTTGATGCCAAGATAATCAGCCAAAAATTCGCTACCGTTGTTTTAAGCTGCAGTTTTTTTCCATTACCAATGGTTAAATTTCATAGGGTTGGTTGAAATTCACCGCTTTCTTTTGTAGGTGTTTTTTTCAGATAACAGCATTATAGCATGTGGACGACGGTACTCGGGCCCTTGTACACTGAACGGATTAAAAAAAACCTTTGAATACACTAAACACATACTGAAGAGAGTAATTAAGAAGACTAATTATTTAACAATCTAAATTTTTTGTCGATTACAATAACGATATTTTTCTTGCAATTTTCATTCATTTTCTATTAAAAATCTCACAATTTCGTTCACATATATTTTGTCACCCAGGTCCACTTTAGGACAGTTGCGTAATTTTGTTTTATATTAAGTAAAAAATAACTTTCAAATGCGTTACAAGAAAATATGCAAACGGCTCAGCTAACCTAACGCTGTCATCAGATCCCTATGTGAACAGGTGACAAGCCACGTGACGCAGGATGGAAGATGGGACATGGTCTGCGGAGTGTCGCCATACAAGAACTGAACACCAAACTGAAAATTCTTGTTTGGATATCTTATTTTATGATTTCAATCAAATATTATAACACCGTAAATGAATCAGAGTAAAAGATAATTAATGGTTTTATAGTAATATTTTAATACAAAAATATTACTAAAAAAAATAATTGACTGAACATTATAAATTTTTAGTATTACTTTTTTTTATAGTTACTAAATGCAACTATAAAAAAATCACAAAATTGCAAATAACTTTCTTTACTTTGCATCGTCGAAGTATAAATTCCTTTTTTTGTTATTATTGATTCTGCATATTTTACAATATTCTATTTTTCTATTCTCTATTATTTTCGGTTTCTATTTTTGTATTTTTTTAATTTATTGTTCTGACGCACAGGGCCGGTCGTTGTGGCGACGCTTGGGGGAGGCCTATGTCCAGCTGTGGACGTCTTTCGGCTGATATGACGATGATGATGATGATTGTTCTGCTCAGAATAATAGTTAAAAAAAAACATAAATTCCACATTAATTGCCACAGCAATAAAATGGGAGGAGTTATTGGACGATTCCCCACGTCAAAAACTAAAAAAATAACCATATAACTAAGTTCCTTAACAACATGTTCTCCTAGTAACATGAGGAATGCTCAGCCATTTCATTACTTAGGCGTTACGCTCTTCAGACGCAAATCAGGTCAAGAGTTATGAAAGGTATGACAATGTCCTCCACACAATGAAGATATATTCTGTTACAGGAACCCGATTGTCATACATGAATGGGACGATGAGTCCTTTCCCGAAAAGAAAGTGCTGTAAGATATTGGCCAATTATTTTCACATTCAATTGTGTGAGCAAATCTTTAATTAGTACAATAAATGAATAAAAGCTGGAGAAAGGATGGAACTATACACACTATAATAACTCCATCCCCTAAACAGTTATAGAGGTAAACTATACTAGTATAGGTATCGGAACAAAATAATAAATACGAACATTGATGAAACAAACATTGGAAAAGTAATACATTGGTAGAAAGCGTGAATTTATGTCAATAAGTGTGTACCATGTGTTAAAGAATTATAAATAGATATACTTTTTGCTTATAACACGCAGGATATATGTAGGAGTGTCAGAGGAAATAACAGAAATGTTCAGAAAATATTCTATTTCTATTTCGGTACAGTATTGAAGGGCGTTTATTGTTACATTTCTGTAATGGGAGATATTTTTATATCAACAATCGCCAGTACCAACAATTGCGTCTGTGTTTTTTTTTTGGTGGAAAAGAGGCGCGCGTGGAAAACTACGCGCCGTCGGTGACGGTTCGGCGGACGGTTACCGGACGGCGAGCTACCCATTGCTCACCGTTCGTAAGACCGCGCCTACGGTGGCTAAAAATCGGGATCGGAATAATGGCGGCTGGGGCATGAGGGGTGTTCCCTCGGGTATAAAGCCGCCTCCGTCGCTAGCATTACTGCTTCGCAGTAGGAGGTGCCTGCCACTTCTCCCGACCATGGCCTGTACCAAGGTCAACTAGATTGATGGAAGAGTATTGCGTCCTATATCACGCAATAAAAAAAAGAAAATATAGTAAGGTAGGAACTAAAATCCAGCATTGAGGTATCAAAGTTATCCAGCGATTAGAACATATACAACAGTTCAAAATCAATTATCAGGAAGTTACCTGGTCACAAAACCTTTCATCCGGTCAGAGGATCGTCCCTTTTCAATTGAGGTAGAACTCATGAATGAAAATGATCCTGCTCATCAAACAAATATTAAAATTTATGAATCGAACCCATGGCCTCCAGCATAGCAGTCAGGGCAACTAACCACTAGAACAACAGGCCAATCAACTGAAGCTATACACCTTATATAGCACCATCCATTAAACAGTTCAATTTAGGTCGTAAAATGGACCGCGTTAAGATCTCGTCTACCAGGGTCTCAGAAGTCTCGAGAAAATTATGAAGTTCGTGAAGTTAATTGGCAGTAATTAGCATCGTTACGGTCAGCGAAGTCGTTGACCCCGGATAATTATGTCTTCAAAATTCTGACATTACAGGGGAAAATCATTTTTCAAATCGACGGAGCGTGAAAGTTAGAAATAAGTTACCCGCCCTGTTAAAATATATGTAATTAATATATAAAATATATATTTATGTATATAGCTGGCTGTTTTTTCCACATTATAGTAGTAATCCTGGGATAAAAAGTATTTTACGTGCTATTCCAGGACATAGCCTACCCGTGCCAAGTTTCATTCGAATCTGTTCAGCTGTACGAGCGCGAAGAAGTAACAAACATATAAACTTATCATCATCATCATCATCATTTCAGCCGAAAGACGTCCACTGTTGGACATAGGCCTCCCCCAAGTACCGCCACAATGAACGGTCCTGTGCGTCTCGCATCCATCGGATTCCCGCAACCCTTACCAGGTCATCGGCCCACCTTTTAGGAGGCCTTCCGTACCGGAAAACGTAGCGATAAACTTTTACCTTTATAATATTATAATGTGATGGTCATTGTTTCGAATTTGTATCGTTAAATTAATTAACAAACGCAAAATCACACTTATCACACTAACATTATAAAGAAGAATGTTTGTGTGTGTGTATGTTTGTTACAGAGCTTGATGAAACTTAACACACGGTAAAACCGTCTCCTGGAATAGTACATAGATATTGGTTTTATTAGATTAATATCATTACTGACTAGCTTCTTCTGCCTGCGGCTTAGCCCGTTTACGTAAAATATAGCCTATGTCACTCAGGAATAAAGCAGCTTTCTATCGGTGTCTAAAATTTTAGCCATCGGACCAGCACTTCCAAAGATTCATCATCATCATCATAATCATATCAGCCGAAAGATGTCCACTGCTGGACATAGGCCTCCCCCAAGCGTCGCCACAACGACCGGTCCTGTGCGTCACGCATCCATCGGATTTCCGCGACCCTGACCAGATCGTCAGTCCACCTTGTTGGAGGCCTTCCAACGCTGCGTCTTCCAAAGATTACCTCCTACAAACAAAGAACAAAAAAAAGAAACTTTACTTCTTTATAATATTAATAATAATTACTATTTAAAGGACACGGTGAGCTGTGACTTGAGCGGATAATTAATAAGTAAAGTAACAGAGTTCAGCAAAACTGTCACTTTTTTATGGAGAAACTGACTGACTAACAAACCAACGCACAACCGCAACTTCTAGGACTAGAAGCGTGAAATTATGCACAAGGTTCCCTTTTATGACGTTGACGAGCAGTAAGAGAGGATTTTAGCAATTCATGCCCTAAACCCACTTTCACGCGAGCGAAGACGCTGGCAGATGCTAGTTATCAAATAAGTCATCTTGTTCTGGGAGTCAGACTTTTACTCGATAGAACTCTAAAGCCACGATGTAGGATTTTGAATTTTAGTTCCTATATGACGTCATAGATATCGCTAAATTCGGCTTAACATTTACTCATCGATTATTACCCTAATCGGATCAAACATGAAGTCAACAACTCTTAATTTAATTTTGTAAGTAACACATCCCTATGTGTCCCTAGTACCTACAAATACAACACATGGGTTCCTCCTACGGCGCGTCACGTAACTACGCAACCCTGGATAAACTAATAATGACGTCACGCCTACGGTCACTTGGTCAAGCTTATTTATCTCTAAAAAGGGTAATATTTTTTTTACTTGATGTAATCCCGTGTTACATGGGTCTTATTACACAACTTGGACAACTGTTTATATGTAGATATTAAAAATGAGTTTTACACAACCGTAAGGAAAGTATGGCCATACTATCATTTTACCCTGGAGGCAAGCGACCGCTCGCGCCAGACCCTGATTCAACCTATGGTCCGAAGCGAGGAGGAATAGCAAGCTGTTGCTTCCTTTTGCGAAGCAGTAATGCTAGCGAAAGAGAACGCCGCACGCTCTAGACCCCGACCTCGACTATCAGCCACGGTAGACGAGGTCTTTAATAAGATTTCTTCGTCGAGGTAATTTTCCATTTAAAACCCTAAGAATTAAGTTAATACATAATAATGATTTTGTATGCCTCAATGGCCTCCTACAAGGTGGACCGATGACCTGGTGAAGGTTGCGGGAATCCGATGGATGCGAGACGCACAAGATCGATCATAGTGGTGACACTTGGGGGAGGCCTATGTCCAACAGTGCACGTCTGTCTGCTGAAATGATGATGATGATGCCTCAATGACAGCTTATGACAAATGATCCGCAATTAAATAAAAACGAATTGAATTACCGTCAGGAAAAATATAATAATATAAAGTACTTATTCTGTGCCTTCACAAAGTGGGAATAGTATTATATCTCCCGGTTTTCGATTCATAAACCTTTCAAAAAGGTAAGCATGTCAGGTAAGTTCTTACCGACATTACCTATTTTCAAGAAAAACTTAGTTCACCACCAAAACCTTAATATTTTACCAGGAATATTTTATGCTTCGAAACTTTTCCTGTACTTGGGAATAAATCGAAAGAATTCGCCTCGTAACATAAACTTTTATGAAACATTTCCTAAAATGAGGAACGATTTATCAATATACATTGCGTTATTTAGTACACTGTCATAACCGATGCGACATTGATAATACTCGAGATAAACTTTTTGTTTTCCGTCGGGTTGTACATTGCTTGTATCTTAATCATATCAACCGTCCCATTTATTTTTTTTGGTTGGGAAATCATTTCCGCTCTCAACTTTTTTTCATTGCCGACTAAAATCTATTCGTGTTATTTCAATTACCCTTTTATTAACCTGCTCCCCTGGTAGGCATCGGCCATACTGGGCTTCTTCTGTTTTTCTACCATAACTTTGAGGCGTGAACACTACGCGCCGTTGACACGGGCCTGGTATCGGAAGGGTGACTATGAGATACTCATCGCTTGTCGTCCGCAAGCGGGCTCGTGGACAGCGAGCCATGGGTAGCTCGCTGTCCGATCGTCCGGTAACTGTCCGGACCGAGCCAAGGCGTCGACGGCGCGCACTGTTCCCGCGCGCCTCAAGGAGTTGTCAGCAACAGGAGGGGCCCATCTGGGTCGAAGCCTACCGGGGTCGGGGTTATCCGAAAGGAAACTAGTGCCCTGGTATGAAAGCTAAAAGGAACGGCGGGGGGTTTTTAGTCAGTAAGAGTCTGACACTATCTCCCGCTCCACCCAAGAGCGGGTTTGGTCAATGATGATTTTCCCCGTCGAGAGAAAAAAAAGCCTATGCCTTTGGTGGCTACAACACAGCTTTTCATCTTACTTTATTCTTTGTCAAGGTGATATGGAGAATAGAAACAAGACGGACACTTTAAACATCCTACAAATTCAACTAAATCTTCGTAAAAGCACTAAAATACAACTAAAACTTTAACACACAATTTTATTTCTCCTCTAAAACAAACAGTAACAAAATTCAGTCGTTACAGTAGCATTTACACTAACTTAACACGTCCACAGTACTCTATCTTGCGCATTGTTTATCCCGAGATCAAACTCATTTGTCTCTCGCATTTTCTGCTAGCTTGGTAGCACTTTACTCGACCCTCATGCTAAATCTTTGAATAATAGCCATCATGAAAAGGGTAATAGGCAAAAAAAATAAGAGAGAAAGAAGTATTGTAAATCACCATTGAATTCGAATTAGGGATGTAGTCCCATGCTAGAAATTGCTTCTGTATCGTGTTTTTTTTTAAAGTGGGAAGTCATCTAATGAATTCTCCCGCTTTATGGCTAAGTGGGAGGTCATATCAAACATCTATGTACCCACACATACATATATGTACTTTCGTTGTCTTGCGCTACAGGAGCCCAGGTTTCTCTTTCGGAAGTCAATCCTTGACGTCAGTAGGCCTCGACCCAGCTGGGCTCCTACAAATTTGGTGTAATTTCTTTAAGCTACGTAAGAAAACTACGCTACCGCCGTAAGATTATTACAGGACGATAGAATGGCAAACTAGACTTTGGCCGTCGCCCGCAAGCCCACGTCTTCCAGCCATGGTTTGAAATCGGGTTCGGCGTCTCAGTTGCTGGGGCGTGAGGAACTGAGGATGTCCGTTCCCTCACGCGTACGGCCGTCTTTGCTAGCATTACTTCTTAACAGAAGGAGGCGACCGCCTGCCATTCCTCTTCGCTCCGAACCATGGGCTATACAAGGGCCCGGCTCTGTATCGTGGGTGTTTTCACAAACGTACGGAACTTTCTGTAGGCATTTATATCACTCAATCTGCGCCAACGGAGCTGATATGACGTCATCATATATTTCATCTTATTTCATCGTCATTGAAAAACGTCGTTTGATACAAGTGCAGAAAGTTTGTCATTGCGACCGAGGCAGAATTTGCACGAGCCGTAGGCGAGTGTGTTATGAAGCTGCAGTGACAAATCTGCACGTGTATCAGACGACGTTTTTCAATACCAGCCAAAATTATGGCGGGGCGAACACGCGCTTTTTTCTGCACTAGTGCGGAAAACAGTTAAATGCGTGCCTAAAAGCGGTGGGATAATAACGGGGTTTCGAGTAAGTGTATTGAAAAAACATTTACTCCAAGTATGCACAAGCACTAACCAGAAAACTATTTAACTATCAGATCAGCTAAATTACTCCTCCAGTAAGCACTATAAGTGGACTAGAAGTACTAAGTATCTAATCTATTTTCCTAAATGGGAGTCTAATGCTTGTAGGCAATGCACTAGAAACGTGAGTACTTTCTTAGAGCGGAAATGGCTGAAGTAAGCGATCTGAAACTTTTTAGCTAAGCACTTAGAGATGAAAAACCTTGGCGATTAATAAAAATATAAGTAGAAAAAAAAACAAGGTTTGAAAAAAATTCTAGCACATTCATGTGTTCCTAGTAGCTTCTTTTCATTGTTTCGACGGTACAAAGCAATTTAGCAATTTTTTTATAATTATTACACTATTTTACTTTTTTATTTTAGGGTTTTATTTTTATTTTTTTAAGTTAGTTTTAATTAATTTAAGTTTATATCTATAACTTTATTTAACGTGATTAAAATAATTTTCTTTTACTTAGAATATTTCACAACATTTTAAAATAGATATTGCTCGCATTTTTAACACATGATAGTCGATATCATCATCATCATCTTCAGCCTTTTTAATGTTCCCACTACTGGAACTCAGGCCTCCTCTCTAGACAATCGATATGAATGGAAGAAAAAAACGTGTTACGCCGACCCCAAATAAAACGGGACAAGGGCAGGAATATGATGATGATGAGTCGATATCCGTGATAATAGCATATATTTTGATACAAGTAGAGAAAATTTCTTATTGGGACCGACGTAGGCTTTGGCCGAACCACTGGCGAGGGTAGTATAAAGCCGAGTGTTTTTATACGTGAATTTTATACGTGTATCAAACAACGTTTTTCAACACACTAACGAGTCTTCGTTAAATAAACGGGGTTTGACCGGCGACTTGTTGGGGTCGCTTAGCTCCCAGCTCAATACGTTAATTATAACAAATTGCAGCGGAAGCGAGCTAGTGCATTTCTCCGCACTAGTGCGGCAAACAGTAAACTGTGTGCCTAAAAGCGTGAACGATAACAGCAGGTTTTCGAATAAGTAGATTGAAAAAATAAACATACATTTGTTACCACAGTCAGAATCTAATTTATCTGACCCTAGCCAGCTTTGTAGATCAACCCTTTTCAAATTGTCGAATGAGAATTGAATACTAAGCAGCTAGACGTTGAATAGGGAAGCCAAGAGCCAAATTAAACTTAGTCAGGGAAAACCTGCATTACTAAGCTGCATCTGCAGTTGGTAGCGAGCAAAGATTAAGTAATTAGTTGTAGAAGTGAAATTCTTGCTAAGACTCGAAATTGCTTTATCACTAGCATTATAATGTTGAAGTAGGTTTTTTTTTTCGGTGGGAAAATCATCTAACGATATTCCTCTTAAAGATAAAGATAAAGATAATTTTATTTGTCAAAACATGGGTATGCATGCAGTTTTAGCATGCAGGATGTTACAGAATTAATGTTTTGTCCGTACATGTTTCACCTAAGGCGTACAAATGTATAAATTTAACAACTTTTAAAAGATTCAGAATAAAATACAATTTAAATTAAATATGTTCAAGTCATCAAAATGCATCGACAAAAAAATAAAAATAAAGAAATACAAAATGTCAGTGTCATTGTTATGCATTAATAAATTAATTTAAAAAAAAAACAGGGCTTCTTGGGTGGAGCGGGAGATAGTGACAGACTTTTACTGACTAAAAACCCACTCCAGTTCCTTTTTTGCCTTTCGTACCGGGGACTGAGCTTTCGAAGCTAACCCTGGCCCCAGTAGGGTTCGACCCAGTTTGGCCCCTGCCGTTGCTGACAACTCGTTGAGGCGCACGGGAAATATTGAAGTAGGTTTCTTTTTTACTTCACACAGATTTTCAACAATTGGTTATTTTTGTTGTTTTCTTTGTTTTTATTACCATTAGTTATTATTATGTTTTAATAAGTTGTGTCTGTAAGGTACACATTTTTTTTTTCTATCAGTCGTTTTGTTTTCAGTGGGCAAAAATTCATCCAATGACAACCCCGCTCTTGGGTGGAGCGGGAGATAGTGTCGATAGTGTCAGACTATTACTGACTTTTAGCTGTTTATATTTATTTTAGTTCACATACCCGACAGATTATGCCAACAGCCTTTTTTCTGTCCTGTCTGTGAAACAACATGTCCTTCGCTTCAGTACGAATGTCTTGATCTTTGATAGTTAGTAGGTAAATAAGAACCTACTCTACTGTAATCTGCGATCGGCTTGGCTAGCGATGGAAAGTAGAATATTAGATGACTTTAAAATAACTCTATAAACATTATTGTTATCTACACTAATATTAGTGTCAATGGAGTATACAGCACGTTCTTCTCCATAGAGATCTACTCTTTGGAACGATCAATTTAGCATCACTTGTATGTTTGACTGACCGACATTTAGACAATTCAAAAGTGCCTGTAATTGGTCTATTTGAAATAAACGTTTTTGACTTTGACTTTGACTTTGAATTATAAAGAGGGAAAATTTGTATTATTGTGTGTACGTTTGTAATAAATAAACTAAAAAACTTCTTTGTCGATTTCAAAAATTCTTTCACCATTGAAAAGCTACATTCACTCTGAGTAACGTAGGCTATATTTATTGCCACTAGGCCGCTAGTGAATAATAAGTATATTTCAGTACAGTTACACTTCTACTTATCTTCTAAATTCTAGCAAACACATTAATATTACATAGACTAAAGTTAGTGAGTATGTGTATGTTTGTTACTTCTTCATCCTCGAACCGCTTTACCGATTTTGATGAAACTTCATACACGGGTAGACCATACCCTAAAATAGCACATAGGGTACTCTTTAATTCAGTAATATGATGTGATAATGTCTACTATCACGCAAGCGAAGCCGCAGACAGCAGTTAGTGCGTAAACTACACAGACAGACAGACGTGCGTAAACTGCTTTTTTAGGGTTCCGTTGACAAATGGCAAAAAACGGAACCCTAAAAAGGCAGTTTAATTGATTTGAAAAGGTATCAAGTTCTTATAAACTAAAAAATAATAATAATAATAATTAATTTGCCTCTTACAACTTTTTAAGAGGAATATGAATTAATTGAGCATAAGTAAAAAGTTCATTTATAACTATCAGAAATAAAAACTCCACAATCTTCTTCTTCTTCCCGCCCTTATCCCATATTACTTGAGATCGGCGCAACACGTTTTTTTCTTCCATTCTGTCCTGTCACTCGACACGCTATCACTTCTTTCTTTCATATCAGTTCTCACACAATCCATCCATTTTTCTTTGGCCTCCCACTCCCCCTAAATAAATAAAAACTCTACAATAATACTTAAAATTAAAATGAAGCCTTATCAATGTACATAAGTACGTATATACGTATATTTATAACATGATGTCAAATTGTTCATATTAAAAGTCGATGAGATCTGTTTGAACGTATGGGGTGCCATTTCATTCTAATGTTAGCCATTTGTCCAAATTGGTTCAGCCGTTTCGGTGATGTGAGGCATTAATGTTGGTTTGATGTACCCTATATGTCTATATACATTTAAACGTACCTACTTATTAATTTATTGAATGAATGGCTGCTGCACTGGATATCGTAGGATCGGTTCCCCGCGTCGAAAAGTATTTTTCAATACTCATGCTCTGAAAGTAGGTCTGAAGTTGCCTGAGGAGCGAGTCGCTGGTCAATCCCCGTTTATACATTTCTGTGAGTGTTTTGAAAAAAGTCATTTGAAACACATGCCGTCACTGCAGCCCTCGACTCCATAACACAGAGAACAGGATTCCGTCTCGGTCGCAATGACAAACTTTTATCAAAATGTACTATTTTAGATAGTTGTTCCGACTTGTTCGTCAACCCACGACTGTGAACCTCGAATGAGAATATTACATTATAATTTTGTAGATTTTTTACCACCTATTATTCGAAAATAGGTTATAAAACATAATAACTTAATGAAGCTTCAGCTGTTAATCAAAAAATAAAATACAGACAAGAAAAAAAGCATCACATAACTATCATATTAAAAATAGGGTGACAGGACGGAATGGAAAAAAAAGTGTTGGGCCGACCCCAAATAAAACGGGACAAGGGCAGGAAAATGATGATGATGATGACTTATTATTAAGGTGGTGCATCATGACTCACATTTTCACTGTTTTTCATACAACCGCTCATAACTGATTATGACGTTATTACACATTTTTGATTAGATATTTTGGAAACACAGTATCTTGTGGATATTATCTAGGTTTCTAAAGAAACCAATTTCTAAATTTGTGTAAAACTAATCCAGTAAAAACCTCTGAAAATGACCTATTTTGTATGAATTTGACACTTCATAATTTGCCTAAAAATTTAAAAAGTCAAAAAAGTAATTCTTTAGAGACCTTGCAAATTTTATTAAGATTCTAACTAACGACAACGTTTTCCAAAAACTTTTAAGGGTTTAAAAAAAACAGCTATGTCCTGGAGCAAGTTTTGTGAAATTTTCGAGTAAATCTCGGAATTACCGAATACTAACAGAGTTTCCAGGCGTTATCTCTCTTTTTTTGCGTTGCCTTTTCGTCAAACATCGCGTTGGGTTGCATTAAATGAAGTAACAAGCTTTTAAACCACTTTCGATGTTTACGATAAGCGAGTGGAGAAGGACCCTCTTAAAAATAATGTTAGTATTAGGTAATCCATTTATCGAAGAAGGCTATATACACTAAATCACATCAAGCTATGACAAAAAAAGCAAAACAGTTACCAAAAATACAGCTAAAACTACAAGACACTAGTAGTTATTAAATATAAAACAGCTGTTTCTATTTCGCCAATAAAAACTAGAAACCAGAAAGAAAATTAATCAGAAAAACAGTATTTCTATTTGCATTCCAACAACTACTTCCCTTTAATGATACCAGGGCCACATAATTGCATAGCGGTGTCTCACTCAAAAGATATCACTTTCGCTGCTGACGCCGCAATCTCCTGCGGGACATTTTTTTCCAAACACTATGAAATTACATTCTCAATCCTATTAAGGGGGCATGTACTATATCAGTCGGTAGATAAGTCAGAAATTCCACTATGAAAAACTTTATGTTTGTGGGATATTCTAAATCTGAATGGATTTTTATTGAAAAATTGGTCTTATTTACAAATTAATATTTGACAACCTCAAATTTATGGCAACTGGATAGTTTGGTTAAATTGGATCCACAGAGCATTGTATGTTCCTCGGGTGTAGTCAACCACAAACTTCCCGAGTATAGTGAGGCTAAAAACGCCGTAAATAAAGTAATTTTGACTGCGTCTGTACAACGGGAGAAACCGCAAGCCAAGAGTTCACACAAACTCAAAATTCAAAATTTGAAAAAAGATATTTCACATAGGCCTACAGGGGCACTTATAAAACGTCAGAAGCTAGTGCACGGTTCCAAGTTGGTCGTTTCCTATGGACAAGACCCGGCAAGGAACTCCATGGTTACTCTTTTAAACTGACAATAGTTCCCAATATACATGTACAAAGCAGGGATGTTACGGAGCTTCGACTCCGGTTCCGATAAGTCGGAACTTCCGATTATTATTACACCTTCGGTTGCGACTTCGGCTCCGACACTTTTAAATCGGAGGTTTTAATCGGAGGTCGAAGCATAACATAGCGGCGACGGCGGCCTGTGTCGACTGTTATGAACAGGTTCATAGATTTAATATAATGTGTGTTCTTGTTTATTTGGAAATAATATGCTCATTTTTTTTTCATTGTTTGTGTTTTATTTTATAATTTAAAAAAAAAATTGATTAAAGAATGTTTTATTTGTCCGTATATAAAAAATCTTTCTCATGACACCACTTCTGACCCTGCCTCCGACTCCGATTCCGATAAATCAATTTTAAAAACTCCGACTCCGACTTCGGTTCCGATAAAACTACCTCCGTTACATCCCTGGTACAAAGTGCGGAAGTATTGACCACTTTTCTAAAAATAGCTTCATCTGACCCTTCTGAGTCTCTCTGCTTCATCAGATCGCAGTGCCAACTTGATTGTCGCCGCTACCTAATGAGGAACTTAATCTCTGTCCCCTTGGCAATGTTCCGACTGTTTCTACTCGAATTCCACAGTTTTTGTGACAATTTTATCATATACTCGTGTCGTATGGTGAGGCTCTTATGTTTGCCGCAAATTAGTATTACTGGACGGTAGTTATGTGAGATTTATGCCCATAAAATTCCGTATTTTGTGCCTTAATTGTATTGTAGTTGTGGTTATTTTTCTTTACATAATAAGACCAAATATTTATTGTCTCATTTGCAGTAGGTGTCTTTTGGTAGTGAAATACTGAGCATTTATTATTTTTAGTAACAATTAGTCAAAAAAGACAATATTCAAATATTATTCAATCTACAGAAAACTTTTACCTATAGGTATTTGTTATTAGCGTTCCATACATGAAAAGGCAAAAACTGAACCCTTACGGGATCAACTTTTTTTGTCCGTCCGTCCGTCGTATAGCACAAGTAGGTAAAGGAAAGAATCTGAAAACTGTAAAGTGGTTATGCCACAATTTTTTTTGCGATTTGGAAAAATCTTCCGACAATCCATTCCGGCATTGAACTACATATTCCAACTCGCACTTGTTTTTTTGTTAATACTGTTGGTACATTAAAACAACGTATATCTAAACCCTTTTCTTTTTTTTTATCTCCTATTTCTACAGGGTCCATCTTATAAAAACTTTTTTACAGGTTTATATTGAAAATATGTCGGCCGAACAACCGCTTTTTTAAATTGTTCTTGAATACAAGTTTTCTTATTAATTAGTTACTTCAAGTGCCATTAGAATGCGGATGTAACCCATTTTAATAGTTATGCAGTATTGCAAGAAGTACATCGAGTCGGCCTACTCGGTAAGATTCGCTGAGGTAGTCAAAACTACTGTAAACTCCTCCTTCTGCACCATTTTGCAGAAATCGCACCTGGGTTCAATGGTTTCACCTATTTTCTAATTATGTAGTTACACCACTCGTGAGCAGTGTGCCGATTGTACATACATCTGTACAACTTGAATGACTTTAAAACGCTTAATTGTCGTACTGTACACACGGGTGTACGTTTATTCGGCCGAAAATTTTGATCTGTTTATATTCGTATTACCAAAAAAAAAAAAAACAGAAACAGTTTTCTTGTGAATTTACGATACAAAACTAAACCAATTTTTTTTGCAATAAACACTAGGAATCAATTTGCAAATAATCAAAACAGCTACTGAAGTTTACTCAAAAAAATCACGCCAAAATCTCGCTGTAAAGCCTCCAAATTCATGTCTACTACAGATAAAACACACCAGAAAATCGGCCCTTAGTGGAAAGACATTATCATAAGGTATTCATCCGTTTTACATAAGAATAGCTACTCATCCCTACAGCCTGATGGCAATAAATCAGGGCAATCCTTTTGAAAGAAGCCAGCCCTACTTCTGGACTATAAATAATATCTCCGACACCAAACGCTGCGCAATGACGCGAGATTCCTAACAGCTAAAATGGAACAGTAAAACATTATTTCAGACAGACACGAATGAGAAATCTCACAGCATTTTTCTTCACAATTCACATTTCTGAATGATGTAACAATAAAGTTACAAAACTGCCATAAAAAGAGCGAAAGCCCAATGATTCAAACTAAGTAAGATGTAGTTAATTTCGTCCATTTTATTCCTCGGGGAGTAATCATGTCCCGTTGACGGTGAAGAATGTGCTGGACATTAAGAATCGGAGATATTTAGGGACTCACTAAGGGTCACTTCACACCGAGACGCGAAGCGACGCAACGATACTGGAAAAGGCCAGTGATTTGCATGACTTGATTCCGCCATCTCATTTCTACCATCGGACAACCCGAGGGTACTCGCTGCCTATAGCATAGCATAGTCGACCCTATAATGCTCCCACTGTTTGGACCCAGGTCTCTTCTCTAGGAGAGGGAATGGGCCGTAATCCACCACGCGGGCCTAGTGCGGCTTGGTGGATGTCACATATCTTAAATTCAAAGTTGAGGAAACCGGCATCGGTTTCCTCACGATGTTTTTTTGCTGCGCAGCGAGAAATGTGTCTATTATGCATCCAAATACTCCTGTTTGATGTGTTCTTTTTAATTTTATTCCTTTTTCCTTTTCCTTTTCTGCAAGAATTTCGATTATACCAAGGTCTCAGTCTATTATTATAATTTTCTTTTGAAGAAGGACCAAACTGCAGCTTCGCGCGTATCGGCGAATCCTAGCGACGCAGATACACCGAGCGAGGCATCTCGAGCTGCAGCGCTGTGTGTTGCAACGTATTTTAAATTTACACAATGAAATATGTATCCTTTCGTGTAGCAAATAAAGTTATATTTTGAGTCACTTTTATAAAATTTGAGCGCAGCGTCGCGTCGCGTCAGACCCGTGTCTCTGAGTACTGAACCTAAAGGAGCGGATACATCAACGACGTGAGATAACTGAAACCTTTGAAAAAAAATGTTTTTAATCATTTTGTTTGTAAAATATATGGGTGTATTTACAAGAAAAAATTTACTATTTTCTGAAAGATTTTATTTTATTATTTTCAGTCTATAAAAGTTGTTAGTAACAAGAGTTTAACTTATACTAATGTTCCACGCGCGTCTGAAGATGTCAGTAAACCAAAGGGGCCCATCAGAGTCGAAACCTACTGGGGCCATGGATAGAAAGATAACCCTGGGGCCCAGAAACGAAGGCGAAAATATAGGAATAGGTTTTAGTCAGTAAAAGTCTGACACGCCCTTCCGCCCCACCCAAGAATGGATAAAGATTGGATAATTTACCATCTAAAAAAAAATTTGATCCCGGAGACAACATTTTCAATAATATGAACATGTTGAATGAGATTAAAGAGTAATTTGAGAAAAACAAAATAATTATTAGAACTAAAAATATATAAAATTAAAAAACTGAATTGAATAAACTTACATAAAATACAAAATTAAAAAATTGTCAGAATACTCAACGTTCTATTTTTTTTAAATTTACCACTAATAAAAAAATAGAATAGAATAAAATAAAAAATAAAGATAAAACAGACAAACCACAAATGGCGTGAACTTGTATTTGTGTGTAAATATCAAACAGATATTTTAACAATAGTGTCGATAAATAATGACAAATATTAACATTTGTCCTAGTGCTAAAGACTCAACAAACACACAAAAAACGCGCGCGATTTTCCGCAACTTAGCTATGACTTCCTATTTCACGAGCTGTGGATAAACCTTGTTTACAGTACATTAAATGCACACGCTAGCTGGCGCTCTGGTCTCGTGGGTAATTCAGCACGTGTATCATTCATTGCAGCACCAGAGACTTAAATTAACGCGCGGTGCAGTCGCACGAAGCGTTTCGCCTCCACATTTATTACGAACTTCAATCAAAGTAGCTCTTTACTGGATCTGTGCTCCTGGTAATTACAATCTAGGATGATCTAAATTGCGAGATAATGAGGATAATATCTTGTTGATGAACGTATTTCATAGCGATCTTTATCATCACTAATATAAGATTACTCTCACTATACAAGACATGATGACACTAAGGGTGACAAACTTTGTTCCTATGTACTTAGATGTACACGTGTGAAGAACCATTAGTACACATAGCAACATGTGTACGCAACCCAAGGAGACATTACGTAAGGCTGTCCCTTCAACACATCCATCATGATGAGGACAGCACTCGGCGGGTATCCCGGCGAAAAAATATTGATAATGTCTCCCGAGGCCCGATCGCAGTGTCAAGGACATATGACGCCCTGGTACTCGGCAACTAAATTGGATAAA
Organism: Mythimna lalbum; assembly: GCA_949319445.1. Classification (NCBI taxonomy): domain Eukaryota; kingdom Metazoa; phylum Arthropoda; class Insecta; order Lepidoptera; family Noctuidae; genus Mythimna; species Mythimna lalbum. Next base: position 16,035,791 of record OX439364.1, read on the forward strand.
CTCTCCTTAGGACGTTAGACGGAGATGTTAGTCGGCATTTTTGTTGGCATGCCAAATTTTACACAGACGCTCTATGGACATAAATGAAATGAAAATTAAGACAAATGTACAGAAAGGCAAATAAAACAGATTTAAAATACTATCTAAAGCTGTGCCAAATTGCATTGTGTTCCTAAGCGGAACACACTCGAGAACTGTTACCGCTGCACTGCTGAAAAGTTTGGATTAAAATATATCTCCTGCAGTTTCTTAACTCCCTAGTCATTGTTTAGACTGCCTCTCGCTGTTACGGTTATTTACTATCGTAGTGAAAATGGCAAACCCACTTATATATCTGCAAAATACCTAAATAAATTCAATTTATAGCCAATTTAAGCGGCAATTTACTTTCAATCGGTTATAAATTATTCAAATTACAAACGATGTTTTAGAAAAATACAGCTTGGCGTATACTATTGAAGAATATACATAAACGGACAGTTATCAAAAACATAAATTCAAAAACAAGAACCCAAACACATACGCGGAAACTTAACTAAGATCAAGCGTGAAGTAGCTCAAGTCGTTTATTTCGGCAAAACGGAGCCTCATAGTAAATGGACTTGGCCCACATTGATATTCCCTCCGTCCATCTTAGCAATAACTCAAAATGAAGGACGGGAATATCACAGAATATCCCAAAAAGTCTCAAGGGCGAAATTGTTTAGCGCCGAGGGCGAAACACATTTAGGCATTCTAATAAAAGTAATTTCTACGGAACACACCAATAAAAAGTTTATTAGATGACCGCTACGTACCGGTATCAACTTTATTATGTGGAGATGTTTGTTTAATTAATTTTTCCTACAATATTAGCGAGTAATACACGGAAGCTATTTAAATTAATTTAGAGAAACAAAATTGCTAAAGTAGGGTCTTAAATTTATTTTGTTGTTTTTTTAGCGACTTGTTATTACAAATAGCTGTATAATTTGTGTACATTGTTATTTAGGCCGAGCAAAAATGGTTATCTCCTTCTTAAAAAGTCGATGATTAATTTTCCTAGATACATACATAATTATTATAGCAAAATACCCCACCGCGTCTATCTATCACTTTAAACTCAAAAATTAATTCAAAAGTTTTTTCAACAATTTTTAACAATGGATACTGTGATTCATGAGGAATGACTTTGTGTATTTACATGCATAATAATAGTAGAGAAACACCACAATTTTTAAATATTTGTAACACCCTTGCGACGCTGGGCCGTGACGCTAGTTTTGGATTATTTGGACCCAGTAAATGGCCATGTTAATAGTAGCGTAACAGAGCAGCGCTCATAAGGTCAAGAAAATTACTGGCGTATGGATACTTGGAGCATTTCAGCATTCTTCTATAGCACAGCATTGTATACTAGATGCTAGATGGGTATCCTCCTCCTTGCGTCGTATTCCTCAATGCTGAGGGTCGTGACCTCCCTGCTTCATCACTTTAACCCTTACGATCTCTTTCCATCTGTTCCTGTCTCTGGCGATGTGAAGGGCATTGTACATCGTAGAGTCAAGAGCGGTGCGGATCTGGTCGGACCAACATATAGGGCTGCGCCCGCGAGATCTTTTTCCATCCACTTTGCCGGTCACCATGAGCCTTTCAATTTTCCAGATCTATCTACCACCATGACCATGGTTTTGGACCTGTTTACGGAAAGCCCCATCTCTTCGCTGATACGCTCCATTCTGAGATGGGTATATAGAGCCCTAATTTTAAAAGTGGTCTTTGCAGAGGTCTATCTAGGTGCGCCACAGATTGAGTACCATAGTTCCATACAGGTAATTCCAAGTCACCAATTTTACTAGGCATTTAGGAAGTCGATTGGCTATATGCTACAATAACTATAGATAAAACAAGGCAGAAAAAGTTCTAGCTCTATTATTACTCCCAAACGTCTTCTTTAACACCGAAAATTCAAATTACCTTTTAAGTACCAGGAGACTAGCACATTAAAGGAAGCAGCGCTAACATGAGCTCGATAATTTAAACGAATTCGAGTGCATTTGTTTTAGTCCGTTAATGAACTAGTTCAAAAGGAAATGAATGTACGAAATACTCGTAGGACTAAAGTTACGAATCGAATTGGGACTACTGATTGTATATTGATGTTAATTATTTAATATTTTTGTAACGTTTCGTTTAAAATTTAAATAACAAATATTCGAGGAGCTGGTGGCTAAAATGATAACCGATGCAAGAATAGATCTACAAAAGCATAAGCATAGCATTATCAGTCTTATAATATTCCCACTGCTGGGACTAAGGCTTTCTTTCAAGGAGAAGGAATTTGGGCCGTAAGCTACCACGCGAGTCCAGTGTGGGTTGGTGGATGTCAACATGTCTTCGGATTTTTGGTTGTCGGACACGCCGGTTTCTTCACGATGTTTTGCGTCACCGTTTTGAGAGTAGTAATTATGAAAATAATTACACAAAATAATTCGTTAGGCTGGATTTAAACCCGCAACCAAACAATAATAACCGAGGGAGCTTTCGCGGTTCATGAGATATCTGCCTGATGACAGAAAGACGGAGAGCGGATTGATAGCAATAGAGTCCCGTTTTTACCCTTTGGGTACGAATCGCCACCTTAAGCGCTGGAGACCCAGAATTCCGCTTGCTTCTTACTATGTAGGTAGTGTTTCGGCTCTTCGCGACGAGACTGTTGCTTCCTCCAAGGCCCTGCCGATCTTGCTATTTAGCCGCTCCGGGCAAAGATAATCATCGCCGCCCTTTACATACACAAATCCATATAAGTAAAGAAAAGAAAGAAAGAAAGAAAAGTATTTTATTTGGCATACACACTCGTAGATACACACAATGTAGTAACAACATGTAGACATTATTTATTATATAAAAGAAAGAGACAACTAACAGTGTGTGCCTCACGGTGGCGCCAAACAGGTCCATTTCAGCAAAAATGCCAGACAACTACATGGTAGTCGCCTGACGCTGTTTTTCAACTGAATCTTATTTCGTTATTAAGTCGTGAGTCTTAAATATTTCTACTATTTCTAGTCTTAAATATTTCTACTATCCAACCTGAAGTAGGTTGGAAGCTGGTACATAAAATTCTCAACCTGTCAACTTGGGTGTGGGTGGATGGCTAGGTTGGAAGATAGGAATAAGTAAATTTTGCCGCCCCTCAGTTTTTTCTGCTCTAGGCAAATACCCGGCTTGCCGCCCTTAGATCGGGCCCTGGTCCAAGAGGGATCAGGCCTCTCGCGATCTCGCACAGCGGCTTTCTTCAAAGCCTGCACGGTCACTCAGAAGGAGACCATTTTTCTCCAGTCATTGGTCTCTGCCAGCATAGGCCTAACAACTGCTTGCGCAGGCATGTCTTGTCTGATTTTGGCAACCAAGATCCGATGCTCAGAGATCTTCTCAAGGCACTCATCCAGCATGAACTGTGCAGAATCAAAGTCGCCATGTGCCATGGTCTCTTGACCAATTCTGAACAAATACAACTATAACGCCCCTACCAAATATCGGCTGATCTAAATAGTACATTTTGATACAAGTGCAGAAAGCTTGTCTGTGTTGTGTGTTATGGAGCCGAAGGCTGCAGGACTTTGCACGCGTATCAAACGACTTTTTTCAATACACTTACAAAGAAATTAATAAACGGGTTGACCGATGACTCGTGGGGTCGACACTATAAATATAATAACATTGTAGCAGGGGAGAGCACGCGCACTTTTCTTTACTAGTGCGGAAAAGAGTATATTACATGCCTAAAAGCGATGGAATAAAAGCGGGTTTTTGAGTAAGTGTATTGATAAAGATTTAAAAGTGTATGCGAAAGTGTAAAGATGCACTCTATTCCTATACATTTATAGTCCGATGAAATAACCCTATGACACGAACGAGGGGAGATCATGCATATGACCAGCGGCTTAGCGAGCTTTTACAGAGTTTGATTGGATTATCACAACTTCCAAACACAGAGGCTTTTACTGAAAAATATCTATTAGCGATACCCACTAACATTAAAGGGGAAGCGCTAAGGTAGCCGCACACCGTTATGCTGTCTGTCCCAAATAAAAATACTGCTATTCTAATCTAAGTAACATAAGAACAGGTAGCGGCCGTAACAAATAGAGTTTATAAAGTTATAAATCATTCAAATCATCAATACTAGGTGATATTGATGATTTTTTGAAATTTTTCATGAAATGGCTATTCAATAGGGTTACAGGAACTGAGAGAGTTGTATCGATGTTTTTAATATTTTTTTGTAATACTAACAAATACGTGTATTGTCCTACTTACGTGCTACCTCCTAAGTTGATATTATTTGAAATTTTTCATGAAATGGCTATTCAATAGGGTTACAGGAACTGAGAGAGTTGTATCGATGTTTTTAATATTTTTTTGTAATACTAACAAATACGTGTATTGTCCTACTTACGTGCTACCTCCTAAGTTGATATTATTATTTTTTCTAATTTTAAGGTTTGCGCCATATTTGACGCAAATAAACTCTTTTTCTTTCTTTCTTTATTGTATACATTTCCATGTAAACAGTGATTGGCAAAAATGTAAAAAACTTAATAAAATTATAAATTCGGGCCCTTGCGCCTCAACTATGATAAAAAATTACTAGGCCACCAGCAAGAGTGTAGCGGTCGGTTATGATAATGACTGACCAAGATACGCCTGAAGTACTGACGAAAATTACACAAACTAAAATAAAAACTAAGTATCTACTTTATAATTTAAAAAAGCGAAACGTGAAGTATCAATCGTCACTGTTCGACTGTCGACTCGAACGTATAATACACGAACTCAATCCAACTTTTATATTGAATTTTTAATAACGAACTTTGGAGGAGGCTTCACGTCGCGATGCCGTAATATGAAACTGAATATTTTATTTCTTTGATCGTGTTAAATGAGTTTCTACGTGTTTAGAAAACGTTATTTTAATCTCTTTTTTGGGAACAGAGTTTTGTTTCGAACAAAGGATAATCCACATGTTTTCGCTCGAATCGGTAAATATGTACTTACTTTAGAGTTCTCAATCGGATGAGTTGTTATTGAAATTTCTGGATTTCTAAACTCAATTTAATGGCTATATTCTCGGTCCTCTATCTTCAGGAACATCGTACAAAACAAGCTAAATGATAAGGTATCGTACGTTTAGACTGAAAACCAACACAAACTTAGTTGAGATACAGCTAGCAAGTCTTTGCTTCCACAGAATAACCAAATATATACATTTACGCGAAACAGAGCACACGTGTGTTCAGATTTAGCGCTAGAGATTTATGATACCCTAGTACCAGTGTTCATCTAATGCAAGTGCAAGGCTTTACTCGATCTACGGCCATTGCTAGAAAGTACAGTAATTCACAATAATTAAAAAATGATGGTTTTCTAACTTTGCCTAATATAGTTTGAAGCTGCGGAAAAAATTATGTGGATCTCTATTATACTTCTGAGGACCTGGTAGTTGTCGAAACTACTTAGTTGAACTCCCCGCGCCGATTGTACATACGTCTGTACAACTTAAATGCGTCGTCTGTAATTCTGTATACACGAATGTACGAAAATTCGGCTGAAAAAAAGAAAACTTTGACCTTAATTTTTTTCCGTTTTACTATAGCGTACGTTAAATTAAAAAATATTCAGTTAAAAAACATTTTCGATCACATCTCAGTTTTCAGAAAACGCTTGGCAAAATTACGTTTTGGTCTATAAATTCATAATTTAAAATGAAAGGCTAAGTTTTTAGACAGCCTGGCTTTTATACTGTGACTTGGAAGACATGAAAGATGATTAACGAAAAGTGGTCTTGAAGTGTCTTCCTTTAAATATCGCAATCTTGTAGAAAAGTGGCTTTTTCTTAAATCTAATTGGTGAATTGATGCTACTCACATTTTGCTTAATCAGAGATTGGAAGATTTGACGGCTGATGAAGCAATAACTAACTTTAACAATAAATAATTAAAAGTAGTTGGAGTAACTCACTCTTAACATCAATTCATGAATCCCCAAGCGACCACCGGTGGCCGCGCATCTATTGTCTTACTATTGTGTCTCTAATTGACGGTATCTGAAGGGTTAAGTAGAGCGTAGGTAATTCAAAGTGTACTTTATTTATTTATTATTTATTTATTTATTTTATTACAGGTACTCTCTTCACTAACAGTCGAAACCAAAACGTGTTGAGAGTCATTATTACAATATAATAAGAAAAAAAAAAAAATTACATAATCATTCATTATCATTTGGCTTATGATATCATCTAGTGTCAGTGAACATGGATACAAAGTTTTGAATTATCTTTATTAGGGTCATTAACATTTTTTCATAGTTTTTGCAATCGTATTAAGTATTTTTCAGTACACTTACTTGAAAACTCACTTCTATCTCTATCTTGTAGACACGAAATTCACTGTTTTCTGCACTAGTGCGGAAAAACGCGCATTTATTGTATTTTTCGTATCAGGCTGCTGGGCGCCAAACAACCCACGTTCATTGTTTCCTCAGTGTATTGAAAAACGTCGTTTGATACAAGTGAAAAGTAATAACACCATCAAAATTCCGCTTCGGTTGCAATAACAAACTTTCTCCACTTGTATGATTTTTTTTTAATAACACCCTATAAGCTTAGCCACTGCACAAATCGTTCCATTAAAAACACTCTATTGTACCAAGGCCGCATAAACCTTCAGAAGGTTTGTATTACTGTAATTGTCCCATAGTAGAACCACTCAAGAAACCCGTATTACCTTTACAAACGGATGATGAGCAATATGTCGTGGAAGCCGATATCAAGGCCAACAATAGTATTTGTGAGCAACTTAAGTATATTTGGAGCGGATACTATAAGGGGGATTGGCTGTGTATGTAGTACTGGTACATAGCTAATTACAAGATGCCAAATAGTTAGGTATATGGAACAGGCATACCAAGGCAGCATAAACCTTTAGAAGGTTTGTCTTACTTTTAACAGTTCCATAGTAGAACCGCTTAAGAAGCCCGTATTACCTTTACAAACAGATGGTGGGCAATATGTCGTGAAAGCTGATATCAAAGCCAACATAGCCTTTGAAAGCAACTTGAGTATAATTGAAGGGGAAAGTATAGGACTGATTGGCTTTGTATGGAATACTGGTACACACATAATACCACATATCTGCGATTTGACTCGATCGAAATCCCGATGGTGGCGGCGAGGGCACCGTAGCCTGATGCGGTCAGTCTCCTCCTTTGCTAGCATTACTACTTCGCAGAAGGAGGCGACCGCGTGTCCTCCTCGCTCCGGACCATGGCCTCAACCAAGGCCCGGCGCGAGAGGTCTCCGCCGCCGATCGCCCCCACGAGGGCACGGCGATTCTCCGCCCAAGCAGGGCACACCTCGATTGTGTGCTCCACCGTGTCCGCCGGGTATCTTGGGTGGCAATTATATAAATCCCTCGCTGCGTTCGGGATTGAAACTTAGCAACCTGTGTTTCGCTTTATATTCAACATACATACTGCAACTTTAATTACTATCCTGTTATGACAAAACCTACTATTTTATTACTAACATAAAAAACTTGTCTCCATTTCTATCCACAATTAAGTAATGACAATCACAATAAAATAAATATTTCACTAAGTAATAATTACACGCAGTAAACATGACCGAGCTAATACCCCTCGTTAATTACTAAACACTACTACTGTTGCCGCTGACATTAGTCTGCTTGACAATATTACTAGTTCCACATAGTTCCATGTTTAATGGTGGCGTTGAACGTGTTGTCTCTTCCTGCCGAGTGACGTCATTATATGAATATTCAGTATCTATTAAGGCGTATAATTCCTTGAATATCTGGCCAGAGTTAAATACACACATATTCGTATTGCCCCATCATCATTTCCGCCGATATAAGTTCACAGTTGGACATAGATCAGATCCTGTGCGTCTCGTATCCATCGGTTTCCCGCAACCCTCACCAGGTCATCGGTCCATTTTGTAGTAGGCCTTTCATCGCAGCGTCTTCCAGTACACGGTCGCCACTCCAGAACCTTTCCGCTACAACGGCCATCTGTTCTGCGAGCAAAGAGCGCCGCTGACCTTTAATTTATTAAACCCTAAGCCAACACCGGCGTTCGCTCTCTTATTGTCTTTCTATTGTGTCTCTAATTACGGTATTCAAATGGTTAAAAAGATTATGTTTATTAGGCTTATACTTCATCGTAACTATTACCACAAAATATATACGTACAGAAGTCAATCTACATACAAAGCGCGCTCGACCAACGCACACATAGACACCGCTCACGGACATGATATCTCGCTCGGAACGTCTCGGCCCGCTCGTCGAACAGTTTCGGTTCAAAACGCTCATTAGTGTGCGTCCACCGAGCGTAGGTATAAAAAGTGAAGTGCGTATATGAGATTGTCTAGTGTACCTATAAATTTTGTGCTATTACTCTCTCTCATAGAGAGCAAGGCCGTGTCACATCAACGGGTCCATTATAGGATGCTTCAGTGGGATTAGGCTGTATAATGGCCATTATGTTAAACGGTTTTGGCAAGCTGACATTATCTACACACTTAAGTACTTACTTGTATAATATAGTAAACTAGCTTTTCCATCCGGTTCCACCCGCGTCTTTGGTTATGGTTCTCCACTATTGATCGAAGTGTGACATTATACAGCTAAACAAGTTGGTAACGATCTCTCACGCCGGGCTTTGGTATAGGCCATAGTTCGGTGCGAGGAAGAGTGGCAGGCTATCGCCTCTTTCTGCGAAGCAGTAATGCTAGCAAAGGAGGATGCCCCTCACGCCCCAACCGCTGGGATTCCGAACCCGATTTACACCCACCATGCCGGCATGCCGACGGCAACCTATGGGTAGCTCGCCGTACGACTGTTCGGTAACCGTCCGGACCGAGCCCAAATCGTTGACAGCGCGTAGTGTTCCATATGCATCTCAAGGAGATGTTAGCAATCGTAGGAGCCCTGGCCTACTGGGGCCATGTATGATGCGAAAGTGAACCCCGCGGCCCTGGAACCAAGACAGAGAAGGAACAGGGTGGTTTTAGTCAGTAAATGTCTGAAAGCCCAAGAGCAGAAGATGTCATCATCACCATCAACGATTGCATCACTACTTACCATCAAGTGGGATCGCAGTCAAGCACTAGTTTATATCAAACAAAAAAAACCGGCCTTGAAACCTTTTGCGTTTCAAAACCACGGTAACTTTTCAAAACAGTATCACAAAGCAATCCGCCTTCGTGAGATAGAATTAGCCACAATAACAATTTAACAGCACAAGTGACCCGTAACTCATTATCGCCGATCCAATAGTCCCAAACATTGGTACCAGGGGAACAGAACTTGTTCGAAGTTATGCCAACAATATGATCCGCGTGATCAACCATACGAATGGGCCCTTTTCTAACAAATCTAATATAGCTAAAAGGTTGAAGGGCTGTTTTGAAGTAGATCTCTGTGATGTTATGTTAACTTAGTGTTTGATGTGAATATTGATATTATGTAAACAGATTTTGTAGACGTTTTTTCGTGAGTTTACGGACGACGAGCAATAGGTGGCCCACCGTCTGGGCGTCCGGTAAAGACCGAACCCAAATCTCTCTCCCAGAGAGTTACAAACATATAATGTACAAATGAAAACACAAAGCTATCACATTCTTATCAAATCACATCCTACCTCCCAATACCCAGATTCGAATAAATCGCTAACGTCTGCGATCAATATAAGTCAAGCCCTCAAGATATACTAGCGCCTATGTAGGTCAATAGATAACGCACTATCTAGCCCATTCCACCACAGACCGTGATAAAATTAGAACGAAGTACGATTGCAGGCTTTGGCACTTCAATGGAACTGTCTTCAGAATTATTTGGAATCTATTAGACATAACAGGGGGTTTTTCGGAAGTGTGCTCTGGAATTGCATAATTTAATCCCGCTAAGTCCGGCCCATTAGCGGACCACTAGATGTGCAGCGTTGTGCCACTGGTGCATGGTGGACATCCCGTCCAGATGTACAAAACGTTTTATGAATACATTCATTGTGCGTACAGCTAAGGAGTGGAATTCTCTGCCGGATTCTGTGTTTCTTGATAGTTAAAATCTAGGGGTCTTTAAGTCAAGAGCGGATAAGTTACTTCTACTATTTAGGCTATTATTGTAGCTTAAATAATAAATAACAATAACAACAAAATATTGATAACATTGCACCTGCATACTTGTCTACAAACCATTGTCCAGGCTTTATTGAACCACTAATTTTCCAACCACCGATGAATAAAATAACTGGCCATTATTTTTTTCAACTGATCATAATAACAAATATCAGCTTAAAAATATAGTCCCCGCTGTTTAAGGCGCGATTGCTCTAATTTTGAACCTTTTTGAACCTCTGGAAATCCACAAATATAAAAGATGAAAAAATAATTGATTAATATTGACCATAATTATGACCAACCGCTGGGTAAAATTTAAAACATGATATTAATTAGATGGTTTGATAAGACACGAATCTGACCATAACTTACGATTTTAAACATGTGCGTGTGTGTATCTACAAGATTACGTCACGGAATTATTATTTACTAGCTTCTGCCAGCGACTTCGTACGCGGATCCTGTTGCTTATGCCAGCGACAACGGAGTCGTCAAAATCAAAGATCTGAAACGTCTGGTGTCGAATTCTAAGAGCCTGGAAAACAACGTGATGCGCGAGACGATTCGAGACGTTCCAGATCTCTTCCTTCCTCTTACGCACGTGACAGTGTGCACACACCTTGGTGCCATAGACAAAAATAAACAGAAAGCTCCGAACTGCTAAGCTATCGGGAGTTACATGTGTTATTGTGAGTCAACCATAAACGATAGACATATGATGTCTTGGAATATTTTTTATATAATTTTAAAGAGAACATTTCCGTCATACATGATTTCTGTGTAGCTTTAACCATTAAGGCTGCAAACACGACGGAAGCTTAAAAAATGGAGTAATTTTTCTCGTTTCCCCAACATTTTCCTTCACTGCTCTGCTCCCATTGATCGTAGCGTGATGAAAAGTATACTATAACCTGCCCAGGAGTATGAAGAATGATTGTACCAAGTTTCGTTAAAATCCATCGCGTAGTTTTTGTTTCTATAAAGAACATACAGACAGACAGACAGACAGACAGACAGACAGACAGACAAAAATTTTACTGTTTGCATTTTTGGCATAAGTATCGATCACTAATCACCCCCTGATAAATATTTTGGAAATATATTTCATGTACAGAATTGACCTCTCTACAGATTTATTATAAGTATAGATTATTATTTGCATAAAGCATGTTTTTTAAAAGGATCTCTCAAAAACAAAAATCTTAAATAATAATAATAATAATATAATAATAATAATTGACTTGGCTCAGAGGTTGTCGACATGTGGGAAGTGGATTCAGCAATTATTGTACCGATAGTCGTTTCAGCCAATGGCTTAATAGCCAAGAGCCTCGACCAACACCTTAGGAGGCTTTCGTTAGGCGGCTGGATCAAGGGCTTGATTCAGAAAGCGGTACTCCTGGACACGGCTCGTATAGTCAGGAGGTTCCTTTCTCTGGAGCCCTGACCGCCGGTAACTTGGACCCCGTTCCCGATACCGGTGGGACACTATTTTTTATATTTTTAAATGTTTTTTTATTTTTTTGTTAAATATTTAAAAATATAATTTATATGTTTATTGAGAAATAAAGGAAATAATAATATAATATAATATTCCACAACTATCACACAGCGCCATCTAGTCCCAATAGTTAGAAACAAAGTTTTTTTTGTAAAAATAAAATAGCTGTTACTGGGCCGCGAAGTCGACATAGACCCGGGCCAGTGCTCACATAATTCTCTGTGATTGCAACCGGCTCTCAAAACTACGTAGAGATACTTATATCTATGTTACCTTGGTTGACTGTCAGTATTAATACACGAACTGTCACGGTGCAAGCAGACGTCATTACCTGGAACACAATTATGATTACTGTAGAAATTCAATTAGCTATCAAGTTTATATCATGTAATTCAGCATGTCAGTGGGTGAGTGTGTGACAAACTGTGTTGGAGTTTTAGTGTGTCTTTGTTTACAATAAACTATTAAGTTAAAACTATTACTGGTAAGTCTCATTAACTCAAGTAAAATAGTTATTTTATTTTATACTAGCTGCTCCCAGCGGCTTCGCATGATAGCAGAAAATTACCCCAAGGAAACATACTTCCGGGATAAAAAGGATTCTATGTCTTATTCCAGGACATGGTCTATCCGTGTACCAAGTTTCATCAAAATCGGTTTTACCATTTAGGCGTGAAGACGTAACAAAAAACAAATTGATCGACAAGATGGTTACCGAACGGCTAGACGGCGAGAGACCCATTGCTCGTCGTCCACAAGTCCATGCCTACGGTGGCTGGAAATCGGGATTGAGATCCAGGATTCTTTTTAGATACGAAACCCTAAAAAATCTCACACAATATGCGGATGGCGAGCAATAGGTAGCTCGCTGTCTGACCGTCCAGTAACCGTCCGGACCGAGCCCAAATCGTCGATGGCACGCCTCAAGGAATTGTCAGCAACCGTAGGGACCCAGCAGGGTCAAAGCCAACTGGGGCAAAGGGTCTACTTCTGAAAGGAAGTCTAGGCCCTGGTATGAAAGGCAACGAAGGAACGGGGTGGTTTTTTTAGTCAGTGAAAGTCTGACACTATTTCCCGCACCGCTCAAGGGCGGAGATAGCATCTGGATGATTATAACCTACCGAAAAAAAACTTTTCTATAACAGACGCAAAATGTGATTCGAAGCCATTTTGACATCAACCAAATCCCTTTTTAGCAAAAAACTAGACAAAACTATAAAACTAGGGAACATCGGTTTGGGGACATTCGGTCAGGGGAATGCTAAGTAGCTGCGTTAACATTATGCTAAGGGAAGTGGGATCCGCCTATGTTTTTTGCGATATGTTGAATATTGTTCGTGAAGTACTTTCGGTGCGCGATAGTAGAGCAGTTAAAAAACTGATTTTTCATTACTCATAATCTGAATGTAGGTCTGAAGTTGCCTGAGGAGCGGGCTGAAAAGTACCACACTTTTCATCCCTAGGGAGTTTTACTTTCAACTAACAGGTGTCAAATTATTTAAAAAAACAAAACTAGGTCTTGTATTCGTAATGAAAAACACAGTGCTTACCTCGGGGTTAAAGTTACTTATTACGAGGGTCCCTCGAATTAGAGACCTCGCTACGCTCGGCCGTCAACTCCTTCTCAGGACGAAATAAGTAACTTTCACCCCTAGTGTAACAATGTACTATTAATGTAAGTAATCTAGGCGTCTCTCGGCTGATATGATGATGATAATGAATGTACTACACTAATAATAATATAATAAAGAGATAAAGTTTGTTTTTTTGTTTGTAGGAAGTAATCTCTGAAAATTCTGTTCCGATTACTAAAAGTTTCTCACCAATATAAAGTTGCTTTATTCCTGAATGACATAGGCTATATTTTATGTACGCGGGCGAAACCGCGGGCAAAAGCTAGTAGTTTACAAAATTGAGGGTTTATTAAGTTCGCCCCCCGTCCCCTACGTCCCCAGCTGAGTCGAAGCCTACTGGGGCCAAAGGTCTGCTCCTGAAAGGAACATTCGGCCCCGGTACGAAAAGCAACGAAGGAGCAAAAGTGGTGTCTTTAGTTAGTAAAAGTCTGACACTATCTCCCGCTACGCCCAAGAGCAGGGATGTCATTGGATGATTTTCACAACGAAAAAAAAAATTTAACCTACCTTTGGTCTTAAACCTAGTAATAATCCAGGTACTACATGACATTTAGATCGCAGTTTTCAATGAGGCGGCAAAAGTCTGGCACGTCTTCTCGCTCTACCCTAGAGCGGGAGAAGTTATTGAATGATTTTTAACCGACTTTAAAAAGAAAGGAGGAGGTTCTCAATCCAGATGTTTGTATTTTTTTTTTGTTTGTTCTCGGATAACTTCATCGCTTGCCAACCGATTTGAAAAATTATTTTTTTGATGGAAAGGGTATCCTTCCCAAATGTTCCCATAGTCACCAAGTTGGGATCTGATGATGATATCTTGGCGAAATCGAGGGAATTTTTCTCTGGTAGCACATTCGACCATATACTCGTATTTGTGTAGCTACAGTATTGTAGTTCTCTGATCCCATTCCAATTACTAAGCTGTACTATCCTAATGGCTTCACAAATGACAGGGTACCATAAGTACGACAAAGAATACAAAAGACGGCTCATCCAATTACAGCAATCTACGGTGAATAGAATCACCACAGATAAAATCTCCAATATCGGTTTTTTACCGGAAACCGTCCACCTTAAACCGTTACTGGTAGGGAATATCGGTTAATTATAATATACTGATAAGCCTATTATGTAGGATCTAGTGGAACTATAATTAAGTTTTAATATATGTATTTAAATTATGCCCACAATAAAAACATTCTGATTGACGATGTTTTTAATAATTAAAAACATCGTCAATCAGAATGTTTTTATTGTGGATAAAAACATATAATATAAGTTTTGTTACACAATAATATACCACTACGTTCAAATAACGCGGCGCACATAGAAAACTCATGTAACTTTTTAATCCTATCCCTATACACCGCTTTTTGATCGTTTTAATCCCGCGGAGTCCATGGAATTAGTACGCACCGCTGACTACTACCTACAGGTCATTGGACTTGCTCAGCTGATGTTTTCTTAAAGAAATCAATTTCGTACACGCGTAAATTAATACGAGTTTTAATAGTACATTATGATATAAGTGTGTAATGTTAGTGATTACCGTTGAGGCGGTATTTAGACCCGAGCCATGGCGAGGGTCTTAAGAGAGCCGAGAATGGTAATCATTAATTACTCACGTGTATCATACGACGTTTTTCAACACACTTGTGAATAAAATAACTGTAAAACTAGTAAACTTTTGTCGCGGTAAAAAACTGTTTTTATATGCGCGCCCATTTTGTTTTTCTTTTGTTCGTGGGGGACAACCTGCGCCCATCCTGATACGATAAATGTCATAAAATTATGACGGTGGAGAGGTTGAACAATAAGGTTTTAACCACATTATAGCACTAGTGCGTAATGGTAATCACAATGTCACAGTTTGGTAACAAGTGCCATTATATACCTAAGTGCAGTGCAATAAGAGCCACTTTATGAGCAAGTGTATTGAAAAACAAGTTACTTTATTTTTTCACAAATCGATAGAGTTCCATGTACCGGATCGATCCTCTACGAGATTAAAACGATAAAAATTTAGCGGTGTATAAACTGAAAAACCGTTACTTTATACAATAACCGGAGATGACTTCTATTGTCATAGGTGCATACAATAAAAAACATGATAAACAATACAATAGCTTGTAAAATTAAACTTTTCGCAAAAATATCAATTTTATTTTATCCGCTTCATATATTTTAATTTTTTGACATTGTCGTCTCTAGTATTCCAGTATAATCTAATAATACAAAGTAAACTCCCACAAATGTCACATTTCACTATAACAACAAAAAAGCGGATGCATGACTATAGATCATTATAAACAAACCGTATACATTCTACAAGCGACTCCCGAGTCCCATCCCTACCCGCTTGAGTGATGTACTATGTCATCTCGTAATCCGGGACTGATCCCGACGTAGTGCGTAATCACATTACTTCTCTTCTCTGTTATCCTGGTACCCGTATTGGATTATGCTGACCGATATCTGTTTAAATAAATGGTTTTTAGACAAAATAATCCAGTACAATTTTTCGTTATTTTAGAAAGATATTTTTTAATTGCTAGATAATAACAGTAGTACCTGTGTAAATAAAAAAAACAGTGCAACTTTTTTTTTTTTTTATGTGACACTCATTTTATTGTATAATTATGTACATCTTAACTATTAAATATTATAAGTTAATAGGTATATACAAACTTAAAATAATAATATGTACAAACGAGTAAAAAAGGCACAAAAACGGGGAAAAGTCAAAGGGCCACATCGATGTCAATGGGAAAAGTGCCCAGAACGCTGGCAGCATTGCCACGCTGGATGGCAATGCTGATTCGTTGACCGAAGAAAAGGCCAGCCCTCTGGTCACGCGAAGAGTCGACCAAACGTTTGCTGATATCCTTAAAAACTCGATGAGCGCTCGGACCCCATGGCCCTAGTGTTTCAACCCCAAACGGCTCAAATATATAACTTCCAATGAGGTTATTATATTTACGCCGTTTGAGGTTTTCTGCGCCTACAGCAGCCGCTCCAGCACAGCCCGCGGTACTCAGAAGATGGGATGGCGCAAGGGTGTCGACACATGTTGCATCCCACACCAAAGGCCTACCCAATTTCCAAGGCATTATAGTCATCCCATCTGGTCTCTTCCCATCGTCACGTGCCAAGCCATTGGGTTCTAAGACAGCTGGCACCCCGGCGGTGACAAGAGCTGGACGGATGATGTCATTAATACTGGCATGCCGTGCTATCCGACCAGCGCTTCTACTGCAAGATAGGCCATGGTGTCCGAGGCGATCGACTGCTTCGCCAATGCAACTGTGTAACTTTTAGAGTGAATCTTCTAAATGGGTTAGATATAAATATTGATTTTTCAATGATCCAACAATTTCTTCACAGTTTACTTTTCCTTTATTTCTGCTAGCTTCTTACTGAATTTCAGGATTCTAGGTCAACAGGAACTACTCTATCGGTTTGATTTATTTACGAGTGTCCAAATATGCGCCATAAATTAATTATAAACATAAACGGCATTATCTTTAAATCGCGTTGTCTAGGAAATTGTTTTTTTTCACTGCCCCAAGGAGTAAACCTTGATATCAGATATTAATTCAAAGACAAAGTCAAAAGTTTTTATTTCACATAGGTCTACATGGGCACTTATAAAACGTCAGAAGCCAGTGCACGGTTCCAAATTTCAGCGAAATACCTCCTAAGAAATGAATCTAGACAGATGGACAAACGGTCAGCAAAGCGAGCCTTTAAAGGTTCCGTTTTCACTGTCTGAGATATAATAAATCCAAATCTGGATCTGGATCCGGAATCCAAAAAATCACCCTGAAGAGCCACCTAGTTTCCTATCAACAAATTACCTATAAATATTTTCCAGGATTCCAAGAAAAAGCAAAAATTAATTTGTGCTAGCCAGATTAAAAAAACCCACGCGCTTGTTACCATGTTATCAAGCTTGTATCACAAATGACATTTAAAAATTAATTAATATCTTATAGAGCAATAATATTGAATCAGAAGAAACCTTAAGCTTACCAGTGGGCGACGATCAACCTACACCCATCAAAAAGAATGTATAGACCATCAAAGCGATGCATCTGTAAATAGATTCTTCGTAGGTTGTAAGTACAGATTAATAATTATTTTTGCCCGAGCAATGGCGTGTGGCGTCAAACTGTCTGGCAAGTGGGAGGGAGTAGGATGGAAACCTTTTACATTCGAGGAGGTTTCAATGATATTTATTTCTGGAGTTCCCTTTGATCGTTGTCGTCGTTTATGTTCAGGAGCATGTTATATTTTGTATTTGGTTACAATAGAAGACATGACTCTAAGTATAGATCTCCCGATACTGACGCTAGCTAGTAAGAAATTTAAAAAATATATTCTTATATATATATTCTTTAGTACCTATCATCATCATCATTTCAGCCGACAGACGTCCACTGTTGAACATAGGCCTGCCCCAAGTCTCAAAAAGTCAAGTGTGTTAGTACCTATATCAAAGATTAAATGAAGCATAATATCGCAAAAGACTTTAGTTTTTTTTTTGTATTAATATTTTAATGACTTTTCAGTTAAGTTTAATTAATATTGAGAAAATTAAATTATAAAATAAACTTAAATAATTAAAAATAATATATACACTAAAGGCCTAACTAAATATGACGTCAAAAAAACTCCTCCGCATCGCTGTCGACTGGAAGTGTGCCCAAAAGGCTGGTGGCATTGCCACGTTGTATGGCAATGCTTAATCTCTGACCGAGGTAGAAGCCAGCTCTTGGGTCACGCGAAGAGTCATATATAAGTATTTTAGTTTTATACAAATTTATATTTTGATTTCAATTGAAACCTAGATAATATCCACAAGATATCTTTGCTTCACGTAAGAGCGTCGAGCGGTTATTTGGAAATGTATGTTGGATTGTCCACCGTTTTATTATGTTACATAGGCAAGAGTGATGGCTCAGTACGAGTATCATTCAATACTAAAGTAGTGACGATATGGGCTAACAAAGACCATTCAGTCTATTATGTCTAACCAAGAGGACCGGTTGCAAATGCGAATAATCTCTTAACGGTACCAGGGCTTCATAAACTGCAGAGTACATTATAATAAACTTTCAATAACCTGATACGAGGATGCAAGTTCTACTCTTGTTCACCGCAATATTCTTATAAGGAAAACTCAAAGTTTACCCCGCGTAGCTTATATGCGAATGAAAGTCATACAAAAGCTGAACTTTACCTCACATCTTACTTGGCGGGGTAAAGAAAAAGCAGTGTGTTAAGAGTTGGTTCACGTCATGGTTTATGTCGGTTATAGAATTAAACATTTCTTGAAAAATAAAGCAACGTAAAGTAGGTTTATTGCAACTCTATGGAATTATTGACTGCCAATATCGATAGTTGCAAGATTGGAAGTCCTGAAGCAAGTAATTTCCAGGAGTTTAAACAATACCCTGGAGAGCCCCGAGCACCTGACTTTGATAGTATCTCATATTAATTCCGTTTATCTTTGTTTTACCACATGCGGGCTTCGCGCACACAATTAACTGACAACGCAGGGGGTACAATAAATAGACAATGGATATCGTACATAGTAAATACGGTACTAGGGTACCAGGGAGTAACTGTGATATGTCAAACTTTAAAAAGAGATCGTCATACAGGTACTCATATGAGTAAAAGAGATGGAAAAGATTATACCTAGCTGAACTTTTTTTGTAATGTTTTTGGCTTGGATACTTAGTCCTTTAAGCTTCGTATGAATAGTTAATTTATTTTCCATTACAACATGGATTTATTCTTTTTTTTTAGATGGTATATCATACAATGACTTTTCATGCTCTTGACGGGAGCGGACAGCGTCAGACTTTTACTGACTACAAAAACCCTCTCATTTGTTCCTTCTTTGCCAGACCCCGAAGTTTCATTTTCACTTAACCCAGGCTTGGCCCTAGTAGGCTTCGACCCTGCTAGACCCCTACGATTTGTTAACATCTCCTTGAGGTGCGCGTGAAACATTATGCGCACTCAACGACTTGATGGCTACAGGACGACCGCACGATGAGCTCCGCAAGCCTGCGCCTACGTTGATGGATGTATTCTAATCTTGATTCTTACATAAAAATTCTTTTATAGAATTTTGCAGCAAATGTAAGTCAATCTTCTCAGCTAACTTCGCTGAGGTAGTCAACACTACAATAAAATTCTCAGCTCCAATTGCACAGACACTTGAGATACAAAACTACACCAATTTTACATCGCAATATCTACTAGGAATCATCATCATCATGATTTCAGCCGATACACGTCCACTGTTGGACATAGGCCTCCCCCAAGCGTCGCCACAACGAACGTTCCAGTGCGTCTCGCATCCATCGGTTTCCCGCAACCATCACCAGGTCATCAGACCACCTTGTTGGAGCCCTTCCAATGCGTCTTCCGGTACGCGGTCGCCACCTACCTAACTGGACTGTCTGGCCTAGGTAGACGTAGTCTTCCACAACTTCGAGCGTAGAGTTTCCGATCTTAATAGGAGTGGAATCAATTTGCGAATAATTAAAACAGCCACTGAACTTCATAATTCGCCAAAATACTCCTTTAGTTGAAAAATGTTCGAGTAAATAGCCATGTTGTCAAAAGTAAAAAAAAAACATTAGGTTCCATTTTTAAATTCTCCGAACATTCGAATGTTTTTTCTAATACTCGTAGTTTTGAATTCACTCAACGAATCCATTATTCAAAAAGAATTTCAATTGCATAATAATGTTAGTATTGAACTTTTTCAAAACAAGTTTCATTTTTAGTTCAAAGCAACGAACTGTTTCATCCAATTGAAGATCTAAAGGCTCTTCACTGTGCAATTAAAGAGTCACACGGAGGCGAGTTAGAGAGATAGAAAACTTCCCAAGTGTGTGAGAGGGATAACAACATTGCCTGAGGCGGGAAAATTAGGGTTGTCAGTGTTTCCACGAGTATACTTAGAAACAATCTGTGGAAAGGAATTGACAAATAGCAGTAATTGAATCTCTTTAAAGGGAGATACATTTTAGCGTAAAGACGCGGGTGTGTTGAGTCCTTCGCTGAGCAACGTCGATAAGTGGCGTATGTATTTCTCGTGGCGAGATACATGTCATTGAATAAAAGCTGTGCCTATTTACTTGTGAAACGGTATTTCATTTTTCTTTTCTTTGGTTTTTTTTTACACATTGTTTCCCTGTAGCTTGATACACTTATACGCATTGATATATTATTATTTGTGTGGCAAATATGTAAAATTATTATTATTTGTTTTTTTTAGCCTACTCGATGTCTGTCCTCTCCCGCTGTAGGGTGGAGAAATCGGAGATTTTAATCACAAAATTACACTTGTGTCCTTCAGTTGCCCTTTGCGTTCTAGAACCAAGGGTTCCCTCTTCAGAAATTCCCCGTGGCATGTGAGTATCTACGCATCATGGACAAAGACTTATCAAATCATCATCTTCTTGCCCTAGTCCCATATTTACTTGGGTTCTACGTCTCTTCTCTTCTTTCCCTTCAACCGATACGCTATCACTGACTTTTTTTTCTTATATACCGCTCCTCACAAAAATTTATCAAATCCTTATATATTTATTTCCTACATCACACCTAACAAAACTGATTATATCCGTAAACTTAAAGGTTCAGCTGGCAACCCAGTGTCGTACTCCGTAGTTGTCTGGTATTGTAATACCTATGTATAATAAGACACTACATTTTATTAATGATTGTCTGTCAATATTGTTAACGACCTCATTAACATTTGTATGCCTAATACATAAGGTACAAGGCTCACTTAATAATTGTTCCGTCCAATCATTCTACCTACAATCTATGCAAATAAATTTTACTTACATACATGCTATTTAGCGCCACCGTAAGACACACAATGTTATTTTTTTGTTTAGTTTACACACTTAGTTCTTCATTTTGT
Source organism: Mythimna lalbum (assembly GCA_949319445.1). Taxonomy (NCBI): domain Eukaryota; kingdom Metazoa; phylum Arthropoda; class Insecta; order Lepidoptera; family Noctuidae; genus Mythimna; species Mythimna lalbum. Next base: position 16,057,060 of record OX439364.1, read on the forward strand.
GTCTGTTTACCCAATAAACATGTTTTGTTCCATTTCAGAAAACAGAGAATAGAATTTATTCTCTGTTTTCTTTATATGTTACAAGAACATTACATGTGTTGACTGTTGATGTTGGACTTGTATTATTGGCAACCCTAGTAAATGATTAGTATTGCGCATGCACTTAAACTTGCACTCAAAAAATAATTACAGCCACTTTCACGGAAAGTTAATCTCTCAACTTATGAAGCAATCGAATTTTCTTTTCGAAGAACTTTTCTCTGAAACTCTTTAGTTCATTCGATAACTTCCTCTGCGATATTTTTTAAAGTACCAATGGTGCATAAATTGGAGGAGGTCATAAAATTCAGATAGCTGCATTGAACTACGTCCAGCATAAACTGATTCAAGAAATTGTAGAAAACATTAGTGAATTGTCTTCGCTCCATTTATTTTAAAACTGTTCCTAGTCTTGGATTTGCCACCAGTGATGCATAGGTATGAGGAGATCATATTTTGTGTACATATTGGCAATCGCGATCCCTGGCACCCACCCAGCGTTATTTGTAGCGCTGCAGCGCTGTTGCGGTTCTGTTTAGCGCTGTCAACCGAATTAAATGATTAGTATTATGCTTAAGAATTCAACTGGAAGTGATAAACCATTGTCCAGTTATATTTATTATAATCCAGTTATATTTTTCAACGAGAGCAGTATTTGCCGAGTGATAACGGCCCTAACTTACGAGTGTAGGTCGCGGGTTCAAACCCAGCCAGGCGCATTACTTTGTGTAATTTATTTCACCACCACTGCTCTCAAAACAGTGAAGGAAAACATCGTGAGGAAACTGGCATATCCTAGAACCAAAAATTCGAAGACATGTGACATTCACCAATGTGCACTGGGCCTGCATTTTGGATTACGGCCCAGTCCCTCTCCTAGATAGAGGAGGCCTAGAGTCCCAGCAGTGGGAACATAAACTGATTATGTTACGTTGTTCAACAAAGCTTAGTCCTGAAGGCTATTTTTAGCAAACATTTCTCATAAAATCACGAGCAATTGACGTAGGACTCGTTCAAATCACTTCCAAGCATACATGTCTGATTCATAAGGTCATAACTCCGTATTCAAGAATCGTAATCTATGTGTGTGTAGACATTTTTGTGCGCAATATTCCACGTCATTACCAGCGACGGTAGCTGTCAAGTGCCGACATGCGAAAACGATTGATCCGAACGGCGATTATGGAGCACACGTCAATTGCCGAATCGTGTATACAACGCCTTATTATGACATATGTTGTATTGTATGTGCGCCTGGTGATTTTTATTTGAAGTTGTTTTGTTGGCGCGGCGTGGAGACGCAATTTACGTAAGATGGACAGACATTTTGAATTCTCATTGTTGTTGCGTAATTTTCTCATTTCTTACTGTATTCCGATTGTTGTGTGTTTTACATTATATAATGGTCGACCCTCGTCAGAAGGCTTAAAATCAACCAAAAGGCAAAGAAGTGGGCTAAGCTTGGAGTTTCCTTGCGTGATCGAATCAAGAATGAAGATATCCGCAAGAGAACTAAGATTATAGCCCGGAAAATTGCCAAACTTAAGTAGCAGTGGGTAGGGCACATTGTTCGCAGAAGAGATAGTGGATGAGGCCGACAGGCTCTGGAGTGGCAACCGAAGAGCATTTTTTTTTTTTTTTGTCGACGGGGAAAATCATCTTTGACGAAACCCGCTCTTGGGTGGAGCGGGAGACAGTGTCAGACTCTTACTGACTAAAAACCCCGCGCCGTTCCTTCTAGCCTTCATACCGGGGCACGAGTTCCCTTTCGGACAACCCTGTCCCCAGTAGGCTTCGACCCAGCTGGGCCCCTCCTGCTGCTGACAACTCCTTGAGGCGCGCGGGAACAGTGCGTGCCGTCGACGTCTTGGACTCGGTCCATTACCGGACGATCGGACAGCGAGCTACCCATGGCTCGCCGTCCGCGAGCCCGCGTCTACGGTGGCCGGAAATCGGGATCGGAATCCCGGCGACGGCGGCGAGGGCGCCGTTGCCTGATGCGGTCGGCCTCCTCCTTTGCAAGCATTACTGCTTCGCAGAAGGAGGCGACCGCCCGCCATCCATCCTCGCTCCGGACCATGGCCTCGACCAGGGCTCGGCGCGAGAAGTCTCCGCCGCCAATCGCCCCCACGAGGGCACGGCGATGCTCCGCCCAGGCAGGGCACACCTCGACGATGTGCTCCACCGTGTCCTCCGGGCGTTGCGCACAGTGGCGACACCCGGGCGTCTCTTCCGCTTGAATCCGATGTAGGAACCTCCCGAACTTGCCATGTCCGGTGAGGACCTGCTTTATGCGGAAGGTAAGGACGCCGTGAGGTCTTTCCAGCCACGCCTCAAAGAGGGGACTTACCGCCATAATCGTGGCATGCCCAGCAACCGAAGGGCAGTGTTGAAAGCTTTAGTAATGTGGACAGATGAGCTGATGAGGGTCATGAGACGAATATGACCGGTCATTGAGACGACACTTAAGGGAGGCACATGTCAAGCAGTGGACGTCATTTGGCTGGAATGTTGATGATGATGATGATGAATGCCAGAGTGGTGACTCTTTGAACTTTACAAAACCGAACTTCTCAAACTTGAGTTTTGAATATGAAGGTTGTATACCGGTATACCTTTAATACTACACGTCAAGTATTTACTTGAGGTTCGCATTTACCCAATTCACCATAGTGGAGGACATGGAATTATCAACTTTTGAAAAAAAAAACTCAATTATATAAATCAAAAAGTTCAAATTCTTTTGCAAACCATGTTGTTTCTAGTCAAACTCTAAAGTCGATATTTGAGCTGATGCCGATGTGTTAAAATTATTCCGAATATACTTCATTGTCAGCATTACCACAATTATTACTGTTCAACGTTTCTCCCCACACATGTTTTCCTGGTACTTAACCCCAAGAAATCGTTGAAACGTAACAATCGCCAGCCAAGCGAAACGCTTTATCTTCGATCACGAACTGAACGAGTATTTTACAGCGCCCGAGCAATTACTGCAACTATTAGTACTACGTCTAAGCTCTATAAGACGTCAATCGCCACGTCCTCGTTTGTTGGCGAAGATGTAGGTACTAGGTATGCAGTATGTTGAAGGAAGTTGAACGTTTTAGAAAAAGGTGCGTGTTCAAAGATGTACATATTGTATTTGGATAAATGGAGAATATTAGAAAATACCACATTAACATTAGTTCAGTGTACTCATTCACACAGTTTTTGAAAGTCAGTTATATATAGGCGGGAATTCTTCGAGTTCAGTGTCTGTTTTAATCATGCGATTATTTAATCCTAGTAGTATTGCTATTGGTGGATGCGAGACGCACAGGACCGTTCATTGTGGCGACGCTTGGGTTAGGCCTATGTCCAAAAGTGGATGTCTTCAGCTGAAATGTTGATGATGATTTGTTTTTTTTTTTTATTTATTATTGTTAGGGGTTTTTATCCACACGGATACGGCAACTCCATTCTATGAGGATGATTGCTATTGGCGTAGCTTTGTACCTCAAGTGTCTACGCAACTGGACAATATGTGGCGCGATTTCAGTAAAATGGAGCTGAGAATTTTATTGTAGCCTTCACTACCTCAATGAAGTTAGCCGAAAAGGTTGACTTGATACATTTAATGGGTTATAGTTGAGAACGGGTGAAGCAATGGCTCCATACCGTGCAGGATCGATACAAACACCACATAACTATTGCTGAATGTCCTAGGACAGATTGCATCAAAGAATTAAAAAAAAAAAATGTTGAGACATACTCCTTCCTCACCACCCCCTTCCCCCCTCCTCTCCTCTCCTTCCTTCCCTTAGTTCATCACACATATTCGATACATATAAAATTTTTATAAATACCAATAAATCTATTTTTTCAAATAAGCGTTTTGTCTTGTTCAAATCCAATTAACCAATGGTCGGTAGCCTTTGCCGTTGTTGAACGAATCTGATTGATGACACGTCAAAATAATTTGTCACGTGCTGACACTGACCAGATTTTCACAAGTCTTTTAGAATAAAAAATAAAAACATTTGTCGTTGGAAAACGTGAAAAACAAACAAATTGTGTGTTTGATTCGGGAATAACAGGCTTTGATTCATTGTTATGTGAGAAATGTTTGGTGTATTTTACATAGAGAATGTTCAAACATTTGGTTATACAATATTATTTTTAGAATTTATGAAACCTGAATACCTATAGTCTGTTCATAACATTTGGTTATACAATTTTTAGTATTTGTGAAACCTATAGTTTGTTCAGAATCAGTAACTGAATCGATTCCAATTATTTTACACCATGTGCAGACATGGTCTATCCAATCCCAAAGGTATGTTGGGCTTCTTTTAAACATGCACACGGAAAGTCTCGCGGCCGTTGCCTGATACGGTCTGCCTCCTCCTTTGCTAGCATTACCGCTTCGCAGAAGGAGGCGACCGCCTGCCAACTCCTCCTCGCTCCGGACCATGGCCTGAACCAAGGCCCGGCGCGAGAGGTCTCCGCCGCCGATCGCCCCCACGAGGGCACGGCGTTGTTCCGCCCAAGCAGGGCACACCTCAACTGTGTGCTCCACCGTGTCCTCCGAGCGTTCCGCACAGTGGCGGCACCCGGGCGTCTCTTCCGCTCGAATCCGATGCAGGAACCTCCCGAACTTGCCATGTCCGGTGAGGACCTGCGTCATGCGGAAGGTAAGGACGCCGTGAGGTCTTTCCAGCCACGCCTCAAAGAGGGGACTTACCGCCATAATTGTGGCGTGCCCAGCACTGGGTTGCGATAGTCGCTGACGCCATTTCACCGTGAGGTCGATCGACTGGTGTGGTAACACCCTAACGCGTCGTGGCAATTAAGAAACGCATTCATTCATTTCAGCCGATATACGTCCACTGTTGGACATAAGCCTCCCCCAAGCGTCGCCACAACGATCGTTCCTGTGCGTCTCACATCCATCAGTTTCCCGCAACCTTCACCAGATCATCGGCTCACCTTGTAGGAGAAACGCATGAAGCGTTCTACTCATATCGCGAAATTGCATCCTGCATAGGACAGGGTTATTTGCTAGGTGCCCTATTCAAGTTAACGCCTCTAACAGGTACGTACAGGTAACAGGTATGCATGTAAGTTTTAGCCTCTCGTTTTCTTTTTAAACTTCCACACAGATTTTTCATACATAATTTAACTAGCTTTTACCCGCGGCTTCGCCCGCGTTAATTCCTCTTCCATTTTTTGCCCCCTTTCTACCCCTATTCTCACTTTGATTCTCAGTTGAGGATTTTTCTGACATAATTTTACTGTAATCTAAAAAAACATACTGTTTGTTATTTATGTAAGTACTGAAGGATTAGTCTATTGTTACTTGAAATAGAAACACCTTTTTTTTGTCGACGGGGAAAATCATCTTTGACAAAACCCGCTCTTGGATGGAGCGGGAGATAGTGTCAGACTCTTACTGACTAAAAACCCCGCGTCGTTCCTTCTAGCCTTCATACCGGGGCACGAGCTCCCTTTCGGACAACCCTGTCCCCAGTAGGCTTCGACCCAGCTGTGCCTCTCCTGCTGCTGACAACTCCTTGAGGCGCGCGGGAACAGTGCGCGCCGTCGACGTCTTGGACTCGGTCCATTACCGGACGATCGGACAGCGAGCTACCCATGGCTCACCGTCCGCGAGCCCGCGTCTACGGTGGCCGGAAATCGGGATTAGAATCCCGGCGACGGCGGCGAGGGCGCCGTTGCCTGATGCGGTCGGCCTCCTCCTTTGCAAGCATTACTGCTTCGCAGAAGGAGGCGACCGCCTGCCATTCCTCTTCGCTCCGGACCATGGCCTCGACCAGGACCCGGCGCGAGAGGTCGCCGCCCCCGATCGCCCCCACGAGGGCACGGCGATGCTCCGTCCAGGCAGGGCACACCTCGACGGTGTGCTCCACCGTGTCCTCCGGGCGTTGCGCACAGTGGCGACACCCGGGCGTCTCTTCCGCTTGAATCCGATGCAGGAACCTCCCGAACTTGCCATGTTCGGTGAGGACCTGCGTCATGCGGAAGGTAAGGACGCCGTGAGGTCTTTCCAGCCACGCCTCAAAGAGGGGACTTACCGCCATAAAAATAGAAACACCTCCCCTTTCCCTCCTCCTCATGGTTTTTCTTAACCGCCTTATGGTCGACTGGTAGAAAATGTCTAAGGAAATAAGTCTGCCTTTGTATAGTGTTTCTTACTAGTGCAAAAAGTTTTCTACACTGATATTATAAAGAGACAAAGTTTGTTTTTTTATTTGTAGGTGGTAATCTCTGAAAGTCCTAGACCTATTGCGAAAATTTTTTCACTGATAGAAAGCTGCTGTATTCCTGGGTGACATATGCTATACGAGGTGTAAGGGACAACTCTCCGCAAACAAAAATGCAAATAAAAAAATCGGCCTCGTCATACAAATTTTCCAATCAAGTTTATCATTTTGTATACTGAGGCTGATTTTTTTTTTGTGTCCTGAAAAAAAATCTTAAGGAAAGATGTTCAGTTTCGTTCACTGAGCAAGCCCTTAAAGTTTGCGGAGGGCTGTCCCCTACACCTTGTATTTTATGAACGCGGGCGAAGCTGCGGGCAAAAGCTAGTAATAAATAAATAAATGAATTTGATTTTGAAACTGGGATGAGATGCTAGTGTAAGTTCGTTTCAAATTGACCCCGCACTTTGATGTGTCCACCGGTATATTTCATCCACCATCCATGACATCAAATCGGACTATCCATCAAGTGATCCCTTATTCAAATGCGCCTTCAGCCAGCGATTACATTGTACATACATCAAAGTGACCCTCACGTCCCATTTATTGACCGTATCTCCGGCATTTTTAAGCAATCCCCTGCGGAGATTTTTTACGCATCACTAAAAACTGGCAAGTGTGAGCCGGACTCGCGCATTAAGGGTTCCGTGCCATTATCTATACGTAGGGGCCTAACAGGGTCGAAGCGTACTGGGGCCAAGAGTCTACTCCTGAAAGGAATATTTGACCCCGGTATGAAAGTCCACGAAGGAATAGGAGTGGAATGGTTAGTGTCAGTAAAAGTCTGACACTATCTCTCGTTCCGCCCAAGAGCCGGGAATGTCATTGGATGATATTACCACCTACAAAAATATAAAAAAAACATTATCTGTAAAAACTGGAAAAAAATCATGTGTGTTGTCTGGGAGTCCCACTTAAATATTTATTTTATTCTGTTTTTAGTATTTTTTGTTATAACGGCAACAGAAATACATCATCTGTAAAAACTTCAACTGTGTAACTAACAAGTTATCGGTGATTGATTCATGAGATATCTGGGATCTATCATGAGAGTCTGGCAAAAGTTGGACAGATGAATAGACAACGGAGTCTTAGTAATAGGGTCCCGTTTTACCTTTTGGATACGGAACCCTAATTAGGTACTTGTTTGAGAACCAGCCCTGCGGCAATTAATTTCGTTACAGCTATCTGCCGAACTTAGGTGGTGCCGAAATATCGTACAATTTATACCTGACTGTATAGTCGTATATCACCTGCTTATAAAAGATTTCGGCTCTTTTTCAATGAAGATATATTGGTTTAGAATTAATCAGCGAGTAGAGTTTCCTTTGACGCTTTTCAGACCATTTTCATGGGAAATCTTGCTTTTAAACCGGTGTGTGATGGTCCAAAAATTACCTTCTCTCCTCGTTTATATGTATCCTTATTGGTGTGAAGATAGCGTAGACGGGAACATCTCTGTTACTAATATAATAAAACAATTTACTCAGAAATCTGTTAGCAGTTATATCTCTATACAGATGAGGAGAAGCGACAGGCGGTCGCCTCCTTCTGCGAAGCAGTAATGCTAGCAAAGGAGGCGGCCGCACGCACGAGGCAACTTCCCTCACGCCGCAGACGCCAGGATCCCGGAACCGATTCCCGGCCACCGTAAGCGTGGGTTTGTGGAATGTGAGCAATGGGTAGCTCGACGCCCGATCATCCGGTAACCGTCCGACCGAGCTTAAATCGTCGACAATGCGTAGTGATCCACGCGCCCCTTAAGATGTCAGCCAGAATAGCCGCAGGGTCGAAGCCTACTGGGACCATGAGTGATGTGAAAGAGAACCCCGGGACCCTGAAACGAAAGCAAAGGAGGAACAGCAATGGGTTTTAGTCAGTAAAAGTCTGACACGAAAGGGCGGGAGATGCCATTAGATGATTTCCCACCTACAAAAAAATCTCTGTACAGATAAAAATCAATTACATTATTTTATTTTTAAGTGTAAGCGTGTCTTGCAGGTTCTTCTTCCCTGGTCGACCAATGGAATCTTGCACTATCTTCTGACGGTTTGTAAGTGCTCAAGTGTAAGCTTATGTAGCTCTTGTGTGTGTGATGTATTTTGATTTAGAATTTGTGCGACATTTAAAAGAAGATAACCATTTTCTGTCTGAAAAGAGGGTCAGATGACCTAAGGCTACTAAAAACAAAAGAAGCATTAGGAACGCACCCAATTTATATGACAGAGAGCTAAGTAATGAATGGAGGCTCGCCAATTGAAGTAAAAGGGATCTAAATGATCAATGATACTTACATTCTTGGATTATTATTTATAGGATTGGGAGAATTTAGTAGGTACCAAATTGATTCTAAGTAATACTGTCGATGGATTTAAAAAAGGTTAAAAATCCAGTTACATTTATTAATTTTTGGCAAGAAATAACGTCAAATTACTTTGATGAAAATAACAGTTCATAAAGCAGGTTTGGTTCATTCATATCATCATTATTTTTCACATTTAGTACCAGGCGCTCAGTAAACAATGACGGTAAACGTCGTACTCTTTTTTTATATTGAGTCACAAATAACGGGCCCTCAAAGTGGGGCGGTATTAAGGCACATACTCAATTTAGGTGCGACACGACGACAAAATGAATGCGGGGACCAAATTAAACATCTCTTTTCGGGACGAAAAATCTATATTATTATCTACCCCAATTGGCACGAGGCTTTATACTAGGGGAATATGTCATTAAGAGTCGGTGGCTATCTTTTTGTGACGGCTTGTTCACACATGAGTCCGTCATTGACGATTCGGAATTAATTACGGTCCGTTGAAGACGTATACGACGTTGACATAATTATATTAACCGAATCGTGATAAAATACGTTTTGTCGTTAATTTTTCCGGACCATAATATATGAAATTCATGATTCATATGTTCGCAGAGTAAATGCACGGAAGGTTCTAGAGTGGCGGCTACATAGGTAGGTACCGTAAGACGTATCGTTGGATTACCTCCTACAAGGTGGACCGATTTCCTGGTGAGGGTCACGGGACTCCGATGGACGCGAGATGCACTGGGCCAAACGTTATGGCGACACTTGGAAGAGTCAACAGCCTATCGGCTGAAATGATGGGATTGTATGTATGTCAATTAAAACCGAATTATGATTTTTACACAATACTGGATTTATTTACCAAAGACCATGGACTTCGATTTTCTGTTGATATCATCGTCGTTGAGAGCTTCCAATTTTAAAAGAAAAAATAACGATCCGATAAATGATTCGAACGATTCGTCAATTTTGATTCGTATTTTGAATAAGAGTTCTTGATTTTCACATATTCTGAGCGTGTGAATTTGACTTTAGAAGTGTAACAGTCACTGATAAAATAAAAAGGAATCGTATTACATCACGATCCGGTAAACATAACAATTCATTGATGTGTGAACACTAATGGGATTGGCCATTGATAGCCATTATTTATGTACTAGGGCACCAGAATCTGAAGGACATTGCTGCCTATAAAATATTGCTTAACGAGTCATTTATTGTCACCGCTGGCGTACCTGCCGTATTAGATAGAACCAAGCGGCTTGAAGAATCACTAAACTTAAGTAGCAATTGCCAGGTCACATTGCACGCAGAACACCGATTACGTACCGAAAGACGCAGCGTTTAAACGGGTCCCACAAGGTGAAACAATGACCTAGTGAGGGTCGCGGGAATCCGATGGATGCGAGACGTACAGGACCGGTCGTTGTGACGACTAATTACATCTCCTACCCTTGGGTGGAGCGGCAGGGTGTGTCAGACTTTTACTTACTAAAACCGGGTGTTCATTTTCACTTAAACATTGGTCCTAGTAGGCTTCGACCAGTTTGACCGTGCTGGGCAGCTAAGGTTTTACGGACATCTTGGCGGTTCGGATGGTATTGTTTTAGTGCCGTAAAAGGTGGGTAGGCCTCCAGTGTAGAACATGGGATGGTGCGAGTACGGCGGGCGGCGGTGTTATGTTAGTGGTTTTAATGAGGAAATATGTTTTCAATACACTTACTCGGAAAACCCACTCTTATCCTTACCGCTTTGAGATATTTTCCATACTTGTGCGAAAAAGAACGTGAGCTCACCCCCAGCCACAATTGAGTGGTAACGGCCCCGACTTACGAGTTTAGGTCACGGGTTCAAACCCAGCTACACGTATTACTTCGTGTAATTTGTCACTTTAGTACCTGAGTACTAAAGTGACAAATTACACACAAATTGCCACAGGCGAGGGTGTTATGGGGCTGACCCCATAACACCCTCGCCTGTGGCTCAGGCGAATTTCGCCTCAGTCGCAATGACAAACTTTATGCACTTCTATCACAATATACTATTGTAAGTATATTGTAAAAGGTCATCTCATACACGTGAAAATTTGTCACTGCAACACTAAGCCACATATCACCCTCGCTTACGGCTCAGGCGAATTCCGCCTCTGTCGCAATGACAGACTTTCTCGACTTATAATGTACTATTTTATACTTTCATGCATGTAAAGTTAACTCAACAAGACTTGAATGTCAGCAGTAACCCAAACACCGTCTACAAAATTTATAGCACCAGTAACGCGTAATGATCCAAAAGTGTCCTAATGAAGCTTACAGCAAGTGTACTGAAAATAATTTATCGCCATTAATTTTGGCGTAAAAGTCAATTAGGAAGACTGCGTTCAAAACGTAATTTGTTCAAACATTTCATACGAGTGTACTGACTAATTATTTTGTGTTAAAAAGTAATTAGCTCGCATATTTTATTCATGAAGTTTGTTTGAATTTGTATGTTGAAGATACTTTGGTATATTTTTGTTTACTTTGTAAGCGTAAATAGGTTACTGAAAAAAGGTTGTTTTATTACAAGCTTTTATTTAGTTTCACCTGTCCCGATGTTTGCCTGTAATCAAATTTTGCAAATTAAATTTGATCCACTTCCCGGTTACCTATTGAGCTGAAATTTTGCATACATGTGGAAATCAGATGACAATGCAAAATTATTATGACATGGAGCTGATCTCATAATGGAACCGGAAGGAGGCTGTAGTTAAACGACACTACCCCATCGAGTTTGGGCTCGTATGATCCGTCTTGACGAGTATTAATTATACAGGTGTAATATCTTGCTATGAAAAAAAAATCATAAAAAACTTGTTACGCATAATATTTATTTAATTTCCTTTATCGCGGCTTCACTTCTGTAGTAACCTAGCTTGCGGAAAATCATTAATTAGTTTCTCTTCCTTGGGGTGGTGCAAGAGGAAGTATCAGACTTTTACTTACTAAGCCCACCTGTGTTTCTTTAGTTGCTTTTTACATTTCAAGAATGCCAATTGAAGAAAAAGAAGATAGCGAATTCTTGAGGTTCAAGCTTACTTCGCATCAAAATCGTTTCAGTAGTTAAAAACGGTGAATGCGAAACAGACAGACTGAGTTACTTTCACATTTGTAATGTTAGTATGGATATTTTTTAATAAGGGTGGACTGGTATGCTGCGTGACGCGGATTCGATTCTCGCTCTGAACAAATATTTGTATAGCCTATAAATAGGTCTTTCATTTCCGAGCAACTTGTGTATTTGTTTTTACATGCAACCACGTGCATAGATAAGCACATAACGCAGCGTTGGAAGGTCTCCAACAAGGAAGACTGATGACCTGGTGAAGGTTGCGGGAAACCGATGGATGCGAGACGCACAGGATCGTTCGTTGTGGCGACGCTTGGGCTCCTGCCTATGTCCAACAGTGGACGTATATAGGCTGAAATGATAATGATGATGATGCAACCACGATACAGGCCAAAGTTTTTTTAACGTGTTTAGACGTATATTACATGGACATTAATAAAAATCTTGACTAAGCGATTAAATATGAAAATAGGCAACCAATTATATCAAAAGCTACCTACGATTAAATGAACAGGATTTGATTCTGTAAACATTGTGATAGCGACGTTATTCAAAGTTAATAAAGTATACCTCCATGACCATAGAGTATGAATGAGACAAGCTTCCCACATGTATAGCCATTATCTACTACCTCCACTTCAGTCTAGTTACCGCTAGAGCTCCTGCTAAACATGTGGTCTTGGTATCGAGAAAAATTGGCATTATTTTTTTTATGTCTGGATTTTTTCTACAAAGACCTGGAGATTAGGTAAAATACCTTTACAGCTATAAAATGTCATATACTGGGGAAAGTCACAAGAAGATAACTTTCTTAATAGCTACAGAATGTCTTCTTAAATAGGTAAAAGACCAGGCTAGAACAGTAAACAACTTAATATGAAGCAAAAGTAGTTTAGAAATCAATTAATCAATCTGAATAGAATTTATTTAATAAAAAAAATACAAAAAAAACAATATCACATAGGCGAAAGTTTGCATGTACGTGTGTATGTATTAATGTTTGTCACTCATTCACGCTCAAACGGCCTAATGGATTCGGGTAGACCATGCCCTGGAACAGAACATAGGATACTTTTTATCCCAGAATACTTTTAACCCCGGAAGCATGTTCCTTTGAGGTAATTTTCGACTTTCACGCGGGCGAAGCCGTTAGCAGCAACTCATCATCATCATCATCATCATCAGCCTTTTTTAATGTACCCACTGCTGGGACTCAGGCCTCCTCTCTAGGAGAGGGAATGGGCCGTAATCCACCACGCGGGCCCAGTGCGCGTTGGCGGATGTCACATGTCTTCGAATTTTTGGTTCTAGGACATGCCGGTTTCCTCACGATGTTTTCCTTCACCGTTTTGAGAGCAGTGGTGGTGAAATAAATTACACAAAGTAATGCGTCTGGCTGGGTTCGAACCCGCGACCTATAACTCGTAAGTCGGGGCCATTACCATACGGCCACCACTACTCTAGCAGCAACCAGTTAATTATAATTTCAAATGTATAATTTTTGACGTAATTCTGAGAATAATCTATAGCTCATTCATACTCTAAGTCCAAGTATCAAACACTCGAAGCAAAAGCTTGGATATCTCGATGATTGGCAAAGTTAGCCGACTTGAACATAGAAAAAACTTTTGTCATCTTGAAGACTTGAGGAATTATATCGAGATACCTACCAGGAAATCATATTGGAGTAGAGTTACTTTCTATGAATTTTAGTATTGATTTAATCATAATTATATAGTGACATGGCAACATGTGGGAAGTGGACTTGGCGATCATTAAAAATATATTTCACAACTTTCACACAACACCCAAATTAAGCAGAGCTTATGCTATGAGTACTAAACAACTGATAATCATAAGTATACATTCAGTCAAAAAAGTATCGGGAATGGATGATTTGTTTATGGTTCCAAATTCAAATTTTTGTTTGTAGTTGTTAGATTGGCACAACTGTTTTCCATTTTGGCGCGGAGTTTGAGTTGCATCTGTTATTCATATTAAATACAGTGCTGGTTTTAATAATATCATATATAGTGTGTATTGCGAATTTCATAATGGACAAAAATATCGAACAAAGAGTTTGTCTTAAATTTTGCATCGCCAATGGTATTTCGTGTTCGGAGTCACTGAAAATGTTACAGAAGGCTTACGGTGAATCGACTTTATCAAAAACTCGTGCTTATGAGTGGTTCAAAGCGTTCAAAAGCGGTCGAGATGTGATGGAAGATTTGCCTCGCTCTGGTAGGCCGTCAACGTCTGCAAATGAAGTTAACATCGCAAAAGTGAAGGAAATAGTGACTGAAAATCCCCATTCAACTCTGAGAGAGATAGCCGCCGAACTTTCTGTATCTCACGAGTCGATCCGTACCATTTTAACTAATCATTTGGGTATGAAACATGTTGCTGCTCGGCTAGTCCCAAAAGATCTGAATTTTCTCCAAAAACTCAATCGCATGAAAGTCGCTGAGGACATGCTAGAACGAGTCAGTTCGGACCCAACATTCATGAAACGCATTGTTACTGGTGACGAGACGTAGGTTTACGAGTTTGACATGCAAACTAGTCAACAAGGAGTGGCGCCTTCCAACTGATCCGAAACCGAAAAAACCACGCCAAAGTCGATCAAAAGTCAAAGTCATGTTGACTGTTTTCTTTGACTATCGCGGTGTTGTGCACTCTGAATTCTTACCGGAAGGTCTAACGGTAAATAAAGAATATTATTTGAGCGTTATGCGGAGTTTAAGAGAGCAAATTCGACGAAAAAGGCCAGATTTGTGGAAAGAAAGTTCTTGGATTTTGCACCACGACAATGCGCCTTCGCACAAGGCTATCATTGTGAACGAATTTTTGACCAAACACTCAACAAATACCATCCAGCAACCACCATATTCACCAGATATGGCTCCTGCTGACCTTTTTCTTTTTCCTAAACTCAAATTACCACTTCGTGGCACCCGTTTTCAATCGATAGAAGACATAAAGGAGAATTCGCGGCGAGAACTGAACTCAATTCAGGAAGCAGCGTTTAAAAAATGTTTTGATGAATGGATTATTCGTTGGCGCAAGTGTATCGTTTCTAAAGGAGCATACTTTGAAGGTGATAAATTAAATTTGGATGAATAACAGACATTTTGTGTATTATTGATCTTTTCCCGGTACTTTCTTGACAGAGTAGTATATTTCTAAATACATACATATTATTGATAAATTACACCCAGACACAGAACAAATGATCATGCTCATCACACAAACATTTGTCCTGTGTGGGATTCAAACCCACGACCACTGGCATAGCAATCAGGGCCACTAACAACTAGACCAACAGGCCATTCATTGTACCGATAGTCGTGTGAACCAACGGCAAAATAGGCACGAGCCTTGACCGACATTTTAGGTGGCTCTCGTTAGGCGGCTGGATCTTCTGGACACGGCTCCTATTGTTAGGAGGTTCCTTTCTCTGGAGACCTGACCGCAGGTAGCTTGAAAATTGTCTAAAGGCTCTCTGCGAGTTGGCTTCGGCCCTCGTATACCTACCAAATGCCCAGGATTTCAGTGTCCTGAGATAAATAAATGTAACTGTCCCCGCACGCGGGCCTCAAAAAACCGCCGCCACAAAAAAACGCTACGACGGCCATAAAAAAAGCTAGAAGCGAAGCGAAGAAGCGTTGAAGTGGCGTTTTTTTGAGGCCAGTAAATCACAAACTACCGCGCACTGCCATTTTGTTGTTTAAAAAGGCGCGCGAAATCAATAGTGCATTTTTCTCTGGGCCACGCTGTACTTAATTAATACGAAATCGAACCCGCAACACGTAGCGCAGTATCCATTCTCTCAACTACTGCACCGAACCGTGCCTTTGATAGAAAGAACTAAAATTTAACAATCACGTAAACTCGATATTGTAGCTAAAACTAATTCTTTCAAACACTGTCGATGGTCTCAATTTCATAGACGGACGTTACAAACAATATCTACAATACTATGTATGTCAGTAGGTCATCGCCTTAAGCTGTTTAAGTCAACTTATGTACTACCCTCGGAGTTCAAGGGGTAACGCATGTATACGCTACAGAAACAACCCTAAGTCAACACTTAGAAAGGGCGCAGAACGGCTTAAGAACCATTTCGTATTAAATACAATGGAATTTACACACATATTGTTTACAGTCACATAACATAGCTACTGTATTATTCATTTTCCAAAAGGCATATATAGGTAGATAGATATCTTTGACTTTGGACTTTTTGCTTGCTATGTTTCATAAATTCTTTTTCTTGATGCCTACGAAGGCTGCAGGATTATCGAAAGAATTACCGTGGTTCTGAAACGCAAGGGTAATAATTGTCGTGACATAGATGGGTATTATTAGTCAGTATAAGTCTGACACGCCTTCTCACTATACGGAGTGCGGGAGATGATAAAATATATATGGATTTCCCACCGAAAAAAAACCACTGTACTATGAATGAATATCAATTGCAGTTTTCACAACCAAAATACTAGGACTGCATGAGGCAATAGAATCCTATCCTACTAATATTATAAATGCGAAAGTTTGTATGTATGGATGGATGTATGGATGTTTGTTATTCTTTCACGCAAAAACTACTGAACGGATCTCGATGAAACTTGGTACACGAGTAGACCATATCCCAGAATAACACATAGGATACTTTTCATCCTGGGATTATGTACGCGGGTGAAGCCGCGGGCAAAAGCTAGTATTAAAATATAAACAAGCAACCAACTCTCATTAGACCGAGTTTTATGTTGAAGTCATGAAGCAAAAAGGAAGCCTATCAAACGAACTAATCGAAAGTTGTGAAAATAACTTTGGGCGACGAGTTTAAACTATTACTGAACTAAAGTGAATGTAGGCTTGGCAACCCGCTTATCTAGTACTAAGTAGGTAGCTATGTATGTAAGTGAAGATCTCCTGAATATAAGATTGTTTGTAAGAGTTACCGCGCTCCTGGGACGGAAAATACAATTAAAGAAACACTGGTTTTAATCCGTATAATAGAACATTTCCTTTCTTTCTACCTAGAGCGGAAGACGTCATCATCAGATACCGTCTTCCACTTTTTCCACCAAAAATGTCTCCAGGCTGCATGCAGGCTATCGATAAATTATTTTTTTATTTATTTAACACTTTGTGCAGGCATTCTCTTCCAGTCAACCTTTGGGTGATGCAGAGAAAAAGCAGTGGTAGGTGCAATAAAAGAGTGAGAGAAAATGCGAATTAAGTAAAGATATACTAATATACCATAGAATAGATATACTAATAAACCATAGAATAAATATATATAATTATACAATATATACTCAAATTAATACACTACATACATACACTAAAATAGTAAAATAACTGTTCCAAATCGACAATAGGAAAACATTAGCGCTGTGATGAAACTACTGCCAGGTTTTTACGAATCAACTCGCGAACTTTGGTTTTGAATGTAAATCTGCTTGTTGCCATCCTGATCTCCTGTGGAAGCGCATTCCACAAAGAAATTGCTTGTATAAAGAAGGAATAGTGAAGAAAGTCAGTACGATGAGTGGGGCAATGAAGACGACGGTTATGAGATGAGCGTAGATTTCTATTGTTGTTGACGCAAATGTATTGAAAGTGAGGGGCTAAATAACTGGGGGAATTATGAGATTCAAGGAATGAAAATAAGGTGGTGAGCGCCCTTTGCTCTCTGCGCTGACGTATGGGCAACCACTTTAGAAGCGACCGATGCGCTGAAACATGATCGTATTTCCGAAGATTGAAAACAAATCGAATGCAGTAATTTAGAAGACGGTCAAGTTTATTGAGGAGATCTGCATTCAGGTCATAGTAACACACATCGCCATAATCGATGATTGGAAATAACATCGGTGCTGAATGGGATAGTTGTACCATCAAAACGAACTGGCGGCAAAGTTGCCCTGTCCACCATAGCAATGATTCGAGGACTTCCAATGATGATAGCCTGACATTTATTGGGGTTCACTGCAACACCAAATCTGTCAGACCAGGCTTTTATGGCTGTTAAGTCCCTATTTAATTGATCGATAGCACCAGATAAGTCGTCGACCTTCGCTTGACAGTACAACTGCAAATCATCAGCATATAGATACGAACACTGAAGTACGGTGGTAATGATATTAATAAAGATAGAGAATAGAAGAGGAGAAAGGATACCGCCTTGAGGAACGCCAGTTTCCAAACCACACCAGCGAGATGAAGAATCCCCGACGTGAACCGACTGCTGACGTTCCTGAAGATAGGAAGAAAACCATTCCAGCGTCTCGGGAGAGATCATGATATAGTAGGATAAATCATTACCATTACCATAAAATTCCATTTGCAGTTTTTCCAACCAAACTACTAGGATTTCATGAGGCAGCAGAATATTAAAAACTAAACAAACAACAAACTCTCATTTGATCGACTTTTATATGTTGAAGCTTATTTAAATTTCGAACAAATGGAAAGTTGTGAATGTACAGTGCAAGCACGTACAAATTTGACATCATTGCATCAGCACTTTACTTGCTACGCGCGGTCTATTCTTTAGTACACAAATATCACTCAAATCGCGTGCACTCATTATTTAGTTAATATCATATATCATTCAATAAACGTTATTATTACGTACTTTTGCCTATCATTCAAACTATTATCATCAAAAGGTGTAAAGACCCTACATCTTTTTGGTCCTTCGAGCTTCCGTATAAGCGGGACTATTTCGCGTTCTCGACAGTGTGAGTATTCTGCGGGCACGTAAGTATAGCTCCTGTAACTACGACCTGTGGACAGAGTAACATCCGTCTACTGGAAATCAATTACAGCATTATCCATCATTGAATATTCGACCAACCATAACCGCCGACATGGAAGATATTTTGGCCAATCAAGATCAGATCATTCAGGCCATGGAGCAGCAGCTGCGGAACTTCAAAAAAGATTCTGCAGATCGCAAGACTCCGGCCAACATCAAGAAACGTTTGCAAACCCTTGATACATACTGGCGGGAGTTTCAAGAGAATCACGTTAGATTATGCGAGTTTGAAGATCGTGGTTATACCTACTTTTCTGAGAACTACTACAGCAAGACGATGACTCTCTACAATGAAGCTCGAGACATCATTCAACAATACAAACCGCCCACCGGTTTGGAGAAGGAGGGTAAGTCGCCTAGCGCTCCAGCAATCCGTGTATCAGACACCCGTAACCAAGAAGCTGCGGATGAGCGACAGCAAACGGACACATTGTCGATTGATCCAGATCAACCCGACGTCAAGCCTAGTGGAACCCAATCCACATCATTGTTCAAGAAGATTGTCTCGCGGGGAAATGCCAGTAAATTAGAGGAAATGCTACGCAAGCAGAAGAGTAACTTTAAGGCTTTATCACGGGCAATCAGAAGCGTAGACATACAGAGCCTCTCCGAAAAGTGGGAGTTTGAAGATACGCTCAAAATCATTCAGACAAAATGGTCAACCATCGACTCCCTGCACTGGGAAATTGATAGTGAGATGTACTCGGAAGATGAAGAATATGAACAGGAATATAACAAGTACGAACAACTGTACATTGACATCAAAAAGTTAGTTAACAGCAAGATGTATTCCGTTACATATCGGGAAAGTTTCACACCGAAAATAGAAATACCTTCCTTCTCGGGGAACTATCACAAATGGATATCATTCAAGGACTTATTCCAGGAAGCAATCCATAGCAACAAATCAATTCCAAGTGCCCAGAAAATGCAGTTATTAAAAAGTAAGCTGAAAGGCGAAGCAGAAAGGATCATTCAACATCTTAATATTAGTTCTGAGAACTACCAAATCTGCTGGGATATCTTGAACCATAGATATAACAACGATAGGTTGATCTTTACTTCTCACATGAACATACTGCTGTCAATACCTACAATGCAAAATCAAGTCGACACACAGATCAAGAACATGTTTGACACCATCAATGAATGCATGAACGCCTTGAAAAATCTCGGCATAGATGTAACTGCCATGGGGCCAATGGTTGTACATTTACTTACACTAAAGCTGGATAACCAGACCCTCAGTGAATACACTCAATCATTAGAAAATCCTAGAGCCTTGCCTGTTCTAGCAGATTTTCAAAAATTTTTGGAGAACAAGTATACTGCTCTCGAATCAACACGACGTAAACATCATTCATCAAAATCATCAACGTCGACATCTCCGAGCAGTAACAAAGATTCTGAACATCAATACAATAAAAGGAATCAATCAAAGTCAAATAATTTCAACAACAAAACCGATTCTAATAAACCGTTTTTATGCAGTTCCGCGGCAAAAGGTTGCGCAATGAGGACACAGTATTGTCCACTATGCAAAGACGACAGCCACGGATTATTCTACTGCAAACCATTTTTGGAATCAGGGTCAGACGAAAAAAGAAACACAATTCAAAAATTTAACTTGTGTAAAAATTGCCTGGTTAATCACAAAAATAAACCATGCCGTTCGGAATCAAGATGCAGGGCGTGTCAAGGAACTCATAACACCGTGCTACATGACGCCCTACAGACAAACACCGTGTCCAGTAACATGAGTACGTCACCGTCTACGTCACGAGAAGACAAAACACGAAGTAACATGACACATGTTTCCAAAGAAACTCTTATTGAAGTTCTGCTTGCAACAGCACTTGTCCGAATACAAGGTGTAAATGGGGAATATCATACAATGAGAGCTCTCATAGATCAAGGCTCTCAAGCCTCCCTCATAACTGAGAACGCAGCACAAATCCTAAAACTCCCCCGTCGAGCATGCAAAGGCGTCATAGTTGGAGTCAGTGCCAATCAAACTAATTGTAAGGGAGTTTTGAGTCTTGTAGCATCCTCATTACATTCCAATTACACCTTTCAGACAGAAGCTGTTGTTATGAATAAATTAATTAACAATTTGCCGAATCATAGTTTCTCAAAACCATCGTGGGAATATTTACAAAACATCCTGCTAGCAGATCCAGACTTTAACGTTTGTCGGCCTATCGACTTATTGCTGGGAGCAGAAGTTTACTCGGAAATTATCATGCCAGGCATGATCAAGGAAAACTCATCCCTACCAGTAGCACAACAGACTCAGCTTGGCTGGATTTTAAGTGGAAATGTGAAGTCTTATCAATGCAACGTTGTCATGAACAATATAGAAGACATACAAAGATTCTGGAGCATTGAAGATGTCACCGAGTCCGACACTAACATGTCCTCTGAAGACTATCAATGCCTACAACAATACAATTTGGAGACAATACGTCGACAAGATGGCAGATACGTGGTTAGAATACCACTAAAGCCAGATATCAAAGAAAAATTGGGAGAATCGAAACCAAGAGCCGTTGCCCAATTTTATCAACTGGAAAGAAAATTTTCTAGAAACAAAAACATTTTCGAAGATTACAAAACATTCATTGACGAGTATATACATATTGGATGACGAGCTTAGTTATTTAAATCGAACTAAAGCCTGAAGGCTGAAGTGTAATGAACGATTCATTTGGCATTGATTTTGTAAATATTGCTGTCACTTTGTATTTTATACGAGTCATTGTCTAGGTGTTAAAGATGTTATGGATTGAAAATTTGTTGCATATAATTTTGAATATTCAAACTGAATATTTATTAAAAAAAAATTGACGTGATAGTTAATTTTTCAGATAACTAATGATGTAAAATTGAATAGTTAATTAATTTTTTTTTTCTTATTTGTACTAAAAAATGCCTTTTCCAAAATCGCAAATAGAGAAACATTTTCGAGTCCATTCAAAATTAAGAAGTTAGAAACTTTCACATCTGGTAACAGTAAAAGAATGTACACACTGACATGTGACGTCACTGCCTTTAGGTTTCGTGTTCGCGGGTACGAAAGACCACCCCCACCAAATCCCACTCTTCTTCATTGCAATATTTGAAATGTAAATTGCTACTTCCTTTAATAACAAATTTTGTTACTGTTTTCAGAAGATGTGTTGTTTATTGTTTATTATAAAATATTGTACACAAAATATACCCAATTCTCTCAATTCCCAAGTATTGCCTCGCTCCATTGTTTTAATACAAATTACCATCCAAATGGTAAGTTTGACATATTGCAAATTCCAATCTCCTTTCTCATCTCCACATGTAGCTATATCACACAAGACATCTGTTCTGGAACGCGTCACACCACTTGTTCGAATTTTAAACTCAATTGTGTTACTGGCTGGTTTTATTTAGAGACTTTTTTTTTATTTCAAAGATTTGTCTATAAGTTTCTTTTCTTTTCTAATTGTAAAGCGATTTAATGAAAGATAAATAATGTATCACTCTCTTTAGACCACTATACCTATGTAAATATACCTGTAGGCTGAAAGTACTGTCCCTATTTCGAAAACTCTTCCGTTGTTAAAAAATGGCTAAGCATCATAAGCTGTGTATCAATTTCTAAATTAACGAAGTCATAAATTGTGTAACGTAGCAATGAAAAATACAAATGATTTTGATAGAAGTGAAGAAAGTTTTTTATTGCGACCGAGGCGGAATTCGTATAAACCGAGTGCTTCAGTAACTTTCCACGTGTATCACACAACGTTTTTCAATACACTTACGAAGATATAAATAAAAGGGGGTTGACGCCTAGCCTGATACGACAAATGTAATAAATTGTGGCGGAACGAGTTCGTGCACTTTTCTGCACTAGTGAACGGAAAACAGTAAATTAAGTGCCTAAAAGTGGTAGGGACAATCCTACCACTTTTAGGCACTTAATTTACCGAAGGTTTCCGAGTAGGTATATTAAAAATATCTTAGATATATTGGGCTATCATGGGCCATTGTAGAGGCCCTTTACATATGCAAACCATCTGATTGAAACTAAATTGAGCATTCCCTACTCTATGCTGAGACTATGCATATAATACAAGCGATCCATTACAGTAGCTATTAATCTATGAATGGATGCTGAAGTGTGGTCAACATCGTCTACTGTAGACAGACGCCTCAGATCTCTTTGGACAATGGCTCAACATACTATTATGCAGAGATAGGTGTACTAGGGCAGCATAAATCGATTGGTCAACGTTTTGGTGAAACATACTAGCGAATCGGAGTTGCTAAAGACGGAATTGTCAAATACTTTTCATAGATATAAAGGGTGTCACGATAGAAAATAACGACCTAGGATTGTTATATCTATTTCTCTGTTTTCATGTTCATTTTTTGTGTTAAATTCTTTTTTAGCTTATTTTGTGATATTTTTTTTAAAGTAACATATAGTATCGCTAAGTAATGGGACAGCATAAAATAGAATTATTTCTAGCATAATCTTAATTTGTCAATATTCTCTAAAAACTCCTACGGCATAGGAGAAATCTTAGCTGGAGAAACTGATTTCCATTTCCAAACACGAAAAGATCCCTTTGCCAAACAGCACGTTGTTTCAAACTAGTTAGTTATAACAAATACTCATTTAACAAAGACAATTTAAAGAAATAATGAAACCGATTCAGTTGCCAAAGCCTATTGGATAGATTTTGAAAACTTTTTACATGGAGAGCCGTGCCAGTGCCAAACCGTATAATGAAACTTCATTTGAAAACGGTTTACTCGTTTCTAAATCCGTAATCCAGTCTATCTAGCACTATTTCATGTGATATGTTTCCCTAGTACAAAGACTGCTGGTCAATATAATATTGAGAATGTAATTTTTTGTGTTCTTCATAATCTGTATTAGCCGTAGTTCACAGTTAATTTTGTTCTAACCAAAATATTAAGTGTCATCGTTAATATTAGGCGTGTTTGCCTCTATTAATTAATTAAAAAGGTCTAACTTTTAGTTAGACTTGAACTACTAAAATATTAAGCCCCCATTAAAATTGAAAAGCCCCAACCATCGACTTTTTTACCGCTACGCTACTACGACGTCACAGGTAGTTGTCCACTAAAGTATTTCATTAAACGAGTGCTTTGTATAGCCCACAAAGGTGTCTTGCCATCTCGCCACAATACTGATCGGAGATACCCTACCGATGCCACGCTTTTTATGGCTCCATGCAGTCTCACGTCACAATTTAAAAGGCGTTCCATTTTGTTTTACTCTTTGAAGTTTATGCAATCCTAGTATCTCATTAAAATATTCGATGTATTCAAAAGGCTCTTTTTTTTACTTTTTACTTTATCAATAGCATTATCATTTTATGTACCTACTCTATTGAAATTTCCAACGCTTAATTTTTAACAGGAAATTAAAATGAAGCCGGATATGATAATTCCGTCCCACCCTGACTTTTGTAATATTTTTAATTTTCTCTTTTCATTTTGCAGGCTTCCCATAGAATAAAAAGTAACATTTTGTTTTTAATTTTACCCTATATATAGCGATCGTTTTATATCAATTACATAAGTTACCTATTTATGAAAAGAAGATTTAATTATGTAGTAAAATAGTACATTGTTACACTAGGGGTGAAAGTTACTTATTTCGTCCCGAGAAGAAGTTGGCGGCCGAGCGTAGCGAGATCTTTAGGGTATTTCATTACTCATACTCTGAAAGTAGGTCTGAAGTTGCCTGAGGAGCGGGCTGAAAAGTACAACACTTTTCATCCCTAGGGAGTTTTACTTTCACCTAACAACTGTCAAATTATTTAAAAAAAAACTAGGTCTATCTTCTTGTATTCGTAATGAAAAGCACAATGCTTACCTCGGAATTAAAGTTACTTATTTCGTCCCGAGAAGAAGTTGGCGGCCGAGCGTAGCGAGGTCGCTAATTCGAGGGACTAAATAAGTAACTTTCACCCCTAGTGTAACAATGTACTATTTCACACCACCTGCTCGAAAATGTTAAATTATATGTCAAGCAACCTTAACTTAAAGTGAGTCATTAGTGGCCGGGGGCACAGCCGGTCAATGATGGATTTCATTATGACCCGCTGGTCAATATTGTGACTATTATTTTCTCACAGTAGGTGTAAAAAGTAGAGTATCCTCCTCTGGGCTAAAGGTGTTTTTGCCTTGGGCTAGCTTGAATCCCTCGCTGCTTTCAGGATTCTTGTATTAACTCCATCGCTTTCCTCGTGAGTGAAATCCCGAATCCTTCATTGCGCTCGAGATTCAATATGACGCCCGTGACATAAGACACAACTTTAGCCCCTCGGTGCATAATCTACTATTTTGTCCTACTGATATTTTAAACTTTGGAACATTAAAAACTATGATCATTTTGGCGTTTTTTCTATAGACAGA
This sequence comes from Mythimna lalbum, assembly GCA_949319445.1. NCBI lineage: Eukaryota > Metazoa > Arthropoda > Insecta > Lepidoptera > Noctuidae > Mythimna > Mythimna lalbum. Next base: position 16,082,045 of record OX439364.1, read on the forward strand.
ACTTTTTTTAGGGTGGGAAATCATCCAATGACTTCTTTCGCTTTACAGTTGCCCTGTGCGTTTTCTAAAATCCCCGCGGCTTCAACGGGCATTGACTCTGTTGGACCTCTACGGTTTGCTGAGATCTCTTTGAGGAACAATACGAATTGTCGACGACTAGGGCTCAGTCCGGACGGTTACCGGACGGTCAGACTGCGAGCTACCTATTGCTCAGCGTACGCAATCCCATGCCTACCGTGGCTGATAGTCGAGGACGGGATCAGGGTCGCGTTGTTATATATTTTAATCTTTTCACGATTTGATACCACAAATACTAGAAAAGACAAAAAACCAGGCCAGTCAAATGATGGAGTGATGACATAGTGGTCTCAGATGGAATTACTAACAGATCGGCAAGGCATGGAGTGAAATGGAGAACTTTCACCGCCAGAGCGGTGCTTACAATAGAATAAGATATTAGAATAAGCAAAATACTAACACAACCAATAATGTACAGAAATGTAAAATCTGTGGAAGGAATAAAAAAAAATCTATAATTATTATATTTCAATCTTTCCTGTAACATCAACCAGCTTTGAAAACCTTTCACGTTCACTTTTTTCAAGCCTCAGTGCGATTAGTCTTTGTAAGGTACTCGGGGGACCTGTGATAGATATCTTTGTATAGGAAGTATTCTGTATTGTATGGGGCTCTGAATGCAATGCCTTCTTTGTGATCAAACGATTTGTACTGGCGCGGTGTCGATTGGTTGCGAATGGAACAGATAAATAAACATTTGTTATATTGTAGTCTACACTTTATATTTACATTTATAACGAGGGAAAATTTATATTTTTGTATGTATGTTTGTAATGAATAAACTCAAAAACTACAGGGCCGATTTCAAAAATTCTTTCACCATTGGAAAGCTATATTTACCCTGTGTAACATAGGCTATATTTATTGCCTGTGCAAAGCCGAGACGGACCGCTAGTATATTATTATTATTTATAAAGAGGGAAAATTTTTATTTTTGTGTGTGTGTGTATGATAATTTAGGTGACTTCACCATCAATGATTGCATCACTGTTAATCATCAGGTGAGATTGCAGTCAAGCTCTATTTTATATCAACTTAATAAAAAAACATCGGAAATTAATGTGCATAGTGACATACCTATTTGAGAAGTTCAGAAGTAATTGATTAACTCTTTCACTCCATCAAAGATTATATTTATCACCTACAATGTATGGCAACCTGGTACACCGTATGTCACTTAAGGTTTCTTTTTTAAGGTTGGGGAATCATTCAATGAATTTTCCTGCTCTAGGGTGGAGTGGAAAGCTTGGCCAAATGTCAGACCTTAACTAACTAAAACCACTGTATCATTCAGTTACCTTTTGCACTGTACCATGAGTTTCCTTTTCAGAAAAATATTCCTGGTAGCGGGCATCGCCTAACTATTTGGGACGTTCAAAAGTAAATTATTAAGCCCTCTTTTGTTATTATTAGATATAACGTTATTGCGCGTTTTTACGGAAATCACCAAAAAATAAAATTAACTAAAAAAATCTTTTCCTAAGAAAATCTAAACTGGCCAAAAAAGTTTCGTACAAATATGTGAACAAAATGACAACTAAGCGACTTTCAAGGTCATTAAAGTTGTACAGCTACAGACGTATGTACAATCGGCGCTCGATGACTCAATCAAAGATTACAGGTACCACCAGCATTGTATGCCAACCTGGTACTCCGTATGTAACTAAGGTAATGTAGACATTGTTTATTTTAACAGATTCAGGTCAGGTGTCATCGTTCGTGGTCGATTGTCATGCAAAACGAGACACTACCTTGTTTTAACGGATTAACGAGTTTAACCAACGTACTACCTACCTAGGTATGTCATTATTGAGTTTATTAAACGAGCCTTTTTTATTGTATTTAGGCTTGGAAATTAGGGTACAAAATTAATTAGATAAATTTTGCCAGTATTAGTGATCTGACACAAAATAGATAGGCACAGAAGACAATCTCATGCATGTACTTCACTTTTTATACCTACGCTCGGTGTATGCACACTAATGAGCGTTTGAGCCGGAAATGTTTGACGAGCAGGCCGAGGCGCTCCGAGATATCGTGTCCGTGAGCGGTGTCTATGTGTGCGTTGCTCTAGCGCGCTTTGTATGTAGATTGACTTCTGTACCTATATATTTTGTGGACTAGGGCCGCAGACTACGAAGGGGATGGTCGAACAACCTAAATGTCTTCCTTTAGGATTGGAAATAACAAGCACAAAATCGCTAGATGGAATAGAGGGAGGCCTTTGCCTAGCAGTGGGACAATACTATAAATAAAAAAATGCCCTCCAAGACACAAAGGAACCATCTGATTTGCAGCCAAGTTCGATTACTATGTCCTTACTCAGGTTTCCAGACCATGCCCGTTTCTAAGGGAGTATTTACCCGTGGTATAATTTTCAATTTTCACGCGGCTGAATGCAAAAACTTATAATTAAGTAATAAGATTAAAGAATAATAAATAAACAACTGCAGACCAGTTTTGATCGTGTTTATCACAAAAAAAATACAGGTTTTAAATAAACTGGTCATTACTGCGTTTTACAAGGACATTTACAGCTACTTGAAGAAATTTAGTTTAATGCTGTGTATACAGCCCATAAACGTACCTACCTATATAAAACACAGAAAATGTTTGAATGTCCGTAATAGACTTTAATTCATGAATCCCCAAGCGACCACCGGTGGCCGCGCATCTATTGTCTTACTATTGTGTTTCTAATTGACGGTATCTGAAGGGTTAAATCCATCCAACTAATGTGCCACAAACAGGTACTAAACCAAATTCGAAAATGCTTTTAGTCAATCAGAACAATGTATTCTAAAAAATAAATAATCTGAGGAAGAAGTGAAGTTGGAAGGCTTTCCTTCACCGTTTTGAGAGTAGTGGTGATGAAATAAATTACACAAAGTAAAGCGCCTGGCTGGGTTTGAACCCGCGACCTACAATTTGTAAGTTTTACCACTCGGCCACCACTGCTCTCACTGCTTTGACTATATTCACAGGAAACCAAAAGGGCAAAGGCGCTTTGTAAATACTGCGATTAGCTAAATATTATAGAACCACTAATACTAGGGTTAAATGTCATTGAAAGGACTCAAGTCAGGCAGATTTCACGAGAAATCGTTTGTTACAAGGGTCTGCAAGGGTCAAATGTCAGTACTGTGCCTGTGTCCTATATTCTTAACATTTTAGACCTACCCTCACTTCTCGATAGACTAAACCCAGCAGGGCTGATACACGCTAGGAATTTTCTAAAAATGAAACCCGCGGTCCTAAAACGATAAAGACGACTAAAGGACACAGGTGTCGTTTTAGTCAGTAATAGTCTGACACGCCCTCACTCACCACCTAAGAACGGGAGAAGTCAATGGATATTTTCTCAGCCCAAAAAAATAATTTAAAAACTCCAAGAAAAAGTTTATCTTCTACCTATAGTTCTCTTCACGACAAGTGTTATTCCCAACCCAAATATCTCCACCGCAGTTTAAAAAAAAAAATAGAAAAATAATATTTACACGAATAATCGACATTTAAAAAATGCTTAACTACGATTACAGTAACTAAATAACTATATACAATAAATTAAAAATTAAAAAAAAAACCTTACGCTAATTTAAACTAACTAATATATGGCGTCAAAAATTCTTCCAACGAATAAATAAACCTACAGAAAGCTGCCATATTAAACACAAACATATAGAATAGTTTGCAAATCCATGCAATAGTAGGATAAAAATACACCCCCACTGTGAAACACTATATAAACGCTGCATTTACTTAGTTTTGGCCCGTAAATGTTGGTGTTACCAGCAATGAACTGAGAATAAATATAAATATGGTGCTCGATAGCGCCCCACGCTTTTTTCACAATAATATTAATATTTTTCATTCATTTATTGTTACTTTCTACCTATATTAAAAATTTATTTTACACTTTTTAGTTTGATACGCTACGAAAGCGAGTTTTTTTAAACTATTTATTTTTCACTCTTTAGTGAATAGCCACCGAATGTGATAAAAATATTAAGGAGATAAATAGTCAAAGTAATGAGTGCAAGTAAAACAAAATCGGATTATTGCATTGTCATCGGTCTTTAATGCTGCCTCTGATAGTTAAAAAGACGTATCTTACAAAAACGAAAACGGATAAAAAAATTGTTTTAATGAATGAAACGGGAAATTGGGCCTTTTTTTCTTGTATTAAAACCGCACTGGAGAAAGTTAGCAACGTGATTAGCAAAATATAAAATATACAGGCAGATACGCCTTTTTTCCTGGGGCAGAATGAGTGTGCAAAGATCCTCGAGAAGATATTGAATACCAGACTATTGGGCTACCTTGAAAAGAACGGCATTCTATCAAACAATCAATATGGTTTTCGCAAGAACAAGTCAACGGAGGATGCAGTTACGGATATAATGGACTTTGTGGTCTCCCAACTAGATGATGGCAATAAATGTACCGCGTCTTCCTTGACCTTGCGAAAGCTTTCAACACTGTCTCTAGAAGCATACTCTTAAGTAAACTTCAAGGCATTGGTGTGCGTGGCATTGCTCTTGAGTGGTTCCTGTCCTACCTTAGCAATCGCACACAGAGGTTAAACCTAGGAAATAATTTCAGTTCCTATGCTAGTCTAAACTACGGTGTGCCGCAAGGCAGCGTACTGGGGCCTACTCTTTTTATTATATATGTAAACAGCCTGTGCTCATTAACACTCTGCAAAGCAAAAATTTTCGCTTACGCTGATGACACAGCCATAGTATTTTATGATAAGACGTGGGAGTCTGTTCACGAGGCAGCTGAGTCTGGCGTAGGGCAGGTTGTACAATGGCTGAATTACAATTTATTGACACTTAATGTGGACAAAACGAAAGTAGTCAATTTTAGTGCCAGTGCAAAAAATACTTTCCCATGTCATCTGAATATTAAATTACATAGCTGCCTGAGTGGCTCTAACACTAATTGTCCATGCCCATGCTTTGAACAGGTAGCATTTATAAAATACCTTGAGGTCTACATTGACAAAAACCTCACTTGGACAAAGCAAATAGACCAAGTGAGTACACGTGTTAGAAAACTACTGCATGTGTTTAAGAGAATGGGTCAGATCGCAAACACGGTGATTATGAAGATGATTTATTGCACTCTGTGCGAATCTATTCTTAATTATTGTATAGTCGCATGGGGTGTTGCACTAAAAACTCATATGTTAACGGCGGAACGCGCACAACGGGCTGTTCTCAAGGTGGCTTATAAAAAACCAAGGCGTTTCTCAACTGACACCTTTTATCGAGAAACGGGCGTACTGAGCGTGCGACAAATATATATACTGGCCGTTGCTTTAAGGTTCCATAAAGTTTCTTTAGTCCTAGTTAAATCCAAATCACATTCCCGGAGGGGGCCTGAGTGGCACAAACCAAAGCGATGTGTGACTTTGGAAAAAGGTGCTTTCACTATATGGGACCATTTCTTTACAGTAAACTGAACAAGAACTCGAATATATTATTTATGACAAAATCGAAATGCAAATCTCTTATCAAAACTTACCTTAAAGATCTGAATTACGTTGAAACAGAGAAATTATTAATTATTAATTAACATTATTATTACACTTCTTTTTATGAAAAGTCATTATACTCTGTCATGATGATTCTATTAGATCTTAGAGACATGACACACGTACACACATGCACCCACTCACCTCACACACACGCACCCACACCATCACATATAAACATACACGCTCCATCACCATACAACTTACTAACTCTCTTACATATTTAAATAACTCTCATAAATATTGATGTATTATTTTAACATTTAAATTCTTCTTGAACTATGATGAAAGAGACTGGTCTTCACGACACAGGGAATCCTAGTGTGGAGACCAGTGAAGTATTGGATGTAAAAGTGTACTTTTTGTTGAACAATAAACGATTATTATTATTATTATTATATACAAGGCTTACTGTCCCCGCACAGGCGCACACTGGCCTCAAAAAACCGCCGTCACAAAAAAAACGCTAGAAGCGGCCACAAAAAAAAGCTAAAAGCCGCCGCAAAAACAGCTGAAGCGAGCGATAGCTTGTGGCTGGAAAAACTTGAAGGAGCGCCTTCAAGCGTTTTTTTTACGGCGGCACTGCCGCACACGAGCCTTAAAAAGGCCACCTCAAAAGAAGCCTGTAGCAGCGTTTTTTTGAGGCTCGTGTGCGAGAACACTTATAGATGCTGCGTTTTTTTACATTGCTGATAGGTGATAGATAAATGCATCGTAACTGTTGTTTATTTCATGTTTCCAAACGATAGTTGTTAAATGTAAGTTAAAATAAAACAAAATAATAACAAATTAAATTGGCACAAATAAATAGAATAAAATTTAAAAAAAAAAACATTGGGAACCACTGATATAAACAAACAAACCAATATAATTATGAATTCCTCTAATTCCATGATCCTCTAAATTTCGTACTCAAAGTACATAGAATAATTTTGATGCTAACGGATATTACAAATATTTCTATGAAATATGTATTTGTAAATTATACCTTTACAAATGTTTTAATCGAATATGGAAATAGTATTCTGGGAATATCTGTTGCGAAATGACACACAAACGCTGATAAATCCTTACCAATATTATAAAAGCGAAAGTGAGTTTGTTTATTTGTTTGTTTGTTACGTCTTCACGCCTAAATGGCAAAACCGATTTTGATGAAATAATAGATAGACCATGTCTTGGAATAGGACATAGAATACTTTTTATCCCGGAAGTATGTTCCCTTGGGATAATTTTCTGTTATCACGCGGGCGAAGCCGCTGGGAGCAGCTAGTAAATCTATAATATCGACACTTGAAAGGCAACAAGTACTAAGCGACTTTGCGTAAACTTTAGAGTGATTTAATTAGTGAAACTCCAAGCTAACGCCGGCGTTCGCGCACCCATTGTTCTTCTATTGTATCTCTAATAATCACGATTGAAAGGTTAAAGTTAAATTTAAAAAAGAAAAACAGTTTAAAAAGTCGGTTTTAGAAACTATTATTAATTATGTTAATTCATGAATCCCCAAGCGACCACCGGTGGCCGCGCATCTATTGTCTTACTATTGTGTCTCTAATTGACGGTATCTGAAGGGTTAATAATATCTAAATCTAACTATTTATTCTGACTTTTTGTTCTTGATTTTTGACATTTTTTTTTTAATCACTCTCCTGTAAAGATTATTTAATGTCGCTTAGTAATTTCCAAAAAAGGAAGAAAATTCACCCCCAAATGAGAGAAAAAGGGGACAGAAGGACATAGCAAAACAGAACTGAAACTTGTTTTTTTTAAGCTTATGTCCTCTTGGTATCTTCTACTTTTACGGAAGCGAAGCTGTATAATATATTATTTAAATATTCAACACGGAAACTGAAAAGCTTTTGATGTGGCGGCCTCCTTTGAAGTGCTTTAAAACAGGAACTGTGCATTACTGTAAATCCACAAAGCATGACCATAATATTCAAAGGCTTTTATTTTGTTCTAAATTTTCAGTTTTCCCTATAATAATTAAAACTCATAATAGAATAATCATTTCATAAATAAATTCTACCAGAACTGGCAAAAAGAAGTCCGGGCAAGCGATAGATGGAAGGAGTGGAGTTAGGTCTTTGCCCAGGTGTGGGACAGAACAGGCTAACAAAAGAAAAAAAAATAATCAACCTTACAATGTTCCCTGTTACTCCTGGGACTCAGGCCTGTTCTCTGAGGGAGAGAATGTGACGTAATCTACCACGCAGGTCTAACGCAGATTGGGAACTACATAAGACCGACGCACACATGGGCGACAGCTGAGTTGTACATACAGTCACGTCGCGTGGCGTGGGTCTAAATGTAGCTCTACAAATCTAGTTGTCATATAAATGTATGGTGACCGACGCGCCCAGACAGTACGTGGCCCACGAAGGCCCAGTATAGTTTTACCTTCAGACAAACATTGCAGCATTTGCAAGTAAGAATAAAATGTAACAATATTATGAATCATAATCGCTCCCGCAAATTGTTCGCCATAACATAAAATAGCACGCATAAAACAAGATACTACCAAACTTTATCCTTAATAGCACAAAAAGGAGACTTAAACATCGCGGTAAAAAGGAGCCATAAGCATTGAGACCGAGGAGGAGGTTTGGTTTTGAAATACCCGTTTTGGATACGGTTATTGGAATAATATTTTGTGGATAAGCGGAACAGAGAGTAAAGTCCCGCACACCTCCGTTGAAAAGGGAGGGTCCTCTGACCAGACGGGTGTTATGTCTGGTGGTCAACTGCCCGACAGATGATTTCGGGCTGTTCTATACGTTCAAATCACGCGGAAAACATTAATTACGCGATGCAGGATTAGTTCTTATGTGACGCCATAGATGTCGCTACAATATTATACCGGATATGGTTACGAATATGACATTATTTCGAATTATCCGCTAGCTTCGGATATATATATACGCAAAATACGCGCCTTAGTAGTGGAGTTGCGGATAACAGCCCGTTTTACCTATTTTACCTAGCTTCGGATATTACTAAAATTTATGATTATACATTTGGGTAGATGAAGTCTAAAGAAAAGATACCTAGATGAATTGTGTGAGAAGTGATATGAAAGAAAAAGGAACCACTTATAGCGTGACGGGTGACAGGACAGAATCGACGAAAAAAACGTGCCGGACATGGTTGACGCTGGTGGCCGCCACACGCTACAAATCGCCACGGCTCGCTTCTTGTGGCTCGAAATGGGCACTTAACACCGTCACACGCCGCTTGCGCATATAAACCTTCTTCGTCAGAATCCATTATACTGTGCGTATGGGTTAAAAAAAGTAGCACCCACCGGCCACAAGTGGCTGTAGCGCGCTTTAATCTCTTTGTAGCTGCTTCAAGCTTCCCGTGGCGGCGTTTGTGGCTATAGCATGTAGCCAATGTGCCCGACCTTAACCTAGCTGTCATTTAGACTCCACCTTTATCCGAAACTTTTACATCGGTTACGATTACGGATATTTTTATTTCGCTATACTTTCGGTTATGGTTATGTAGCACAACATCCCTGATTGAGACTGTTTGTCTCGTTGAGCTGAACTATCAAAGTTCTTACCATTTTACGATATCATCTATAAAGACTCAGATCGGGGTAAAACACTGGGATTCGAGTGGGTATTTTTATTGATAATTTCCTACTTGACGTTTCCTATTTGCGATACCGATTTTCCTTGGAGCACTCCAGTTTCTCGGAAATCTGTAATTTATTTACGTTCGAGTTAGCTGTGATGTCTGTCAGTTAACAGCTAGGTATTTTATGTTTGAATGATAGGTTAGGAGAAGTTCTTTTCTATCGAACTTCGTTCAGTATAATAAAATGTAAAATGCAGCGTTGAAAGGCCTCCAACAAGGTGGACCGATGACCTGGTCAGAGTCGCGGGAATCCGATGGATGCGTGACGCACAGGACTGGTCGTTGTGGCGACGCTTGGGGGAGGCCTATGTCCAACAGTGGACGTCTTTCGGCTGATATGATGATGATGATGAATAAAATGTAACGGAGTTTCAGCCACTCTGTTACGCAAATCATACTAATATTATAAAAATGAAAGTTTGTGTGTATATTTGAGAAACTTAAAAATATTAAGCGTTAAAAAGAATGTCCCATAAATAAGTTTGTCTTATGTGTCTTGACGACAGCCGCATGAAAAGTGACCACTGGGCAAGTGTCGCCACGCAGTGGGCTCCTGCAGAGGGTAAGCGCCGTCGAGGCCGCCCTAGAAAGAGGTGGCGAGATGATCTGGACGCGATCACGAGGACTGGTTCGAGACGGCGTGAGAGAAGAAAGACTGGAAGGTCTTGGGGGAGGCCTTTGCCCAGCAGTGGGACAGTAAAGGCTACGAGAGAAAAAAGTGTATTGATTGATAAGACTTGATGACTTGGTGAGAGCCACAGGATACCAAGTTACAATGGTTTGACTGAAAACTCTTGTCTTAATAATAATTACGAGTAGCTAACCGGGAACGCATAAGTAAGTCTATTCTTAAAATTAATAAACTGGCCCATAATAACCCAGTTTTGTTAAGTTGTTGTTAATAAAGTTAAGTTATTGCTCAACCCTTGGCTTTTTGACGGGCAAGTTAAGTTAAGTTAACAATTTGTTGTTTTGTCTTAACCGCTTGTCTTAAACTAAATTAATAATTTAAAAAAAAATGTTCCCTAACATTTTTTTTTTATTATTAATTTAGTTTTACTAACGGTTGTACACTCTTGATACAGCAACATATCACATAATTACATAAAATTAAACTTCAGCGAAACGATCACTTAGAGGTAAACACCACATGCGTGAAACAATTAATTAGAGAATTAAGCTACCATAAAAAAACCATTCCAAAAAACCCATACAATATCATGAACATTAATTGGATAAAATTGGTAAGATAATTACAGTGATAAAATTTATAATAATGATAAAATTAATAAATGACTAACAGTGATAAAATAATAAATTAATAACAGTGACAATATTAACACAATTACATAAAAACGACTAGGAGATGATGGTAAATGATTAAGAATGGCTTTCTGTTTAGCGACTGAGTCAAAGTTGAGATCAAAAACATCACTGTAGCTATTCACTGCATAACGCATTCTCGCAACAGGTGAATTGGTTCCCAGGACTGTTCTTCTAATTGACATACAAAAAGGAGTGATGCCACTACGCGGGATTTTAGAGGGTGCACGAAATCTGAAAAGGCCGAGTAAGCTAGAACCACAAAATAGATAGGTACAGAAGACAATCTTATGTATGTACTTCACTTTATATACCTACGCTCGGTGGACGCACACTAATGAGCGTTTAAGCCGGAACTGTTAGATAAGCGGGCCGAGGCTCTCCGATATTTGTGTCCGTGACCAGTGTCTATGTGTGCGTTGCTCGAGCGCGTTTTGTAGGTAGATTGACTTCTGTACCTATATATTTTGTGCTAGAACTGTCTATTTTATGCTTAATGACCTTGTAAGTAAACATTGTATCAATTGTCTACGTTTGTCTAGTGAGGTCATGTTAATATGCTCAAGTCTTTTATTGTAAACAGGAAAAACGCTGAGATAAAATTAATAATCGCCAAAAATTTTCGGAAAATGTCCAAGAATTTCCCGAGAATAAATATCAATATATGGTATTATATTTTATTACTAGCTTTTTCTCGCGTCTACACCCGCGCACATAAAGTATAGCATATGTCACTTAGGAATAAAGTAGCTTTCTATCAATGAAGAAATTATAGCAATCGGACCAGACCTTTTAGAGATTATCTGCTACAAACAAAAAAACAAACTTTACCTCTATAAAATACTAGTGTAGATAATGCTAGCCCATATTTTTCCACTGCTGGGCAAAGGTCAAATATATGAATTATTATTATATTTGATACCAGGACAGCATAAAAGTATCAGTGTTACTGATTCACAACGCATATAACGCCTAGAGATCGCTTGTCTATTTATACGAGCAACGCAGCGTGGCATCCCATTTCCCTCCTAATCAGCTTATGAAGGAACGGAATTACGTGATTCAACTTACCGTTTTTCTTTCTGGCCTTTTTGGAGAGTCATTTAATTTAATTTCTCCAATTTCTGTTTGTACGCAATTAGATCAAAGCTCTATAAAGCAGTGCTAGGGTTTCTTTCATGATAAAATTTTCCTTCTCATTTAAGTTTTATCCTTGCAATCACAAGTTTAATTTGATGCGTGGGTGAGGGTAATTTATTCCTCGATATCGTTACTTTAAGTAACAAAGTAAGTCAATATTTTCGACAACATTTATCCTCATTTCATGCCTCCATTAAAGCCGAAATTCTTAATAAAATTTATCTGTGTCCCAGTGGTACGAGTTAATCAGTTTAGTAATTAAACGCCGATACGAAGTATGTGCCGGATGGGGCGATGAGTAATGGGCCAAGTCGAGAACTTCTGTAATTTATCGTGCGAACGTGACGGCTCGCGAATTCTTACATCACACTTAGAAGGGATGGACCATCATATAGATAGCTCTTGGTAGTCATGTCGTCCTGGTAAACATGGGATCAGGTGTGGATCATATTTGACGTCTATCTCTATTTCGCTTAGAAATTAGTTCTTTTTTAGGGTTTCTTACCCAAATGGTAAAAACGGATATACAACGAAGTCTTAGTAATAGGATCCTATCACTAAGACTTCGCTGTCTATCCGTCTGTCTGTCACCAGGCTGTACCTCAAGAACCGCGATAACTGGACAGTTCAAAATTATCACAAATTATGTACTTCTGTTGCCGCTATAACAACAAATCATTATAATCATCATTTCAGCCGACAGACATCCACTGTTGGACTTTTGCCTCCCCCAAGTGTCGCCACAACAAATACTAAAAACAAAATAATATAAATATTTAAGGGGGGCTCCCGTCCTTAGGAAAATTCAGCAACGTACGGAACCCTACGTGCGCGAGGCCAACTCGCACACGGCCAGTTTTTTTTAAATGTAATTACCTATTCTGATGCTTTATTAAATACGACTGTTGACGAGTATATCGAGTCAATCCAACGTCAGAGCATGAAAGTTATAGCTTAATAGATACACCTTCTACTCTTAAGAAGTTAAATTACTTTCAAAGGACTACATAATGTTTCCAATTTGAGTGTTCAGCAAATAACCAAGATCAGCTATGGATTATTTAATAACTATTTTACAATGATAAATCTTGTACAAATTCCCCGTTCACACCAATATTCAAATAACTTCTCGAGACGCGCTAGTGGTCGGCCAAAAGCAAGGCATCCGGGGCCATTGCCAAGAACTAGGAAATATTTATTCATTCCTGTCATGTATAAAACACAACGTATTGTTGTTTCTTTTCACTGAGAGTTTAAATCAGAACGTTTTGCATTACTGATTATCTTAGCAATACGAAGCCAAGAATCTGTCAATATTTAAATGTGTATTCTGCAGTCGTAATATATTGTACTGCATAAACCTATACTTAGCCAAATAAAACTAACTACTACTTGAAGTCTTCTTAACCTTAGTTTGGTCTTCGTCAGAATTGTTATTAAGTTCTCTTAATGATTTGATATTATTCATAGTATTTATTAGTTTATTATTTCAGCATATTTATGTATTTTATTATTATAAATAACTTATTTTATATTTTTCCGTTTGTAGTATCTGTTATTTGTTTATTGTGCAAACCTACCACAGTGTTGTCTTTTTTAACCCAAAGGTTGACAGGTAGAGAATATCTTGTTGCATTAAGGCCGCCTATGTACCACTACTGTACATGAAGTTTAAATAAATAAATATACCACCTTCAAAATTAAAGTTCTGTCAATATTTTTCACATTTTTTGTATTATTGTTAGGCTTGCATTTGACCACCATTTCACCGGACGGTAAGAAAGGATATTTGGTCGGCTTTGGAGCAGGCTTGCCTCGAAGCAACCTATTTATTGTTGACTTAAAGACCCCTAGATTGAGCTGTTTACACTGACTCCGGCAGGGAGTTCCAATCCTTAGTTATACGCACCATACTGTAGGCGTAGGTACGTGGACAACAAGCAATGGGTAGCACGACGTCCGATCGTCCGGTAACCGTCCGGACCGAGCCCAAGTCGTCGACGGCGCCGTAATGTTCCACGCGCCCGCTTCAAGGAGATGTCAGCAATTCCTAGGGGCCCAGCAGAGTCGAAGTCTACTGAGGGCATAAGTTATGTGAAAATGAACCCAAAGGCCCTGGAATGCGATGGAAAGAAGGTACATACGAGTGGGTTTCAGGCAGTAAAAAAAAGCACACTGCCCTCTCACTCCGCTGAAGACCGGTAGAAGTCGTTTGATGATTTCCCACCTTAAAAAAAGTGCAATAAATGTATTCCCAAAACGACTTGTGCGTAAGGATGAGATATCCATCATGTTCCAGTGGCGCATCACCGTATATCTAGTGATCCAATGATAGAGCGGGCTTGGCGGAATTAAATTATACAATTACCGAGACGCACGCTCCCCGAAATGTTATCGATGGAAACCCGATTGGTTAGGAATTCAGCATCAATGCAAAAACTTCAATTCAATTTGGGTTCAATCCCAGCCAGGCGCATTACTTTGTGTAATTTATTTCATCACCACTGCTCTCAAAACGGTGAAGAAAAACGTCGTGAGGAAACCGGCATGTCCTAGAACAAAAAACTCAACGAGGGAATGGACCGTAAATCCAACACGCGGACCTAGCGTGTTGGATTTACGGTCCATTCCCTCTCCCAGTGTCTGAGTCCCAACAGTGGGAACATTATAAGGCCGACTATGCTATGCTCAAAACTTTGGACAGTCGACTCAACCAGGGCAGCATAAGTACACTATGTTCTATGTTGGCTGTTATGTCTTCTTAGCTTGTTTTTCTATAGAAATGCTCTAACATTGGAACTTGCAAGAGTTACTACAACTATTACTTATTTAAAAACTAAAAGTTTGCTGCACAACTGATTATTTTACATAGTGCCTGAAAGGAAGAGTCCATTCATCTTCCATTTTCACGTAGTAAAGAATAACATGTACCAAGGATACATAAAACGCAAGATAAACATAATATACATCATCATGTCCCTACACACGTAGGTATACCGTGATCCGTCGCTTCGAGGCACTCCCACGCTCGTTTACTTTATTACAGTGTATAAAAACATACTAAAACAAGTTACAAATCCTATTACGGAACCCTACAGGGCGCGTTTAACCTCACGTATTTAATATACGACTTACTATTACAGCTGATATGAAGATGATTTTTCGGCAAAATCTATTCTCATAACTCTCGAAACTCTATAAATGACAAGATCCTCAAGATTATGATATCCTATGCCCTGGTAGAATGAATTCTTTTGCTATGCTAACATCAAAAATTATTTCCGGTTAATAAATATTATGAGGTTAGTAGCCATTTGCATGGGTGATTATTTGTTTATCGCGTTACCTACTTAGATGGAAAAATACTACAAGATGAAACCTTATACACGCAGAAAACGACATAAGCTGCTTTTATTGTGACTATGTACTTAAAATAATGGGCCTAAGAAACGGTAGCTCGTTATTAAATACCGGATATTTTTCAACAAAATTATCTATTGTGAAAACGATATCAGAAATTGAATCCACCTCTCCAACTCATCACAATTAAAGTACTAGGTCAATAGAAATCTCCAAGAGTTGGAGAAACTGGTACGTTGTTTACGTCAAGAGAGAAATAAGTCGTCAATTCAATCAATAGCAAATAATCTATTTCCGTGGTGCAGTCGTCGAAGCAATCTCAGGGGGACGTTGGAAAATGAGAAAATCTACCGAGCTATCACCGAACTACTGCGGGCTATGCGCCCCTGGTACTGTAAAGCAAATGATTGATTGTGAAATTGAGTTTTTTTACTGTCGAAAAAGACTGCTAAACAGGAAACACAATAAAAGACATTGGGAAATTCCTAATCCGCTTTTCGAAAATTCGCCACACCAAAGAAATTTTCATGATTGACGTAGCTTAGGTACCACAACTGCTTTAATTCTCTAAGGTATTCCCCTTTTTCCCACTTATGGGAATGCTGAGAAAATAAAATCTAATGCGAGGTCCGATTTTAATTTAGATGGTTTCAAGGCCAGAGTAAATAGGGTCATAATAAACAAGTACTCGTACTATTCACCATCAACGATTGCATAACTAGTTACCATCAGGTAGGATCGCAGTTAAGCACTAATTTATTCCATAAAAAAAATATTTTCGTTATATTTCACAAAACAGCTATTTTTCAAATCAATTAATAAAATATTACATTCATTACAATATTAATTAGTCCCAGTCACAATACCAAAAACAGTTTTCCTTCCTACCTGCATAGTACACCCCTCCCTCACTCAGGAACACAACACGTTACACGCCACTAGCAGACTGCAAGTTAATTGCAGTCCTTCATCACCTGTCGTTGTGATCTATGTGTTCCTGGTATTTTGAAGTTTATTCGAGACCAAACCAATCAGCTGCTTCCTATTTTGACGAGTTATGCGAACATAAATGTGGGGAACAGTTGATTTTTATTCGCGATTTCATGTTTGGACCTGGAGTCAAAGTTTATTTATTTGTAAGCACTTGTACAACAATACAAAGGTCCAAAGTGTTGCATAATGGAAACTCACCAACTAAAAATATATTTAACAAAACAGTAATACCCTAAAACATCACCATAAATATTGTTGTTGTAAAGTTGTTCAAAACGATTAGTAGGTACACCCTGTAAGTATATATATAGAAGAAGAAAAGAAAGAAAACCATATTTATTCTGCCTGAAAAGACGCACAATTATTTGCAAAAACACAAATGTCCAATAGTTTCACGAATACATTAAAGATAAATAAATTAAGCCACTTATACACTAATGCAGAACAAAACAAAAGACAAAATTCATTCCCGTATGTACTAAAATCTACTCAACTTAAATTTAATATACAAATCTCGACACTCCCATGAGGCAAAACAACGCGCTTAATGCTAACATAATTAGTGTCTTTAAAATAATTTATGATATCTTTGTCTACAGTGGGTTAATTTGCCATTTTAAAGTTTATAACATTCAGTTAACCCTTCAGATACCGTCAATTAGAGACACAATAGTAAGACAATAGATGCGCGACCACCGGTGGTCGCTTGGGGATTCATGAATTAAAATACTTCTCACTTTAACAAAAAACAAAACTATTTTAATAATAATTTAATAGTTGTGGAAACACTAACAACACCGTCTAGTCCCAAGCTAATCAGAGCTTGTGTTATAGGTACTAGACAACTGATAAACATACTTATATATTTCTAATTACATAAATATTATAGATAAATTACACCCAGACACAGAACAAATGATCATGCTCATCACATAAATATTTGTCCTGGGTGGGAATCGAACCCACGACCTCTGGCATAGCAGTCAGGGCCACTAACCACTAGACCAACAGGCCAGTCGAATACATTTTAGGTTACGGTTAACTATCTAAAAGAAAATAAATTGCTACTAACATTTAGCATAGTCCATTTTCCTCCCCTACAAACTGCAAATGAATCAAAGTTCAGTATATTTCCACATGCGGGCTTCAAAAAACTTTGACATATCGGACAGCAAAACCTCCGGAAAATAAAGTTTTATATGCGTAAACAACAGAGCAATCTGTTTTATGAATATGATATCGTCATACTAGTTTTACCACCGGTTTCGTCCACATGGACTTTCATTTTCGTTATTATTAAAAGTACAGTATTCTGTTATTTCCCAGGGTATTCTCTGTATACCTCTATTAAAACTTATTATGCCATTTCACTAGAATTTAGTTGTGAACATCAAAGCAAACAGACATCATAACTTTTCAGTTTTGATTGTAGAATCATTTTTAACGCGCGACCCAAAAATACTGTTATTATAACCGCTGTGTGTATCTGTCTATGCCACTGTAGCTCTTACATGGGTGAACCGATTTGGATGCGTTTTTGAAAGCAAACAGTAATTTTTTTAATAAAAAAAGCAGGTTGTCAAGTAATGGTTCTTATATATGTTTTATCAAAATCGTTTAAGACATTTACAAGTTTGGGGATGGGGGAAGTAAAGTGGGCAAATGACGAGTACGTGTCTATGAAGCTACGCGTCCATGCACAGTACGCCTGAGTAGTATTCTTGGTCACAAAAAACAGACCGCACCGTCGACGTCTTGGGCTCGGTCCGGACAGTTACCGGACGGTCGGACAGCGAGCTACCCATGGCTCGCCGTCCGTAAGCCCGCGTATGTATCAAAACCTAACAGTAGTAATCAAATACCCACAATTATTGAAATTAAGTACTTTATTTTCAAAACCTGTAGTTTATCTACAAGAAACAAACTCATATTCTAAACATTATTTATCTCTTCTAACAACTCATTTATTTAAATTTAATTATACGAGTATTTCTTGATGAGCAATGAAAGAAGAAGCTCCTCATCCATATTTATACCTTCCTACTCGGTTACATTCATAATTGTGGCATGTGGGAGGTTCTGAAGTTTTGCCTTCAACGCCTACTGGCAACCCAAAGCGAAAGATAATTTGTATAAGAAACTAACTGATATATAATTAGATACTTATTAATTTTGTCGTCATCAAATCATTCAAAAATTTAGTCAGAAAAGCAATCGCGAATCAGAATAAGTCAACGCCATCTATCGAGTAGGTCGCGCCCGAGCCACCGGGATTCCGATCCCAAATTTCGGCCACCATAGGCGCGGGCTTGAGGATGGCGAGCAGTGGGTAGCCCGCCGTCCAACCGTCCGGACCGATCCCAAGTCGTCGGCGTCGCGTGGGTACCACCCGCGCCTCAAGGGCGCAGTGGAAGGCGCATATCAGACTTTTACTTAATAAAACCACACCTATATTCCTTCTGTTGCTCTTTGCATTCTAGGACCACGGGTCACCTTTTCAGAAGTTGACCCAAGGCCCTAGTAGACCTCTACGATTTTGCTTACATTGATTGAGGTGCGCCTGGAACAAACACGCTGTTGATAACTCAGGCTCTTTCCAGACGGTCACCGGACGGCCAGACGGCGGGCTAGCCATTGCTCGTCATCCATGAACCCACGCCTACGGTGACTGGTAGTCTCCTCGCACTGTACTGTTGTTCGGTAACAAACAAAATAAACACGTTTAAAATACATACCGAAGGTGATGTTTACAAAATCAATGTCGAAGAATCGTTAATTGCCCTACAGCCTTCAGACTTTAGTTCGGTTTAAATAATTAAGCTTGTCACCCTACATGTTGAAAACTTTCCATTATTTTGTTCGAAATTTAAATAAGTTTCAACATCCAACGCGATCAAATGAGATTTGGCTAATTTAGTTTTTAATGTTCTACTGCCTTATGAAGTCCTAGTACTTTGGAAAATTGTTTCAGGAAAAAATCAATGGGTATTTTTCGATAGCAACCTGTTTTTTTCGGTGGGAAATCATCAAATAATTTCTCAGGCTCTGAAAGGCGTGAAGGGGCGTGTCAGACTTTTACTGACCCACCTATGTTCCTTCAGTTGCCTTTTTGTTATAGGAGCGTGGAAACTGTTCGGAACAATCCCGCAGTTCTATATATAAAAGATCTACACTTAGCTACTTAGATTAGCGGGTTGCCAAGCAGAATAGAATAGAATAAACTTTTCACACCACCTGCTCGAAAATGTCAAATTATATGTCAAGCAACCTTAACCTAAAGTGAGTAATTAGTGGCCGGGGGCACAGCCGGTCAATAATGTTGTATTGGATTTCATTATGACCCGCTGGTCAATAATGTGACTATTATTTTCTCACAGTAGGTGTAAAAAGTACAGTATCCACCTCTGGGCTAAAGGTGTCTTTGCCTTGGGCTAGCTTGAATCCCTCGCTGCATTCAGGATTCTTGTATTAACTCCCTCGCTTTGCTCGTGAGTTAAATCCCGAATCCTTCATTGCGCTCGAGATTCAATATGACGCCCGTGACATAAGGTGGTGCATCATGACTCACATTTGCACTGTTTTTCATACAACCGCTCATAACTGATTATGACGTTATTACACATTTTTCAATAGTTATTTTGGAAACACAGTATTTTGTGGATATTATCTAGGTTTCTAAAGAAGCCAATTTCTAAATTTGTGTAAAACTAATCTAGTAAAAACCTCTGAAAATGTCCTATTTTGTATGAACTTTGACACTTCATAATTTTCCTAAAAATTAAAAAGTCAAAAAAGTAATCCTCTAGAGACCTTGCAAATTTTATTAAGATTCTAAATGACGACAACTTTTTCCAAAAACTTTTAAGGGTTTAAAAAAAACAGCTATTTACATGAGCAAGTTTTGTGAAATTTTCGAGTAAATCTCGGAATTACCGAATACTAACAAAGTTTCCAGGCGTTATCTCTCTTTTTTTGCGTTGCCTTTTCGTCAATCATCACGTTGGAATGCATTAAATGAAGTAACAACCTTTTTAACCATTTTCGATGTTTACGATAAGCGAGTGGAGAAGGACCCTCATAAGACACAACTTTAGCCCCTCGGTGCATAATCTACTATTATTGTACACCCAAAAAATAAAAGTTCAAACATTTTTTATCTCAAACGAAAGAGTACCGTATCGCCCTTTTTCAAGATATGATACAACCACGTGCCAAATTCCATCCAGCCGTTAGCCGTTTAAGCATGAAGGAGTAACCTACATACATATTAGTACTAGCTTCTGTCAGCGACTTCGCCCGCGTGATAGTTAAGAAACTATCCCAAGGGAACGTACTCCTGGGATAAAAAGTATCCTATGTGCCATTCCAGGACATGGACTTCTCGTTTACTAAGTTTCATTGAAATCTGTTCAACCATTCGAGTGTAAAGAAGTAAGAAACATACACACATACTCCCACAAACTTTCTCCTGTATAATAATAGTGTGATGTTAAAATATTTTATACTACCTTTTGCCCGCGGCATCGTCCGCATGCATAAAATATAGCCTATGTCACTTAGGAATAAAGAAGCTTTCTATCAGTGAAAAAATTTTACCAATCGGACTACGACTTCCAGAGATTGCCTCCTACAAACGAAAAAAACAAACTTTACCTCTTTATAATATCTATTAGTATAACCAGGAGCACCTACAAAATAATAAGACAAGCCGCTACAGGCTTACCAAGTTATCTTGGGATTAATTTTAAGGTAAGGAAAGCCTATTTTTATTGTTTACAGCAGCCGAGGATTTTCCGGTAAATTAGTAATGGCTACCGCATTACTTACGCATTCAATCAATTTTAAGTGTACCTATACATCACCTTTTCACCCCACTGCCTCAGAAGAAGGAGAGGTAAATGTTTTAGCTTCACCTTTGAGGGTTCGAGGCTGTTATTTTAATTTTCATACCTACGAAGCGAAGACGAACTTTTTCCCAAAAGATCTTCATAATTTTATTTTGACGGATAACTTGCCTGCCGCTGTCGGGAACAGTCATAACGATTGTTTTATATTGAAACTTGGTAAAAGAAATGTAATGTGCTTAAACATAACCACCAAATTAATATTTATGACCATGTGTCCCTATTCTATTATTAAATGGACGTAGTCTTTTCAAAAAAATTAATCAAAATAAACCACCCAAGTGCGAATGGGACTCGCACACGACGGTTTCCGTCCGTAGCAAGAAACGAGCATAAAAATTACGTTAGTTGTAAGGAAGCCCCTTTAATATTTATTTTATTCTGTTTTTTAGTTATTTATTTTTTAATATTTTATGTATGTTATTTATTTATTAGTGCAGCAAGAGAAATACATCATCTGTGAAAATTCCAACTCCCTAGCTATCATGGTTCATGAGGTACAGCGTAATGACAGACGGACGAACAGCGGAGTCTTAGTAATACGGTCCAATTCTACTCTGTGGTTATGGAACCCTAAAAAGAAAAGTTTATCAAAATTAAATAACAAACAAAAAACAAACAAACGCCCCAAAAAACACAAAATAAACCGACGTAACTTTCCCCTCTGTACCAGGACAACAGACATAATATGCAATTCCAAACATCGAAACAAGACGGGATGGATGCATACAAAACCTTGACTAACTACATAAATATTCTTTTCAACACGCAATTCTGTATAGGTTGTATCGACTTGACGACAGAAGAATAACGTAACCTTTACCATTGAAATTGCTATCTTATTACATTATTCAATCAATCAATAGTCAGTGCAACACGCGATGCATTGGAACCTTACCATTATCATTTGCAGGGCAGATGATATAAAGGGCAGGCCAAGGTGACATGTTACAAATCGCTAAACATCACTCTTCGACTTTTATGACAGCCTAGTACTAAGCCCATGTACCTACCATTTGTCCCACAGATGAAATGAAACTCATAAATTCGGAAAACGTTTAACAGGTCACATGTTAGTTAAAAATTTAAAATAACTTGACCTCTATCATTTTTCACTTCTTTTCAGTTTTCCAGTTGAAGCATTAGAGGCGTTAGAGTATACTTTAAAAATATTATCAAAGGATCTCCATTCTCAAGAAGATAGTCCTTAGGCACGGACTGTAGGATCGAAGATATTTACTTACTTTTCAGTTTCAAAGTCACGAGGTTATCTGTAAAATTCCAAATTTTACTACTCCTGATAAACTTTTTCAATTTTATCATAAAATAGAACAAAGTTTGGTTTATTTTAACTCCGTCATAAACTAAATCGTTGTTTTATGGAAACATCCTTAATGGTATCCAATATTTTTATAGATTTTCAAAGGCAAGAATTGAATAACTTATTCCTCCTTTGTAATATTTGGTCCTAGTATCACGGATTACAAGACAAACTGCATTCCCTCTATTTCAATTAAAATATTTTCTTCTCTTTTCAAATAACTGATCTTGAAGTCAAATTCCGATTCATTCCACCAAATTGAAAATTGCCGTTACAAGGGCCAGCAATAACATTCAATCACCAGGAGCACAAATTACGTAGGAGGTTTAAACTTTAACATCGTGTAATAGATTATAAGGTTCATTCAGTGTTGGGTAAAATACTAAAATAATCGTTTTGAAAACCAAATCTAAACTTTCACTAAATTTAAAATTAGCCGCCCAAGGACCAGCAATCACGTTCAATCACCAGGAGCCCATATTACGTAAGACTGTAGAGGTTTAAACTCTAACATCTTGTTATAGATTAAATTGGGAACAAATATTAACATTGTGAATCATTTGGAAAAATATTCCCCAAATCTAATCTTTCACTAATTGCAAATTATGATCACAAGGACCAGCAATCACATTCAATTACCAGGAGCACATATTACGTAGGAGCTTGTACTCTAACACCGTGTAACAGATTATCAGGCCCATGCAGCGTTGGGTGAATGGTCGTAATTAGAGGCTTGTAGACGCAGTCTGGTCGTAACACGATTACACTGAAGCCGTATATGGCGACAATTATCGGCAGGTGCGAGTTCCTTAGACACGAGTTTGTACTATCGATCACGGGTTCATGTTTGTTTCTTGTAAGGCGGATTGTGTGGGTGGATTTCCAGGCGTGGGATTCCGCAAGTGTTTGTTGAATTAAGTTGTAGATTTTTTTTTTACCTATTTCATTTACACTTGTTTGAGGAGCTGGTAATCACACTTGCCAAGAATTGTTCTTGGTTGGGTGGCCAACCATCATACAACATTTAAATTGGATAATGCACATCCATAAACACCCCAATAAGAAAATTAAATTGCAATAATAATTTAAGAACTGTTTTATTATTTTTTTATTGATGTCGTTGATGGTAAGGCGCACTAGTTTATTAAGAGCATATTCACTCTAGCCTTGAATACACCTACATTACAATCAGATGGGAAAACCACAGCAGACAAATTGTTCCACGCCATTTTCTGCGGAGTAAACCCGCATGTGTAATGAAATCCGCATGATATTAAAAACACCTTTATGCGGAGAGTCTGACGCGGACAAAGTCGCGGCAAACAGCTAGTCTGCAAATAAGTATAATCTAGGGAAAGGCCGTAATACACCACTCGGGCCAAGTTGCGGGTTGGTGAATGTCACATGTCTTCGAATATTTGGTTCTAGTACATGTCGGTTTCCTCACGATGTTTTCCTTCACCGCTCGCGCTCTCAAAAAGAGCAATTGTGATGAAATAAACAAAGTAATGCGCCTGGCTGGGTTTGATCCCGCGACCTACAACTTGTAAGTCGGGGCCGTTACCACTTGGCCACCACTGCTCTAATTATGTTCCCTTGGGATAATTTTCTACTATCACGTGGGTGAAGCCGTTGGCAGCAACTGGTAAATCATCAAATCAAAGCAAGGAGTGGAGTTGATGCCGGAGTCTGTTTCCTGATAGCTACAACTTGGGGGTCTTTAATTCAAGAGGGAGTAGGTTACTTCTAGGCAAGCATGCTACATCGCTTACCATCAGGTGAGATGGTGGTCAAACGTGAGCCTATTAATAATAAAAAAAAATATTGTAATTAAAGTTTTTTCGATAGTCGGACATAAAAAAGCTTAAAGGCTCTAAGTATTTTATATACCAAAGTATTATAATTTAAACAAGATAAACCTACTATATCACGTCTCGTCTTCTTTGAATCGGTAGATAAAACTTTGAAGATACAGAACCAATTTTCATAAAATGAATTTCTTGAAATATTCATGGACAGCAAAAGATTTTAGTAACTCGCTGGGCTTTAAAACTAGCGGAGGCGCCATCAGTTTTTTTTTTAATGTAAAGTGCAAATGTAGCATATGTAATGATATACAGCATTTTTTTTTGTCGACGGGTAAAATCATCTTTGACGAAACCCGCTCTTGGGTGGAGCGGGAGACAGTGTCAGACTCTTACTGACTAAAAACCCCGCGCCGTTCCTTCTAGCCTTCATACCGGGGCACGAGCTCCCTTTCGGACAACCCTGTCCCCAGTAGGCTTCGACCCAGCTGGGCCCCTCCTGCTGCTGACAACTCCTTGATGCGCGCGGGAACAGTGCGCGCCGTCGACGTCTTGGACTCGGTCCATTACCGGACGATCGGACAGCGAGCTACCCATGGCTCGCCGTCCGCGAGCCCGCGTCTACGGTGGCCGGAAATCGGGATCGGAATCCCGGCGACGGCGGCGAGGGCGCCGTTGCCTGATGCGGTCGGCCTCCTCCTTTGCAAGCATTACTGCTTCGCAGATGGAGGCGACCGCCTGCCATTCCTCCTCACTTCGGACCATGACCTCGACTAGGGCCCGGCGCGAGAGGTCTCCGCCGCCGATCGCCCCCATGAGGGCACGGCGATGCTCCGCCCAGGCAGGCCACACCTCGACGGTGTGCTCCACCGTGTCCTCCGGGCGTTGCGCACAGTGGCGACACCCGGGCGATGATATACAGCATTACTTTACTATTATGTATATTATCTACAAGAAGAAAGGAGATGCATGTAAGGAGTGGAATTCCTTGCCGGAGTCTGTGTTCTTTTTTTCATTGTAATTCATGTTTTTTTTAAAATAATTACATTATTTTTAACTGTGGATAGGCTTGCGCTTGACTCTCTCTCTCGCCTGATAGAGAGCAATGATGGGGTCGACGATGGATCACACTTGCCTAGATGTAACCTATTAACTCTTGATCTTCAGGCGTAACAAATAATCATACCACCAACGTGATTTCCAAGACATTATTTGGTGAGCCATGGGTAGCTCGCTGTCCGACCGTCTGGTAACTGTCCGGACCGAGCCCAAGATGTCGACGGCGCGCACTGTTCCCGCGCGCCTCAAGGAGTTGTCAGCAACACGAGGTGCCCAGCTGGGTCGAAGCCTACTGGGACCAGGGTTATCCGAAACGATCTCAAGCCCCGGTATGAAGAGGCTGGAAGGAACGGGGTGGGTTTGTAGTCAGTAAGAGTCTGACACTATCTCACGCTTCGCCCAAGAGCGGGGGTTGTCATTGGATGATTTGTGCCATCGAAAAAAAAAAGACATTATTTGGTAAAGAATCATGTCACATTATATATAGCCATCGGAGGACACTTTTCGGCCTCTCTTGTTAACAAAACAGATCAGCTTATTTAAGGGCCTCGTAACACTCTCGGCCTAGAGGAGGAGAGGCCGGCTTGTATCAGACACTTGATTAACATTTCCAATAAAAGTGAATCGCGTCGTTCGACAAGTGTTATTATGGTGAGACACAGTGGAAAATATACAGCAGATCAAAGCTTCGTTTATTTAAACAAAATAAAACTAAGTAGCTTTTACCCGCGGCTTCGCCCGCGTTTATTACTTTACTCTTTCTCTCCTTTTTCAAACTTTTTTTTTAAATTAGCCTATATTGATCTCCAGGTCTAAACTATCTCTGTACCAAAATTCATCAAAATCGGTTTTGCCATTTAGGCGCGAAGATGTAACAAACAAACAAACTCTCTTTCGCTTTTATAATATTAGTAAGGATTATAAATCTTTTTTCGTAAAGCAATTTACTGTCTCCATTTATCTTGATTCCTAGCAAATCACCTTTTTTACCGACTTCAATAACGTTCGAACGACGTCGTAAGCCCGCAATTTACTGCTTTTCGCACTAACGCGGAAAAATGCACAGGCTCGTCCCCGCACAATTCATTACATTAATCGTATCAAGCTTGGCACTAAACGACTCCCACGACGCTCGCGTCAAACCATTTCTTCGTATTGTATTGAAAAACGTGGAAATTCGTCACTGCAGCACCGGCTCCATAACACCCTCACCTGCAGCTCAGGTGAATTTCACCTTGGTCGCAATGGCAAACTTTCTCTCTCCACATGTATCGAACCATCCATGCATGGTGCATGTTTGTGCTCCAAGTAAGGTGTTAAATTAGAAAGAAAAAAAACCAGAAACATTGACTTCCGAAATTAAAGCTATTTGACACTTTTTATGAATAGTGGTGGCCAAGTGGTAACGGCCCCGACTTACTAGTTGTGGGTCACGGGTTCGAACCCAGCCAGGCGCATTACTTTATGTAATTCATTTCATCACCACTGCTCTCAAAACGGTGAAGGGAAACATCGAGAGGAAACCGGCATGTCATAGA
Source organism: Mythimna lalbum (assembly GCA_949319445.1). NCBI lineage: Eukaryota > Metazoa > Arthropoda > Insecta > Lepidoptera > Noctuidae > Mythimna > Mythimna lalbum. The sequence continues at coordinate 16,108,750 of OX439364.1, forward strand.
ACCAAAAATTCGAAGACATGTGACATTCAACAATCCGCACTGGGAACGCGTGGTGAATTACGGCTCGTTCCCTCTCCTAGAGAGGCTGATGATGATGATGTTGACACTTTTTGAAGTCACTGTATTTGTATTGATGTTGTTTTGTTTTTGTACTATTTTTTTTACTAAGTTTTTGATTGCAAACTTACTATTTTTATTCAGTTCATAGAAAAATACTCATTTAGTTGATTCAGTTCTAGTTTTGTATGTTCCAACTCAAGTTCTAATATCATCCTGAGCTCATTAGTGAGAAAGTTATACCGGTAGTTTACCAGTGTTGTATATATGTGTATGTGTATATATATTTGTGTCCTTTCTGCAGTGGAATCCTAATAACACTTTTTTTTTTTAATTTCTAGTGTCAGTAGGAAACAAAGTTCGTATAATTTTTTTTTATGTGTTAAATCGTCCAATTACTTCTCTTACTCTAAGGTAGAGTAAGGCGTGTCAGACTTTTACTGACTAAAACCATGTCTGTGTCCCTTTGGCGTTCTAGCCTCTACGGTTTCCTGTACCCCTAGTCATGTTGCTAATCTGCGCTAGTAAAAAAACGCTAGTAAAAAGCTGCAAATGTACGGAAATGACGTCATCTCAACGCTCGGTCACGTGGTTGGAACAAAAGAATTCAACAAAAGCTTGCGTCGAAGCGTTTGACGAAAGCGAAACGGTTATAACTTGGCTAGGTGGGCTGACACGCCTATCAGGCGCGCTTGGAGCGCTACGCTCCGTCGACGACTCGGATTCGTTCCTTATCGACGGGCCGGATGGTGGACTACCCATTGCTCTACGTCCGCAAGCCCACGCCTGTGGTTGCCGGACCCACGATTCGTGAGGTCCGCAGCGTCATGACGGCTGGGGCGTGAGGATGTTCGTTCCCTCACGACCGCATCCCATTTCTTCTGACTCCGGATGTTCATGTGATGAAATGTTGATTTAATCTTAGGTATACCATCGTCATCATCTTCCTGCCCTTGTCCCGTTTAATTTGGGGTCGGCGCATTACCTTTTCTTGTTCCATTCTGTCCTGTCACTCGTCACGCTATCACTAACTCCCTTTTCTTTCATATCACTTCTCAAACAATCCATCCATCTTTTCTTTGGCCTCCCTCTCCCTCTCCATCCAGGTTAATCTTAGGTATACCAAGTTTTCAAAATTAATAATAAGATACAAGTGTAGAAAGTTTGTCATTGCGACCGAAGTAGAATTCGCACGAGCCGCAAGCGAGTGTAACGGGCCTGCCCTGAGGGCTGCAGTTTATAAATTTGCACGTGTATCAAACGACTTTTTTCAATACACTTACGAAGAAATGAATAAACGGGGGTTGACCGGCGGTTCTTTTAAGTCGACGTGGGCCCATGCAGCTTGATACGATATGTAATATAATTGTGGATAACCGTACATTGTGCGCCTAAAATCGGTGGGATAAGAGCGGGTTTTGGAGTAAGTGTTTTTTTTACAGTGGGCAAAAACATCTAATGATAACACCCCGCTCTTGGGTGGAGCGGGAGATAGTGTCAGACACTTACTGACTAAAAACCCACCCCGTTCCTTCCAGCCTCTTCATACCGGGGCTTGAGTTTCCTTTCGGATAACTCTGACCCCAGTAGGCTTCGACCCAGCTGGGCCCCTCCTGTTGCTGACAACTCCTTGAGGCGCGCGGGAACAGTGCGCGCCGTCGACGTCTTGGGCTCGGTCCGGACAGTTACCAGACGGTCGGAAAGCGAGCTACCCATGGCTCGCCGTCCGCGAGCCCGCGTCTACAGTGGCCGGAAATCGGGATCGGAATCCCGGCGGCGGCGGCGAGGGCGCCGTTGCCTGGTGCGGTCGGCCTCCTCCTTTGCTAGCATTACTGCTTCGCAGAAGGAGGCGACCGTCTGCCATTCCTCCTCGCTTCGGACCATGGTCTCAACCAAAACCCGGCGCGAGAGGTCTTCGCCGCCGATCGCCCACACGAGGGCACGGCGATGCTCCGACCAAGCAGGGAGTAAGTGTATTGAAAAACTGTAAGTATGTCCAAAAAAAAAACATATCTCATTCCAATAGAATTTTAGTAGTTACTAGCTTTTGCCCGCGACTTCACCCGCGTATATAAAATATAGCCTATGTCATTCATAAATAAAGCAGCTTTCTATTGGTAAAAAAATTTTAGCAATCGGACCAGTACTGCCAGAGATTAACTCCAACAAACAAAAAAGACTTTACCTCTTTATTTACACAGTCCATAAAAAACGAGATAAAAAAATAAAGTACCAAGAGTCCATAAAAATGCAAGAGGTACAAAGCAACAACTAGCCCTCTGATCTCTTTACCCTGTGTTTCATAATGAAAACGAACAGTGAAATGTATGGGGTTGTAAAACAAACGTAAACAACATTTATTCCGCATTTTATGAATACTCCGTAAAGCGTTCTCAATCACACTCGACGTTATGTGCTTATTATTTTTAATCATCATAATTATTATTAATTTAATGTTAGTAATTATTGGAAATTGCAAATGGCTAAAAAATGCAGAATTCGATATCCGTTCTCTCAGTTATAACTAGTACTTTACAAGTGTTTTCACATCTAAAAGAGCGAATAAATTGTAGAAAATATGTTGTATGTACTATTGTACAACATCATTTGACGGGCTTAAAACGGTCACTAAACGCGGTTGTAACGCGTGCAAAACAAATTTTAGTTCTGTGTCATGGCACTAAAGGTACCAACATAAAGCCAAAGTTGACCAACCTAATATAACCATCACGCAATAATTCCGTTTTTAAAAACAGAACAGAGAACCGTCGCGAAACAAATTCTAATCACAGAAAAAAATATCGGCCGGAGTTATAGAGAACGTTACAATTGCCAAGATATTGCTTTTGTAGTTTATAAGTATAGATTTTTTATTCTCCTTTTGGGATTTGCTTGAAGTTATTACAAAACTTACTTTTCTCATTTACGAGTATATTGTGAAAATAATTGTCACAAAAGCATGTCTTGGCTTGATCTTGAATCTCGATGCCATAAACCTATTTGTAGGTCTAACGCCGAATCATTAAACATAATATTTTTTTGTTAATATTTTTGGTCTGGATACTAAAATATTAGGTATAATCAGAATATGGTGACAATAAACTATTTTGAATTTTTGTACGTACATAACCAAAACAATTCTAAAATCAACTTGAAAAAATTACTCGATGAGAATCTAATGACATTGTGTTTTTTTTTTAATATAACTAATGATGCACCCCAGCTTTGCTAGTATGTAAATGATATACACGAATCTTCCTTGTTTACTGGTCAATCTATTAGTGAAAATCGCATCAAAATCTGTTGTGTCAGTTGTGTGTTTTAGAAGGAATAGCTGATTAACAGAGAAACGTGAAAAGTGACTTTGTTTTATAATAAACTAGCTTCTGCCCGCGACTTCGTCCGCGGAAAATTTCTTGTTTTAAAATAAGATTACACTCGATTAGACGATGCGCACGTTCAGCGCTAGATTCCTGAGCACGGGCCTGTGATGTTATGGCATTTTGCCTAGCGAGCCGCTGCGAGCGCTCAGCGCTAGTCTCCCTATCCCTTGTCTCAGAGACATGCTGCCTTAAATGAGATAGACGCTGCGCACGTTCAGCGCTAGATTCCCGAGCACGGGCCTGCGATGTTATGACATTTTGCCTACCAAGCCGCCGCGAGCGTTTAGCGCTAGTCTCCCTATCCGTTGTCTCAGAGACATGCTGCCTTAACTCAGATAGACGGTGCGCACGTTCAGCGCTAGTTCCTCGAGAACGGGCCCGCGATGTCCTCACATTTTGGCTAGCGAGGCGCTGTGAGCGCTCGGAGCTAGATTCTCTAGCGCGTGCTTGCGAAATATATTCTCTATTTCTCGAGAGGCGCTGCTCATTTTCAGGGGCAGATTCTTCCGTACGGCGTACTCGAGCGGCTCTTGTCTGTGATGTCTGCCGGGACAGTTGAGATTTCCTTTTAGACATGCTCTCAACAAACTACGCACAGACTTGAAAACAATTATGAACAAAAGGAGAGCGACTCGAACACCGTCCGCCTTTACAAAACAAAACAATCGTAATATCGAATAACTCGTATCGATTATTACGATAGAACGAAGTACGAAACTACGAACATACAAAAACGTACAACGAAATTACGATATTTTCGATTATGAGGTATCTATCAACAACAACAACCATACGAACGAAACAACCGAAACCAATAAGCAACTGACAGAAGAACTCCAACTAACGACAACGTGGGCATAATAATTCGAGAGGGTCATCAATCCACAGAAAGTCTTAAAACCGCGATTCAGAAAACATGGCAAGTTCGGGAGGTTCCTGCACCGAATTAAAGCGGAAGACACGCCCGAGTGTCGCCACTGTGCGGAACGCCCGAAGGACACGGTGGAGCACACAGTCGAGGTGTGCCCTGCCAGGGCAGAGCATCGCCGTGCCCTCGTGGGGGCAATCGGCGGCGGACACCTCTCGCGGCGGGCTCTGGTTGAGGCCATGGTCCTTAGCGAGGAGCAATGGCAGGCGGTCGCCTCCTTCTGCGAAGCAGTAATGCTAGCAAAGGCGGAGGCAGACCGCATCAGGCAACGGCGCCCCCGCCGCCGCCGCCGGGATTCCGATCCCGATTTCCGGCCACCGTAGACGCGGGCTCGCGGACGGCGAGCCATGGGTAGCTTGCTGTCCGATCGTCCGGTAATGGACCGAGCCCAAGACGTCAACGGCGCGCACTGTTCCCGCGCGCCTCAAGAAGTTGTCAGCAACAGCAGAGGCCCAGCTGGGTCGAAGCCTACCGGGTCCAGGGTTATACGAAAGGGAACTCGTGCCCTGGTTTGAAGGCTAGAAGGAACGGGGTGGGTTTTTAGTCAGTAAGAGTCTGACACTATCTCTCGCTCCACCCAAGGGCGGGGGTTGTCATAAGATGATTTTTGCCCACCATAAAAAAAAAATAGGTAAAACGTCTGCACAATGAAAGTTACGCTAGGGGCATTTTGCGTTTTAGTAATTTTATATTATCTTCGAAACTGTATGACCAATTTCTATGCTGTAAATGGCAAATCTTATCTGTATAATGTTCTTGTGATACTGAAATAATTTATTGTCATAAGAATTAATATTTTGTTGCTCAAATAATCAACCAAACGTTAGTATGCCGAAAAAAAATATTTTTAATGCAATAAAAGAAGTATAAAAGATGAAATATAAAAGATAGAGATATGGTACCGCGGACTTTTTTGTAGAAATAATTAAGACGAACCAGGTAGCCATACATTGTTTTTAATTTTAAGCAACTGTTTAGGCAGCGCACGCAAATAATTCTATTTTATGAGGTATTTTTTTCCGACTTGCTAGACAAAAGTTGTGATAGCTCGGTTAATATACATGCTATAGAAACAATTTATAGCCTATAGCACTCAGGAATAATGCTTTCTGCCAGTAAAAAAAAATTTAGAATTGGATTATTAGTTCCAGAGATTACCCCCTACATACAAACTTACAAACTTACAAACTTACAAATTTTACCTCTTTATAATATTAGTATAGATAAATAGATAATAACATTATAATTATATCTATGTTACCTTGTTTAAGTGTCAGTGTTTATACACGAACTGTCACGGTGCAAGCAGACGTCACTACCTGAAACAAAGAAAATTATAATTATTTTAATTACAAATCAGGTTAGCAAATAAGACGCGAAAAACAATTTATTTGATTTTGACTATGAAAATATAATTAGTGTTTAAGAGTGCCCAACTCGTGACTTATTTCCATACAACTGCTCTTACGTGATTATGAAATTCCACATCTTTCTCTAGATATTTTGATAGCACAAATATTTTATGTTTATTATTGTCTACTAGCTTTTGCCCGCGCGGCTTCGCTCAAAAGTTATGCGCTTACCAACACATTTTGCGATTTATTTTTATATTATAGATAGAAAACAACACATAAAGTGTAAAACTAATCCAGTAGAGACCACTGAATATCTGCTATTTTGCGTACACTTTGCAAGCTCTTCATAACATACACATCAATTAAAAAAATATATTTATGGAACCTGCAGTCCTGCACATTAAACCAAAATAATGAATGATGTCTGATTGTATCAGTGTTCTTTTTAAATTTAAGTTTCTGGATATTGTTTCTACAGTGGATGAACGTATTTCGTGTCAAATAAAATATTTTTCTTTCTTTTAAGATTTTTAAAAAACTTGGAGTTCCTGGAACAAGTTTTGTGAAATAGGCATTCGAGTGAGTGACAGAAGTTACTGAACGCTAAGTTAGCGTTCAGGCGCTATCTCGCTATCGTGCTACCTCTTTATCAAAGCAGGCGTTGGTTGAAATAACAAGCTTTTCAATCACACTCCCGTTGACGACAGACGGGCCCCGGAAGGGTCCTCTTAAAATACGGGTGCGTACGTAGAGTGGCTGTGGGCGCAGTGATTTTTAATTTTCGCAATAATGATTCGATTGCGTGAAATAATTTTTAGTTTCATTTTAATGTTATAATCAAAAATTAAAGATATTTAAGACAAGCAGATCCGGCGACCTTCTTGCCTCCTAACAGTCAATGTAGTACATCTTTTGATATCGTCAACCGATTGCGATGAAACAAAACCTAAGTTACAGATCAAGTTACACACAATGTTGGTATATATGTTGACATAAAAGTCATCTACATCGATTCCGTACATTTTACATTTAGCGCGCACAACTAAAAACTTCTACAGATTTATTGTATGCAAAAATGTGATAGATTAAAAATAAAAAGCTTTTCCTTCCAAGGAGTTACTCTTGTACGAATTTATTCACAGACATCTTTTTTTTTCTCTCGACGGGGAAAATCATCATTGACCAAACCCGCTCTTGGGTGGAGCGGGAGATTGTGTCAGACTCTTACTGACTAAAAACCCCGCGCCGTTCCTTCTAGCATTCATACCGGGGCTCTAGTTTCCTTTCGGATAACCCCGACCCCGGTAGGCTTCGACCCAGATGGGCCCCTCCTGTTGCTGACAACTCCTTGAGGCGCGCGGGAACAGTGAGCGCCGTCGACGTCTTGGTATTCACAGACATGAAAACTGTTTCATGTTCCATACAGAAATCGAACCTGCGTCACGTAGCGTAGCAGTCCATGGCTCAACCACAGCACCAACCGTACCGTAGAACATACTGGTACAAAGAAAAATAATGTCCTCAGTTTTTGTAATAGAGTGTCTGATTTAGCGCGCGCATCGTCCTCAGAGGTCGTTTGGAGGTTTAATTAATCCCCCTTTATGACCTCCAAGTGGAGGATTCAATCTTGCGGACAAGGGAACTGTGTTTTTAGGCTTAAGATCGTGATCAGCTTCGACCTCATATAGATTGGGAAGCGAGTGGGTTGGACAGGAAAGTGCGTGTTTTTATTGGAGTGAGGTTTACTGCAAATTGTTAGGCTTGTGAAGAGTAAGTTTTTGTGTCGTAAAAAACAAGTCTCAGGGTTACTTTGGCCCACAAACATACTGTAGACATTATGTCATGCCCGGTCCCGCGTTTTTTTTTTAGTTGGGAAGTTATCCAATGATCATATCACACTTTTACTGATTAAAAAACCCACTCCAATGTTCCTTCTTTGCCTTGCGATTCCACCTGATGGTAAGCAGTGATGCATCGTTGAGTAGTAACTCAACGACGGCGTTCTAAAAGAACCTACTTCACAAATTCTATATCTGATAATATACATTGTAACCTTATGATATACTAGCTTTTTCTCGCAGCTTCGCCCGCGTAGGAACATAAAATATAGCCTATGTCACTCAGGAATAAAGCAGCTTTCTATCGGTGAAAAAATTTTAGCAATCAGATCAATACTTCCGGAGATTACCGCCTACATACAAACTTACAAATTTTTCCTCTTAATAATATTAGTATAGATGTATCGTTTGTTCAAAGTAACAATAATTGTCACATAAAACACCACGTTTGTAGTCCGCCACAATAAACTTCGCAGTCAAAAAGTTTGAAATTGGAAACCTTCTGCGTACCATATTTTTGCAAACAGGACCACTGCGTTATACAAACACATAAACTAACAAAAAACCGGCCAAGTGCGAGTCGGATTCGCACACGACAGGTTCAAAGAACGGGGAAAAAATCACGTTTGTTGTATAGAAACCCCTTAAATATTAATTTTATTCTGTTTTTAGTATCTCTTGATATAAAGCGGCAACAGAAATACATGATCTGTGGAAATTTCAACTGTCTACCTATCACGGTCCATAAGATACAGCCTGGTCACATGAGTAGATAAACAGCGTACGCGACGAATACGCAACAAGCGGACGGTGGTCACTCACACATTCCCCGCGCGCTTGTAGTAGTGCAACCGATTCGAGCGGTTGTTTGAAGCTTTGCCTCTGTACGGTTTATCTACTCATGTGGCCTGGTGACAGACGATGCGGAGTGATAGCAAAAAGGTCCCATTTTTAACCTTTGGGAAAAAATCTGTTGTACAATTTTAGGTTGGAATAATGTTTTTTTTTTTATTGATATAAACTAGTGCTTGGCTACGATCCCACCTGATGGGATAGTTGATAGTGAGCCGCACTAGTTTATTAAGAGCCTATTATTATCAGAATAATGATTAACCCTAGAAGTGCGGGCATTTCATTACTGACCCATTCCTATGTTCTTTCTGAGCTAGTTATGTTATGCGTAGAATAGTACACTAAAATATACATTTATGTAATTCATAACCAAAAACATTGTATTATCAGTTACCAGTTTCATTTGTTTACCATCTCTCCACATTACTGTAGGAAAAATAAAATAATCAAAGTTGAAATGCCACGGTTCAATTTATTTTTTATTATTAGGATCGCCAACATTACAGGCGTTGGGAATTTACAGGTTTATTTTAAATATTATATAAAAAATTTGCCTGCTGCGGTCTTCCCGTCCGATTGTAATTTGGGTGTCTTCAAGGCTAGAATAAACTAGTGCGCCTAACCAACAGAGATTGCATCACTGCTCACCATCAGGTGGGATCGCAGTCAAGCACTAGTTTATATCAATTAAAAAAAACTATTCAAGTGCTGCAACACTTATAGACAGTCACTAACATTTGATTTTAAAACACATAAACACATAAAATTACTTGGTTAGCTTTCATTGTATAAGATGTCAAGGAGAAAATTAATAATTGGAATTATATCAGTAATAATAACAATAAAAAAACAGAACAATAAATAAAAATTGGAATTTATAATTAGGCGCATTACACGAATGTCTAATTGAATTGAATAATTGAATTATTTTTTTCAACATCTTATAATACATATATATCAAACCAAAAAATAATTATTTCTAGATATATTATTATTATTATTATTTTGGAGAAAAGGGGCTATGCATCTCCCATAGTGTAGGAGATGTAGTCACTGCGACCTAAAAGATCTATTGTGACTCGCCACCTTGTTAGAGTAACTCTTTTAGCCGGGAGGCTTCCAGGAAGTCTAGAATACTCCTAGCTTTGAGAGTTTTAATCTCCTCCGGGCGAATAATGTGTCGACCCAGATGGATACTCCGTTTGTGGATAAGGGGCCCACATTCACACAACAGGTGCTTAGGCGTCTCCCTCTCCTGATTACAGTACCTGCAAACATCAGTGTCACTCAGTTTCATGTGAAATTGGTGCCTGTTTAATTTGCAGTGGCCGGTTAAGGCGCGGGCTATCGCACAGATGTTCGTCCTGCTAAGCTCAAGAAGCTCGGCAGTTCGTTTTTGTGAGTAGCCTTCTATAAGAGATTTGGCGTGTAGCAGTCCTGGTTGTAACAACCAGTGCTTTTTTGAATCGCCAAATAGGTTGCCCTTAAGGGTCTGCATGGCCTGGTTCTTTGAGATACCACAGAAAGGTTCTGGTCCTATCTGATGACCCTGAGCCCCAGTCCTTGCAAGTTCGTCGGCTTTTTCATTGCCAGTAATTCCAGAATGACCCGGTACCCATCTCAGAATAACTTTATTCCTTTGCCCCAGGTCATTTAGTTTGTTAACGCAGTCTTTTACCAGTTTCGAATTTATTGTATTCGAGTTCAAGGCGTTAAGAGCTGCCTGGCTATCTGAGTAAATCAGAATTAATTGATTTATGTAGTTTCGTTGACGGTTGGCTTCCGCACATTCTATAATGGCGTATACCTCCGCTTGGAATATGGTGGCATATTTACCCAGATTCAAGCTTTTGCTGAATTTCGGGCTAATGCCAAATATTCCACATCCTACATTCTCACCCATTTTGGATCCGTCTGTAAACCAGATCAGGCTTCCAGCCTTGCAAGTAATGAGGTTGCTTGCCCAATCCTCTCTGCTCGGCAGTTCCACTGTGTAATTTCTTGTGAAGCTACACTGTGGAAGCATGACGTCTGTTGTCATAGCTAGCTGATCGTGTTCAAGCACTGATTCGTGTAGCGATCTCAGTGCTTGAGAGCGCCAGTTTACTTTGCCAGTGCTGTTTATTCTATACATGCCCGCTTTCGCCTCCTTCGCAATTAATAGATGAAGTGGCGGAAGGTTAAGCAGGGCATTTAGAGCAGCTCCTGGGGTTGTAGACATGGCCCCTGTTGATATAATGCATGCAAGTCTCTGCAAACCATTAAGTTTGTTAATGACTGTCACTTGGGATGTTTTCCTCCACCATACTACGCAGGCATACGTTATTATCGGCCTGACTATAGCGGTGTACAACCACAGGGCGATTTTAGGGTTTAGGCCCCATTTCGTCCCTGCTAAGCGACAGCATATTCCTAAAGCTATTTTAGCCTTTTGAATCACATTATTAATGTGAGTGTTCCAGGTCAGTCTCTGGTCGATAGTTACGCCCAGGTACTTGACCTCATTGGAGAATGGTATGCGAGTCCCCTTTACAGTGGGCGTTACAAGTTTGTCCAACTTTCGCTTCCTAGTAAAGGGGACTATTGTTGTTTTACTCGGGTTAACCGATAAATTGTTCTCTGTGCACCATGTGTTTATAACGTTCAGAGATCTTTGCAGTATAGATGATACCGTGCTGTGACAGGGGCCGATAACACAAGCCACCACATCGTCAGCATAACTGTGTACATCTAAGTCTCTTTTAAAGGCTTCAACCAGCAATTGGTCAACAACGAGTAGCCATAGAAGTGGCGATAGAACGCCTCCTTGTGGGCACCCTTTAGTTGTTTTGAAGCTTTTTGTAGTTCCGTGTAAGGTAACACTGATAGTTCTGTTGAGGAGCATGAATTCGATCCAACGAGTAGTTGTCTCGTCAATCCCTTTCGCCTTCATTCCCTTGGAAAGGGCGTCTATGGTGACGTTGTCGAAAGCTCCTTCAATATCAAGGAAAGCACATAGGGCTATCTGTTTATCTTCCAAAGCCCTTTCGATCCTGTCTGTTAGTTCTAACAGAGCAGTTTCTGTGGATTTTCCTTTTTGGTAAGCATGTTGCTTCGGATGCAGAGGGTTAGCCCTTAATGGTCCATCCCTGATGCATTCGTCTATAACCTTTTCCATACTCTTGAGTAGGAAGGAGGTAAGGCTTATTGGTCTGAAGGACTTTGGTTGAGAGTAGTCTTTCTTACCAGCCTTTGGGATAAAACAGACTTTAACTGTAGTCCATTTCTCAGGTATATATCCCCAGGCAAAGCTTGCTCTGAAGATTTTGATTAAGATAGGGATGAGTATAGTCTTCCCTTGCTGCAGGAGAGCTGGGAAGATATCGTCATCACCTGCTTCTAGATATAAACTTAAATTAATTAAAACTAACTTAAAAAATTAAAATAAAACCCTAGAGAACTAAAATAAAAAAATAAATAGAAATGGCAATTTAATGTAAGGCGTCGAAAAATTCCTCCGCATCGCTGTCGACTGGTAATGTACCCAAAAGGCTGGCGGCATTGCCACGCTGAATGGCAATGCTTATCCTTTGACCGAAGTAAAAGCCAGCCTTTGGGTCACGCGAAGTGTCCACGAGGCGTTTGGAAAGTTCTTTAAATAATTTGTGAGCACTCGGACCCCACGATCCAAGAGTTTCAACCCCAAACGACTCGAAAACATAATTACCAACAAGGTTATTATATTTCCGCCGCTTGAGGTTTTCTGCAGCCGCTGCAGCAGCACCAGCACAGCACGACGAGCTAGGAAGATGGGATGGCGCAAGAGTATCGACACAAGTAGCGTCCCACACTAAAGGCCTACCCATCTTCCATGGAAATAGAGACATACCGTCCGGTCTTTTGCCATCGTCGCGTGCCAGGCCATGAGGTTCCAATATGGCCGGAACGCCGACGGTGACAAGAGCGCGACGGATGATGTCGTTGATATTTGCGTGCCGCGCTATGCGTCCTGCACTTCGGCTGCATGACAGACCGTGGTGACCGAGGCTGTTGACAACTTCGCCACAGTGGCAGCGATGAGGAGAACAACAAGGAGCGCCAAGACGTAGGGCAGTAGCGAGGCGGAAGGTAGTATCATCGAGCAAGGTGCCTATTGAATTATTAAATTATTGAACTTAAAATTCTTGTGCTAAAATTCAGATAACCCGATTAAGTTACATTTAATTAATCTGGCCTTTGTTTCAGCTGCAAACACTAGGGCGGCGTTTGCCTACCTACATTACATTACATTCCAAGCTCCTGCAGACACTTTAAGGTGAAACTAAGTCAGTGCAGCAGTGGTTAGCTGGCCCGGCCGAACCGCAGACCCAGCGCGTCGGATTGCCTGACACGACCGCAATACGACTGTCGGATTGAATCACGCGCTTCGATGCGCTGCTCCGAGTCTTCGCTTGATATAGTTTTAGTATCGAGGTACCACATTTTCAAATAAGCGATTGTGAAGTTAACTGTCGAGATTGGTTAAAATAATGAATCTGGATTTTCAGAATGACAATAGGGTTATCAGAAAACAGGTACGCACTATAAATGTAGGTATTCCCAAAACGTTTCGTACGTATGAGTAGGATGTCCACCACGTACCGGTCGTATAACTTCGTACGTCTAGTGGTCCAACAATGGAACGGACTTTGACAATAATCAGAATAGAAGTTTAACTGCTCACAAATTTTCTTTCATGTAGAAGAACAGAAAAACTTTGAGTTGGTTAATAAATGAGAATATAGGTACAAACGAAATAAAACAATCAGCTTTATTTGAGGAAATAGTCATTATATTCGTCGTCCTCTATAAGATAAGTACTAGGAAAACATAAGTAGCCAAAAGTAAGTGTAAACCTACATTATTTCGAACTTAAAATTCAAATTTAGAAACACCACATTCTAGATTACTTTTTACATCAATGCATTTCACTTTAATTATCACAACTGACAACTCCGTGGAACGTAACAATATCCAGCCATTCAACGGAAGCTTTCAAGTTTAAAACTTGGTGGCAATTCCATGGGCTTCGCCCCGTTCGCTTCGTAATAGAAACATAAACTGGATAAAACTCAGAAGGTTAGAGTACTAGGAGAACATGGGCGGGTAGGTCTTCTTATCTCTAACCTAACATAACTTTTGTTTTCCCTAAGTTTGTTTTGCGAGCTGCGAACTTGCAGCACGTGTAAGATTTCAGAGATATTAAATATCGCGAGTCTTGTGTTTGTTTTATTTTGTTGAAAGATTAGTTAAATGCTTCTTATAAAAACTTTTTACAAAAAAAAAATTAAACCGACTTCAAAAAGCACAAAATAACTTTAATTTCGGAAGTCGGTGTTTCTATAATAGATACCTAATATTGTCTCTTCGTTATTTAACACCGACTTCCGAAATTAAAGTTATTTTGTGCTTTTTGAAGTCGGTTTAATTTTTTTTTTTTGTAAAAAGTTTTTTATTTTTCACTTTTTAGTTATGGTAGCACCACTAAAAAGTACCTACCCTTCAGCTAAACATAATTACCTTATAGCCAGAGTGCATCTCATAACGATTCTTATAATCCTAAATACGGTAAATATTACATGAATTTACCCCCTCCCCCTTTCCCCTCCCCTTTTCTTTCAGTCAGTCATCGACTACACGTATAAACAAAGCAATTTTACTTGTTACGACAATTCTGCTATGATTCTATGAGGAGTTCTGTTCCATATCTTCGAAGTTCATGATCAGATCATAACAATATTTCTATGGGACCAACTTAGAAGCATAACCTTTCAATCAAAAAAAAATTTTTCGAAATCGGTCCACAATTGACCGAAATATCGGTGAACATACAAACAAAAAAAAAAAAAAACACATTCAGCCGAACATAGAACCTTCTCCTTTTCGAAGTCGGTTAAAAACATTAAGAGGTCAGGGTTCCAGAGAAAGGAACCTCATAACAATGCGAGCCATGTTCAGAAGTACTGCTATCTGAATAAAGCCCTTGATCGTACCGCTTAACGAGAGCCTCCTATGGTGTTAGGCAAGGTTTGTGGCTATTAATCCAGTGGCTGACACGACTATCGGTACAGTGATCGCAAAGTCCACAAGAGAAGAGAGGTATTAAAGTTCTCTTTGAATAAAATAACTATGTGTTACTCGCAAGTATCTTTTTTTACAGTGTAAAGGTATGATTCCGAACACGGCAACAAGCAGCAGTGTTGTTGCCGCAGTGCTGCCACACATTGCCACACTGCCTACATTGCTGCCGCGACATTGCTGCCTAGCTCGGAATGTAATCTCATATAAGCTTATAGAAATTGTATGGGGACCAGTAGTGTCGCGGCAGCACTGCTGCGTGCAGCGTGGTTCGGAATCATACCTTTATTAATTAAAAATAAATGATGGTCAAAAAAACAAATTTTAAGTAAGTTACTTATTACTTTTGTTATTGCGAAGGTTTGAATCAAACTAAAAATAAGATACTATTCTGTTTTTCTTTTAATTCCCAGACTGTTTCAATAAAAGTTTAATTATTCTACAAGTTTCATTAGGTTTCAATAAATCTTTGCCCCTGACTTACAACTGGCGATTTATTGTTATTTCGAATCTGAACATGGGCAATAAATTTGTGTCAATTTTTCGAATGTTTTCGACGAAATATTTAATAAAGTTTAAAGCTATTCATTAATGAATTTATAATAATTTATTATGTTGGTTCCGCAGGACTATCTTTCCCAGAAATACAGAAATTTGTATATTTTATTATTGTGAAAATCTTTGCAAATGATGCGATTGGACTCAGTATCTCTCCTCTTTTTTTCTTAAGAGGGCCCTTCCCCACTTGACCATGGTTTAACAGATGACCGGTTCATCCAACGCAATCCAACGCAATGTTTAATAAAAAGGCAATGCAAAAACAGAAAAATAACACAATAAAGCTCTACTGGGACTAAATAATAGGTAAATAACTCACTGGAATATTTCACAAAACTTGTTAAAAAAAATACGTGTCTTTTTTTACTGTTTCAAAATCTTGATTTTTGCAAGGATTCTGTTATATTTTATTTTCTTTTTTAATTTTTGAGTACAATAACAATCAAAAGTCATGCCAAATAGTAAATTTTCAGAGGTTTTTACTAGATTAGTTATTTACATATTTATAAATAGTTTTCAACAGAAGCCTAAATAATATCCACAAGATCTGTGTTTCCAAAATATGTAATGAAAAATGTGTAATAACGATATAAGCGGTTGTATGAAAAACAGTGAAATGTATGTCGGGTTGGCTGCTCTTAATTATAATTATTTGATGTTGCGTGTGTCCCCTTTGTTAATTAAGATTTCATCCTGAGATTGTTTTAGTATGACAACCTTTCTTTATAATAAAATGAGAGGAATTGGATTCAAACAAAAATATATAAAAAAAAACATAAATTGTGTAAAAAAAATCAGTATTTTTTATGAAATTGAGACATAGTCATACTAATAATTCCGATGGCGATACCAGGATATCATAAACTACGTAGACGTGAGCCCAGCCAATAACGCACGTCGGCGATCGCGTGATACGATAAAACACGATACAATTTGTGTTCGCTACTGGAATCTGATATGTTTCTGATGCGAACCGTTTCATTCTGGATTTGAAAGCTTGACACTTGTATCTCAGAGATAAAATCTTAGGAAAATACACACGCATGATAACCTACATATTTTATGTGTGAGAATTTCGTGTAAGAGAAAAAAGCAATATTGGGCTACATTTTATGACAACAGAAAAACGTTGTTTTAATCTAGAAAACCTTAATTTTATTTCTTAGTTTACAACCAAGTACAGATGTGCGTAATAAATGGTTACAGTGAGATCTGAATCACTGGGAGCTTTTTTTTACGGTGTGCGAAAATCATCTTATGACAACCCCCACTCTTGGGTGGAGCGGGAGATAGTGTCAAACACTTACTGATTAAAAACCTACCCCGTTCCTTCTAGCCTCTTCATACTGGGGCTCCAGTTTCCTTTCGGATAATCCTGGCCCCAATAGGCTTCGACCCAGCTGGGCCCCTCCTGTTGCTGACAACTCCTTAATGAGCGCGGGAACAATGCGCGCCGTCGACATCTTGGGCTCGGTCCGGACAGTTACCGGACGGTCGGACAGCGAGCTACCCATGGCTCGCCGTCCACGAGCCCGCTTCTACGGTGGCCGGAAATCGGGATTGGAATCCCGGCGGCGGCGGTGAGGGCGCCGTTGGCTAATGCGGTCGGCCTCCTCCTTTGCTAGCATTACTGCTTCGCAGGAGGCGACCGCCTGCCATTTTTCCTCGCTCCGGACCATGGCCTCAACCAAAGCCCGGCGCGAGAGGTCTCCGCCGCCGCCCCCACGAGGGCACGGCGATGCTCCGCCCAAAAGAGGAGACCTACCGTCATGCGTCAGGCGTGCCGAACGCCTCCGTTCAGGAGAAAATTAGATACTTATTAATTAACGTGATATTTTTGTTCAATATTACAGGTATATTTTGTATCTATAAAGCGGTTTTTTTTCCAACTAATTAGAAGATTACCAAGGTATCCTTTGATGAAAAGAATCTAAAGGCAACTTACTTTTTATGGGTTTCTAATAGGGGCAATTAATTAGTCGAAGGAAAATTCTTTTGTGCTAAATATAGTTTGTTTGTTGAACAGTGAAAAAAATCATACAGTATAAGTCAAAGCCATCCAAAGATAAGGTCGTTTATACTGTCGATGGCGCATATTTTGACGATCGCCAGAGAATTTAAACCTATAGGAGACTTCCATCTCAAATCAAAACCTATAGCAAAACTATTTAGCACAAGTTAAGAAAAAATACTAAAAAAAAAAACAAAATGCATCGCAAATAAGTACTTATTTTTTAATTAATAAAAATAATATATGGAATCCTCGGTGCGCAAGTCCAACTCACACTTCTCCGGTTTTTTTGTAATAGGGTAGTTTCCAGGGTCAAAATAACTACATTTTATTTAGTCCGTATTTTAGATTATAAAAAAAAATATTGGACACCTATTTTTTCTTTTTTCGATTAAACAAAAAATTACAAAGATATAGCCCATTAAAGTTACGTATGACGTCACCCCGTGCGAAAAAATGCTGCACAGGGTGACGTTACACGTGAATAATCTAAAAGACAGACTAATTACATGTTTTACGGCAACTAGCCTATTATATTATAAATCATTTGATAAAGATTTTCCAGATGGTAGAAATCTCTATCCATATAAATGCGTTTTTCTTGATTTCCACGTACGTTCACGACGGTTGAACGTCTCCCGACATACGATTATGGATATCAAAGGATTTAGATCATGATCGTGCGAACTGATACAGTAAATCCTATATCGGAAACATTTTATTCATCTCTGCGTTACTTATGCGATCCTGGTAATCGTATCGAATTCTTCTGGATTGCAGGTTTACCGATTACGTTGGTTAGGACTATACCACAAAATAGATAGGTACAGAAGACAATCTCATGTTTACTTCACTTTTTATACCTACGCTCAGTAGACGCACACTAATGAGCGTTTGAGCCGGAACTGTTCGACGAGCGGGCCGAGGTGCTCCGAGATATCGTGTCCGTGAGCGGTGTCTATGTGTGCGTTGCTCGAGCGCGCTTTGTATGTTGATTGACTTCTGTACCTATACAAATATTTCTTGCCTATACTTTTTTTTTTTTTTACTTTTTTGGTGGGTAAAAATCATCTAAATGACATCCCCCGCCCTTGGGCGGAGCGGGAGATAGTATCAGAGACTTACTGACTAAAAAACCCACCCCGTTCCTTCCTGTCTTTCAAACCGGGGCGGAGCTTTCCTTTCGGATTTAAACCCTGGCCCCGGTAGGCTTCGATCCGGCTGGGCCTCTGCTGTTGCTGACAACTCCTTGAAGCGCGCGAGATCAGTACGCGCCGTCGACGACTTGGGCTCAGTCCGGACAGTTACCGGACGGTCGGACAGCGAGCTACCACTGCTAAGATTAGACATGTAAATAATCCTTTTTTACTGTCTGGTCAACCGATTTCAAATTCTATTTCGTAGGCATAAGGATGGCATTAAAAGCAAAAAAGTGGTTACAATACCAACTATTTAATGCAGCCACCATTTGTCATGTCACCAACGTAATAAAAGTCAAAATCGATTGAACGGACAGTAATAAAAGGTCTCCATAAATGTCTAATGTAATTTTGAACAAAATATAGCTCATTTGATTCAAAGTAACATAATTTACAAAAACAAGTTAATATTTAAAATTATGGTATTTTATTCACGGTTGTAAATCATGAAATGACTTCTTCCAATCTATGGTGGAGTGAGCTTTTTTTTAATGTGAGAAATCATGCAATGACTTCTCTCGCTCTTGGCTGGATCATGCATGTCAGTCTTTTAATGACTAAAATCACACCTTTGTTCCTTCATTTACCCTTTTCTTGGATCACGACAACTCTTTCAATTGTTGCCGCAGCAAAAGTATGACGTCTAATCTAACAATCTTTTTGTCTTAAGATGGAAAATCATCATATTGCTTCTTCCGCTCTGGCTAAAGTGAGAGGAAGTCTCAGGCTTTTACTGATTAAAACTCACCTGTGTTCCGTCTATTGCCCTTTGCGTTCTAGCGGTGACTCTTTCGAACAATCTTGCATATTCTATCAAACTAAGAGTGATATAACAAAATCAGAGAACTAATTTATTTTATTTATTTATTTATTATATACTTTATTGTACACCATTACACATACAAAAGGAAACTTAAAACCAAAACACATATATACAATGGGCGACCTTATCGCATTCCGCGATCTCTTCCAGGCAACCTCGATTTTTACTCGTTTTTCTTAATATATAAACATATAATAATTATTCTATCTTGTATATATCATGTTTAACTATGCAGAAATTGTTCTACGAATGTACGTAGAACAATTAGAAAAAAGGTTTATATTTGGTTTGTTCGTTTTTATTAAGTATTGAAAAGAAAATATTTTTTGGGTTTTACCTACCTATATTTTTTTTTAAATACTTTACATTTTTGTGGTATTTTGGTATAGTAACACTGCCAGTAGCAGCCATTAATAGAGACAATATTCAACCTCTATTTAGTTGACTGTTTACCCGTACGCCCCAACATGGCCCATTGTGTACAAGCGCTACTGCCAACTAGAAAAGGTTAGATTATCGAGGACGGCCAGCAAATGCTCTCTCTGTTTGTATGCTGCCTTTGTACGTATTTTTGAAAAATAGATAAATTTGGAGCCACTTTGAAGTCTGTGAGCAGATTTTTTTGTAAAACGCAAAATTGTTATTATAGAAAATCTTGAAAATACAATAGGTATAAAATGACGGCAACTAATCTCAAATTGGCATTCATTTACAATAATTCACTTTATTTGTTACTAGTAAAAATCTACTTACCTTTTGCAGTATCAACGTAAATTCGCTTTTACCTACTCATTATCATATTTTTTTCAGATCATTTAATTTTTTAAATTATAGATACTACCCGTGAACCTGGTTTTAAACTAAATCCGTTCAGAGGTAACTATAACTCCATTCCTTTAACGGTTCAGTTTAGGTCTTCAAATGGATCACGTTAATAAATAATAATTTATTTATTGCAAGTAACAATGACTCATATACTCACATCAATCAACAACAACAACTACAACATCAACTTTATAACATTTAAATTCACAAAAACCTAAACATAGAGACTGTACCATTCATACTAGTTGGTTAGAAAGCAGGTATGAAATCATACAGCAAGGCCAGAAAGACTAGAAAATAAATCATAATAGCCCGAAGTAACGATACGCATACGAAAAATAATTATTCAACTTTTTAACTTTTGGTATTAAGGTAAAAAATTAAAAATAATACTGTCCCAGAAAACAGAGCGACTGTCACATAAATTATGTCCACATTTTTGTGGTTCCTCTATGCAACGCTTTGCATAACCGTGTTGCAATTCAAATGCAGCACGCTGTTTCGATTTATGAGCTCCTAGTAGCATGAAAACTATTTTTAGTTTAAAGTTTGGTTTACTCAATAACAACTTTGTGAATAACTTTAAAATTCTCATAAATTACAAAATGCATTTAGAGCTAAACTGATTTAAAGTGTATCATTCTATTTTTTTGTCGATTAGAATAATGATAGAGACTGAATATTGTTTTCAAAACACGTTTAGCAATTAAATAATAATAATAATAATAATAATAATAAATCATTTATTATCAGGCATCTAGGCCCATAGATATATACCTTACAGACTAACATATATATAGAGTAAACACATCTTGTCGTTAGTAAATAAGACTTAAATCTATGTTAGTAACACTTCACATTGCACTAAGTTCACTTCATGCTGTTCTGTGGCACCTGTCCGCGGAAGCGACGGAACACCACGCCCTGCGGCCAAAACTCTTCCTTCAACATGAGGGGCAGAAAAGTGTTCGGGACTCGCACCACAAACGCTTTGAAATTGACATTATGGTGCGACTCCAGCAACTGCACCCTCAGTGTGTACTTCGACTTTTGGCGCACATACTCGACGATGTCCTCCACCTTTGTGGTGTAATGCAGGCGGGAGATATACACCGGCGTGTTCGGCTGAGCGGCGCGCACACTCGCACTAGGAGTAACTGGTGCTTTGCCGCAGAGGTTCCGGTTGGCTTGCTTTCGGTGCTTCTTCCTTTGCACCGTAACGAAGCCATCGTCGTTACCAGCCTTGTTCAGTGCCTTATCAGGCAAAGGCTTCAATATAGGAGCGGCAGAGGCGCTCGCGGTGACGCTGGCGAAATCCAGATGACGCGGATTCGCTGGGGCTACGTGTACAGGCAGCGGGGCGGGGCGAAGGGGTCGGGTGGTGGCACATGGAGGAGCCGCGGTGATCGGCACGGAGCTGCAGGGCGCCCGGGGTGAGCACTCTGCAACCTCAGCAAACGACGGACGTACTGGCGACGAAACAGCTGACACGGAGTTTTGCGACAATAAATCGAGGCTAGCTCCATGACGCATGTTTACATTAGACGCATCGGCTGATGACCTAGTTACCGCCGCTGTGTTGCGAAATTCACCAAACTCTTGGCGTAAATCGGCGACGGTTTTCTGGGATGCATCTAACTTCGCTTGTACATCCGCAAGACTGGCCTTCAGAAAAACAATGTCCTTCAACAGGCTAGTGACGTCGACGTGGTCGAAGGTGACTGGAGGAAGCTTGTGCAGATCCTTCGCCACAAACGTGGGCACGTCGTCAGGGTCGGTCTCCTTGAACAGCGTGATGATATCTTGCAGGCTTTTCTTAGTCCCGTCACGCCGGCGGGATGGCATCTGGTCGCGCTTATTCAGCACGCTGAACAGCAATAGCTTCGCAGCAGCTATGTCTTCCTCGCTGAAGTTCGTTGCGCAGATCTGGATTGCGGACACCTCGTCCATAACATCCAGCTTCTGCTGCAGGAACGCCAACAGCTCGTTCGCCACAAGATTTTCAGTCATGACGAGTACTTACTAGCGACAGCTTGCGCTGCGCTAATCGGTATAATTATAACGTAAATAACACGTCTGCATCGGAACGCAGCACAAGTGAGACTGAAATAGACTGAAATGCATAAAATTTAGTAATTTGTGTTGTAAGTGCGCCCGAATCTAACAAATTGGACATTATTACATAACATGATAATCATCTCTATTTATCTGTTTGACGAAAAGCTTCATAATCATCTAAAGATCCAAAAAGCATTAGGTATAAGGTATTTACTTACTATCTTTGACTTGCGTTTACATGAAAACTTGCCTCTCAAAGGACCAATTAGCGTTACTATAAGATTGCTAACAGCGCTCTACAACTTAACTTCTCCACATGCGAGATTTATTAGTACTGAAGTACTAGGTATACATAAGTTGAAAGGAGATTGGTAGTAGGTACACGTTATTACAAAAGTTTAAGAGTAAGTTGACAGTGTCCATGCATGCAGTTTGTCCTCTTAGTAAACACTGCTTTGCTATCAAGTTAAAATAGCCTCATCTACGGAGTTCATAAGTTATTTATTTTAGGTAAAGGTGCAATCTTTGAAGATTAATGCTGCTTGACTTAATGATCAGTAATTTATTAGGCTACTATCTTATTTATTGGCCAATTTTAGGCACTTTGTTTTCTCGTAAGACATGACCAAGACTTCAGAAAGAATTAGGAATGTAAAATTTTCTCTTGGGTAGTTAATTATGGATAATGATAATAATGCCCTTTCCATATACTGATAATATCTGTTCTAGAAACCATTTAAGTATCAAAACATCTGGGTTGAAGTATTATTCAAAAAAGACACCACGATCCTGGAACTCAAAGAGCAACTGAACTGACTAGCTTAAGCTAGTATTACTCTGACCTCTCGCTCCACCCAGACCGGAAGAAGTTATTTTATGATTGCCTTCCTAGAAAGCGTGACAAAATATCTCTAAATAATCATAACCTAATAGAGACATTAAAGGTAGAACAAAAAGGTACTACACTGCGCACACGTGTGCCACACATGCCGATCTGGGCTCATCGGTCCCCATACATTTTATGAAGCTAGTCTTGTAGAGCTACACTTGATCTACGCCACGCGATGTCGTTCTACATACAAACCAAGCGTGTTAAATGTGTGATGTGTGTGTCGATCTAATGTAGTTCTCGCTTTAATCTCAAAAGATCATAACAGTTATTTCTTAGCTGTTACATGTCCCGGAAATACGCATGTTAAATAATTAATATAGACAGGTGAACTAAACAGGAAATGTTATCCTTATATATTATAACGTTATTTTTGTATTTCCTGTGCCAATACAGTGTATCTATTTCAATTGTGGATGTAATTAGTTTCAGTTTATTGAGCTGTACAGCATTAGGAGAGCATAAATATTAAGAAGTGGGTGTATCCTGGTAACGCCTTAGCATCACAGAAATGACTATGTACCTATTATATCTATTTAATAATAATATAACGTGGAGACGACAATCGTACTAATATGCACAGTATGTTAAAAAGAGTTTTAGCATTTCGCAGCGAGAAAATGTAGAAGCTAAGTTTTTACAAAGACAAAATTTAATACCTAAATCTTAATAAATGAACGAGACCCACTAGTTCCGATACTAGGGCTGTTAGAAAGAGTTACCGTGGCTTTGGAACACAAAGGGCAACTGAAGGAACAGGTGGATTTTAGGCAGTGGAAGTTTGAAACGCTCTCACGTTCCACCTCTCTTGGTGGTATGTGAGGCTAACTGAGGGCAACTTTTAATATTTGACCAACACTGAAATCAGGAAAAATATCATCCATTCAGTAAGTTTTGTAGAGTTATCGCTCTTTTGTGTGTGTGTGTGTGTATTTCTTGTATTAATCCTTAACGTTCAAAAAAATCCAGGTATTTAAAAATATAAATATCAAAATATCCCTCAAAACAATAACATTAACACTTAAAAATCACAGCCTTAAAAAAAGTCCTAAATATATATAATAGTCAAAAAACTTATTGTTAGAGAACCTCTCAAAATTGTACCAGGATAGCATAACTTTGAGAACTAATCCCAAAGATGGCGGCCTCAGAAGGGTACTTACAGCTTAGTACCACTTTCAACACAGAAGAAGGGTAAAAGTCACAATATTATTTCTCACCCCCGTTTCTTTTGATATAGAAAGTTTATTAACAGACTAGCTTCTGCCAGCGACTTCGTACGCGGATCCTGTTGCTTATGCCAGCGACATTCAGTGTTATAAACGTAAGAGTAGACAAAAATAAACAGAAAGCTCAGAACTGCTAAGCTATCGGGAGTTACATGTGTTATTGTGAGTTAACCATAAAAGATAGACGTATGCTGTCGTGGGACATTTTTTATATAATTTTAAGGAGAACATTTCCGTTATACATGTTTTCTGTGTAGCTTTAACCATTAAGGCTGCAAACGCGACGGAAGCTTAAAAAATGGAGTAATTTCTCCCGTTTCCCCAACATTTCCCTTCACTGCTCTGCTCTTATTGATCGTAGCGTGATGAAAAGTATACTATAACCTGCCCAGGAGTATGAAGAATGATTGTACCAAGTTTCGTTAAAATCCATCGAGTAGTTTTTGTTTCTATAAAGAACATACAGACAGACAGACAGACAGATAGACAGACAGACAGACAGACAGACAGACAAAAATTTTACTGTTTGCATTTTTAGCATCAGTATCGATCACTAATCACCCCCTGATAGTTATTTTGGAAATATATTTCATGAACAGAATTGACCTCTCTACAGATTTATTATAAGTATAGATTTTCTCTGACTTAGAAAATATAATTCGTGACGTAGATAGGTACTACAGAATGTTAAATTCCAATTTTGATATATTTTTCAGGAACTTATTTTGAAAATATTGACGTTTTTCGTGGACAATTCAAACCTAAAATCGGTATATCCACGCCTCATGAATGTTTGTCAAGCCATCACAATATCACCTGTCCGAAAAGCCTCGAGGCCGAAATGCCAATAAACCAGCAACGGTCGTGTCATGCACAATCTACATATAAAATTCCCTTTAAAAAAAAAAAGAAAAAAAAATCTCCCGCTCTGGTTGGAACGAGAAATAGTGTCAAACTTTTACTGACTATAAACCCAACCTAACCTAACCCAACTAAGTGATCCTTACTTAGTTGCACTTTAGGGCCAGTTGAAGTATTTAGAGTTAAAAACGTATCATCATCATCATCATCGGCCTCATCTAGCTTAACCAGACGAAAAAAAAAATTGACGTGTAAAAGTGTATTTTAAACCTATTTGCAAAATAAATATCATTTATCATTTATCAAAACCCAACTTTAGTGATTGACAGATTTACAGATTCACTATACTCCAAACGAACGCCGGCGTCCGCGCATCCATTATTTTTCTAATGTGTCTCTAATTATCACGATTGAAAGGTAAATAAGATAAAGAAATATTCATACATTCAAAAAAAAATTTTTTTTTAATGAAGTGTATCTAATAATTTCAATGTATTTTTTTTGCAGTAGATAGGATCGCGTTTGATCACCATCTCACCTGCTGGTAAGCGATGATGTGGTAAACGATGAAGCACGCTTACCGCTAGGTTGTAGCTATCAGGAAACATAGACTCCACTCCTTAGCTGTACGCACGATAAAAGTGTTCCCAATCTTATGCCTTGATCACACGTACCGAGTTAAAAGGCGAGACAGAAAAATGTTACTCGGCCGAGACAGTGATGATAGCAAGTTGTAGAGATAAGCGTTTGGCCGAGCACTCGGCGCTGTGTTTACACGTACCGAGTACTCGGCCGAGAACACTGTCTCACCTGTTAATTCGGTACGTGTGATCAAGAAGGCACTACAACTATTTCCCGCAAAGAAATCCCATAGCAACTGAATATTTTGATTTGCTGATATTCTCTTCTGCAAAATTTCTTGTTCATATTTATACAGTAGTGTGTATACGAGTATCCTTCCGGGAACAAATAGCTCTCCCGCAGAGATGTGAATTGTCACAGGGAACGTCACGCCAGAGCTCAGCGACTCAGTGATATGATGTGTGGCAATCGTGAGGGGACCGAACGAGTATAAAGTGTAGTGGAGTAAAAATATTGCAAAGCTGTCGTTAAGTTCGGATATCAGAGGCCGATCTTATACTGTCTAAACACACTCATATTCTACACTTCTACAGTGATATTATAAAGAGGTAATATTTTTTTTTTGTTATTTATTTATTTATTAATCATATACATCTTAACTATTAAAATTAAATTATAAAATAAACTTAAATAATTAAAAATAATATATACACTAAAGGCCTAACTAAATATGACGTCAAAAAAATCCTCCGCATCGCTGTCGACTGGAAGTGTGCCCAAAAGGCTGGCGGCATTGCCACGTTGTATGGCAATGCTTAATCTCTGACCGAGGTAGAAGCCAGCCCTTGAGTCACGCGAAGAGTCAACTAAGCGTTTAGATAAATCTTTAAAAAGCATATGAGCACTCGGACCCCACGGCCCAAGAGTTTCAACCCCAAACGGCTCAAAAATATAACTGCCAACGAGGCTGTTATATTTCCGCCGCTTGAGGTTCTCCGCAGCCGCCGCGGCAGCACCAGCACAGCACGATGAGCTAGGAAGATGGGATGGCGCAAGAGTATCGACACAGGTAGCGTCCCACACTAAAGGCCTACCCATCTTCCAAGGAAATAAAGACATACCGTCTGGTCTCTTACCATCGTCGCGTGCCAGGCCATGAGGTTCCAAAACAGCCGGAACGCCGACGGTGACAAGGGCTCGTCGGATGATGTCGTTAAGGTTCGCGTGCCGCGCTATGCGTCCCGCACTTCGACTGCATGACAGGCCGTGGTGACCGAGGCTGTTGACAACTTCGCCACAGTGGCAGCGATGAGGAGAACAGCAAGGCGCACCTAGACGTAGGGCAACAGCTAAGCGGAAAGTGGTATCATCGAACAAGGTGCCAATATTCGACGACGGCAGTGCGTGAAGCCAAAGACCTGACTCCCAATTTCCCACAGCCAGCAGGCGCGCACGCTCCGCAGTAGTAGCAGATGTTAGGATTAGGTTTTCCTGAACTACTTTGCAGAGCGGCTCATCCCACCGTCTCTGGGAAGTTGGGTTGTCAGGTGGATTTGTATTCGGGCAAGCGAGTCTCCACGCATCCATAGCCTCGGTGAAACACGGCACTTCTAAAGGAATCAGTGTGGAAGTTAGAATGTTCCTGATTAATTTATCAGTGCCGTGGACCGAAGATATGAATGCCGGTAAACTAATACTGGTAATTTTGCGGACGCCGAGGCCTCCCATACGGATGGGAAGGGTAACTTGAGCCCAAGCTCGATCGTCCAAAGTCATGTTTAAAATTAAAGTAAGAGTATGCCGGATAATTTGGTCCATTTTTTCCAAAAGGTGAGGGTGCTTCCATAAGTGGGAAGCACGAAGGAAATAAATTAATTTAGGACCGAAACAACAATAACGAGTTAGGGTAATAGCCGAATGCATATTAATTTCGAGCAATCTTGCTGAAACATCATTGAAATTTTGAATTTTTTCCTCCACGAAACCGGGAAAGGAATCCTCAAAGATTGGGGACCCAAGGAGACGAAGTGAAAGGTAGAGGTAATATAGGTTTTTTGTTTGACGGGGAAAATCATCTTATGACAAAACCCGCTCTTGGGTGGAGCGGGAGACAGTGTCAGAGTCTTACTGACTAAAAACCCCGCGCCGTTCCTTCTAGCCTTCATACCGGGCTCTAGTTTCCTTTCAGATAACCCCGAATCCGGTAGGCTTGTTTGTAGGAGGTAATCTCTGAAAGCACTGGTCCGATTGCAAAATTTTTTTCACCGATAGAAAGCTGCTCTATTCCTGACATAGGCTATACTTTATGTACGCCGGCGAAGCTGCGGGCAGAAGCTAGTAATTTATATTGGGACTCGAAGCCTAAAAGAAAACTTTAATATGTTAGTCTAAAAAAAACTGATATCATATATTTAAAATTTAGTATTCAGATAGGTATGTGAGTGAAGAAGTAACAAACATACCCATATATACACTCCCAAACTTTGGCCTTTATAATGTTAGTATGATTTTTTTTTATGGTGGGCAAAAATCA
This sequence comes from Mythimna lalbum, assembly GCA_949319445.1. NCBI lineage: Eukaryota > Metazoa > Arthropoda > Insecta > Lepidoptera > Noctuidae > Mythimna > Mythimna lalbum. The sequence goes on from OX439364.1 coordinate 16,136,827, forward strand.
TCCAATGACAACCCCCGCTCTTAGGCGAGGCGGGAGATAGTGTCATACTCTTACTGACTAAAAACCAACCCCGTTCCTTCTAGCCTTCATACTAGGGATCGACCTCCCATTCGGATAACCCTGGCCCCAGTAGGCTTTGACCTAGCTGGGCCCTTGTTGTTGCTGACAACTCCTTGAGACGCGCGGGAACAGTGCGCGCCGTCGACGTCTTGGGCTCGGTCCGGACAGTTACCGGATGGTCGGACAGCGAGCTACCCATGGCTCACCGTCCGCAAGCCCGCGATGTTATTATGATACCGACAGTCTTGTTAATCAGGATGTAATATAAACTCTATTATATCAATTGAAACTTTTTATCTCAGAAACAAATATTAAAGTTTGCGAGCAAATCTTCTAGTAAGTTTATTTATCCGAAATAAACAAGAGCAAAAGTTAGCCAACGTAATCCGTATCATATATGATATACAGTCATATCATACCGCACTATGATACGTGCGGAGACTCCGATACGTCGCTCTCTCGCACACAATGAACTCTAGCTTTTTGATCCAACTTACTATCTGTCTGTGGGTGAATGGACCAAGATTTTGTTTAGCAAGAGGATTTCTTATGAAAGTTATTAATTGACTTCTTTTAATATTCATTGAGGCATAATCAATGTACTTTTCATATTTGGGAAATCTATGTTGGTAGATTTCCCTGCTCTAGGGTAGACCGAGATAGTTTGACCAACTTTTGTTGGGTAAAACCACACCTGTATCTTTCACTACTACCTATTGCGTTCTAGCACTAAGATTTTCTTTCCAGAAATCGTGTCCCTAGCGGGTATTGGATAATATCCCTTTGAGGTGCGTGTGGAACACATGCGCCGCGCCACCGGGACTCCGATCGCGATTTCCAGCCACCGTTTACGCGGGCTTGCGGACAGCGAGCAATGGGTAGCTCGCTGTCCGGACCGAGCCCTATAGTCGTCGATGGCGCGCACTGTTTCCACGTGCCTCAAGGAGTTGTCAGCAAAGGCAGAGGCCCCGCTGGGTCGAAGCCTACCGAGGCCAGAGTTAGCTCCGAAAGGTAGCTCAGTCATAAGTACATAGTTCTCAAATGATTCAACCATTGCCATGATTTCCATCAACTTTATAATAATCTGATTTATTTTTGGTAAGAGTCAGCTAAGAAACAATGGCCTTCATCTACATAATTAAAATTGATGAAATAAAAATTATGTGCAAAACTGTTATTAAGAACCTATTTTTAAAATAAAGATCGTTTATCATTGAAAAATCAGTTCTAAATCGATTTAATATCATGATAACCACGATTAGCTAGCAATCTAAACTCTAATTAGTGTTAGTCGGTGTACCAGGCTACCATAACAAGGCAGCAGTACACACTATGCAGTTAACAAGTTAAACAGCTGTTGTTCTGCCTACAAATTACAGTTGGCCATTAATCCGATCAAATACTTAATTTAGTTAATCATCAAGGCTTATTAGAGCATGAATTGACAATGTATTGACTGTTAATAAGTTCTGTATTGTAAAGTTTATTAAGAGAATGGTTTAATGCATCATATGACATTCGATTTGAACCCAAAAATGTTGTAGAAAGGTGAAATACAATCTATGAACAATTTTAAATTCAGCGCACCAAAAAAGATAGGAATCACATGACAACCTCGTTACTTCCAATTTTTGCAATCCATTGTAATAATATAATAATAATAATAACGCAACAACGCATTGTAACGTTTAAACTTTAATCTTTTTGAACTAAGAGAAAAATAAAACAAACTTATGGTGACAGCAACACATTTTAAATCAAAGCCTCGAAACTCATCACGGGCTTTCCAAATAACATTAAAACTCAAAACACTGGTACAAAATAATATTATAATCCTCCATGCAAAAACATTAACTTCAAACACTACAAACAAACACATACAAAGAGTTTATAATGAGTTGTTCACAACACAGTGACTAGGACACCATGACTCCGTGGAGAATATTACATAACAAACTTTGAAAACAAAATGTTTTTGAAAAAACTGTCGCTGTTTTACTCTTTACCATCATGGTTTTTGACATGGTGGTATCTCGTCACCCTTTGTGAAGTAATTTAGATTTGAAATGCGGAGTCCTGAACACGGAAACACAGCTTTTGCGAATTCGGTTTAAAAAGTTTGAATAGAAAACATGATTGAGGGTTATGGTATTTTTTGACACAGAGTACCTAATAATAAAATGATTTGATGCTACAATAATTAAAAAGTTAAGATAGATTTAAACAGTTAAGGAAAAATCGTGTGGAAGCCGGCTCTAGAACCAAAAGTTCGAAAACTTGTGACATTCACCATCCTGCACGGGGCACACGTGGTTTATAACTACCCATTCCCTCTCCTAGAGAGGAAGCCTAAGGCCTAGTAGTCGAAACATTAAAAGTCTGATTATGTCTTGTTTAAGATAGATAATTTTTTTTTTATAATTTGAGTAAATAAAATAAATATAATTATTTCAGACGATGACGACCTCCTTTTGGACACCAGAAGGCGGTCGAGCGCGGCGAAGATAGTGTGACGATCTGATCATATTCACGGGGCTAACTTAGCCAGAGATTACCCTAGACAGAGAAGTTTTAAAGGAGAAAGGGGAGTCCTTTGCCCAGCAGTGGGACACACAATGGACAAACAAAAAAAAATTTTTTCAGATGAATGACTGCGGGTCCTCACCTGGCTGCCGCCACAATGACCGACCCTGTGTCCCTCCCCTCACTTCCATGGGTTCCCGCGACCCTCATCATCATCGGTACACCATATGGGAGGTCTTTTAACGCTGCATCTTTCAATACAATGCTACTCTAGACCCTTTCAGTCCCATCGACCATCTGTTCTTGCTGAAACCATCTAGCTTCACCGAGAATTTGTATGATGATTTCCCATCCCACAAAAAAAAACTATAAATTCTGTTTCAGCCAAGGTTTTAATTTTTAACACGTGACAGAAAAACTAAACTAATGAGCAACGTTATTAGTCCCCGCACGTTCGTTGCAGCTAAGTTACAGCTAGTGTATGTGCTTCCAAGCTGTTGACAGCATCCCCTTGGGATACCTAGTTAGTTATACAGGGTTATTTGTAACACGCAGGCAGGCTGGCTCTCAGGACTATGTTACTAACGTCATAAACCACAACTGTTGTTGTTCTTTGAGATATGGGTTTTGACTACAGGTGATAAATTAAGAAGTTGTGTGAGATTTTTTCTTGGGTAAGATATGAGTGATTATTAGATTTCTAAACCCGTGTCTAATTTACCCATGCCATTTCTTAGATCTGGCAACCAGGACAAGACGTATAATTTTGGAGTTCAAAACTAGCAAAATTGTAGCGCGCAACTCCCGTTGATGATGCCCAGTGGTGGAGTGCGAAAATGTTATACCCGGACTACAAATTGAACCCCACCCGGACGCTCCCCGGACGCTCTTTCAACTAAGACAAATCCGGGGAAACCCGGTCGGATGGCAACCCTACCTATAGCCATCTCAACCACTATAAAAATATAGATACAGAAGTCAATTTACATATAGAGCGCGCTCGAGCAACGCACACATAGACACCGCTCACGTACACGATATCTCGGAGCGTCTCGGCCCGCTCGTCGAACAGTTCCGGCTCAAACGCTCATTAGTGTGCGTCCACCGAGCGTAGGTATAAAAAGTGAAGTACATACACGAGATTGTCTTCTGTACCTATCTATTTTGTATCTCAACCCCTAACTGTAACCGAAAGCAATGACATACTTCGTCAAAGAAACCCTAGTTAAGCACGTAACACAGAAATGAATAAAATATTAAAGTGTTCCTATTCTCCGTGTGTGCTATCGATCTCAGTGATAGACGGTTATTACGTATACCGGTCAATTACGAGGACGGCTGTTTATTCACCGTAAAAAATACAGTTTCTTCACTAAATGTTGTGTATTTTATAAGTCATACAGAATTTTTGGCTATTTGACTTTTACAGTTTTCCTTTTCTTGAATTTAAGGGTCAGGCGAGTCTAAAAACTTGCTAAATATTAATGAGAAGTAAAAAAAACACAGTTAATTTTCGAAAAGAACTTTCAAAATGCCTCGTTGATACTTCATATGGTCCAAGGGCTGGCTTTTACTTCGGACAATGCCGCCAATCTTTTGGGTACATTTCTGATCGACAGCGATGCGGAGGAATTTTTAGACGCCTTAATTTAAATTGCTTTTTTTTAGTTCTTTAGGGCTTTTTTTTATTTTTAAGTACGTTTTAATTAGTTTAAGTTAAATTAATTGATTATATTACAGTTGATTATTGTGTATTTTTTCTATGTACATTTAAGTGTTCGGCCAGACCGGGGCAGCGCGGTGCGGGAAGTGGCGCAGGTGTGGGAACGCACGCGTGTTGCTTGGCCAGACTGGCAGCTCGCTACTTGCGTCGCGGCCGCCATTTCGACTGATGCGGAGCTGGTCACAGTGGCGAGGAGCGGACTGTAAATTGGCCAATCACAATGCTTGAAATCCCCGCTAGAGATTTCTGGGGCTAAGCTAAGGACTTTAAAATAAAACAAATGAACACGTGAATTCTTCAGTTATAAATCTCTTTATCTGTAAAATGCACTCAAGAGCTCTCAATGTCGTAATTGTTGTGGAATATTGACAGAAATTCGTTTTTAGAATTAAAAAATACGTACAACATAATCTAATTACCATTTTATTTCATGGAACAAATCTAACAGATCGTTATAACATAGTAGACCACTGACAAAGGGTGCTCAAGTTCAATTCCAATTTACATTTAGTTTCAGACGATACCTCTTTGGGGAGCTGGCTTCCTGGTAAACGGCTGATCTAGGGGATGAAGTTCACTTCAAGTAATCTAGTGAGTGACGTAATAATAAGTGATCCCTGTTCGAAGTTACTGAACTATTCGGATATTATAAGCCATCAGAAATTTAACGAATTCAAAATGGATTTTAATTAATTGACGTTCAAAAGTTACTCGCAAATAAAAGTTATTGATAACTTTTACTCTGGGTATGGGTGTAACTCTGAAAAACAACTCATACAGTGGAAATTCGATTAACTGAACTAATTGCTGTCGTAAGTCATTCGAATGCGACTCTTGTAACCGTGGCGGGATGTATAACTGTGGCCCGCTAAGACTCAAACTTGCCAGAGTTACGAGATTGTTCGAAAAAAATCCGCAGCGTTGGAACGCAAACGCCAACTGAAGGAGCATAGGTGGACTTTAGTCAGTAAAGTCTGATCCTCTCGCTCCACTCGGAGTTAAAGAAGTTTTTTTTTTGAGTAATATAAAGTGCTTGACTGCGATCCCACCTGATGGTAAGCAGTGATGCAATCGGTGATGGTGAGGCGCACTAGTTTATTGAGAGCTTATTTACTCTAGCCTTGAAAACACCTTAACTATTATCGAATGGAAAGACTGCAGCAGGCAAGCTGTTTAATTATATCTCAAAAAAAGTAATCCGGGTAAATGAAAATCCAGATAATTAAAATAATATTTTCAATTATCTGAACTTTCAATTGGATCATGGTGTTTTTTTTTCTGGTGGGAAAATCATCTAATGGCATCCCCCGCCCTTGGGCGGAGCGGGAGGTTGTGTCAGACTTTTACTTACTAAAAACCCACTCCTGTTTCTTCGATGCCTTTCGTACTGGGGCTAGCCACTTCGAACCAGCTGGGCTCCTGCTGTTGCTGACAGCTCCTTGAGGCGCACCGGACAGTTACTGGACGGTCGGACCAGGAGCTACAACTAGCCATTGCTCGCCGTCCGCAAGCCCGCGCCTACGGTGGTGGTCGGAAATCGGGATCGGAATCCCGGCGGCGGCTGGGGCGCTGTGAGCGCCGCCGTCGCCTGATAAAGTCTGCTTCCTTTGTTAGCAGTTATTACTACTTCGCAGAAGGAGGCGACCGCCTGCTTAACTTTTTTTTTTATAATGTATAGACTCACGTTTGACCACTATCTCACCTAATGGTAAGCGATGATGTAGCCGACGATGGAACACGCTTGCCTAGAAACAATCTATTCACTCTCGACTTAATTATTAAAAATATTCTATATCAGTCGCAAGGTGATAAGTATAAATAAAGATATTTGCAAGCGATTTTACCGATCCAAATAACCACGAATTCGTATCTGAATAATCGTATTCCGGTTAAATGAAACTCTACTAGTGCGTATCTTGACATAAGAGAACTTGAAACATTATTTTAGACAAGCTATGTTGAAAAGTGATAGCCTCCTTCTATGAGGGCTTGCGGATGGCGAGCAATGGGTAGCTCGCTGTCCGACCGTCCGCTAACTGTCCGGACCAAGCCCAAGTCGTTGACGGTGCGCACTGTTCCCGCGGGCCTCAAGGATTTCAACCAGGTCGAAGCCTACTGGGGCCAGGGTTATCCGAAAGGGAAGCTCGGCCCCGGTACGAAAGGCAAGAACAAACGGGGTGGGTTTTTTAGTCCGTAAGAGTCTGACACTATCTCCCGCCACAAACCCCGCCCCTGGGCGCATTTGGATGATTTTTACCCATAAAATAACGCCTCCTTCTATGAAGTAATAATGCTAGCTAAGGAGAAGGCTGCGACCATGAGAGAACGAACATCCTCACGCCCCAGCCGCCACCATAGAAGACTTCTCGGGCATCGAGAGCTACAGGGCGATCCCCAGGCACCGTAAGCGCAGGTTTGTGGACGACGATCAATAGATAGATCACCGTCCAGCCGTCTGTTAAGGACTGAGCCCGAGTCGTCGACGGCGTGTAGTGTTCATGATAGTGAAATATCAGCAAAACCATAGGTGCCCAGTAGGGCCGATGCCCGCCAGGCCATGAGATTTTTCGAAAGAAATACCGTGGTCCTGAAACGTAAAGGACAATTGAAGGACACAAATTCAGTAAATGGCTGACACGCACTCTCACTCCAATCTGGCGGGAAACAGCATTGGGTGAAGAAATCACCCAATACCTTCTCCCACCAGTGTCAGGCCCACAAAAAAATCTCAGAAATATAGATAATATCAACTAATATTACTCTATCTCCTACCAACATCTTAACTCCTAGTACCTAGTGGTTTTAAAATCGCGTAGGTAGATTCAGTTCCTTTGCCAAATTTGAAATTAGTTTTCGTAAATCCCATTAAAATCTTTGTTATTCTCTAAAACCGTTTACTGCTAAATGGTTTTCGAAGAGTTTATAGATAGGTTCTTACTATAATTTACTTTTAAATCGAAGTAGATAGACTCACATCTTTTCACTTATCCTGAGTTTGTTTTGTTGTTTCTTCTCAGGGTAGTCGTCTAGGAAATACCGACTTCATCTAAAATGACAAAAAACTTGACGTGTGTTTTTTTATGGTGGGCAAAATCATTCAATGACAACCCCAGCTCTTGGGCGGCGCGGGAGATAGTGTCAGACTCTTACAGACTAAAAGTCCACCCCGCTCCTTCGTGCCTTCATACCGGTCCTTGAGCTACCTTTCTTTTTGAGCTAGCTTTGACCCCGCTGGACCCCTGCTGACAACTCCTTGAGGCGCGTGGGAACAGTGCGCACCGTCGACGTCTTGGGTTCAGTCCGGTTTCTTTCTTCTTTCTCTTTCTTCCTCCGGTCGCCCCCACGAGGGCACGGCGATGCTCCGCCCAAGCAGGGCACACCTCGACTGTGTGCTGCTGTCTGTGTTGAAATTCAAGGGGCAGTGAAGGAACACAGGTCGGTTTTAGTCAGTAAAAGTCTAACACGTTCTCTCGCTCTACTCTAGAGAGGGAGGAGTCAATTGATGATATTACTCACACAAAAAATTATACCCACCAAATGAAAAAGTTTCAAATTCGAAATGTTATTTCACATAGACCTACATGGGCACTAATAAAACGTCAAAATCTAGTGCACGGTTCCTATTAGTCCCATGGAGAAGAACCTACAAGAAACTCTATGATTGCTCTTTTAAAAAATAAATATAGATTTTGCAGTACTTCCATATAACAATATTAATAAAAGTATTGTATGATGTATTCACTGCTGTCACGCATGTATTAAAAAATATGAAATGGGTATTTTAATGAAAGTTCCGAAAATAATAACTACGTACATGAAACCTGAAATAATGTCAGATAATATTAAAAATTCTTTGAAAAACGACCGTTGTTTCATTCGTAGAATTTATAAATGTATCGTGATATCACATAACAACAAGTACTGAAGTATTCTGTTCTCTTTTAATCGTGAACATCTGTGTTCCGAGAAACAGTTTTATGCTCTGTTCCAATACAGAAAATAAAAGGAAGTAATTCTTTGGCGACCTTTTTTTTTTCGATGGGAAAAATCATCTTATGACAAAACCCGCTCTTGGGCGGAGCGGGAGATAGTGTCAGACTCTTACTGACTAAAAACCCCATCCCGTTCCTTCTAGCCTTCATACCGGGGCACGAGCTCCCTTTCGGACAACCCTGTCCCCAGTAGGCTTGGCCATACAACATGGTATCTATCTACACTAATATTAAAGTTCAAACAAAAAACGAAAAAAACAAACTTTACCAGTTTGTTTTTTGTTTGAAGGCGGTAAGCTCTGAAAGTACTAGTCCGGTGTATTTTTTCACAAAAGCAGTTTTATTCCTGATTGACGTAGACTATATTTTATGTACGTGGGCGAAGCCGCGAGCAAAAGCTAGTCTGGAATAAGTACTACTTACTGAAATAGGTTGAATTTATTTGTAATGCGACACTTAGGGTAAGCCTATCTCCAACAGTAAACGTCTTTCGGCTGAAATGATGATGATGATATGATCTACATCATCATCATCTTCAGGATATCCAGAAATAGCACATAGAATACTTGTGTGTCTTTGTACTGTTTTAGTGCATAAAGTTTTAATAGGCAGTATTTTTTTTTAGGTGGAAACATTATCTAATGACATCCCCCGTTCTTGGGCGGAGCGGAAGATAGTATCAGACTTTTACCGACTAAAAACCCACTCCTGTTTCTGCTTTGCCATTGTGCCAGGGCCATGGGATCTCTTTCGCATTACCCATGGCCCCAGTAGCCTTCGACCCTGCTGGGCCCCTACGATTGCTGACAACTCCTTCACATCCCGGCAGTATGTTCCCGCGAATGAAGCCGCTGCAGAAACTAGTAATAAATTAGAAAACTGTAATCCGCTACACGCGTCGTAAACAAACTATATTTAGCACAAAAGAATTTTCCTTTGACTAATTAATTGCCCCTATTAGAAACCCATAAAAAGTAAGTTGCCTTTAGATTCTTTTCATCAAAGGATACCTTGGTAATCTTCTAATTAGTTGGAAAAAAACCACTTTATTGATACAAAATATACCTGTAATATTGAACAAAAGTATCACGTTAATTAAAAAGTAAACAATTTTCTCCTGGACGGAGGCGTTCGGCACGCCTGACGCATGACGCATGACGGTAGATCTGGTCTTTTGGGCAGAGCATCGCCGTGCCCTCGTGGAGGCGATCGGTGGCGGACACCTCTCACGCCGGGCTGATTGAGACCATGGTCCAGAGCGAGGAGGAATTGCAGGCGGTCGCCTCCTGCTAAGCAGTAATGCTAGCAAAGGAGGAAGGTTCCCCCTTTGAGAAGTGGCTGGAGAGAAGTCACGGTGTCCTCACCTTCTGCATGACGCAGGCTCTCACTGGACATGGTAAGTTCGGCAGAATCCTGCACCGGAATCGTGAGGGAAAAACGCATGGTTCTCAACATTGTATGGACCGTCTGGAGACATGGTAGAGCATACGATGGAGGAGTGGTGCGCTAAGGCGGAGCGCCGCCGTGTACTTGTAGGGGCGATTGGCGGCGACCTCTTGCTCTGGGCTTTGATACAGTCACAGGCCCGGAGCGAGGGGGAATAGGCGGCGGTTGATTCCTTTTGTGAAGGTGCAATACTAACGAGGGGAGCGGCCGCACACGTGAGGAAACAGAGGTCTTCGCGCTCCAGCCTCCATGACCCCGACTTCGACTCCGACTTCGACTTTCAGCCACAGTAGGCGTGGTCTTTTGGATGCCTAGCAATGGGAAGCTCGCCGTCCGGCAGTCCTGTAACCATCCGGACCGAGACTAACTCATCGATGGCGCGTAGTGTTAAACACGCGCCTCAAAGAGATGTCAGCAAAAGCGTAAGTCCTCAGCAGGACCGAAGCCTGCTACAGGGCCGGGGCCATGGGTTGATTTCCGAAAGGGAAACTCGTGGTCCAGAAACGCAAAGAGCAATGAAGGATCATAGGTGTAGTTTTAGTCAGTATAAGTCTGACACGCCTTCCCGTTCCACCCTAGAGCGGGAAAAGTCATTGGATGATTTCCCACTCCGAAAAAAAGCCACCCTGAACACCATCACGGGACCGATAAAAATACCGAGAATCGAGGATTTCCAATACTCGATTGTTGTAACCTAATAAAAAGGTATAAATATAATTTCTATACCTATACCTTTACCGCCTACGCGGTGCCAACACCTACATATTGTAACGCGAGTTGGGAGCAAATGATATTAATGAAGAGTGCTTGATTTTGGTCAGAATTTATTGGACTGCTTACATATATAAATACACGGAGAACTGCGGAGAACCTCAAGCATAACGTACATATATAATCAGCCTTTTTAATGTTCCTACTGCTGGGACTCAGACCTCCTCTCTAGAAAAGGGAATGGGCTGTAATCCAGAACGCGGGCCTAGAGATGTGCCAATATGGGAATATTGCTGGCAATATTGCCACCAATATTCATACATCGGGCTATGTTTCCATCAATATTCCCACTTCATCGGGCCCAGTGCGGATTGGTGAAAGTCACAGTCTTCGAATTTTTGATTCTAGAACATGCCGGTTTCTTCACGACGGTTTTCCTTCACCGTTTTGAGAGCAGTGGTGATGAAATAAATTACACAAAGTAATGCGCCTGGCTCGGTTGAAACCCCTGACCTTATACAACTCGCAAGTTGTGTGTGACCACTCGGCCACCGAAGCCCTCAAGCGGCGAAAATATAATAACCTTGTTGAAAGTTTTATTTTCGAACCGTTTGGGGTTGACACTCTCGGATCTCGGGGTATGGTCTGAGTGCTCACCAATCGTATAAGAAACTGTCAAAGCGTCTTGTTGATACTTCGCATGACCCAAGGGCTGGCTTTTATCTTGGACAGTAGAGTGGCGTTGACATATAGCGGGGAAATGCCGCCAATGTGAAGGAGTTTTTTTAAAGCCATATTTTAGATTGTTTTTAGATAGTTTTTGTCCTTTATTATTATTTTTTTGGTATTAACTGTTTAGTTTTACCAACCCGCACTGGGCCCGCGTGGTGGATTACGGCCCATTCCCTCTCCTAGAGAGGAGGCCTGAGTCCCAGCAATGGGAACATTAAAAAGGCTGATGAGGATGATGATTAACTGTAATTGTAGTCAGTTAAATATTTTGTATTAATCCTAAAACTAACGTGTTGTCTTCCTTTTGGGTACAAAAACCCAAAGGGTAAAAATGGGACCCTATTACTAAGACTCCACTGTCCAACTATTTGTCTGTCTGTCACCAGCCTGTACCTCTTGAACCGTGATGGCTAGACAGTTGAAATTACCTTTTTTATATTTCTATAGATCCACAGCATAGTCCTAATAACATACGAAAGCCAAAGATATTTTTGTTTCATTTCTCACATAATTTTAAAACTTAACTATTCAAGCAGACGCTTTACAATTCTAACTTTGCAAACGACTTGCTTTAGTTGGAAATCTTATAGAACCGCTGATTTCGACTTGAAAGCACTAGTGGGTAATGGTAGTATTCCCCCCCTGGGTAACGTTAACTTATATGTTTCCTAGCCGAGTAGTTGCTAAAGTACCCACTTGACTTAACTTCTTGGTAGCGATCTGAAGTTTTGGAGTAATACAATATGCAGTTACTAACCAAATATTTGCCTGTTATGAACTCGGTGACTAACAGCGAAATTTAATGGATACGAAAGAACTTCAAAATACTTTTTAGAGACTGGGCTCGTCTGCCCAAAACTCAGGAATCTGTGACTTGGTGGTGATTTGTGATAAATCACCATTCTCGGATGTCACGGGCGCAGTCGGCCGTCGTTTGTGGTGGTGGTTGCATCATTTTTATCAGTTCGTAATTGCGTGGCAAGTACTATCAACGCGCACTATAATATTGTAAGACGGGCTATGTTGCCCGAATATATTTCGCGTGATCCCAGAGAGAGCGGACCGTTCGCCCGCGCACATACAATTTGCTTACCCTGCACTTTACCTTACATACATACAGGTGTCCCTACAACTTTTTTTTTAATTGTTGGTTGGTGGTTAAGTGGCAATGGGCAGGGCACATTGCCCGCAGAACAGATGGCCGTTGGGGCCGAAAGGTTCTGGAATGGCGAGCACGTACCGGAAGACGTAGCGTTGGAAGGCCTCATACAAGGTGGGCCGATGACCTGGTAAGGGTTGCGGGAATCCAATGGATGCGAGACGCACAGGCGGCACTTGGGGGAGGCCTATGTCTAACAGTGGACGTCTTTCGGCTGAAATGATAATGATGATGATGATTGATTCGCGCTTGACCGCTATCTCACCTGATGGAAAGGAAAGATGAATGCTTAGCTACACGCACAATGAATGTGTTTCCAAAACCTTTTGTGCGTGTAGGTGGGATGTCCGTTTTGAGAGTAGTGGTGATGAAATAAATTACACAAAGTAATGCGCCTGGCTGAGTTTGAACCCGCGACCTATAACTCATAAGTCGGGGTCGTCACCACTCGGCCACCACTGATCTATACATATATTAGTATATTTTATTTTATTATCCGTGAGTGTGCTCGTGGCATCACCAGGCCCTATCAGAATCAGCGCTGCATTATTTTACTTTTTTGTTAGTTATGGCAGCATAAGCTAAGATAGGATCCTTTTTGGTATCGCACGACCCTTTTATTTTTAAGATTTTAATATTGTTTTGATACGCAAAGGTTAATTCATGAATCCCCAAGCGACCACCGGTGGCCGCGCATCTATTGTCTTACTATTGTGTCTCTAATTGACGGTATCTGAAGGGTTAATTAGAAAAAAAAACGAAATTTAATAGTTTCATTAAGTTAAACTAGATTAGTTTATATTTACAGTAGCGACCCGCCTCGGCTTCGCTCGGGTAACAGTATTTCTCCACTATTTAATGGAAGTTATTATACCTATAAACCTTCCTCTTGAATCACTCTATCTATTAAAAAAACTTCATCAACATCCGTTGCGTAGTTTTAAAGATTTAAGCGTACATATGGATATAGGGACAGAAAAAGCGACTTTGTTTTATACTATGTAGTAATTTTCTCATTTCATTTTGAATACAAAAGACACTAGTGGTAGACTAGTTGTTGAAATACTACTGAAATTCGTAAAAAAAAAAATCTTCACTTCAACAAATCAAATCTCAATCTTAAACAAATCAAATCTTAACATAAATTAAAACACTTGCTATATTAGATATTGAGATTTTATTTGTTGAACGAACTGTCATTCAATCATTCCATTCAAGAATGTAAGTTGTGACGTAACATTCAATTCTCGTTCACTTACAAACTCTTTTCTATAAAAGAGTATAGTTAAGGAGCTTTACAAATTAAATACAAGAACTTAATAAATATATTAACAATAGTTCATGGCGAGTGTTTAGATGAGAACGTAATCCTGTCTTAAGCCGTGTTCAAGACTCCGTAAGGCCTCGTCAGCTTCTTTCAGAAACAGCTTAGCTGTAGCTGTTCATGTATTAAATATTCTTTTCCCATTCAGCAGTGATTACCTTCAGTTGTTGATATTAAAGATGGGAAAAGTATCCTTCTAAAACAAATCAAAGTATAAGGTGGGTTGGGGTAAGATCGGCATAGGGGTAAAAACGTATAAATATAAATTATACAACTTATTTAGCTTTATTTTTAATGCCAGCCACATTGCTGGGCAAGGTGAACATAATCACGCGGCACGCAATATGACTAACCTTAAAAAATAATAATTTATATTTATACGTTCTTACCCCTATGCCGATCTTACTCCAACGTACTTTACTTTAGCTTTAAAATGTTAAGCTAAACTATATTCTGATAAAATTAAAGTTCTAACTAATATAATAAATCTATATTTTGGAACAGTATTATTACATTAAAATAGTAACTAAAATGACGTGAAGATACTGAAATACGACCGAAGTACATAAAAAAAAATCTTATGACATCAAATCGCAATATCAATTACAGTACTGGTTGTAATTGATATAGTGATTTGATTTGATGAATGAACTTTAATTCAAGAATGTAAGTTGTGACGTAACAACCAACACTTGGTCACTAAGAAACTCTTTTATATCAATGAATAGGCTTTAGAAATTAAATACAAGTACTTAATAAATATATTAACAATGGTTCATGGCGAGTGTTTAGATAAGAGCGTAATCCTGGCTTAAGTCGTGTCTAAGACTTTGTAAGACCCTTCAGCTTCTTTCACAAACAGCTTAGATGTAACTGATCATGTATTAAATATTCTTCTCCATTCAACAGTGAATTTATACAAAATTAGAGCAATCATCAATCGCAATCAACGGCTATTATTCTGAGGAATATCTAATGGCGTCAATTTAAATATAGTGACTCTTAAATGGTTTTGTTAATTATTTTCGCTTACAAATTAAACTTGATTACAGTTTATTTAAATAAGAAATTGTACTATTAATACAAGGATGATGAATTAAATTTTAGGGTTTTTTTTTTTTGTTTTCAATTTTTTTTTTTGGATTTAGGGAAAGTAAGCCGGCTCCATTTATCAAAAACCAACCTTAATTAGAACATAAATGCTTAAGTTTTTTTTATGAAAGTACAGGTTCGTACCTACATATCTACCCAAGTGCAGATGTTTCGCTAAATTTCATAAAACAAAAATTAAAGTGGATAAAAAAAAAATGAATATCAAATTATTGTTCCGTATATCGATAATAACGTAGATCTCTATAAAGTTCTCTTAAGGAAACCTGTACAAATCAAAACCGTATAAATTCAATTTCAAAAGCAGGAAGTCAAAAAGTTTCGTAACTTTTCCATAGCAGGAAGGAAACGCACCTAAAAATAAATCCAACTTACCTTAAGCGAAACTTCCATAGCGACCAAGGAACACAATTAAATACAGTTCTTTTACAGTAACTTTCACATTTGTTTTCTTAATTAAAAAAAAAAAATCACCGAACAGTTTATTTTTTTCGAAAATTGTTTGCAAAAAACTTACACAGCCCTAAACTCACAATAAAAATAAAACTTATTTCTTTTTTCAATTTTAGTTACACATTTTTTGTTACTGGCACAAAATATATTCTTTTTTTAAAAGATTGAAATTTGAACTTCCCTTTGGCGGGCTTCGGTTGGAAAGCGCGCGCCTCGGTCCGTCCGTCCCGAACATTTTATCAGACTGAACATTCGTGAAATCTGCCATTAGGGACGTACCGAGATCTCGACTTTTATTGTTCACAATAACGTTCGCTATCGAAAACAATATCTTACGTTCGCGCGGAACAAATAAACACTGAAATAAACGCCTTGCAGTGTTATTTTACGGATGTAATGCTTTTTTTTATTGCTGAAAAAGTGTGTAGTGAAATGGGAGGGCTGTCTTATGAAGGGTTTATGTTTTAGTCATGAATTGGCGAGCGATTTGGCGAGACAACAACAGTTTTACAATCTCCTAACAATGAACGTTTATTACGAGTATCCTCTGTACAAAATTGTCATCGATAGGAAAATTGTGTCGCTGGGTATTTGATGAACCACCTTTAGTCATCATAGGTCCATTTTTAATAAAAGCCTTTAATAAATGGTAAGCTTCCATATACAGTCCACTAAAATATCTGCACCTCTAGATTACCCTATCATGTAAAGTGAAAAAAAAACAAATCCAAAAAATCAAACAACAAAAAAAAACCTTATCAGTAAACGAGTCGATAGTATCGATACCTCCCCCTCCCTACGTCGTCTCGAGCGACCGTCACGCACTATCCATGGCTCGGGAACAACATTGGTCGAGTTCGCGCATGCGCCGCGGCTGTTTTTCTCAACTCAACTTGAAGATCTGTTCGTCTGTATTCGGCCTATAAATCTTGGGGATGAGAAGAAGGCCCATTTGCGAAGATCACAGGTTTTGGTAAACATCTACATAAGTTGAGTTCGACCATAGAGTTGAACGCCCCTGACTTTGTTTTGGTTCCAAGAAAATTGTGTTGTTGTTTTTGAGAAAAGTTTTTAATGACTATTAGGTTTTTTTTAATTTTTTTGTTTTTAGAATCTAATTTTGAAAGTTGCTTCATTGATGGGGTTTTTAACTTGTAAAGTGAGATTGTTAGTCGCAACTTATTTGCGTCTGTGTGTTCTTCTAATTTTTTTGTTAGCTATATTCTAGATGTCTTTATGTCAAGAGAGAATAGGTTACTTCTAGGCAAGCATGCTCCATTGTCGGCCACATTATTGCTTTACGGTTATGTGAGATAGTTGTGAAAAGCGATCCTATCTACAATAAAAAAGTTAACAAACTGTCACCAATGCCTTCTTTTTCCAAATCCATGATTATGGCGATTGTTTAGACCTAACAGTAAATCAGCTAAATAAAGACCAACTTCAAAACTTCGGTAATATTTGGTTTGCGGAAACACGATATCTTTTCTGAATTAGTGGCTGCCCATGCGCCCTCGCCTGAGTGCCCATATCTTATCATTACTTTGCAGTTCAATTTCAAGATATGTTATTTTATACTAGCTTTCTTTTAAGTGAGCAGTGGTGGCCGAGTGGTAACGGCTCCGACTTACGAGTTGTAGGTCGTGGGTTCAAACCCAGCCAGGCGCATTATTTTGTGTAATTAATTTCATCACCACTGCTCTCAAAACGGTGAAGGACAACATCGTGAGGAAACCGGCATGTCCTAGAACCAAAAAATTCGAAGACATGTGACATCCACCAACCCGCAATGGCCCGCGTAGTGGATTACGGCCCATTCCCTCTCCTAGAGAGGAGGCCTGAGTCCCAGCAGTGGGAACATTATAAGGCCGACTATGCTATGCTATACTAGCTTTCACCAGCGGCTTTGCACACGTAAAAGTAAGTTTCTCCACACAAAACCCCATTTCATTCCCTTAAAGGTGCGCGTCCAGATCTGGCGAATGCACCGTTCGCGAGCCGCTTGCAATCTGCGGGCGTGCATTTCATGTTCGTGCGAAGCGCGCGCAGTGCAAGGGTTTCGTACGAACGACCCGCACGCGAATGCACGCGCGCCGTTCGAGAGTGGCTCGCGAGCGGCGCATTCGCTAGGTCTGTACACACCATAAGGAGGGAATTTTGAAAAATTTTCTCTTAGTGCTCGCCTGCATCATAAGAGCTTCCTTTTATGACGTAGATGACTGCAGAGCTTCTCTTGTAGGTACACAATTTCGCGTCTAGTCCCAGCAGTTTCGACTGTATGTCTTTACGTCAGTCAGTCAATTTCGACGTCAAACGTTCCATTTGTTCGTTGCCTATGGAGAGCGATATCTGCACAGTGTTCTGTTTATTCGGATTTAAAAGAAAACAAAAACTGTACCTAACACCACTCTGAGCTACACGACTACATGCATACCGTTAAAGTTGAACTAGCTACACTGCGCAGGGTATAATCCGGTTTCAGCTACGGGGACCACCGCACACGACACAGTTGTCATGCGACGGGTGTTCGCTTTCCAATGTATAATATTGGAAAACATTTTCTTTTTTGGATACGCTCACCAAAAATTTTTTTTTGCCGACTACTAGAAGCAGCTTAATTCTATTTGTTGCTGGCAAAATACATATTGAAGTTGACTGAAACTTATTTTGTATCTGACCCATTAAATAATGGCATAAAAAACTAACAAAACTCTTCTATGGACATACTATCGTATTTAATTTTAGTATAGAGTATATATAGTTATATAAGTATTTGTTTACGCCTGCGTTAGTATTAATTCATGAATCCCCAAGCGACCACCGGTGGCCGCGCATCTATTGTCTTACTATTGTGTTCTAATTGACGGTATCTGAAGGGTTAAGGAGTGCAGTGTGCGTGTTTTTTTGTCTTTCCAAAAGACTAGGCGCCCGCGTCGTGCTGAATGTGATTTTTTTATTATTCGTCCACCTACATTTTTATGTACATCAAACTTTGTCATCATTTCAATCACCTCGCGCTCCGTCTACAAAAATTGTAAAAAATCAGTTTAAGAGAGTCCTTCTCCACTCGCTTATCGTAAACATCGAAAATGGTTTAAAAGCTTGTTACTTCATTTAATGCAATCCAACGCGATGTTTGACGAAAAGGCAACGTAAGAAAAGAAAGATAACGCCTGGAAACTCTGTTAGTATTCGGTAATTGCGAGATTTACTCGAAAATTTCACAAAACTTGCTCCAGGAAATAGCTGTTTTTTTTAAACCCTTAAAAGTTTTTGGAAAAAGTTGTCATCATTTAGAATCTTAATAAAATTTGCAAGGTCTCCAGAGGATTACTTTTTTGACTTTTTTAATTTTTAGGCAAATTATGAAGTGTCAAAGTTCATACAAAATAGGACATTTTCAGAGGTTTTTACTGGATTAGTTTTACACAAATTCAGAAATTGGTTTCTTTAGAAACCTAGATAATATCCACAAGATACTGTGTTTTCAAAATATAATGAAAAGTGTGTAATAACGTCATAATCAGTTATGAGCGGATGTATGAAAAACAGTGAAAATGTGAGTCGTGATGCACCACCTTAAGTCAAATATATTACCATACCTCGATACGGGAGTTTCATTGAAGTTCTATTGGAGCCCCAACAGTATTTATTAGTTTATTTTAAAATTTCACTAACTCTTCTTTACTTATTTTTGCAACTATTGTCTACATCTTTTTTAATCTTTCCTTTCGCAGCTCTGCTGGAAGAAATTTCTTTGTGAAATAAGCAGTACCTTTGTACAAAGTTGCCTGAAACCCTTAGCACACCGTATTTTGTAGTAAATAAATTAATGAATAGCATCACTTCCACGAAGTATTATTTTGCGTGGCGTAGCTCGTCGTAGCTCGTAGCCCGTAGCTCGTAGCTCGTAGCCGTGCTACGGCGTAGCCCCGAGCTATTTATTAATAGTCCGCTGCAGATAAGTATCAAGCTTACTAAATATTATAAAATTAACATAATATGTATGTATATTTTACAGTATTTATAGCGAAAATATAAACGTACTTTATTAAGTGAACTCCTATGCTTTATTTCTTAGGAAATAATAGTAATTTAGCTTTTATCGAGTTGATCGTCGATTTGAGTTGAAATTAAAACCATATGCTCAAGTCTACGGTCCCCTGAAGCTGTGAAAAAAACAAACTTTTAAGTTTAGGTTAAAAAAGATCCGTTCATTTATGGTACTTCTCATTAAGCTAGAAGCTTGAAATTTGATATAAAGCAAGGTCTTACAGCACAAGTATAGGAATTATCTGAAAATAGTAAATTTATTTTTACGTCACAAAAACTAAACTGTACTTACGATTCGGAAAAATCTTCGAAACTCCATTCGGGAATCGAACGGAAGCCACAGTGCTCGCACTTGACCAGTTTTATTTTTTAATGGATATCTTCTAATGGCCGCTCTAGATCCTCTCTTGCTCCACGCAAGAGCACGCGTCTGACTTTTACTGGCTAAAAACTTGTTTAAGACTATAGAACCAGATCTGTACTTTCAACGTTTATTCGCGCAGATATCATTTAACATAAGATTATAACTGAAATGAAAACATCACAACTACGAGATAAAAGCTCGAATCTCGTAGACCTTCGTAGCACGTAGACCGTCGTAGCACGTAGACCGTCGTAGCACGTAGACCGTCGTAGCACGTAGACCGTCGTAGCACGTAGACCGTCGTAGCACGTAGCTCTACGAGCAAATGCCTACGCTGCTATCAGACACACAGAATATTATACAGGGTGTAAGGGACAGCCCTCCGCAAACTTTAAGGGCTTGCTCAGTAGACGAAACTGAACAACCTTCCACAAGATTATTTTTCAGGAAACGAAAAAAAAGTCAGCCTCGCCATACAAAATTTTAAACTTGTTTGGACAATTTGTATGGCGAGGCCGGTTTTTTACAAAAAAAATTATTAACTGAAAAAAATCTTGTGGAAGGTTTATATTTTACTAGCTTTTGTCCGCAGCTTCGCCTGCGTACATAAAATGTAGCCTAGTATGTCACTCAGGAATCAAGCAGCTTTCTATTGGTGAACAAAATTTAGCAATCGGACCGGTACTTCCAGAGATTACCCCCTACAAACAAAGGAACAAACTTTACCTCTTTATTACATTAGTGTAGAAGTGTAGACAATTTCCCTTCTTACCCAAGAGATTTCGAATAATATACCCGTATTTACTTAAATTAGGTATCTTTATTTAATCGCAGAATAAAGAGCAGTCGTTATAGCCTCGACGTACAAAAAGTCGTGGGTTCGAATCCAGTCAAGCACTTATTTGGAATAAATTATTTCTTAACCACTGCTCTCATATATTAGTTTTCGCGGTCCTAAAGTTATTTTTTTGCCTCAAGGAGTTGTCAGCAGCAGGAGGGCCCTGCTGGGTCGAAGACTACTGGAGCCAGAGTTATCCGAAAGGAAGCTCGAGCCAGGGTTATCCGAAAGGAAGCTCGAGCCTCGGTATGAAGAGGCTAGAAGGAACGGGGTGGGTTTTTAGTCAGTAATAGTCTGACACTATCCCGCTCCACCCAAGAGCGGGGGTAGTCATAAGATGATTTTTGCGAACCGTAAAAATATATATATATATATTCTAGTTTTAACATAGTTCAGACATGCATTGACTGTCACCTAATATTTTAAACTTGGTCCCAAAAGTTATTTGTTTTTGAACAAATACTTTATTATTATAATCTACTCGTACACTAACATTGTAAAAAAGGATTGTATATTTTCTTGCAAGTTTTAAAAATTCTTTAACAAGTAGAATTCTATTTTTTATTTTTAAAGGCCCCTAAATTGTAGCTATCAGGAAACGCAGACTCTTGCAGTGAATTACACTCCTTTCCTTGATGATATACCAGTTGCTGCCAACGGCTTCACCCGCGTGATAGTAGAAAATTATCCCAAGGGAACATAATTAGAGCAGTGGTGGCCAAGTGGTAACGACCCCGACTTACGAGTTGTAGGTCGTGTGATCAAACCCAGCCAAGCGCATTACTTTGTTTATTTCATCACCACTGCTCTCAAAACGGTGAAAGAAAACATCGTGAGGGAACCGGCATGTCCTAGAACCAAAAATTCGAAGACATGTGACATTCGCCAACCCGCACTGAGCCCGCGTGGTGGATTACGGCCAATTCCCTCTCCTAGAGAGGAGGCCTGAGTCCCAACTGTGGGACCATTAAGAAGGCTGTTATGCTTATAACATCCCAGGATAAAATCCTGTATCCTATCTGCTATTCTAGGATATGGTCTACCTGTGTACCAAGTTTCATCGAAAGCCGTTCTGTAGTTCTTGCAAACCAATTTTCGCGTTTATAATATGTATTAGTAAGATATATCTAAGCGACTCTTAAAATAATTTCATAAATTCTTTTTTCATTACACTTGCTCATCCAGTGACTCCTATTACACTGCACTTAGGTATATAATGGCACTTGTTACCAAACTGACATTTTGATTACCATTATGCACTAGTGCTATAATGTAGTTAAAACCTTTTTGTTCAACCTCTCCCCTGCCATAATTATATTACATTTATTGTATCAGGATGGGCGCGCGTCGTACCCACGAAGAAAAGAAAAAAATATATATAATTATGCGCATATGCTTCACAAGTGTATTGAAAAAAGTTGTATGATACACGTGAGTAATTAATGTATCGTCGAGACGATATTTAGACCCGAGCGATGGCGTAGGTCATAAGAGATCCAAGAACGGTAATCACAACATTACACACTTATATCATAATGTAATATTATTGCATATTTAGGTTCAGTTTTTAGGTATACAAATATAAAGACAAAGAAAAAGTCCTAAATGTTGCTGATGCTTGGTATTGTTACGTGGAACGTGAATTTATATCCTGAATTTACATATTGTAATAAGAAACGGGAAGCGTCTAGTTTTGTATTCTTTCTTCACGCTTGTGTGATTTACTATGACGGTTCCTAACTTGAAGACTTAGCAGAATTTGTAATACAGGAGATAAATGTGTAGTGTTTAAAGTACCTTTTTGAGTTTTTTAGGGTTCCGTAACCTACTAGGAACCCTTATAGTTTCGCCATGTCTGTCTACAGACAGACGTCCGTCCGCGGATTATCTCAGTGACCGTTAGCGCTAGAAAGCTGAAATTTGGTACCAATATGTATATCAGTCACGCCGACAAAGTGCTAAAATAAAAAGTGGAAAAAAATGTTTTAATAGGGTACCCTACACGTAAAGTGGTGTGTGTTTTTTTTTTTCATTGCAACCGTAACGTGTGATATATTGTTGGATAGGTATTTAAACATGAATAGGGGTTTACTAAATTAATTTTTTGATAATGTTAATGTTTTCGGAAATAATCGCTCCAAACGTAAAAAAATGGGTGTCTTACTTTTGAACCATAAGTTTAGAAAATATGAAAAATATCTCAAAAGTAGAACTTTATAAAGACTTTCTGGGAAAATTATTTTAAACTTGATGGGTTGATCAGTTTTCGAAAAGTTGTACAAAATAATTTCTGAACTAATTTTGTAATTTAACCGTATATGCAAGCATTTTTTTACTTAGATTACATATTTTATTATTCTGAACGTATCTTCTTTCAAATAAAAAAATAATGATTAACCCTTCAGATACCGTCAATTAGAGACACAATAGTAAGACAATAGATGCGCGGCCACCGGGTGTCGCTTGGGGATTCATGAATTAAAATCGGTTTACGCAATCTAAAATTACCACCGAAAACCCAACATACATAACCCGTCTAGTTGGTATAAAATAGTAACCTAATTTCCCGAGAGATGGCGCTGTACTTTGAGCTGCTTCGCGCTGTTAATTTTACCTCTGGAGAGTGGAGACATTGTGACAGACGGGAAACTAAGGAACCCTACAGTGAGCATGGCCCGACAAGCTCTTGGCCGGTTTTATTTAATTCCTATATGACGGTTTAGAGAGATGTATATGGTGAGTGCGGGTACGTGGAAATAAAAGTCTCTGTAGAGAATGTACTCACGGTTCACTCGCACTGTTCATACGCAATGGGTACACATGAAACACAGAAGGAGAACAGACAGAAGAAACACACAATACACAGTCACGACACAGCACAATAGAAAATTCCACATAAACATTGAGATTCCGTAACAGTTAATATTCGCGAGGTATAAGTACGATCGATGCGCGGACGCCGGCGGTAGGCGGCGAGGTCTGTAACCGACTGACCCACATATCTCAAAATGTTAACGTTGAGCAGGGGTGCTCAACCGACTCGCGTGTTGGCCCGCGCGCTAGGTTGACCGACAGTATGTTATACTATGAATGCCGTGATTATTGAGTATTGTTATCGATATACCTACGTACACGATAATATTACTGTGGCTGTGTTAATGTTTATTTATTATTTATTTATTTAAACTTCATGTACAGTAGCGGAACCATGTACTAACTTTCCCTGTTATGGGTGGAGCGAGAGGGCGGGTGAGACTTTTACTGATTAAAACCCAACTTAATTCACGAATCAAACGCGGTTCGCGCATCTATTGTCTTACTATTGTGTCTCTAATTGACGCTATCTAAAGAGTCTCGCCGACCGACCACTCGGCAAGGACGGAGTCCGAGTCGTTGACGGTGCGTAAAAAAGCAAAACCGTTGAGGTCCAGCTGTGCCATACCAGAAATTCCTTGTGGCCTTGGCGGGTATCGGGATCGGATCGGATGTCGAGATTCGGTACGGCGAGCTTCTTATTGTTCGTCGTCCGCAAGCCCGCACCTAGACTTGACTGGAGATCGCCCTGCGATTTCCGACGCGCGTTGCGTCTTCTGACGCGGCGGTTGGACACTAGGATATCCGTTCCCTCGCTAGCATTATTGCTTTGCACAAGACGGCCTTAACCCATTCCCTCTCGTTCCGGATCATGGCCTGAACCAGGGCCCAGTAGTGAAACCACTAGCAAAAACTTCTTAAAAATAAACCACAAACCAAAATCCTGACTATACACTTAGCTAAACGTCTCAAATCTATTTTCACCCATATAATTGTGATCTTCTAAGATCCTGTTACCCAAATATGTCATCGTTCATAATAATTTCTTCTCCATTACCTACACGTCGCTTAGTAAGTGATTGATGACGGCCTATTGGAGCGCACTAAGGTGGATCTGTTCGTACCCTGCGACAATTTGCGTTCGCACGGGATCCGCAAGATAAGACATGGGTTGGCAATGTCTTCATTCATGTCATGCCTTATGGGGATGCCGTAAAGACATTTGTGTGTTCGGTATGCGTTTGTTATGAAAAGAGTATCTACTTAATTCATGAATCCCCAAGCGACCACCGGTGGCCGCGCATCTATTGTCTTACTATTGTGTCTCTAATTGACGGTATCTGAAGGGTTAAGCAGATATACCAGAAGATTACGCTTTCGAATTAACATGACAAGTCATCAGTTTCTGAAAAATAAATTGTAAATTATGAATTTGATGTTGCGATCCTTTCACTGTAGACTGTACTTACCTGCTAATTTTTGGGAATCTTGATAGTATAGATTGGTATCTATTCTACCAATTGGTATGGGTAGTGCTTCGAAAAACCTGTAGGTACTCCAAATTTCGGTTATTTGTTAGTTTTAATAGTAAGTTAAGTATCATTTACTCGTAGATACCTTCTGCCGCGCTCCATGACAGTGCACCTACTATTACGCGTTTGTATGTACTTTTCTGTTTCTCGGGTTATCCATTGATTACCTACTGCATACTACTTTATTAACCTTTTCAACATCACATTCTGCGGCCGTATTATGACATCTTAAAACAATCATGTTATCGGTGTGAGAAAAGGATAGATGCCGAAAACATGATGGTTTTAAGAGGTCATAATACGGCCCCTGATATATGTGACCAACCAATTTCGTGCCCGCGCCGCTACGGTCAATTGGTATGAAACAAAATAAAAAGTTAAAACCGATTATATCTAAAGCCCTGAATGTTGAACTACCGATTCGAAATACTATGATGGACGCCAAAATACTGATGACTTCACACAAAAATCAAGTATGTCACAAGTTCACCCCATCCCTTCTAAAAAATAACTCTAGAGACACGCCAATGTTTTTCGCTCAAAACTTTTGATGTGTGTTCCGCGGACGAAGCAATTGATCTTTATGTTGTGTGCAATTGAGCTTATGACGCTTTTCGGTTGGGGCTGTAGCTGAGGGATTGATTGCTACGCTACGTGTCGCGCGTTCGATTCGCGGTCCTTCCGGATCAATATTATTGGTTTGTGAGTTTACATGTTTCTGAACGGACCATATAATGACCATATATGGATACAAGAGTAATTTCTATTGTGTGGCAACATCTAAAATATTATATCAACTAAGTTTCGATGGTAATCGAAAACATTTTTCAGTTGCAGCAATCAGAAACTAAATCAATTTCAAATTGCCGCAAATAGCAACCGACAAATTTGTACCATTTGTCAATCAGCACCCACAACGCGTCAAACGTCGTAACTTCCCCTTCGGTCCACGCACCACCCCGCTCTATTCCAGCTGAGATAGATGTAGATAGATAGATATATTGTACACCATAAATAAAATCAATCGCGCACCAATCGCTCCCACCCTAAATAGGTTTTTTTAAGGGAGAAAATCATCTAATGACTTCTCCCGCTCTGACTGAAGCGGGTGGGCGTGTCAGACTTCTACTGACTAAAACCACACCTGTGTCCTTCAGTTACCCTTTGCGTTCTAGGACTACGGGTTCCTTTTTCAGAAATTCTCCGCGGTTCTAGCTAGCGGGCATCGGTTCTGCTGGGCCCTTACGGATTGCTGACATCTCTTTGAGGAGCGTGTGCATCGAGCGCCGTTGTCGACTGGGTTCGGTCCGATTAATTACCAGACGGCCGGACGGCGACCTACCCATTGCTTGACGTCCGCAAGCCCGCGCAACCAGCAGGTAGTTTTATTGCTGCAACTGGAAATCATTTACGGACACTTTGCAAAATCTTAAGTTACCTCGCTTGCGCAGGCTTGAGGAGCCGACCATGAGCCGAGCACGACCCGAGCACAAATTCGTGTAGTGTAAACCGACTTACAAGCGTCGAACGAGCGCGCTTCAAGCGTTTGATTCGTACTCGACTGTGCTCCACCCATTGTCGGGTTTTGATGAACACAAAGGGCTTTGCATCACGTTCGAGGACAGTGGTCGTTCGAGGCTCGTTGTACATCCACACTTGACACCGCGAGTAGAGTGTGAAAACTAGACCACAACAGACAGATGGGTGCCCATTTCTCTCAACGAAAGAAGAGCAACTGCTGAGCCTGAGGTCCTGGTACCTCGGCAATTGGTTGCTTAAGTTTGTCAATCCTAACCGTAGACATAGGGAAAAAACCAAACAACTATTTTATAGGCATGTCTTTAATATTTAAAAGATACATACTAGACAGAGATATGAAGGCTGTACTATTATCACAGCACTGAAATACTAGGACATTAGAATTACAGAAGATATTATTGCTATATTTACTTAAAAATATTACGTGTCGAAGCAGCAAGCAATCTCCTTAGACGATACAATTGTTTTTTTTAAATGTCATACGTACCTAAACCAATATTTAAACTGTACAGTGCGTTTCACTTAAGAAGTTCCTTCGCCGTAGTGTTGGCAATATGGAATAACAGGGTTGCTATATTTTTAGCAATCGAGTTACTTAATATTAGGGAGATTAACTGATATTTTGTTACTTTTAACAATTACCTTATAATTTTCTTTTGGAAACTGTAAATACTATTTTTGAATAAAGTATACAACGCTGGGCTCCAATTCGATTGTCCAGCAATTCTTTCAAATACCGAAAACGCCACGCCACAAAATCATGCCTTTTTATTAACATCTTCCTTTTAGACCTGCTTTTTTTTTTAAATAGAATCGAATTCAACTCATTATTATCCAGAAAGTGGTGCGACTACCGTTAAAATCGATTTCGTTTCACATTTCGTGCAAAAATTTTGGTAGAGTAGGCAACTCTTTTCCTTTTTCCCTTCTTTTTGCTGTAGACAGACAGGGGAGCCAACATTACGGCAAAGGAACTTCTTAAGTGAAACGCACTGTAGGTATAGTTCATTTGTTTGCGAGGAAACTTTTTTAATTCAAATATTTTTAGTTATATTTATTATTTATCAATGCTTGCATGCTTGCAATGATTTATAAAGAAAAATAAATCAGATCTAATCAAAATTTAAAAGTAATCTGTCCTTACGAAGTACAGTTGTCACCACGTAGATATATAGTTTAACACCAAAAGATTCATTGTACGAAAGACCATTCTTAATTTAAAAAATTACGTAAAATAAGAAATCAAGCAAAACGTATTCTAACTTATTTCAAATACCATAGAGGAGAAAGTCTGTAATTATTAATCACAGAAAGTTTTTAACAACCAGAGTCTAGTACTTAATTAACTGAATAAACTAAAAATGCCACGTGGAATGGAATAATATTGAATAATCTCAATTTTGTTTTTTTTTTTTTCGTTAATTGAATTGCTGAATATTTACGTCACTAATTTTAAACTCTCTAAATCCTATTCCGTTAACTGACTTGGAACACATCGCTTGAATAAAAACCGTAGATAAAGAGAATGGACGGAGCCTGGTGCTCCGTCCATTCTCTTTATTTTTTCTCACAAAATTGACCTCTGAAGAAAGAGAGAGCGTGTATGCGAACAATAACTGTGTCCTTATTTATTGTTTTATATGCATATGCTGAGGAGGTACCTTTTGAGATTATGATCAATATTTTTTCTTTTTTTTTTCTTTATTACAATTTAATTTGGTTTTGATAAGTTGTGTATGATGTCCAAATAAACATTGTTTCTTTCTTTTCTGAAAGTCGTTTCGAATTAAGTGATACCGCATTCCTGGTCTATAACTAGCTGCACGGTTGCTTATCTCCCTGAACATTAATCTCTCAGGCACAAGTGTACCGAATTCGGTTACCCTCAGGCCCGCCCTTCGCTTGGCTTTTAATAATTTAAACCTTATTTTTACATAATAAAGTTTAAACTAACTGGTATGAGGTGTACTGCATTTAGAACAGGCACCAGCCTGAGAGGTTATACCGTATTTTTTAACCTGGATTGATAACACTCAGTCCATTCTCTTATGCACTGTCGTCGAAACTAATCTCTTATAGTTCTGTGGTATAAGCTTGTTAAAGCTTAGTCGTAGTAACACGACTAAATACATAAACAATAGTCTTATTAGCGCTTACACGACCATTTACAATAGGTGTGCAACTGTGTATCTGCGACACAAATGATTTTACTAAAATAATTCTTGATTATTAACAACCTTTTATTAGCTTCACCTGTATGTTTGTTTTTGGATAAAATAAGCCGATTCTGAACATACTACTTTTACGGCCTGGTCTGATCATGACTATGGTCTTAACGGCTCTGGCGCGGCGAGCGGGGCGGCATCGGTAAGCGGGCGCGGGGCACTATGAACGGCGTCTTGTAGCGTCCTTCAAATATTTCCATACTTTTGATGTTACCGCTCGCCGCCCCGCGCTTAGCTACCGCTCTAAGCCGCAAGGTCGCGAACGGGCTTTAGGGTCTACATTTATTATGTTAAGTGTTGTATATTGTATTGAATTTAGCAAAAAAAAGGTTTGAGTAATTCCAATTTAATCGAATAATCATCATCGTAATCATCATAAACAGCCTTTTTTTTAATGTTCCCACTGCTGGGACTTAGGCCTCCTCTCTAGGAGAGGGAATGGACCGTAATCCACCACGCGGGCCCAGTGCGGGTTGGTGAAACTCACATGTCTTCGAATTTTTGGTTCTATAGGACATGCCGGTTTCCTCACGATGTTTTCCTTGACCGTTTTGAGAGCAGTGGTAATAAAATAAATTACACAAAGTAATGCGCCTGGCAGGGTTTGAACCCGAGACCTAAAACTCGTCAGAGTCATTACCACTCGGCCACCTGACTGCTATCGAATAATAAACTTTATATCCCAACATAGGATCTAGAATTTGTAAGAAAAATGGCTTTTAATTTAACATAATAATACAATTTCCCAGCGATATGCCATACAAGTCATCAAAAGAATAGATATCTAATTCACATAGATATATTATACTTAAACGCGGTCTCATAGGCCTGCAGACTCTTACAATTTACCTACAAATGTATGCCTTAGGCCTGACATCTGCACCTCATCCACGATTAAATAGAACTAAGAAAATCTAGAATCTCTTTTAGACGGCCAGTCCAAAATAAAATGTGTCTTACACGCCATGGTCATGATTGCGTGACAGATTGAAGAATGAAATCAATCGAGCAGAAAGCACGAGTTTGCTTTTTTGACGTTACGGTTAGAAAATTATTCTAACATAGGACTCAACTGTCAATGTCAAACTAATTTCGACCTTATGTATGATGAAATAAATTCAGTTTTAGTAGACCGACAGCACATAAAAAGTAAAAGTACGCGTCTTAGGTTAGTGCAATAATATCTTTATCTCAAATACAGAAAGGTCGATATTTGATTGGCAGTGACAAACTACGCCACGCTTTTACGTATTTTAGATTCGTCTCGTAGTAGACTAATAGAATGTTGTCGAAAGCCCAGCTAGCAACTAGAGCGATCTTATTGCTTTTTACAAGTTATAGTTTTACATATCTCATTTCGTAAACTTTTAAACTTTTATTGTGCATTATTTATTGTTTCAATGCCAATTCGAAACAATAGCAGACGTCACACTGTTACATGTGTTTCTTAGACTCAGTGTCCCCGCATACGGGCCTCAAAAAACGCCGCTTCAAGCTTCTTTTTGAGGCGCCCTTTTTTTGTGGCTCGTGTACGGCGGTGCCGCCACAAAAAATACTCTTGAAGCCGCTTCAAGCTTCTCCGGCCTCAAGCTGTCGCGTGCTTGAGCTGTTTTTTGCGGTGGCTTCTAGCTTTTTTTTGTGGCCACTTCGTGGCGGCGTTTTTTAGAGGCCCGTATGCGGAGAAACTTACAAATTATTCGCCCATAAAAATAATATTGATTTTGTGCCCCATGTCTTACAAAATAAGATATGTAATAGAAACTTGTATCTCGTGGATAAGGCGCTTTGCTAAGTGATATAATATAACTACGTATTGAAATCTTAGAAGAACAAGAATAAAAAAAATAAAATAGCTGTGTCCACTAGCAGTCAGTGTCATGTATTGGCAAGATGATATATCTCACTATGCAACTAAATTTTTAGACTAAATGTATTTCTTTATTTGTATTATAATGCTCTAGTTTGACCACCATATTATATGATATTTAGCAATTTGTCTTGAGGCAATCCGTCTCTCAGGAGTTGATGAACTATCAGTATCCCAAAAGATACCAGAAGAACAATTTTAGTACTTTAAAAACGATGAAATTCAAGTCGTTATATCTTCTGTCTCATTGAATGTCAAAAACTTGTTAATATGTAGGGAAATTAGTAATTACTTTATATATGATTGATCAATATATGATTGTTTTAGAAATGAGATAATACCCCTTAGTACCAGGGATGCATAACTTTGAGGCGATGCTATAAGCAACCAAAAAACATTGCATAATAATTTAACCCATTACACAAATGTCATTAAGCGGATTGAATAGAAGAAATTTTAATATAGTAACATCTAACCAGAAATATGGTATGCGTCGTAGTCATAATTGGATTATAAAATGGCTTACATCTATAGTCTATAGCTAGAGGACACAGCAGTTTCTCCTTCAGGTGCTGGACGCTTAAATCTTTTTCCTTCTCTTTTCCGGAGTGGTTTGGAAGAGGGCCTCGTCTGCGCGAATCAGCCGGTTGACGGCGCGACTCAACGACACATCTGTCACCAGAAACAACATATCAACCCATTAAGTCGATTTTCTATTTAGTATCATTTGTTTTTTTTTTTAAGCATGGCAATACTATGTTTCATGTTGGAAGTTCTATTTGACAGGACGCGGATAAAATATTGGCGTCTTTCAATTTTAAAATCAAGTACATTTTAAAGTTCATGCAGAGAATTTATACAATAGAAACTAATGAGTACAAATAAAAAGCCAGAAGGCACAGTTCAACCAACCAAAAAATAAAGTCTAAAAATACTGTAAAAACTTTTTACAGTCTTTTCTAAAAAAAAATACTTTTTAAACTTAGAACAGTCAAAGATAGGAAACTATTACATCACACAGTATTGCCATATTCAAATATTCTAGTAATGGTAAGCAGATTGTGTCAATTGAATCACCCATTGCGAACAAAATAATCAGGTTAGTTTTAGTGAGGTTAAAATGAAACAAAATTAATTTGGAAAATTCCTCTTTAATGTGATAGAATTTTAACAGTCCACTTACTTTCTTAACACATTACATAAACACGTAAAAACTGCACGAAAAAAATCTCGCACAAATAAATAATGTTAAATTAAATATTCACTTTGATTTTTGGCAGTGACTATACTTGGCTGTACTTCATTTTTCCGTGCACATTTTACTAAAAATCTTAATTATTTATATTGCATCTATTATGAAATTGTACTCATGAAAGGCATCCATACGTTTTCATTAATTTATTTTAAATTGTAAAATTAACTAGAAAGTACTTGAGATAAAACTGTCGCCGTGACTTGGTTGGTGTGAACACTTTGACTGCTTTGAAAAAGGGATAATCAGGTCAGTCTTAAACTATGGGCATTGCCATGAATTTCAGAAGTGTTTAAATAAGTAGACAAGAGAGCCTAGACAGAGTGATATTATACCTTTATGCTATAACGATTGTCAAAAGTTCCAAAATCTATGATTGACTTCGTTACCGAAGAAAATCAGATGGGTTTTTAGTCGATATAAGTCTATCACTCACTCGCGCCATCCTACAGCGGGACAAGTAATTTAATGATATTCCATCTCAACAAACTCTTGTTAAATACTCTTTAAGTACGTAAAAACTGATTTTGAGGAAGACAAGTAAAATACCGTTCGATCAGTCAAGTACGAATGGACTTTTTAAACAATCAAAGTGTTCAAAGTTTCAATACCTCAGTCCATAATTGTAATATTAATACTTATAACTAATTAAATATTTATTTTAAAACTGATTTGACTGTAACTTGCAAACAAAGTTAGCCTCACAAATGCGTATTTTTCTCATATATTATAATTATTTTTTATTTAATAAATAATCTGTTTCATTCGCTATTTAATTTTATTAATTCATCTGTTGCTCGCATGCGGTCAATTTAATGGCATATTGTCACTTCAAAGTCAGATTAGTATTTTAGATTATATATTTTGTCTATTCCCATATATTTCCTATATAAATTATCTATTAATAACAAATAAATTAATTCACCCATTTAAATTAACAATATCATAAAAGCTGCCGATACGCACTTCATACCGATTAATCGACTACTTCTAATTCAACTCGACTAATCACTTTGTAATGACAACATCGCATTAATTGGTTTCGCATTGGCAACACTAACCATATTTCTTTAGGAAGACCATTTTATTATTTTTTTAATTTGACTATTGAGGCAGCTCTGTTTATCAAGATTCTTAACACTAAAGGTGCTTACAGACTTGATTGATTTCAACGATCAAATGTGATTCAACAAAGAATAAAATTAATAACTGAGCTTTTCATCAGATTGATCTCTCATGTCTGTAGGCACCTTAACATAGCAAATTGCAGATTTTTTATTGGTTGATAGTTGGATTACCTAACGGTATTTAAATACAATGTAAGTACCCACATTCTCCGAATATAATTCGGCCTAAAAATAAATAATGAAGCCTCAGTGCCACTAAGTTATCACGCAAACATAAATCTGCAACTTACTTTTCTAACTAAATTATGTATTTTAAGTACCATAAGCAATAATATTCTTTTTAAATAATAACAACACCTAACTAACAGAAATCCCACCAAAACGTGTATAAATGTATAATGTTTGAAAATTCTACTAATTTGTTATATATTCTTAACATCACCATTATGTGATTTATGTAAAATGTGATGTACTGATTTTTTTGATTCGTCGAGTTACGAGAAAGTGTAGATGAGTCAGACATTAGAAAAATGGTGTTTGATATACGGGGTACTTAGTTTATATACCTCTAGATGTAGCCATGAGACTGTAGGGAAGTGCAGAAGTGAGAAGCAAAACGAAATAAGTAAGAAAATTGAGACAAAATTTAACAAGCTCTGACTCATTGAAAACTGAATAAAATTCACTTTGTTAAAGTTAGCCAAACAAAGGCAAAGACAAATCGCCGTCCCCAGCGAATAATATCGTAACTAAAAACACCAAATTTTACAGGAAAAATAAAAAACCGTTTTTTGATTATAACTTCTTAACAGGTTTACATAGCGAGATCGTTGAATAATTTTGTAATTACAGTTTACTGGGAATGGGAAATTTGTGAGGAGTCAGTATTAATCTATTGTGATGATATTCGTCATACAAATAAGATTTTATTTAGAGGCGAATAGTACAGGTAAATTCATTACAAAAGGTCTAACCCGAAAAGTAATAGCACGAATCACGTGAAAAAAATTCACAAGGTGTAATTGCACCTCTGGAACAATATATATTGTGTCTGTCAACTGCTCCACCTGTTTTAATATATATAGATTTTTTATTTGTATTTTTTTTTTTCTATAGGACATTGCTTTTGCAATACTTTTTTTTTAAATTTTTGAGACTTCAACTACCTTAAATTCGTTGATAATTTATTTTTTTAACAATTTATTGATAGTTGCAATTATCTATATTTTTCTTGCTTTTTTTTATATAGCCTCTTTTTCGTTTTGTAATGTGAATGTGAGAACACTGTATACCTTACAAACCTTTAGATTACTTCCTATTTAAATTACTTTTTTATTTGAATTACTTTTTTTATTTTTTGCTTCTGTGTACAGTATTGATATACACTGTTCTTACATACTATCATATTGTAAAACCTACCACTTTTTTAAAAAAGAGTAATTATGGAGTTTCTTGCCGGTTCTTCTCCATAGGAAACGATCATTTGGAACCGTGCACTAGCTTCTGACGTTTTATAAGTGCCCTTGTAGGCCTATGTGAAATAAAATATTTTGACTTTGACTTTGAATAATTCCTCATAAAAGCACTTCTATTGCAATAGTCGATTACGATATTATTCGCTGGGGACAGCGAAATGGCGGCTGCAGTAAATAGTTGGTATTGTAACCACTCTTTTGCTTTTAATGCCGTCCTTATGTCTACGGAATAGAAGTCCGCTTTTGACTTATATCAAACTGATAGTAAAAAAGGTTTGTTTAAATTTGTTTATTGTGAATGGAGTATACGTGTTAGCAAAATATGGATTAGGATAGACATTGCACCTATCTGACACACCTACCTTTTCTAAAAGGTGAAAGCTAGGACCCTTCACGTAGCCATGTTTAGCTAGATGGCATTTTATATTTCGTTTGTTTTATTAGTCAAATTATTGAAATGAACAGTTAGGCCGTTCATCCACCGCCGCCGTCACCGGGAAGTCACCGAGAACGAGATTATTTCGGGCCGAGTTTAAGTTTAAGATGCGCTCGGGTGACGGGCGTGCGGTGGACACATGGCCATAAAAATATATGTATCGCTAAATCGGCGCCGTCATCTCGACCCGGTGACGGTGGTGGTGGACAAACGGCCTTAAGCTAGGGTTACATTACCGTGTCGGGTGTTTGGTGGCGTAGGAGAATCTGTTCAAGCTTACGTGACATCGTCAGAAGGCGCCACGACACAACTCAACACAACAATGCAACCCTAGCTTAAGAAATGGGTGGATTTTGAGGTAATAGTTTTACTAATAAAGTGGAATGTACGATTTTAGTCAATACGATTTCCTTTACTTGATGATGCTCCTATACATTAAAACATAATAAACGAAAAATGTTGATTTCAAGTCCATCTAGCGAAACATGGCCACGTTAAGATTCGTAGCTTTCACCTCAATGTATGTATAAATTGTATATTTTATGTACTTGTATATTTGTGTGCCTCCCTACCCGATTGTAATATCATCGCATGCTGTACGTGATGCATTCCTAGTACCTATAACTGACTTAAGCTATGATCCTTCCAGACAGTTCTTGGTCAAAACTTTCTGAGCTCCCTTTCTACAAACATTGAGCTTGGTATGTGAACATCAGTGCATACTCTTCTAGAATACTGAAGCCCTGGTATATCACAGTAGATATAAAATAAATGACAGCAATATTTATCTTATCTTTGAAGTTAGCCCAAAAAGTTCTGGCCCTGAAATGTATGAAAAGACCCTTATCCAAAAATATTTACCCATTCCATACAACTATGCAGAAGACCTCTGCTTACCCACAGATATAATTGTTGCACTTCACGATAACACCCCCTACTACACCGACATAAGGTTCAAATTCGTGAAATGCAACAATCACAAGACGTCCAGTATATTTTGGTCCTCACAGCGCTGCTTGCAAACACAATTAATATCAAACAAATAATTCAGTACTTTTAATTTTATTATTTTATGTCGCCATATGTCAAGATATACTGGACATACATAGTATATTTCTGACTTTAATGGGTAGTATACTCGTGTGTGTATCTTGTATTTCACGAAGACGCGTTATTTGAATAAAATACGTGCGTTCGTGAAATATTATAGCAATAATTTAGAATTTTATCTGTGTTTTAATTGAGCAAGTAACTTGTGCACCAGTCTACATGTATCTGGCGAATTGGATACGCTAGGTAAAGTATAAATTGTCAATAGGTACTCGGTAAGATGAAGGTCGCCCTTGTAAATTAATAATGCAGTATAAGGTAACTTCAAATTTCAGTTTGTACATTATTTTTTTCCCTTCCACCAGACTTAAAATGTCTAACTTACTAAATTTTGAGTGGATTAGAAAATTTATTTTTTCTGTTCTGGTTAAAATTACTTTTTTAATCGACTTCTAAAAAAAGGAGAAGGTTCTCAATTCGGATGTTTGTATTTTTTTTATGTTTGTTCGCGCATAACTTTGTCGCTTGCCATTCAATTTCAATTTTTTTTTTTTTTTTTGTTGGAAAGGGTATACTTCCCAAATGGACCCATAGTCACTATGATGGAATCTTGGCAAAATCGAGGGAACTCCGCAAATACAATTCAATTTTTTAGTGAAGTCGGTTATTTAAAAAAAAAAAAAAAATCAAGTACTCATGTTGAGCACAGCAAAATGTTAAATAGTAGAAGAGTTCCTCTCATCTACTGAGCTTCAACGAGCACGTTGATAACATCGCCACTGCATAATCAGCCTTACAATGTTCCCACTACTGGGACTCAGGCCTCCTCTCTAAGAGGGAATGGTTCGTAAACCACCACGCGGGCCCAGTGCGGGTTAGTCTATGCCACATGACTTTAAATTTTTGATTCTAGAACATGTGCTTTCGTTCATCGTTTCGAGAGCAGTGCTGATGAAATAAATTACACAAAGTAATGCGCCAGGCTGGGTTTGATAATCTACAACACGTAGTCGGGGCAGTTATCACTGCTCAAACACAACTGCTTAAATAATTTATCTTAATTAATGAATATACTTGCATCATTTCATTACAAAAACCACCATAAGATTAGCCAGTCAGTCGTACGTGAGGCGCGCGAGTTACTTGCACAACAGAATCGATAGATAGATATCCAAGAGACCAAGCTTCATACAATCATGTTTTAATTGTAATCAACGTCATATTCAAACTGTCTTTAAATGACTTTGTTATTATTTTTAAAACGTGTTATTTTAAAGAATGGTGTTAAAATTAACGACATAACTTTATAAGTAAGAAAAACAGGCATTTTGATTTGTCTAAATCAAATAGTACATTTTAATATACCTCAGTAAAGAAATTTTGTCATTGCCACCAGGGCGGAATTCGCCCGAGCAGTAGGCGAGGGTGCTATGGAGCCGACTGCTGCAGTGACAAATTTCCGCGTGTATCAAACGGCATAAAAAACGCAATTGACTGTAAATTGCGTTTTACGTGCCTTTAACTTTTTAAAGCACGCTGAGCGTATTTTAAGCGCATTGAGCGAGACTGAGCCGTTATGCTCGGGTATGTAACGGTCATTCGGATGCGGTTTTTGTATTAAATGATGAAATGGGAATCCAAAATTTGTATAGAGAAACCTACTTTTATGTGTATGAAGCCGCTAGTAGGAGCTAGTTTTAGTATACTTTAAATTCGAGTTCCCATCACACATTTCTATGACATCTAACTTTTCTTTTTTCTATTTTTATTTCCTTAAATAAAATGAAACTGTTGCAACAAGCTTGGTCTCTTAGACACCTAACCTTGAATATATGAATGTATACTCCATTCACAATAATATTACTCAAATAAACTAACCATTTTCACTGTCCGTTCAACCGATTTTGACATTTATTGCTATGGTGGTATGTCAAATGGCGTTAGTAAATAATTTGGTATATTTTAACTTTTTTGCATTTAATGCCATTCTTATGCCTATGGAATAGAAGTCAAAATAGGTTGAACGGACAGTAAAAAGGTTAGTTTAAATGTGTAATATTGTTGCGAGTGGAGCACAGTAGAGGTGTGCGTGTGCGTGTCTACCAACCGGGCGTGGTGTTGGCGAGGCGGCGCATGCGCCTGGTGTTGCGGTCCTGGTCGCGGATCTTCTTCTCCATCTCGGCGTTCGTCAGCGTCTCCAGGTGCGGCGCCCACTGCTCCGCCTCCGACGGCTGGCGGTACGGCGTCTGGGGGAGGGGGGGGGATGTTATAACTGAATGTACTCCATCAGGGCGAATGCAGGAGCGGGTGCTTGCGCAGGCGCGTGTAATTCAAAATATTGCTATATTGGAAGAAGCAAACAACGTGATGTATACTTCTCTATGAGTCAACCGATGTATCTTCCTTTAGTTAATAACATACACACAGTTATTTGTAAAACACTAACAACCTTTCAGGACTGTATTTAAACTAATAAGCTATTGTACCATGTCTTGTTTCGCAAAGACTTCATATTATTTATAACATTCAATTTTAATATTTTTATTTGTGTATGAAAATCTGATGACCTATCTTAATTTAAACTATGTGCTTTACTATACATGATAGTGTATGTAAGCACCAGTTGCTTTCACAGCTCCTGCGAGCCGCGCGTCTTCATGAAACGACGCAAACCCAGGGAGCACGGGTGCTTTTAATGACTCAGTCCGCTCGTATCATTCACAGTAATATAGCATCTGTTACGTAACTGCGCGTCTGAGTCAAATCCCATAGTCGCTAGCGCCCGCCCCCTCTGTCTAATTGGCCACAATGACAGAGTTTACTGGAAAATATAAACCGGAAGAGTAAGAACTCCTGGGTGCCTGTAAGGGAGTATCATGCAAGTTGAGATGGCTCTATCCTCTTACCTCCACGACAGGCAGCGGAGCTTCACTGAAGGCATAGGTCCGCTGATGCCAGCTCAGCTGTCCGCGCACGCTGTAAGCGATGCCCGTCACGAACTCGCCACCCAGCCCTAACTCGGCACACAGTTTCATCGCAAACTGTTCTGGGTTGTTCTCCTTTTCTGACATATCCCATTCCACCTGGAAATATTAAGTATGGGGGCTGAAAAAGGCTATTATTGAGGTATTTTTTTCAGGGTTCCTTAAAAGGAATAAAACGGAACCCTTATTGGATCACTTTGTTGTCTGTCTGTCAAGAGCCTATATCTCGGAAAAGCGTGAAAGTATATAGTTGAAATTAAAACCATATACGCCGGTCTGCGGTCCCTTGAAGCTGTGAAACGATCAAATTTCTTAACGAAAAATGAGATATGACCGTTTATGTCGCCACAAACGTGTATTTCGACACTCTCAAGGAAATGAAAGTTTCTCGTCAAATTGTTTGACCCAGTTAGGCTATGTTAATAGCAGCATCCAAACGCCTCCTAGACATCTAACACTCGATAATACAGAGCTAGCTAGCTGACTAATCCTTTCACCACGATGGTAAACTCAAGCATTTCTCTACAGAAAACAAAATAATAATACAAATTAACTACCCAATAGGCTAGTTGCCGTAAAAAATGTAATTAGTCCGTCTTTTAAATTATTCAAAAATAAGGAACACATACTTTTTTTATTTGTAAATTAAACCAAAAATGACAAAGATAATTATAGCCAACTTTAATAGGGTATATCTTTGTTATTTTTTGTTTAATCGAAAAAAGAAAAAATACGTGTCCAATATTTTTTTTTTATTTAAAATACGGACTAAATAAAATGTAGATATAATAATAATAAAATCAAAATATTATTTTGACCCTGGAAACTACCCAATTGTCTCACTAACCTGGTCAACAAGCGAAGTGTTCCCTACATGTATATTGAGTTTGATGACCACTCTCTGGTCAGGCTGCTCCTCCAGGATCGCAGGCGGCTCGCTGGGGAACGCGTCTATTTGCTGCCGGATGGACGATGCGATAGCCGGGATGAAAGTACTGGTGTTCAGTTCCAGGTCATCACATAACACCTCTGCGAATTGCTCTGGAGTTATTATGGACTCTGAAACATTGCAGAAGATGGGTTAACACTAAAAACGGTGAGAAAAGACTGCAGACTTAAGCCTACTGTTCACCGACGCGTAGCTTCATAGGCGCGTATTCGTCATTGTGCGTACGCCTGCGTAAGCTTACATACAAACCTATAAAACTCAGTCTACGAAACAACTTTTCGTCGTGTCGTGTCTACGAAGCTACGCAGCCGTGGACGTAGACCTTAATAAACAATACCGCTCAAATCGCAAATTCGCGTTTATTGCGGATTGAATGCATACTACAAGCTGACTGCGTTGATCGTTGATAGTTGATGCACTTCTGATCAATTTTTTATATTATTAATAGGCTCGGTTTCGCACCAGAAGACGCAGCGTTGGAAGACCTCTCACAAGGTGAACCCGTGTCTTGGTGAGAGTAGTGGGAATCCTAAGAATGCGAGACGCACAGGACCGTTCGTTGTGGCGATGTTTGAGAGAGGCTTATGTCCAACAGTGGACGTCTTTCGGCTGAAATGATGGTGAGGCAAACACCTGTTAGAAAGCGACATTGTGGTCGACGATGGAATACATTTACCTGTAAGTAACCTTTTCACTTTTCTAATTCAACTGCAATTTTACTACCTACTGTTTCAATGCAGCCTGCCAATATCGAAGCAAACGCGCGACCGTGTCGGACGACATCAGAGAGAGAACGTTGGGAAGGTCACGCATGAGTGACACATTCTACATACAAAAACATAAGTTTGGTGCCGTTACTGAATCTCGTTTGCACCGCAACAGGAGGTCTACTCGCTTTCTCCAAAAAACGAAGTTTTCCTACCACGGTTCCTTTCTTGAAAATTGTTTGACGTACCGAATCTCTAAACTATAAAAAAATATAATTATGACAGAGGATTGTTTGCTCTCAGGTCATACTCGTTAAAATTTAACGAGTATCGCGTTTGCTTCGCGACTGAGAATGGTGGTGTAGGTATAGGTAAACAGCTATTGACCGCTTCGGGACTTTACCGAGACTAACGCGCAACACCATCGCTACTACATCGCTACAAAGTTGGCGAGGGTGAGAGGTTTAAAGTAATAGTTACCATTCTTGTTCCAAGTAAATGTGTCTCTCAGTTTTTGTCCCTCGATCTCCATGTCCAGCCTGATGGGCACCAAGATCTGCTTCTGAGATGAGTTTTCCAGCATTGCTGTCATGTCTGTGTCATCGAAACATAGAGGGAATGTGCGGACCTGGGAAATAGACAAGGATTATTATGCATCATTAAAAAAAGTATTTCTTTTATTTATTTATTAAAATTAAAGCTATTTCTTCGATCAATAATAGTACTAGATACACAATCCCATGCAAAAGTTCACTTCAAAACTGGCACCAATCGTATTTACATAATCCTAGTTGAAAAAAATATGCATTAATGTAAATTCAACCTTAAATACAATAATTTAAAGTTATGTTCACAAAGCCATGCAAAAAAAACAATAAATTTTTGCGACCGAAGCTTGCTAGTCAACAGGTCAGAATTACAAAGTGTCTGTGAATAGTCGATGTTTGTTACAATAGTTGGCGCGTTGTAGCAAACATTGGTCAAACAATCATAATATTTGCTAAGACTTATATTTACTATTTAATTCAGTTTTTATATTATGATAAAGACATATTGATATAAACTTACCGAAAAAAAGATATTCCTTCCAAAATCTTGGTGTTACGGTGATTATTTACACAATTTTTGTACGCGCACTGCGGCATTTTGACGTCTTAACGTTGGCTATGATTGGACTGTACTAATTTGAAATAAGAGCACAACAGTATTTGTGCTCTTATTTTTCTGGCCGTTTTTGAAACACTTATCGGGAATCTAGTACTATTATTGATCGAAGTATGCACTAGTAAAAATTAATGTACAAAAATAGTGAAAATTCCACTTTTCTTAAATAGGTTTACTTTAAATAGAGATAAGCGAAGGATTCAGAGTCATACTACCTTCTTATTATGGACCCTAGTTCTACTGATCTGTGTAGCTTGCGGTACTGCATCCAAGTGCGAAGAGTTGGGCATAACCGGCAGCCAAGACTGGTTGTGAGGCTTCTTACTCTTGCTCTCCCGAGGTGTTGCCAGCTCTTGACTGACCGACACTGCTTTGTACCTATATGAAGACCATCATGTCAGTCGGACAGCTAAAGTAGTAGTTGGCATGTTAGTGGTGATTTAAATGTAACCAGCAAACAGACTGGACACCATACACCAATATGAGTTAATTTTCCAGTTTAAATGGCCTCTAACCCATGGTTAAATTATATGATTAAATAAAAACAAGACATAATAAAATAATAATAATTAAATCCACAACCTCGAATGCATAACAGAACAGACCCATGTTTTCATATTTAATACAGTATGGTCAAAATATCTTGGCCGCTCCAAACTTGAAAAAATTTAAATAATAATAATAATATCACGACATTCACACAACATCGTCTAGTACCAAACTAAGCAGAGCTTTGAGTACTAGACAACTGATAAACATATCAATGCTTTTTAAGAATCATATGGTGAAATATGCGATACACATTGCTTATTTTTGCGAGTATACCCAAAACTTTAGAGGGGCCAACCTATTTTGATTGCACTGCAAGAAAAAGCAGGTTGTAGTTTGACTCAAATGTTTCCCAAATTAGAAAATGATACCTTGACAAAGCAGAGTGATGATAATGATAGGTGACCATCTCCAATACTCACTTACCAACATTTACGTAAACATCATGATACTCATCACTCAATTATTACCTAAAAGAGAAAATAATTATTGTAAGACGTACACATACTTATCATCGTTGCCCTCAATTATATCTTCCACCTCTGAAGCCTTGAGTAGTGATACTGAACTGGATAGCACATGGGCTCCCAGTCCGTTGTCGATGAGACGTTTCCTTTCGTCATTGGTGAGGGTACGCCGGGCCATGCCCGGGTACTTCTTGTAGAGAGACCCACGGAATAACCGTAGGTAGTTGCCAACCTGAATTTAACAAAATAATAAAAAATATAATGGATATTAAACACCGTAATTGTTAGTATTTTAGATAATGTAGTACTAATAGAGTTTAAATTGCTGTATGAAATTATGAAAGCAAACAATTCCTGATGATATACAATTTGTAGTTGGGCTTTGGATCAGTTTGGGTTTATTAAACTATTAGTAATAAAAATCATTTGTACAGAATAGTTCCAGCTAAATTAAACTCGATTAATATATAAAATAACTTCTGTTGATTAACAAATAATAAACAAAATGAATGCCACCAACCTCTGAACCGACACAATAAAATTCTCCTCCTTCTTCTATTTGGAAGCTTATCGGCTTATCACCGTAAGTTCTCAACGCCATATTTGCAGTTTTTCTTAGCTTAACTAAAAATAAACTAAACAATACTGTATATTTTCACGTAATTGGTAAAACCATTTGCTTTGCTACGTTATCGATAAGCCGAATGACAGTGAATGTGAATGAATGAAATGTACAACAGACACAAAACTGTCACACCAATGGCGTCTATTGCAATGTTGTCACTATGAAAAATTTTGTCAACAGCGCATCTCTATATTTATTTAGGGTTTAGTCGATTATAAATAACACTTTATTCATGGGAATTTTGTACATTAATGCTGACAACTCTGGTCTAATTACCCTGTTTCCCAACATATTTCAAAACATTTCCTATTTTTCCCATTAGTTTCAAAATCATTGTCAAAGAGGGAAGTCGACGCAGCCGCTGTCGTAAACGACAAGTGCCTAATAAGAAATAGTAATGTCTAATAGACCACTAGCATTCAAAAATCCATTCTCTAGGCCATGGATGTCGGAAACAGGCGCAGCGGCTGCGGCTGGCGAGAAAGCAAAAGGTTTGAAAGGTGTTGTGGCCGGCGGAATAACTGGTGGCATTGAAATTTGTATAACATTCCCGACGGAATACGTGAAAACACAGCTGCAATTAGACGAAAA
Organism: Mythimna lalbum; assembly: GCA_949319445.1. Taxonomy (NCBI): domain Eukaryota; kingdom Metazoa; phylum Arthropoda; class Insecta; order Lepidoptera; family Noctuidae; genus Mythimna; species Mythimna lalbum. The sequence continues at coordinate 16,180,668 of OX439364.1, forward strand.
AGGTCAGTTAACTTGTATCCTCTTTCAACTATAAGTACGGTTTCATTCACCAATCGATATAACCGTGTCGCTTCCGTGTCATATTTGTAAACATCGCACTTTAAAAAACCATTTGCTATAAATAATGTTTGGACGTCATTCACTATTTTTATTTTATAATCTGCTCGATATTCATTTGTTTCTGAGTGTTAACTTTCGAACTCTAGCAGCTAACTAGATTCTAATTGGACTGCAAATTATAATTAATTATTCTAGGTTAGTTAACCTTGGACTTTTGGGAAGCGGTCTTTCGCTTGATAACTCTTCAACAAACAAACGAAGTATTTTGTACACCTAAAAGAAATGGACTTTGGTCGGATACCTCGGTTATGTCAGAGTACAGACAAATAAAAATATATTTCAAGGTCTATGCCTTTGGAGCGACACTTGGAGTTTCTTACACGAATTAACACTCCATGAATATTTATTATTTGTATTTTATGTAAATATGAAATCTAACTAGATTACTTTATTCCAAGTAGATTGGCTATCAACATATTAAATCTCAATTACTTCACCAACTAAAATTAAAATTAAAAATAGTTTTAAGGGTAAATGAATGAGAAATCGAATCATTTAATTCTAGCCACTTAAAAAACTACATATTAAAACTTACAAAACTAACACTTAACACTTAAAAAACTATATATGTTGACTTTTTAAGCTTCAGGGAGCTAATTATATGTATGCTTAATAATGAATAAAAATAACAAAAATTCTTATTGGAAACCGTGTGAATGAACAGGAGTGGAAAGTCATTTGCAATGTTGTAATTTTTATTATTATTATTATTATTATTATTTAACCTTTTTTTAAACCGTAATTAGAAATACAATAGAAAGACAATGACAGTGTGAATGGTGTTCACTTGCGGTTTAATGAATTAAAATAGTTTTTAATATAAAGTTGATATTTTATGAGTGGTAAACATAGACATCTTCTAAAGGAAGAGTACAACCACTCTGATACAAGTAATATTGTAATTTACTAGGGTAGGGCTCAAAATGTTTCTATAAAATAAATGCATTTGTATTATTTATTTTCAAGTGTACAATATCTATTAGCATCCTGTTAATGGTACAGGCAAATTCTGCCTAGCAACAACGGCCAACGGAAATAACATTATGTACCAAAGTTAACATTACAGTACTAAAACCATATGTTATTGCCATTACATTGTATCACTAACATTAAAATGTTGTTTATCTCATAAAAACTCAAAATTACTTGTTGCTGTTTTCTCTTTCTTAATTACTACACAGATCATGAGTTTTTACCCGACTACGGCACAGCTAAAGGAGGGTTATGTTATAACTGATCAGCAAGCTTAGACAAATTGCCTTTTCTGTAAGAGTTCCTTCCAAACACATAGGTACAAAAGTATGACAATAACGTTACTTGTCATATGTGACTTTCCCTCGGGTAATGTGATTGCCATACATTTCGTACTTAGGCATTTGGCTGAAACACTAACAAAAACATGGCTTGTCAAAGATGCAGAGAATTGATAAGGTTTGCTAGAACCATAGATTAGTCTCAGATCAGGGAGTCTACTCGCTTTCTCCGAAACGAAACTTTCGTAAACGAACTATATTCATTTGATGTTAAAATTGCAAACAATCCTCTGTCATAATTATATTTTTTTTTTTCGAAACATAACTAATTAGAATAGGTATAGAGATTCGGTACGTCAAACAATTTTCGTTCGTGCGAAATTTTGAGAACGAAAGGAACCGTGGTTAGGAAACGCGAAATTTCAATCGAAACTTCGTTTTTCGGAGAAAGCGAGTAGACCCCTGGACAGCACAAAAAGAATGTAGGTAGGTACATACAATGACATTTTAATAAGTTAACACACACATTTATATTACCTATTTTTATTTAAATATCATTTAGTACATACCTAAAAAAATGGTTAAAGTTCTTATTAGATATTTCATTATCAACTGATTAGGAAATAGTATTAATTGTAATCCTATAAGGTTTATTATCGCGTAGGTACAATGTGCAACTTTTATGAAGTGTGAAAACTCGTTAACTTACTCATTATTTTATTGACAACTGTAATATTACTTGCATCACTTGTGTAATAGCTACATATTGATTTTTGTTTAGATTTTTAATAGTAACTGAACTTAGCTACCTCTCAAACTCCGAGCGAACGCCACGCGTGTTTTCGCGCCATTCGATAAATTATTAAACGAGCCCAAGTCGTCGAGGACGCGCGTTCTTCCCGTGCGCCTCAAGGATTTAAATTACGGTCTAAGGCGAACATTACACGATAGATATTGCTGGCAGTTATGCCACAGTCATAGTTTTGATTGACAAAAAACCTACCGTCTAATGCGATGATTGACGTTTTTAGTACTGATTGACGATAACCATTATTCATGATAGACGCTTGCATGACTGTGTAATCGTCGCCTTAGAAAGAAAGTAAAACAGTTTATTTACACGAAGTGACGCTATCTTATAACTAGCTAACACGCACATTTAAATTATTAGAGATTAACCCTTCAGATACCGTCAATTACAGACACAATAGTAAGACAATAGATGCGCGGCCACCGGTGGTCGCTTGGGGATTCATGAATTAAATGGGTAAAAATTACCTATCTATGACCTATTCTCACACCTGCCCAATTACTTTTTTTTTTATAAATATCGGTCAAGCCGTTTCGGAGGAGTTCAATGACAATTACTGTGACACGAGATTTTTATAACTAAGACCAGAAAGAGATGGCGAAATAATTACGAAGGGTTTGAGACAGCTCAGGAAAGCAATGCCTGGAAGGACCTGAGGGAGGCCTTTGTCCCAGCAGTGGGACAGTAATGGGTAAGAAAAAATATATCTAGGTATACCAACCTAAAAAAAAAAACAAGAAACAAAAAAAATAGAAAGAGATTGCGGGATAATCTGGACGCGTACCGCAAGGATTGGTTAGAGATGGTGCAGGAAAAGAAAGTTTGGAAGAAGGACTTAGGGAGGGAGGCCTTTGCCAAGCGGTGTGACAGTAAAGACTAGTAAAAAAAAAACAACTTAGCGGCGTTTTAAACAGAAACACGTAAACATGCATTTTGATCTCCTTATCAGTCGTTGTCATGTAAAGCCGGTATCGATTCTTGATATCATGATCCATAGTACAAACAACACTTTATCAACTGTTTGCGTTAACTCCAAGGGGGCCGAAGAAAATGTGCATAGGAACAAGAGTTGCGGTATTGTTTGCAAAGAGTCATTGTGGTCCTAGAAAGCAAAAGGTTAAAGCTAGAACTACACTGCGCATACGTGTGCCACATAGGTACGCCGATCTGACGTTGTGACGTTCGGCACTCTGATTGGCCCGCTTCAAACTGTTAACCAATCAGAGAGCCGAACGCGGTAAACGTTTCGATCGCGTTCACGTAAAAACAACTCGCACTCAGCGCACTGGACGCGTCGGTCTCCATACATTGTATATGGACACTAGACTTCTAGTTAGCCAGAGTTCTAGCTTAGCTAGAATTACATTAGGCCAACGCACACGTGTAACACGCCTGATTTGTACAATGCGTTCCAAATGAGAATAGGATAGATTGCCATGTTGTGGCCGCACGATTTACGATTGTCAAATCGAGGAAAGAAATTTTTAAACTTTAACTAAATCTTTCTTTTACTTTAATACAAAATTTAATTTATTTACGAACTGTAAACGAAAAAATATGAGGCACGCTGAGCCACTTTCTGAATTGAGAATTTAAAGTTTAAAACGTGAGTTTGTCAAATATGCAATGGCAAAACATAAAAAATGTGCCCGATTTGTTTCCAAATACTCGTAATATTTGATTCATAATAAAACTTTTTTATAAAAAAAAATAACCGACTTCACTAAAAAATTTAATTGAATTTGAGGAGTTCCCTCGATTTCGCTAAGATTCCCTCATCAGATCCCAACTTGGTGACTCTGAGACCATTTGGGAAGTATACTTTTTCCAACAAAAAAAAACATTTTTTCAAATCGGTTGTCAAGCGACGAAGTTAGTTATATGCGAACAAACATAAAAAAAAAAAACATACAAACACCCGAATTGAGAACCTCCTCCTTTTTTAGAAGTCGGTTAAAAAGTTTAAACAGAATCCAGTTCTTCAATTTTGCCAATTTTTTTTTCGATTTGACAGTACCACGTGACGTCACAACATCGCAATCGATCCTATACTCATTTGGAACACAGCGTGTTGACGCGCCCAGACCGGCGGGCGTGTACATTCACATGTTAAACAGACTTAGTAGTCATATTGTACATTATTTTAAAAAAGAATATCCATTTTTGAGACGTTTCCATTTTTTTAACTGCCAGTCTTATGAATTTTGGAGAAAAGTCTTAACCGAAATCTAAAGTGAACAACCTAGCTTCTTGATCGCTATCCGTAACTAAGGCACTACCGTAGTTGGTAGTACAACTTGACCCACAAAATCATGGCCAGTACGACTTACGTGTTAGTTGTATTACATGTTTTCCTAGCGATTATTATTACATCATCTGACGTGGTAACAGAAAAACTGACAAGAAGTTATATTTTGATCTACTCTTTACTTTAACTACATGTTGATGTGTAACTTTCCTAAAATACTAAATAATCAAAACAAAAAATTATTTATCCTACTGAAAAAATGGTTGTTTACTTTTCCCACACTAGAAATAACTCCTGCATCGTGAGTGCATTCACTAACATGTAAAGTTGTAAACTCAAAGACACCCAGACTCGGAACACTTATCTGTAGACCATACTAATATGTGTCTCATCCGAGATCGGACTCGCGATACTCAGCGGAGCAGTCCATCGCTCAACCACAGCGCCAAACGTGCCGTTAAAATATAACATACATACACGAACATCTCCGTCAGTTTTTCAGTATCTATCACATCCTTCCGTCGACTCAGACGCTATAGTTTCAGTCGAGCCGAATATTCGGCTTGACTGTACTATCAAAGATACTTCCGCATGACCACCACTAAGTTTGATTGCACTCGAAACGAAAACTTCAAAGGGTTTGGTTTGGCGCCGCGCCGTAGGATTCAACCAATTTTTTTTTAAGTAATCACGCAGAAATTATCGCGATAGTACCTAAATAAAATGTACCTAAGTAGTATAAAATCATGTCCTCGGTGCAATCGTACGTCATGAAACAAATATAAACTGGGACGTTTAGAAAACATGCACCTCATAAGATTTTTATTTTCCTCCCACGCGAATTTATTTTCGTACTCTTCTCACGTTTTTATAAAAGCTGAAAATATTTGGTATGCAGCAAAAATGCAGCGTTGCTTTTCATTTAATTTATGCCATTTGTACTAATTTTAAATAAGGCCATGATTTATAAAATCTTTCTGTTGTGCAATGAGTATCAAAAATTATAGTAGTAAAGATAATTCTCTAGTATCGTTTTTCTATGGTCAAATCATCATCTAAGAGGATTCCTTTTCCCAATTTTTTTTAGGTTAGTGCTTCATAATATTCTGAATTCATCCTTATACCATATCCTGGAATAGCATACTTTTTATTTCGAGATTATTTTCCTTAGGGATTATTTTATCACACCAGCGGAACCGCGCTGGCAGCAGCTAGTTTTGTAATAAGTATAGAATAGCATAGTCGGCTTTGTAATGTTCCCACTGTTGGGACTCAGGCCTCCTCTCTAGGAGAAGGAATGGGCCGTAAATTAACACGCGGGCCCAGTGCGGATTGGTGGATGTCTTCAAATCTAGGACATGCTGGTTTCCTCACGATGTTTTCCTTCACCGTTTTGAGTGCAGGGGTGATGAAATAAATTACACAAAGTAATGCACCTGGCTTGGTTTGAACCCGCACCGCAACCTACAACTCGTAAGTCAGGGCCGTTACCACTCGGCCACCAGTGCTCTCTTTTTATGATAAAGTATAAATAAATTATATTATAATATGTTATAATTTATTAAAGTTTATGTTTATTTTTTATTTTTCTATTTACTCATTCATGATGTCTAGCCTGCTGCGGTCTTCCGTCCGATTATCAAAAATTCAAGTGTCTTCAAGACACTTACAAGACTTCATTCAAGGCTAGAGCGAATCGGCTCATAATAAACTAGCGCGCCTCACCATCGCCAATTGTATCATAGCTTACCGACAAGTGTTCTATGGTTAGGTGGGATAGCAATTAAGCACTAGTTTATATCAAGTAAAATAAAGTTTAATATCTTCTCAAACTTAAGAAAATCAATCAATCAAGCTAGTTGACATGAATGCTCGTAGGTATGTGCCGTACAGTCAGAACACATTATTTGCTTTTATTACCCCTACCCTTACCTCAATGGGCTGATTGCCATAAACAAACACGCTTCATTTTTTCAGGAGGCGCCAAGAAGTACACAGGCATCGGCGACTGCGTGAAGAAGACAGTTAAGACACATGGAGTGTTCGGCCTCTACAGAGGGCTCAGTGTGCTCGTCTATGGATCGATACCCAAATCCGCCGTCAGGTAACACCGATCTTAATTTTTTTCAAACTTTGTGAAATATGGTTTCATAGATCCTTCTGATCACCAATTTGTGTGCGGAGCCCAGAACGGATGGTGTCCAGAGAGCCTATGCGAGTTTGTTTTACGTTATCGCGATTATTTATTTATTAAAACTGCAAACACAAAGTTACAAATGCGGACTTATTGCTTTAGGTATTCTCTAACCGTCAACCAAGGGTAGTCATGTCATGGATCGCTATGTTTCTGACGGCCTGCTCCAAGCTCTTATTTATTTATTTATTTATTTAAATGATATGGAGGACTTACAGCTAAAACTAATCAGGTAAAAAACAGTAAGTTAGACTTTTTTTGTACAGGATAATACAAAATTCCATGGACACCAGATGCAGAGAAAAGAACAAACTTATTGCATGACTATATTATTAAAAATAACTTATTTTATATTTTTTCGTTTGAAGTATCTGTTAATTGTTTATTGTGCACACCACAGTGTTGTCTTTTTTAACCCAAAAGTTGACTGGTAGAGAATGCCTTGTTGCATTAAGTCTGCCTATGTAGGTACCACTACTGTACATGAAATTTAAATAACTTAATTTTGACATACCCGTTCATTCATCGAACCACCAGACGTAACGCGATGCGCTACCGTTACATGGTGGACATCCCACCCATACGCATAAAACGTTTTGGGAACACATCCATTGTGAGTACAGCGAAGAAGTGGAATTCCTTAATTGCCGGACTCTGTTTCCTTGTAGCTACAATATAGGGGTATTTAAGTCAAGAGTGAATAGATTACTACTAGGCAAACGTGCTCCATCGTCGACCACACATCATCGCTTACCATTAGGTGATATAATGGTCAATCGAAAGCCTAACAATTATCCTTACTAATATTATAAAAGCGAAAGTGAGTTCGTTTGTTTGTTACGTCTTCATGCTTAAATGGCAAAACCGATTTTGGTACACGGATAGACCATGTCCTGGAATAGGATATAGGATACTTTTTATCCCGGAAGTATGTTCCCTTGGGATAATTTTCTGCTATCACGCGAGCGAAGCTGCTGGAAGCAGCTAGTAAAAACATAATTATAACTTCAATATTACGCGTCATTCAATCGTCGCTAGCACCATCATCATCATTATAGTCGAAAGATGTCCACTACTGGACATAGTCCTCTCCCAAATATCGCCACAATGACGGGACTTGTGCGTCATTCAATGCATCAAAATAAAAATTGATAAAATTATTTTCATAATATTTGTACGCGCTATCTGCTATCGCAGGGTTGAAAGCTCAAATTGTTGCTCTTACAATGTCCTCATAATAACAAAAACATTTCAAGCAAAACAAATGCCAGAATCGGGTATTTAGCATTATCAGCCTTATAATGTTCCCACTGCTGGGACTCTCAGGCCCTCTCTAGGGGAGGGAATGGACCGTAATCCACCACGCAGGCACTGGACCTGCGGGTTTGTGAATGCCACATGTGTTCGAATTTTTTGTTCTAGAACATGCCGGTTTCCTCACAATGTTTTCCTTCACCGTTTTGAGAGAAATTAATTACACAAAGTAATGCGCCTGGCTGGGTTTGAACCCGCGGCTTACAATGGCTAAAACTCGTAAGACGCTGCATTACCACTCGGCCATCACTGCTCTCGAATCGAATCAGATTATTTCCCTGTGCTTAGTTTTGTATAATATTATAGACTAAAGAACAACTAACACTAAATATATTTTTTTCTGAGTACAGCATCAAAATCGGTTATTAAATGAAGCAACAATTAACATTCCAAATATTGGTTTGAGAGAGAGCGCGGAATATCTTGCTATCTCTTTTGAGCACACGTAACCTAATGCAGGTGACGTCACATTTCAATATTTGCATCTTTATACTGTTATTTGACAGTTTCCTTTTCCATTAGATTTGAAAAGTTCTTTTTAAGATTTTGAATAGTTGTACCCAATTGTACTAGGGTTACAAGAATACGCAGAGATTATGAAAACCTAAGATAATGTCTTTGACAAGCAACCGTGCGAGATAAGATTGGCTTGGATTACAGTATTCTGTTTTTATTATTTGTTAAGTTTCATGTCCAAAAACACCTCTCGTCCTAAATCGAATGAATTGTAAATTATTTTTATGTAGATTTTTGGATCAGGAACATCTTGGACGTGCTCAGAACACCTTATCAAAGTTTCATCACAATCTGATCAATAGTTTAGGCATGCATAGAGTACAAACATACAAACATTAATTTTTATGTAAGATGTATAGACTAGTGACCCGTCCCGACTTCGCTCGGGTGCAAATTATATAGATAGCTAGCTTCTGCCAACAGCATGACCCCGTGAAATTTGGTTTCTCCATACAAACTTGGGACCCCCGTTTTTGTCTCTTAAGGGTGGAGTTTCGTAAAATCCGTTCTCAGCGGATGTCTACACCCTCTAAGGAACCTACCTGACAAATTTTAAGTTCTTGTAGATGTTATAGTTTCTGAAATTTCGTGATCAATCAGTGAGTGGTATTTCGCTTTAATTATAGAAGATACATATAATCTTCTTCGCTTATATCTCTTTCTATTAATGAAAATAGCATTAAAACCGTTGTTATTTCTTGAAACACTGTAAAATGGAATTGTTTATAAAGTGGAATACCCTGCCGGAGTCTGTTTCCTGATAGCTATAACCTAGGTATCTTTAAGTCAAAAGTGAATAGATTGCTTCTAGGCAAGCGTGTTCCATCGTCGGCCACATCGTCACTTACCGTCAGGTGAGATAGTGGTCAAACGTGACCCTATTCATTAAAACAGGTTCATCGAAGATGTTCTTTATATGACAAGTCTCAAAGTCAAAATATTTTATTTCACATAGGCCTACATGGACACTTATAAAACGTCAGAAGCTAGTGCACGGTTCCAAATTGGAGTGCACGGTTCCAAGTGACCTAAATCCTTCCGTTTTCATTTATTTCGGTAATTCTGGGTCAAATCGATAAAAGGCGAATGATTCACGAAGCGGTATTATTTTTTAGTGACTCGTATCCTTACAATCCTTATTCTTAGTTACATATACAGGGTGTCTTTGACATCTATGCACAAACGAATACCATATCTACCTACCAGGTCTAGTACATGATTTTGGACCCCCAGTGGTAGAATTTATCGTCGGCTTTTTCCTAATTACGTGCGGAGAGACCATAGAAATATAAATAATTCCTTTCTTATATCTGTGGGAGAGACGGAAGCACCGCCGGACCTTTGCAAGAACGCCGAGTTTCCTAGCAGCAATCAGTAGTGGCAATTGTTTTTGCAATAATAATATTTTATCAGACAAAATAGCCCGCACAAAAAAAAAGGGTTTTTAGTAAGATTTTTTAGACCTAGGGGTGTCAACAACGTAAGAGTGGACATACGCCGCCCGTACGTCGGGTGGTCCGATGGTAGAAAGGTGATGGTAGAATCAAGTCACGTAACTGCGCACCCTCTCCAAAATGCATCCTGTATAGTATAGCATAATAGCATAATCAGCCTTTTTTCCCACTGCTGGGACTCAGACGTCCTTTCTAGGAGAGGGAATAGGCTTTAATCCACCACGCGGACCCAGTGCGGGTTGGTGAATGTCACATGTCTTCGAATTTTTGGTTCTAGGACATGCCGGTTTCCTCACGATGTTTTCATTCACCGTTTTGAGAGCAGTGGTAATTTTACACAAAGTAATGCGCCTGGTTGGGTTTGAGCCCGCGATCTACAACTCGTAAATTGGGGCCGTTGCCACTTGGCCATCACTGCTCACTATCTGTATAGTTACTAGTCAAATAAATATCAGGTACTCTTGATGAAACCGTGTTTTCGTTTTCAACGTTATCACATATCTGTTATCTATAAGATATGCCGTTATATCTCGTCAAATAATGACCAATATCATTTGTGTCAACCTCACGACACTGGAAGGTATTGCTAGGCGAGACATCGTTACTAATTATGATTACGAACATTATGATAAAAAGACGTTAGAGTAATTTAATATTAAATATTTTTTCGAATGCTTTTAGACGCCTTTTACATTTTTTTTTTAATCTAGATAGATAAAAAAATCATTTGTTACATAAAACATCAAAAGTACAATAAAATCTTAGAAAAAAAAAACCAAGCGAGTTCGAGTCGAACTCGCGCACGAAGAGTTCCGTATACCTATATTCCTAAAAAAGTTGTAGAATGGTTTATCTATACAACTTTTTTTAAACAAATTATTTTAATAAATCTAGTGATTCTATTGAACACCACTTAGCGAGTGCCGCGCCTTGCGACTCCCGACGACGGCGACGCCCGGGGCGCGAGGCCTGTTTCCGCTTCACGGTTTCGCCTGCATTACTACTTAGCATAAGAAGACAATCGCCTTCCATTCCCTCTCCCTCCGAACTAAGACTAGAATGCGAGAGGTCGCTGTCGGCTATAAACAATTGGCCCGCCAATAATAAAATGGAAAGTATATTAATACAGCACGAGATCGTAATAACACTTACAGGCAATTGCCTACGCGCCAAGTAGATATTCGTATCATATTGCCTGATATTGAGACATATATCACCTTGACCTTTTGTTGACATGTAAATGATAATTAATATTTCCTTAGTAATGTAACTGCAACGTAATATCTCTATTGAAACTCCTCGTTGAGATAGGGCTGTCCGGTCTTGGTGCCATGCGCGACTTCGGAGCGTTATGTCTTTCTTAGGTTTAATTTCCGTAAGGATAAGTAGGTATTACTTTTTGGGTTACTAACGGATACCCAATTTGTGCGCTAGGTTACTATATTATAAAACCGGCCACGTGCGGGTCGGACTCGCCAACGAAGGCTGCTGTATCATCCCTACTAATATTATAAATGCGAAAGTAACTCTGTCTGTCTGTCTGTCTGTTACGCTTTCACGCAAAAACTACTGAACGGATTTAGATCAAATTTGGTAGGTAGGTAGAAGAGACACTGGAATAACACATAGGCTACCTATAATTCCACTGCTGAGCACGGGTCTCTGCCCGCGCGAAATAAACTGTAGTCCACGCGGGCGAAGCCACGGGCGGAAAGCTAGTTATCTATGAAAACGCAAAAAAAAACACGTTTGTTGTATGGGAGCCTCCTTAAATATTTATTTTATTCTTTTCTTAGTATTTTTTTGTTGGCAGACAGACTCTCCCGTTTTACCCTTTGGGTATGGAATCCTAAAAAAGAAATACATTTTGTTTATAGTTGAATGATTTCAAAATCTTAAATTTCTTCCGGGCCAGCAGCAGCCTGGAGATTGGATTTGCATCGAGCTATTATTTTAATTGGTAAAATAATTAATATATATTTATTTTTTTGTAATTATTAGACGATAAAAGACTAAAACGATGCTTGATGATTCAACTTGAAAGACCTAGTTTTTTCCATATTGCCAACATTACGGCAAAGGAACTTCTTAAGTGAAACACACTAGCGTGCAACTAAATGAAATGTTAACGTAGTCCCCCGTAGCTATTTTAAATTGTTTTCCTACTTTATTAATGTAAATTCTTGAAAATGATTACTTCCTTTTTATGAAAGTTACTTAGATCCTTTTAAAAATATATTTTAACAAGACATTTTTTGGGTTAAATGTATTCTATTAGTTTACAATGAACTTGCGATTCGGACAAACATCTGAAAGAGACAACGTTATACAAATCTATATAGCGCTTATTTTTTCTGTTTAGCAGGGAATAGACAAAATCTTTAAAATCGTTCGTTCTTTCCTAGCCCCTAGCAGGAATACAATCATACTGAGTGATTAAGTTCATGGTACGAAATGAAGTAATATTACTTTATTATGGAAACAAAACGTTCCTGCAATAAGATTGTTTTGTAAATCTTTATGTCGGCCCCCTAGAGACAAATCCATTCATTCACACAGTCTAAACACATATCCTAAGTCCATCACACTACCGGCCAAGTACCAGGGTTACATAACTCACGAGCAGTTCTCGCATTTCCCTCTAATCTAACAAGTCGACACGTCTATCTCACGTTACCGCAAAGTGGAACATTAATGGCTGATAACAACAGTTCATTGTGTCACTTAAACGAAGGTTGATGCAGATAAACACACTCAATGACATTCAGGGCATTGCGTTGCGAGGAGAATTTGCACGGATTTAATTTATCTTGAATTCAACATCTTAAAAATTTCTACTCAATATTCCATCTTTACTTGAAATAAGAAAGATGTTTCGTAACACTCAAAGAAGTGTAGGTTCCACGGATATCGAAGGTTCAAATTGCTCAAGTGTGTCATTTATGCTATTCACGGCACGGAGTACTAGGAAAACAGCTGAGTACAGAGGTATCAACTCCAAGGTCTGCATTTCTATGAGTCTACAACAGCTATAAGTATAAATCACCAACCAAAAGCGGGAAATAAAATGTTCTAATTCCGATTGTCGCTATTGCAATTCAAATGAAGGAATAATTTGTCTGTCTCCGTCTCCAGCAATAAATCAGTGTTTAGAGTTCTCATTCTTTGTCGCCTAATTTACATAAAACTGCCCATTAACATATCAGAAAAACAAGTAATTTATGTAGTACTAAATTGGTTTTCATCACTGAATAACTCCATTAGTTGGACTTGAAACTCTCCACAAAAGTACTAGGCAAGCATAACTCTAAGGCACCTAAGTGTCGTAAACATTGAACAAGTAATTAGCATGCAAGAGGTGAACAATCTTCATCCATGGTCACGTGAAACTCGACCGATAAAACCGAATGGGAAAAAATATCGAATATTTTGATAGCAGTCGGCAGATATATAATTAGAAACAGCCAGTGTCATCCGTATTCTAAACAAAAATACGTGTAAATATTTTGTTATTCACAGTTTCACACTATGCTAAACGGCAAGCGATGTTTAAAAAAACAAACTCAAGGTCAACAAAATTATATCATTTGAATAAGATTATGTCTTGATAGGTAATAGTGATCTTTCTTGGCTTATAAAGCTAGAACTACATTAGACCGACGCACACGTGTAACACGCCTGATTTGTATGTAGAACGACGACGCATGGCGTGTGGAGTGTAACTGCTCTAAGTCTAGTTTCCATAATATGTCTAAAACTAGCTTTTGCCTGCGGCTTTCCTCGCGTACATAAAATATAGTCTATGTCACTCAGAAATAAAGTACTTTCAGAGATTACCTCCAACAAAAAAAAACTTTACTTCTTTGTTTAAATTAATTAATGTAGTTGTAAATTAGTGTAGGTGTATGGAGCCCGACGCGTTCAGAACGGCGTGTGTGGCACACGTGTGAACAGTGTAGTTCTACCTTAAATCTATTACAGAAGTGAGCAATCGATCTGTCTATCCCTATTTTAGGGAGCTACATGACCTCAATCACGACGCTCGCATCAGAAGGGTTTCCCGAATGGAATACAACTGTTGCATAAACTATCCTTGATCTAATTTTAGTACGTCTATATTCTTTATCCCGTTTATTACTATGGTACGGCTGGTGTAGTAGTTCAGCGATTGACCACTGCACTGCGTGACGTGGGTTCAATCCCCGCACAGGACAAATATTTGTATGACCTACAATACTTGTATTGTTCCGGATTCGGTGTCCCTATGTATGTGTGATTACATGTTTGTGAACGCACCAAAGAAGATACAGAGAATAATACAGAAGTAATTCCGAGTAATTTCTAGTGCGGGGAACATTAACAAAGTGTACTACTTATATGGCGCTAGTATTCCTTGAACATTTCAGTACACACGAATTTTGTTAGTTACGTTGAAGGCTAGAAGAAAGAATAGAAGCATATTAAGCAGATCAACCCTATGGGGATTGCGAACACACATGGTGGAATCGATGAGACGTTTCTGCAACAAACAGCTTTAGCCGAACGTCTCATCGGTTCCGCCACGTGCGATCGCAATCCCGCTCTTTTTCTCGCTCTTCGAAAAGGAAAGTGCGATTTGGTATGGCTGAATGTATCTCACGGATCCCTGTAACGAAGGCAAAAAAGGAACAAAAGTGGATTTTAGTCAATAAAAGTCTGACACGAAATCCCGCCCTGATGGGCGGGAGATGTCATTAGATGATTTCTCACCTAAAAAAAACCCTAACCGGGTTTTAAGTTCTAACTGCGGATTGCTACTGAGAAAGCCTGGAAGAAAAATAACACATTGACCGGCCCTGGTCCTTGGGACCTTACGCTTGACTAAAGCAATTTGGTAGCTAAAACCTGTACCCAATTCTTGGTCGCAGTTTCTTGGGACACGAAAAAGAAAACGGAAAATAAAATAACGATGTCTAAACGTGTGAAACCTGTCACCTACACGATAATGTCTTACACAACGCTATTGTTGAACATAACCTCGTTATCACTATTACTCAAATGCGCCAACGTTCGAGTTAGAATGGCGGTCAGTGTACTTGTAACAAGGAAAATTATTATGTAGTCTATATTTACGTGGAAATGTCCATTTTGTCATATGATGAACCGTGACAGCATCTGCAAGATGGAATCTTTGAAACCTGAAAAATCAGCTTCCCGTCCGAAAGAGGTCTACTGTTGGACAAAGGCCTCCTCCAAGTGTCGCCATAACGACCGGTCCTGTGCGTCTCGCGTCCATTATATTCCACTAGATCTAGGTGCTTACCCTTTTCTCATTCTTTTTTATACTTCGGCACTGAAATAATGAATATTTTGTCGTGGTAAAACTAAATAAGCAGTTATCAAGGTGTACCGACATCAGATGTCGGTACACCTTGATAACTGCTACATAGATTCTATGTTGCCACCCAAGAACCGCGGATCGCAGTATTAGATTTCTCTGCGCAATAAGAACATAATGCAACAGTCAGAAATAAAAAATCCGGATAGTTGCCCGGACCAGACGCATCATCGATCTGGTCGGAGGATCCTATCTTTTTAACGGAGGAGGTGTATGAAAAAGGTATCGAGGCAACACCCCAAATGCTCCTGTCTAAGGAATTCAATCCCGCATCAAAATAGTGATCCCGCAAGCCTGCGGGATTGAAGCCGGCAATCTCGCAGGTCCCGCGGGATTTGGATATTTTACTTTATATTACTTTTATAAGCCGCGAAATTCAAACTTAAGTTTTATTGCATATCTCGCATTTGCGGGATTGAATTCCCTACTCTTTAGGGTCCAAAATGACGAACTTACCCTACTTAAGATTCATAGTCATCAGTAGAAGAACTACTTTTTGAGTCAATTGTAAACTTCTGCAATCTTTTGGGTCTAGCAACTGGTTAGATTAGCTGCAGTATCGGTTGCCTCCAACGGAAAAGTTGGATCGTACATTAAGCCCTCCGACATAGTTCAGACGTATGGGCTTGGGACACTCCAACAAAGAACTAAAACCTTAAAATTCTTCCCCAGATTCGGCGTTTTCGAACAAGCCCGTATGTACATGGTGATGGATGATGGCACTCTCTCCACGACCGGCAAGCTGGCTTGTGGTCTGGCCGCTGGCGTCTCCGAGGCTATCTTCGCGGTCACCCCTATGGAAACCGTCAAGGTCAAGTTCATCAACGACTTGAGGCTGGAGAAGCCAAGGTTCAGAGGATTCTTCCATGGCGTCAGGACTATTGTTAGAGAAGATGGTAAGTTACTGCATTAAAAGCTTTATACGGAATAGAAGTCGGTGTTTGATGATGCATCTGGAATTCTATGTCTATGTCTGAGTATGGTTTCTATCCTATGCGGACCATTGTGCGTGGGCCATAGCGGCCATAATCTTAGGTGGGCTTATTCCAACCAGCCCACGTCTCTCCAAAAACAGATTAGACCTCTCAGGTTTTCCAGGGCTATAAGGGAATTCGGGGATTCTAAGGTTTGTGTGTTTTAGTTATTTCAGTGACACCTGTACAGTTTAGGAGCACATGCTCAATCTCCCCCTCCAAGCATGCTCTGCACAGGGGACTGTCTGTGATGTATCTGGAATTAAAAATCCCGTTGGGGAACCAAGGTTACCGGCATAGCCCGAAGAATAGCCGGGCACATTACTCGCAGAACAGATAGATTTGGCCCGCGGGCCGTAGTATGGAGACCCCTGCTCTAGAACCAAAATTATAACTAGGTGACAGTCCGTCTGTCGATTTCAAAAGCATTATCACACTGCAGACAATGAATGTCTTGTCTTAATCTCATACAGCATATTCCACTTCCCAGGTGTCGGAGGCTTGTACAAGGGTGTAACAGCGACCGTGATGAAGCAGGGCAGCAACCAAGCGATCAGGTTCTTTGTGATGGAGTCCCTGAGAGATTGGTACAAGGGAGGTGACAGAGATAAGCCTGTGCCGAAGTACATTGTGGCGCTGTTCGGTGGCTTGGCTGGTAAGATCCTTGGCTTTTTATGTTTTTTTATGTCCCACAATAGGTATTATTCTTGTATCGTGCGTAAACATGGAAACTGAGATATACAAGACACATAGACCCCGTAACGGCCTGGCGTGCTATTTTCTGAGAAAACAGCCTTGAGCGCAGCGCTGGCCGAAGCGACGAAATCCAAATTAGTGTAAAAAAGTTATAATTACAAATCCCTATTACAGGTGCTGCATCAGTATTCGGCAACACGCCGATAGACGTGGTCAAAACTCGAATGCAAGGTCTCGAAGCAGCCAAATACAAGAGCACCTGGGACTGCTTCATAAAGACCTGGAAGGCGGAAGGGCCATTCGCGTTCTACAAGGGCACGGTACCCAGGCTATCTCGAGTAGTCTTTGACGTAGCCATCACTTTCACCATCTATGATTCAATCATGGATCTTTTTAACTATGTATGGAAGTAGTAAGTTGTTGATTAAGTCAGCCATCTTGTTTTTAGGCATATTTTTGAATGAGTCGGTTCTTATTAGGTCGTGGTGATGGACAAAACGAGATAAACTGTCCTGAAAAATCTGGTTTTCCTACCCAACTGGTCAATGGGTGCATAGAAATGAGAAATGCAAAAATAAAATTAAAAAAAAGATTTGACAGTTATGTCGTCACAACTTAATAACAACCGACTCCTATATTGAAATAGGTAATGTGACGGTAGATTAGAACAGATTTAGTATATACCAAAGTAGTACTAGCATACAGTCTCGTTTTGTATACCAACAGGTGTGTACCTCGCATTTTATTAAATTGCCTAAAACAGTGCTAAGTTTTGTGAGGTCATACATATTTTGACAAACAAACAAGCATTACAATCTAAGTAAAAGTTATTTAGGCCTAGGGCGCTTATTTCAAGCCAATTTAAGAGATACTAATTTATTTTTACTCCATTCACAATATCATTATACATTTAAACAAACTCTTTACGGGCCATTCAACCGATTTTGACTTTTATTGCCTTGGTAGCATGATATATGGCGACTGCAGTAAATAGTTGGTATTGTAACCACTTTTTTGCTTTTATTGCCATCCTTATGACTTGAATAGAAGGCTAAATCGGTTGAACGGACAGTGAAAAAGAATTTTTTAAATGTTTAATCTTATTGCGCCTGGAGTATAATATCTTTTTGCTATCAATTACTTGATCCGAGAAAATGCTTGTTCGACACGATGGTTCTTTAAATGCGATTTTTATAAATCCCAAAAATGTAAGAACTTTTTTTTTGTGGGAAGTTTTCAAATGACTTCTTTCATTCTTGGTCGAGTGATTGTCAGACTTTTACTGACTAAAACCCACTTTTTCGAACAATTTATCCCAAAAATATCAAGACGCTAATATAGATTGCACCGTCACGTTGAACTTATGTTATAGACTCATTTATTTAATGTAGATGTACAAATATTCTAGAGTCGCGCCTGCGATCGATATTGTAATTTTTAAGTATGTTGAGCAGGTGTTCACAGACATGGCCATAATATAGCATCAATCTGCTAAGAAAGACTAATCATTTTATACAATTCGCAAGAGAAGAGCCCTTTGCTCTGCAAGAGAAGAGCCCTTTGCTCTGCAAGAGAAGAGCCCTTTGCTCTGCAAGAGAAGAGCCCTCTGCTCTGCAAGAGAAGATCCCTCTGCTCTGCAAAAGAAGAGCTTTTGCTCTGCAAGAGAAGAGCCCTCTCCTCTGCAAGAGAAGAGCCCTCTGCTCTGCAAAAGAAGAGCTTTTGCTCTGCAAGAGAAGATCCCTCTGCTCTGCAAGAGAAGAGCCCTCTGCTCTGCAAGAGAAGAGCCCTTTGCTCAGCAAGAGAAGAACAATTTGCTCTGCAATGTAAGAGCCCTCTAAGAGCTCAGCAAGGAAACAATTATGCATTTATATGCATTTTCTATAATAATTCCTAATTTTCTATAGTTCAAATTGTTATGGCCTAGTCTGTGAAGACTTAAATATATATTTTTGTAGGACGTAAGCAATTGTTTTTGTGTTGTTAAAATATGTATTGGTTAGCGATCGTAGGCGCCGCTTTCGTTATGTCCTGGGTTCTGTCCCCGGGTCGGGCACTATCAGCCTAAATATATTGAATTGGTTAATTGTGGGTGTAAGATGACATGTTTGAAAGTAGTAATAATAGGCTGAGTCATTGTTACTACGTATAAATGTTCATGTTATGCTTTTTCCCTCTAGGGATGTATTAAAAATAGTCTAGTTTGTTGACAAGAGCCAGGGTTTTTATGTATATTCTAATAATATTAATTTTCATATAATTTATTATCAGCGAAGCGGGAATATATATGAGATTTTTATTTACCGGGTTTTTATATGGCTGTATTATTTATTTTTATTTGTTTATTGATAATTTATATTTTTATGCGATTTTTTTTTGCATTCGAGCCGTGGTGCCGATTCTTTCTAGTTGTTATGAAATCCAAAAATAAAATTAAACATTGTTACTGTACAAAGTAGATTTTCTACTATATTTTTATAAACCTTATCAGACCGATGTTTGTATGAATTTTCTTAATGAAATGACTACTGTTTGTATAATTTTTATTTTGTTATCAAAGTTATTCCAAATGAAAGTTAAGTAACTAGATTATTAATTAAATGAACTAATTATCTTGTATTTATTGTAATAATATACTTTATTGTACGCTTAATATTAATACAGGACAATTTTTTTTTTTATCTAGTGGTCTTATCGCACAGGGAAATCTCTTACAGACAACTTTTGTGCAATAAAAATCTCTTTAACTTACATATAATCACTAGAAAAAACTAAATAATAATAATAAAATTATTGCCTCATGCTCGATTTCTCTAGGCGAGTCTACAATACAGGAGCGGAGCATGAGTTGAGCTCATATTGGTGTAGTGTCGCTTGTGCTCGACTCCTGTAGAGTCGCTCCACACGACACTAATTTGAGCTCGCCTCGTGCTGACCTTTACGTATCGTTGTAGGCTTGCTTTTAGATAAAGGAATCGGGTCATCAACGTCTATGTTCCAAATATGCATTTCAACTTTTTTTAAGAATCGTATTTTATGGTCTCCTCGTAGGCCGCCTACGAGGGCTTGATACTTTGAGACGTCTTAAAGTCATTCCAGAACTTCCACTTTGACGCTAAATATGAATTTTGTTATTTTTTATCGTTTCAGTTTTATCATTGTTGACATGTTTATTTATTTATATTTTCATTTAATAAAATTGTCAGACAATTTAAAGATTTATTTATTTATGTGGACCTTACTAGCATAATTTTCTAATATTGTAGAATAAATCAGCCGTAAAATGTTTCCTCTGCTGGGACTCACGTTTTTCCTCAGTGAGCTTTTTTGAGAGCAGTGGTGATGAAATAAATTACTATGCATTCCAAAAGAGAATAGGATCTATTGCGGTGTTTTGCCATCACATCGTACTGTCAAATCGAAGAAATTTTGGCAAAATTGAAGAACTCAGAGTTGTGTAAAATTTAAGAACTTGATTCTGATTAAAGTTTTTTCGTTCACAGTTCGTAAATAAATTAAATTTTTCGCAAATTAATTAGTTTTAAAAAAATATCTCACTTTGACAGTAAATCGTGACGTCACAACATGGCAATCGATCCTATTCTCATTTAGAACGCATTGTACACAAAGTAATGCGCCTGGCTAGGTTTGAACCCGCAATCTACAATTAGTTAGTCAAGATTGTTGCCACTGGGCGAGCACGGCTTTCAATAAAATAAATAATCATTATTTTAGAACAAAAACTCTGAAATTACAACAAAAATATATATTTTCAACAGAATGTATACATTGCAATTTCTTCCTTACGTATTAATATCACATGTAACATTGTACATTTAGTGGGTACACTATCACAAAAGCTATTCATCTTTGAAAGGATAATTCTTCAATCCCTTGAAGGCAGTGGCCGGGACGCACCGATGGTTAATATTGAAGCTATCGACGAGCGCCATCTCGCTGTCCGTCAGTTCAAAATCGAAAAGGTTCAAGTTCTCCGCAATACGCGACTTGGTGAATGATTTTGGTATCACTGGGATTCCGCGTTGTACCTGAAATTAATTAAATAATTCTTATTATAAATACTGCAAGTAATAATAATAATCTTTATTGGCATAAAAAATAGGTACAATAAAATGAAGTCTCTGGCTCCCATGCTAGGTGAAATACCTGTGTTACAGGAATCAGTGCCCTCTCCCGTATCTTAGAAAGCTATTTACATTTTTATGCGGAAATATTATATTAAAATGCAAAAGTGCAATTATTATTGCACATCAAAGCGCCTACCACGACCTCTTAACGCGATAATTAATCCATTTGACGACTTAAACTGAATTGTGAAAGAGATGGAGCTATGTGTATAGCTCCATCCCTCTTGCTCGCTCACACGCCTTACTTAGTCTGGGGTTGCCCGGTTGTATCGGACCTTCGAGTCATAATGGAATTTTATTTACGTCATAATCATAGAACTACACCGCACGAGCAGCGATGCTCGACGACAACTCGGCCTTCCGTCCGTGTGTTGTGTTGTTTGTGAAACGGTCAAGAATCGGCGTGTGCGCCGAGTCGCCGGTCGAGGTGGGGCCGGTATGTCAATTTGACATGACAGGAATCAACCCGACGAATTCCTTAGATTCGTACATCCGTGGTGATGTTATTACACCTCCGCCTCACATTTATCTCAACATTTTAATCTCTGCATATGTTTTCCATGCGTCTCCAAAAATTTTAGCACAGTAAATATTTCCTTACCAAATATCTCAATGCAATCTGTGCGCGAGTCTTTCTGTACTTGTCAGCTAAAGCTCCAAGTTTGGGGTCTGTCTTGATCACATCCTTCCCAATGAACTCTGGCCGGGCTTCGGATATGAGCCCCAGGGGAGTGTAAGCCACTGGCACAACCGAGTGTTGCTTACAGAAGTCCACCCACTTATGTTGTGTCAGTGTGGGGTTTACCTGCAAAACATTTTGTGGTTTAGAAGAAAATAGTTTGGTGTGGCACATTCTGTAAGTAAAAAGAAAATTTATACTCCTTTGTTGATGAAATGAGCCAAAGATATACAAAATTGGCATAATTTTAATCTGATGTGATTCTCTAAGTACACAACAATGCGACAAATAATTAGTTGAAATTTTATCAGAAAAAACAAATAGCAAAGATTTTTTATTAAAGCCTAATTTAGATAAGTTTTATCTATATACATTCATATATTCACAATCTCTTTCACATGCTTTCTTCTTTCTTTCAGAATCTCTGGAATCTCATTTTGTATAAATTTTTTGTCTGCTCTATTTTATTTTTTATTTATTTCTCCAATAGTTACAAATATTAGGGTGTCTCACCCTAAAAACAATGGTGAAACGATTACAATATTACCTCAAACTGATTAATAACAGGCTTAATGGTGCAATTGTTCAGCAGCCTCTCTAGTTGCTCCTCGTTAAAGTTGGACACTCCGATAGATTTGGCCAGGCCAAGCTTCACAGTCTGTTCCATGCCCCTCCAGGTCTCCAGGTAATCTATGTTGGCTTCTTCACCTTTATCCTAGAAACAATTTTGAAAGAACTGATGTAATAGGCTAGTTGCCGTAGAAAAATGTAATTAGTCCGTCTTTTACATTATTCAAAAATAAATACACCCAGGCACAGAACTAATGATCATCATTTGTCCTTGGTGGGAATGGAACTGACAACCTCCTGGATAGCAGTCAGGGTCACTAATCACTAGACCAGTTGAATATATCGTAGTCGAAATATATAGTTAGTGAACATTATTTCCAATATCAAGTGCTACTTACATTAACTGAGAATGGCCAGTGAACAAGATATAAATCAACATAGTCTAGCTTGAACCTGGCTAGTGACTCCTTCAGTGATGGCACGACCTCACCTTCAGCATGGCGGTCATTCCAAATCTGGAAAATACATTTTAGACTCTATAAATTATATATATAAATCCACCCCTAAGACGACCCACTGACCAATAGTTTCATTGAACAAAAATAAATTAGAGACTGCAAGGGCCTTAACATGACAAGATCTATCTCTTAAGATACAGGTCTCCTAGTTTAACCCTTCAGATACCGTCAATTAGAGATACAATGGTAAGACAATAGATGCGCGGCCACCGGTGGTCGCTTGGGGATTCATGAATTAAGAGACAGGGTTCATAATTTTTTTATAAATAGACAGACAATTTTTTTTTTACGTGACATTTTTATAATGTCTATCAATACAGACACTAAATATTGTATAGCTCCATCACTTTAACAGTTCAGTGTAGAGCTTGTGGTAACTCTTCAATCGTGATAATTAGAGACACAATAGAAAAACAATATGTGCGTGGAACACCAGTGTTCGCTTCGGGTTTCATGAATTAAGATAACTACAACTTAGCAGTCTTTAAGTCAAGAGTGAATAGGTTACTTCTAGGAAAGTGTGCTCTATCGTTCACCATATTATTGCTTATCATCAGGTGAGATAACGGTCAAATGTGAACCTATCAATAATAAAAAAAAAATTGTATAATGTTTTGTTACACAAATCTAGCTAAATAAAACTTACCTTAGTTGTTACAAACAGTTCATTTCTGGTTACAGCACCATCTTTAATTTTATTGTTGATTCCTTCTCCGACCTCCTCCTCATTGTCGTAGAAAGATGCTGTGTCTATGTGCCTATAACCTGCTTCTATGCCCCATTCCACTGCTTGTCTAAACTGACCAGGGTCGGCTTTTCTCTGAAATGAAGTACCTAATTGATAAACTCACAAAAACTTCAGAATAACTAGAATAATCTTAAATTTATTAATTCTACCGAGTCAAATATTATCTCGTACTTTAATCGTTAATTGATAAGACCGTTTATTACACTTACAGCATAGGTGCCAAGGCCAACCATAGGCATCTCTCGTCCATTCGAAAGTTTAACGCAAAGAACTTTAGACACCATTTTCTACACAAAATATGTATCTTTTGTAATAATTAAAGATTAGATACAGAACTAAATAACCTCTGAGTTACAAGTTTCTTTCAGAATCTTATCAACACAGAGTACTATTGTATAGCTGAAACTTATCAATTTTATACAGTGCGTTTCGCTTAAGACGTTCCTTTGGCGTAATGTTGGCTCCCCTGTCTGTCTATATAAAAAAGAAGGGGAAAAAGGAAAGAGTTGCCTACTCTACCAAAATTGTTCCCCGAAATGCGCAACGAAATCGATTTTAATGGTAGTTGCAGCACTTTTTGGAGAATTATGAGGGGAATAGGACTGAATTTAAAAAAAGCAGGTCTCTAAAAGGACGTTGTTATAGAACGATACGACATTGTGGCATGGCGTTTTCGATATTTGAAAGAATTGCAAGACAATCGGAATGGAGCCCAGCGCCCTATACTTTATTCAAAAATAGTAAAAAGAAAAACAAAAAAAT
The DNA here is from genome assembly GCA_949319445.1 of Mythimna lalbum. Lineage (NCBI taxonomy): Eukaryota > Metazoa > Arthropoda > Insecta > Lepidoptera > Noctuidae > Mythimna > Mythimna lalbum. Next base: position 16,205,047 of record OX439364.1, read on the forward strand.
CGCAATTGTTAAAAGTAACGAAATATAAGTTAATCTCCCTAATATTAAGTAATTTAATTGCTAAAAATATTGCAACACTGTTTTTCCGTATTGCCAACATTACGGCAAAGGAACGTCTTAATTCATGAATCCCCAAGCGACCACCGGTGGCCGCGCATCTATTGTCTTACTATTGTGTCTCTAATTGATGGTATCTGAAGGGTTAAGAGGGTCCTTCTCCACTTGCTTATCGTAAACATCGAAAATGGTTTAAAAGCTTGTTACTTCATTTAATGCAATCCAACGCGATGTTCGACGAAAAGGCAACGCAAAAAAAGAGAGATAACGCCTGAAAACTCTGTTAGTATTCGGTAATTCCGAGATTTACTCGAAAAATTCACAAAACTTGCTCCAGGAAATAGCTGTTTTTTTTAAACCCCTAATAGTTTTTGGAAAAAGTTGTCGTCATTTAGAATCTTAATAAAATTTGCAAGGTCCCTAGGGGATTACTTTTTTGACTTTTTTAATTTTTAGGCAAATTATGAAGTGTCAAATTTCAAACAAAATAGGACATTTTTAGAGGTTTTTACTGGATTAGTTTTACACAAATTTAGAAATTGGTTTCTTTAGAAACCTAGATAATATCCACAAGATACTGTGTTTCCAAAATATCTAATGAAAAATGTGTAATAATGTCATAATCAGTTATGAGCGGTTGTATGAAAAACAGTGAAAATGTGTGTCGTGATGCACCACCTTAAGTGAAACGCACTGTACACAAAGTTCAAGTTCAAAAGTCAAAACAAGTGGATGATGGGGAAGGGAAAATTATACAAGTCCCTTGGGGAAAACTGAACGAACTAATAGACAACATGTTGAACGTCTGAACATTGTCATCGAATAATCGACTAAACATTAGTGAATGAATGAAAATGAACAAGGTGAAAAAATATTTTGTAATGGTGGTGATTGTCTGTGACTGATATTTATCAATTTGACTATTTTGACTTTGACGTTTAGTGGCTCGGCGAGGTACATAATTCTTAGAAATCAGAAATTAATTTAATTTCTAACATAAACACTTACTGAAAATGTCAGCAGAAGAGACTTTTAACAAAGGCGCCGCTGAAGCAATAGTTGGCTTTCTAAAATCCAATGTATCAAAGTCAGGACAACAAAATATGGAAGCCGAACTGAAAACAGATTTTGTTCTTGCTAAAAAAAGAGGTAAAGGACTGAAAAGAAAATCAAAGAAGAAGAAGGTACGTTGCCTTACAAGAGTGGAGAAGAAATCTTTAGGTTTTTATGCAATACCAAGGAAAGGAGTCAAATACAATGATGTCCTGCCACTGAACAAAATGTGGCTGCAATATATTAGTAATGTGCTAGAATTAGAAAAACCTGTGCCTGATTGCATGAGTAAAGCCTGGGAAACCTTTACTCAAACTCTCTTCAAAGCAGATTTTCATGGAAGTATCTTAAATGTAATCAGATCAAAATGTCCGAGCTATGTTGGGAAAACTGGTATCTGTATTATGGATACTAGAAACACTTTTAAAATTGTATCTAAAGACAATATAACAACTACAATACCGAAGAGAGATTGTGTTTTTGAAATGTATTTAGGTGAAAGCAAAGTAACTGTATTTGGTAAACATTTATGTATACGGCCAGCAGAAAGATCTACTAAAAAAATAAAGGGACATATTCATCCAGATTTATAAAAAATAATAAGTTTTATTTATTTCATTAAACCCAATGCAAAAACCGGCGTTCCCTCTCTCATTGTCTTTCTTTTGTGTCTAATTACTGTATTTATTGTTTTAACTTTAAAGCCTGTGGGCTTTGCCTGTATGAAAGTATATCATTCCCAAGGAAACATAGTCAATGTACAAGGCATCTATGTTTTATAGGACATGGTCTACCTCTGTGGGAAATTTAATTGAAATCCATTCACCTGTGCATGAAGGAGTAACAAACATACACACTTACATATTGTACAATTTTGATTATAGATTATTAATGTGGCTATTCTTTAAATTACTTCTCCCCCTTTGAGGCTCTGAGTCGCAGTATTACCACATTGTATTTTGCCATTGCAAACTTTGACCACGTATTTGAAATCAACAAATGACTTTAGACAAATTAGACAATACATTGGTAGGACATGCCTACCGTTTAACTTTTTTTATTTAAAATCATAATTGATTGTAATACTCTTTTCCACTTAATTCACTACTTTTCTAAAATTAGGGATTGGGCCATACTGTCATTATATTTTGACGGAGTTTTTGGCGGGAAATCTTTGAGTTAATTAAGTTTAATTGACGGTATCTGAAGGGTTAATTGGCTTTTTTAATTATTCCTATTTAATTATTCAAATTGATTCCTAGATGTGATCTAAAATTATTGGTATATTCTAGTTTTGTATCTCCAGTGTCTCCACAACTGGACAATATAAGTGGAATCATTGAAACAGATGCAATGTCGGTAAAATGGAGCCGAGATTTTTATTATAGTTTTGGCTCTCTCAGCGAAGTTTGCCGAGAAGGTTGACTTGTTACATTATTTTGCTGCCAAATACTACAAAAACATTAGAATGTGTACACCCATATTCTCATGGTAAAATTAATAAACTATTCACATGACGACATGTCTTAAAGAACTTAGTATCCAAGCCAAAAACATACACAAAATCTTTGCTTTCGAATAGGTCGGGTCTTACATTCTCTTTGTACTTTACATTCTCTTTGGGTCGGGTAGGTCGTTAATTCGTCGTTTTTGGTCGGTTAATTCCCATTCTTTCCTTTCCTTTAGAACCTGTCGTCTATGTTTTGTTTTAATCAGTTCTAATCGTTCTAATACTTATTTGGCACCGTGATATCCATTATAGTAAAGCAAAAGTTGATTATAGGCTTATAGCCAACGTCTACCTACCTTCGTAGATCGGCAGGCTGAGGTATGTCTGCCGAAGTTAATTCCGATAACAGCGAACATAGAAACCAAGAAACCGTTCTGGACGGTCTGCTACGTAAGGATTCTCGTAGTCAGTTACGTGCTTACAACTTCCTAAAGAAGAAAGCTATTCAGAATGGGATCCCATTTCCCGAATTTGTGCCGAGAGAAAAATCTGCTGGAAAAACAACGACCAGATCTCAAAACTGGAAGAAACAGCAGCAGTTAAAACAAGCTGCAAAAGGAAAAACCCCTCGCAAACCATTTTGTAAGTTGCAGTCCCGTACTGCTGACTGTGTGCACAGTTTACATCTTGATAAGCCTTCTTGTAGTTGGGAAAACCACACTGCTAAAATTATAGTTTCCAAAAAAACAGTAGGCATGTCTGCTGGAACTCATTCCCATAATAGTGAAGAAAGAAACCAAGAAACCGTTCGTGACGGCCAACGACCCATGGGTTCTCGTAATCACCTACGTGCTTACAACTTCCAAAAGAAGAGAGCTATTGCGAATGGAATCCCGTTTCGCGGATTTGAGCCGAAAGGAAAAGCTGCTGGGAAGCCAACAGCCAGATCTCAAAACTGGAAGAAGCAGCAGCAGATTAAACAAGCTGCAAAAGGAAAAACTTCTGACAAACCATTTTGTGAGTTGCAGCCCCACACCAAGCCATCTCGTAGTTGGGAAAACCACACTGCTGAAATTATAGTTTCCAAAAAAACAGTATGTATGTCTACTGGACCTCATTTCCATAATAGCGAAAAAAGAAACCAAGAAACCGTTCAAAGTGGTCAGCAACCCATGGGTTCTCATAATCAGCTACATGCTCATAGTTCCCAAAAGAAGAGGGCTATTCAGAATGGGATCCTGTTTCGCGAATTTGAGCTGAGAGAAAAAGCTGCTGGGAAGCTGACAGCCAGATCTCAAAACTGGAAGAAGCAGCAGCAGATAAAACAAGCCGCAAAAGGAAAAACTTCTGACAAACCATTTTGTGAGTTGCAGCCCCACACCAAGCCATCTCGTAGTTGGAAAAACCACACTGCTGAAATTATAGTTTCCAAAAAAACAGTAGGTATGTCTACTGGACCTAATTCCCATAATAGTGAAGAAAGAAACCAAGAAACCGTTCAAGACGGTCAGCAACCCATGGGTTCTCGTAATCAGCTACATGCTCATAGTACCCAAAAGAAGCGGGCTATTCAGAATGGGATCCTGTTTTCTGAGAAAACAGCCACAAAAGGAAAAAACCCAGACAAAAGATTTGACGAGTTGCAATCCTATACTGATGACTGTTTGTATAGATTAGATCCTGATTATAGTTTTGAAAACCGTACTGCTAAAATGATAGTTTCTAAAAAATCTTTTGGAAATCCAAAAATAGAAAGAAACAACCCTGACAAATCATTTTGTGCGTTGAAATCTCATACTGCTAACTGTGCACGCAGATTAGATCCTGACTATTCTGAGGAGTCAAGCTATAATTTAGGGCCCATACTGTTGGCATTCCAATTTCCCAAATATCTTCTAGAAAGCCCACGGGAGGAATCATTAGTCAGTCAAAACTAAGTAAATGAAGAAAGTAACCCTGACCAGTGGGTCTGCAAGTTTTGCAACGGCTATTGACAAACCATTTTGTACACTGGAAGCATGTATTGCAGATTATTTGCACGGGTTAGATCCTGATGAGCCATGTTATCATTTAAGGCCCCCACATTCCATTATTTGTGAACCCTTCTTATTATATGTACCAAATAACCATGGAATAAAGTGCATTGGCCTTTTCCTAATATGTCTGAGTAGGTACCCGAAAAACAAACAACAAATTGTTTTTCATTACTGGATTATGTAAAAGATCACGATACATATCGACTCAAGACAGCTTTAGGTACCTACATATTTATTTCCGTTTTTGAAACTAACAATCTCAACAAATGTGGGATGGGAAGGTCAATGACCGTTATTTGTTTACACGTTTATCTGGCACCTACCCTAACATACCTACTTTTCAGCTGTTTTTTAAAAATGTTTAAGAGCAATTACAAATATAGTGATTTGAATTTTAAAAAAATACTTCATTAGTAGGTAATTTGTGATCCTGATGGTTGTAGAATTTTATTTGCTTTCAAGGTGTTTTTCTTTATTACAAAATAATGTGTACCTATCTTACAAAGTTGTGTTGTAATTAATACATCTCAAGTGGAGATACAAGAATTGATTATTATTATGTTAAATGTTTCAACAAGTATATTGCGTCGCTTTTTCTGTCCCTATATCCCTATGTACGCTTGAATCTATAAAAATACGCAACGGATTTTGATGCGGTTTTTTTTAATAGATAGAGTGATTCAAGAGGAAGGTTTATATGTATAATTTTGCACCCGAGCGAAGCCGGGGCAGGTCGCTAGTAAAAAATTAAATAATAAAAAACTTCGTACCATTTTGAGTGATTTTCGGTTCTAAGCGTGTGATGTACACACGCTTAGAGACGTAATTTACAAAAGAGGGTACCTTGGTACTTATATGCGTTCCCGAGATGAGGTCTTGCCAGACAGACGGACAACAAAGTGATCCTCTTAGGGATCCGCTTTTTCCTTTTGAGGTACGGCACCCTAAAAATAGATATAGCATGCAGGTTGGTAGGAAAATTGCTCTGGCCGGGTTAAGGAACAAGTCGAATTTAGAAGTAAAATTATTAGACATACGTTACGCCGTCTGACAAGCTTTTTGGACATGACAGAAAAACCCAAAACCAAAACAAAATACTTATAATTATATTCAGTTATTCCTTATTCCATTTTGCCAAATTAAATGCCACAAATGCCATTCATTATGTAATGAAGAGTTGAAGTAGAATTATTTTCAGTTATTTAAACAAATCCCGGAACAGTATCAGTATGTAACTGCTACAGTAATTATGATCAAGGCAAGGCAGGTTGCTGTCATGAAGGTAACTAACATGAAGATAAGATCAAGAAGAGATGCAGAACAGAACAGAGAATACCTACTTATAAAATGTTAAAATCAGTCCTCGCATAACAAGTAATAGGTACATTTCCATATTATACAGTTACAAATCTCGTGTTTTAGTGAAATGTTTTGTCGTATTCCTGAAATAGCTTTCCTTTCTTGGACAATAGAATTTTGTATACTTCTGAACGTTATAATACTTTTATTTGCCTACATATCAGTTGCAAACTGTAATCCCGTTTATACCTACGTTAACTTCTGATCTAGGGGTAGATTTTCTTTAGGGTAAGGATTCTATGTGAACATACTTAAAATGTATACATGAAGGGTGGATAAGTACCTACATGAATACGCCTTTCAGTTTTCATCCAAGAGTGGCTGTTTTATTGTGGATAAACGAAAGTGGCTGATTTAGCGTGGAAACGAATAACTGGAATATCATCTGATGATCCGAGTGAAGCGTCAAGTAAACTCCAGTGAGTTGTAAAAAGCCATCAAAATATAAAGATACTTTCATAAAATAAAAGCTTCATAAAATCTCATCTTTAAATAAAGTTGTATTATTATTTATTATCAACTAGCTGTACCCCCGCGGCTTCGCTCCCGCTGTACACTACTATACCTTTCTCTACTCTATTCTGCCCTACCCTACACCCTACTCTAGTCTATCTTACTCTACCCTGAAAACCCTACTCTAAAAAAAAAATAGTGTAGTGTAACACTATTTTTTTTTTCCATAACTACCTTCTCACAATAAGAAACTCAACAAAAAAAGATTTAGCGAAATTGGTTCAGTTGTTTTCGAGATTTGCGCTTAGCAACACATTTAGCGATTAATTCATGAATCCCCAAGCGACACCCGGTGGCCGCGCATCTATTGTCTTACTATTGTGTCTCTAATTGACGGTATCTGAAAGGTTTATTTTTATGCTATAGATGGAAGGAAAATATAAGTTACTAGCTTTTGCCCGCAAGGTTTCGCTCCCGCTCTTCCCTACTATACGCTACTCTACCCTACTCTACCCTACACTACTCTACACTACTCTACTCTACCCTGCTATACCCTACTCTACCCTACACTACTCTACACTACACTACTCTACACTACTCTGCTCTACACTACTCTACACTACTCTACTCTACTCTACTCTCCACTACACTACTCTACCCTACCAAACTTTACATAAACCATCTACTAAATAGTCCGAACAAAGCCTAAAAATTTGTTTTGGATAGGTGAGCCCGTTCTTGAGTTATAAAATAACAACGAAAAGTGGCATTGATTTTTATATATATAGATTCTATTGTGTAAGCTATACTTAGTACTATCCGGTCAGCCGTTTTAGCGTAAAGGCACATAGCCAAACACAGATACATACTAGAAGTTTCGCCTTTTCGATTAGTGTAATTAAAATATATAAAAAGTTGTGTCCCACTCCCATCAGGGTTATGCTCCATGTTCAGGACTATACTTTTTATTAGTTTATTAAGCCATTATTCAACATAACAATCAGTACAGTAACTGCTGTATTCACATCCCACATGTCGATAACCTAACAATAATTGAGATAGAATAGGCCTTACCTTAAAAAAAAAATCCACTAATAAAAAAATAAATATTCAAAAAAGTTGGTATCAAACCGAAATATTAAAAAAAATTATGTCAATATGACAAGCGTTCCGTTTATGTCAAAAGTAAAATGTCAATTTAATTGTCATTAGCGATTAATCAGCTCACGAGTAGTGGAAAAATCGACCTATTCACGTAAACAAAAACTTTAATCATCTACCCAAAAAGTATTTCAGGTTCTTTAAATTAAAAAATAATGGCTAACACGAAGGACGAACCAGTCATTCTCGCACACGAGTGTTATGTAAAGAAGGATTACACAGGAGCATTACAACACCTCAATGAATTGGAAACGTTGGTTGGCATAAGTAATAAACGAGTGCAGCACAATAAATCAGTGGTTGAGTTCATGATCAGTGACATGAAGAACGTAGATAAGTTAAAAACAGCCATCGCATTACTTACTGGCCTCGCCTTCCCGGACATCGAAACAAAAGACCTCAGTTCGCCGTTCTTGTTATACAATTATGCTGTGTTATTGTACCATTCGAGATACTACTATCAATGTACGGTGCTCCTAGAGAGGTTACTTGGTTGTAAGAACATCAAAGACAATAAATTGTTTCAGCAAGTTGTCCTACTGTTGCTAGAGGCTTCTTTGTGTAGAAGAACTTATGAGAAGACATTGGACATAGCAAAAACACATGGTGACCCTTTAAAATCTAACAATGAAGTGAGTGAACTGTTCGAAAGACTTGTTAGTAGAGCCCAGTTGTTATTAGGACAGAAGGTAAAGTTAAATCTCAAACCAGACTCGATAGAAAATGTATTTATTATAGCCCAACAGCAATATCTCAATGGTGATGTCAAGGAAGCAGCAACTACGCTAGGTCAATACAAAACACTCAAATATAATTATGATTTGAAAACCCAGGGCGAAGACATATGGGCTGCCATCAACAATAACCTTGGAGTCATATACTTGTCAATAAAGAAACCGTTTTTAGCTTCGAAATACTTTCAACATGCAGTCAAGGAGCACTTCAAGGCAATGGAATGTGAGGATAGTGAAAAGTTAATAGCATGTAGGGACAGACCCCTGTACGTGTTTAACTTAGGGCTAGCGTTACTGGCAGCTAACAACTCGGAAGGTGCTTTTGAGTGTCTGGTTGAAGCAGCCCGCCACTACCCAAATAACCCTCGCATCTGGCTGCACCTAGCGGAATGTTGTGTGAAGAAGTGTTGCAGTGAAGAAGCACAGCAGTACACTGTAAAGAAACTTGGTAGTGGTCCACACACACGCATCTTACTGTCGAAGGAAGGAAAAGAAAAATATTCAACCTCGGGAGAATCGTTTGCCATTCCCTCGTTGTCTTTAGAATTTGCTGCATTATGTTTAAGAAATGCAATAACGTTACTGCCGAATCAAGAAATCCCAGCTGATGTTACTGCACCTATTATTCAAGCACCTCCAGGCCCACCAATCAACTGGAAACAGAGGTGTGAGCTGAAGAACTCCACATTTGTGCTCCAGAGTTATGTTTTACTACATTTGCAGGATCCATTATCTGCTTTGATGAGTGCTAATGAATTGTTAAGTCAGACTGAAGCATCTAGTAGTCATAAAGCATGGGCACACATTTATGCAGCTGAAGCACTAATAAACCTGGACCGAATAGCAGATGCCGTGGAACATTTACACCCTCCTATGATCCACGATCTTGTGTCAGTGTTGCCATATCAAATGAGAGATATGATAGCAGTCAGTGTGTGGGCAAAGGCAGCAGTCTGCCACATTTTGAGAGGTGATTTAGTCACAGCCAGAAAAATACTTTTGCAAATTAATTCACCTAGAGTTTTGCCATTGCAGATGTATTTAGAAATATGTACAGGGAATATAGAAAACTGTCACACATTACTAAGAAAACTAAGGTTCACTAACTTATCACAATAATTGTTTACTTCTTAATAAAATGTTTATCTATCGAGTCTACAACTGGTTTTGAATTTATAAGTCCTTAAAATGATATATTTATTTATTTATTTAATACTTCATGCACACAAAAGTACAGAGGGGGACTTAATGCTATTATGCATATAATTATTTTACACACCTTATAAACAAAAAATTTCAAGAATTAATTTTGAAAAATACTGATTTGAATACATCAGTATTTTTCAATGTATTCGATTACTATTAAGAAAAGCGTATTTTTTTTTTAAATTGAATTGTGCAACAAGTGGATAGCCACTTGTGAATCTTGGAGGTGAGCAAGCTTATTTATTTATTTATTTATTTATTTAATCTTCATGCAACAAAAAGCACAAAGGCGGACTTAATGCCTTAGGTTAAGCTTAGATATAGATCTAAGTGTGCTCGCCTCCAGGCTTCGGAAAGTTAGCCCACGCTAGCCCTCTCTATCTTCCAAAACATGCTGCTTCGCCAGCTAATTAAATATATTAGTTTATGTAATGTCAATAGAAGAGGATTATTCCAACTTGGCCAATATACTGCTCTCCTAGCTAAGTTACACCCGTTTCACTTGCGCCGAACGCTTCGACGCAAGCGAAACGCTTTCGTTGAATCCTTTTGTTCTAACCACATGACTGAGCGTTGAGATGTAATTCCCGTACATTTGGAGCTTTCTACTAGCGTTAACTATTGCAGATTAGCAACTTGGCTAGGGGTACTGGCTACTTCTAGTTTTCTATAAAGTTATAGAAATTGAAAAAATGAAAATTAGATGAAAATATTCTTCTTTAGCCAAATAGCAACATTCGTTGGCAATTTTTAAATAATAGCAACATTTTTAGCGCACAAAAATGATAACGTCTGTCAAAATCTTCTGTCAATAGAATGTTACGATTTATTTATATTTAACTAAAATTGGGAAAAAATTATATCTAGAGTGTACAAAAATGACTGAAAATGGTCTATATATGTATTTTATCTAAGCAGGCACAAGAAAACCATTGATACTTTCGTTCTAAGGTAGTGAAATCAACATGATAACGAAATCAAAACACAAAGTGGGCAAGAGCACAATAATCAAGAAATCATGAATCAAAACAATGTTTATTCTAAAAAGAATTGAGTTTACGTTAGCTGTAATGTCGCGGAGATCGATATTTTTCCTCGCGGCTGCGGTGGTGATGTTGTATTTCTCGATAATTCTGTTTATGTTGACACCTTTGCACGGTTCGCGGGGCGGTTATTATGGGGGCGGGTATATGAATAACTTCGCTTTCCGTCACGATCCGCCTGTGAACTGGTGTAGTGAGCTGCGGTGGCGGTCGCCCCCTTCTCCAGACGTGGTCGCGCTGGTCTCGTACCCTGGCAGTGGGAACACATGGCTGAGATATCTGCTGCAACAAGTTACAGGTAATTACTACTAATATAATTATTATAAACGGGAATGTTTGTATGTGTGGTTGTTTGTTACTCCTTCACGCAAAAACTACTCAATGGATTTTGATGAAACTTGGTAGGTACATGGGAAGATGAAAAGCACATAGAATACTTTTTATCCCGAGAGTAGGTATGTTATCTTAGGCCCATTTTCTACTATGAGACGGGCGGAGACGCTAGCGACAGCTAGTATTACATGAAGTTGTTTTCTTGTGAGTTTGGAGACAGTAGTGAAGTGAGACCTAATAACTGAATTCATCAGTAGTCTACATCTATTCTTGAATAGAACATTGGTTGCTAGGGACTTGTTTAATCAAGACAATCTGCTTTATTGATCTACCAAAACAGTTTCAAAGTCTTTAGAATCTTTATTTACAATAATGTCTTGCTTGTTTAAAAACAAAAGCTATTATAATTTTTGTTTATCCTTTGGAATACTGTATTTAAAGACAATAAAAAAACAATTAGAGAGTGAATGCTGGCGTTCGCTTGGGGTTTAATTAATAAATTAAAGAAAAGGGAATGATGATACAGAATGAAAGAAAAAACATGTTACACCAACCCCAAATAACACAGGGCAAAGGCAGGAAGATAGTATGACAGTATATTGTATACAGGGTTATTTATAAAACACTAGCAACATCTTAGGACTATGTTAAGAACATGAACAACAACTTTTGTTAAATAACTTTTAAAAATGTATCATATTTTAGTTAAAAATATTTAAATTGAATCTTCTAAATATTACGAAGTTTATGCCAAGCAAGTGATAGTACAATAGTGGAGTGTAGCTGAACATGAACTTGATCTATTTACGGGCAACCATTTTTTTTTTTTCGGTGGGAAAAATCATCCAATGACAACCCCCACTCTTGGGTGAAGCGGGAGATAGTGTCAGACTCTTACTGACTAAAAACCCATCCCGTTCCTTCTAGCTTCTTCATACCAGGGCTCGAACTTCCTTTCGGATAACCCTAGGGGGGAACAGTGCGCGCCGTCGGCGTCTTGGGCTCAGTCCGGACAGTTACTGGATGGTCGGACAGCAAGCACGGGCGACCCTCACTAATTGGTCGGTCGATGCGCTTGCGTCGCGTCATACGTGTTCTTGTAGTGAAATTCGGCAGTGCAGAGATCCGCACTTATACCTTCATATACGTGTATCAATATTCTAATGTCGAGTACACAGAATAGGTGCAAATTATGCTTGCTAAGTGTAATTACAATGTTTGGGAAGCCTGCTTACTATTACGAGAACAGGGCGTGGGAGCCGTAATTAGATACAGCAAAATACAGAGTTTAAATGTGATAGATTCTATGGAACAACGAAATCTTGAAGGTTTGTTTTTGGTAAATGTGTTGTTTTTTAAAAAGTCATAGAACAAAATTGTTGTTTATGATGTTAGCAATACAGTCCCGCAAGGTTGTTAGTGTTTTACAAATAACACTGTATAAAATTAATTCATTAAATATCAAGAGAATACTGGTGTTCACTCTCTAATGTTGTCCTTCTATTGTGTCTCCAATTACAGTATTGTTTTTCTATATTTTTTCTTATTCAGAGTGGGAAATCATTGAATAACTTTTTTCGCTTTTGGTTGAGTGAAAGACCCACCCATTTTCCTTCGGTTACCAAAATCAAAATCAAAAACGTTTATTTCAAATAGACCAATTACAGGCACTTTTGAATTGTCAAAATGTCGGTCAGTCAAACAAACAAGTGAAGCTAAATTGCACGTTCCAAAGAGTAGATCTCTATGGAGAAGAACGTGCAAGAAACTCCATGGACACTCTTTTAAATCATATGTGTTACATATAGTGTTTGGTTACATATTTCTTGTTGCTTCTATTATGTGAGCACAATGTAGAAAAAAATAAAAAAAATATTAAAAGATAAAAACTGAATTAAGCCACTGGCAGCTAAGAGATGACCAGTCTCATCTGACGGCACCCGTTCACGAGCATGACGCGTGCATCAGCCCCACTCAGCTCAACCATTTTGAAGGGAACCGAATGACCCAATAACACGCGCCACCAACAGCGAGACATTTGAGTGAGCATGTCAAACTCTCAACTGCCATGCTCGCAATGTCAAAAAAATAAAATAATAAAAAGTTGTAACCTAACAAAAATGCTCCATGGTACTTCACATTCACAAATTTGGAAAAAAAGTGCTTCTACATTATACAATGCTATTATTTTTAGATATAACATGTAAAGAATCCTAAGTCCTATTGAAATAAACTAATCAAATAAAAATAAAATACTGAAAACAACAATACGAAAAGGGCAGCAGCATCTCTTCGAATATATATATAAAGACTAATTTGTAGCTACAAAAGTATGTGGCTGTGGAGCAGGACCGGCATTTAGCCAAGCATTTTTATCAAGGAGATAATCTTCCAATTTATAATATGCTTGTCTACATAGTGTGCGTTTAATGCAGGTTTTAAATTTTACTCGTTTAATTGGAGAATTTCTAGTGGAATTTTATTATAAAATTTTACACAGTACCCCATAAAAGAACTAGCTACTTTAGCTAACCTGAATCGAGGTTGATCTAACTTGTCCTTATTTCTAGTATTAAAATTGTGCCTATCACTTATTTTAGTAAAAAGATGAATATTTTTCCGGACATACATTATATTTTCATAAATGTATTGACAAGGTACCGTCATGATGTTTATATCTTTAAATAATTCCCTAAGAGAATCGCGCCTGCGAAGATTGTATATGGCTCTGATAGCTCTTTTCTGCAGAATAAAAATAGACTCTATGTCTGCAGCCCGTCCCCATAGCAAAATACCGTAAGACATGATACTATGAAAGTAACTAAAATAGACCAGCCTCGCGGTATGTACATCAGTAAATTGACGGATTTTTCTGACAGCATATGCTGCTGAACTAAGCCGTCCTGCCAGAGATGTTAAATGAGGGCCCCATTGTAGCCTCGAGCCGAGCGTGATTCCCAGGAAAACCGTGTTTTCGACGATTTCTAGTTTCTCCTTGTTCAATATTATTTCCAAGTCATTACTTTTAACATTCGGCAACGCAAATCTTATGCACTTCGTTTTTTTTCCATTTAGTACTAAATTATTAACAGTAAACCAGTTTTGGACTTGCTGTAGAGCGTTGTTTACGTCATTAATACGTGTGGAACGTCTATTGATTTTAAATATTAAAGATGTATCGTCAGCAAACAATACTATATGTGGTTGTTTTTTCAATAAATGCGGTAGATCATTTATGTACACCAGAAAGAGGAAAGGACCCAATATAGAGCCCTGTGGTACCCCCATTTTTATTTTTAAGCCCCGTGAATTTACACCATTTATCTGAACTTGCTGTTGCCTGTCATTTAAATAAGATTTCACTAGGCTTAGTGCAAGTTTACCTAATCCGTAATGTTCTAGCTTTAAAAGCAAGGTTTCATGATTAACACAATCAAAAGCCTTTGAGAGGTCACAGAAGATTCCAATAGCATCTTGGGCTTCCTCCCACGCTGCAAATATGTGTTTTAATAAGGAGACACCAGCATCAGTCGTACAACGTCCTTTGGTGAAACCATACTGCTGTTCGTGTAAGATTTTATTACTGTTAAAATGAATAAGCATTTGATTGAGCATAACTTTTTCAAAGACCTTACTGAAAACCGGCAACACGGATACAGGTCTATAATTATTGGTGTCATTATGGTCGCCAGATTTAAAAAGAGGTATAACTTTACTGAATTTCATTACATCTGGAAAGACTCCTTGGTCCACACACAAATTAAAAATTAAAGCCAAGTATGGTGCTACGGTCTCGATTATAGATGTACAAACTTTAACAGACATTCCCCATAGGTCCTCGGTTAATTTTATTTTTATTTGCCGGAAAGCCTTTATGACTGTCATGGGGTTTATATGTTTGAATTGAAATTCAACCGGACAGCCTGGCACGTTTTCTTTCAATAAAGCAATTGAGGCCTCTGGCGAGGAATTTAAAGCTTCCGTTGTCTTAAGAGGTATGTTGGTAAAAAAATTTACAAACTCTTGGGCTACTTCTATGTTAGAATTTATGGGACCATGTGAAGTTTCCAATAAAAAATCCGTATTTCGTACCTTATTTCTACCCGTTTCATTATTAATAATTTTCCAAACGGTCTTTATTTTATTGTCTGCCGATTTGATTTTTGTGCTAATGAAAAGGGCCTTCGCTACTTTGCAAATTTTTCTAAAGAGTTTAGAATATTTATTTACATACTTGTTAAAGCTTTCAGAGTTAAAAAATGGCTTAAGGCCATATAGTTCATATAGTTTTTCCCTACTTATCCTTATACCTTTAGTCGCCCAGTCACTAAATACAAACTTAGGGAAAACATTTTTTGACTTCTTTTCAAAACTTTTATTAAATTCATTAAGTATTACTGAAAAGAAATTATTATAAAATTTATTAGCATCATCAATACTATGGCCCAGAACATTTAACTTATTTTGTATGTTACTATTAAATTTTATTAATTTGCTAAGTGTAATTGGCCTAAATTGAATTTGAGTTTTTTCCAAAGTTGCTTTAGACTTAAAAGACACCGTTTGTCCACTATGATCAGACGGAAGATAATTCACTATGGCTTATTCTAAATAATCACAATCACAGAAAATATTATCAATACAAGTTGCAGAGGTTGGAGTTACTCTAGTTGGTTCTGTAAAAACATTAGACAGATTAAATGATTTAAAAAGGCTTAAAAATCTGCAGCTATTTGAATTATTTTCTAAAATATTGATATTAAAATCTCCACAAATAATTATGGATTTCTTACTGTCTGCAAGTTTTGTTAGAATATCTTCCATTGTTGCTTCAAATAAACTTAAGTTTTGAGGGTACGGGGGTCTGTACACGCACACTACAACATGCTCATCTAGCTCAACACAGGACAGTTCAATGCCCATTGCGATCCAGGGATACAGTGACACTTTCAAACAATCCCGCGGCCCTGCGTTCAAATATAACCAGAGTCGAGTAGAATTGCAACCCCGGGACGTTCTTTAATAACTCTCTATAACTCTACCCTGGGGTTAACCCAAATAACTCTTACTAGGTTGGAGTAAGCGGCCAATGCTTGATATTGACAGTTGAACTTCCGTTCGCATTCAAAAGTGCCAGGGTAGTGTAATTACCCTATGAAGTCATTAGATTTAACTCTAAACTCAAATTTGAATACAGCCAAGCAATATTTGAATACTTCTATTTGTTATTTCCAGGTGTGGTAACAGGTTCAATATACATGGATTACGGGCTAAGAGTACACGGTTTCCCTGCAGAGAATGTAACGGATGGCTCGGTGCTGGTTGTCAAGACTCATGCGGTCCCAATGGACTCCGATAAGTTCAGATCTGCTATACTACTAATACGGAACCCAAGGGATGCTATACTGGTAAGGAATGAGGTTGTATGTCAAAAATGTGTACTTTATTGTTTTAGAATTGTTTTGCTACCAAATAATATTTGTTAACAATATGTTAGTTGCCAAAGGAAAGTAATAAAAATGTCTGAAAAATTTGCTCAGGTTTTTGTTTAGTTGAGATGATGCCAAAAAAAACCACCGCCTTCACTCACAAATAGGTATACACAGTTCCAAATTGTTTATGATGATCCCATAATTCCACCGTGGCTTGTACCGAAAATAGCGCCTCGCGGCTTACTGTCGGACAGTGCCGGACACACTCGTATCGTTTGACGTCCCTCCCTTTTTGCTTCGTGATGCGCAATGAGACCAAACACCTGCAAACGTCTTAAGTCGAAGGGATGTCGTGTCGGACACCAATGTCCGACGTGACCTGAAAGAAAATATAGTGTCGGTCACCAATTCACCGTTGGCAACTAACGTGTTAATCTGTACAAAATGTAAAGCCTATATTTGATTGTTTCATAGTCATAATAAAACTTGTTTTATGTAAATTATTGTGATCTTAACTCAAGGTGTTACTCAGTGCTGGCTTAAGGGGGGGGGGGCGATAGGACGACGGCCCAGGGCGAAAAATTCAGGGGGCGTCAAGGTCTGGAGTTGGAGTCTCCTGCCTGGTGCAAACCCTCAAAACTGTGCTCTACGCTCTGTGCATATGCATATTTTTTATTGAGATTTTTTTTAGATGGATTTTTTTAAGGTTTGTGTTAACGATATCGTTAGAGTCGCTTCTCGACCACACTACGCTTACGATTGGTGCGATACTTCCGCCTGGGCGCCACAATATTTTCGCCCGGGGTGTCAGTGGCCCTTACGCCGGCACTGGTGTTACTTATTAGTAGATTGGACAAGAATTGTTACTAAAATTTTGCATGTGAATTGTATTTAGTTAACAGTTGTAGTAGGCCAATCTGAGAATGCCTGAGATACATTTCAAATTCAAAATTATTTATTTCAAATAGACCAAATGTAGGCACTTTTGATTGCTCATAATATGACAGTCAGTCCAAGAAAAGTGAAGCTTTTTTGCAATTGCACGTTCCAAAGCGAAGATCTCTATGGAAAAGAATGTGCAAGAAACTCCATGAATACACATACAATTACATTTTCATGAAACCACTCTTTTGTGATTATGATTATGTCGTTATTAAACATTCTTCTATAGATATTTTGGAAACACAAATATGTTGTGATCTAGATTTCTATTGAAATCAAAATATATAATAATAAAATTCCAATATTTTTTTCTTTCTGTACAAGTGTTAATACATACATCTTAACAATTAAATATTATAAATTAATAGGTATATACAAACTTAAAACAATAATATGTACAAACGAGTATAAAAAGCTGAAAAACGGGGAAAACTCAAAGGGCATTAATAAATTTAAATAATATGACTTCTTTTTAAATTTTTGGTGCTATTCAATAGGGTTAGACAGCAAAATGCAAAAAACTTAAGGAAATTCGAATTTCTTGGACTACCCCCTAGAGCAATAATTTTAAATAATTCTTGATCTATCTCGAAAACCTCTAACATAATAATTTACATTACATAGTTTTATTTCTATTATTATATTCATTACTATTACCTCATTTTTAATTTTTAAAGCTTTTTTTATGTTTTCTGTACATTTTCAGTTTATGTTTGGCGCTGTATGAATGAAATGCCTTGTTTTTTAACAATTTTAGTTGCACTCACACTTACTCACTGTCACTCTGCTTCATGTGATCTTACCAGGCCTAGCAGGGCGACAGGACCACATAGGAGGTTCTTGGTAATGGTAATTATCATTGTTTTGCTTTAATTTACTTTGTTAGATGTGACCAGTACCGGGGCCATCATATGTTTTGGTACCTAAAACAACTTATTGCTTTATTTAAAAAGTACAATGTTTTCTTAGTTTTTAATTCCAATTTTGAATGGTTATAATGGATACTTTTGTCCCACTTATTAATCCTGACTATATTACATACTTCAATATTAATTTTGATTTTTATATTAATTAAAATTATGTTTATTATTTTAATTTATAAATATTTCTAAAATTTATAAAATATTGTTGAAATGCTTTTAGGCTGATTTCCATAGACTCCACAGAGGACACATAGGAACAGCGCCGAAATCAGCGTTCAAAAAGAAATCTCATGAACGTAGGAAATCAGGTAAATGTAAACTTTTTGTATACAGGGTGTCTCTGACATCGACGCACAAACGAATACCATGGATCCAGTACATGATTCTCTACGCCCCAGTGGTGGAATTTGCGGCGGCTTTTTCATAATTTTTGAAAAACAGAACAGATTTTATAAAATCCCCAATGAATTTTTAAATTTTTGATTTAAAAATTCATTGGGGTACTTATATAAAATCGTTATTCTAATCAATCCTGATGACATTTTCAATTTCAAAGGTAATTCATTCACTTTTTTGACTGAAAATGTTAAAATAACGATTTTATACAATTCAAATTAAAAAACGTAAAAAAATAGAAATAAACCGACAAAAATTTTCACCTTTTGTGCGTCGATGTCAGAGACACCCTGTATAATCGTATATAAAGAAAAATTGTGCGATACATGAGAAGGTATAAAAAAAAACGTAGTTTTTATGCATAAAACTTTTTTTTCTTTTTTATTTATTCCAAGACTAATTTCTGCCAGTGGCTTCGCCCGCGTGAAAGTCGGTTACTCGTTACAAACTTTGGACCCCCCCGTTTCATCTTCTTAGGGGGTAAACTTTGGAAATTCCTTTCTTGTTCTTTTTATCATAAAAGCAAACTGCAAAATTCTGCGTTCTAGGTCCAAGGTGTGGGCGTTGATGAGGTAGTGAGTGAGTTAGGATTTTGCCACGATCTTTATTTGACTTAATAATCTACTGTATGACTCACTATACAGTAAATTATTAAGTATATTACATACCAAAAATGATATAGGTAGTCTAAAGATCGTGAAGTCTGTTTTAAATCGGAAAAACCAATTGAATGTAATGTAAACGATACTGGCCTCTGGTTCGTGCCCCAGACTTGCAAATTGACTGATGGCCAAACGAGCTATTTTTATCACGATCTTTTAAAAACCACGTTTTGTAAAACGCGTAAAGCGTCATGTTTAAGAGCAATTAACTTTATGCGTGCTTTGAATAACATGCATAGACTCTAATTTATCTTCAATTTTTGATGAGCTGATAAGGGTCGCGACAGACCCAGTTCGTTTTCTTTAATGAAAAAGAGAATTATACAAATTCTTGTCATTTAAATTGCCCGCCCGTTAAGCAACTTTATCTTTTTTTGTCGGTGAAGCAATCCAATAGATGTCCTCCGGCCTATCACCTTGAGGTGGGCGCAGCAGTCTGTTAGACTCGTAATGACTAAAACCAACCCGGTGTGTTGCCTCGCACACTGGCTTCGGGAGCTTCGGGTAGTTATGTGAGTTCGGCTGCCCCCGACTAGTATTAGCTCGCCACCTGCAGGCCACATTCTATAGTGAGAATGAACTTTACTTTCCTTAACGTTTTAGCACCGCCACCTTTTTTTTTTTGTCGACAGGGAAAATCATCTTTGACGAAACCCGCTCTTGGGTGGAGCGGGAGACAGTGTCAGACTCTTACTGACTAAAAACCCCGCGCCGTTCCTTCTAGCCTTCCCAGACAACCCTGTCCCCAGTAGGCTTCGACCCAGCTGGGCCCCTCCTGCTGCTGACAACTCTTTGAGGCGCGCGGGAACAGTGCGCGCCGTCGACGTCTTGGACTCGGTCCATTACCGGACGATCGGACAGCGAGCTACCCATGGCTCGCCGTCCGCGAGCCCGCGTCTACGGTGGCCGGAAATCGGGATCGGAATCCCGGCGACGGCGGCGAGGGCGCCGTTGCCTGATGCGGTCGGCCTCCTCCTTTGCAAGCATTACTGCTTCGCAGAAGGAGGCGACCGCCTGCCATTCCTCCTCGCTCCGGACCATGGCCTCGACCAGGGCCCGGCGTGAGAGGTCTCCGCCGCCGATCGCCCCCACGAGGGCACGGCGATGCTCCGCCCAGGCAGGGCACACCTCGACGGTGTGCTCCACCGTGTCCTCCGGGCGTTGCGCACCTCGAGTCCTGATTGATAAGATGACCAGTGCCCCCGAATCCGTCTACCCTGGACTCATTTTGGGTGGCCAAAAGACTTGGTACGCGACGGAAGAACACTAGTGAAGTCCCTTTCCTTTCTACAACCTCCTTCTCCAAGATAGCATTTTCATAGAAGATGATCACCGCATCCCTGGACTTTTTCGAGCCACGGTCGGTAACGACAGGTCGTCTTCGGCTACCGATATAAGGTCATGAAGCAGTTTTTCTCATGCGACACAATCGACCAGCGTATGCCACGCCGTGTTCTCTCTAAAGTGGACTCAGTGCTGGGACTGAGCATCCGTCTCCCTGTTTATGCGAGACTGGTACTCCGCGAAGGAGCCGTAACTCAAATGCTCCTGCTTCAAGAGCCGTACTTCTTCCCAAGCCAGCGGTCCAAGACCGACCAGATCGTCTCGATTGTACTGAGGCATGCGGTAAGATGCTAAAGCATCTTCCATCATCAAGATCTGATGCAACTCTGACCGGAGCAGCGTGATGTGTCGCTGCAACAGTCTGTCTCCCGTTTTTGGCCTTCAGGCCCCCAAGCCGCTTCGCAGGCGTTAATGCGTAATCTTCTGATGACCCAGACAGCCCGATTGGTTTGTGCAGTATAGCGAAATGGAGGCCGTCAGGCAGAGGCTTTAAAAATCCTGTGGATGCTCATCTCCATTTGATGACTCGTGTAAAATTACTGGCAAAGTAAACTTATTATTATAAATGCAAATGTTTGTATGTGTGTCTGTGTGTTACTCCTTCACGCTCAAACGGTTCAACGGATTTGAATGAAATTTTGCATACAGGTAGAACATGTCCTAGAATAGGACATAGGGTTATTTTTATCTAGAGAGTAATGTTCCCATGAGGTAACTTTCTACTTTGACGCAGACGCAGCCGCTGGCAGCAGCTATATTTATATCAAATTAATTATTAATACCGGTCCAAATAAAAATAAAAAAACCGAAAACCCAAATTCGGCAGTCCAAATTGGTTAAGTTTAGTTAGTTTTAATTGGTTACTTTATAAAACAAGCAGTCAGACAGTTTATTTTGCTTTAATAACATTACTCTGGATTGTCGCTCTTCAGATTGGGCAACCTACGTGTCGACTCAGCTGACGGCGTGGGAGACCCTGCATGAGCTGTGGCTGACCAGGTTCCCCGGGCCCATGCACATCGTGTTCTATGAGGTCCTGGTACGCGACACCAGGCATGCGCTGCAAGGGATACTGGACTTCTTGAACTATAACGCTACTGAGGTAAGTATTGTTGGTTATCCACGTCGTGGTTGGCTGGCACGTCAAGACATCGTTCGTTGCAACGGCAAGTCAAGGCCACACTACACGTTGCTTTTCGGTTTAAAAATCGCGTGTTTGACGAAAAATAAATACACGTGATGTCTTACTGCATCCCCACCCTTGTGATATTTCGTGATTTTTGACAAACTCCTCCCCCCTTTCAAGCCTCACGTGATTTTGAATGACCCCTGGCCAACAATAGAGCCGTATAGGTTGTCAAATATTGGTCAGAAAAAGTATAGTTTGAGAGCATCGACACGAAAAGAAGAAGAAGACTACATAGTATAAAACAAAGTCGCTTTTTCTGACCCTATATCCCTATTTACGCTTAAATCTTTAAAACTACGCAACGGATTTTGATGCGGTTTTTTTTAATAGATAGAGTGATTCAAGAGGAAGGTTTATATGTATAATATTTCACCCGAGCGAAGCCGGGGCGGGTCGCTTGTTGGTTATAAGTTAATCTTGCTTATTTAATAACATTTGTTACCAGGCTGACATGAACTGCGCGATGGCGAACAAAGAAGGCATCTATAGACGAAAGAAAAAGCACCAAGACTTCGAGCCATTCACAGCGGACATGTACAAAGCGTTGGATCAGGTGAGGAACAAAGTGCTCAATATGGTCATGGACTATAAGAAAAGACACCACGAACCGCAGACTGTAGGGTAGGACAATTTCTGTGTAAGGCTTCTATCCACGGACGCGTTGCTTCATAGACGCGTATTCGTCATTATACGCTAGATGTACGCTTGCGTGAAGCTACAAAAGTATGAATCTGTGTCGACGAAATGACAATTACGGCATGACGACGCAGCACTCAGGCGTGCATCAAGCGTATAATGACAATTACGCCTCTATGAAGCTACGCGTCCGTGGACAGTAAGCTATTTGTAAATAGTAAAGTTGATAGGTACCGAAGATTTATTAATTTCCTTATTTGTTAACTTAAAATGTAGATTTGCAGGATTTTGCACGAACAACAAAACCATAATAATATTTCTTGAATCTTGATATGCGTTATACTTACAGCCATAAATGAGGAAATTCATTATTAAGTACACAAAGCCACAGGTACAGCTTGTGTTAGTTATGGCCTAAAAAAATGAATATTAAGTAAAAAAAAAGTTAACTGTTAAAAAGAAATTTGGTTTCTTTTTATGCCAGGTGTCCTCAGCGGTTTGACCTGTGTTTTTGGTTACTACTCTGCTTTCTGGAATCGTAGCAAGATGTTATAAGGCCTATACTATTCGTCATAAACCTGGCTATCCCATACAGAAAGATTTTTTCTAATCCTACTGGTAATTCTAGAGATTAGCGTGTACAAATAAACAAAAACTCTTTTCGCCTTTATTATAAAGGATGTCCCAAAATAAACGCAAGATTTGAATTTGCCGCCATTTGTGCCGTAAAGTGTTAGCAACCTAATAAAACTTTTCTATTTAATTCAAATCTTGAGTTAATTTAGGGACACCCTTTAGTAGTAAAGAAAGTTATTATTTATATTTTCATACTGGCCACCCTAATTTACGGTTTGTGGCAACATTTTCGTTCCCTTCAAGAGCTTACATAATTATATAGAGTATATTTTTAAATAAATCTTTTGTATTCTATCAATTTAGTTTAAATCTAAGATCACAACTTTGATCATATCAATATTTTTATAAAATTAAAACAGATTTATGTAAAACTGCAGAGAGAGAGAATGTTATAACTAAGGTAGGCGCCAAATAAACGTGGAATAACGTTCATTGACCCTCCTAAATTTATGGACATTCTTATTTTAAAAAACGGAATTAATGACATAAATCTGTCTTGATTCGACATCTATCGTGATCCTTTACCTTTTCTGAAAAACAGCTCAATGATGGTTTTCGGGTACCTTCTTTACCTTCGATATATTGGAGGCTAGCTTTTACCCGCGGCTTCGCCCGCGTTTATTAATATACTTTACTCTTTCTCCACTTTTTCTCACTTTAAAAAAAAATTTGCCATGTCCGTCTCCAGGGTACCGAATATCTCTGTACCAAAATTCATCAAAATCGGTTTTGCGTGAAGGCGTGAAGATGTAACAAACAAACAAAAAAACTCACTTTCGCTTTTATAATATTAGTAAGGATATTAGGAAAAGGTCAATGTACTGTATTTTTAGTTTATCTGGCGCCTTGTACTGTGCGTTCCAAATGAGAATAGGATCGATTTTTTGTTGTGACGTCACGATTTACTGTCAAATCTAAGAAATTTGGTCAAAATTGAGGAACTTGGAGATGAGTAAAATTGAAGAACTGAATTCTGATTAAACTTTTTTCGTTCACAGTTCGTAAATAAATTAAATTTTTCGTAAAATAGTTAAAGTTTAAAAATTTCTTTCCTCGATTTGACAGTAAATAGTGACGTCACAACATGCAATCGATCCTATTCTCATTTGGAACGCATTATATAGATGATATATTGTGTTGTCCCTTTCCATAAGTGGTTCGCTGAAATCCTTCAATGAAACGGCTCAAACTTTAATTACGAAAGCTTTTCTAGACAATAGTGTACTTTACTAGTAATAATAAGAATTAAGCCAACGTAGTTTTAACAAAATGTACAAAAAGTAATGATTCTATATGTGTTGTGATGTCGTTGGATGTATTTATATATCAAGTTGTTGATGTGGAAAATGATCTATATAGTTAATAATAATTCTGACTCTATTGCGGGAGCTAAATGTACTATCAAAGACACTTCCGCCTGACCACCGCTAAGTTCATTTTTGCTTGCGCACGAAACGAAAACTTCAAACAGTTTAGTTTGGTGCCGCGCCGCGGGATTCAAACGAAATTTTTTTTAAGGGATCAGGCAGATATGACCGCGATAGTACCTACGATCAATATCAATATTGAAGAAAATTGGCTATCACTATCTAGAACAAAAATATATTGAGACGTATCTATCTAAATAGCATATTATGACCCACAGCTGGACAAAGGCCTCCCTCTCCCTTTTTAACACACATCTGTCTTCTGCCATTGCAGGCTAGTTCCTCCGGTAAGAGTCAAATTCATCTTTCCATCTTTGTCTTGGTCTACCGCAATGACGCCTTGCGTTTCATCATTCACAATTTTAGCCGATAAACGTCCACTGTCAGATATAGGCCCCTCCCTGGTGTGACCATAACGACCGGTCCTGTGTGTCTTGCATCCATTAGATTCTCGCGACCCTCACCAGGTCATCGGTCCACCTAGTGGGTGGTCTTCCCCGCTGCGTCTTCCGGTACGTGTTTGCCACTTTTCGTCCCCATCGACCATCTGGTCTGCGAGCAATGCGCCCTACCTTGCATTTAATGGAGCCCAATAAGATGTCCTTTTAGCCCACAGCTCATCTGACATGCAACAGACGTGTCCTGCTCAATCCTACTTAAGAATAGTAGCTTGAATAAAGACAATCTGTTTTTAGATATCTCTAAATGTTGTTAAATGATAATAATAATCATCTATAACTTATTTTTTAATAATAACAGATTCGTTGCAATATTCCTGAATAGCAATATAAGTTAGAACATCATGAGTATCCATACAACATAATTGAGACCATCTAAGTAGCCATCCAGCCAAATCCATAAGCAAGTGTAAAGGAAATGCATTTGAGATGTCTGTCTAAAAAGTCAATCGACTGGGGTATTTTGTATAATAATATTTTATTTAAAAAGACTACATTGGTCCAATGGTTAGTAACAACTTATCAACTAAAGGGTTAGCAATATTAAAAAAAAAAACACAAAAAAGTTTAATCAAGTCAAGGCATCTCTAGCTTATTTTATCAATACTTTTTATGAGGTCCTTCCATTAGTAAACAATGATCAAGATTTCTTAATCAAACTTGAATATTGAACCAGCGTAGATCCAGCAGATGTAGTCAATACATCAGATTTAATTTTACTCAACAAATTACCCAAGCCATTTGACTTTTTAGACAGACTCTACCTACTACCGCTGAACATATGTAAACAATATTATTTCTTGACTGTTGGCTTTATGACTAATTATATGTATTTAATAAAGTTTTCATAAAAAACTGGTTTCACATAGATGTATAAAGACGTATATAGGTACATATAGTTTTGAACAATCACTCACCTTGTTTAACTTAACCAAAGAAATGCTTTATTTATTTATAAGTCTGTATAACTTTATTAGCTCTATCTAGATACTTAATTGTTCCTAATTTAAGGCCTAATTGTTATTGTTTCGATATTCATTTAACCCTTCAGATGCCGTCAATTAGAGACACAATAGTAAGACAATAGATGCGCGGCCACCGGTGGTCGCTTGGGGATTCATGAATTAAATATTCTTTAGTTTACATTTTTAAATAGTTTGGATGGATAAGTTTTTGGCGGGGTTTTTTCGAGTGAAGTTCAGTGGCTGTTTTAATTATTCGCAAATTGATTCCTAGTAGATATTGTGATGTAAAATTGGTGTAGTTTTGTATCCGAAGTGACTACACAACTAGACAATATGTAGAATCATTGAAACAGTCTCTGTAAAATGGAGCTGAGAATTATTGTAGTATTGACTACTGCAGTGAACATTTGCTGCCATATACTGCAAAAAAAACATTAGAGTATAGACTACAACATTTTCTGGAGCATTTCTGTGTAATGTAACGTTCTAACGAATGGTACAATACAGGCAAAAGCTCAGTTTCCAAAGCATTTCCATGTAATGTAACATTCCTGCAAATGCTCGGCGTTATGTTACGGGTAAATGGTCACAGCGAGTGTGCATTTACCAACTTTTTTTTTTTGAAATGTCACCCCGCAACCGCGCATCATCCGCACTCGTGACTCGACGAAATGTTACACCAATATGCTCGTTGGTTTGTAACAAAGAGACGAGCGTGCTCGACGTTTAGTTCGTAAAAGGATGATACACTAGAACATATCATAGAGCGGCTCGTTGTTCTGTTACAAGTAAATGTTGTAGTCTATACTCACCTTAATGAAACTCAAAGTGACTAAAAACTAAATACAGTATAAACTTGACACTGGCTAACAATGACAAAAAAAAGGTAATTAATAGTACTAGTCAAAGCTTTAGTCGAATTAACCTTTTACTTATATGATGTTATTATAAAGATACTAGGACTGCATAACTCTCACGAAGGCCTCACAGGCACCTAGCTATTATTAAAGAAATTCAACGAAATTCACATTCAAAGTTCAAAAGAAGCCTAATGATGCACTTGGTTAAAATATGCACTGCTTAAGTTTATTAGCTCCTAGTACTTACTACTGAAGTGAACACTATTAACTGTAATTGTTTTAGAGATTGTTGTTAGGAAATCGACGTTAGAAATGAACAAATTATTGCATTTTTATATATTTTTAGTAAGATCTGTAGTTTTTATTTAACTTAGGTACAATAAACTAGCGCACCTCACCCTCAACGATTGCATCACTGCTTATAGATACCGGCACTGATCTTGAGCGCTGGCTTCAAGTTGCGTAGAAGTCAAATATCAGGCCTATTTAGTAGTATGAAGTGAGATGCGGGGGCGGGGAGCGTCTGGATTGACTCGCCGCGCCAACGCGTCATAGACGTCACTCGTGATTCGTTCCCTGCGCATGCTGCATGTATCTAACAACGACGACGATTGGCTTGCCAAAGTATGGAATGCTCAAAGCGATCCCCACTCTGACGCCGAGCGCTCAAGATCCATGCCGATACCTATACCAATAGGTGGGATCGCAATCAAGCAAAGTAATAATATACTTAGCTTTAATTTGTAACTTTATATGTTTTGTTAATGTTTTTTATACTTAAATCGTGTTTATACATGATTATTATTTTTTTAATCCACTTATATCAATTTAAATGTATACATAAATATTACATCTGTTTATTGTTGATTGTATGTTAAATAGCACAATAGCAATATCTTTGTTATTCTATCTAAGCAATTTTATATTGTTATAATGAAAAGTATTCTGTACATTCTTGGCGGAAACGGTACGGCGGATCAGGCGCGATTGGTGCGGTTTCGATTTCCGCATGTAGCAAATATTTGTATGGCCTACAGACAACGACCTTATAGCCACGCGACGCCAACGTCATCTAGCCGAGGTACGGGGGAGCGGGGTTACTGCGTTATGATTGGTCGAGACTATTTGGGAACTACGAACCTACGTCAGATCTATAAGTCTTATATGCTGACAGACATGCGTCGCTTGTTATTAGACGTTTACTGGCTTGTAAGGCTGACTCCACATTAGGCGTGCGCGATCCTTGGGCGTGTGAGTAGCGCGGGCGCCGCGAGCGCGCTGCGTGAGTGTCGCGTTTTGCTGACCAGCGGCGTGGGTGGAGAGTGCACGCGGCGCTCCAGTCGCGTTTTCACCCCGCCGCGTGCTCGCTGCACACTCGTCACACGGCGGCACCACGCGACGCTTACGCAGCGCGCTCGAGTCGGGCACGCATCGCCTGCGTCGCTCACATGCGCGCGCGCCTAATGTGGGGAAGGCCTAAGGTCGTTGCCTACAGATAATTGTTCCGGGTCTGGGTGTCTTGTTTAACTGAGTTTACATATTTGTGAACGTACCCCCTGTACTTACAGAAGTCATTCCTAGTGTGGGCCAATATTCAATAAAAATAAAACAATACTGCTTTGCTACTAGTCTACAAAACACCATTCCTTAAAAAATCCTAATAAACATTCGCTTTTTAACATTTTATATTTTTATCGTTTTTCAAACAAATGTGACAATGCTGCTAAATTAATATGTTTTGGTAGACTAGCCGATCGATGCATTTAGTTATCATCAATGTTGATTAGTTGTAAGCACTACTGAGATCGATGTTTGTGAATGCTGAGAATAAATGTGTTTCCAATATAATTCTAATTTCATTTACAGACTATATTACTTTACTAGCTGCTCCCAGCGGCTTCG
Source organism: Mythimna lalbum (assembly GCA_949319445.1). Lineage (NCBI taxonomy): Eukaryota > Metazoa > Arthropoda > Insecta > Lepidoptera > Noctuidae > Mythimna > Mythimna lalbum. The sequence continues at coordinate 16,233,704 of OX439364.1, forward strand.
CCCGCGTGATAGCAGAAAATTATCCTAAGGGAACATACTTCCGGGATAAAAAGTATCTTATGTCCTATTCCAGGACATGGTCTATCAGTGTACCAAGTTTCATCAAAATCGATTTTGCCATTTAGACGTGAAGACGTAACAAACAAACTCACTTTCATCATCTTCCTGCCCTTGTCCCATGTTATTTGGGGTCGGCGCAACATGTTTTTTTCTTCCATTCTATCACTAACTTCCTTTTCTTTCAACACAATCCATCCATCTTTTTTTTGGCCTCCCTCTCCCTCTCCACCCATCCACATGTATACTCATAACTCTTTTGGTAACATGCACGAGCAAATTCAATATTAATAATCTCGACTTTTTTTGTGGGCAAAAATCATCCAATGACAACCCCCGCTCTTGGGCGGAGCGGGAGATAGTGTCAGACTCTTACTGACTAAAAACCCACCCCGTTCCTTTTAGCCTTTATACCGGGGATCGAACTCCCTTTCGGATAACCCTGGCTCCAGTAGTCGTAGGCTTAAAATTAGATTTCTTTCATATTTTTATTGTTTTGTTTGACATCCGAAGTTTATTATGAGAGTGCATCGTCTTTTCCACGTTTACTCGCTAGTTTTCGCTGTTTCCGCTACGTAAACCGACCTCAGCGCCACCCGAGGCCGCATCTGGAACTAACTAACAGCACAGAGCAAGCCACCATTCCTTTATGGGCATTGCTTTATCATTGATGCCATAGATAAGGATAAGTACTAACGTGTACCGCACATGTCGCTTGATTTTGAATTTAGAAAAACATACAAACATCCATTTTGTTAAATTTTTTATTTATTAATACTACCTACTTGTTTTAACTTTCGAGATTAAAGTAGAAAGTTAATGTTTTTATTTTTTCGTTATGTAAAATGAATTCGTTCGTTTTTAAAATGAACGGCCCGGAACGACAACTTTGTGCGCGTTTAAGTAGTCGGTATTCATTAATTAAGTACTACTCAGCTCGGTTATGTAATCAACGATTGCATCACTGCTTACCATCAATCAGGTGGGATCGCATTGACTGCGATGCACTAGGTAGTTTATATGTGATAAAAAAAAGTGTTATCGCGTGAATGCGTCAGAATAGAATTCAGTTCGAGTGAAGGTAATGAAAGTGTCCGTTAAACGGCGCCGGACCCGATCACATATGGATTGAATCTTTGAACTGCAATATCCGGTAAGTAATTTTAGTACCTATTTTGAGCAATGTACGCTACAATGCAGCCGAATGTTTCTTGTTCGAGTATGGCGCCTGCATCAGTATGAGTTACACACTGTTGGTTTTTCGAGGTTAGCTTCAATGAAAACGGTTGACTCTTTGGATTAGACATTGGAAAGAAATATCTTGCCATTCCGACGTACCTATACCATACAGGAATTGGATGAGGATTTGAAATCCGTAGACGATTTATTTGTTCCAAGTTTTTGATTATTTTTTTTGTGTACCTACCTACCTATCAAAAGTTTAAAACGACATTTTATTCGATCGTACTGGTGACTTTTACAAAAAAGTCACCGTGCTTATGAACCCAACATGTACGCGCACTTGAAAACGTGACTTCATGTGACAGTGACTGTCCCCAAACACGGGCCTCAAGAAAACGCCGCCACAAAAATACGCCAGGAGCGGCCACAAAAAAAAGTTAGACGCCGCCGCAAAAAACAGCTGAAGCGCGCGGTCGAAGAAGCTAGAAGCGGCTTCAAGCGTTTTTTTGTGGCGGCACCGCCGCACACGGATCTCAAAAAAACGCCGCTTCAAGTTTTTACAAAAAATGGGTAGAAAAATCATTGTCACCGTGAAAAATTCACCAGTGCGCGCTGTCTTAGTTTTAAAATTTTAACCCTTCAGATACCGTCAATTAGAGACACAATAGTAAGACAATAGATGCGCGGCCACCGGTGGTCGCTTGGGGATTCATGAATTAATAGAGAAGTTGTCCTCCGGACTACCTAATAAATACTCGATCTTTTTGAAATAAAAATAACGTAACCCAGGAAGGATCATCTAATCTCGTGTAACTTTTGATCAAAAGAAAGGGTGGAGCCGAAAATGGACAATTACTAGAAGTAAGCTCAGTGAACCTTATTGGGGCATACTAAAATTATTTTCAAATTGATTTTTATTCCTTTGGCTTTTTTCACTATATCAACACCAGTGAAAAGCTACCCATCACTTTTACAAGCGAGAGGTTGCTGAGAGGTTGAGCTTGTAACCAACCCTACCATGAGATGCGAATTTCACAAAAAACGCTATCGTTTCTTCGCATACCAAAGTTAATTAAGAAAGGCAACTGCTACAAATTGCAAGTCTTCCATCTGGTCATGCCACGGCACTGAAAAAGTCACATCATTTCGGCCGATATACGTCCACTGTTGGTCATAGGCCTCCCCCAAGCGTCGCCACAACGAACGATCCTGTGCGTCTCGCATCCATCGGTTTCCCGCAACCTTCACCAGGTCCACCTTGTTGGGAGGCCTTCCAACGCTGCGTCTTCCGTTACGCGGTCGCCACTCCAGAACCTTTCGGCCCCAACTGCCATCTGTTCTGCGAGCAATGTGCCCTGCCCATTGCCACTTAAGTTTGGCAATTCTTCGTGCTATGTCGGCTACTTTAGTTCTCCTGCGGATGTCTTCATTCTTGATTCGATCACGCAAGGAAACCCCGAGCATAGGCCTTTCCATTGCCCTTTGGGTGACTTTAAGCCTTCTGATGAGGCCCATTGTGAGCGACCACGTTTCGGAGCCATATGTCATCACTGGCAATACGAAAAAGTCTCCATCAGTTCTAAACTAGACTGTCGAGGTGTAACGTAGTGCTTTTGCTGCATAACATTAAATACCTCTTACCTGGACAGACTGGTCATTGCCTGGTCCTAAATTAAGACGAATATTCCACGCTCAAAGGTTCAGTTGAAAACCAGCGTCAGGAAACTACTACGGTTGTCTGGCAGTATGCTGAACTGAACTTATTTGGCACTACTGTGAGACACATTCTTGCTGTTACTTATTTTTTTTATTTTTCTTCTATTTTTTTTTTTTTTTAAATATTATTTAAGCTTACAGTATTATTTTTTTGTAAATAGTTGTTTTGTTCATTGTCATCATTGCCAAATAAACATGTATTCTTTCTTTCTGTCTATAACTATTTTTTATATTTAACTAGCGACCCGCCACTGCTTCGCTCGGGTGCAATATAATACATATAAACCTTCCTCTTGAATCACTCTATCTATTAAAAAAAACCGCATCAAAATCCGTTGCGTAGTTTTAAAGATTTAAGCGTAAATAGGGATATAGGGACAGAAAAAGCGACTTTGTTTTATACTATGTAATCTTCTTCTTCTTCTTTTCGTGTCGATGCTCTCAAACTATACTTTTTCTGACCAATATTTCACAACCTGTACAGCTCTATTGTTGGCCTCATATAGATCCTGAAAACTGCAGGTGGTAATGCAGGATGGGAGGCATAGCAGCTGGCGCATGTCCTGTGAAGAGGCTCCACATTGGCACTGTGCTAGAGATGGGTCGAGGAAGCCCTTCTTGGCCAGATTGCTTTTACAGCGGCCAACCTGGGTCCGCAGGCGGTGTAGACATTTCCAAACTATGTAGTGATAATTCTCTAAGCAAAGAGTCCTTAAATCTCAAGTGCAGATATCACCATAAACCGGGAACTGCATTAGACCAACGTCATACGTGGGCGACGCCCACGGAGTGCGACGCCTCAGTGGGACGTTACGTCGCGTCAGGTGACGGCGAATGGTGTGGGCCTGGACCTAGACCATGACGTTTAAAAGTAAGATTGTTTTAATCTTGTTTTAGTGTGGGTAAGAGACAGAGCTATACAGGTTGTCTAGCGCCATCTCTTACTCACGCCGAAACAAGATTAAAATAATCTTACTTTGAACGTCATGGTAACCCCGCTGTTGTAGCTCTACAAGTCTGGTTGCTATATACGATGTATGGCAATCGACACACGCAGATAGGCGTAAATGGCCCACGTGGGCCCAATGTAGTTTTACCTTAATTCCTCGAACCCATAGGTGGAAACGTCTAATGTATATTCAATCTCCAAGAAAGTTGAAGAAAACTCCGTGAATCTAACTTAAAATTGGCATCCAAACTTTTAAAAAATCTTAAATGCTAACACTTTCTTAGCAGCTGACAAATGGATCTACCGGGGTCAGGGTTATTCTAATGGGGTCGGGGTTATTCTACCGGGGTCGGGTTTATTCTACCGGGGTCGGGGTTATTCTACCGGGGTCGGGGTTATTCTACTGGGGTCGGGGTTATTCGAACGGAAACTAGAGCCCCGGTATGAAGGTAAGAAGGAACGGCGCGGGGTTTTTAGTCATTAAGACTCTGACACTGTCTCCCGCTCCACCCAAGAGCGGGTTTCGCCAACGATGATTTTCCCCGTCGACAGAAAAAAAAAACTGACAAATGGACTCTCTAAGGGGCGCAAAGCCTTGGGTTTCTCTACTTTATGACCTTCATCACCCCCTTTTTTATTTTTTGGCGGGCAAAAACTCTTACTGACTAAAAATCCACGCCATTCCTTCTGGCCTTCATACTGGGGCTCGAGCTCCTTTTCAGATAATCCTGGCCCCAGTAGGTTTCGACCCAGCTGGGCCCCTGGCTGTTGCTGACAACGCGCGCCGTCGACGTCTTGGACTTGGTCTGGACAGTTACCGGACGGTCGGACAGCGAGCTACCCATGGCTCGCCGTCCGTAAGCCCGCGTCTACGGTGGCCGGAAATCGGGATCGGAATTCAAAGTATATTTACTTAGTGTTTATAATAATAAACTTGTAGTTACGCCACAAGATTTTTTTTGTAATTCGGAAAATCTTCAGATATTCAGTTCGGAAACTCAACTGTTTATTTACATATGGAACCCACGGTGCGCGAATTCGACTCACACCATGTTTCATAGTAAATAAAATTTCCATTGGTTTGGAATCGGGGTTTATTTTGAATCGGTGTGGGTAGTTAGAAAAAATAAAAGAAAATAAATTCATAAAACTAAATATGCTTTATTTCACATCATGTCAATATTCATTGGTCACAAACAAGTTTTGCACTTCGACAATACTTACACGTTACTCCGAGCTTTTCGTTTACAATATAAAATATATGCAGTTAACAACAATCCCCTCAGTTTACGAATAAATTACAAAATCATTTTATTTATATACGAAGCAGATACGCTGACGCGCGGCCCTAGCGGAGCGGGCAGCGGGTCTTTCATTATTATATCCATGTATAAAAAAATGTTTTAAGAAAATAACCGCTATGGTAGTAAAATCAGTTTTCTATCAATATATTATATGTAGTACGGGCTGCAGTGCGCCGCCCGCTCGTGGGCCGCGCGGCGCGTGTGTACCGAAGCGCGCTCGCTACACTTGGCTCCTCATGGACATTCGCTCCTAGTATTTCGACAACAGCTAAATCAACGCACCGCGAGGGTTAAAATAATCACCTGTCAAATTTAACTTCTAACAACATGTTATTAAACTCTTAATCATTATACAAAATTATCATCACAATATCACAAATAAAATACAGAACTCTGACGCTCTACTCTACGAAATTATTACGGTGTGAAAATTTAGTACACAATATAAATGTATCAACGTAATTATAAAGCTTAGTATGGATTTTATAAATCAATATGTCCAATATAGACATCTATTCTTATCCATAAGCAAATTCAGTCGAATATTTAATAGTACAAAGAAATGTATTTCATACATTTGAAATTAATGGAAAATGTCGAATATACAAATTAAGTCTTATATAAGGTTATCTATCGAGTCCCGCGGTCAGATGACGCGAGCAGTCGGCTGACCGGAGACTCGAGCGTCTGACCAAGTGTGAAACAAAACCTTACTGTACAAAAATAATAATAGAACAAATGAAACATTATAATACAAAATAAAAAGAAAAAAAAAACACGAATTTATACAAAGTGATACCTACGTGTCTGTATTCACACCGGTTGGGGCCAGTACAACCATCGCTCTCGACTCACAAAATCAAATAGAAATCGAAAAAAAAATACATTTATTGAATTTATTTATAGAGACCGAAAAAAACAGTCGTAGAAAAAAGTTTAAATATTAATCGTAGAAAGTCAGCCTTCGCGTAACAATTCACTATACCATTTCCTAACTACATGGTCGCGACCAGCCACGCGCGCCACCACTCCGCGACAGACTAGATCCTCTCCGCGCCCAACTCCACACGTCCGCGCGCGGTGCAGCTCCAACACTCCGGACGGTCGCTCAATGTCGTTAGCACATTTATCATTTGGACAAAATAATGAAACAATAATGTCATGGTGATATTAATGAAAATAAAGATGACAATCAAAATTTGAATTCTCATACATAATTCGTAGATAAATAGCGTTTTGAAAACGTTTCACAAGCTAGTTATCGAAGCGGCATGACTAGTTTTTAACGTAAAACTGTTTAGACGTAACTATATAGTTTACTATTGCTTTTTTTATAATGTTATAGGAACGCTAATCTAGTAAGATCGGGCGGTAGAGAAGCAGGGGTCGGTCTAAACAGTTTCCGGCTTGGTGTGCGGGGGCGGGGCGGGCGTGGCGTCCCCGCGCGCGGCCGTGACGTCACCGCAGCGCGCGGCAGCGCCGGCACACGCGCATGCTGCCGCACGAGCCCCACGCGCTCATCTCCGAGCACGAGCCGCAGAAGATGCCGCCGCAGCGTCTGCAAGTGAACTGGATGTTAATTGTGATAGCCTACTGTTGCACACCATGGCTAGGGACTTACAACATACTCTTAAATCTAATTTTGTCATTTTATTATAATTTTAATGATTTTTACTTATTTTTTAATATCACTTTTTAATTCACAATATCAATTCAAATTAACCCATAACCTGTCTATTATGGTCACTCTAAGAGTCAAACCACACGATGCGGTGCGGCCCCACACCGCATCGTTTGGTTTAACTCTAATTGTTTAATTCAGTTTTAATTCAGATTGACCAATGTATCCCGTTTGACCTTTGTATCTTGACTCTAACTTTTTAGTTTGACATAATTTATTGGAATGTGTTATTTGGTATATTTTTGTGATTTTTCTATCTTTCACCTAGTTACATGTGCATGCTGTAGTCTCCTGTAACTGAAGGAGCACACGTTAAAGGACCCTCATGCCTAATGATTTCTACTGTATCTGAAAACCTTTGTTGGAGATCCAAATAAATAAATATACAAATGAACCCAAGCCTGTACTCGCAAGATGCAAGTAACATACATGCGATTATATCATAAAAGTGGTACTGGTGACATACATGCTTGTAACTGACACAAAATGATTTAAGGTAGAACTACACTGCTAACACGTGTGCCATACCACGCCGATCTGGGCGCGTCGGTCTCCATACATTTTATATGGAAACTAGACTTGTAGAGCTACACTTGTAACACGCCACGGGACGCCGTTCTACGTGTTACACGTGTGCGTGTTAGCAGTGTAGTTCTAGCTTAACACCCTATGGATAAACTGGATTGTTTAATTTTAATTTACATTAATTTATTTTAATTTACATTAATTTCATACAAAGTTTATTTTAATTTACATTAATTTCATATTTTTAATTAACAAGCAAAAAAGGGAAAAAATCACAGATATGTCAAACAGTAGAGATATGGTAAGGGACGCCCCCCTTACCATACATGTCTGTGACATATCTGTGAGAAAATGTACCGAGCAAGACAACGACAAAAAGGTAGTGTGTCCTTTTCTTACTTCTATCTTTAACTAGGGTATATAACCATAAATTAATTGTTATTATTTTTGTCATTTCAGCATGTTATATTAATTGATGCTGCAGATATCTATATATCGACGGCTAAGTACCCGTAACTTCTGTCTGTGAAACCTGGAAAATAGTTTAAGGGTATGCAATTCGACACACATTTTCACTGTTTATTTCATACAACCGCTCTTACGCGATTAAAACGTTATTACACATTTTTCATTAGATATTTTGGAAACAAAGATATCTTCTGAATATTATCTAGGAAATACCTTCTATTGAAATCAATTTATAAATTTGTGCAAGACTAATCCAGTAAAGATCTCTGAAAATCTGCTATTTTGCATGTACTTTGACCATTATAATAAAATCAAATTTTAAAAAAAATCTACCAATAGAAGCCATGCAAAATTAATCAAGATTCTGAATGTTTACAATATCTTAAGAAAATTTATACAACATTTTTAGTTTATGCGTAACCACAATATAGTTTATTTAGAATCTACAACTGTATGCATTCCAATCATTTTTATACCATGTTATATTTTTTCCCCAAAAATATTTTAAAAGGACAAGTTGGATACCACCTAAACACAGGTCTCGGCAGGTCATATGAAGAGCAAACAGCTGGAAAACAACCCGTAAGCCGCCTAGATGGCCTCCTTGTATTTTTGCTGACATAACAAGCTTATAACTTTGTGATTTTTCATAATACAGTTATGAAATTTTGTACATAGTTTCTTTACATAAAACGTGTTTCGGGTTTCGTATACATTAAAACTAATATTGTATTTAGGAGATATTGGTACTTCACGGTCGATATATACCTATAACCACCACCACCATACCACAACCATAATAATTAATAGGTTTTGAACATACAAGTCTATAATATAATGTATTAATAACATCTTGATCTTCTTGAGAATAGAATACCCCGTAGTACGAACTAGTCTATGGACACACTAGTAGAAAGAGATAACATACCCTTATGTATCGTACTGTTCAGTACTTTTTTGAGGTTGACGTTATCATTCCAGATAGTCTTTGATACTCGAGTTATGTCTATGAATGCCGGTGAGCTAAAACAATGTATTGGTTGGATTTTGCACGCACCACGCGGGCCCTGGCCGGGTTGGTGAATGTCACATGTCGTTGAATTTTTGTTTCTAGAACATGCCGGTTTCCTCACGATGTTTTCCTTCACCGTTTTGAGCGCAGTGGGGATGAAATAAATTACACAAAGTAATGCGCCGATGGAAATAAACAAAATGAACTATGAAGGCGATAAACTTAAAATAAAGTTCATTGACCTTTTCCTTAATCTCCAATATATCGAAGGTCGAAAAACAATCAATGAACAGTTTTCAGAAATGGTAAACGATCACGATAGATGTCGATTCAAGACAGCCTTGTGTCATTAATTCCGTTTTTGAAATTAAGAATGTCAATAAATGTAGGAGGGTCAATGACCGTTATTCCATGTTTATTTGGCGCCTACAGTGCGTTTCACTTAAGACGTTCCTTTGCCGTAATGTTGGCTCCCCTGTCAAGTATAAAGTTTAAAAAAGGTTTGAACCCGCGACCTAAGCTCGTAAGTCAGGGCCGTTACCACTCGGCCACCACTGCTGCATGAAAATTACTTGCATGCTATTGTGCAAGTAACTGGCATGTATATTATGAGCTTCAGGCTACGTTTGTACGCGCAAGCAGCTTGTGTGCAAGTTGCATTACGTTGCAGGCTGCCGAGGTATATCTATTGTGGTAGCGACAAGTGTAGTTACAGAGATATTTGTAATACATAAATAACATGATTTAAAAGAGTGTCCATAGAGTTTCTTGCGCATTCTTCTCCATTGAGATCTATGCTATGGAATGTGCAATTAGCATCATGTTTCAGACTGACTTCTTGATAATTCAAAAGTGTCTGTAAATGGTTTATTTCAGCCGAAAGACGTCCACTGTTGGACACGGGCCCCCCCAAGTGTCGCCACAAGAACGGTCCTGTGCGTCTCGCATCCATCGGATTTCCGCAACCCTTATAAGGTAGACGTCTTTCGGCTGAAATGATGATGATGATGATGATGATGATGATGATGATGATGATGATGATGATGATGATGATGATGATGATGATGATGATGATGATGATGATGATGATGATGAAATGCTTAATTTGATTCCTGAGCTTGTTGCATCCCATAATGTAATTAAACTAGCAGTATTTGAGCTGGTTGCAGGTGGAAACGCGGTCTAAGTGTGCTGTCAGTTTATGTAGTAAATACTGTCAAGAAATTTTGGATTGTGATGCCAGTAGTTCTCTTTTTTTATATTTTGATTGATCGACGTCATTGGCATTTATAGCGTTGTAAGAGACGGGTATTGGTTGCAATGGCTTTGTCTCTTTCTATCCATTTTTCTATGGTTATTTGCTACAGAGAGCTTGTCTGCAATAGTTCCGGGGAGTTATGTGATCCTGGTGCTTACCTGCAGTGATGCCTGCGTCTCGCCAACCAGAAGTGGTTTCTGCAGTACTGGCAGCGCGGCGCAGCGCTATCTGGTAACCAAACGACACCGCGCGCCTCTTCGCCTACTTCTACCTCGGATGCGCTGCCGCTACTGCTGCCGCTTCCTCGCACTGACCCACTGCCGCTACTTGTTTTCTGTACCAGGACAATATGAGCTTAGAGAGCGTGTAGAGTGATGTTTTGGGTAACAATGCAAGTGAATGTGTTTTGAACAGTGAAAGTATAGGAAAATTAGATATTACAAATTACAATCTATCTTAATAATAGGCTTTTACAATAACATTAAAGAATCTGAAGTCTAAATGTGAAGAAAAAGTGCCAAGTATTTCAATGTGTGTCTTAATTTACCAGAGTGACATGAGCCGTGAGAAGGTAAGAGCAATTTGTACAGCGTGTATAATGTGATCATACTTGCGTGGGCGTAGCCGCGTGCGGGACGGAGGGAGGGACGGGCGCGGGCGGGGACGACAATCGCAACGCCTCCCGCGCTTCACGCAATTGTCCACTCAGCTCCTCAACAACTTTCTGTGAACAACACATTTTTGTAATAAGCCAAGGTGCACTGTCGTTTTGTAAATTAATAATACAAGCAAAAGGATGCATTTTTTGCATTAAAGAACAAACTACATTCTATCTGCAGTGTCACTTCAGCAGAGAGTACCAGGCTAGCATAAAATAAAAAGACGTTGTCACCTTTTGGTAGAGTATAATTTGGTGCAGCCTGGCTTGCAGTGGGTCGAGCGCGGGAGGCAGGCCGTCGAGCGGGTCGGCGCGGGGCAGCGCGGGCGCGCTGGCGGCGGGCGCGGCCGCGCCGCACACGCAGCGCACGCGGGCGCCGCCCAGCGCGCCCCCGCACACTCCGCACCAGCACACTTCCGCGCTGCCACCTGACTCGCCTGATGTTTCGATACCACCTGGAAGGGAAAAAGTTAGATAATACAATATTTGCTCCGCCCAAGCGTAGCATACCTCCATCGTACGCTCCACCATGCCCTCAAACTAGATAGTGTGGTGTGATCTATATTTCTTTGGTTATTAAACTCTACAGCTGACATATCAATGTTAATATTTTTTTCAAGTACCAGGATGTCATAAATCACAAAGAAGCTGTACTCACTGGTAGTGCTAGTTCTCCTAGAACAGTGGCAGCAGGCTATACGCCGAGGTGAAGTAGGACACAGTGTGAGTTGGCTTGCTACACGTGTTCGTGTATGTGTGTGAGCTGTCCGTCTCGGTTGTGTGTGCGCTTCGCCTTCGCTTTCTGAGCTTATACTGCTTGAAGTTGCTCCGCCTACGGAAAAAATCAGGATTTTAATTTTATTTGTTTTAAAATGTTCTTGAGCAGTGTTAATACGTTACTAGGATAACAGAAATTAAGAAATGTTAATAATAAATGGATCACCAATTGAATGGATGCCAGGTACATTCTGTCATCATATTTTTATTTCTAAATACATAAAAACAGTTTCTGCGAAAGAGTCCATGTTTTTATTTGAGAAGTCATTAAGTAACTTTTCCCGCAATGGTTGGAGCGAGAGGAAGTATCAGACTTTTACTGACTGAAAACCATATATATTCCTTTAGTTGCCTTTTGTATTCCAGGACTGAGGCGACTCTTTCGTTTGCTCAACCCTAGCAGGCACCGGACCTTGCTGGCTCCAGCAATTATGCTGTCATGTACGCCTTCGGCCCGGGAATGGACCTTATCGTACGGCGAGCTGCCTATTGCACGTCATCTACAGTCTCTTGACTCCCAGATGCGAGATGACAGTGAGTGAGTGCCGATAATTGGATACTATGGAAAAAACGCTCACCATTCAGATCAACTTCAAGAAACTTATTAGCTACATCATCGATCCCGTTCATAGTTCCATTGGTCGCGACTCCATTCTCTCTGCTAAGGTTGTTATCAGTAACCACATTGTGGTTGGTCCTATCTTCCGTGGTGTGGGTGTCGAGCGGCGAGGAGTCGTGGGAAGTGTTCCTGGACGCCGGTGGTTCTGCTCGACCCTCGTTGATCTCGAAGCCATTGGAAGATTGGTTGCTTGACTCAGATATGGAACGCCAGGTAATGCTGATGTTGCGGGTGCGGGCCGATTCTCTAGCGGCCTGGGGAATAAATATAAAGAATAATTAGGAATATTGTCTCCTCTTCAAAATTTTTTGTCATCGTTTTCTTTATAATTACATCTATACTCCATTCGAAATATGATTAGACATTTAAACAAACTTCTTTTAATGTCCGTCCAACCGATTTTGACTTCTATCAGTACGCATCCTTATGATGGCATTAAAAGCAAAAAAAGTAGTTACAACACCAACTATTTACTGCAGCCCTCATTTAGCATGCAATAAAAGTCAAAATCACTTGAACGGGTTGTTAAAAAGACTAATCTTGTTGCGAATGGACAGAAATATCATCATCTTACCTCAGCCATTCCAAGAACGTCAGTATAGGTATCACCGACGAAGACGGGCGGTTCTTCCGGCGTGTCCACGTCGGGCGAGGCCACGCCGGCGGCTCCGCCCACACTCGCGGCCGCGAGCGGTGCGTCTCCCGCCGCGGGCAGCTCGTCGCTGTGCTCGATGACTTGGTCGGGGATGACTTTATCGGGCGGGACGCCGCCAAGCTCCCGCTCCAGTGACGACGAGCCGCTCGCGAGGTCTCGCGGCGTGTTGCTGCTGTTGTTGAAGTGGTCGGGGTGGAGCCCGTCAACCTGCAGGGAATTATCTGAGTTTAGTTCGTGGACTCCAACTACGTTGAACCAAAAGATCATTTTTCTCGTCAGTAAAACTGTGACTAACACTCCCGATCTACTACTACATGTATGTGTATGTTACCCTGTTACTACCCGTGCCGTGATAGTTATCGCTGGTGAGCGATAATACGACAGTCGTAGCACTGACCATCGTTTCTCTTGAACGTGAGCAGCTCGTCAACTTTACTACTTGTATAATTATGTCACCCTGGTACCGATCGAGTCAAGACAGTTGTAGCTAGTGAATTAGTACGAGGCTCGTAGTACCCATCATCATTTCGTGTTAATCAGGTGTCCGTACTAAAGGCAACTCGTCAACTCAAATTGACGCTACTACATATATAATTATGTTACCCTGGTACTAACCGTGTCGGAGTTTTCGTTGGCAACCGGTAGTACGGGTAGCTCGTCAACACAACTGTCAGTGAGCGCTGCGCGACGGTTTTCGCCCTCGCTGTTTACCACCATTGATAATTTCCTGCAGGAAAAATATAAATATTGATAGAAATTACCGTTTCATGAAATCATTGAAGAATAAGCTAGTTGCCGTAAACAATGTATTTATAATCTAAAATATGGACTAAATAAAATGTAGTTATTTTGATCCTGGAAACTACCCTATTGTGTGTTCAATATTTTTTTTTGGATTTAAGGCATATTTTTTTTTATAAAATAATTTTTGTCGAGTTTGTTTTCTGTAATATTGTCGTATTTATTTTAATTTAAACTTTATGTTAATTATCATAAAATTAATATGATTTACATGAAAAAAAAAATGTTATTTATTATATTATTATTCATATTACTAAGATAGCATAAATAGCAACAATAGTGTTCACTCACATAACGTCAGGTGCTAAACTAGGGTCACTAGATCTTCGCTGCGCTGTTCTCTTCTCGCCTTCATTCAGCAAGTTATCACATGATCTCGTCTTCGTCATAAGGCCTAGAATAGATCAAGAAATGTTATTATTACCTGAATCAGGATTGATATCAATGTAAACGAGTTTTTTATTGAATGAAAGAGATGTTAATACAATATGCCATGTTATTTTTACAAGTTTTCATTTAACTTGCAATGTCTAATTTTATTATTTTTGCGTTTGTTTGGGTTAAATCTAGTAAATAAATTTTTAAACCAGTTACCCTGATCTAATATTCAATAGTGGGCTAGTTATTTTTTTTGCACCAGCATGATATGGGTATCAATTAAAAGGGTTTGATGAGAAGATAACAAAAAAAAAAAAAAACTAAGGAACTATAAATCCAATATTTGAAACGACAAATATTTGAAAGCCCGTTTTAAAAATGTATTTTTTTAACAAGACCTTTTTCAGTATTAATCTTATTTATAAACTTTTAAAATTAATTTTATTTCACACAAGTATTTGTAAAGTCTATGCAAAACGTTTACAGCTTCATATCATTGAAACATTACTTTGTGGATAAATTTTTTTATTACAATGAAACTTTCTATTCTAAAATGAACTTTATTTATAGAAATGGAGTTTCTTGCCGGTTCTTCTCCATAGGAAACGACCAATTTGGAACCGTGCACTAGTTTCTGACGTTTTATAAGTGCCCATGTAGGCCTATGTGAAATAAAATATTTTGACTTTGACTTTGAAACAGTAAAGTTTAAAATGATTTCGGAGTAGATGTGGTACCGTTATGCGTCTGCGGCAGCGGCTGCGCGGGCAGGTCGGGACGCAGCTCGTGGCGCGGCTCGTCGCGCGGCGCCTGCGAGCTGAACATGCCGCTCCACACGCACAGCGTGCGCACCGAGTACTCCGGCCAGATCGCTTGCTGCAATCGTACAATCTTACTATCACATCCAATTTTACATCACAGTTAAGAACTGGAATTATATGTACTGAGTTTTCTAATAGCACCAACTTGGGGGTCTTTAAGGCAGGAGTTAGAAATTACCAATCTCCTGCCTTAAAGACCCCCAGACGAGCGCGCTGCATCGTAGAACACATCATCAGGCGAAGTCAAAAAAGGGGGGCGTGGCTATTCTGAATCTGTTGTCACCCAACCCTGTACTTCTGAGAAACTTCATAAGAAGTCAAGAGTGTCAAGACTTTAGCGAGTCCAGGAAAATAGTGGTAGAAGGATGTATAATTTTATTTTTGTTGGGTTTGGAAATAATCAAATAACCTTTCCCGCCCGAGTGGAGCGAAAGGAATGTCAGACGTTTTCTGATTAAAAATCATTTCCTTTAGTTACTCTTTTCATTTCAAGGCCGCTGTGATTCTTTCAATCCCGCAGGCTACGTCAAGGCTGTATAATCTTAATTCTTCACTTTTTCTTCGACCATACCTGTTCAAGTTGATGCGGTGAGTATAGATGGTTCCTGTAGGCGGGCGCGCGCAGCAGATGCCAGACGTGCGGCGTGACGTCACCCACGCGACCCTCGTTGCGCTCGCGCCCGGTGTTGCACAGGAACGTGCCGAACATGCACGAGTGCACGTGCGTGGCCAGCTTTATCTGTTACATGTTACACGGTCTTATAACATTCACACCTATGGAACATAGGGACAGACGTTTAGTAAGAGAAGATTTTGGTCGGGCGCCATCGGTGATCCATAGAAACGTGCCGAACATGCACGAATATGTATGTATACGAGTGTCAAGAGCAAATAAAATGCTGCTCCAGCCTCAAATAAATCTGGACAAGGCAAGAAGATGATCATTATTTCGGCTATAGGGTTTCTTACTTACCAAATAAGCTTCATTGAACTCGAAGCTGCAAGGAAACTGCAGCATCATTTGGTGAACGACATCCAGCCATTGGAGGAAGATGGGTGATCGCTCGTTGGGGTCTTCCGGTCCGAACTGATGCCCACATCGGTCGGCGAACTTGTGCCCAAAGTCTAACCATTCCCGCTCGATTAGTATGCGGAAGCCCTGAGGAAAATGTGAATGAATAAAATATACGTCTTTACACTCCAGCTTTATTCTGATTCCCTAGTACCTTGCTAGTTTTGCAGATAGACCTACATTGAAATACATATATCATGTTGTGTCGCCAATTGTAAATGAGATCAATAGGTTGAACACTTTCACATCATGCTCTCCTGGTATTCAAATCAGCTGAATTATTTTAAAGTAATAAAAACAATGTGTGGAGGAGGCCTAACTAAGCCTTTACTTTAAACTAAAAAAATGAATACTTATATAAAAACTGTGAAGAGCGAGAAGGCACCCTTTTTATCCTTCTCTTAAATTTATTTAGCATCCAATACCGGTATTTCTTCTAAAGACTGAATACAGTTTGATTTAAGCAGCAGCCAAGGACTTGACTTCGGAGTATGGACATGTCTTCCCGTCTTCTAATAATGCAGCCCTAGTACTTTGAATAAGACTCACCTCTAAAGTTCTATAATACGGGTCCAGTATGAGCTGAGCTGCGGCCACGATCTGTGGCGTCCTGTCCCAACCATCGGAGCAGTGTACGAGGACGGGCCTGCCTGCGGCCACGGCGCGCGCCACCACGCACGCCGCGCGCACCACGCCCGACACGTACTGCAGCCACAGTGTGCGCTCCAGGTTGCTGTGCCAACTGGGGCAACAGAAAAAACAAACATGTATCAAATTGGAAGTGTTGTAATTTCTTATTGTATTAAATTTAAATATCCGGAAAGGAAAAAGTGTGAGGTATGTGATCGGCAATTATCAATTGCATGATGCATGCAATTATCGAACACATGCTATTATAGATTTACGTCGGTATTTTCAATATGGCTTCCGCCAAAATTGGTCAACTGGGGATATTCAGCATCGTTCAATTCTGGAGTGAGAGTTCACGTGTCCGACGCACGAGCTAGTGGGTCACAGATCTAGTCTTTCGGAGAGGCTATGGTTGAGTGCTTGAATTTAAGCTTGAAATAGGTCTCCGAGAGCAGTGCAGACCATTGGATCAAGTTCAATGCTGCTAAAAACCCAGGCGTGTCTTTTTTCTGCTAAACGGAGCCATTTGCACCCGGCTCAATCTTTAAAAAGGCAGGTTGAGAGGACTAGGGTCTCATATTTTAGTAGATATGTTAAACGTCCATGGAAGCCATCAACTGAGATTGAGGTTGTATTAGCGTTATTAAGCAAATGCTAACAAGACAGTTTAACCAAACAGATTTAATTGAGGAAACAGTCATCCGCCGCTATAAATGCTTTCTAATTATATTGAACACACAAGTCAAGTTTCTTCAGAATTAATTTCATCACCTTGAAAATGACGTACAGTCTTAAAAAGATATAGTTTTTTAAATAAGCTCCGTAAAATACGTATTACGGCATAATGTTTCCGAAAGATATATTGCGGGTATTTGCGAGTCGGATTCAAAACAATGAGGTCACTCGGGCACAATGCCAACTGACACGAAAAATCTGCTGTGCAGTAATACTACCTAGGTCGGCGTATCGTAAACATTGCCTAATTAGTGCAGGGTGACGGCAGTGTTGGTGTAGTGCCCCTAACAGTGGAAGTAAGCATGGATCCTCTGGTTATGATTCCCAGTTCATCAACAATTTGCGTTAAACTAAGAAATGGCGTTACCTGCCGGAGTTTGTTTCCTGATAGTTACGATAGATATATGTACCTACTGAATATAGCTAGAAGTCTTTAATTTATTTAAGTCACGAGTGAATATTACTTCTGGGCAAGCGTGCTCCATCGTGCGACCACATCGTAGATTACCACCAAATAAACTAGTGGTCAAACACGTGCCTACTAATATAATTTAAAAAATAATCATCCTTGAGCCTGAATCAAGTCTGACTTTGTTCCATATCACTTGGGATCCATGCCACACGCTTTTTATGATTTCCTGGTATTAATGTTTAAATTCAGGAACTTTGAGGATTTGTGAATCTGCCAACCAGCCTGATATGTTGTCATTTAATGCAGGAAATACCCACGTAATTAAACTGCCAGAGGAATCGTATTGTAAAGTTAAACTATTAGCTCGATAACCGTCTAATTGAAGTCCTAAAGTGCATTACGGCTCGCCTTTAATTCATGAATCCCCAAGCGACACCCGGTGGCCGCGCATCTATTGTCTTACTATTGTGTCTCTAATTGACGGTATCTGAAGGGTTAATGCGCCACCCACACCTATTGACGTCCTGCTATTGATAATGTTTACTATGTAATCGTCTAGTTACATTCATATCTACTAGGCGATCAGGATAACGACCTTGGCCTCGACCGAGCTAACTTCATACCGAATATTACCTAACTTCAGTTAGAATGTTTGACAGGTATACGCATACGTCATAATATGGCGGGAGATGAAGCCTGTTGATATTGATTTAACCTTTAAACATATTAGTCTGGCAGTGCGGATAAAATGAATTCAACCTTTCGTCTGTTTTTGATAGACATCAAAATCTGTTTTTGTACATTATTCTTTGGGTATTTAGGTCTACTTTGCCTTGAAACTGTACTGAGTGAGTCTGTCTCGGGCGGCCTTTAGTGGATATGTCTATGTCGTAGTCAAATCTTAGCATTGATCACTTTGTGATATGACCGACTATTTCATGAAATGGTGGCATTTTCTTTCTAAATTAACCTATCCGTGTCAATGTGCCCCAAGTCCCTTAATGATTGTAAAATAGTTAATTGATATTTGGTGTAGGTACAATTAGTATTTTAATGCTATTTAAAATAACCCTTTTAATTGCTTTTATTTGCCTGATTGTTTTGTATTTTTTGCTTTTTATTTGAGTACAGAAATTTAAAAAAAAATAAAAAAAATATACATAAATAAGTTACTTTTTTATTTAGGCCTTTTATTATCATAGAAATCCTAAATTAATGATTTGTCAATAGTGGATTGACATATCGTCAAACGTTAACCTTTAAACGATCTGGCCAGTTTTATTTGGCTAAATTATGATAATTTGCAACCATATCATGACTTGGCTGGTCACATCATTCAAGTAATCAATTTTAAGATTTGGTCACGAAAGGTAAATTTTATCACGGGAATGACAAGAAAAGAAACAGATTACATACGAAGACAATTAGTACAAGCGTGGGGCAAGCACGCGACAGTTTAATACAAGGTGTAAGGCCCTTAAAGTTTGCGGAGGGCTGTCGCCCTCCGCAAACTTTAAGGGCTTGCTCGGTAGACGAAACTGAATAACCAACCACAAAAAATTTTTCAGGAAACGAAAAAATAATCGGCCTCTCCATACAAACTGTCCAATCAAGTTTATAATTTTACTAGCTTCTGCCCGCGACTTCGTCCGCGGAAAATTTCTTGTTTTAAAATAAGATTACACTCGATTAGACGATGCGCACGTTCAGCGCTAGATTCCTGAGCACGGGCCTGTGATGTTATGACATTTTGCCTAGCGAGCCGCTGCGAGCGCTCAGGGCTAGTCTCCCTATCCCTTGTCTCAGAGACATGCTGCCTTAAATGAGATAGACGCTGCGCACGTTCAGCGCTAGATTCCCGAGCACGGGCCTGCGATGTTATGACATTTTGCCTACCAAGCCGCTGCGAGCGTTTAGCGCTAGTCTCCCTATCCCTTGTCTCAGAGACACGCTGCCTTAACTCAGATAGACGGTGCGCACGTTCAGCGCTAGTTCCTCGAGCACGGGCCCGCGATGTCCTCACATTTTGGCTAGCGAGGCGCTGTGAGCGCTCGGAGCTAGATTCTCTAGCGCGTGCTTGCGAAATATATTCTCTATTTCTCGAGAGGCGCTGCTCATTTTCAGGGGCAGATTCTTCCGTACGGCGTACTCGAGCGGCTCTTGTCTGTGATGTCTGCCGGGACAGTTGAGATTTCCTTTTAGACATGCTCTCAACAAACTACGCACAGACTTGAAAACAATTATGAACAAAAGGAGAGCGACTCGAACACCGTCCGCCTTTACAAAACAAAACAATCGTAATATCGAATAACTCGTATCGATTATTACGATAGAACGAAGTACGAAACTACGAACATACAAAAACGTACAACGAAATTACGATATTTTCGATTATGAGGTATACAACAACAACCATACGAACGAAACAACCGAAACCAATAAGCAACTGACAGAAGATAGTACATAACAATTCGAGAGGGTCATCAATCCACAGAAAGTCTTAACACCGTGATTCAGAAAAATTACGTAATTGCAGAACGCCATCTATGGGCAAATAGGTGAAACGTTGGGCACGCCACAATTATGGCGGTAAGTCCCCTCTTTGAGGCGTGGCTGGAAAGGCCTCACGGCGTCCTTACCTTCCGCATGACACAGGTCCTCACCGAACATGGCAAGTTCGGGAGGTTCCTGCACCGAATTAAAGCGGAAGAGACGCCCGAGTGTCGCCACTGTGCGGAACGCCCGGAGGACACGGTGGAGCACACAGTCGAGGTGTGCCCTGCCTGGGCAGAGCATCGCCGTGCCCTCGTGGGGGCGATCGGCGGCGGACACCTCTCGCGGCGGGCTCTGGTTGAGGCCATGGTCCTTAGCGAGGAGGAATGGCAGGCGGTCGCTTCCTTCTGCGAAGCAGTAATGCTAGCAAAGGCAGAGGCAGACCGCATCAGGCAACGGCGCCCCCGCCGCCGCCGCCGGGATTCCGATCCCGATCCCGGCCACCGTAGACGCGGGCTCGCGGACGGCGAGCCATGGGTAGCTTGCTGTCCGATCGTCCGGTAATGGACCGAGCTCAAAACGTCGACGGCGCGCACTGTTCCCGCGCGCCTCAAGAAGTTGTCAGCAACAGCAGAGGCCCAGCTGGGTCGAAGCCTACCGGGTCCAGGGTTATCCGAAAGGGAACTCGTGCCCTGGTTTGAAGGCTAGAAGGAACGGGGTGGGTTTTTAGTCAGTAAGAGTCTGACACTATCTCTCGCTCCACCCAAGGGCGGGGGTTGTCATAAGATGATTTTTGCCCACCATAAAAAAAAAATAGGTAAAACGTCTGCACAATGAAAGTTACGCTAGGGGCATTTTGCATTTTAGTAATTTTATATTATCTTCGAAACTGTATGACCAATTGCTATGCTGTAAATGGCAAATCTTATCTGTATAATGTTCTTGTGATACTGAAATAATTTATTGTCATAAGAATTAATATTTTGTTGCTCAAATAATCAACCAAACGTAAGTATGCCGAAAAAAAATATTTTTAATGCAATAAAAGAAGTATAAAAGATGAAATATAAAAGATAGAGATATGGTACCGCGGACTTTTTTGTAGAAATAATTAAGACAAACCAGGTAGCCATACATTGTTTTTAATTTCAAGCAACTGTTTAGGCAGCGCACGCAAATAATTCTATTTTATGAGGTATTTTTTTCCGACTTGCTAGAGAAAAGTTGTGATAGCTCGGTTAATATACATGCTATAGAAACAATTTATAGCCTATAGCACTCAGGAATAATGTAGCTTTCTGCCAGTAAAAAAAATTTTAGAATTGGATTATTAGTTCCAGAGATTACCCCCTACATACAAACTTACAAACTTACAAACTTACAAACTTACAAACTTACAAATTTTACCTCTTTATAATATTAGTATAGATATGGTGAGGCTGATATTTTTTTCGTTTCCTGAAAAAAAATCTTGTGGAAGGTTGTTCAGTTTCGTCTACTGACCAAGCTCTTAAATTTTGCGGAGGGCTGTCCCTTACACGTTGTATATAATCATAAGAAAACATAGATACATAAGGAATGTTACCTATTCTTGTATTTACGCTTAGGCCATTTTACAGGTTTCATAAGTAGGTGTAAACTGGCCACGCATGTTATGTTATGGTACCATTACCAATACCCTATGTGGTGATAACTGAATTAGTGGGCGTTGTGTACGTCTACCTACTTTATAATAAATATTGTTATCGGAGCTGATCAGGCCGTGACATTAACTTATTGATTCACGCAGTGGGAGGAGGTAGCAACTAATTTGTCACCAAGCAGAAGTAGTAGCATTGTTTTAATACAGATGTCGATCGATAAAATTAATATTTCGACTGACATCACATTTGTTTTTAACCGACTTCTAAAAAAGAAGGAGGTGCTCCATTCGGATGTTTGTATTTTTTTTTAATGTAAGTTCGCGAGTAACTTCGTCGCTTGCCATTTGAAAAATTATTTGTTTGTTGGAAAGGGTATACTTCCCAAATGGTCCCATAGTCACCATGTTAGGATCTGATGATGGGATCTTGGCGAAATCGAGGGAACTCCTCAAATTCAATTCAATTTTTTTGTGAAGTCGGTAATATTTTTTCTAATAACGGTTCTGAGAGATATGGCCCCGCCTTTTTTTTTTTAGTGAGAGACCTCTCGCTGGTCAACCTATGAGATCGTCGACTGCTTAACCTGGCTTTTGGAGTCTGTAAACCATGGCTTACTAAACTTAACATGGCCGCGGTTCTGTAAAGATCCGTTATTAAAGGGATTATTGTTAGATATAACCTCCTCTCGTTTATACTCCCTTGGTCTGATCCCTGAGCTCGGCTGGCGTCAGCTAGAAGCTCTTAGGGCCACCATGTGGTGGATGTCAGGAAAGCACATGAATTTATATATCATTAATATCAACCTCCTCTCTACTCTACTTGTTCTGGTACCATTGCGGTCATTTCTGCCTGATCACTCAGACGAATTTTCGCTTGCATCTTGTGGCGAGGCACCAAACCAAACCCTTTGAAGTTTTCGTTTCGAGTGCAAGCAAAAATGAACTTAGCGATGGTCAGGCGGAAGTGTCTTTGATGGTAAGTCTTGTACATGTGGTGGATGTCAGAAAAACGAGCTGTGTGTCGCATCGTTTAAGTTAACCTCCTCTCATTTAAGCTCTAGACAGACGGACTGCATTTCAACTGCAATCCAACTGCAAATTTGCAGTTCGGATGCAGTTTGAATGCAGTTGACACGACTGCAATAGAAATGCTTTTGCAAATATTTTTGTAAGTCGTGTGAATTGCACACCGACTGTAATCGGACTGCACGGTTGGTTTGCAGTTCTATTGCAGTCGTGTCAACTGCATCCGAACTGCAAATTTGCATTTGGATTGCAGTTGAAATGCAGTCCGTCTGTCTAGAGTCTTTAAGTCCCTTGGTCTGTCGGCTGCTGTTAAACTCATCAGCTATAAGCTCTAGTGTTTGTGGTGGACGTTGAGAAGGCATATGAACTATACAAAATTAAAATAAACCTCGTGTCAGCTCTACTTACTTGGTCTGGTCGCTGGGCTCAGCCGCTAGCGCCCTCATTTGCTGGAAGCTTCTGCGCACATGATGGATGTTGGGTAGGCACATGAACTGTATGTCAGCGGCGGGGTAGTACTGCTGGCACTCGCAGCCGCCGCCTCGGGCACGGTTTGTGACCGCCGAAGCGTACGAACGAGCGTCTACGATTAGCAGCTTTAGTTGCTGTAACAATACATAAAGGCTTTATTGTAAAACTAGCTTTTGCCCGCGGCTTCACCCGCGTATATAAACCCAGGATAAAAAGTATCCTATGTGTTATTCTGGGATATAGTCTACTCGTGTACCAAGTTTCATCGAGATCCGTTCAGTAGTTTTTGCGTGAACGAGTAACAAACATCCATACATCCATCCTACATACAAACTCTCGCATTTATAATATTAGTAGGATTATATGAATTTTATTATAGGACTCAGCTGCATAGCATAATCAGCCTTTGAATGTTCCCACTGCTGGGACTCAGGCCTCCTCTCTATGAGAGGGAATGGGCAGTAAACCACCACGTGGGCCCAGTGCGGGTTGGTGAATGTCACATATCTTCGAATTTTTGGTTCTAGGACATGCCGGTTTCCTCACGGTGTTTTTCTTCACCGTTTTGAGAGCAGTGGTGATGAAATACATTACACAAAGTCCGCCTGGCTGGGTTTGAACCCGCGACCTACAACTCGTAAGTCGGGGCCGTTACCACTCGGCCACCACTGCTCTCTACTGTACTCAGCTACATCTAAGCTGATATTGAAGACTAGGAATGTAGACACATAAGAAAGGTTTCATTAGGGTGAATGTTCCAGAGTAGACAGTGAAATGAAATTTTTGAAAATTTTTTTTTGCATTTTGCCGTCCCATATTGGATAGTTTGGTGACAAAAATTGTATTTGCGATAACGACGTGTATATAAGCAGCTAACTACCTAAACCGACATAGCCCGAGAAATCGCCGAGCTTAAGTAGCAGGGAAGGGCACATTGCTCGTAGAACAGATGGTCGATGGGAGCGCAAGAGGCAGCGTTGGAAGGCCTCCCACAAGGTGGACCGATGACCTGGTGAAGGTGACGGCGCGCACTGTTCCCGCGCGCCTCAACAGGAGGGACCCAGCTGGGTCGAAGCCTACTGGGGCCAGGTTTCCTTTCTCCGAAAGGAAACTCGAGCCCCGGTATGAAGAGGCTAGAAGGAACGGGGTGGGTTAAGAGTCTGATACTATCTCTCGCTCCACCCAAGAGCAGGGGTTGTCATAAGATGATTTTTGTCCACCGTCAATAAAAACCTGGTGAAGCTTACGGGAATTTGATGGATACGATGCACACGGCCGGTCGTTCTGACGTCACTTGGGGGAGGCTTAAGTCTAATAGCAAACATCTCTCAACTGAAATGATGATGACCTAAACCTAAACGTATATCTAACTAAAGATTCATTGAGGTTTTGAATACCTATAATTTACTTGATTTTAGAAAATTTTACAAACAAAGGTGGGTCACAGTGCGATTAATTTTCCTTCTATAGTTCATTCACACTGTGGCGAGCATTGAAAGGCTTAATAATAAGCAGGAATTTTTAGATATATTAATAATTTATATCGTCATTTTCAGCCATTATTCCACTAACGGTAATCCACTTTAATTTAAACGTTATTCCAATGACTTAAGGTAGAAAATAGCTATCTATATTTACGTTAATTGAATCTTAGGTTTGCTACACTATTATAAACTTGTCCAATAGTTTCCTGATCGTAACTTGTGTATAGCGGACAGATACTGAGTGGGCAATACTGAGTAATAACTAAGCTATAAATATCGCAAGTACTTCTTGACATCACAATCCTATTTATAAAATTGTAGGAACTACTTGTTATTATGAGCCGATTAACATTGATACCAGGTGAAGTACCAGGGGTGCATAATTGCGAGGAAGTTGTGGATTTGTTCATAATGCTTAGAATCATCGATAAATATGTACTATGCACTAGTTCACTCATTTTAGTCGACTCAGGTGTACTGTAGACTGTACACCTTGAACACTACACTATGTTGAACGAAAAGCGTAAGTGCCGCAAAATTCATGGCGCTTAAGACATTTTGGTTGCGAAAAATGTATACTCTAAAAGCTATCTTAGCGCTGCATTTAATAGTTCTGTTAGACGACATAATGCCAATGTAGCGCTGCAGCGAACTTTTAACTTTTCAGTATTTTTGACAAATAGTTTCCATGAAAGGGCTTGTCTATCACTAGACTATAAGTCCATGCTTAGAATAGTCTGCTAATTATTTTGTAATTGTAATACATAGTTAGCAGCTATTACTTTTACAATAGTTCACACCAAACATAATATTATTAAATCATAGACAAAAATGAATAAAATGTTTTGAGTTTATAAAATACAGGTGTCCTTGTTTTAAAAATTACACTTAAACATACACGTATATCGGTCATTGACCCTAGTTAATTGAAATTAAAAGTTTTGACTTTTTTATTTCGTTGTGATCTAGAAGAAGAGGAATCGGAAGAACGTCTACTTTATACATTAAAACAACGAAATGTTACTATCATTATTTAACTTTGTGTCAGCTTGAGCCTTAAGCCTGGTGCCTGTCGGTCTAGTGGTTAGTGGCCCTGACTGCTATGCCGGAGGTCGTGGGTTCGATTCCCACCCAGGACAAATGTTTATGTGATGAGCACGATCATTTGTTCTGTGTCTGGGTGTAATTTATCTATAATATGTATGTATTTAGAAATATATAAGTATGTTTATCAGTTGTCTAGTACCCATAACACAAGCTCTGCTTAGCTTGGGATTAGACGGCGATGTGTGATAGTTGTAGAATATTATTAAAAAAAAAAAAATCATCATCATAGGCATGTTTGGTCCACCTGCTGCTGGAACTGGACCTTTTTTTCTCTCTTTTGTACTATTTTTTCAAAGATATAATAATGTAGAGATTACTCTTCATAAATTAATTTAGAGCCAAGCGCCTTCATGTCGGTTCCGACCTCTATTAGTATTCTACCACCACTCTATAATCATCGGGTTTTGTTTTTGAGTTGGGAAATTATCAAATGACTTCTTTCACTCTAGGGTAGTATGGCGTGGCCAAGTTTTACTGATTTGATCAGTAATCTGTATTCTTCAGTTGCCTTTTGCTATCTAGGGTCTTTGAAACGTTCTTGTAGCTCTAGCAGGCATTGGTCCTGTTGGGCCTCTTTCAGATTTGCTGAAATGTATTTGAGGGGTGCGTGGAATAACATTGCCCTCCGTGGACTCGGGCTTAGACCTTACGAGTCTGTGGTGGTTGGAAATCGCAGTGATCGGGTAAGTTATAATTTAGTTTAGGATGTGTTACCTTATTGTTGTTGGGCGGTTGCATGCCCCGGTCCTGGTTGCAGGCGCTGACGAAGGCCGCCAGCAGGCGCTCGTCCTCGCTGGAGCGCCAGCCGAGCCAGCCCACCTCGGGCTGCGACGAGCGCGCGATCACGGCGCCGTTCGCGCGGTGCCGCCACACCACCGCCGGCACGCGCCGCATGGCGCGGAACCTGCCATCAAACCAACATTCTCACCCTGCACTACTTATTGTAGGTCCAGCCCCCTAGCCAAGTTGCTAATCTGCAATAGTTAACGCTAGTAGAAAGCTTCAAATGTACGGGAATGACGCTCTGGTCTGGTCACGTGGTCAGAACAAAAGAATTGGCGGCAAGGTCAACTCGAAGCGTTCGACGCAAGCGATACGGTTGTAACTTGGCTAGGGGGACAGATCTGGGCGAATGCGCCGCTCGCGAGCCGCTTGCGAACTGCCCGCGTGCTTTTCATGTTAGTAAGAAGCGCGCGCGGCGCAGAGGCTTCGTACAAACAAGCCATGCGCTAACGCCAAAGGCACACGCGTCGTTTGCAAGCGGCTCACGAGCAGCGCTTTTGCCAGATCTATATGCACCATCACACACATACTTAACCCATTTTGCAGCAAGCCAAGCTACAAAGCCCTGGAACAGGTGTAGGGTAGCCAGCCTTTCATTAATTTACAGAATGAATTGCATGACTTGATTTCGCCTTTCTATTATCGAATAACCCGACGTACCTCTAATTTAGGTGTCTTCAAGGCTTGAGTTAATAGGCTCTTAATAAATTAGTGTGCATCACCATCAACGATTGCATCACTGATCACCATTAAAGAATCATTCGTTTATATTATTTTTAAAAAGGACCAGAGAAGAGACGATTCTCGACATAGTTTAGAAACTGATCAAAATGCTATCGCATCACCGGTCTGGTTTGATGACCAATAAGGTGACATCATCTTTAGCCATAATCAAACCTTGGAGACTGGGTTTCTAGAATCCATTTGTATAAGTTACCGTATAATGGTTTCGATTACCTAGAAAAGGATAGACATTCTAATCATGCAACAATCGCACTCCTGTCCTGATTAGTAGACCTCTACTCTGTTCAAAATAACATTTATGAAAACCTTTCATTACTGTCCGTTCAACCGATTTTGACTTTTATTACGTTGGTGGCATGACAAATGGCGGCTGCAGTAAATAGTTGGTATTGTAACCACTTTTTCGCTTTTAATGCCGTCCTTATGGCTACGAAATAGAAGTTAAAATCGGTTGAACAGACAGTAAAAAAGGTTTCTTTAAATGTCTAATCTTAACGCGAATAGGGTATAAAGGAGTTTTATTTTCAGATAGTTGGGAACGTAAATTTTTTTAATTATTTACCAATGGGTTATACCAGCCGCAGCTGATAGCTAGCTAGCTGATAGAATATATTTTTTAAAAGTCTGAGCACTTACCTAGCGACGGAGTCAAGGTCTTCGTCGCAGATAGACGCGGGTACCACAATGAGGGGTGGGTACGAGGGGCACAACTTGTAGTCCGCGTTAGCTGCCGTGACCCGCCAGGCGCCCCTCGTAGTGAAGCCTAACCGCTCCACCTGTCCATACGCAACAGGTTAATATGGATAGAAAGGGACGAAACAAAACGTTGCAAAAGGGTAATTGTATCGTAGTAATCTGTTAAAATATTGGAACACGGCACTCTATTGATTTGAAGACTTAATTTTTTTTTGTAAAGGTTTTTGGCTTGGATATTAAGTCCTTTAATCCATGACTTCATATGACTTCGTTTTTGTTGTATTTGGCAGCAAATGTATTTATTACATATTGTCCAGATGTTTTACATCACAATATCCACTAGGAATCAATTAGCAAATAACTAAAAGTCACTGAACTTCACTCGAAGAAATCTGCTGCCAAAACTCTTGAAGTCTTTAGTGGAGTTGCGCTAAAAATATCCTTCCGCCATATTTTTTTCTTTCTCTGAAGGACGGGGAATTATTCCACGTTATCTTCAGTATTCATAGATAATACTTGAAGAAAGTGAAAGTTTGTCGCGCACAAGTACTAGGTAATCAGAAGACACGAAAAGATAACAGGAGGTTACGATGCATAAGTGTAAACTAAAGAAGATAAACAAACACGAGAGATAAAAAGAAAGTTCTGCGCATAAAAGTACCAGGCGATAAAAATGAGCAAGGAGTTACTTACTTCAGGACCAAACCAATGTGTCTGTGGAGACTGTGACGCCCGCATGAGTGCTCTGTGCACTGACGTGGGCGGCTGTTCCTTGGCCCACGCTGCGTACGCCGCAGCGAAGGTCTCTTGCACAGATCCAATAGGGGCAAGCGCTGTGTTCAACCGCCTCCACCATTCAATACATTGATCCCCTGTGGTGAATGAGCATCTAGAACAAAAGGAATCATTTTAATGAAGATACTAGATACAAAAATAGGACAGAGAAGTAGTCCAGTAGAAACAGCCCCGACTTATGAGAAACGTCTTGAGTTCAAACCTAGAAAGGCGTTTTGCTTTGTTTGTATAATTTATTTCATCCTTGCTCTTTAAACAGTGCAGGAAAATATCGCAAGGGCATGTCCTAGACAACATGTGTGACACTGACATCCACCAACCCCATACTGGGTCCGCGTGATGTGTCATGTCGGCTCATGCCCTCTTCCAGTGAGGAGGCCTGAGTCTCAGCAGTAGGAACCTTGTGTAAGGCTGATTATGCTAAACGAAGAAAGTCATCGTTCCAAGCAAATCAATCTAAGAAACTTTGCATTCACGATCTAATTGCGTGAAGTTTTTAAGATAAACCTTGCCTGCGATTGACCCCAAACTGAACTAATTGGGATATTCCCAAACACATGTTAATGACTATAACCGTATCAGCTATTTGTAAAAATGATGTACTAGTTCATGTGTGTAGCAACAAATATTATAAACATTAGTGTAATCAGCTGTATCTTATTATTCAAGGAAAATTTACTTGTCCGCTTTCTTTCGTCGCTAAGTAGGTACCTATGTGTTTATCAGTCAATACACTTATTTTGGTGTTACCGTAATCGAAAATTAAATCAACATTCCATCGGTATTTGATAACATTGATAACTCTAGATCACGATCATCATTTCAGCCGAAATACGTCCACACATAGGGCCTAGGGCTCCCAAGCGCCATCATAACGTTGCTGGCAATATTGCCCGAAGTTTGAACATTGGTGGCAATATTGCCAGCAAAATTCCAACTTCGGGCAGTATTGCCGACAATAGCATGGCATTATTGCCACCAATATTCCCACATCTCGGCAATATTGCCGGTAACGGCACATCTCTAGTCCTATGCGTCTCGCATCCATCGGATTCCTGCGACTCTCACCAGGTCATCAGTCCACCTTGTGGGAGACTTTCCAATGGTCGCGACTTCAGAACCTGTCGATCCCACCGACCATCTGTTCTGTTAGCAATGTGTCCTGCCCACTGCCACTTATGTTTAGCGATTTACTCTATATAATCATAGACAAATGATTTCATAACAGAGATAAAATAAAGTGTGAATCTTAAAATTTAAATATAGAATACTTAGCATGTTTTTCGTACAAACAAGATAATTTCAACATGTTTTTTCTGTGACTTATTTACCTATTTGAATAACTCATAACTTTGTATGTAAACACTAGATAATTTAGTGGGTATCATTATAAAATACTTTTAGAACTATCTTATCTTATCAGTATTTAAACAAACAGTAAGTAAGCGTAAGCGCGCGACAGCATCGCTACTATCGCGCGTTTGTCGCATTTCTAAGCGCTATAGAAAATATCCCAACGAGCTACAAACGCGCTACAGCATCGCGAATGTATTGATGCGAACGCGCTAGAGTATCGATACAAAAACTCGCCGTGGCCGAGGGCCCTTAGTGTCTTCTGTATGTGAGTTTACAGATACGATACAAGAGTAATTCGTGGGAAGAAAAATTAAAAATACCTATGGCGAAAATTAACTAATTATACATAGATCCCTTATCCGCTTAATCATTTCTTCTCGAATCTAGGACCAGGATAGAATAAGTACTATCATATTCTCTAAATCAGAATTAATGCTAATATAAAAAAAGTTTTCCCTATCTAGGAATGAGGTACTCCTGTATCGTGGACATTGCGCAAACCATACCATCAATATATGGCTTTCATAAATAGGTACCAGGCTATCATATGACAAAAGGATACTTACTTGAGTTGTCTTCCATTTTTGCAGAGCACGATCAAGTGCAGTAGGTCCCGGATCTCCACAGCGTCGATGAGACGAAGCGGGATGGACGCACCCGGCCCGTTTCTCCGACGAGGTTGAACGTGCAGACGGTAGTTGGACATAGCAATAGTTCCGTCTGCCGTCCTACCAACCCACTGCCAACAAATGATAAGGTTGAAGATTCATTCGTGACAAATGGCACATACCTGAGATGACTGAAATATAGTAAGTATATTCTTACAATGTTTGTTCGTTTGGAATCGAAAAGAAACACTTTAGATTTAAAATTAATTATAGGTAGCTTGAGTGTTGTTGTGGCATAATTACACTTACAGTGTTGAAGTAGTGAATCCCTTATTTCTGACAATATTTTATAGATATACTTAATTATGATAAGTACAGTTATCACGTGCTCAGTTTACTCAAGTCATGCCCCACTTGACGTAAGTAGACGCATACTACCTACTATTTTCGCAAAGCTGCAGTTTCTACAGTCATAAGTGCACGCTTTGGGCTGATAACGCGCAGTCAACGAACTACCAGGAATGCAGAACTAGAACGGAGCTAAACACTATCGGAACGTCATTGCGGTTCGTTCAACCCGATGCACGCGACCTGCTGACCTTTTAGGCCACCAGCCGTATTACTTAATAATGCGTGGTCTATCTATTTGATACTATTTCACTAATTAATTAAATTATTTACATGGACTTTGGACTAGGGGCACAGTTGTTTACCAGACGTGTTCGCAGTACATTTGTCGTGAAATCATTAAGACTGTATTAAGACGTCATGTCTATTGAAGAGGTTGCGGCAACCGTGTAATTTACGTTGGGAAACAATACCGTACTCATCGTTGGTACTGACGTTTATGAAGGTAACAAAACGTACTATTAAATTGCACTTTTTTATCGTTAAAAACATAGATAGTAACTACTTAAACATAGAACCACGAATAGATCTCACATCTGACCACACACCAGTTATACTGAATATTACAACAACAATTAATTTCGTAGCACCCCCCCTAAGAATATACAACTTGAACACTACAGATTGGACAATTTATAAAAATATAATCACGACAGAGACAGAATTAAAGACCAAAATTAACACAATAGAAGAACTTGAAAGACAACTAGAACAACTTAATATGACTATACACATTGCTGCCAATTCTGCAACTCCAAAAAGGACAGGTAAAGGACAACCTCTCAAACATAACTCGTATCCAAAGGATATTAAAGAGAAAATACAAGAGCGCCGTCGTTTGAGAAAAATCTGGCATACTACAGGATACCCAAGTGATAAAGCAGCATTCAATAGTTTCTCAAAAGAACTCAAAGCTCTTATCAATACCCTAGAAAATGATAATATTCAACAGTATCTTTCAAACCTAGATTCAACGAGAGACACAAACTACTCGCTGTGGAAGGCTACCAAGAATCTAAAACGCCCGAAAATCCACATATCACCTATAAGTGATGAAAAAGGAGGATGGGCTAGATCAGATAAAGAAAAGGCAACAATCTTTGCGGAACATCTGAAAACAGTTTTCCAACCACTCCCTGACAACAACCCTGAACAAACAATGGAAATCAAGGAATACCTTGAATCTGCGAATCAAATGTGTCTTCCACTAAAATGTACCAGCCCAAAAGAAATTGTGAAAGAAATAAGGAACCTCAAGGAAGGTAAAGCACCCGGCTATGACCTCATTGATGTCACATTACTTAAAAATCTGCCTCATAAAGGTGTAATGAAATTAGTAAACATCTTCAATGCCAGCTTAAGGCTAGAACATTTCCCTGGGCAATGGAAGATTGCACATGTAGTCATGGTACCGAAACCCGGTAAACCCCCACACGAAGCTACTTCATACAGACCTATCAGCCTACTACCAGTTATTGGTAAACTGTTTGAGAGGATATTGCTTAGCAGGATGAGAGAACATTTAAGTGCAGTATTACCGAACCACCAATTTGGATTCCGGGAAAAACACGGGACAATTGAACAGGTGCACCGTATAATTGACACCATTAGCAGATGCCTTGAAAACAAATTATATTGCTCTGCAGTCTTTCTGGATATCAGCCAAGCGTTTGATAAGGTATGGCATGACGGCCTCCTGTTCAAGCTAAAGAAGCATCTCCCGCATTCTCTATTCCGAATACTGAAATCCTACTTAGATAAAAGATGCTACCAAGTGAAATACAGAGATGATCTCTCAGAAGTACACGAAATAAAATCAGGTGTCCCTCAGGGCAGTATCTTGGGCCCTGTACTATACCTCATTTTTACAGCAGATATCCCAACAAGTGACTACACCACGATTGCGACATACGCTGACGATACGGCACTACTGTCGGCTCATAGCAACTCGGAAATGGCATCATCACAGTTGCAAAACCACCTGACAGAAGTTGAGATGTGGCTGAAGCGTTGGAGAATAAAAGCCAATGAGAGTAAATCGGTACATGTAACATTTACACTCAGGAGAGAAACATGTCCACCGGTAACGCTAAACTGCAAAGTTATCCCTCAAGATAATAATGCAAAATACTTGGGCATGCACCTAGACAGGAAACTAACATGGCAAAAACATATTTGGACAAAGCGCAAACAATTAGATGGAAAACTACGGTCACTGAACTGGTTATTGGGACGCCAATCACCACTAAATCCTAACAGCAAGATGCTAGTGTACAAAACTATCATAAAACCTATCTGGACTTACGGAATACAACTGTGGGGAACAGCCAGCAACAGCAATATAGATATTCTAGAAAGATTCCAGACCAAAGCTTTGAGAACAATGCTTGGCATCCCATATTGTATAAGTAATAGATACATATACCTCGACCTCGGCCTAAAAACAGTTCGGCAGGAAATAGCTCAAAACAGCCTTAAATATCAGGAGAAACTGACCGCCCATGTTAACAAACTGGCACACGCCCTAAGTGGAGAAGATGCTCTTCAGCATACTCGGCTAAAAAGAAGTGACATACCGAGCCTAAGTATAAGATTTACCACTTGACAACAAGAGAGTCGTGTGAAAAGAATCTTCACACAAGTATGGCTCTTGAAGAGAACATAAACAGAGGAATCAAACAAAGAAGTGGCTTATTGTTGGGAAAACAGATTGCCATGAAGCAGAAAACACAAAAAAAAAAAAAAAAAAAAAAAAAATTAAATTGCAATAACTACAATTTTTGTTTCAAATTACCAAATTCGTAGTTTCCCGTAAACAAGCTGTTATTACCAAAAAAACTACCAACAAATAGTAACAAATTGTAGTTTGATTGAGCGATTCTACCTTCATATTGCGTCAATGCATGTTTGGCTGCATTCAAGGCGATTATAAAGAAAACCCGTACAAAACACTTACTCATTTTTCGTTTTCCCTACAGATATTTATAATTGTAGTGACAAGTATAAATACATCGTTATCTCAATAAATGTCCTCAATTGTCCTAGCTAGCATTAAACGGCAGAAAACTAAATATTTGATAAAACTTCCCTAAACAAGTTAAAGGACAAGATTCACAGGTCTGTTTACTGAACAAATGATTGTATTTCTTTATCTGCACTAGAATATGGACAAAACTGGGGCCTTTTCTTGTACTTCTGCTTGACATACTAACCATAATTCTTAACCCATCGCGTTATGACCGGTCTGCGAGGTTCCACCTTTAAGTAATTCAAATACAGACTAGAATATGCAAACTGCACAGACGAGTAGAGCTTTCCTCGTAACTTATACAATCCTGGTACATACCCCAATGATAATAAATATTTGTATGCCACATGGCAAAATATAGAAGCTACCTAATATTGCAAGAATGGACTGCCAATGTTTTTTGAAAGGTTCTGATTCTCACCTGCACAAACTCCCCACAGATAGGCGTGAACCCTGCATCTAGGCCAGCCTCGTCATAGTGTGTTCGCAAGCGGGGATACAGATCTGCAGCACGCACGCGGTGCGGTGGCGGCTCCGGCTGCGGGGGCGCACGGTACCGCTCGCGGTCTCCCATCTCGCTTGTCGATGGCACTACCACCTGGAGACAAAGGAATATTACCATTAGTTGAGGTTTAGCACCAAAACTTCACAGTCTACCTGAAATTCATTACCATTACCCTCCTACCACATTTCAATTAGCCGTCCTCACTAAAAATAAAACGGTTCCAAATGTATACACGTGCAAGATGCCAACTACATTTATTTCTGGCCAAATTGTCCATAAACACATCATAATGAGCCGAACACCTCTATTGAACAGAGTCATTTCCTGCTATCATTAACGCTTAGAAAATACCAAAAATATGAGCACCAAAAGACACCGTATATTTGGGATTAAGTGACTTTTAGGCCGACGAAGACTTTCACTGCGTTGATGAAAGCAGACATATTGATGTAAAACGAGCAGGATAAATAAATTTTGAAGTAAATAAACATTTATTTACTCTGCATCCGCACAATACCTCGAAAAGGCCAGAGATATTGAGACACGTGACATCGGTCATAGACACATACATATTCATAATGAGACAGATTTCGAAAAACTCTCCAATAACAATGAACCTATTGAACAAGTTAATGAACAATCGTTTATAAATTGTGCACACAACGAGCCGCAAGGTCGAATTAAAATTCAACACGAGAACGAATTTGTAAACGGAACAAATGATTTAACTAATAAAGTATTGATCCGAACGCGTTCACTTTTGTATTCGGTTGTTATTTAACTGTTCTGTTGTAACTAATTTGATAACAGCTCCTTTCAGACAATCAAATGGTCCTAAGGTTACCACAAGCTAGAGCGAGATCGCAATACACTTTCTCTTTCTGTATTTGTGTATTGATATTTACAAACAGAGAAGCTTGTATTATCCAGAACTGTGTATACCTTATCAAGAAATGTGTGACTGTTGTTGGAATGTGATCTAAATTCTGTTGTCAGTGGAGAGAGGAGCAGAATGGAAGCCGATACAAACACTAGATATGGAAAACACAAGATACTACGCGAAATTTTAAAGATGTCGTTGTTAGATTTTGAAGTATTTACAATAATGGTATCTCATTCAAAATATATGCTGTTAACCATTTCATAAGGGTAGATATTAAAGGTCAACCACAACTTCAGAAGACAACTACTAGGGTATAATGTACTGAATGCGTTAGGACAAGGGGCATAGATTCTGCATAAGTAATCGTGACAGATTTTCACTTCATCGCTTATTTATACAGCATCACAATAACTCAATAAAAATAATTCGTTTACAACTTACACAAGATGAAAAACCAACTTGGAAAATACTTTGGGCTTTGTCTATGTTTTCCTTTCATTTGGGATCAACTTGGAACAATAAATATCCAAAATATTTATGTCGAAAATATTTATGATATTAATCAGCATACAATTTAAAATTAGTTCTTTAATATACAACTTTTATTACATAATGACATGCACTATTACGGTTACGGTGCAGTCAAGTTAAATGCCTAAATGCATAACTAATATATATTATGTAAAAGGCACTGTACGTGAAGTTATGCTGCCTTGGTATTATTTATCGCCGGTATATTACAATAACCAAAATGCTTAGTAATCGAGTCGAATCATAAATAATGATCTTGCGTGCTTATGATTCACTGGTGGCGCTTTGAAACTTCTAAGTGGAATGTGGTTACTTTTGAGGAGATAATTTAACAACATGCGTAAGAAAACCTGTCTCGTTACTTAGTTAGCTAATTGGTGTTGTAGTAACTTTTAAATTGTTTATCGATAAGGTACCACAGTGCGGTGAAGACTAAAAACACAAACAGTATCAAAAATCTTGTAAATAGGTCTGTCAGATTAAATGTATTAAGATAATATTTATGACAAAATATTATTAATTATTTCTGGTTTTACTCCAGTTGCCTGATATCTGGTATCGGTAAAATTCGTGATAAAATAAAACACTTGGTCCTTCGAGTCGGATTTAACGGAATTAACCTGAAAAAAAGCTAGGATGGGACACTTTTCCATGGTTTTTCCTTAAAAATAGCTATCAAACAATCATCATGATTCCTCCTTTAAAAGTTGACTGCCGAATCGGCCCTTAAAGTAGTACCAAAGAATTCCAACATACGTGATGGAAATTTTAAAAGTAAAGAAAACCCAGCGTTTCCAAGCATTGCGCATACTATAAGGCAATTCACACTCGGCTCACGCCCATACTGCATGCCTGTCCCTCGTTGGATACTACAGAACACGTTAGAAAGCGACCTTGCGTTACCTAACTTGCCACTCATGCGCATTGCGTACTTATCCGTTCTTTTAAATGCTTGTAGTATTTACAGGATGGCGCTATCAAGGACGGAAAATAAAGGTTACATTTATTTCTGCATTTTTTAATTTATTATAGAATAGATTTGAGTTATCTAATAACATACCTTTGTTTATGATTTATCTATTATTAGTATTACTATTTCCTTAAGAATTTAAAAGATTTTGCGTTGAGGTCGAATTTTTTTCAATGCTAGAAGTTTCATTAATATGGCTTTGAAATTCAGTCTTGGCATTATATTGCTTGTTCCTACTGTTTTGCTGTTGTTTAAGTAAATTTTCCGTATTAATACTTTTGACAGGCAAAAGTATTAAACATTTAGATTACACACATATTTTAAAACGATTTTCATATAAGACATGCATTGAATTTTAAATTTTATACATAGACACAAATTTTCAAGACACAAGTTGTAAAAAAGTTTGAAGTATGTAAGAAAATCAAAAAACTACTGAAATTTTCTTCTTTTTATCCTATTTTAAAACTTTGCCCCATACTAAGAATTACTTCTTTGCCATGGGTGCGTTCACAAACATGTAAACTCACATGCACCAAATACAAAGACCTGTAACAACTATCAGTAGGCAAAAAAAAAAAAATTGTGCAGTGCGGTAATCGATCCCGCGGTATGCAGCGCAGCAGTCAATTGCTCAACTACAACGGCAACTGTACCGTCTTAGAAGTACACACAATTATTTGTTTTCTCTCATACACAGGCAAGCATAAGACATGATGAAAATCATAGACTCAAACCTCCAAGTACTAGCACAGCTGAGCATAAATAATAAACTGAAGTAACTAAACCGTTTTGTAAGAAGTGACAAGTTTCACATAAACACCAAACGAGCCGTTTGGTGAATGCTACGTTAATACTACAAGTGTTGCTGTTAGTTGTCAAAGCTACGTTTAAGAAAAAAAAAAAAACAATGTACGTATAAACTCGTAGGTTAAGATTCATTAAGTAAATGACGATTAACATGAGTTGCCAAAACTTAAATAATATTCAGTCCTTATTTTTTCAACTGTCGGGCAAAGGTCCGGAGGCCATAGTATGAAAAATACAATTTTAATAATTAATATGAAACAGGTACTACCGCTGTAACGTTCCGTGTTTAAAATTACAATAACCAAACACAGTAACTTGATAAAGTACAAGAGGAAATAATAACGAAAGGTAATTAGTGGTTAATTGATATGTATTCTATGACAGCGATAGTAATTGACCTAATTTGATTTTGTTAAAAGCAATTAATTTTGTCGTCTTAACCGGAAAACACTTTCCTTGCGTATACAAGTAAATTGAGACAGTAGCTAAGATCATTCTTAATCGGTTTAACAAAAAATTTATAAAAACGAAAGAGGCTTATCGTAATAAATATAGATATTAAAAAAATGGTGACATTATCGGAATTGTGTCTTTACAGGATAAACACATTCGCATAAATAACTCCTCACATCTCTTACGCTCATACACCACAAATAGTAACACGTATTTCGCTTAACTTAAGCTCCACTTTCCATCAGATATAATTGGTGCAGCATTCCATAGTGATGACGTAATTCCCCGCGGCGGTTCACATGAGCTCGCCATAGAACATACACTTACATGGCCTATGACTATGATTCATCGCTAAAGATTGCCCATTTAAAGCCGTTAGGCTATCATTTAAACTCGCATCTCATGTTGTATACCTGGATGATATACTTCTTTTGTCATTTTACGACTCCTGTAGACCAACTTTTTTAGGGTTGAATAGCAATTGTTGTACACTTTGTACAGCAATGAAACATTGCCTAACGAAGAATGGGCATATAAAAATATTAGGAGATCGTGGGTGCGCGCCCACGGTCCTTTTAGCGCATTCACCCTTAGCGGTTCAATGAACACAAACTTTTGCGCAACAATGGAGGCAGACATCCAAAAAACTAAAAAGCTTTTTGTTAGTACTAATCAAATGTGACCAACTATGCCATTACAGACTTACCTGTAGTTACATAAGAAAGAAAATAGCGTACATTCCTGAGAAATGAGATAATCAAGTAGGTATGTTGTTGACCGTATGACAAAAAAACTAGATCGAAATCGGAGCTATATTTTTTTGTCGAATAAAACGTAACGGTAGATGGTTTTATTGTTGTCTTATACGGCAACGAATCAGACATTCTCATAAAACGGCAATATATTAAAAGGAGAGTACGGATACTTTTTATAAACCGTAGTGTAAATAAACAAAGCTTACTGTTTAAAACAGAAACAAACTCCGCACTAAAGCATGATCGTAATCATTAAAAAAGTCATCAACGCCTTGCGGGTGGGCGCCTAGAGCCAACTACTACCGAATGACTAACCAACCAACTAGGAAAGCCTCACTGATTATTATAAACTTCCATTGAATGGGGTACCCATACATATGGTTGGGTTAATAGTTGAATTTGAAGCGTGGGTCGTTCACCTCTTCTGTCGATGGATGGTAATGGTAAACATCACACAAAAAACTCGCCAGCTCTGAGGAGCAACAACATATATTTTTGAACGTTTCACACAGGTATATTATACCTTTAATTAATACAAAACAGGATCTTGTTTAAATATTTTTCATTGTGCCCTTGAAATATCGCTTTTGTATAAAATTAAAATCTAACGACGTAGTATCGAGGTCGACGTCTTCCTCAATTTTCTTTTATGTTAAAGAGCTTTTTTGGTGTTTGCAGAATATCACCAGATAAAACTTTTTGGTCGCTTCTTTTTCTGGTTTTAGCATAAACTTTTTATCAGTTTTGTACCTCATTAATATGGCGAAGATTGTAAAATATAAGATTTTCTTTAATGGTGTGGTTAAAACCAGTCATTTCAATGTTGTTTGCATTTGTAATGTCAGTCGCGTATTTTCTTTCTTCAAAAGTGAGGAAGCTGGGAGAATTCGAACAGAACCAATATGGTAAAGCGGAAGCTTTAAAATACCAGGACTGCATAATAATTAGTCGGTGTGAGAATTATGAATGAAATGGCGGTGCAAGTACTAAAGTATTGACGAGGCATAATCTTTGATACGATATTGTATTTTTGATACCGTCTTCTAGTTTCTTATAAATTACCCAAGACGAATTGATTACAAACTATATGCAAGTTACATAACGTTGAGTATAACTACTTATTTTTTGTGTCCACCTGTAAAACCTGTTCGTTTTTTTAACATAATATAACGTTTATTCAAATTAAGTGGGTAATTGACAGAATTTTAAGCAAAGCATTGAATTTATACGTAAACAAATTCTTGAAAAAACTTAAAATAAACCATGAACATAATGGTAAATACGTATTGTTTTAATTTTTACAAGTAGTGTTTCCTAAAACTTAAGATACACGTAACCAGGATAGCATGGTTTAGTAAGAGTACGATTCTTGTGAAGAGTTCTATATAAATGTGAATGATGTGACTTCGACCAAAATGAACGTAGCAAAATAGAGAACAGACATATAAATATAGGCGTTAAATTTAATAAGATTATAAATAAGGTTTTTGACATTTCCATTTACAAGCAGCGCTGTTATTAAACAGACACAAAGACGCTTGTTGCATCACACGTCAGTTCTGCAACAGACAGATCCCCGACGCTATCAAAGCGTGGCATTAGGCAATAGCATCTGCGGAAGGGGCAAGCCTTCGCTTGCATAACGTAAAGCGTGACTAATGCAACTGTAGTGTGCGTAGGAGATAGAATAAGGTCGTTTGAGGTTACCGTGTGGACATCATCAGCTCACGTCCGCGTGTTGCAGAACTATACAATTATCACAATACTTGTAGCTTTATCTATAGGAAACATAGCTGCATATTCAAATGATATGCCTTGCAAAGAAGTAATTATATCGTTGTAGACAAGTGTAGCTGCAGGAGTATCATGTGAAACAAAGGAACGAAACAAAGACTCATAAAGAGACGGAATAAAAAGATTTATTATCTAATTCAGAGCATTAAATTCACTATTATGGCTATCTCTTTGTTTTAAACGTGTTCGCAGCTTCACAAGTACGCTGAAATAGTTTTAATAGTGGTACAGATAGTGAATGAATGAAAAGGAGCGTTCATTATCCATTCGCTCAATCATTCATGTCATTCAACCCTGCTCGAGGCCGTGTGTTGCATTGAAAGGCCCATTCAAGGTTTAGTACTGGCATTTTGTAGGTATGTTATGAATTTCTGGTATTGATATGAACTATTAGAACACGTGAAGGAGATGGAAGTTGCGTAGTAGCAGCCACTAGTAGCTGTATGTGGCCTCAGGTAGTGGAATGATCTGCTGACTTTTGTGTGTCACTCTTCATTGCAACAACAATGGATTAAAACACTTCCGGCGTGTGCAACTATGGACGGCATTATGTGTCTGTGGTCATGTGATTCTGGTTGAATGCATCTGTGACGTTACTGACAATTTGCTTGGCAAAGTGTGCAGTAACATTGAAAACTTTCAATGTTATTGAACAGCTTGTCATCTTGGCTACATAACTGTGTAGTTCTAAAATTAACATCTAGCTGCACATTTTGGTAATCGAATAATTTTAATTTTGTCAGTATTTTTGAAACACCGCCATTCTTATTGACTGCATTGTTGAAATAGTTTTGATGTGATATTCGTACAGGCTACAAACAGAATTTGGAATTATTTTGGAGCCGTTCCACGATCTTTCAGTTTTATATTAAGACTAGCTTTTGCCCGCACGGCTTCGCTCCCGCTCTTCCCTACTCTACCCTACACTACTCTACTCTACTCTACCCTACTATGCCCTACTCTTCCCTACTCTACACTACTCTACCCTACTCTACCCTACTATACCCTACTCTACCCTACCAAACTTCACATAAACCATCTACTAAATAGT
Organism: Mythimna lalbum; assembly: GCA_949319445.1. Lineage (NCBI taxonomy): Eukaryota > Metazoa > Arthropoda > Insecta > Lepidoptera > Noctuidae > Mythimna > Mythimna lalbum. Next base: position 16,275,807 of record OX439364.1, read on the forward strand.
CCGAACAAAGCCTAAAAATTTGGTTTAGATAGGTGAGCTCGTTCTTGAGTTATAAAATAACAACGAAAAGTGGCATTGATTTTTATATATATAGATGTCAGTAGTCAATCAAGAACAGTTGTGATGTAAGCACATCAATATGTCTTCGAGAACGTTATCCTGGTCTATTTGCTCTCTCTCCAACCAACTCCTGCTTTTACCCCCACATGCACTGAGTTTTACGATATTTTTACCCTTTTGACCGTCATGAGTACATAACAAAGAAAATTGTGTCCGGGACGCCACGGTTATGATTACTTGACATATTAAAGGAAGCAATCGTAAATTATCGTCGAGAGCACGCATTTGCTTTTTAGATGGCCGGTCAAATATTAAGGCTGTCAAGAACTAATTAATGAAGTCCAAATTAGGATATCCCACACAACACTACATGTGTTCAACAATGACAGTAGCGAGGGAACATGTTTTAATAATGATTCACAAGTGACTCATTACGGTGCATCTGACATTGTACCGACAATTGTAGCTCATATAACCATTAAGCTTCAATTGATAAATTACGATTTTGACTGCATCTTATAGAGGGAGGGAAACTTAATACAGACTGACGGATAGCCAGTAGTGTCCAAACAAAGGTAGAACTTAATGCCTGTTATTTGTTTACAGTTTAAATATAATTTGGAACACATTTATTTTGAGTGCATGACTCAGTATTGTTTATTGTACACATGTGATTGTTTTATCTAGAAATGCAAACAGAGTTGCTGTCATCACCTCGTGATCATCCATACACAGTCACACATTAGACAATTTGGTCTCAGGGCCTGCGCTCACTTGAGACAGGACGTCTTAGACAAAACTGTTTTGTCTGAGACGTCTTGTCTCAGGTGTGCGCAGGCCCTTAAACATAACTGTTTTGTCTGAGACGTCTCAGACAGTTCTGTCTAAGACGTCCTGTCTCAGATGTGCGCAGGCCCTTAAATGAATACAAAACTAATGCCGTCGAGCAGTAGCGTAGCCAGGTAACCTGCTGATTACCTTGGGGGAAAAAAATCTGAGGACCCTTGTTTTCTAATAACTTCTCCAGTACTGGGTGTAGCGGGGGGTAGCTTTTACTGGCTAAAACGAGTTGCCATGATAAGAGTCGCAATATATTTTATTTAGATTTCGAAGACTGAACAATTTAATTTCAATTCGCTAGTACTACAAAGGTCGCTATACAGGTTAGGGTGTACCTGACAGGTTTGCATGTACAGTTATACCAGTCAGGTAAGCTTGTATGGAAACCTGCACAGTAGTGCAACATACACGATCCAGTTTTCCTGTTCAACTCAACTGTACAGGCAAACCTATCAGGTATACCCTAACGTGTATGGCTGGCTATCTTAAGGGTCGTTTGCTAATCAGATTTTTGGGAGCCTTCAGATTTTGGGGACCCCAGCCCTTCGGTAGCTACGCCAGTACCGTCAAGCATCAAAAGCGAAGAAACGAAAACAAAAAAAAAACTTCAACACAAAATCCACAGCGAAACGCCTGACTTACATTTCAATTAAACTCTTTTGATATCCCCTCATTCCAGTTTTAATAAAGTAAACGAAAATCATAAATATAACTCAAAAGCCCTGTTATTTTATATTACGGAAGTTAATTACTTCAAAAAGTTCCAATTACTCGGCGCGAAACCCTACCAAGTAATCATAGGTTGGATAGTACTCTCGTCCTTCCCCCCTTGAATGAACGGACGAGACGGGGGGGTTGGGGGCAGGAGGAGGCGACGTATACACAATTATTGGTCTCAAGGTGAAGGACTCGTCGTATAACGTTACTTTCCCCCGTCAATATTTAATAACCTACCTTTTTTACATCACAAACAAGTACGTAACGTTGAATGTATTCTCAGCTTTTTTTGCTATGGCGCTTTAACTAGGAAGTATTGAGTTTATTGCAAGACGATATTCAAGTGATATTTTAATTTGTATAAGTATTAATTTTATTTCTATATTCTTGTGTAACTATCGGGTCGATAATACTTTTTCGAAACATGGAATCGATTACACACGAATGTAATCGATAGTATTAGTAAATAATGATAACATAAGTATGTAGATGTTCTATTGCAAGACAATAACTGGAAGAAATGATGAAATGTCACCGGGTGTGCCCACACGTTATGTAGTAACATAAATAACAACAATACTTGTTCTGTTTTTTAGGGTTCTATACACTTCAAACCTCCCGCTGTTTATCTGTTTGCTAACGGCCCGCATCTATCTCATGAACCGCAATAGGTATACAGTTTTGAATCTTTACTGTATGTATTTTTTTAGCCACCATAACAAACTAAGCCGTTACCTAACCTAAGCGGTTCCTAGTTCCTACACGTCTATCTCAGTATAAAAAAAAATTACTTTATCCTCATAATATTTTTTTTTCTTAACAAGATTTTTTCGAGTGAAGTTTAATAATGGCTGTTATTATTATTCTCAAATTGTGTTGTAGAATTGCTGCAGTTTTGTATCTCAAGTGTCTGTGCATTATCATGTGGAATCATTGAAACAGGCGCGATCTCAGTAAAATGTAGCTGATAATTTTATTGTAGTTTTGACTACCTCAGTAAAGCTTGCCGAAAAGGCTGTTAATAAATTTCCTGCCAAAAATTATAAAAACGTTAAAATGTGTAGGTTCTTATTCTAATGGTAAATAAATCAACGAATCATACGAAAAGATGGTTTAAAGGACCCAATCTAAAAACATTGGTACATTCTGTGTCAGACAGTTTTGACGCCTAACCAATAACGTACCAGGCGTTCATAAAAAGGAGAAGGTGTAATCTGCACAAACCTGTGAGTACTCGGGCGAGGGCGGTCGGGGCGGGTACTTGGACGCCATGCGCGCGCCGGCTCCACAGCCTTGCACAGCCGCTGGCTCATCCTCCGGATAATACAAGTGCACGAAATCCTCCGTGTCCAAAAACGTATTGATCAGCATAATCCACACGATATAAACACTAACTAATAAATAATTTAACGCAGTCTAACAGATCAGACTTTACGACCACTATGCACTAGTTTAAATTTAAATCACTGTAGTAGGAAGCACGCCATCGTAACGCATCGGATTTGTAACGTTCCATGTTTTGAGTCCTCATATATCTGGATATGTTAAATAAGTTAATACATACACTTGTATAAATATAAATTCACATTTGCACCAATCAATCGCACACTTATCTGGTAAAAATTATGATTTTTGGTTATTATTTTGTGTGTTGTCAACGTTTTTGACACTACTATAATATGGTTGTTATCGCAACTGAAAACGAGGCCTTTTCAGTCGCTTATCAGTAACGGTACAGCTGTTTAAAGGCCACCAGCGAATGTATGGGCGTGAACGTTGCTTATCTTTGAAAAGTGGCAAAAATATCTATAAGGATAATTTTATGATACATCCATGAGCTACTAACACTTCAGATAGACAGTTTCATGATCACATTGCTACTAACAATTGACATTTAATTATATTATTGATATGTATATTTTTATTTCGTTCGATTTATTTAAGTATCCAATTTATTTTACATGTTTTTAGAACACCGGGAATGATCAGGGGCGGGTTATTTATTGTCATTTGACATTTCATTTAATTGTAAAATTTTAATTCTTTTGTATTTATTGTATTTAAAATAAATTTAATCAGAAATATAATACATTTTAAAATTACTTAGGTAAGTATATTATATTTATTTTATAACATTATTTATATAAAATTTATGACCGATATTGTCCAAATGATCTTGAAAAACTATGTTTTATGACTTTTTCACATGTTTTTTACATGTGATTTGCATTCATAATGCAAAAATATTACTAAAATCATTTACTAGTAGCACAGGCAATAACTTAATACATATTATTACTGTAATAATCCAACGTAATATGGCGCTCAACGATAATTATGTTACGTTAAAGCGGATAACAATTACCAGCGCATAAAATGACATAGTAACAAAATGCGCTTTGGATAATAACTGCAAATTTGAATATGTGTATAACTCTTAATGTAATGTGATATGATGATATTGGAAAGGTCATGTCCTAGCAGAGCTGCCGTATTATACTGGCAAGCACAAAATTTTACTGTGTCCAGTTTGTCCAGTTCAAAATTTCAGTTTCCAGTCAAATTTTGTCCAGGTTATTTTAATCCTGTCAAAAAAAGAACTGTCGGAAATTGAATGGATATTTGTCATCATCATTAATATAGTGTGTTGCCAGGTTGATAAGAAACCTATTATAATAATGGACATTCCGGAGTGACTTGACAATTCATTTGGCTATTGGTATTCCCCAAGTGTTTTTGCTTCCAAAATTAACTTTAAAAACGTTGATATAACTACAAAGTCAACTTGTTATCATAAGATATTTCTCATTAAATGAAAGCAGGAGGAGGATAACTCTGACCTGCACTCTAGTGATATTTCAATTAGTCTCGAAATAAACATTCCAGAATTAATATTACAAATAAATTAACTACATTAATCTTTTGTCATTTTGTAGGTGAGGAAGAACGCCAAAGTAATAAAAGAAGTGACAGCAGCAGATGGTCAATTACTAGTACCAGGAGAACATAGCCTCGAACAAATCGCCAGATAATTTGAATCCAGCTTTGTTTACCGTTACCTAATAGTAGTGTCAGAAACTTAGTAATTAATAACTGTGTGATAGACGCATATTTTAGGTCATGCGTCTAATCGTGCGGGTATAAGGTTCAATTGACGTCATTCATAATAATATGGCGCTTGTGTGTAGAAAACTGTCTGTGTTGTAACGCCAGATGAGGAACAGGACGAATTCAAGTAAACATAGATGGACATAATAAAATTAAAGATACCGGATACCGTCATGTCTTTAAAGTGGATTCGCTTATAAATAAACATTGTAATATTCCAAACGACCACCATAAAGACGCAAAAGGAATATCAAATCATTCAAGCAATAAACATCTTGCAACAAAGCAAGCAGACACTGCATATAGCCATCGTTCCTTATGAAAATATACAAGAGATACAACTTTATCACCTATTCACCATTCGTATATTCCAAAGTCGTAACTAATCGTATACACAACTTTAAAACGCTGACTGGCAGAATTCGAATTGCATTATCTCAAACCAAAACACTTGCTTCTCTTATTGTTCCAAGTATCTTTTGTTATTCGTCATTCAATAGTATTTGTTATCGCGAACAAATAATGCATGCCATATTGATACAATTCAAAGTCGAATAGGTTCATTGACCCAACGGATATGGGATCATCCATCCAAATAGCTTAAGTCAATTCTAGAATTTTCCACAAAACAGACTCTTCCAAATATTAGTTTAGGAATTTGTCACTTGTATGATAATGTGTTTAGTGATAACATTCATGACCAGTACAGAAATAATAATGTATTACACAATACTGAAATATCAAGCATTTCAGAAGAAGCCAAACGTCAAATAACGGACCACGACGAATTTTAAAATTTTATGTCTTAAGAAAGACTAGACATTTTTACCACCCGAGTTTAATCTTGCTTAAAATAAAGAAATAGTAATTAAAGAACATAAATGCAAGTCTTTGGAACCATAAAAATAATGCAGCCAAGTAGTAAGAGTGTTTAATAAAGACAAATTAGAAAACAGCTACAATTAAGTATTATTTTTTACTAACAAAAATATTATCATACAATTAGGTTCGTTGATGATGTAACTGGGTTTCGATACATATCAATAAACATGACAGTCTTGGAGACACTGGTCATTTCATTTCCATTCAATAAAGGTATATTGGTCACCATTTCCTTCTCTTCCATTGTTGGAAAATAAATCATCATGATGTCAAGATTATCATTTAAATTGAAAGTGCGCAATGGGAATCGAATTTCCTTTTGCATACTTATGGATCTATTTCAAATATAGGTACTAGGATCCGTGTAGATAGCGAGAACTATGGTATTGCAAATCTTATAATCGTTGAACGGACATAAAGAATGCGGTCACCGGCGCCTACGGAGTGATAGGCGCATCTGTAAAACTATACTGTCCTGGTACATGCATTAAAAATATCGAAGTAGATAATAACAATAGCGATTGTGTAAACGCAACGATGAAGAAAAAATATCAATGTAAATGTAAATCACGCAGAACGACACGAATCTAAGATAACAAGATCTCAGTGAAATCAATTAAAAGAATACAAGTATCTACTTCAGCAAGGCCTTTTGAAAGACTAACAGCAATTATTCCTAGATTAGCTTTTTTTTACTGAACAATACGGATTTCTTGCGCGAATTACAACATCAAATTGCGTGAATAATTCCAATGAAGAAGTAAGCTTGCCATGTCAGTGATTGCAAAACGTTAAAGTGAGGTCAGTAAAAACATTTATCGACACTTTCCGTATGGAGTAATTAAACAATATAGCATGTTTGTAAACGCAGCATTACATTTTTGTGTAATTCGAGCTTAGGTATACGAGAGGCGGATATTCAGAAGGGAGACGATAATCATTTAGGAAACCAACAATTTATTTAAGAACGAAATACAACGATTTACAAAGAGCTTTATAACCAAGTCAATAGAAAGACGCGAGCAAAGCGGTCGCGTATCACATTCCTGGACCGCAAACTAGCGTAGTTGTCGCCGCTCGCCAGCTTCTCATGTTTCCTACGACAAACATGTTTTTACATCCAACAAATTAAATTTTCGCACGAAATGCACTCTTAGGCCTTAGAAAACACGGTATTTGAAGTTAGAAAACTTACTTGGATGAATTGTAAAGACATTTTTGCTGCGGTCTGTTTTACGGTTGGAGGTAACATGATCCACTACGTTCGAATTGACATGCAGTTTTGTACTTGCGTAACTATGTAATATGAATATTTTTACAAGCAGTAAAACGTAGGAAATAACAACCGATATGCAGTATTAGATGTCTGAGGAGCGAATGGTGGAAGCAAAGTAACAAGGAAACTTAAAACCAAATGTAAACCAATCCTTGAAGCTAATTTGCGAAAGATAGATATTTAAGTAGAAGAAAAACAAGGAAGTAGTATGACAAGACGTGGAATCATAAATGTAAATATTTATCGCAAGAAAGATCCAAGTCATAATTAATTGTCTTTAGTGGGCCAAGGTCGTTTTCGGCCAAATTCTGGATATAATATAAATAGCGCAAGACTTTATAGAAAACCTTAAGAACAGACTGCAATATTGTTGTATTGCGTTTTCCAGGTACGACACGTAGAAATACATAGCAAATAATCATAAATACAAGCGAGTCGGACATTGGACTCGGACGCTGTCTATATGGTACGTTGACGACCTTCTCACACATTCACACAGTCCGCCGATGGATGATCAAATTGATTGGACCTTTCATTAGACACGGCCCCGACTATCGTTCGTCACAATTCACGAACTGTGATGATAACATTCAGCATTCTTTGTATCTTTAAATTTACACAAGCTCCTTCGAAGTGACTTGCAAAATGTATATTTAGATTCACTTCAAATGGTGTGTGGATTTGCCTTTGTGCAATGTTTCTGGCTACTTGCGGCGAATATTTTGCGTAATGTTTCAATCACAACGGCCAAGTATCGCGTGCTTAAGTGTTAAATTTCAATCAAGTGTCAACTCTGTCCAATCACGCGCGACGTACAGACAAACAAACGGTTATTATTGGCTAATTCCAGTCGAGCCGGTCGTTAGAAAAAATGATAAACATCCTTGGCAGTTGTTTATCACGGTAAATGGACTTGTTAGTAAGTCTTAAGTAGGATAAAAACCTCGATTTTGCAATAATGGTACAATATATAACGTCCATAACATTTATCTAAATCGAAAGAAATACTATTACTCAGTAATTACGTGTCATTTTGTTCATAAAATATGACTTCAATAACTGTTATAGAACCAATAATATTACAATGACCTATTCCTTGAAGTACGTACTTCCATTTTATTTAATTGACGTCAGCTTCATGGCGCTTTACGCTTGATAAATAGTCAATATATCAAAAGCTATTAAAGATAATGTAATTATATTGCTTTGCCAAGAAGGAATAGAAGTGTCAAGTGGTAACACTAGACATAAATGGAATGAAACATGAGATCGTTCCGGTACGCTGTATTTAAATACATTATCTAGGCAATTAATTTTCCTCGGTGAATAGTCTAGACGTATGGCCTATTTGATGGTGAATTATCACCATAAAATTCATAATAGTCGTGTCATTTCTCTCCCAGTGATCCTTTCTAGTAAAAGTTTGCCATTATTCGCAATGTGGTTTCTAGTTTGCAGTTAGAGCTTTTATATTTCCTCATATGAGCGTCATAAAATGCGATGAGGATTGGTTTGTATCATCAATGTTCAATATACGATGGTCATGTTTCAGCCATGCTTTTTGTTTATTGATGCAGAAGGCTGTTCTCAATAAATTTTAGAAACTTCTTGTTTTTAACTTTAATCATTAATTATTTTTAGTTACCATTAGCCATTTACCCCCACAAAATTCAGAATCTCGGTATACCAATAACATAACATTTAGTGGCACACTGAACCACAATTGTGCGTCTGTTTATTACAAACAAAGAGTAAATCGGTCGGTGAAAAATATTTGTTCAGCTGAAAGACCTAAAGCGATTTAAAGTAAACGTTATCGTATATCGAATTAAAATTTTCTCATTAGTCTCTAACAAGACAGCTGTTAAGTTAGAACTTTTATGGTTCACTTTGCAGTTAAATTCAAACCTGTACATTAGGGCAAGGTGTAAATTATATGCATTTTGCGCTCAATATCAATAGCAGAAAATTATCCGTTGGAATGATACTTAAATAAACTACCGCTATAAGGTACGATGCAAGGGGAATAAATCTAGTCAATTTTCACCTTAATCTGTCTAAGGACAAAGCACGGACCTTATCCAATGAGGCTATATTATTCACCTTTCCCCAACTGCTTACGGCTAGAAATCTAGTCTGATACAACACAGGCGAACCGTAAAATAGTTATTTATGGTTTATTGCGGCATAACTTGTTATAGCTATATAAATTATATCAGGAACCCGACAGTTATGATTTTCTCACTATTTTTATGACAATAAAATAATTTATTATGCGATACTGATCTCGTGATCTTTCTATGCGATTGTCGCATAGAGAGATCACGAGAGCAATATCACATACCTACATATATTATTAATATTAAACGGAACTATCCAAACGACATTAAAAATAAATGTCAAGGCTTTTAAGCAGATTACATCCTAAAAAACGTAGATACGAATACAAACACAATTTTAAGAAGGTTGTTAGAAAGTTGGAACCACTCGGTTAACACTTTGCAATTATCGAAGTAGTTTTTAAAACAGTATTGCACGAGCTGTGAAAACTAAGACTAAAGTAAACGTCGAAGATCTTGTTGATAGATAACCTATTGAGGACGCTAAGAAAGTTTTATAACGAGAACCTGATACAAATGTTTAGAGAACAAGAAAAGACGTGACTGAAACAATGCTTTCCATTCATATTGGTTCAATTAAGCTTAACTGCCCTCAACTTTCAAGAGGTCCACAGAACGTGACTTCAATTGGTTTATTACATTCTATTTATATTCTAACTAGCTTTTGCCCGCGCAGCTTCGCTCCCGCTCTTTCCTACTACAGTCTACTATTACTCTATCCTACTCTACCCTACCCTATCCTACTCTACACTACCCTACAATACTCTACCCTACTCTACCCTACTCTAACCTACTATACCTTACCAAACTTCACATAAACCATCTACTAAATAGTCCAAACAAAGCCTAAAAATTTGGGTTGGATAGGTGAGCCCGTTCTTGAGTTATAAAATAACAACGAAAAGTGGCATTGATTTTTATATATATAGATTAGACACTAAACAAGAAACGATAAAGAACCATCTATCGGTGGGATAATGAATAAACCGATATTTAAAACATAAACACTGATGATAACTACTTGTACAATGACAAAATTATAATATTCAATGACACAATACATCCCAAACATCGAGATACCAAACAATGATTAGTCATCGTTAAAAAAGCTGGCCCGGTACAAACATACGTTCATTATGATTAACCCAATTGTAGATCCAACCATATGACTCAAGTTATAAGAGCGAGGTCTTTCCCAGGCGGCCTATAAACGCGACCTTGTCGTACACTGGCAGTTTTCACCGTAACGGCAGCTGAAACATCATAATAAGTAATTCTGAAAAACTTCTCAAGCCTCTACATCCTTGAATATATAAATAAGTATATTGTAGCTTGCTTCTATCCTTTTTTAGTATTGTCTTGTACTATTATCACGGAAGACATATCAATGAACAAAGCTTGGCATGTTTTCTAAGAATAGAACGGAAATACTGAATGAAACTTAATCCATGTTATTAGTTGGTATAAGGACAGTTAAATGCTTTGAATACATTTTTACACTTTGCTAAAAAATTGTATATTTTTTGTACACTAGACCCGTGACTAGACGGTTACAAAAGCATGACCAAATAAGATACTACGACCAAGTGCATACAGCTTGTCAATCGCACTAGGAGCGCAGATACTAGCTTTTATGTAACGAGGTTCGTGAAAGCCGACCAATCGCGTTCGACCACGCCGCCATCGTCCGCGAGCCGTGAGCTGCTCAGCGCGGCACATACAAACAACAAGTCATGTGAGTCGTGTGAGCGTCGCGTCCAGGCGCCGCGAGCTCGACCATGACCTTCACCTGTGCACGTCGATGAATCGCTGTAAACGCAATTACTATGTACACAAACCAAACGCTAGAAAGAGCACAACAAAGGGCTATAAATAAAGCGACAGAAAAAATAAAAGATCCCGTCGGCATTACGCTGCAATTTGTACAATGTATTGAACGGAAGTTTAAATCTTCAGACAATGAGACCAATGACGTTATGGCTATATTTCAATTTGCACACAGAGTCATCATTTCAAGTACATTATAAGGAAAGCACGAATTCAAATGTTCGTGAATAGTAAATGATATCACCGGGGCTTTAAATTTGGGCTAAGGAGATTGAATGACATGATTACTTAGAGATGATAGTAAAACAGAGGGCAAAAATAAACGTAGTTAATTATGTTAATCTTGGGAACGACTGAATATTGTAATTTATTGTAGCCATAGAGAGGTAAAGACTTAAAGAGACGAGGGGCTTCCGCGTTAGATGCAAACGCTTCCGTGATGCAACAAGATTGTAGGTAAGTTCTTACTGAGTTAGCGCCTGTGAAAGTTGACACTTTGTAAATGTCATTAAACGTGTTAATACGTGTGGCATTAATTGAAGCGGACGTAGAACTGACATTCTCCACTAACGGCAAGGTCGTCTAGACATGACCGATCAAGGTCGCACTCTCAAAACAAGACAAACTTAAAATCTAAATATAAATGGAACGAGAACAAACAGTGCCTCAGAGCGTTATGTATGATTGCATTATCTATTGTATATTGTCTATGCATTCATTTATGTGTTTTAAAATTCTTTGTGATGTCAAACTTTTCTCTGCAAATGTCCAGCTATTTTTAGCTAGAGGCATAATGGGAGTAACCTCAACGGTTTTTTTTTCAATCAACGCACGTCTTTGCACTTTAAATTTATTGTTCTACAGAGTGTGATTGTAGCGAGGGATTCCCCAGAAGCTAAATGACGCCGGAATGTTAAGTTTTATATTGTTGCTTCAATTCCTTGAATTTGTTCTGCGTGCTCCGACTTTGTTTATTTACAAGCGATTATATCTATAGAAAATTTATGGGTTTGGATGCATCGCGAGAGAAAGTAGACTTGGCAGACTCAAAGATCACAAGCGAAAAGCAAATGCACGAGGTACATACTGAAATGGAAATAAGTCACGTGAAACTCGATAAAGGTCGTGCCATACACGTCTTGGCTCTGATACTTATGCAGTTTAATAACAAAGTCTCATGAATATAGAAGGATCATGTTGTTGCACTCTTTGAGGGCACCGATCGAAGAAAAACAAAAAGACTTCATGGATCATTAAAAAATTTAATAGACGTCTAAGCAAAAGAGAAAGATGGTAATAAAAATCCCTGAAATGAAGCACGCGATGTGTTCGTGGCGACCACGACCTAAAAACATAACGATAAAACGATGAACTTTACGATTGAAGTTGGAGACCAACTTACAGACGATACTCGAAGTAATTAAAAATATTAATTTATGACTCAGTACAAAGAAGTACACTAATCCTAAGTTTGTAAGAAATAACCAGAATATTGAATTTGAAAGAGGTATCACGACAAGTTAGCATTTCAAGTAAGTACTGAAACTTGGACTAGAATTGAAACTCCGAACGTAATTTTTGTACGTTTTAGCAAATTAAAAGATGTCAAATCGTATTTATCCTCCAATATACTTATAAAACCTTTTATCAATATCAGCGATTACAATATCAATAATATCATGCTTAATTGGAGCACACATGGAATTGATAAAACTGATTATGATTTCCAAATTGTATACATAATTCATTTTGTAATCTAATCTATAGAACTGACAATAAAAGTGTAACAAATGCTAGAAAGAAAGGAGATAAATAAAAGAAAACAATAACAGTGAGTAAAACTCGACACCATAATATGAATAGCGTACTATTATGGAGAAGATGGATGGTGGGAGCAATGAAATGAAAATTCTTTAAAAAAGCGGTGAAATTTTTCGACATACCACGTGACAGAAAGTGGGTGCGTTGGACGATGGTAACGATTTTCTCAGAACACAGCTGAGACGAGGTTGTGGACTTGCGCACTAGAGTCTCCATCCACGTGGATACTTCATACATTTTTAATTTAGTTCGTAGCCAACATGTCCTATCCTAACTAGAAAGAAGATCGCAAGATTGTTAAAATACTTTAAAAAAATATCATGATATGTCAACACAAACTTGTTAATTTGCCGGGTCTGAATTACTGTGGAAGAGATCGAATTAAATCTCTGAATGAAACTACTTATTGGAAAAGCAATTAAAACTAAAAAAATACCTTAGGACACCCAGAAAGATGCTCCATTTAACTCGTGTCTAGAATATAGTTGCAATGTCATGGATCTATCTCCCAGGCATGCGCAGAACGAAGGGTAGTGCCACGTGGCAATCTCCCGTTGCATAACCCCCATATTGCGGTGGTATCTTGCTAACCTCGAAAATTTTATAAGAAATTTTTTAGATAGTCCAAACTAAGACGAACTGGACACACAAATTTCTTTCTAGTTTCAATGACATCACTGAATGATACTGCCAGAAAATTTCATAGTTCTCAAAGTGACGAAGATTCTTATAAACTACCCCAACGATATAATTTACTTCAAAGAAGCCAAGAAGAATACTCCTGCTTGGCATATAACAGGTTACAGATGTCAATCCACAAAGTGTCACGGCAGTCGTACTTATTCTAATTAAGTTAATTAGAATGTTTCGCGTGTCATGCATAATTAACATATCATCGTTATTGCGGGTAAATGAACCTGTTTGTTTAGCTAACATATAATAAGTGAGACCTACATTAGAATATATTTACATCTATTAAATAATTTTTACACCTAAGTTTAAGACTCGGTTGAGAATTTGAGTTCAAACTTTCAAGAAAATATTGGACAGTAATCGTCGCGATTACTTCAATCTTTAACGAGTCCAAGTACCAGGAAGTCAGTAATCGGAGAATGTCGCTGAATACGCCTACAGTACCCTATTAGTTAGTAGTAGTACTATGGCATGTTGCAGCCACGTTGCACTGCTCTGACTGCGCACACATGCACAATTTCAATACCCACACAGGTGCAGTTCTGCAGAATGACTGCGGATTTTGCCCGCCATTTTAGATAGAACGAAAAAATTTAAATTTTGGCTTCTAGTGTTTATTGGGATGTTTCGGAGGTTTTATGTTTGAGGAATACTGTAAAAAGTGAATTAATTTACTTAATTTTTCAGGTCAGGTAGCCTTATTTTAGTACATATATCTATAGCATCATATTTATACTTAAATAAGGCTACAAGAAGCTCGTTATTGGCAGAATTGTATAGATTCATGCGATTCATTCAGTGGTGCGAAATGATTAGCCAACGTTTTCTTGAGCCAGTGACCTCGGACGAAATCGTACTTTGAAGTCTGAACAAAGCAATAAATATTGTTCTCTTTACTTGTAGTTTTCTTGACACTCTTTGCAACAAAACTCATAGTTATACACTTCTGAAAAGTGAAAACATATGTCAGCCATAGACGCTGCTATGGTACCTACTATGATTATAAATTTGTACTGAACTGTATCACAAACATTGTATTTATCATTAATTAATCCTTTACATTGGTCATTCTTGGGTGAAAATTCTTTTAGCAAGAGAATCTTATAAGAATTTACGTACAACATTATCAGAAAGCGAAAACCCGCCATAATGTAACGTGGACGCCACGAGTACCTACGCCATGCTGCGACGCAGTCAATCCTTAAATGTAATTAAAAGAAGTATTTCTGACTACATCAGACACAATATTTACACTCTCGCTTTACCAACACACAGACATTAGTAAATCCTGACGTAATTTCCGCAAGCACCATATTATTATGAAGCCATGTGCCGAACACGTCGGCGCGCTACGGTTTGCCATATTAGAAATTCCAATGCGGACCTTATAAAACTAATAGTTTCTTCGGGCACTTTACAATATAATCCATTTATATTTGTCAAAGACTTCGCAAAACCACGAATAAGCGAACTGGATGTTGATAAGAACGCGGATTTTCTGTATATCCATATTACGGTATAAGGATAGCGGGGTCGCATGGAGTATGCGACGGACGCGCGCGGCAGCTGCGGGGCAACTAAGGCGCGCTGACGGGTGTGGTGCTGCGGGGGGAACGTGGCGTGCCGGCGCGCGGGCCTGGGGGGTGGGTGGTGCGGCAGGGAGGGGGGAGGGGCAGGCGGCGTCTGAACCGCGTCTCTAGTTCGCTAGTAGAGGCCCGTCGTGAATTGTGCAACGTCAGCAGGCGCGTGCGTACAGCCGTACCGACTTCGCAACAAAAACCTCGATACAACACTTGCATCGGCGATGATGCGAGCATCAACTTTTCACACTAACTCGTTATACTATGCCCGATGTTACTTTATAATTATCGTGGGATGCGAGTAGCTTCCATTAATAGTTTTAGTTCCTCCAGTCAAGCCTGGCGTTGTTTTTATCGCATTCATGATTGGCTCATATTGTTTTGTAAACGTGGGGCACGTTCATATGCACACAAAGTTATTTGTCTTCAAGTCTGCGGTTTGTATTTAGAGGAAATTTTTACATAGCAAATATGAAACTGAACACTTGAACAATGTTGATAAATCAAACAAATTAGGAGAACCCTGCTCCGATGACCGTTTGAATAGAAGATTCAGTTACAAAACAGTAATGCTTTACACTTACAATTAATGTTGATTTGAGTACCCGATGACGACTGGAATGGCGATGGAAAATCCAAACACTGGCATAGTAATAACTTAACGACTCTAATTCGTGACAAGGATATGAAAATCTGATTGGATGATATATTAAGTTCAGAATATTATTATACTATAATAATATTTGAATATAAACAATTTGAATGAATGATCTAATCAAATGGAGGAAAAAGTAAACAAAAATGCATTAGATTGAAATATGAGATTTGATGTTGACATGTCGAAAGATGATATTATGTCTATGATAGTGGATGACGTGATGCATGCTACTGAAGAGGTGCACGATGAAATCAAAACAAATACACATAACGATTTTAGAGCACGACTTGAGACAAATGAATCAATAAATAAAATAGAAGATTGTTAGCTTGACAGAGATAATTTAAAGGTATATAGAAATTAATAAATTACACAAAGTCTGTATCAACAGCCGCTCGATATAATAAAGTGTATTTAGTACTCATGAGGCGTCGGTTTACAATGATAAGTAATTAATTATACAATAGAGGATAACAATGTTCTAGACAATATTTATTAAATAACCAACAACTGAAGGGTCCTCTTTGATCTTGACTAGTCTAAGAATCCTTACACGTTCCTAGGCAAGTTTCCGCGAAAATATTTTAACATTCCATTTCTTATGCATGCAGCCCAACCATCGTGTTTAGACATATATTTCCGGTCATTTAATATACACGCCAGACTACAACAGCAGTTTCTTACTGACCAAATCAACATAAACCTTGTAACTAGTGGAAAATTTAAGAATTTACCAAGCAAGTAAAATTATAGAACTTTATAGAAAATGTACGATCTTTAAGGAACGTTAACGGATGCTATGCCATAGCAAATAGCAATTATTGAAGGATACGATAAAGTTCCAAGACAATAAAATGACAATATTACAATTTTTTTTTAAACCAACAGTAATTATTGTGAATAATATGAATAAAAGCCAAGTGAAGAGTTTAATCATTGATCTCATAAATCTTTCCACTTTCTTATTTTGTAAAGTAATTTGCTTTTTGGTTGAGGCTTTTCCTAAAAAAATATTGATTGCACCCAATGTGTTCCCACAACCTGTGCAATATCTATCATAGACGTCATTGGAATCAAAATTATGTCAAGTTAGGCTGAGAACTATTGGAACGTCAATTATTTCAAAAGACAATCTCGCAAACCACTTGTAAATGTTGAAGTTGGAAAGAAAAACTCCCCAGCAACATGGCTTATGAATGATGAAATAGTAAACATAACTGAAGAATTAATCAATTTCAGACGAACACAGTGTTACCAAACAGGTGCTGAGTGCCAAGGTGAAGTTATACAACACCGAAAGAATGTTAATACAATTAGAAACGACGATAAGAAATAAGCATGAAAGAAAATCAATGGCGGACATTTCCTGCGATTGTCGACAGATTCAGCCAAGGGGTTTATTGTCGATTATACCGTATCATCATGCCATGGTTTTGATTACCTGCGTTATTTGGTGGCCTCTGGACTCATGTAAAATACCTACAAACAAATCATCCTTCTGCTCTTAAAATAATTTGTTTATTATCGTTGCAGAATTTCTTTAATATTTGCTAGAATGGACCGAACGAAAAGTTTGTGTTGATCTTCACCTTCAAGGATTCCAAATTAAAAAACACCGACTATAGAATGCTAATTGATATCCTAGAGTCCATTCAGGGGCTTTGGCTAGGTTCTAGGATAACAACAATATATATTTTTTCCGAAATTTCAGGCGACCTTAAATATCTTTTGATCGATCCTTTACATCTTGAAAAATAATGGTTATGTTAGTTGTTATGAAAGTTGCAGAAGGTCGAGGAGGTATACACGTGGAACTCTCAGTCGCTATGGAGACTAGTTATAGCAGTTGCATAGTACATAGTACAATGAGAGCGATAACGAAAATATTTTTATTGCTTTCTGCTCACACGGTTTTACAACTACCAATAAAACGTTCTCCGTTCATCGCTACTTGTTTCTATGCAGGATTCAGAAGATTTAACTTACAAATATAGAGAAGCAAGTCTCTTAATTTAAATAAATAGATGACAGCGACAAACAAGTTGGAGTTTTTTTTTATTTCTAATATTCAATAACCTGAGACACACCTGTTTGATGATAACAATAAATAGATATCTTAAAAAGAAAACGCCAATCCATTTACATTAAAAACCATATAACAGCGATACAAAACAATTAATTAAAGAAGTTTTGCCAAAATCCTTGCAAGTTGTTGAACAAGTTTTTAGTCACAATGGTCCAAGCCCCGGCTTAGGTTCGTCAGAAGCAATAAAAACACCGGACAAACCAGTACCTTGACACAAAGTTATGAACAAACTGGCGCCAACAATAATGGAACAACTGTGTTTTCAATATCGTACAAGATACGTTTTCACACGAATACTTGGGACTATGATTTGAGAATCCAGTTTCTTTAACATCGAATGCGAGTTTTGAAGCAGTCGAACGGAATATAGATTAAAGGGGAAGAGAATTGTATGCAGTATACTGCGAAGACTCGTTTCCATGTGAATTTCTTGTGTTTTGAACGGAGGTGTGGTGGGTGTTGGTGCGATTCCCCGCCCACATATTTCGCCCACAGTCGGGTGCCACTGAAATATATTGTGACGTTTTGCATTTGATAATACCGACATAGTTACTTGTACTATTTTAAGTGACCTCGTTTTCAATTAAACAAGTTTGCAAAGAAAATTTTCCGTAGGAACAGCAGATTAAAATGGCATACAGATTTATATTTACGCGTGAGTTGACCTCTACGTATAGATGTTTTGATACTATGAGTGACAAAAGTATGGATAATTGAACTATTCGAATCTAAAATCGCGGAAATACGTCAATGCTAAATGACGAACTATCCAGTTGAATAAATCTATGATTCCTAGTTGATTTCCATTCCAATCTGTTTTTGGATCTTTACAAAATTTCACGTGTAAAGCCAGGAATGCTTTTAAAAATACATTGAAGAAGTTATTTTGATTCTGATTTGAATATAAACATGCCTGTATCAAGACGTTTATTTCCAACAAGCACTCAGAGGGTAATGTTGTTTTTGCAAAATATGACAAGAGGTTATCTGGTGATATAATTAAGTTTATTCAAATAAATAATCCTATGTTAATTATATCTGACGTATTATTCATGATACAAATTATGCACTTTGTAATTATGTGATAGGGTATCTTTTAATCGATATGATTACTTAAATGTTGCAATTAATTCAACGTTGCAATTTTGCATTTTAATTTATCATCTTCTGGAGTAAGACATACATTTAAAAATTACAATTAAAACAGCGCTGTAGCTTTGAACCATGTTATAAATGTCACAAATCAAGAACATGCGAAAGATGCCTGTGCAAAAGTGCAAGCCGGGGCAAAGAAGGCAAAGAAAGAACAGGAATGGGATCTAGTCAGTAAAAATCTGACATCCCCTCCCGATCCCGCCCAAGAGCGCAAGAAGTAAATAGAAGATTTCCTACCTAAAAAAAAAAATAGAAAAGACCTAACAACGCCTAATATAAACCACATAACTAGGCCAGAAATAAGTTCATAATCAGGAAAATTGCTAGGGCGACAACTTTCCGTGCCTCATGCAATTTAGCTAACTCAATTCCATTATAAGGACGGCAATCGCAAATCCAACACGCCCAAACTAGTCTAGACGTACTTTGGAGAGAATTAGGCCACGGAAATCGATCGAACCAGAATCCATTAAGAGTTCTACGTTAGACTCGTAGTAGAGTTTACTATTAACGTTGGAAACAATACTATTATGAACCAATTTCACAGGTCGCTTCTATTTTCGTAATAGATTTGTGTGAACTAATATTTAACTGTGGAAATCTATTGGACTGAGAGAAAGGATTTTATAAAAATAGTATGCTTTCTGATGCCGCGGTTTATATTGGGGTTGCCTTGACTTATTTGCGATTTCGGGTCAGTAAGATTATGGCATTGTGCTCGAATCCCTGTAGCTGATTCAAAATGAAGCTTCGTTTTCAGCATGGATGACGCGATATGTGCAAGGAAGAGTCACAGTTTAAAAGTATTTTGTTTAGTTCTATTTGTAATATATTTATTTATTAAAACTTTATGCAACATAAAAGTACACAAGTGGACTTAATGCCTTAGGCATGCTTTACCAGTTTACCTAGTATGGTGAAGAGAAAACATGGCAGGTGACAAAAAAAAGAAAAAACAAATAAATGATGCAGCCTTTTTCAAGTTAGTTTCTGGATTAAGACAAATATCACTGGTTTACCTCAAGCAGTCATTAGAAGAGAATGCTAAGTAAAAAATAAAGCAAATTATACCAACTCAAAGGTCAAACCAGAGCTGGGTAAAAAATCTTATCATTTGCGTCAACTACGGTAACACGGCATAACTTTGCTTGTATCTGCGGATGCTATAAAGGTGACTACCAACGTCAACAAGTACTGTTTAAAAAGACATTTCAGATAAGTTTATTTGTTTACAAGTCAAGCTGATATTAAAGTCGATACAGTATTTATTTTCAAAACAACGTTCTCACTCGGTCCCCTTGATGCTTTGATATAACGAGGCGACTGGCCTTCCAGATCTGTATCTGCCGAGATAATCGCTATTATTTTCCTGGCTTTTGGGTTTAAAGTCCAACGAAGCAAGAACAGCTATAAAAGCAGCTGCTAATCTCAGTATTAACATTGTCTGTTAGGATAGTGAACTCATCAATTCACACACGGCTGCTCTTCAACCAGACAATAAAACGTTAGCGATTATGATTTCGATCCCTAGCATGTGTTGCATACTAATGAGCATCGAGTAGTCGAGCTTGTACTAACACGAGGCAGGTGCACATCTCAAAGGCCACTAGATGCCAACTGCATTTGGTGTCTCACTCGTCATTTCCGCAAGACTTCCGTAAACAACACAGCCTCAACCTCGCGTAAATGGGAAAAACGTGATTCACATCCTCCTCTACGTCATCGTGATCAAACTCTATGGCTTGGTAGTCGGCAGTAAGCCACTTAAGATCGGTCTAGACGCTTCGGTCACGGTGCCCATCGATGACTTGTTAATTAGTTAGTATAAATAAATTTCGACATGAGCTGTCAGTCAAGGCGTGTTTAGTCCGAAGATGGGATATGTTGTACCAACGTTTTTAGTTTCTTAATTCATTTGTTAGCTGCTGAGCTTTTTAAGTAGTTCACTCTTTGCGTTCTTGTCTATCTTTAACTAGCACAAACTCGGAATTGAATGAGCGGAAATAAGCGATTGCGCAAAGAAATTAAAAGATAATAGATTCGTAAGTTTCCACAGATATTAATGGACATGTTAAGTTTCTTCGACAAGACCGTACTTGTGTAGCTAACAACTTTCCAATTTCCCACATACATAAATATGTGTTACAACTCTTAACACACCGGGGCCCTACTGTGACGTCTTAAAATCATCGTAATTCCGGCGTGAGAGAGGGACGGAGCTATACAGGACATTTAACACTATCCCTTTCTGGACAGAAGGGGGGAGGTTGAACAGATGACTAGTTCGCGGAAATACGATACAACGTTGCAACAGTAGTATCCGATTTTTCATTCATATTACAATTTGGATCTTATGTTCCGGCAATAAGAATGCCTAGAATACGTTTGATAGTATATCTGGCATGTGAGGAAATTTCCCAGTCTCACGCAATGTTTTGCATAAAGACATTGTCTAAGATACACAATATAAAGTTAAAATAATTGAAGTAACTTGTTTCTGTACTTATTTCACAGGAGCAAGCAAGCCATGTCAAGTCGTTTATCAAAAGTTGCTTACGTGAAACTATTCTTGCTCATTAGTAGGTAATGAATTTGCATAGATTGGTGATTTAGACAATGCAACGGTTCAGGCACTATTCAAGTCTAATTTTGTGTCCTGGACATTATTATTGAAGTTAGACAATTTTATCTACCAATGTGAATTAACTTCTAAATGGACAGTTTTCGACACTAATATGTATTATAAAGAGCTGGTTTTTTTGTTTATACGAGGTAATCTTTGAACGCACTGGTCTGATTGCTAAAGTTTTTTCACCGATAGAATGTGCTTCATTCCTGAGTGCCATAGGCCATGCTATATTCTATGCACGCGGGCGGAAGCTGCGGGCAAAAATTAGTTTTTAATATTTTCGAGATGGAAAATCATCAAACAACTCCTTGCGATTTGGGTGGAGCAAGAGGGAGTATCAGACTTATACTAACTAAAACCTATCTGTGTTCCGTCAGTTGCCTTTTGCGATACAGGGTCGCGGCAATTCTTACCAACAATCCCACAGCAAAGAGCTTGACATCAAAATACAGATTAATTCGTCACTTGGCAATGTAACAATATCTAAACTACTAAGATGAAATATGATAACGTTTAAATAGTAATAAAAATCATGACCACAAATAAAATAAACAACTATTAAAGTGACAGTTTCGCTTATATTTATTAGTCACCATAACATTAATTTGAATGACGTGACCAGGAGAACATGGGCAAACAGAAGTTCAAAGAACTCGGTAGTATCAATCAACGGCGGAACGACTCGACTGACTCCCACAGCAGCTGATTGACCTAAAAAACAACCAGCGAGAGAATTCTAGAAAGGGACAGCTAGAGGAATAGAAAAGCGCGTGAAGGGCATCACGTAGGCAAGCGACAACGAAACAGTAGGGCAAGGTCGTCAACGGAATTCTGTTGATGATTTTGGTAATAGTACACTGTGGTTGCGTGTGCACATGTCCTTACTTACTAAGGAAGTAAACGTAAGTAGTAATAATGACTGTAATAAGTATGGAAACAACATGGTTGACTCGTGATTGCTCAGTTTTGCTGAGGTTTCAGGTCGTGTAGTCAGTAGTCGTTGTCGATATCTACTCTTCTCGTAAAAAAGGTGAATAAAAGACGTTGTGAATATTATGATAGTGTTACTTTACCTGTCCCTACTTAAAAACATATCTATCAATCCCAAATTTCTTTTAGTTGAAAATAAGAAAAATATATCCACGTGTAAGTCCAAGGACTACGGCCTTCGACGGTTTTCAATATTCAGTTAAATTATTTCGAGTTAACACTAGTTTATTATTCCACAAGAAATTTCTTAAATCTGACAGCCACAGAGCAGTGACTTTTAAAACATTCAAATGTCAAAGGGGAAAGTTTACCTTGGCACAAGTTTTCCTTTTGTACTTAGAGTTTTCCAAACTTTCTCGTTTTGAACAAAGACTTAGGGGCAAATAAATTGAATGAAACAATAAAACACTGCTACTATCTTTATGAACTTGTTTATTTGTTTACTGGTTTCTTATCTGATTGACAAATCGTATGTGACTGTGGCAAGTAGGTCACTTTGTTGTGTGAAGGTGACGGCGACACATAACTATTTTAAAACTGTTTGGTTGGTGTACGTGGTTTCTGACAAGTCTACCAAGGCACCATAGTTATACACAAGTATGTTTCACATTAAGATCATTGTAATCTGTTCCCAGGCTTTTGGTAATAATATACTCCATTCGCATTTCACCCAGGTGTTACTAAGCCTGAATACCGTACGGTTGATACAAAATTATTGCAGGTTAACCTCAAAGCCGTGCGATAGGCCAATTTTATAAAATTAGATTCGTTGTCAACAGTTCCGGGTTCTGACTGTCTGGTACCGCAAATATTCGCACGTCAGGCCAAAAATATCCCGTCTCGCATGCATCTACAGCACAGAATCTATTATTTGAAACACAGTATTAGCCTGGAGGTCAGTCTAAAACTGATGTTCGAAGTACTGCATATTTTTTAGCGAATAGTCTACAAGGTAAAAAAGACGGATGAAAAAAGATTGCATGTAGCTGAGATGAGAATGTTAAGATGGATGTGTGGTGTGACGAGAATGGATAAAGTGAGAGATGAGTATATTAGGGGAAGTTTGAAAGTGGCGCCAGTGACTGAAAAGTTGAAAGGGAACCGTTTGTCTTGGTATGGTCATGTAAAGAGGAAGGATGAAACGCATGTTGCTAAAAGAGTTATGAGTTTACAAGTGAATGGATGGAGAGGGAGAGGGCGGCCGAAGAAAAGATGGATGGATTGTGTGAGAATGAGAAGTGATATGAAAGAAAAGGAAGTTAGTGATAGCGTGACGAGTGATAGGACAGAATGGAAGAAAAAAAAACGTGTTGCGCCGACCCCAAATAAAACGGGACAAGGGCAGGAAGATGATGAGTCTACAAGGTGCATTAGATGTAATAGTTCCAGGGAATTACGAGTCGTATGTATGGCTTCGTTACCATCGCGTGTCTATTCGTGCATTGATTTACTCGCCACTTTACGGTATTTAGTGCTTATTGTGTGTTTTATGACGACGATTGGCCGGTGACCAGTGGCCAGTAACATTGTATGACTTTGAATAAAAGATTTTTAGTTTTGAATTTTAAATGAAACAACGAACATGGTTGCTGTAATCCTAGTACAGCCGGTTGTACAGATTATGAAGTTTTGGGCAGATCGAAGAGGTCGTGGCTAAGTAAGCTGCTAGGGTCGATCACCAAAGCTACATTTGCCTATGTCGGTTAGTAGATGGATTACCATCTTAACATTATAATCGAGATTCGTCATGTCTCTGAAAACACGTTAAACCGTTAGTTTTGGCTGATGTTTGTAGAACTTTGACAGTCGTTACAGATAGTTAGAAGCCAGGAAATCTAACACCTGTCTTGTGAAGGGGTATCGTGTCAATTGCTGGATTGTGTCGATGAGATAGAGGATCGCTCCCTGTAAAATACTGATATCCAGCTGCGGCCGGTTAGGCTAAAAGCAGATCTCGACATTGTTGGAAAAAGGCTGAGCATATTAATTGGATTTGCCAAAAACGATATGTGGTTCTTTGGAGATAAAGGATAAGCTATGACTACTACTAAATTTAACAAGCAAATTGTCCAAAAGACCTTGTAGCAGATATCTTTAAAAGTAGAAACTGGCTGACTGATAAACAACGCACAGCCGAAACTACTAGAACTAGGAGTGTGAAATTTTGCAAAGGGACAACAAGGCTTACTTTATTGACGTAAGCGAACACTAAGAGGAGGTTTTTACAAATTCCACCTTCAAGGGGGTAAAAAGTGGGAATTTCGTTTGTATGCAAAATCTAAAGTAAGCATAAATCGTAAGCTAAGTAAATAATAACGGTTGTAATTATTTGTTTTCACAACTATCCCTAATAGAATAATTTAGGGGGTTTTAAAGATTATTTGGAAGATCCTTATCTCTTAGGTTAATTTAATAAGATTGAAACTTAGCGCAAATGCTAATCAAGATGAACAATACAGACTATCATTATAACTTTTCCAAAGTAACCCTCAAAATACGGTTTAAGGGGTTTTAAAGTTTTTATCAACACTTTCTCACGAACGAAGTCGCTGGCAAAGTGTTAGGACGTACCATCAAAGACACTAACGCCTGATCACCGCTAAGTTCATTTTTACTTGCACTTGAAACGAAAACTTCAATGGGTTTGTTTGGCGCCGCGCTGCAGGATACAAGCGAAAAATTATTATTATTTTTTATATTTTATTGTTTTTTTTTGTGATCAGGCAGAACTTACTGCGATGGTACATACATATAAAAGACAAGGTAAAATTAGAACGTTTAAATATCATAAGTCTATGCCAGCTGTTGGTAACCGTTAGATAGTTATCGATGCTGGAGTTCATTTTTCATTTAACAGACTATTAATAATGATCGCGAAATTGAATAAGAAAAGTCTTGTAAGCTCACTGTGGCTCTCTCTTTTCGATCATCTACCATGATTAATTATGTAGGTGAAACTCGCAAGTGCATTAGAAAATAATTATGCACGGGGGATCAAAAGGTTTTTGTGTACCTCATCTTACTCATTACAAGAAAAGTGATCATGGGGAATGAGATGATCACTAACATTAAGTAAAAGAAAAATACTCTTACTTAGATTCTCTCTACAAAAAAATAACTATAACTGACAAATTGCGAGTCAGATTCACACACGAAGGGGACCGTACAATATGAAAATCAAGCAAAAATAAAAAAGGAAACAAAATAACGTTTCTTGTGTGGGAACCTCCTTTAATATTGGGGTACTAGAAATACGCATTGTGTGAAAATTCCGGCTCTCTACCTCTTACGGTTTATGAGATAAAACCGGCTGACAGATGGACCAACCGTCAGTCACGGACGGATAGACGGACTGTGGAGGGTTGTAGGGTCTCGTTTGCACCCTTCCGGTACGGAATTACAAAGATCAAATTAAAATACCAACCGAAAAATCAGGTTATGGAATACATAAAAGATTGTAAGATGTTATAATTGTCGATTGTCCCAATACATTTTGTCTTACGGCATGCAAAATATTCATAATGTACGAAGTAAATAAGAAGTTAAAAATTGTCAGCTCATTAACTTAATTGTTCAACTCAGATGTTATATAATACAAATTCAGAAACAATGTCATACAAATATTACCATGTCATACAAGTAATAAAACGTCATACAAGTAATAAAACGTCATACAAGTAATAAAATGTCTTACAAGCAATATAATGTCATACAAATAATATAATGTCATATAAAGCACAACGGCATTTTATTGTTGCTCTTAAGGCTGCGGTCTTTTAAAAATTCACCCGCGGCAAATTATTAGCGCATCTTTGTATGCTTTTTTTGAACAAAATAATGAAACAACTTGAAATATTATTATAACACATATTTAACCATAGTATGAGTAGTAGCCAGTTATTTTTTTTAAGTCAATTTGGGTGTATTATGTTTGGTAAATCAAGCGTTAAACATAGCTCTTTCGTGCCAATATCATTTCGACTTATGTTTGTGAGCTTCGTTAATGGCATAATATAATGAATTTACAAATCTTACGAATGGAAACTAAGCGCAACATTATCATCTTTAAAACGCATTCATGGCTAGTTCTAATTATGTTTCATTTTCTTATTTCAGAAGTCACAATTTCATCAAAATTCTCAACATTTGGCTCTTATTAAATGTTTTTTTTTTCACAATAAGTAAGCATCGTAGTTACATCATAATTAGATTATTTTGATGATAAAACTTCAATAAAGCAAATGATAAGTTAAAATCCAAATCACCATAATTTATCAAAAAGATTGATTTTAAAAGATGTCCAAAAAATGTGTATAAATTATTAGTATTTGTACACATTTTTTGGACATCTTTTTTGGCACGAAAGAGCTATGTTTAACGCTTGATTTACCAAACATAATACACCCAAATTGAGTTAAAAAAAATAACTGGCTACTACTCATACTATGGTTAAATATGTGCTATAATAATATTTCAAGTTGTTTCAATATTTTGTTCAAAAAAAGGATACAAAGATGCGCTAATAATTTGCCGCGGGTGAATTTTTACAAGACTCCAGCCTTAAGGGTGTCGTTGAGAACTTTTATTACTGGCCAGATCCTTTTGTTCCTTGAGCACCAAATAAAATCGCTGAGAATTTATGGATTTGTTTGAACTACCGATGACGGCGGCGCGGGCGTCGCCACGGCATTAAAACGGTCATTTGTCTACTCGTATATAACAGAAAGTTCTCCATCGAGCATGATGCAGCTACAAACGTACATGATACCTGATACTATTTCATCATATGCAATGAATACGAGAAAAATATGAATTAATTTATCATACAGAACATCTGGGATCCACAAATTTGTTGAACAAGTCGCGCCGTTATGCCAATTATCTTCCATAGTGATGATGTAACATATTAAAAACCCATATTTATTCAGTTGTGAGCTCAATAGCTACCCGTATCAATTACCGTATTTAGTTAACTGAATATTTAAAAGTACATATAACTATGAAAACATTTTCGATACCTGAAAAGTGCATTGGATTATCCCAAAAATATAATGACTCCCAAATTAAACGGAAATGTTACTAAATCCAAATCCAGACCTAAAAAAAATCGGAATACAAACCAGGTAAGACATTTTTTGCTGCCAAAAACTGTCTACTGCGTTGAAAATGTTAACACGCTCCAAAAAAAACCTTTTTGAGTTTAAAACTCAGCAGACAGCCACCCTTTTAAACAGAGCGGCAAACGTGACCTTGAATAGTACTACGGGGATGGGGACTGTCTGGATCAGATTAAAATGGTATCGATTTTACGCATGTGTTGCCCTGGTACTTTCACCCCTGAGTTGCACCTCATAGGGGAGTGACAGTCGATAGTAACGGTTCTTGGAAATTCATCCGATATTTTCATTGATAAAATATCAATATTCACGCTGTTCGCTGTTTAATTTCAGCTTCAAACTAGAGTGGATTACGGGTTGCGGGATGTAACATGCAAAACCTTAAAACGATTCTAACTAGCTCTTGTTAACAGTTTCATCAAGGGTCCTAAGTCAGTGCCCTGCGAAACGCCAAGCGTCTTGCTCTGTTTATCAATGTTGACCATTGTATATCCTAACCGGCAGCTTCACACACAGTGCGTGCCTGTGGCAAGAATTTGATTTGCGCAAAGATAGAATAATCACATTAGCAGCTGTCTTTTTAAGTAAACCTAGATTCATGATTAAAGAGATCTAAGGCATTGTTCAAATTAATGATGAAATTTTTCTTTTGAATCCAATTGTGATTTACTATCCGAGTTGAATATAATTTTGATCTTTTAGGTTTATCAATTGTTTTATCTCTATTGATGGTCATTGCGAACAGATAATACCAATCAGTAGAGATTACTAGAAGAGGAGGGTATTATTATGAGTAGGTACTGGCAAAAAAACAGGCACAGTAGATACGAGTTACATAATAAAGAGCTAAAGAATATTTCAATGACAATCATGTAACCCAAATTACTGGAGTCACTTTGTCCAAAATTCAATTAGCAGTATTACATAAAGGTCGAGCCTCTATCGAATAAATAAACGATATTATTAGATTAGTGAAACAGGTTTCTCTATTACAGGAATTAACATACTTACGGCCTGTCGTAATTTTGAGAATGTTTGTTTATTGGGCAAGCCTTAGTAGGTATAATTTACCCAGAATTACATTCAAATCTTAAACTCAAACTAATCAATGAATACAAAGATATGAATTATGAAAGATAATAAGCTAATATTATCATATTTATCACTAAAGTTGACAAGGTCACAACTAGCAGACTGATAGTAGAGAAAAATAAGATTGAATTAAACCCAATAATGTTGACATTCGACTCGCATATAATAATCAGATCAAAAACAGGCTCTAACGAGTTTTGAGAAAATACTAAGAGCACAGACGTTAGACCCTAAAGTGTTTCTTCGTATGAAAAATGTTAGCCCGATGCTACTACCTTTTTAAGACAACTTAGATTCAAAGTCAAGTTCTATAAACGAATAATATAAAAATGAATATAAAACAGCCATTATTATTAAATCTTTAAACTTCCATTCATCAGATTAAGTGCAAACAAAAGAACAAGGTTGGAATAAATTTAATAAAAATCTAAAAACACAACAGAACATTGGAGAACAAAGTCCACGTTGCTGAAAAAAAAAATACAAGGGCAGGGGATACCTTTTTTATTCTATGACTCACCATAGCTGTACTGTCAGTATTCGGATTCGTGGGCTTACCTGAAAATAAAAAAAAAACAAAGATACAGAATGCGATTAGGGATTGGCCTAGGGTTCATATAACAACACAATGTGGATTTCATTGAGTTGGAAGCAGGTGTTGACTGTCAGACTCTAAGTCATGGGGAAGGCGTATATAATAGGTTTTGGTAGTAGATGTGATTTTGTGGCGGTGTAAGGTACGAGTTGATTTGATTGATTAATGTACTGTATTATTATCTGTTCTTATGAGTATTCATTTAGAAGGTAATATTAAGCTGTAAGTTGGCATTGCCGTGTATACATTGCATTAAGTATATCTAGTCAAAGAATTTGAAAGCCATGCCATCGTTTGCTCAAGTTCGTGCCACAAAGAGAGTATTTTTTAATATAAATGATTGAAGAATTTGCATTCACTTCTTTGTCTGTCCTGCACCCAATATTTAAGACTGCGAAGTATTTCAATGAGAACGCTTGACTGATTTTATGGCGCCAAACGAGATTATTAAATAAGGTACAAGTTAACTAAAGATTAAAATGCAACTACCCTTATGAAATAGTTTTTCACAATTAGTTTAATAACGCTAGTAAGTGAACAAGTAAAAAGATTAGCAATGAGAGAAACAATACCAACAGAAAGGATGGGAATGCGTGTCAAAACTGGATGCGGGACGCACAGGACCGTAAGTTTTAACGACACTTGGGTCACTTGATGACTTGACCTAGACGTCCATTGTTGGACATATGCCTCCGCCTATGTTCAACAGTGGACGTCTTTCGGCTGAAATGACCATGTACATGAACTCAATTAAAATTTGTTTTGGTGTCTAATGAGGAATTAAAAAAAAAAAACAATATTATCACGATTCGTGACAAAAACATGCACAATAATACATCACAATTCAATTGACACAAGTGAACGAATCGTCTGCCAAATAATGTAAATTAGTAAATTAACCTATTTTAAATTCATGATTCATATTTAAGGCATTATTTAATTAATGGAGTAGATATGCCTATTTGTTGTAATGAAAATTAAACCGTTGTAACAAAAAGTTGATTACCAATAAAATACAGTCTACAAGATTCCTGAAAAGGCTAAAAATATAGAGGATATTTAAAGATATAGAGGCTTAGGTCTATGCAATAATAATCATGAATGGTAATGTCGGCAAGCGAATAAATGCTGGCCATCCTGTTGATAGCAGAATTTTCATAATCACCTGGACCGACGACTATAAAAGTGGTCCTATCTGTGGTCAGGATGAGACCACCTGAGAAGTTGTTGATAAATAGTGCTTAATTAGAATACCGTCTTAAACAACATACAGTTGTGGCTGAGGCAAATGTAAACTGGATAAGTTTTTAAGAGAAGGAGAGGAAGATCAAATATAATATGGATGGATTATGTGAATGATATGAAAGACAAGAGAGTAAATGATAGCGTAACGTTTGATTGGGGCGAAAAGAAAATTAAAATAATTTCCAGCAAGCCTAAGTAATATAGAACAAGGACAAGAATATAACGATTCGACTTGATATAGACTCTTTATTGTACAATAAACTTAACATAGTGCACGATGATTTGACAATTCAAGTAAGTACAATAGCGCTTAGCAATTATTTTTCTCTCAGCAGAACTTTTTGTGACACAGAGAGAGAGATCAAATTCCAGTAAACTATATAAACCTACATAAATTAGTCTTATATAAAAATATGGAATACCTAATAAAAAAACATATGTTCTAATGTTATGTTAATAGCGTAGTTTCCAGGGTCAAAATAGCTAAATTTCATTTAGTCCGTATTTTAGATTATAAAAAAATATTGGACACATATTTTTTTCTTTTTTCGATTAAACGAAAAATAACAAAGATATAGCCCATTAAAGTTACGTGTGACGTCACCCCGTGCGAAAAAATGCAGCATCTTTGTAATTTTTAGTTTAATTTACAAATAAAAAAATACGACTAATTAAATTTTTACAGCAACTAGCCTATTGTGAAAAGAAGTACTCTATTCCTCTTTAGGGAGCGTGGGAGAGTTCCAGAGACGCACTGCTGTTACAGAAAACGCGTCATCTTAGAGGTTGGAAGTAGGACGTTCGCGTCATACTTTCATCCGGTTCTCTGTATGAAAACGAGGTGTAGTAGTGCGACAGGATTCAACCCTCGGGACCAGTTACTCAAAGCATTCACGAAGGTATTGAGGAGCATTGGGATTGTGCAGGATAGTATAAAGGGATCGAAAGAACCGACGCCGGAATAATGAAGAAACGAATGAATAACAATCTTAAAATATCTGGGGCGTTCCTTGTAAAATTAACAAAAAGTGCTAAAGATAAAACTCCTCAGCACTGCATTTACTCATCATGATGTTTACTTCCAAAAACGGGTTAATTGTTTAAATATAACACCTTTTAGCTCCTTTAACACGTGGGCGTCTAAGTTAAGAAATATATATATAAAAAGGTCGTCGCTCTTTCTGCGAGCGATAAACAAGTCTGAATTTTAAATTCAAGGCTGTACAGTGTACATCGTCAATGTACTCTAAATAATAATAAACGTTAATTTTGACTGTCCTTGTCCCTTGTTTACTAGTCCAAGACATAATGAGTTTGTATTTAGTTGATGAGAATCATTTTAAAACACAGCTGCTTTACATAAATAAAAACTTCGTGGTGTAGGTCACGTAGTCGGGACATTTAGCGAGAGCGAACTAGGTTTAAGGTTTCCAATAAAATAAAGAAGAAATAAGAGAAAGTCATGGACATTGGACAACGATATTAAGGCAACTGGTGATGAGAATATCCAAGATAACGATATCCGCATATCTGTTTAGAGCAACTTGAAGATCAATAATGGTATGGACAAGCGTGGTGATGATGACATGACAAATTTGCTGATACAACCGCTTGATCTAGCGGTATGAGAAGCTTAGCCATGATCAGTAACAGTTAGATGATACGTGACGATATTGTCTTACTTATTGTAACCGTCCGTCATATTAAAACATGGTTCTCTTGATACACCTATCAGAGATAGGTTTGATCTACAGTAAAATTGAAGAAACGAAGTTATCTTTTAAAAGACAACATCTCATTCCTTGGAAAGCAATGAAAATTCAATCAGCAATGAAATTGCCTTTTTAGGTCTTCCTTGCTTTTCAATCTACACAGAGCAAATATGAAATTTTATTTCTTAAGCAACAGATTGAAAAACTAACGAACGGAATTCACTCGAAAATTTCATTTGTGAATTTTACTTATTCAGCAACCGTCGGATATTTGCCAAGTATGCGAGAGTTCAGAGAAATCTGCTAAAAATTCAATTGAATTTCGTATAAAAATGTTTGTTATATGTCCTGTCAAATTGAAACACAACGAACGTAGATGCTTTGCACCAGTCGTCTTGAAACCAAACATAAAGCTTTAGAGTCAAGTATCAGTTATGAAAGATCAATCAAACTGTAGTTCATTCTCAATAATGAATGCTTTAAATAGTTTAATGAAAACAGTATTAGTCAATAGTATGATTGACTCATCATTGAGTGAGGCATTGGAAACCAGTATTAGTTCTACCAGTACTTATTTTAGTAGTTCAATGTAAGAAAAAAAAACATTTTTGGAAAAACTCCTTCAGTTGGCTCATAAGACTAGACTATGCCGGAAGAGTAGGTAGACATAAACAAAGCAATAGAAAGATATACAATAAAACATATCTAAAGACGATTTATCTATAAAACAAATACGTCACTGAAAACCATCGATAAATAAGTCTGTATAAGTTGGACTTATCACAATACAATGAAAATAGCCCAAGTCTCATGCAGCTATCGAATGGGTTATATAATCAAAGTAAATGTTAGCAAAACAATAAATACCAAGTGCCCTTCAAAGCGTGAAGGTCGCAAGTGTTTGTATAAACAGTTGATAAAATTTGATATACCTTATCTACTTATTTAAAAAATAATTTCGCCCCGAAGTTAGAGATACGGCTTATAAATTATGTTGTAGAAAAACATGAAATAGGACCGAATTACAAGATGATTTTAAAACTGAAGAATAAAATCGGTACCCGTTAAGCGACAGTAGAGTAATAACAAACATTAGTACATAATTTGTTCAAAGCGTAGTTACCGTAATAGACCGGTTAACTAAAAATAACTTGAGACTTCGAGACTTTAATCGCCAACATCTCGGTGCGTACGCGCACGGCTTTAATCTAAATGTTAACTACTATGCAATGATTTATGGAATAAATGAAGTTATAGATGATGTACACATTGTGCAAGCAATGCCAATCGCATAGATGAAAAGATGGATAGATCTAATCGTTCAGAACAAGAAATCTGGTTATTTCATAAATGCATAGCTGGGATTTGTGAGAATGACTAACATTCAAGGCATGCATCAAAAGAATGCAGTCAAAACAAAACAGTTTTTTGTTTTCGAATTAATGTTTGTTGCAATTAAATCATCAGTACTCAAATGAGACGCTATTCAAGTATCTGATACGCGATGAACGATTGCAATAGTTCATTGGAATGCATACGATAATAGAGATGAATCATAATCAAGTAGTTTGATGCCAGTGATGTAATCATTCCAAAAGCAGGCTCTTTTACATGCACAACTGGGTCAAACGTAAAATAAAATGCGAGAGCCATATTTGAACATAGGTCGACAAATCTGGCGATAACTTCCAATTTGCCGAAGGACTTGGCGCATGACCAAATATTTCAACAGAAGAATAACTTTACCTGTTTTTCTACGGAATTGCAAATAAAGTAGGTGTACAATGATAAGGATTGGGTCAAGAATGATTTGGTAATAACGCGATGAAATATTTTTACCTTTTAAATGCTCAGTGCATGGAAAAACACGATTGGCGACGCGACGAGACTCGACAAAAATAACTCGCATCAGTACGATACGGCATTTTGATATGGGCGCGCGGCGCATGCGCCTGGGCGGGGTGCAAGTACAGGAGATTTATTGACAGCAATACAAAATCATCCATCATGTTGAAGGATAATATTTAACACAAATCTAACGCCAACTATTAAGATGAAGGTAAAGTGTACAAAAAGCGAACACTGCGATTGTGGAAATAAACATTTGTATTACCAGTAAGATCTGAATTAGTAACGTTGAAGTTTAAAAACTTCAAATAACAACAACACAATGTCTCCCAATATAAGCTAATGCTTAATAGAAATAGAGATTTGCTTGCTGCGGTTGGGAGTCAGATGATAATTTAGGTGTCTTCAAGGCTAGAGTGAATAGACTTTTAACAAACGAGTGCGCTTTATCATCAACGATTGCATTAATGCTTATAATCAAGTGGGATTGCCGTACTAAATTAATTAAATAAAAATAAAAACCTATGGAACAAATTGAACTTGTGTCGAGAAATCTCTGTGCAGAAGTAAATAATAAGCATCCAGCTAAAGCCTACAAGAAATGGATCCTCGACCTTGTCAATATTAGGTTTACATCACGAAGATGACCTTATTGGTCATGATTTACGCAATCGATATAAGACCGCTACTCGCCAATCCCTTACACCTCGACTCACGCGCATGCACGCCGAGTCAAGGCCAGCCGTGCATCTGCAGGCCTGCGTGCACGCACCGAGGCCATCCCAATATATTATTTGTGTACAAAAAAGTTTCATTACACCTTGGGAGATGAGGCGAAGCTCGTTTTAAAACCCAAGACTTTACCTCAACTTATGATTGTTATGATCCCAACAACATCAATTTATGGACAACAGTTTGAAATGCTATTTTGCATGTTTTGTAAATAGAATGCTGCACCTTTTATCTGGACTGAATATTACAATGCGTTTCCAATAAGAATAGGAACGTCAATGACCTCTATCTGTAAAATGTTACTTGAAAAGTATCGTTTGCAAAGAAAACTTATTTGCATATAACAGTTTTTTTACTTTGTTTAACGGAGTCTAGTTAAATCTAAGTAAAGAAAAAACGTTATTACTTAATCTCAGTAAGCTAAATGTATTATTTAAGTCTGAATTAGTTTAAAAAAATAACTGTTTACTTTGCATTGTTTGCAATTATTTCTTCCATTTGTCACTACTCTGACACATCACACAGTGTTACAGTGATGTGCAGAATTACATTTTAATTAAAGTTTCTGCGTTCATGATTTGTAAATAAATTTAATTAAAAAATATATCTTGTTTTGCTCGCCTTACCTGATTCAATTTGACAGCTATGACATCACAACATGGCGCTAAGTAGATGCTATTCTTATTTGAAACGCATAATACTGAATTACTGACCATATGTCTCTTGAGAATGTTTTTAAACCTTGATATCAGTGTTACGCTACAAATAGACTATACAAAACTAGTAACGGAGCGGAAGCCCGTAGAACTCTCTTTATTAATGACGTGTCTGGAACACAATAGACTTTTTTTCATGATGCACGATGTGCTAAGGATTGTCTGTACAACGGATACGCTAGTCTTGTTGATGCACAATGCACGTGAGCTATTTGCATACTGCGTGTAAATACTCGTAAATAGAGATCGTGACTAGGAGGCGTGATGGCGATGTGAAGACGAGATAAACATACGGACAACTAACTTGTTAATCGTTTAATTGTATTAAGGTGTTGGTTACAACGTAAACAAGACTGTTGCTGGGTGAATGTTGTTATCCTCGATCAAGGACTAAAGATGGATGTGGTACGCACCTATCACCAGCTTTAAGTTACTTGTGAGGAAGTTAGCTACAAACATGTCATGCCGTAAACACGACCCCGGAATCATGGCCTATGTTTATAAATAAACTTCACTATCATATCTTATCGTTAATACAATTTAAATATTATTCTTATTGATTAGAAAACACTAATACGTTTAGAGATGTCTACATTGACGACTTTTTGCTGATATGTTGGCGCCAAAGGAAGAATTTTGTTCAATTAGGGCTTCATGGGATTTTTAGTGGTGATTTGATGCACATCCTACGAGCACGAGATCACAATACTGATGGCGATGAACTTTAATGATCTATTTCTTACACATGCAAGTACTTCTCGCAAAACTGACATCACGCTAGTTTTCAATAACTGTCATTTAGACTCTAGATTAATAAAATATGAAATTACAACTGAAGCATGAAATAGGCGATTCTGTAAGCGATCCGATGGAAGTCTATGGACGCGATATTACGCTCAATCAAATGGTGCGATCAGGCGTGCAGTGGACTTTGACCTGGCACAACTCGGGAAAAAATATACCTCAGACAGTAAATTAGCTCCGCAAAAAAACAGGTGTTGTTTTTCGTAAACATTATCCTTCCTCAGTCCGTAATGTGTTATTTCGTAAATATACACCTACTGTTGTTTAGGTGCGTAGGTTTTGAATTATGTATTGTTTACCTTTATTTTCAAACCAAAATGTGAAAGTACGTCTAAACTAAGTTTATTCAACGTGAATTTTAGTGTAACCAAAAACCCTCGGGTGTCAGATTGTTTACAATGTAAGTAGGGCATTGAATTTGATATTCTACTTAAATGGGGGAACCTATTTTTTTTTAAATAAATTCAGACAATGCAAGTTTTTATAAAACAAAAGAGTGCAACGCTTTTTAAATAGCACATTGAAATCTACACCAGTGTGTAAGTACTTTTATCTCGCAGGGATTCCAAAATTGTGGTCTGGCCAATTAAAAACCGGCTTTCAAGGCATAAAGTTTATATGCGTCCTTGATGCGATTATCTCTCATTATATTAATCGTCTTTCGTAGTTAATGCATGCATACAATTAAAGCAGTCGGCAACACTTGGATTTTTATTATCTCTTTGTACCTTTTTTAGAGCTTTTAAAAATAGTAAATTTTAACCTTCGGTAGGTTGGTCGTCTCAGTAAAACTTTATTTAGTTTGTACTTTGTAGGTACAGTAACATGCGCTGTTGAATCATGCAATCCTTGTAAGACAAAGTTTAAAATAGATTCAATAAAGTCATGGGGGATCGAGTCCATTTGAAGGCAATTGACGCAGGCGACGAAAGTACAGAACTGAGTCAGTCGTCAGGACTTTAATCTGCGTGACCGCGGCTTGGGCTTGCTTATAAATTATGACAAATTCATAACATTGACAATCGCAATTGACGGTGTCAAGTCCTCGTAAGAACTCGTTGGTCGAGTTAGAAAATAGACCGAGGGTGGGGGCGGTTCAACGCACTCTCAGGAACTGCGGTAACATATTTTAAATAGTAACCACAGCAACACGGAGCTTATAAACGTTGTGTTGTTAGCTGATTGCTTCATTCTCTTTAGAGATTTACGGAAAAGATAAAACAATGCAACTTTCATGCTAGTTAACTCTAAGTTATGTGTAGCCATCTACTAGCTGCAAGTAAGTACAATATAACAAACAATTAAGTCCAGCTGTTTCACTTTTAAAACAGGTATTTAAAATGGAATGCTTTTAGGTAAAATTCAGATTAGTAAGTAATGTAAGATACCGCGGATAGATTAACAAGCAAGTGTTTAAATACAAGGACTTGAATTCGTAAATCACTGAAGAAATACACTCGAAGACCACCCGGAGAACGCTGTATATAAATATTTCGCAATTAACCAAAACAACACTACAAATACCACACTAATCTGCTAATAACTTACAATAGTGGTTTTAATTAAACATGGTTTCGGAACACTTAGTTTCTACCATTCCGCAGCACAAAATAAGATTTTATTAGCTTTCGATTTCAACAAATAAACTGCAAATAACGTCAAGTTGCGAATTGCCGATACACTTTATCGGTTAATTAGCATTGCTGCACTAGAACCGGTAAATTAATTAAACAGAAACGTTAATTTATTTTAAGTTCTTAAATGACTTAATATGGACGATGCAATGTATACACTTGTTGCAACGATGATGCGTTACTTGCAAATGAGGTGAATAGAAGTACAGGTGTGAATAGGTAACTTCTAGGCAAGCGTGCTCCATCGTCGACCACATCATCGCTTACCATCAGGTGAGATGGTGGTCAAACGCAAGCCTATCAATAATACCGTGACGATGGAACGCAAAGGGTAATAAAAAGAAGTGAGTTATAGTCAGTAAAAATCTAACACTTACTTGCTCCACCGAGAGCAGGAGAAGTTACTTGTATTTGATGATTTCCCACCCAAAATAAAAAGTCAATAGAAACAAAACGGATCATATTTTTAACTTTGATCCTAAATTTTTTATTTCTAAGCATTGACACAATAAGACAATGACAGCGCGAACGCTTTCGCTTGGGGCACACTTGGGGTTTAATGAATTAAATAATTGAAGTAGTTAAATATTGCAAATAATATTTAAATAACGTGATAATACCCTTAAAAATCTTGTTTCAATTCACCCCGTGTGACAATACTAGCT
The DNA here is from genome assembly GCA_949319445.1 of Mythimna lalbum. NCBI lineage: Eukaryota > Metazoa > Arthropoda > Insecta > Lepidoptera > Noctuidae > Mythimna > Mythimna lalbum. Next base: position 16,314,409 of record OX439364.1, read on the forward strand.
TCTTGCAGGTCACAACATCTGATAAGGTCGTCTCATTGAATATTCTTGCCAGTTACTTGAGTCCTAAAGCTATAGCCCAGAATGAAATACAAACGTCATGGGAATCCAACGAGAGTGGCCGAAGCATATGATAATTGAAAATGTTTACTTGCATACTACAATTGCAAAGCTACACAGAATTCCCATCGCCAGACAGTTTCATTACAATTTTGCATTCAAAGTGCTGCTTTATCTTGTAAGCCATTACGGCTAGTACGTCATGTTGGTATGCTAATTTAATTACGGGTTGAATAACCGTCATCGTGTATTCTGTACCTCGGTCATCGTCATCTTCCTAAACTCATGCCAATTATTGCCTTATGCAAAATTATTTGGGCTTTGTTTATTCTTTCATATATCTTTGCCGACACGTTATTAGAAGATATGCCTATAATAATACATTTTATATCCCACATTTTTTTAGTCGAGGTAGAAATTTACTGGTTTAAATCCCATCTTTTGTGTTCCAGAACCACTCTTTCGAATACTCCTGCAGTTCCAATAGTCACATCTTTACTAGCTATATCATCTTTTACAACGATCATCGATTCATTGGTCTCTTCTTAGAATTAACTACAGTTATGTTTCACATTCCTCCACATCACATGCCCATCGATTTCCGCACAACTTTTCGGTCATCGATGCCACTTTCAGATTTTCTCTTGCATACCTACTTCTTTCTCATTCTGTGCGTTCACATATCTAACATATTCACACATTCTACACCTACATTAAAATTAAGCAGGGATCTAGGTGGAACGAGGACTGTCAAACTTTTACTGACTAAAATCCGTGTTTCCTCAGTTTCTCTCTGCGGTCCAGGGCCATCATTACTCTTTCGAATAATTCAATCACCATCGCAAGTATCGGACCTAACAGACCCCGAAATACCAACATCCCAAGTTGCAAGTCCTCCCTCTAAAGAAACAATTCTCATTTGTCTACTGCTCCCGTGTCGGAAAAAAAAAATGTTACGATATCATAAACTTTGAATAAATTGTATAGCGCCTAACTGTGAACATTAACATAAATACGCGCAGCGTTTAATTCATGAATCCCCAAGCGACCACCGGTGGCCGCGCATCTATTGTCTTACTATTGTGTCTCTAATTGACGGTATCTGAAGGGTTAAAAAACGGTCTAGGAGTAAATTGATCAAATTGATGTGATTACAGATATAAATACCTATAGTAAAATATTTCTGCTTCATTTTATGGTACACAAACTTATCGCTAACGATAAAATTTATTACTAGATCATTTCACGGCTCTGACTTCAGACTACGCTCCGATCTAGATGGCCCATAATCATAAGCCATAATAGCTGTAGGCGTTTAGATCTCTTGCGGACTATAAAGAATGGCAGTGAAGACAATAAATCTGGTTGCTATACAGGCTTGCACTTAAATCAGATTGTCATTTAATTTTCCGATAATCTCTCAATACAGTTCGCAAGAAAAGCAGCTATGATGCAACGTAAACAAGTGAATTACAGCCAGTATATTTTTATGAACGCCTGATAAAATTAAATAGCAACTATTAGTTCAAGTGCGATTAAGTATGAACAGAATTTATTATAATGTGTTACTTACTCAGAAAATTATTTTTATGCGAACGGTTAATTAAAGACAAAAAACCAATTATTAGTTATATTTGCACAAGACCGGTCTTAAGTTTTTAGGACAAGGCTCTTTGCTGTTGATGATGCTTTGGTATACCGTAAAATAAAATAGTTTTATAATCCAGAACAGATATAGATTGAAACAACCCAATTTTCACTCCCTTTGATCTTACCCTCGGGTTTCACTTAGTCTGAGCATCCTTGTCAACCTTGACTTTATTTATAACTTGAATGCGGCTTTCATATCTCCAGTGAATAATGTTATAATGTATTACGGTGTACAAAACTTTAAACGATGCATAAATTGCAAGGCACCTCTTGCATTTTATATCACCCTGGTACTTTTCAAATTCAATTAGTAGTGGTAGTAATAAATTAGTTACGTTATCCCCTATAACGGCGAAGATCCTTTGAAAATGATCAAAAGAAATCTTGAGACATTAAAACAAATGTCCTTCTTTGATGTACAAAATTAAAACTAGAGATAGGAATGTCTTGCTTCACGCAGTTGCACTACAAAGGATCAAGACAACACTTCTTAAAGATAAGTATAGCAGTATATAATTCGATAGTAACGTGATCTATCTTTCCACTGAGTAAGCACACTAATTAGGTAATGCAAGCTGGAATTACGGAGCAAGTAGAAAGAACACGCTCATAATTATTATTGTAGGTCTCACAGCGACAGATAGCGGGTTAGTTGGATTCCTGATAAATTGAGTGGAAAATTGAGCTTCGATAAGGTAGGAGTTGGAAACTAGAGCTCTTGTATTGAAAGCCACAACATATTATAAGTAGCTGAAGCAATGGAATGAGAAAGCACATACGAGTTACTCAAAAACCTCAAGCTACCTACGCAAAAATTGCAGGAAGAAGAATGTAAAAGAAATAAAATAATTTACAGAACATGAAACTCGAACGATAAACAAAATAATAAATCACAAAAAAATGTTTTCTATAAACTAAATCATTAAATAAAAGAGAAGAAAAAAATTTCTGATTTACAATTTAATTATCCTTTCGTTAAATTTGAACATTCGCGAATGGACTACGATCAAGGGTTCTCCTGACTTACAGGGCTACTACGAAGCTCTCAGGAGATCCATTTCAGGACCTAAACTGAACTATTACAGGGATGGAGCTATGCACCCTATATAGCTCCATCCCTTTAACAATTCAGTTAAGGGGCCAGGGTAAAAGGTCCCACAAACCTTCTTAATTCATTAAACCCCAAGCGAACGTAGCGTTTGCGTTGTTATTGTCTTTCTATAGCTCTCTAGTTAGCACAATTGAAAGATTTAAAAAACGAAGGATCCTCAGGCAGGTGTTGTGTCTGGTCTGAGCAACTGCCCGAAGCGCCCGATATCGATAGTTGCATTTTGAAATGTATCAAAATCAAAATTACTTATTTTATAGACAACATGGGCACTAATAAAATGTCAGAAGCTAGCGCACGGTTCCAATATGAACGGGTATGTTTATGTTTTAAAAGTGAGATGAACTCTGTAACCAAGATATAATATTTTATACGATATAGACTCTGTCTAAAAAAACAAACGACATGGGTAATTATTAGGGAAAAATTAAATCTGATGTAGTCAACACTGCTGCACTGGTTCAATGATCAAGGTTGATTGAGAGATCTTGATCACTGTTTACTAATAGAAGTACCTTATAAAATAATAATAATAATAATAATATATTTATTTGTACATTTAACACACACAGTAACAACATTTATAATAACATGAACAAATACAATAGTTGTACAAACACTGATCATTGGAAATAAAATGAACATATGACTCCTAAACTAAGTAAAATAAATACTTGTATCTCAGGAGCCAGTTCCTCCTTGGAGATGAACAAAAATAGAAACTTTGGTACAATTAAAATAGCCTTATATAAAGACGAATGTTTCGAATATAAGTATTTTTATTAAATTTTATACACAATTCCCAAGTCGTTTGACATTTTTTAGACAGACTACACGCTACAAAAGGACATATATTATTATTTTGTTTTTTTTTTATTATTTATTGTTTTAATGTATGTGTGAGGTACAAATAAACGTTTTTCTTTCTTTTTATACTTACCAAAAATGACAGCAAAACCAGAACGATTTTTATTTAGTGGTTTTTGTCCTTAGTATGATACTAATACCACCCACTTCGTAACAAATGTATCCGACATTACAAACGTCAAATCGAGTTAGCTTTATCTAAAAACAGATCAATTAATACAAACATATAGTATCAGTTTCATTTGACCTTTAAAATAGTACGTATTGTACAAACTGTACTGTATGTTTATGTTTTATTTTCGACTGGCCATTTTGTTTTTGCTAGAGGTGATCCAACCATTATTTCGAGTGCTTTGTTGCCTAGCAAATTGAAGTTTTGATTGGAACAATTATTCCATTCTTTTTGTAAAATCTCTTAGCATTGCCTACATGAAGATAAAAAAAAAAATGTTTTTATTTATTATTGATAGACTCGCGTTTGACTACCATCTCACATGATGGTAAGCGATAATGTGGTCGACGATGGAGCACGCTTGCCTAGAAGTAGTTTGAGAGTATCGACACGAAAAGAAGAAGATTATATGAATTCAGCGACAGTTTTCAGGATTCCGTATCCGAAGGGTGTAAACGGGACCCTATTACTAACACTCCCTGTCCATCGGTCTGTCAGCGAGTTGTATCTCATAAACGATAAGAGGTCGAGTTGAAATTTTCACATAATGTGCAGTAATTTTTATTGCCGTTACAACAATAATCAAATTCAATCAAAGATAAAAATCAAAGGGATAAGGACCTATCACTGTCTAAGGGCCCCGAAGCATGGTTGGAAAAAAAATTAAAGTAGTTTTAATTTGTTGTTTCTTATAAAAATGGAAACCCTTTGATATAATTTTCTACAGGTTTCTTCCTCGCTGGTTTAATGCATGAATCCCCAAGCAACCACCGGTGGCCGCGCATCTATTGTCTTACTATTGTGTCTCTAATTGACGGTATCTGAAGGGTTAATCCCACTATAAGAACAAATTGGTTATATTAAAAAACAAAATAAAATAGATATTTAAGGGGGCTCCCATATATGAAACGTTATTTTGTCGGCGTTTGTTTTGCTCAATTTTGATATTGTAGTACGAAACCCTTTGTGTGCGAGTTATACTCGCGCTTGGCTAGTTTTTGACTTCACTGCTCAAAAAGCAAAGATAAAATAAGCAAGGACGACACTGATTCAATGATTAAGATTTACAGTTTCGTCTCCGCTTCTTTTCTTTCGATTTTTTATTACAATCTGAGTCAAACTGCTTCTTCAAATTCCACTTTCAGTCTTTGTATCAATGCCGGATCCCTTTCCTTTGTTATTATTTCCGACTTATACGAGCAAAGCCCCTTTCGGAAACTAGTGACAATACCTACACCATAACTTTTTTAGTGCCTGATTACCGATATAAACTTTTGGCACTATCGCATTGAGCGATACAAACATTGTTACGATCACTCAAAACACGGAAGTTTTCCTGATGACAACTATACATGGTGTAGGTACTCAGTGATATTATATAGTGTACTCTAATGTAAAGCGTAGAACAGAAATTAATTTATTATTTTGTCAACATTGGAGACCTTGAGGAAGCCGAAAATAACTTTGAAAATACGTGTAAAAGGGCCTGCTCGATATTGCTTCCAGGCTTTAAGTGGAATTTGAAGAACCAGTTTGATTCAATTTGTAAAATTCATCGTAAGAAAATAAACTTAAGATGAAGCTGTCATTGTTAATCATTGAATCAGTGTCGTCCTTGGTTGCTTTATCTTAGCTTCTTAAGCAGTGAAGCCAAAACTAGCCAAGTGCGAGTATAACTCGCACACGAAGGGTTCCGTACTACAATATTAAAATTCAGCAAAAAAAAAAACGCCGACAATATAATGTTTCTTGTATGGGAGCCCCCTTAAATATTTTTAAGTACTGTTTTTTTAATATAACCAATTTGTTCTTATAGCGGGAAAAATATATCTAGGTACATTATCAGCGAAAATTTTAAACTATCTCCTATCACATTTCATGAGATACAGACTGGTAATAGACAGACAGACGGCTCTAAAAATAATATTCCGATAAGTACAAATAATACTAACTATATTTCGATAACTTTCATAAAATACTGAATAATCTAAGTTACCAGACAAAATTAGAACATACCTACTCGACGAACAAGTCAATCAGTTTTTAGGTAAGTGGGAAGGTACATCAGAATCTCACAACACCCGCCAACTCAAAAAAAAGCTCTTGAGCTGAACAGATCTAAAGAGATATTTAATTCTGGGACACGGAAGAGATCTAGATCTGGAGGATTATCTTCGGTTCCCATCATGAAGCTCACTCACAAACAACAACCAGTACTACAAACATACAAAGCTATCTTTTACACCACGCTTTGTCCTCTGTCCACGGCCATTTATAAAGCTTTGAAAAATAATTCAATTTCAGAGAACAAAAGACCATTCATTCAGCTCACAAACAAATAAAACCGAGGGTGTTCCCTCTGCAAACGAAAGCGTAGTGGAAATTCATGCAATTCGCTTCAACAACATTCACTGTTTTCCCAGAACTGTATCTAAAAGGGTGGATATAGCAGTCAATGGGGGATTGCAGGGGTGGGGGCGAAGGGGGAATCTAGATTCTAGACGTCCTTAATTTGCGCCCTTGTCCCCATCTACCGACGCAGATGCTGCGGGATTATTTAGTTTAGCGTGGGTTTAGGATGGCTCTCTTGAGCTCATAGTCTGACGTAATAGGTTCCCGTCATCTAATGAGATAATATTCAGTTTCTTAGGTTATATTTGTGTGACATCATGCTTTTAAAAAATATAACGCGTGCAAATACTACCAATAGTTAAAAAATTTGTAACGAAAAATGATCACAATAAAATTATAAGTAATGTTCCCTATGTGATCATATTTTCATTGTGGGTAGTTGTTTTCAATTTAGTGATCAGTCATTCTCCTGCCTTCATGCATCTTTTGTAATATTTAATTTCTGTTAATTTTTATATTTGCACCAAGTGCAACCCAATCCCTGTCCAGGCAACCTAGAAAAGTTGCCTGGAAGAAATCGGGGAATGCGGAAGGGCCGCCACTTGTATGTTTTTATTTTAATTTTAGTGTAAGGTTTCCGTATTGTAAACTATAGTCTTTGGTATAGCATGAACTATAAATAAATATATAAAGTTAAAATGAAATAGGTGTCTCATGTATTGAATTGTATGGATTGGAAACTACCCACCTTTTCAAAAATTATTAGAACAACGAATTTGGAGTGTGTTACAATAAGTAATTAAGTATGGATGAGGGTAGAATGACGTTGATGGCTATTGGCCGTATACCCGAAATAAAATATCGGACGTTAAAATTTATAGTCAAACAGCAATTAACCCTTCAGATACCGTCAATTAGAGACACAATAGTAAGACAATAGATGCGCGAACCGGCGGCGTTCGCTTGGGGATTCATGAATTAATTCATGAATCCCCAAGCGACACCCGGTGGCCGCGCATCTATTGTCTTACTATTGTGTCTCTAATTGACGGTATCTGAAGTGTTAAGAGAAAACGGTTTAACAATCTTTTATTATGTATTCATTATTAATTACGAGGCATAAAAGCATTACAACATAATGCTTCTTAACTCCATGATTACTACAAGCAGCGCCATCTATGCAAAAACTCAATAACTAGCTGAGAGCGATATTTGAACAGCTTTATCAAAAAGGTCAAATATGGTCAGGTCATCAGGTACAATGTAATTGTACAAGAGGCCACAAAACTTTAAATAACAACTTTATATTATAACATACATATAGGCATGTCGTACTATTGGTTTTGTATTTTGTGAGTTGTAAATATTATATTTTTTTTTCAGTTACCTACAACTAGATATCATATCCACAACTGTGCTCTATTAATTACTAGCTTTTACCCGCGGCTACGCCCGCGTACATAAATTATGTCGCACAGGAATAAAGCAACTTTGTATCGGCAAAAATTTTTTAGCAATCGGACCACTTTCAGAGATTACCTCCTACAAACAAAAAAATTAAAAAAGAAACTACCACTCTATAATAGTGTAGACCAGATATCCATTGTTTTGCTAAAAGTAGGGGGTGAGCTAAAAAAAAAACCTACAACCTATTTATTCAAACCTACCAAATATACACAAAAAAAAAACAAAAAATTCATCATTCAGTCAAGCTCTTTCGAAGGAGTTCAATAAAAAATATTGGGACACATGATTTTAAATTATTAAATAGGATGTTTGTGTGGGAACTGCATTTCTACTTTATACTAAAACATCTTGAAAAATAGCTATACTAAAATAATAAAGGAAACAGTTCTGTATTTTTGGTTGCAAAGAAAAAAAACATGGAAAAGTACTGGACTGATTTTAACCCTTCAGATACCGTCAATTAGAGACACAATAGTAAGACAATAGATGCGCGGCCACCGGTGGTCGCTTGGGGATTCATGAATTAAAATACTTTTTAGGGTAGCATGTTACTTTATCATTATGTGACATGGCATAATTTCTATTTTCAGGAAAGCAAAGTTGCTGGAAGAAGCTTGTAATAAATAAAATGATTAAGACACATTTTAGGGCCGAATTATAGAGAGCAAGAAATTAAAATGGCGATATGATCAGTAGTTGTTAAATATTTTGAAATATAAAAATCCGAGTGATTGTAATTCATTTTAACCGCTAATGAATATAATATCACATTAATATTGTTTGATTAAGGGCTATTTTTTAACAGTCAGAAGACTAATATCTAAAGTATAAAAATGGCAGTTAGACAAATTTTCTTAAAAAAAATGTTCGTCTAATCTAAAAATTTTATTTCTAAGAAAAAAGTTATCTAACGGTTAACAGATCAATCCTTAGTCCGTTTTACACTAATGAGACCGTAGTAGTTAAATATTTGTACTTACTGCCCCACAACCAGGAGAAGAACATGACTGCTCTGGATAATGTGTTACTTATTGAATGGCTTGCTGCACAATGAAAATTCTGCCCATATTCTTAATCTACCCTCAAAGTACAATCATCTAGTATTTGTAATAAGTAGGTACACTTATTTTTTAATATTCTTATGGACCTATTACACTATGTGTTAACTCGTTTTGTCTATGGTTCAACGTTTCTAGTCTATGGTTCAACTTATCGCATTGTGTATTATTATTATTATTATTTATTATAATTAGCCCATATTGTCCCACTGCTGGGCAAAGGCCTCCCTCCACTCCTTCCAACGATCACGGTTCATAGTGTATACAAATGAAAAATAGTATGAGGCTGAATATCGCACGCATTATTCAGCGCAGTGTAACAGGCTCTTTATGTTGGTAAGTCCAACCAACATGAGTATATAAAAAAACTAGACAAGAGTATAGGGTAATAGTAATATATTTTTTAGTGTAAGGATGTGAATAATGGATTCTTTAAAGAATATAGTTATCTTAAACCTCATGATTTATACATGTTTAAAATTCAACAAAAATGTAAGTACTTATTTCAATTATATTAAAATATTACAACATATTACATAGCCTTTACAACCAAAATCAGCTTTATTTTAACTACCTACATAGAAAAGAACTTTGATTTTAAATAAATTTATCAAACTGGTAATCAAAATCTGCTGAAGATTTAGCAATATTTTACTTGTCCCTCTTTTGTGTATTCCATACATACTAAAAAGGTAATACTATTGTTGGCAGAACACAACCTATTAAATCCTGTTACATAATCCTTTATTGATCTGTGTTCCTAGTACCTGCCTACACCCACCATAGCTTATGGGCTACAAAAATTCTATAAAACCATTAGTGTTCACATAGGAATCAAAATATGGTGTATTAGTAATGCATATGTTTGGTATCTACAAATTGTTTACAGTTACTTTTATATCAATAGTACTGGTATTGCCTAACCATGGTCGACCTTGTGTTAAGTGCCATATAGAGACAACAACGAAAATATATTTAGAGATAAAATATCACGCAAGACATAGGTACATCATTTTTTTTTTAAACTAGATAAATCTTGGATATTTTGCACACATTAGACTAGCCACGAAAAACCCTAGAAGTAGTTCTTTAGGGGTTTTTCATGGTTCTAGGCACAGAAAGAATGGCTGTGTGAAATTGAACAGGTTCTTTATAGTTTTGTTATCTAGATAAAGCATTTCAGATTGAACAACAATAATATAATAGGATAGGATTATAGAAAATTGTGGTCATTAGCAGTGAAAGTCATTAGACAACACTTTAAAAGGTATTTAGGGCAAGAGGCTACCAAGGATCATACCATTATGAAATTCATTGATTTCACATACTACTTGAACAAAGAAAATAGCACCAAACTGGTATTTTATTGCTTCAAGGTTGTCAAAAAGATATTATATGTACCAACAGTACAAAACACGATTGTCACTTAGCAAGAAAAATTGTGCGTAGTTTACTTACCTGCTCAGAAAATCTCGCAGCTAGGAACTAAACACCGAAATCCAAGCTCTTTAAATTCAGTCAACGTAAACTAATGACGGGATGTTACTACTGATAAGGATAATCTGCAAAACACGAAAAATGCAAGACCATCGGGACGGAACAACAAGCGAAAACATACCGAACGACCAAGAAAGAATCGTAAAACAAGGACAGACAGATTGGCATGTCAATACTAAAAGGCTATAGTTTGAGTAAAAGGCTATAGTTTGAGCCTGAAATATTATTTACCTTTATCTTTTTCAACAAGAGTAAAAGAGACAAAGCATGTTTTGAATGAAATTAATTTTTACGTAACGTTGCAGTAAGCATGAAAAGGACAGAAACTGGGCGACATAGAGTAAAATCAGCTGTCGACAGCTGTTGTCAAAAGAGCAAAAGGAGAGGGATGTTTGGATTTAAATATTATTGACCTAATTTTATTAAGGTTTTATATGTAAATAAGAAAGAAAGAAAAGAAAGAAAGAAGAAAGAAAACTATTTTATTTGGCATACACACTCACTGTATCTACACACACAATGTAGTAACAACATGTAGACACTAATATTTTATAAAAGAAAGAGACAACTAACAATGTGTGTCTCGCGGAAATAAATAACCACCATTTTTTATATTGTGTTTAAATTAACCATATGCTTATTAAGTTTCGGGCTGAAACATAGACTTTATGTTTATAGTGAGCTACTTTGTTTTACACACTTATTTAGAGATTGAAATCTTTTTCTTTGGTGAAACTTTATTATTATTTTATTTTTCATTTGAGTTATTATTGCTAAAGTATTATTCAATTTATTAAAGTTTTCAGTCGAGTCCTTTTGTTCGTATTAGTGAATAGTTACTTCAAAACACTGAGAGATGGCGCTGTTTTCATTTTCACACCCATCTTTCTGGTGTATTTTTTTGGCCAAAGACAAGACCGAGACATTTCATTGTATGTCATTGTCATTTTGTGACAGACAAAGTCGTTCACGATTTTGTAATTTTACGCTTATTGATACGCTAATTGTTATTTTTTGTAACTATATTGGCATCAATCCAAACCTACAAACAGATTACAGTACATATTTTTAATATAAAGTTATTGATTCAGTGTTTTAATGCCCATTATTTAAGTTTTTAACTGCAAGTGGAAGCTGAAGAATTGTCCTGTCAGTTGTTCACTTCACAACAATAACCTTTCGTCATTGTGGATAGGCTAATTACGTATAATTAGTACACGAAAATATAATAACAGCGACAGTGAACGCGATGGCAAAGGAGGAAGACGACGACAACTTGCCTGATAAAGATGCGGCTAAAGAATTCTATGCAAGATATGAGCCGAAAGAAATAATAGGAAGGTGAGAAAATAATAGTGGTGTCCACAAGTGTGTCGCGATTTTTGATAAGTTGCGTTGGTGCCAACTTTTAAGGAACTAGGGGAATTATTTAAAGCGTTTGGGCATCATCACAAGTGTTGTTACTCATAAGTCTTCTGTGTGACCTTGGAAATGAAATTATTGTTATAAAATCCTTTGATAGATGAATTTTACTGCAGCCAATTACAGTGAATGTATTCCTAGAATTTGACCTTTTGATTTGGCCTCTATCTAGCATTTAATTTTTATCAGTAAAACTTTGATTATGATCTATAAAATTTTATCAGCTATTATACTTAAAAAAACAATATAAGTATTCAAGTTTTGAAAATATGAGACAAAAATATTATACGAACTTTTTTCTTTTCTAACCTAGGGGTATAAGTTCAACAGTGCGGAGATGTATAGAAAAGGAAACAGGGAGAGAATATGCAGCCAAGATCATAGATCTCAGTCAAGAGTCTCAGGATGGAGTGGACACCCATACCATGAGGGATGCCACACGTCAGGAGATACACATCTTACGGATGGTTGCCGGACACCCTTATATTAGTGAGTGAGTTGCTGGCTCTTTATTGCAAAAATTGATAGATGCAAAGTGAAGAAAGTTATTTGTCTTTCTGATAATTGCAGTAACTTTCTAAAAATTCATATTCATGACATGGCAAAAAATCTTTCAATTGTCAAAAATGAAGATTTTTTTTTTCAAGAACAAATATAAAAATCTGCTTTAATTCATTAAACCCCAAGCAAACACACACCAATTGTCTTTCTATGATGTCTCTAATTACCACGATTGAAAGGTTAATTAAAAGAAAATCTTGAAATTGTAGATAACTTTCTTATTTTGCACCTGTTGAAATGGCTCATTAGTTGTGAACACTGATTTAACATAAGCATCTTAAGATTGACTTGTGTTAAAACTGTCCAAAACTATTCATACTGTTGTTCATTGTAAGAGGTTATAATTTTTGATTTGTTAGTCTAGATTAATAATGATTTGCACAATGATTTCTGTGCCAGGAACATACAACAACTAATTCATTTGTGTGCTGACATCCCATCTCTTGAGTCTTTGTTAATCGTAGCTATTGTTGGCTCATGTTCATGTCTGGTCTTTGGATGATTATCTACCTTAAAAAAAAAACGTCCAGATTTGCGAGTCCAACGCACTGTATACTTAGTGTAATTAGAATTTTGTAAGAATTTCGATTATTGCATGACCCAGTTTCTGAGTTCTCGGCACTGAATCTAATAATTGCTTATACAAAAGGGTTACCCAAGGGGTGGCAGGAAAATCTACATACTATCATGTAAAAAAAATCTAAAAAAAAATACTATTTAACCAAAAAATTGTCGAGCAAAGCAGCGAACAAACCGTTGTTCTAGTTCTTAATCACTAACTAGAACAAATCACCTGAAGTAATATAATTTGTTACAGTCGAGCTGCAGGACGTGTTTGAGTCAGAAACGTTCATATTCTTAGTTTTTGAGCTGTGTAAGAATGGAGAGCTCTTCGACTACCTCACGTCTGTGGTCACGCTGTCTGAAAAGAAGACTAGGTATATTATGAGGTATGTACGCAGTTTAACAATTTTATTTACTGTCTGAAAAATATGTGTTCAGCTAAAGAGTGGAATAGCCGTTCTTTCCTATTCTCATTTCTATTCCCATTCTGTGTTTCCTGATAGCTACAACCTAGGAGTCTTTAAAGCAAATAGGTTTCTTCTAAGCGTGCAGGTGAGATAGTGGTCAAACGTGAGCTCTACTTTTATGTAGTGCCCACTGCACTACAAGCAGGGCAGAGTACTCCAAAAATCCTGGTATCCTCCGCGAAATGGTCAGGTAGCACCATGGCTCTATTGGCCTTCTTAGAGGAGCTGAGGTGAAACATATGCAACACCTGCCCCCTCCTTTACGCAAAGTACGCGTTTTTTTGCTTTGAAGTTGTAGGCACCAACGTAAGACATAGAAAAATTTCTGTGTCATGTACTTTATACTATGTGTTTTCTTTATGCATAATAGTTTCTTTTTTTTTACTTTAATAAAAAAAAGAGTTATTCTTAAATAAGGACTTTTGGTGTGATTAATAAAATGCTTAAATCCTTGATCACAATATTATCAGGCGAAAAAATACTACCTAAAAAAATAAAGAACAAGAATGAAGATTAATAAAGAATTAATCGATACATCTATCTTGTGCCATAAAGCTCTAAAAAGCAGTATACTTTCCAAGTTGTAACTTTCCTACCATTAGAAGATAAAATAAAACAATATGATTTAACACTCACGTGTAAATCACAATAGAGTGATATTAGTATGGTCTTAACATGCAAACACAAGTATTTATTAGCCTATTGTCTACGCAACAGAGATCTATCTGTAATATCAGTTATCACACTGCGTATTACGCCAGTATCTTGGAGAGAGTTCTCAGTATCTACACAAAATATATAGGAACAGAAATCAATCTACATACAATGCGCGCTCGAGCAACACACACATAGACAACGCTCACGGACACGATATCTCGGTAGCGTTTCGACCACGGATATCTATGGTCTCTACTCTCGGCCCACTCGTCAAACAGTTCCAGCTCAAATGTTCATTAGTGTGCGTCCACCGAGCGTAGGTATAAAAAGTGAAGTACATACATGAGATTGTCCTGTGTACCTATCTATTTTGTGGTACCTATGCACTATCTAAATTAATTTGCTGCATCTGTGACTATAAAGGTTTCTTTACACTTCCGCGAGCAGTAGCGACACAAGTTGCACGTGGGTGTAGATTTGCGTTTAAATTCTTGGGGAATGTACCTACTACCTACTTTGACATAATAGAATATTTCATCATCATCATCATATCAGCCGAAAGACACACGACCGGTCCTGTGCGTCTAGCATCCATCGGATTACCGCGACCCTGACTAGGTCATCGGTCCACCTTGTGGGAGGCCTTCCAACGCTGCGTTTCCGGTGCGCGGTGCCACTCCAGAACCTTTCGTCCCCATTGACCATCTATTTTGCGTGCAATGTGCCCTGCCTATTGCCACTTAAGTTTGGCGATTCTTCGAGCTATGTCGGTAACCTTGGTTCTCCTGATTAGGATATTTGACCTTTCGTAAAACTAGAACTACATTATACCGACATACACGTGTAATACGCCTGATTTGTACGTAGATCTATGTCGCGTGGCGTGGATTAAATGTGTAGCTCAACAAACCCAGTTGCCATATATAATGTATGGAGACCGGTGCGCCTAGATCGGCGTGTGATCCACACGTGTGCGCAGTATAGTTCTAGCTTTAGCCTTACATATTATAAAACACAGTCCCTCACCGCGTTGGTCTGCCGGACTGATCGAGAATTTCAAAGATTCCAGATTCTGTGGGAAGCTGGGGTGGGGTTTAAAGATGTTAATAAATATGTTTTAACATCATTATAATCAGTGAACAAATAGAAGGGTTACACGCAGTAGCATACTTAGGCGTGGCCGAAGTCGGCCTTCGCCCAGGGCCTCATACTCAAAAGGGACTCCTTTTGAGGGCGAAGTCTCGCCTAAGCGAGGGATCTTTGAGAAGTAGGGTTTTTTTTTAATAATTAGTTTCGACATGGAATTTTTGAGATTTTTTTTAGAAGATATTGAGAAATCTAAAGGCCCCACACTTTTCTATGCTTTCTTGTGTGTAGCCTTCTCCAGCCAATCTAGGTCACATATGATAAAAAAAACGCATCGGCGCTTATGTGGAGGAGTCTTTAATGGCCTTTCACCATTCTCGTGTATCGTTGGCCCCTTATGACTTGCACCCAATCAGCATAATTCGCTCATTGTTGTTGTACGATGTGGGTGATAAATAAAACTTAAGTAGGCCGTTTATTATAATATTTTGTACGAAAATAGCGCGTGATATTTGCGCGACCCGCTTGGCTGATTTATTCCAAGGGCAATCTATTGTGTATTATGGCTTGAGGTACGGGTCACCGGGCATGAGCTTCACTTATCTATACATGCCGTAAGGTTGAGATTATTTCATATAAATTATATGTTAATATTTCCGGGGTTACGTATGGTCGATTTAACATGGCAGAACTGTTTATTTATATTTTATCTGCCCGTTTACTATCGTTTATATCAGGGGCGGCGAGAAATCATATGGGGAGAAACCTTTCACCTTACGTTTATTTTTACATTTTTGAAAATAGGGTAGTTTCCAGGGTCAAAATAACTACATTTTATTTAGTCCGTGTTTTAGATTATAAAAAAATATTGGTCACGTATTTTTTCTTTTTTAGATTAAACAAAAAATAACAAAGATACAGCTCATTAAAGTTACGTGTGACGTCACCCCGTGCGAAAAAATGTAGCACGGCGTGACGTTACACGTAACTTTAATGGGCTATATCTTTGTCATTTTTGGTTTAATTTACAAATAAAAAAAAACTTGTCCCTTATTTTTGAATAATCTACAAGACGGACTAATTGCATTTTTTTTAGGCAACTAGCCCATTCTTACACGTTCTTTCCCCTTCTAAAATGGAAACTCGTCATAGACTTTTTTGTTTTAGAACCTAATCTTCACAATGCAATAGGTCCTCATGGCGCTTTAGTAACTGCAGTGTCTCCCCTACTATTGTAAATTGCTTTTTTTATGGAGGGGAAAATCATCCAATGACAACCACCGCTCTTGGGCGGAGCGGGTGATAGAGTCAGACTCTTACTGACTAAAAACCAAGCCCCTTCCTTCTAGCCTTCATACCGGGGCTCGAGCTCCCTTTCGGTTAACCCTGGCCCCAGTAGGCTTCGACCCGGCTGGGCCCCTGCTGTTGCTGACAATTCCTTGAGGCGCGCGGGAACAGTGCGCGCCGTCGACGACTTGGGCTCGGTCCGGACAGTTACCGGACGGTCGGACAGCGAGCTACCCAATGCTCGCCGTATTATAAATTGTTCAAAATCTTACATCATAACAAAAATGCATATAAATACCCTACCGGACAAGAAAGATCCAAGCAAAGGTGTGACCTTTTTTCTGGAGCCAAAATAGGCTCTAGAGGAAAGGTCTCCTCTCAGAATAACCACTGTGTTAGAAATACCTTTACCCTTTTTTGAATGAACCTAACCCATGACCTATAATATATAATATATATATTTTAAGGTGAAAAAGCAAAAATAGATTCTTAAACAATGCCAATCGATACTATAAAAATGAATCGCAAAATGTGTTGGTAAGCGCATAACTCAACAACGCCTGGACCGATTTCGCTAATTCGTTTTTTGTTGTGATTGTTATGGTGAGGAAAAGGTTCTTATGGAAAAAAAATTAGGGTAGTGTAAAGTAGAGTAGAGTAGGGTAGAGAAGTGTAGAGTAGGGTAGAGAAGGGTAGAGTACGGTAGAGCGGGAGCGAAGCCAGGGGGGTATAGTTAGAAATATTATACAGGCGAAAGTTTGTATGTTTGTTACTCCATCACGCTCAAACAGCAGGAAGGATTTGGATGAAATTACACCAATATGTAGACCATGTCCTGGAATCGTTTTTTTGAGCCGATAGACGTCCACTGTAGGCCATAGGCTTTCCCCAAGTGTCGCCACAACGAACGGTCTTGTGGGACTCGCATTCTCGGATTCCCATAACCAGTCGTCACCGGTCTCATCGGCCCACCTTGTGGGGGGCCTTCCAACGCTGCCATTGCCACTTTAGTTTGGCGATTCTTCGTACTATGTCTGTGGATATGCGACCCAGGGCGGAATAAGAGTGAGAGTGTTTGTCGGATATATCCGACGTAGGCTGTTTACAGGTTAAAAAAATCTTTCACCTTTTATTTATGGGGGAAAATCATCTAATGCAAACCCCGCTCTTGGGCGGAGCGGGAGATAAAGTCAGAATCTTACTGACTAAAAACCCACCCCGTTCCTTCGTGCCTTCATACCGGGGCTGAGATACCTCTCGAAACTAACCCTGACCCCACTAGGCTTCGACCCAGCTGGGCCCCTGCTATTGCTGATAACTCCTTGATGCGCGCGGGAACAGTGCGCGCCGTCGTGACGACTTGGGTTTGGTCCGGACAGTTATCGGATGGTCGGACAGCGAGCTACCCATTGCTCGTCGTCCGCAAGCCCGCGTCTATGGCGGCCGGAAATCGAGATCGGAATCCCGGCGGCGGCGAGAGCGCCGTTGCCTGATGCGGTCGGCTTCCTTCTTTGCTAGCATTACTGCTTCGCAGAAGGAGACGACCACTTGCCACTCCTCCTCGCTCCGGACCATGGTCTGAACCAAGGCCCGGATCTTTCACCAGTAGAATACTACTTTATTACTGAGTGACATAGGCATATATTTTCTACATACACGCAGGTGAAGCCGCTGACAGAAGCTAGTACTTCATATAAGTAGTTTATAATGAAGTTCATATATTATTTTGATTTAAAACCTTCAACTTAAGTTTGTTCTACTCTATTACTTTACGCCATTGACCTAATTCGTTCCAGTTTTTTTGTAATCTGCATTCTGAATCCGTACAAAATTAAATTAATTTATGACTCATAAATTATGAATGCAGTTGGATAATACGTGGAACTCGTAAGTATTTCTGATGACCATCAAATGAATAAAACCAAGATAAAACAAAAATAAATTGCAATTCGCCTTGTGCCCGCGATTTCGCGTCAGAATCGTAATAAGCATGCATAATTAATAATAAAAATTAATAAAATATAATTTTATTTTTACGCAAGTTACTCCTTATAACACTCGATATCTACCAGTGAAATACCCGTCAAAATTTGTCTAGCCGTTCCGGATAATAGTCGGAACAAACATATAGACACAATTTGCCTGCTGCGGTCTTCCCGTCCGATTACATTTTAGTGTCTTTAAGGCTACAGTGAATAAACTCTTAATAAACTAGGGCGTTGTTTCACCATCGATATATAGTATAGTCAAATTAGGTCATTTTTTAATAAAGATTGGATTAAATTCTCTGGAGAGGCAAAAACGTTTCTGATGGTTTTGTAGGAATGAAAAATGGTGTATAAAAAATAAAAATCATTTTGCACCCCTACGGAAGGGGGTGAAAACTGTTAATTGGTTATAATTAACCAGACAATACAGGTGTGCTCAGCGTAATTTTTTATATGGTATATTACACCTCAATCTACATTATTACATTTTATTTATTTTAATCGGACCAAAGCAGCGTTAGATAAAAAATAAAATAAATAAAAATGTTATTTTTGGTCATTGCGGCTTTAGGGAAAATAGTGTAGTTTTGCAAACTGAGGAAAGGATTTATACATTTTGACCTAATACATGATTGATTTTGCACCCTAGTGCGACGTACGGAAATTAGTTTTTCACGATTTTTGGCTGTTGTACTTCGGGGGAAATTAGTGTAGTTTTGAAAATCATCACAATCATATTCTTTTGGTTTCCTTTATATTTGCACCCTATAAAAAATTAGAATTTTTATAGGGAACATTAATTTTTCTAGTATTGTAGTAATTGTCAAAGAGCTACTACGCCATGGAAGTGACAAGCGCGCGACACGGAATAATAAACTGACAAGAAGAGATAAGCGTCGTCATCACGTATGCGCGTTGTGGGATGTGTTGACGAGTACTCACTGATTGTGAATGCTCTGTTAGTAAGTTTTAGTAAAGAAACCTAAAGTTATTTTTTTATAATACAAAAATAGAAAAAAAAGGTGTCAGTGTCTTCCAAGCATGTCCTTTATTTATTTCAAATACTTAAATTAATTATATTTCGATTGTCTTTGGAGCTATATATAGCATCAAGTAAGGTAGAAATAAAACATTTTACTTTATAGAAAAAAATGTGGAGTAAAATCTCAATAAAATATATGAAAATTACTATCGGCTCCATCTCCACTGCTTCAAGAGTCAGATCGACAGAGAAGATAAGATACGCAATACATGGACAGGATGGGAAGAAGGGGGCATTGTAACGGTGCGTCAGAAGATCTGGCGAATGCGCCGCTCGCAAGCCATTCGCGAGCGGCGCACTGCGAATTGCGCGCGTGCATTTCATGTTCGTACGAAAATGCACAAAATCACTCTAGGGTTTATTAACTACTAGGTAAACCCGAGGTTTCACCCGCGTTTTTAATTACTGCCGCTCAGAAAGTCGATGTCTGTTTATTGGGATTTATAATGCTATTATCGAAGCAATCCATGTATTTACGAAAAAGTATCTGTTTTTTTATGAAAGAACACCTTTTTTTTTTTTTTTTTTTGTCGACGGGGAAAATCATCTTTGACGAAACCCGCTATTGGGTGTAGCGGGAGACAGTGTCAGACTCTTACTGACTAAAAACCCCGCGCCGTTCCTTCTAGCCTTCATACCGGGGCACGAGCTCCCTTTCGGACAACCCTGTCCCCAGTAGGCTTCGACCCAGCTGGGCCCCTCCTGCTGCTGACAACTCCTTGAGGCGCGCGGGAACAGTGCGCGCCGTCGACGTCTTGGACTCGGTCCATTACCGGACGATCGGACAGCGAGCTACCCATGGCTCGCCGTCCGCGAGCCCGCGTCTACGGTGGCCGGAAATTGGGATCGGAATCCCGGCGACGGCGGCGAGGACGCCGTTGCCTGATGCGGTCGGCCTCCTCCTTTGCAAGCATTACTGCTTCGCAGAAGGAGGCGACCGCCTGCCATTCCCCCTCACTTCGGACCATGGCCTCGACCAGGGCCCGGCGTGAGAGGTCTCCGCCGCCGATCGCCCCCACGAGGGCACGGCGATGCTCCGCCCAGGCAGGGCACACCTCGACGGTGTGCTCCACCGTGTCCTCCGGGCGTTGCGCACAGTGGCGACACCCGGGCGTCTCTTCCGCTTGAATCCGATGCAGGAACCTCCCGAACTTGCCATGTCCGGTGAGGACCTGCGTCATGCGGAAGGTAAGGACGCCGTGAGGTCTTTCCAGCCACGCCTCAAAGAGGGGACTTACCGCCATAATCGTGGCGTGCCCAATGAAAGAACACCTAATGACTTTTACCACTCTAGGGTGGAGCAAGAAGGTGTGTCAGACTAGTGTGGACCAGGACCAAGGGTTTCCTTTTTAGGAATACCCCGCGGCCCTAACGGGCATCGGCCTTGCTAGGCCCCTACTGTTTTGCAGACATCCCTTTGAGGCATGCGTCCGAAATCTTCACGCGCATTTGATGACTCTGGCTTGGTCCTTAAGTGACTAGCGGACGGTGTGATACCCATTGTTCGTTGTCCGCGACACTGTGCTACTGTGGCCAGAAATTGTCCAGCGACTCTTAAATGCCGGGGCGTCTCCTGGCAGCTGCTAAAGTGTAATGTCCGGTTGCGGCCATCTTCTACGCCAGTATTACTGCTTCCAGGCTGAGGTGACCGCATCCCATTTTCTCTGGCCCCGGACCATGGCCTGAACCAGGGCCCCAGTGCGAGATCGCCGTCGCCGAATGCTTCCACAAGGACACGACGGTGTTCCACCCAAGCGCGGCACACAGTCCGTACAATGGTTACATTAATGGTTCATGGCTGCATGGTTACCTGGGCGTTTCTTCTTGCCAAATTAGAAACAGTTACCTCCCGAAACACCTATGACCGTCGAGGACCTGTGTCAAGTGGAAAATGTGAACGTCCGACGTCTCTGTAGCCAGGTTTCCTCACAAAACCGTGACAGTAAGTGCATTCTGCCGAGATTGTGGTACCCAGCGTACTCAGGGCTAGGTTGCGACAGTCGCTGTCCCTGTATTGACATGAGATTCTTCAGGAGCTCTGTCCACAGTGCACGATTTGTCCCGACGTTACAACCCTACGCACCATTAGTAGTTACGCAATCGCACGTAACGACTATACCACAGATCCAGAAACAGCTAGCGGCAGGTCATTTTGGATAACTACGTCATGTTCATCACGCAGAATGCCAGAAACTTGGTCTACGAGCTATACTTCATGGAACAAACAACAGAGAATTTGTTGTATCAAATTCCGATCCGTCTAAAACTATTTTAATGCTAATGGCATCACCAACCACCGTGATGAGATCGTCACTTTCCTCGACCATCAGCAAGATATCCTCCTGGAGACAATTACAAAAACAACAAAACAAGAAATCATCCAGGAAACATTCCTCAAATCCCACCGCAAAGATCTTAAAATTGCCAACTATTGCGTAACTCACAATGATAGGACTCACTGTCACGGTGGTGGCATCCTCCTTTACTACAGAAAGGAACTGTACTGTATTATTCTAGCTCCACCCGCACCACTATCTCTCCATGAATACTTGGCTTGTCGAGTAGGCATGACTGGTCTTCAGTCGATCACTGTCATCTCCGCCTACTACCCGCCATCCTCTTTCTCGCCTCATATGCCAGACAATTCGCTCTCACCAGCGGACTCACTGCCCTCATTGGCTTGAGTGACTCCGTTATATTAGCGGGCTAACAGCAAGACCACCAACCCTAGAGGAAGGAATAAAGCTTGACTGTGCTGCGTTCCGCTCGCTGAGACAAGACGCTCAGTCATACATACCCATATCACTTTCTGGCAACTTCATAACTATAAGGTTACGTTCTATTGAAAAGTCCTCTGTACTTACCTCCCCGCCCCGATAAAAGTGTCGCTTTCAAAGCCTCTTTTTTTACCCTAGTCCTCGAGTACATCCAAAGGATGAACCCTAGTTTTTACTACAATTTAGCCTTATACTCGTATTTAGACTAATAAGTTCCGGCCAATTCAGTTCGGAGCCAATTCTACCCGGCTCCATCTATCCGGGGTGTGACCGTGTCGATTACCGACCACTTTGATCTTCTTGGGGTAACGCTGTCATCTACTCTCAATTTCGGCTCCTACATCGAGGCAAAAGCTGAAATGGCAGCCAAAAAATTGGGGATCTTAGCAAAGGTGAGACAGTATTTTACGCTGGAACAGCTGCTCAATCTCTATCAAGCGCTAGTTCGATAGTTTATGGAATACTGCTCTCATCTTTGGAATGGGTCTCCCAAACACCAGCTTGATGCACTAGAGTCGATTGAGAAGCAATCCAAGAACACACACAAGGCAATGATACACTTGTCAAGTCAAAATTCCAAAGGCATCATCGTCATCAAGAGCATCGATGTCGAGTTGCTAGCCTGTCGGTTTTCTATCGTTTACATTTTGGAGACTGTATTGTGTATTGCAATTGCACAATTTACTTAAATCCACCAAGTCGGCGCGGGCGTTGCGCTACTGGTACATGGTGGCCATCCCACCCATACGTACAAAGCGTTTTAGGAACACATGCGTACATCTAAGGATTGGAATTCTCTGCCGGAGTCTCTGTTCCCTGATACCTACAAATTAGGGGTCTTTAAGCCAAGAGTGAATGGTTGCTTCTAGGCAAGCGTGCTCCATTGTCGGCCACATCTTCGCTTTCCATCAGGTGAGGTAGTGGTCAAACGCTAGCCTATCCATAATAAAAAAAAAGAATTAGTAAGTAATTTAATAATATCCTAAACTAATAAATTGTCTTTACTAAGAATGTGTCCAATAACACTTTCAACGACTCTGAAAAAGCGGAATGAGTAGCCGACAGCCTTGAATCCCAATGCTCGCCCAGCTCTCAACTAGTAGACTTAGCCCACATCGACATGATGGACGCTGAAGTAGAACGTACTCGCTGTCCGACCGTCCGGCAACTGTCTGGTTCGTGCCCAAGACGTCGACGGCGCGCACTGTTCCCGCGCGCCTCAAGGAGTTGTCTGCAACAGGAGGGGCCCAGCTGGGTCGAAGCCTACTGGAGCCAGGGTTATCCGAAAGGAAATTCGAGCCCCGGTATGAAGAGGCTAGAAGGAACGGCCAACCCGTTTTTAGTCAGTAAGAGTCTGTCACTATCTCCCGCTCTACCCAAGAGCCGAGGCTGTCATAAGATGATTTTAGCCCACCGTAAAAAAAAAAGTATAACGTAGAAAATAGTCGCTTAGTTTGTTATATAATTAAGAATATCCTGGCTCTGAACACTCAAATTTTGTTTCATTTTCTGTAATAATCGTCAAGTACCTATTGTGTATTTTTTGGACACAAAGAAATAAATTCTGAAAAAAAAATCACTGAAAAAGAATATAGATTATATTGATATATTTAAAAATATCGATATATCGACAGTCCGTTAATTTAAAAAATGTCAACATTCCGAATCTAAGCGCATACAATTTGCACGCTAACTTGCTGAGCCCCGCCGCCGCCCGCGCCGCTGCTTCGACCCCGCGTTCGCCCTGCGAACGTCACGTGGCGCAGTATGTATCCACGTTAAATCTACATAAACTTCCAGTTATATATTTCTTATTTTTATTAAGTGCAAATGTAGAATATTTAGAATACATTATATATAAAAAAATCCATGACTACACTAATTTGCCCCGAAGTACAATTTACAAATATTTCAAAATACTGGTTTCCCTGGGGTGCAAAAGGGTGCAATTATAACTGGGTGTTTATGATGCTTTAAAAAGCTTATTATGAGTTTGCACCAACAGGCAAAATTTCCCTTGAGCCGCAAATTAAAAATAATGATTTATTAGTGTTTCATACACCTCACACTTTTTTCGCGAAAAGTAATTATACACCAAAGGTGTATCTACAGATATCTAAACTTACCACAACTAGTTACTAATGAAATTTCAAAATTTTGGGACTTTAATGTTAATACCTAATATTAAACGATGTTCCGTACACAACAGGAATGGTGCAAACTCAGAGATGACTTATATTCATGTCTTCTAATGATTCCACAAAAAATTACAACTACACGAATTAAGTCCAATCTTTTTGCTAATTTGACTAGACTAATACGGAAAGACAACAATTTGTAAAATTGCAATTTTGGTGTTTTTAACTATACTATGTCCCGCTGGGCAAAGGCATCCCCCAACTTCTTCTAGGTATTCTTTTCTTGAGCCTTCTTATAGGTATTGAATATAAGCAAAAAATGTTTGACACCCAGTAGGTAAAGTAGACACAGTCAATTATAAATATAGTTTGTACTCGAAAAAGGAGGTTAACCAATAATAAACAGCACTTTATAACAAAACATTAATCGTTATTCTACATTTAAGAACGATAAAGAGGCTATTGAGACGCCTACGTAGGTTTTTATTGCTTTGTCAGTGAGCTTTTAGGCTAGAAACTATTAGGATCGAAATACCACAAAATAGATAGGTACAGAAGTCTTAGTACTTCACTTTTTATACCTACGCTCGGTGGACGCACACTAATGAGCGTTTGAGCCTTAACTGTTCGACGAGTGGGCCGAGACGCTACCGAGATATCGTGTCCGTGAGCGGTGTCTCACGTGCGTTGCTCGAGCGCGCACAGTATGTAGATTAACTTCTGTACCTATATATTTTGTGGAAATACGGTGGAAGCAAAACTATTCTTTCATACAATAAACTCATTTCGTTTAGCGAAATGAGTTGTGACAATGACGTTACCGGCGGAGAAGTGGCGTGACAGGCAATGTCATTGCCACACATTTTGTACTTAGCGCTTGGCGGGAACGCTATAAGTCAGAAAAGTCTTTTCTATACCTGCTAATTTTTTTAATTTAACTTGCCTATGAATCACACTCTGTTAGTAAAAGCCGCATAAAAGTCCATATAGTAGTTTTTGAGTTTTTTCTCGAACAGACAAACGCGCTGATACGCGCGACAGATTGTGATTTAAAAGTATCATTCGATAAATTATAATCTACCAAAAAATAATGTATTAAAATGTAAGCAGTATGTTATGATTCACATTCTTTTGACAGTTTACAATCTCGCGAGATAGATTATAAACTGACGGTTTTTACAATTTAACGGTTGCATAATTATGTCCAACTTCATATTGGAAAATTGTGTGAAAACGCGCGTAAGTAGGTATGTGATTTCGGCGCATTTTTTCCTGCATCGATTTGTCACTAGCTTTATAAATCGACGGACACGGGAAGCGGATAATTATAGCAACATTTGTTTGTAGGTGGTATGCGGGTGTGATGGTAATGAGTATCGTGACCTACTTACTTCACTGAACAGCTCTTCAATTATATTATCTATACATATACTATTTTTCTTTTGTTAGTCTAGTCTTTGTAAACATCGTGAGGTGAAAGTATTTTATGTTGATATTTTTGTTAAGAGCGTAGCGGGAGGGTGTGTCAGCTTTTTACTGACAATACTACACCTATTTTCCTTCTTTGCCTAGCGTTCCTCCTTCCCTTCTCCCCGCTCTCCTCCCGGGATCCCTTTCGGAAGTCAATCCATGGCCTCAGTAGGCATAGTTAGGCCCCTACGGTTTTGCTGACATCTCTTTGGAAAATACGCTCCGTTGACGACTCGGGCTTCCGTCCGGTCCGTAACCAGACGGCCGGACGGCGAGCTATCCATAGCTCGTTGTCTGTAAGCCCGCTCCTACGGTGGCTGGTACTCGGAGTTCAGGTCTCGGTGGCTGGAGCGTGAAGTTGTTCGCTTCCTCACGTGGCCAACTCGTCTGCTAGTATTACTGCTTCGCAGAAAAAGCTACTGGCAAGGAGGCTTGGACCAGGGCCCGGCGTGAGACGTCACCGCCGCCGATCATCCCAAAGACGACAGGGCGATGCTCTGCTTTGTTAGTCTAGTATCTGTAAACATCAATCAATCAATCAATCAATACGTTTATTTGACCGTGAGGTGAAAGCATTTTAAATTAGCGTAGATTGGGTGAGACTTGAGTACACAAAAACATTGATGTTGTCATCAATCTGACATTTAACATAGTATGTACTTGGTTAAGCGAAGTTTAACCAGCTGATAAATATTTGTTTTGTAACTTGGCTTACGACAAACAATAAATGTATTTGTTACTAGCTTTTTTCACGGCTTCGCTCGCGTAAAATTTGAGTTAACATAGATCTACTTTTCATGATCCTGATCAATGATAAAAACTTAGGAACCCCATTTTCACCACTGTGAATTAAAAAAAAAATATTAAAACACGTGCTCTTTATCATTAAATAGCTTCTAACTTCAAAAATGACGAACTTCCATACAACAATCTTTCAAGTCCATTTTCACCCCCATAATTTTATAATAAATCTCTAAAAATCCGATCGTGTACATATCTTTAAAAAAAGAAACGGCTTTCTAGGCTGGGCGTTGAAGAGTCAGTGACTCACTGTTTTAGATTTCTGTGAACGGTTCATTTATCTAAAATCTAGCTGTGTAGAAAAATGTAGCCATCTTTTCGCAACGAGCCCCCTAACGACTGCTATCATTTTAAAAATAAAATACACAGGTCGAGGTTCAGTGCTCGGCAAATAAAATTTATCTTGGACCGTTATTTATGTGTAACCTAAATGAGAGAATTGAACTCTTGAAGTAACAATTATTATCAATTTCTAATACGTACTTAGCGTGTGTTAGTTCAATTGGAGCGTGGATAGCGTATTTGACACACCTCCTTTGTTAAAAAATCCTTTGAAACACATTACCTAGCTTAAAAGATATCTAGCATACTTTAACACCCTAATAAGTCCGGTAGAGACTTAATAACTCAATTGGGGCTTTTTTTTTTTTTTTTTTCTCGACGGGGAAAATCATCTTTGACGAAACCCGCTCTTGGGTGGAGCGGGAGACAGTGTCAGACTCTTACTGACTAAAAACCCCGCGCCGTTCCTTCTAGCCTTCATACCGGGGCACGAGCTCCCTTTCGGACAACCCTGTCCCCAGTAGGCTTCGACCCAGCTGGGCCCCTCCTGCTGCTGACAACTCCCTGAGGCGCGCGGGAACAGTGCGCGCCGTCGACGTCTTGGACTCGGTCCATTACCGGACGATCGGACAGCGAGCTACCCATGGCTCGCCGTCCGCGAGCCCGCGTCTACGGTGGCCGGAAATCGGGATCGGAATCCCGGCGACGGCGGCGAGGGCGCCGTTGCCTGATACGGTCGGCCTCCTCCTTTGCAAGCATTACTGCTTCGCAGAAGGAGGCGACCGCCTGCCATTCCTCCTCACTCCGGACCATGGCCTCGACCAGGGCCCGGCGCGAGAGGTCTCCGCCGCCGATCGCCCCCACGAGGGCACGGCGATGCTCCGCCCAGGCAGGGCACACCTCGACGGTGTGCTCCACCGTGTCTTCCGGGCGTTGCGCACAGTGGCGACACCCGGGCGTCTCTTCCGCTTGAATCCGATGCAGGTACCTCCCGAACTTGCCATGTCCGGTGAGGACCTGCGTCATGCGGAAGGTAAGGACGCCGTGAGGTCTTTCCAGCCACGCCTCAAAGAGGGGACTTACCGCCATAATCGACTCAATTGGGGCTTGGATAGTGTATTTGACACACCTCCTTTGTTAAAATACCTAGCTTAAAAGATATCTAGCATACTTTGACACCTTAATAAGTCCAGTAGAGACTTAATAACTGAATTGGGGCGTGGATAGCGTATTTGACACACCTCCTTTGTTAAAACACCTAGCTTAAAAGATATCTAGCATACTTTGACACCTTAATAAGTCCAGTAGAGACTTAATAACTGAATTGGGGCTTGGATAGCGTCTATTTCACACACCTCCTTTGTTGAAAAATCCTTTGAAACATATCACCTAGCTTTAAAGATATCTAGCATATTTTGACACCTTAATAAGTCCGGTAGAGACTTAATAACTGAATTGGGGCGTGGATAGCGTATTTGACACACCTCCTTTGTTAAAACACCTAGCTTAAAAGATATCTAGCATACTTTGACACCTTAATAAGTCCAGTAGAGACTTAATAACTGAATTGGGGCTTGGATAGCGTCTATTTCACACACCTCCTTTGTTGAAAAATCCTTTGAAACATATCACCTAGCTTTAAAGATATCTAGCATATTTTGACACCTTAATAAGTCCGGTAGAGACTTAATACTGAATTGGGGCGTGGATAGCGTATTTGACACACCTCCTTTGTTAAAACACCTAGCTTAAAAGATATCTAGCATACTTTGACACCTTAATAAGTCCAGTAGAGACTTAATAACTGAATTGGGGCTTGGATAGCGTCTATTTCACACACCTCCTTTGTTGAAAAATCCTTTGAAACATATCACCTAGCTTTAAAGATATCTAGCATACTTTGACACCTTAATAAGTCCGGTAGAGACTTAATAACTGAATTGGGGCTTGGATAGCGTATTTGACACACCTCATTTGTTCAAAATACCTAGCTTAAAAGATATCTAGCATACTTTGACACCCTAATAAGTCCGGTAGAGACTTAATAACCTTAGATAGTTGTAGATAACACGCACAAACAACGTCATTCTAATTTATTTTATCGTGTGTGTGCGTCTTGTCAGTCGTGTGCGCAGATAAATGCTGGGATTCGCGTAAAGCGTAAATAATACGTTGTACGGATAACTCAGTGTTGACTTAACTTTGGCGCAGTCTCGTAGTTTTTTACTAAAGTGAAATATATATATTTTTAAGTTGTTTTTGTTCTAAAATGGCTCTAAGTGTGATCTACAAGTTTCAGTTTGAGGGGAAGTTTCTAAAACGGCAGGAATCTATCGCGTGTGTTGAGTTTCTTGTTAATTATTACAATTATGTAGTTTTAGAAGCTTTGTTTTGTAAATGTTTGAGGTAAATTTATCTTTCATTTTTCTAAATTATTTATCCTTTTAGAGTTTGAAAAATCACACCAAATAAAATCATATACCTATGTATATGATTTTATTTGGTGTGATTTTTCCTCTCAGTGATATATATATTTAGTAGCTGTTCTATTATTAGGCTAGCTTGATGATAACCAACGGTCATTTCTATATTTATTTATTTTTAAATCTACAATGCTATCTATATTTAGGTCGCAAAATATGTTTTTACCTATGTTCGATAAAGTGATACCACCGACCTGCCCGAAACCGGTTTCATTAGAATGGCAATAATGTTAAGATAGACCATTAACAAATTGCATTAAGAATAAAATATTTTTTTATTCAAACAAATCATCGCTTACCATCAGGTGATGGTGGCGCAAGCCTATCAATAATAATAATAAAATGTAGGTATTTATTTTTTAGCGTAATAACTCACGCTTGGTAACCGTTAGTTAGGTTAGCAACGCCAATTAAAGTATTGCCAATAAACAGATGGTTTAAAAAACCAACATTCTTAAAAAAAAACTAAATTCCAATTTATTTTTCTAACTTGTTTTATTAATCGTTTCAAAACTATTTTATGTTTAATACATAATCAGGAGGCACATACGAGTAATTTCCTTTTTATTACGACATCCTGCGGTTCGAAAAGTACCAGGAATGCATAACTCTCAACACGTTTTCTCTTCTTACAGACAAGTCCTGGAAGGCGTGCGACATGTCCACAGCAAGTGTATCGTGCACCGAGATCTGAAGCCCGAGAACATTCTGCTGGATGACCAGCTCAACGTCAAGATCACAGACTTCGGGTTCGCTAAGGTGCTCAAAGATGGAGAGAAACTGTTTGGTAAGTGAACTACTATAGATTTTGCGAAAGAGAACCAAAGGGCCCTGGAACGAAGGCAAAGAAGAAACATAGAAGTGGGTTTTAGTCGCGGGCTTGCGGACGGCGAGCAATGGGTAGCTGTCCGACTGTCCGGTAACTGTCTGGACCGGACCCAAGTCGTTGACAGAGCGCCTTGTTCTCGCGCGCCTCAAGGAGTTGTCAGCAACTGCAGGGGCACAGCTGGGTCGAAGTCTACTGGGGCCAGGGTTTGCTCCGAAAGGTAGCTCAGCCACCAGTACGAAAGGCAACGGAAGAACTGGAGTGGGTTTTTAGTCAGTAAAAGTCTGACATGACCTATAGCGGGAGAAATCACTGGATGATTTCCTATTTAACAAAAAAAGTGTTCTCAATAATCTAATAAAAAATAGACGATTACACAGAAACTATAATACTTACACATAGACGAACGAGTCATTCCGTTTTTAGGTTATCAAAATCCGTCAACTCAAAGATCTAGTTTCAGTGGAGCCGAATAGTCGGCCATTTACTGGCTAATCTCCGATACTCCAGCCGATTACAGGCCAATACCGAATCTGTATATTTTTTCTTAAAATACTTTGCCCCTACACTAGAAAATACTTCTGTATTGTTGGGGTCTTCACAAATCTTTGTCAGCATACCGTAAGGGCCTTGCAGGGGCGAAGCCTACTGGGGCCAAGGGTCTGCTTCTGAAAAGAAGATTCGGACCCAGTACGAAAGACAACGAAGGAACAGGAGTGGTTCAGTAAAAGTCAGACACTATCCCGCTCCGCTGAAGGGCACGTAGATGTCATTGGATAATTTTCCCATCTACAAAAAAAGACATCCAGACCAGAATTATCTGTAGGTCATTCCTATCAATCGCTGAACCACCGCGCTAGCCGTATCGTTAAAGATGGTTGGTCTCTATCATAAACCTCACAATCAGTTGGACTTTTAACGTCAATCAGTCTTAAATCCCATGTCAACCTACTTAAAAGTCTGTTGTTGTTGTTGTTATTTTAATCAACCATCCACGTTACGCGAGTTATGTGTCACGTCACCCGCGTGCGAAAAAATTCAGCACGGCGGCGTGACGATACACGCCGTGCTGAATTTTTTCGCACGCACGTAACTTTAGTTGGCTATATCTTTGTAATTTTTGGTTTAATTTACAAATATAAAAATACGTGTCCCTTATTTTTGAATAATCTAAAAGACGGACTAATTACATTTTTTAAATCAACTATCCTATTGCCATTAAAAGAAATCATATAGCAACTGCATACAGTTTCAACATAAGTATAGGGTCGACGCTACCTGTGGGTCACGCTCCGCGACCGTCGCATCTAGTCTTACATCGGGTTCTAAGACAATACCCAATAGTTTCACCTGCGGAACAAAAGCTATTGTTTCTGTTTATGCTATCCGCGTACTCTCATACAGTACCATCGCATATCCTTCGACATTATTCTGTCTATTTGATGGATCAATTTATATTTGGACCGCTAATTTGCTGTGCTACTAGTATTTGATAAACTTGTTTGATATTCTGTATAAATAAAAGGCAAAATCTCTCTCACTCACTGACTCATCAACGCGACTCCTAAGTCTCGGACCTATAAAGCCGGGTACTCACCCACGAGCCGTAACTGTAACCGTTGCAGATACAGTACCATAGTTCACGTGTAGGCGTTTCCTCGTTGTGGTTAAAGAGCTCACTGCTAGCTCATTTGTGTTCGCGGAAAAAACCGACAAGCTTCGGCTCGCCGCGACTGGCTCGCGGCGAACCACAACGGGCTCGCGAACTACGTACTCACATAGAAAATTTGGTTACTGTATCTGCAACGGTTACAGTTACGTCTTGTAGGTGAGTACCCGGCTTTATGCTGTTTGCACAGAGATTTCTATAATAATCTTTATATAATTTCCCGCCCTTGTCCCGTGTTATTTGGGGTTTTATTATTCGGTTCCGTGTTGTCACCCGTCATGTTACCAGTAACTCCTTTTTCTTTTATATCGAGTGATATAAAAGAAAAAAGGAGTTAAACAATTCATCCATAGTTTCTTTGCCCCCCCCCCCCTCCCTCTATCTCCAACCATTCATTAAGCATATTTATAACTCTCAATACTCAATACTTTATTGCGTTTCATAATGTTACATTGTTGTTAAATGGTATGTTATTTAAAAGGTTCAATTATGGGCTCTGTCGGGCACAGCAAAGTCTGTTTTTAGTAACATGCGTTTCATCTCTTCTCTCTACAAGACCATACAAGACAAACGATTCCCCTTCAACTTTTCATTCATTGACGCCACTTTCAAACGATTTATCTTATAATGTATAATTCAAACTCTAAAAGGACTAAACGGGGTTCCAAGTAAGGAGATACATACTTTTAAACCACTTGTAAACAAAAACTATGTAAACATATTCCCATTAAGAGGGTCCTTTTCCACTCACCTATCGTAAACATCGAAAATGGTTTAAAAGCTTGTTACTTCATTTAATGCAATCCAAAGCGATGTTTGACGAAAAGGTAACGCAAAAAAAGAGAGATAACGCCTGAAAACTCTGTTAGTATTCGGTAATTCCGAGATTTACTCGAAAATTTCACAAAACTTGCTCCAGGAAATAGCTGTTTTATTTAAACCCTTAAAAGTTTTTGGAAAAAGTTGTCGTCATTTAGATTTTATCTTAATAAAATTTGCAAGGTCTCTAGAGGATTACTTTTTTGACTTTTTTATATTTTAGGCAAATTATGAAGTGTCAAAGTTCATACAAAATAGGACATTTTCAGAGGTTTTTACTGGATTAGTTTTACACAAATTTAGAAATTGGTTTCTTTAGAAACCTAGATAATATCCACAAGATACTGTGTTTCCAAAATATCTAATGAAAAATGTGTAATAACGTCATAATCAGTTATGAGCGGTTGTATGAAATACAGTGAAAATGTGAGTCATGATGCACCACCTTAACAAGATATTTTGACTTTGTTTTCTATTGCTCATACAAATGCTTTGGAATATTTATTAACGCCTTATTTAGTGAATTGGCATACTCGTAACACCTATTAATTAACACTAAGTATTGCTGTCGATTCTACAAGACAAATATAGTTTCAAGTGTGTCACCATACGATATTCAGTTAAAATTACCAACACTGTTTTACTGCCAATTCGGTGTGGCCATTGGCGTTTTATTGTCTTCATTAATGAGGTGTGGCATTTACTTAACCATCAACTTTACCCATTAGTCAAACCACATTTACAATGAAAGACGACTGTAGATTATTTTTTGTGGTGGGAAATCATCTAATGACTTCTCCCGCTTTCGGGCGGAGCGCGAGGTCGTGTCAGATTTTTACTGACTAAAACTACTCCTAATTTCCTTCAGTTCCAAAGGGTGTTTCAGAAGTCAACCAACGGGCCCATTAGGCTTCGGCCTTGAAAGGCTCCTACGGTTTTGCTGAAATCTCTTTCACTCGAACACAATGTGTTGGCAACTCGGGTTTGGTCCTTACCAGACAGCCAGACTGCGAGCAACCCAATGCTTGCCGTCCGCAAGCCTGCGCTTACAGTGGCCTCTCCTGCATCGGTGGCTGGGCCGTGCGGATGTCCTCTTTCTCACAGTTTCAGTCACTGCCTTCCTTTGCTCACGTCACTGCTTTTTAGAAAGAGCTGACTGCTACCCATTCTCTCTCGCCTCATCCAGCTGACCCATACCAGTTCATCAGTCCACCTTATCGTCGCTACCAGGATGCGCAAGCCACAGCGCAGTCCAGTAAAACCAAATAAACCTATAGTTCTAGTTGCAGCAACTCACAAAACGTTTTGGGAACACATTTATTGTGCGTACAGCCAAGGAGTGGAATTCTCTGCCGGAGTCTGTGTTTCCTGATAGTTACAACTTGGGGGTCTTTAAGTCAAGAGTGAATAGGTTACTTCTAGGCAAGCGTGCTCCATCGTCGACCACATCATCGCTTACCATCAGGTGAGATGGTGGTCAAACGCGAGCCTATAAATAATGAAAGGGCATGATTTTGATTGTAGACAGATACATTATTAATTGTGCGTCACGCATCCATCGGATTCCCGCGACCCTGACCAAGTCATCGTTCCATCTTGTTGGAGGCCTTCGCTGCGTCTGCGACCGGTCGTTGTGGCGATGCTTGGGGGCCTAGGTCCAACAGTGGACGTCTTTCAGCTGAAATGATGATGACATTATTCATTTAAATACTTTGTTCCTGTTCCAGAGCTGTGCGGTACTCCAGGCTACCTGGCTCCCGAGACACTCAAAGCCAATATGTTTGACGACGCACCCGGCTACGGCAGGGAAGTTGACATGTAAGTAAACAATATATTATGTATCTATGCTGGTATTATAAAGGTGAAGGTAGGCTTTCACGGTTAAACTACAGCATCAAATTTAAATTTGACTAAATTTGGGAAGGAGTAAGATTAGACCCCAAGGAAGGACATTATTATTTATCATGCATTTATTTATCTCCTATTATTATGGCTAGCCCATATTGTCCCATTGCTGGGCAAAGGCCTCCCTACGTTATTTTCAGTGATTACGCTTCCTCGCTTTCTCTTTTCTCTCTCTCAAGGAAAAGAATCCCTACTAATATTATAAATGCAAAAGTAACTCTGTCTGTCTGTCTGTCTGTTACGCTTTCACGCAAAAACTACTGAACGGATTTAGACCAAATTTGGTAGGTAGGTAGAAGAGACATTGGAATAACACGTCATAGGCTACCTATAATTCCACTGCTGAGCACGGGTCTCTGCCCGCGCGATATAAACTGTAGTCCACGCGGGCGAAGCCGCGGGCGGAAAGCTAGTTGAAAATAAAAAGAGATTCAGGTCGTCCCGCCATTTCCTCTGTGGTCCAC
Source organism: Mythimna lalbum (assembly GCA_949319445.1). NCBI lineage: Eukaryota > Metazoa > Arthropoda > Insecta > Lepidoptera > Noctuidae > Mythimna > Mythimna lalbum. Next base: position 16,349,345 of record OX439364.1, read on the forward strand.
CGCGGAAGGAAAGTATCCTATGTCTTTATAGGATACTTTTTTCTGGCTTCGACATTGGCTTCGCATCTGCAATAATCAGCATTCACACGGACGAAGCCGTTGACTGAAGCTAGTGTGATATAAAAAAGGCTATTATAGCGACACTATCCGAAACACTTACATTTCTGGACAAAATCCCTTGTCTAAGCATCGGCACCATTACCTATTACCTGTTTTTTTTTTTATTGGCATCAGTTTAATAATTCCTTCTGTGTCGTGGCTGCGTTCACGAACACGTAAACCCACATACACGAGACACCCAGAACCCGGAACAACTGTCTCTAGGCCATATAAATATTTACATCAGGCAGATGTCCGTAATCAACACTTCACAGAAATTGGCAAATAATAGAACAAGTTATCATCGTTCGATAATGTTTTTTTTTTTTTAGGTTTAATAAATGCGCAAATGTTTTCTTGTTGAAGAACAATCACGGGAGGCAAGATTTGATCTATCTTAGTTGCAAAAAATAGACCATATCATAGTAATTCCCACATCGCTTTGTAGGCTTTTTGTGAGATGAGAAATCATTATATCTCGTCTCCCACTCTGGGTGGAGCAAAAGGAAATATCAGACTGACTAAAACCCACCTGAGTCCTTCAGTTCCCCTTTGCGTTCTAAGGTCACAGTCACTCTTCTAAATGTTCCTGCTTCCCTAGTAAACCTCGGCCCCACTGGGCTTCTTCTGTTTGTTGACACAGAAAGAAATAAAAGAAAGAAAGAAAAATATTGTATTTGGCACAGAAACAACACAATGCAGAAACAGCGACTACAACATAACTACGTGGTAGTTGCCTGACGCTGGTTTTCAACTGAACCTTATTGAGAGTGAACGGTTGAAAATTTATTTATTTATTTAGTTGTTAGTGTGTGATCATCTCTTTAAGGCACGCTTGTTATACAAACGCGCCCTGATTACTGCTAACACTTTTATCAAAAACCTCTGTTTCATATTTGATTGTAGCTCTTGTATCACGTCATATTAAATTCGTTCGTGTAATTAATGTTTTATAAAGTATGCAATCGATTTCTATGTTTCGCAACTTGACCTAGACGTTCCGATCCAATTTTGTGCACGCGTGTTGAATTACATACAATCTGTTCACTAAAATCTTGAAAGTCGATAGTCAGATTGCTGTACTAAAATATTAAAATTACCGAAATATCGCATTACTTTGGCCTCGAAGGCAAAGTAACGAATTTAAGCCAAAGTTATAACTTCGATCCACATGCGTTAGCTTGGTGAACCAAAGTATAATCCAGGGCCAAAGTAATACGTCTCTATTGTATGAATTGTTGTAGAAAAGTTAAAATTAATATTAGTACTGAGACTATATTTAGTATACTCTGTTCAAAATAACATTAGAAATTTATGAAAACCTTTTATACGTAGTGGAAATGAGAATGTTAAGATGGATGTGTGGTATGACGAGAATGGATAAAGTGAAAAATGAGTATATTAGGGGAAGTTTGAATGTGGCGCTTGCCGTTTTTGACTTTGGTGGCATGAAAAATGGCGGCTACAGTAAATAGTTGGTATTTCTAAACCACTTTTTTGCTTTGAATGCTAACCTTATGCCTACGAAATAGAAGTTAAAATCGGTTGAACAGACTGTAAAAAAGTTTCTTTAAATGTCTAATCTTAACACAAATAGGGTATAGATTAATTCATTATACTGAGTATTATCTCGTTAACTTAATTAAACTTTGCACACTGGCTATAATTATAATCGATTATTTAATAACAGCTTTGTCTAAAGAATCTTACAAGACATCATTTGACCTCCTGGTTATGTAATAATATCCACTTTTATTGATAACGAGGCAATTACGTTCGTATCTCAAATGACACGTGAAACTCATATAATGATCGTTATCTATGTTTTTAAAGTTCACAGACAAAGAAACTGTTTTTTTTTTTTCATTTTATTAAACTATAAGTCACGTTGGTTAATATCCGGTTTGATGATGATGGGTTGGGTATATGAGGTCCTATATTCTTCCCGATTTCCGGCCACCGCGGGCTTGCGGACGGCGGCGAGCAATAGGTAGCTCCTATTGCTCGCCGTCCGGTAACTGTCCGGACCGAGCCCAAGTCGTCAACGGCGCGCACTGCTTCCGCGCGCTTAAAGAACTTGTCAGCAGCAACAGGGGGGGGGGGGGGGTCAGCTGGGTCCAAGCCTACTGGGGCCAGAGTTAGCTCCGAAAGGTGGCTCAGCCCTGGTACGGAAGGTACGGGGTTTAGTCAGTAAGAGTTTGAAACTAGCTCTGCCCAAGGGTGGGGGATGTCAAGGCAAAGAAGGAACAGGGGTTTTTAGTCACTTATAGTCTGACACACCCTTTCATTCCGCCTAAGAGCCGATGTCAGTGGATGATTTTCACACTTAAAAAAAAAGAAAAGCTGGCATTTTTATGAACAACAACAGAAGTCAACATGTCAATTGGTTCTTGCGAACTTTGATGTGTCAATTGTTCCGCAAATAAATAACTAATCAATTGTATGGACAGCTGACTTCTTTGCAACTTTGTAACAATAAGATTGCGCGCCATTTTAGCTGATAAATAAAGCAAAGCGCACATTATCGTTAGGTTGGAAACAAAATATTTGAAATTAAATTGTTCTTTGATGTTTATTTTAATCATTACATAGTATAAGACAAAGTCGCTTTTTCTGTCCCTATATCCCTATGTACGCTTAAATCTTTAAAACTACGCAACGGATTTTGATGCGTTTTTTTTTAATAGATTTATAGTGATTGAAGAGGAAGGTTTATATGTATAATAACATCCATTAAATATTGGAGAAACACCTGAGCGAAGCCGGGGCGCGTCGCTAGTCGACTCTAAATCCATGTAACATGTTGTAAGATCTAAATCGGACCAAAAGTTATTTTAGAAATACATATTATTTGTATTTATTCAGTCACTAGAATGATCAAAACTAATATTGTAAAGAGGTAAACAAGTGTGTCTATGTTTGATATTCTCATATGATTTGACCATTACATGTTAACGACACTTGGGGGAGGCCTATGTCCAACAGTGGACCTCTATCGGCTGAAATCACGATGATGATGAATTGGACTGGATGTGGACTCAGCGAATAATAATTTTATTGATAAATAAAAGAAAGATAAAGAAAGAAAACATGTTTATTCTGCCCGTATAGACACACAAATAATTTACAAAAAATAACAAATATTAATAAATTAAAACAAAAATTAGTTGCCCTATCAGGTCATGTGTGAACCGGGCATAACTTGAACCATAGACAACTCGGTTGTCTAGGTTGTCTATTAAAACAATGATTGATTATAATCTATGCGACGCCGGTCGCAACAAATAGGTCTAAACTGTTAACAGAAAACAAAATACTTGAAAGAAGTAATCTTTTTATTTGTTTACCATAATGTTATTGATGAACAGGAATTCATTTTATCTTTTCAGATGGGCGTGTGGAGTCATCATGTTTACATTGTAAGTTTTTATTCTTTATATGTATTACGTCATCGATCACCAATTAATCAATATAGTCTAATTAGTAGGAAATTGACGTAGTTTGATAGAAGTCAAGGGCTTATCACTAGTATTATGCAAAAAAATCTGCTTTGTTGGTCCAATGATTGTAAGCGCTAATCTGAACCGAATATGAACCCGGAGTTTGGTCTTCAGCCCTATTGACGACTGCAGGCTTGCCCTTTGTACATGACATATACTGGGCTATTTGTAAAACACTAATAACCTTGCAGGACTGTAAATTCATGTAATATAACCGTATTTGGGATTATAAGAATCGTTATGAGATGCACTCTGGCTATAAGATAATTTATGTTTAGCTGAAGGGTAGGTACTTTTTAGTGGTGCTACCATAACTAAAAAGTGAAAAATAAAAAACTTTTTACAAAAAAAATTAAACCGACTTCAAAAAGTACAAAATAACTTTAATTTCGGAAGTCGGTGTTAAATAACGAAGAGACAAGATTAGGTATCTATTGAAACACCGACTTCCGAAATTAAAGTTATTTTGTACTTTTTGAAGTCGGTTTAATTTTTTTTGTAAAAAGTTTTTTTACTAACACATTTCAACTCTGTATTTTGCTATACCTACCTATGTCTGTTTGACGTGACGCAAGCGCATCAAACACCCTCACCGCCCGAACCCTGTCTTTTTCCCAAAAATATTTTAAAAATATCACAAGTCAGACACCACAGATACTAAGCACAACACAGCTCATGGCATGATTCATGTTCCTATTAGTTAATAAGCTTGGGTTAAAGTTATACTCTAGGACCAAAGTGACCCGACTTTTACAGTGATAGAGCTGGGAATTGCTTCTATTGTAGAGTCAATCACTCAAATTTTTGATGCGATTTTCACAAATAAAAAGATTCAGAATTTACACCTGTTCTAAGCCGGGGGGGGAGGGGGGGTTATTCGTATAATACTAAGAAACTGTTACGTATTGTCTCGTAGTATGCGACACGTGTCTAAAAAGGTCTAATGACGTTATCTAGCTATTAGCAGTTTGTGTTTTCAATTACTTGGACATAAAAGTACTTGCGAAATGCCCATACATGTAGTTAATACGATTAAGGTAAGGGTTAATTTTATTACGAAACTAGTGCTAAAATCACTTTGGAAACTTTGCTGAAAATATAAGAAACCAGTTTTTCTGGCCGGAACTAGCCGAAACTGAGCCTTCCATCGGTCTCTAATAACTTGACCCCTGAGTTTGTTTCGGTGTTTTTTCTCTGGGCAATCAGCTAGGAAACACCGGCCTTATCTAGATTAAATGACGAAAAAAAAAAAAACTGTAAAAGTGATTTTTAAAACCTATTTGCAAAATAAATATCATTTATCTTGCTTTGCATGTGACATCCACCAACACGCACTGGGCCCGCGTGATGGTTTACAGCCCATTCCCACTCCTATAGAGGAGGCCTGAGTCCTAGCAGTGGGAATATTAAAAAAGGCTGATGATGATGACCTTGTTTTGTGGTTTACTTTGACCCAAGCTCTAACACTGTTTCGCATTTTACTCTACAATAGAAACTATTTCAAGCTATTCCATCACAGTATCTACATCAAAGCAAAAACAGTAAAATTCGGTTACTTTGTCCTTAGACTAAAACTTTGGCCCAAGCTTAATAACCAATAGAAACACGGGACAGAGTGTTTATTGTATTTAAACAAGTAAACGATTGGTCAGAAGTGGTTAAGGTTACAGCAGAATGGAAAACAGGCCTTTGCCCTGCAGGGGGACACAACAAGCTCATAATAATAATAATGATGTTGGGCCAAAGTTACCCCTCATCACTGTGCACTGGTAATGTGCCCAGAAGACTAGACTACAGACAGAAGACTATTTAATAATCATATTCCACAACTCTCATACAACGCCATCTAGTCCCAAACTAAGCAGACCTTGTGCTATGAGTAGGTACTTGACAACTGATAAACATGCTTATATTATATGCTTCTAAATACATATTATAGATAAATTACACCTAGACACAGAACAAATGATCATGCTCATCACACAAACATTTCGCACCTTTGGTAGAACAAGGGCACAATTGCAGTTTTTGCTTTATGACAATTATGCCCTTGTTCTACCAAAGGTGCGATTTGTCCTATGTAGGTAGGAATCAAACCCATGAGCTCCCGCATAGCAGTCCGGGCCACCTACCGCTAGACCAACAGGCCTGTCATTTACATCTTTATTATATGTTTACAGACTGGTGGGTTGTCCTCCGTTCTGGCATCGCAAACAGATGGTGATGCTGCGGAATATCATGGAGGGGAAGTACTCCTTCACTAGTCCTGAATGGGCGGATATCTCAGGTGAGTACATCTTATGCCCACCATACTGCAAACCTGTGCAGGTTTCCATACAAGCTCACTTGACAGGTATAACTGTACATGCAAACCTGTCAGGTATACCCTAGCGTGTATGGCTACCTTTATAATGGTCTGATGACGACGATATAGCATTTTTTACTGGCCAAATAACGAGGCATATTGCTTTCAATCGCATTTAGTGAATAGGTATTTTGTAATTGTGAGCATCTAAATGGGTGGCTAAATCAGGCGAGGTTGTACAGGTGCCAAATACTGGTTAATTTGACTAATAACGCTTAAATGGACTGATCAAGCGGTGGGCGTAAAACACATAATTGGTGGCTTGAAATCGCACTACTGCGGTACATCACGCAGGAGATTGCAGACCTAGAGGTCCTCCTTAGGAATTGGTAAGATATGGCTCAGAGCGGGGGGACTATCGAAGGAATATGGGAAGGTTATAGAAAATATAATAACTTTAGTATAACATTATTTTTCGAGGGGGACAAGGCATTGTAGGTAAAAAAAAATGGAATAAATTCGAAAAACTAGCCTAAATACATAACACAAAATTAGGCAGAAGTATACATCAATATTTCGCCAGCCTAAATTAACTGCAAAATAACAATTAGTAAATCAACCATTTAATGTTTACAGACGACCCAAAAGATCTAATTAGGCGGCTTCTAGTGGTGGAGCCGAGCGAAAGGCTTAACATTATTGAGGCTCTCAACCATCCCTTCTTCAACACTATGGTGAGTGCTGTTGCGATTTATGTTCAAAGTATTCGGTGTACTGATTTTTAATTAAACTTTGAAAGCTATTTTTAGCCCACTTTTATCACAAATCACTAAACACATCCTGTCTGTCATCTTCAAATGATTTTCATAAAAAACCGAGGTATGGAAAGTTTTTTTAGAACTAAACTAAAAAAAAGTTCAGTGATTTTTGTTGCAAGCGGGCCTTAAAATTTTATTTTTCTAGTCGATATTGCTAATACATTGAATCGACTAATGTCGCTTCTGATTTCTTTTGCTTAACTGCTAATTTTATTTTAAAAAGCTTATTTGACTAATAGAACATCAACAGCAGATGTTAATAATTTCTGTTGTAAACATTGTCTTTCTATGTGCACTGATACAGTGCATGATACACTGCAGAGCTTATTCTTTTATTTTGCTTAATTTATGGGCTCCTAGTTAGCTGTTCGAAGTAAACCCACCGCAAAACTGTTTCGCAGTTAGATGGGTGTACTAAATCTACAGCATTATTGGTCCAAAATAAATGAGTAATTTATTTTTAAAGAATAATTCGAATCAAAATTCAAAACTTTTCCAATTTCTGGAGCATGTAACTAAGAGCACATAAATCAAAGCGATTATGTTGAAACACAATACAAGTGGTACATATTTCTGCGTCCCTGGTAGTTATGGGATCAAGACATGACGCCGCTCAAGAAATCCTTGTCCAGCAGCAGTCGCCGGATGTCTAGGATCGACCAGTTGACGATGGTAATGTCGTTGTGACTAATTTATAACATTAGGGTAATAATAGTAATGACGATATGTCGAAATACATCTGGTTTAATACTCATTTTGAGGAAAATGGCATGCATAACATGGTATTTTTTAATTATTTTATCATTTTTTGGGACATAACAAAACTTTTTTGTCTGTGATGTATATTTTTTTCTATTTAAATACTACTTATCTTATTTCTATTGAAATACGTCGTTTTTACAAGTATTGAGCCAACAAACAGCTGGCTCATATGTTTTATCAATTCAGAGAAAGTGATTAGAGACCAAAGTACTTCAAACTTGATAAATACTACAAAGTAATGTAATTTACAACTAACGTCATATCTATTACTCGATGCAACATTTTGTGTGGACCATAACGATGTTCCTAATTACTTTTCATTGCGAAATACTAAAACCAGTTCCTTAGATACATTGTTACCAGTTTTTAACTTTGAAAACTAGCATTAACCTTGGGATAGTTAATGTTCTTATCACTGTGTCTGTATTTAAAAGGAATTTGTTCATAAATCTTTATTTTCAAAACATTATTTAAGCTTGAGGGTACCTACATACCAAGGATGTTGTGGATATGAAATTTCGGATACAGATAGGTATAAGAATAATATTATGCCGGTTTCATATACGGTTACGGGTACATTTATTCGGATTATCCGCTAGTTTTGATTACGGATATTAGACTGCGTTGATTCGACACCGTCCTCTCATACATATTAATATTGAAAAATATGGAAATATTGTATAATCTTTTGTTTGGCCGGGCAAGACAAACAAAAACCTGTCGTAACTTGTAATATCTTTAGAATGTCAAGTAAACATCAGTGGTTCACTTTAGAAAAGGCTTCTGCATTTAACTAAACTTAATAGTTCATTCTCTTGCGATTTTACTGTTTTTTTTTTTAAATGATCCGAACAGTTGAAAGGTTAAACTAACATAATCCGAAACTTTTGTATTGATTTCGGTTTTTTTTTGTATTTCGGTTATCCGATATATTCGGTTACCTGAGCTCCATGACATCCTTGTTACATACACTCACAAAACACACACGTCCACAGACACGAACATATTCAAATTAATGCTTAATATTGGCCTCATTTTCTTTTGCATGTTTGCATGACTTTTCCTGCGCTGTCGTATCTTGAGTAGTACTTCAAATTAAGTTACTTTTCATTTATTCTATTTTTTATTTCAAGCGCTATCTACTAGTTGTTAGAATTTGAAACTTCCTTGTTACATCTGCATCCGAAAATTTAATTTACTGGAATAAAAACATTGGCTGTGGAAAACATACCATTTGGTGACACCACCATTAATAGGTCCTCCATTACTGATGGTCTCAAGTTTGTAATCAACATACAACTTTACTCTGACCTGCAAAATGTAAAAAGTATAAACATGAATACTTGACTTTCGTGGGCCCCTGGTACCTTCACCTTAATTTTGAACAGTTGTAGTTTTTTTTTTTAAATAAAAATAAACCTAAAAACCTCGGTAATGATGGGTTCAAAGCTGCTGCTTACTATTCATATTCAGATAGTATAAACTTGTGCACTCCACCATTGCATCACTGCTTACCATGGGGTGGAATTGCAGTCAAGCACAAGTTTATATGAAAGTTAGAGTTTAGAAGCCAGAGTACCAATCTTTCATCATAAAGAAAACATCCAGGCTTTCCACAACCAATGCTCCTTCAAATCCTGTGCTCCTAGTAACACTGTTGAAAACTGCAGGCTATAAAGAGCGGAGGGTTCAACGCCCGCGCCAAGCTGCGCGTCGGTTTAGTTGCAGTGCGGGCCGCCGTGCGTTTACGCCGTCTGCCGCACACCGCTACGCGCGCGTTGCCGCTGGGCGATGCGTTGCGAGACCCGTATACCATGCGTGTGCTGAGAAAGGTAAGCTTTTGTGTTATTTTTTTTCTTCAATAGTAAACATTCGAGCAGGAAATCTAGGTTTTACACCCTAGGTTATTTGCCTATATTTCTGTACAATATTTCACAAACAACAAATACTTAACACAAAAAAAAACTTTTTCTGAAAACAGCTACAAATTGGTTATTAAATGAAGCAGTAATTAGAATTCCAAATATTGGTTTGAAGAAGAGTGGGGGTGTGGTGTGAATACTACCTCTTTTGAGCACACGTAACCTAATGCCGTTGACGTCACATTTCAATATTTACATGCTTATACTGTTATTTGACAGTTTCCCCTTCCACCAGATTTATAAGGTTTCTAACTTGATCAATACTGAACGAATTTAAAAAAAATATTTCTATCTGCGATAAAGTTACTATTTGTAATACAAAAGATTTAAAAAAAAAAACTTGAGTCAAGTAACAAATTGGCAATGCCCGCTGGCGTCAGTCAAAAGTAGACTGCATAACAGAGATAGTGTTATGGCTATCGCATGTGAATTGGTAACCAAATCCTTCTGATCATTATCACACATTTGTTATCAAAAATGACATCAGCTTAGCTAAATGGACTTTAGCTGGCGCCGTCTTTAGCATATTTTTAACCAACTTCAAAAAACGAGGTTGTCAATTCGTCGGGTTTTTTACTTTTATGTATTTAAGACAACTGGACCGATTTTAATGAAGAGTATATTATTTTATCAGGTAGTCCCATGGTTATCAGATCTATTGTAATTTATTTGTATTTTTTTTCTGTTATATATTTGTCTGAATATCTGAAGGCTGAATTTAAATTTATCAAAAGTCTGTATTGACTCTCGTATCCTTCAAAACAAAGCAGGAACACTGCTTGGCATCAGATATCATTGATATTGTAGAATGAGTGTGTGAGTGATTGAAGAGGAAGATAGTGTGAAGAGATGAGTAAAAGTCCGAAGTACACAAGAAGAAGAAGAAAGTTTATTGGACACAGTCACAGGTTACAGTTCACGTACACACAAGAATTCCACTAAGAAGAGATAGAAGGAGTGGTAGAAAGATAGATAGACGAAAGTAAGCGGAATACAATATAAACTTATGCGCGGCGAGATATCGCGGAACAGACATACGTTAGGCGGTAGACTCGGCAAAACGTACTGCCCGGTCATGGATACCGGCTGACCGATGCGCGGGCGCGAGCGCAACACTATGATAGCGCTGTCTCGCTTGCGCGCACGGTTCAGGTAGCGCGACTGACCCGCCGGGCGCTATACGATAGATGTATCGTATAACTACGGCCGGTCAACTAATAAGAAATTATCTACTAACACAAAATTGTCTCGGTCGGTTTGTTTGTTGATGTTAGGACATTGGTTGTTTATTTTATTCCTGATTCTATATAATACTAGTTGTTAGTGTCTGTACATATGTAAATAAATTATTTTATTTTGATTTTACATAATTAATTAATTAAATATAATTTTGACAATATGTAGGTCACTACAATATTGTGATACTTCTCAAAACGAGCTTTCTCAATAATATAATCTTGTCTACTGCTATTGTTAATTTTTTCCATGCCGTCAATTCCAGGTGATAGACGGCTGTGCTTTCCGCGTCTACGGACACTGGGTGAAGAAGGGCGAGGGTCAGAACCGCGCCGCTCTGTTTGAGAACACGCCCAAGACCGAGCTGAAGAGCCTGTACGTCAGCAACCTCAGCCGATAGCCGCCCCGACCGCTATGTCGGGAGACATCCTTGCCGTTGTTGCGATCCTGGTAGTTTGGTGAGTTTGTTTTTATTAAATAAGATGTTATAGGCCCAAATCGACAAGGCAAAGGCTTTTTATTTTTAACTTTTTGAATACCAGCGCCTTTTTACATTATTTGACCTCAGACGCCAAGCCCAGTAAAAATTTACTGTCGTAAAAGACCATTAAAAATCAATAAGGGGTCTTAAACAAAACAAAACTATTGTGATAAAAATAAGCAAGATTATGGCAATTTTAATTTTACTCAAATAATCTCTGTGTTTGTCTCTCCAGGAGCTCTGCGCGTACCAGGGTAGCAGAATATTCGAAGACGTGATCTTCGGCCCACTAATCAAGCCCGAAGCCACGTTTCAACGAGTGATAGGTTAGTCGTAGTTACATTGAGTAGTATCATACACGTACTACATCGGTAAACTAGTTCAATTGTCTACCTGTATTATTGAATGGCTAAAGTTGACTATAGTCTAGTCAACTTGTTGACTACAACTTATTAAGTTGTAGTCAACAATATAATGTACACATTTCGAAATTAAGCATAGTACAAGAATGAAAGTTAAAGCAATAATCGTTGCTGTGATTATAAGTTATCACATTATTCTTGTGTTAGTTGTTAATTGTTTTCTCACTATTTTAAGGTCCACATTAGAAATATTTAGTAAATATAAAAGTCCTGTATAAATATTGTAATGATCAAACTAGTATACAGGTTATTTTTGTTAACAATAGTGAAGATGTGATCATGAATAGGCCTGTAACGTTAACGTACAAAATGTGTAAAACATAGCAATATTCACCCTTATTTATAAAAAAAAAAAACTCGCTTACCATAATGCCTAGTTTGAATACTGATTATCAGATTCGAAATTCAATTTAAAAATGTTGAATTATAGATCCGAAATTCAATTTAAAAATGTTCAGTTAAGGATTTGGAATTCAATTTAAACATTTTGAATTAAAGATCCGAAATTCAATTTAAAAATTTTGAATTAAAGATTCGAAATCCAATTAAAAAAAATTGAATTAAAGATTCAAAATTTAATTGACACATTTTGAATTATAGATTCGAAATTCAATATGAAAATTTTGAATTAAGAACTTGCTATTATCAGTGTTTAAACTAATGAGTAATGGTTATAGTTTTTTTTTATATAAACCCATTGTGTCCATATGTTGTAGCGACACAGACATGTAATCTATTAAAATATCACAATAAGGTGCCTTCTGAGTTCTTGGTGCGAGAATTTATATCGTTTTAATATTAATTAATTTGAAAATGTTTGGTGTGTTAGAGAAATAATGCAGAAAAATAGTGCGGGCGTTCCGTTGTTACATAACATTTAGTTTCGAATCGGAATTTGACGTTTTATACATAAGATTATAAATAAATACTAAATAATGTGTGATGAAAAATATATATTTGACCAAAATCAAAGAGATATTTTTTTTGAAAGAAATTGTATTATTTACAACAGGTATTTTATAAAAAAATACATATTTATGAAGTTACGTTTTCACATTAGAATTTCTAGAACAGACTAACATCAACAAACTTTACATATAATACTCAAGAAAAGCTGCGCCCAGTTATTATACTATGTATTTTAATTATAAATCACATACAAGACTAAGTTACTATGCTTCTTGCCGTTTGCCTTTATAATTCGTGATATTTCGATATACATAACATATACAGACATTTAGTGGCAAGAAATTTCACTATCTCAAAACTATGAAAAATACACATCAAAAATATAAAGATGTAGAATTGTTTATTTGTAGGAGGAAATCTTTGAAAGTACAGTAAAGTCGGGTTACTTTGGCCTGTAGGTATAACTTTGGCCCTTGGGTATAACTTTGGCCCTTGGGTATAACTTTGGTCCTTGGGTATAAAATTAGCCCTTAGGTATATCTTTGGTCCTTAGGCATAACTTTGGCCCTTGGGTATAATTTTGGCCTTTGGTATAACTTTGTTCCTTAGGCATAACTTTGGCCCAACCTTATTATTCAATAGGCACACGAAACACTATTTTTATTGATTAATGCAAAATAAAACAAGCTACCGTACGTACAAAATATACTTCGGGCTACTCGCACGGGCAATAAATATAGCCTATGTTACTCAGGGTGAAGCTTTCCAATAGTAAAAGATTTTTTGAAATCGGCACAGTAGTTTTTGAGTTTTTTCATTACAAACATCACACAAAAATATAAATTTTCCCTCTTTATAATATTAGTTTAGATTACCCATTCTAAACTTGGCGTTCCAAAGTATTGCGCATACTTGAAAAAAATACACAATACATTCGCCACAATATGATTCTTGAAAAGATTACTGCGCAGCCATTCAGCCAATTGTTCGAAGTTCGGACCGGTTTAATATATTTGGCTTGTACTGTATTTTGAATTTACTGCTTATGAACTAAAGTGTACAGTTGTCATTTAGAGCGTTGAGTCTGAATCTAAGTGGTTCATGACATTTGAGGGTTTAACGACCTTGTGCCAAAGTTGTACCTCAGGGCCAAAGTAACCCTGTATTGAATGGATTTAAAAAATTCTTTCATTGATAATCTATGCAGTATGCTTTACGTTCCTGCCAGATAGACCACGGGAACGTAGACGCGGAAAACCGCACGCGGGCCACCGGCCACAAATACAAAATGCTGCCATATTTCATATATTTTATATGGATTCGCCGCACACGATTGACACAAATCGCCACTGCTCGCTTCTTGTGGTCCCCACTGGCTACTAAACGCTAATAAAAAAGGCTGTCACATGCCAGTCACGCATTTAAACCTCAGAGGTAATTATGATACTGTGCTTATGGGTTAAAAAAAGTAGCAGGCACTGGTCACTAGTGGCCGTCGTGCGCTTTAGCTTCCTTTGTGGCCGCTTCTACCTTCTCGTGGTGGCGTTTGTGGCTGTGGCATATGGCCCACATGCGGCGACACTTACCAGCTTTCCTTCCCGACTTCGGTCTTAGGGGCCAGCGACGTGGCGGCTTCGGTAAGCGGGCGCGCGGCTCTATGAGCGGCGTCTCGTGGCGTGCTTCAAACATTTTCATACTTTTGATTTGATCGCTCGCCGCCCCGCACTTAGCTACCGCTCACCGCGGCAAAGTCGTGAACGGGCTGTTAGATGTTTAGTGTATGTGACTCAATAATAAGAACATCCACTTATTTAAATAAGGCATTTGAACTTCAAACAAAATGCCTTCTTATTTAATGTCACAGAGTCAACATGGCCGAAAACAAAACGCTCTTTATACGGACAGTAACAAAAATAGGTCTTCTGCCCATAGACATTAACAACTTTTGTTCAAATAAAGTCATAGACAATTCCGACAAAAAAAAGGCTACCTTTCATAAAAAAAATTGATGAGTTGATGATAACTCAGGCACAGTAAAATAAGTTTACTGTGCCCGAAAGGATTCTAATTATAAGTATAGGTACATGATGAACACATAAGTGTGGAATGCAATAAACGTCTTGAGTATTGAGTAACTTTTTACGAAAATTCTATTTTTTTTGGGAATCGTCTATGACGTCCTCGAAGAAAATCCTTTATTTCTATCGGCAAAATACGAACATCCATTATCGTTACACCCTATATTAGGCGGTTTTAATATCGTGCGGATTTCATTACGCATGCGGGTTTGCCCCGCATGCAGAAAATTTCAAAATGCAGAAAAAACGCGTCTCGCGTGCGTATTCCACGCATCACAATAAATGGTAATTTGCAAGGGTTACGCGTGCGGGGCAATCCCGCATGCGTGATCAAAACCGCACGATATTAAAAACACCCTTAGTAACACTTCACCTTCAAACATAAACGTTCGTATCCAAAAACTAGAAAACAAAGACAAACTTGTTTGTTTTTTTTAATCTATTAGACTTTTTTTGTCTCGGTCCAAACAGGATACAATACAAGTTATATCTTTAACTGGAATGTCAAATTTTGTAAATTATTATTATATAATACCTATATGCTATGTCTGTATATACATATTTATCGTATGTAAGTCTTATATTATTGTATATTTGTATTGTTTATAGTCATCAACATATTTATATTGTAAGATCCGATATGACTACCAAATATAGTTTTGATCTTTTTACTACATTTAATGTAACTTCTAGATGTTAGAAATCAAATAATATATATTTTTTGTACTGAAGAAAATATTTCGTCTAGAAAAGTAATGTTGTAGAATTTCTGAAATTTGTCAGGCGTAAACTTGTTTTTATTTAAACTTTTTACATTTAAAGAAAAGTAGTTTTTGTTACGGCTATTTATTGTTAAGTATAGAGTTGTGTGTACATCCTACGTGGAATGCGAGTGTGCCTGTGATGGGTCCATGTTCCTGTTCAAAGACAGCTTCTCAATTAGTTATCACAATGTTATTATCCCTTATAGAAGAATAAATTTATTTGAAAATTATGCATCATGAAGTTTTGTACTTCTCCAACAAACCTATCCTGCTTTGTTCGAGTCGTGGCTTCCTCAAAAGAAATATAGGAGGAGGGGTTTTTTTTTTTCGCGGTGGGAAAATCATCTAATGACATCCCCGATCTTGGGCGGAGCGGCAGATAGTGTCATACTTTTACTGACTAAAAACCCATTACTGTTCCTTCGTTGCGTTTCGTACCGGACGCTGAGCTACCTTTCGGACGAACCATGGCTGCCAGTCCCTGCTGCTGCTGACAACTCCTTGAGTGCGCGCCGTCGACGACTTAGGCTCGGTCCGGACAGTTACCGGACAGTCGGACAGCGAGCTACCCATTACTTGTCGTCCGCAAGCCTGCGCCTTCGGTGGCCGGAAATCGGGATCGGAATCCCGGTGGCGGCTGGAATATAGGGAATATAGACATATTGGTGATATAAGTAAATTGGTGTTTTTTTTTTAAACAGACCTCACAGTTCCAACCAAGCACATTCATGAGACCACGCTAGCGAGTTGTTACTAGGAGGATAAATATCCTCATCTTCATACCAGTCACGCATCATGCATAGATAACTATATGGTATTGTGTTAAAAAAGTATCACCAAATTCCTTTTTTTATTATGGATAGGCTCGCATTTGACCACTATATCACCTGAAGGTAAGCGATGTTGTGGCCGACAATGGAACATGCATTACATCACCAATTTTTTTTTTTTTATAACCTTCACACAACGCCGTCTAGGCCCAAACTAAGCAGAGCTTGTGTTATGGGTACTAGACAACTGGTAAACTATATGTCTAAATAAATACATATTATAAATAAATTACACCCAGACACAAAGCAAATGATCATGCTCATCACATAAACATTTGTCCTGGGTGGGAATCGAAACTACGACCTCCGGCATAGCAATCAGGGCTACTAACCACTAGACCAACAGGCCAGTCAAGCCAGTCATCACCAATATATCTCCCTTTACTATATGTATTATCCCTGCAACTGCTCGCGTCAGATTTTTCCGACGAGTGTTTCCGTGTCCTATACGCCAGGGTCGTGTGTATGCGACTAGGTAATCCATTTCGTTTAGCTCTTCAATCCCCATAGGTGACAAGAGATGACGAGATGGAGAATTTGGTCGTGGATGTGCGACCCTGGCAGAATAAACGCGAGAGAGTTATAATCTTCTTCTTGCCCTTATCCCGCTTTCGGTTCGATTTGTCGGCGCAACACGTTTTTTTCTTTCATATCACTTCTCACACAATCCATCCATCTTTTCTTTGGCCTTATAGTCAGGCCTTATAGCCAGAGTTATAATAATAATAAAAACATTTGTATAATGTATTTTAACAATCAAATGCTCTAAAAATTAAAATACATGGACACAAAAGTTATAGCAGCTGGAGCCGAACTAGTAGGAACTTGTATTGCGGCCACAGCGCCAACCCCCCCGCGTAACATTTCAAGCTATATCTTAAATGTTTGCATTATAAAATTCATAAAAATATGGCGTACTCTTATATAGCTCTGCTCTGTTCCTCTCTTTGTGTGTTATGAGTTAGTTGGATATATCCGACCTAGGCGTTTAAAAGGCTGCTGTAAAGGGGAAAATTGCATCTGTTCTGGAGCATCTCAGTATAATTAAAGTACATTTATTCGTATATTAACATCATCATTTCAGCCGAAAGACGTCCACTGTTGGACATAGCCCCCCCCTCCAAGTGTCGCACAATGAACGGTCTTGTGCTTCTCGCATCCATCGGATTCCCGCAACTTGCAGGAGGCCTTCTAACGCTTCTTCCGGTAAGTGGTCGCCATTCCAGAACCTTTCGGCCCCAACGGCGATCTGTTCTGCGAGCAATGTGCCCTGCCCATCATCAACAAATAAATAAATAAGAAAATAAATCAATATGCCCATATATATTAACATCATCATTTCAGCCGAAAAACGTCGACAGCTGACATAGACCTCCAAGAATTCAAAACAACCGATCCTGTGTGTCGCAAACGTCGTACTCTCGCGATCCTCACCAGGTCACCGGCGAGGTCTCCTAACGCGAGGTCCTCTGTCCGTCCGCGCCAGGCGCTGCTCCAGGACTTGGCGCCCCCATCGACCTGTTCTGTTCCGCGACCAATGTGCCCACTGCCACTTAAGTTTGGCGTCGGGTCATGTCGTTACCAAGTGCATACCTACATACATTAAATTTATATGCTTACTTCAACATGATAAACATACTGCATAACACAACATAATTGATATAATGCGCGTTATAAAAATACAACGACTTTCCTGGATTAGTTCCAAAAAATGACAAATATTTTCTTTCAGCGCGCTGCAATCATTTCACCCTTTCTTTTTGAAGTAAGTACGAGCGCAGCGCACGTAGCTGTGTGCTTGTTTACAACTCACGAACTTTTATGGGTACCGTTTTAGATCCATAGCTAACTGTATAGAGTTCATTTCACCTTCCAACAAAAAATCCTTTGTTAGACGAAATAGTGAATGAATAGCCGACCCTTCCGACCACACTTATTATGACTACACCTTGTTCAACTTGTATAAAATACGTTGCGTAAGTTACTACGCTCTTCTTTAGAGAATCTTACCGTCAGAAGATTGTTCATAAAAATTCAATGAACCTAACAACTTGTTAAGTCCGCGATAACTGAGGAAGTGAAAGTCGGGCAGAGTTACGCACGTGCGCGGCTCGGAGAGCGCTCTCAGTACGACGCAGCAGTACAGCCACTGGGGAACTTGTAACTAATTATGTTTTAACCAATTTTTATCAGGAACCAACGTCGAATACACAGGAAAAGTATTAGATAAACAAAGCTAGAGTGTGCCGCGTCACCGGCTGCGGGCGGGGGCATGCATACGATCGCTGCAATGGCATCGATCGCGCCGCCCCGCGCGACGTCGCGTCGGGCCGCGCGCCCATTGGCTGCGCGCCGCGGTCACGTGACGCGCGCGCCTCGCTGCCATTGGCGGGCGCGGCGCCGGCCACGTGAGCTGGCGGCGCGCGTGGCCAGTCGCGGCGTGACAGCGGGCGCGCCACTACCGCGCGCCGCCGGCCGCGAGACCATGAGCCTGCTCGACACGCTGCTCGAGGCGGCGCGCTTCATCGAGCTGCAGGAGCGGCGCCTCCAGGCCGGTGAGTACTGCGCCGCCCGCCGCCGCCCGCGCCAGCCCGCCAGCTCCCGCCGCCCGCCGCTCTTGACCTTGAGCAGCACGCAGCCCCCCCCCCCCGCGCCGCCCGCCCCGCCCCGCCGGCTCCACGCGCTCCCGCCGGCCTCGCCCCACGTAAACAAAGGAAGCCTGAAATTTACTCGTCGGACGCCACGCACAGCACGTCCACCTCCGCCTGCGAGTGCCGCGTGTCGTGTACTCTCCGCTGGCTACCGTTATCTGTCGTGTTCGTTCCATCGTACCAGTGCACTCGCTCCCGAATGTTTTTATTCGCGCAATACAAAAACAAGACAGAAAAAGCCACACGTACAAAACAATCTGTCACAACGTATTTTCCTAGTGGGAGTGGGTGGTAGGTAAGCGGTCTGTGCGATGTATACGTGGAGCGAGTTAGTCAACATAACGCATGACGCATTGCTTTGGACGAGGCAGGCAGGGGGCGCTCGAGAGTGCGGTCAGCTGATCGACGCGTGTGCGGGCGAGCCAGGGGGGTGTGGGGCGGGGAGCGGTGCGGCGGCGCGGGGAGCGGGGCGGGGGGGGGGGGCGGCGACGTGTGCACACGCATCGCAAGCCACGGCAATGCGCTTCACTATATGCATTTTAAAGTAATTTTAACTCTACATCCTCTCAAAGTGTAGACGCATTAGGTTTTCGAATGTTTACTTCAAGAAAAACTAGCACAAGGCACGGTTGCGTAACTGTGCGTGCGTTAGTATCTCCTTCATAGACACGTATTGTTCTTAGTACTCGATGAACGCATTGTCTTATTGTACATTATCGAATCTGGCGCTAAACGGGTCCGCCTGCGCTAAAAGAACTGATCCTACACTTGCGTTTTGCTGCAAAACAACACCGCTTTCAAAGTCCCTTTGGACATAGAAAAAGCTGCTTTATTAACCCAAAAAACGGCATAAAACTTTTACCTATAACAAACTAAATTAATACCTTTTTGTAAACAAACAATGTAATTATCTAATCAGTTAATTAGCACGTTGCAAGACACGATTACAAAAAACACCAAAACATTGTTATGTTGTGTGATAGAATTATCTTTTGTAAGCCACTCTGTACCGTGTTACGTTAATACTTTACTTTGTGATGCAAAGCAAAAACTGCACTACGTCAGCGATAAATAATTTAATAATAAAAAAAATTACCATCACACAACGCCGTCTAGTCCCAAGCTAAGCAGAGCTTGTATTATGGGCACTAGACAACTGATAAACATACTTATATATTTCTAAATACATACTCGTACATATTATAGATAAATTACACCCAGACACAGAACAAATGATCATGCTCACCACAAAAACATTTGTCCTGGGTGGGAATGGAACCCAGGACTTCTGGCATAGCAGTCAGGGCCACTAACCACTAGACAAACAGGCCAGTCTCATAAATAGGGTCACACAAAACCTCTTGGATCTAAAAACAGTTTCTTTTGTACTAAAAAGAAAGCTAGAATTCTGCTCGTATTCCTATAGAAGGAAAGGGCTGTAGGAAAATATTTTTTAACCAGCTGGCCGGCCAAACGTTCTTTCACCATATCTCCACTTTTTTTTTCGGTGGGATAGTCATCAAATGATATCCCCCACTCTTGGGCGGAGCGGGAGATAGTCTCAGACTTTTACTGACTAAAACCCACCCCGTTCCTTCGTGCCTTCATACCGGGGTTGAGCTACCTTTCCAAACTAATCCTAGCCCCAGTAGGCTTCGATCCAGCTGGTCTTCTACTGTTGCTGACAACTCCTTGAGGCGCAAGGGAACAGTGCGCGCCGTCGACGACTTGGACTCGGTCCGGAAAGTTACCGGACGGTCGGACAGCGACCTACCCATTGCTCGCCGTCCGCAAGCCCGCGCCTAAAGTGGCCGGAAATCGGGATTAGAATCCCGGTGGCGGCGAGAACGCCGTTGCCTGATGCGGGGACAGCCTTCCACTCCTCCTCGCTCCGGACCATGGCCTGAACCAAGGCCCGGCGCGAGAGGTCTCCGCCGCTTCCACGAGGGCACGGCGATGCTCCGCCCTAGACCATATCTACACTAATACATATCCCATGTACCTAACCTACAAAGAGGTACCTAAAGTTTGTAATTTAGTTTCTAGGACGTAATCTCTGGAACTACTGAACCGATTTTGAAAATTCTTTTACTAGTATCACAATATTACAGAGTGACACGGCTTATTTTCTCTATCTTCACGCCGGCGAACCCGCTGGTACAAGCTAGTATATTATTTAACAAAGTCTCCCATCTCGTCTGTCGGTCTTTTTTTTATTATTGTTAGGCTCGCGTTTGACCACCATCTCACCTGATGGTAAGCGATGATGTGGTCGACGATGGAGGACGCTTGCCTAGAAGTAACCTATTCACTCTTGACTTAAAGACCCCCAAGTTGTAGCTACCAGGAAATACAGATACGCGCTTTTAGGCATGTATTATACATCAAAACCCTTAAAGAAAAGCCTAAACCCGTAAAGAATTGCAAAAAATTTTAACGCCCGTGCGAAACCGAGGCGTGTCGCTAGTATGCCATAAGATGTTGGAGACATTTTAGTGGACACTATAAAGTTTTAAATAGAAAAATATGATTAAATTAAACTAGACTAATTGTTTTGACGTTGATTGCAAGACCTATAAAAAGTCGTGCTGAGTTAAGCCCGCCTTTAACTTGAATTGCCAAACCACTATGTACTAATTCTGTTGAGTTTTTATGTACAAATAGCTGCTTCCAGCGGCTTCGCCCGCGTGATAGCAGAAAATTATCCAAAGGGAACATATTCCAGGACATGGTCTATCCGAGGTCCAAGTTTCATCAAAATCGGTTTTGCCATTTAGGCGTTAAGACGTAACAAACAAACAAACTCACTTTCGCTCTTATAATATTAGTAAGGATTCCCAAACCACTGCGTACTATTTCTGTTAAGTTTTTATATACAACTAGCTTTTGCCCGCAGCTTCGCTCGCGTAGGTACATAAAATATAGCCTATGTCACTCAGGAATAAAGCAGCTTTCTATTAGTGAAAGAATTTTAGCAATCGGAACAATACTTCCAGAGATTACCCCCTACATACATACTTACAAACTTACAAATTTTACCTATTTGTAATATTAGTATAGATAAAATAATTAACCTTTTATATAACCTAAGTTGGATTTATCCGAGCAACACTAGCACGTTTATACCGTCGAGTCGCACATCCACAACCAAATACTCCATCTAGTCAGCTCCTCTGTCACCTATGGGGATTGAAGAGCTAAACGAGATGGAGTGCCCGGTCGCAAACACACGACCCTGGCGAATAGGACACGAAAACACTCGGCGGATAAAGGGTAAAGAAATAATACAAGCAAAAATTATCCAATGACAACCTCCGCTCTTGGGTGGAGCGGGAGATAGTGTCAGACTCTTACTGACTTAAAATCCACCCCGTTGCTTCTAGCCTTCATACCGGTGCTCGAGCGCCCTTTCGGATAACCCTGGCCCCAGAGTACAAATAACTCAATCTTTTCAATTGAAATTTCTTCCAGCAGACCTAGGAAAGGAGAAATTAAATAAATGTAGAAAATAGTGAGTAAAAACAGGGTAAGAAGAGGTAAGTAAATAATAAATGTAGAAGAGGTAGAGAAAGTAGAGGGCCTATGTTTTCCTTTACTGTAGGAATGAATCTAATGGCTTCTCCCGCTCTAGGGTAGAGTGGGAGGGCGTGTTCTGACACGACAAACTAATAACTGAAGGACCATCGTGGCTTTAAGTCTGCTTTTACTGACTAAAACCAGTCCAGAGGTACACTGTAATTGTAACTTTGTACCTAATCCTATTTATATGGGATTACAAAGTTATGTATGCATTTGGTGTATCTAGAAAAGTGTACCGAAATTGCAAAATTAATGGAAGTAGAGAAAGCTTTTTACTGCTTTCTTTGAAGTTTTATGTATATTTGTAAACAGTAGCAATTCATCATAAAAATACACTGAAATAGGCCAGAATTTATACGTAGTTTTTTTTTTATTTTTTTTCCTGAGTTTGTCCCATGTTACTTGGGGACTGGGGGACTGAGGGACTTTTTTTCTTCCATTCTGACCTGTCATCCGTCACGCTATCACTAACTCCCTAATACTTTTAATACTCCTCATTAATACTTTTTAATTAGGGTAGAGAAATTGCAAAAAATCCAAATGGATAATATGGTCTTCTTAACCCTTCAGATACCGTCAATTAGAGACACAATAGTAAGACAATAGATGCGCGGCCACCGGGTGTCGCTTGGGGATTCATGAATTAAAAAGGGTCTATACAAGGTGTAAGGGACAGCCCTCCGCAAACTTTTTAGGTCTTGCTCAGTAGACAACCTTCCACAAGATTTTTTTCAGGAAACGAAAAAAAAAACAGCCTCACCATACAAAATTGGACTGGATTTATGATTGGACAATTTTTATAGCGAGGCTGATATTTTTTTTTGTACCCTGAAAAAAAAAGTGGTAGGTTATTTAGTTTCGTCTACTGAACAAGCCCTTAAAGTTTGCGGAGGGCTGTCCCTGACACCTTGTATATTTATAGACATAAAGGGATAAATAGTTATCGACAATAAAATGCATTTTGCATAGTTCGATATTGAGATACATTCATGATACCACAAGTTTAAACCTTAGTGGCTTTCAGTTGCTATGTAATATAGATAATCCTGTATTCTTTTGAATAATAACACTGTATAAAGAGGTAGTTTGTATTTTTATTTGTTTTTAGGAGGTAATCTCTGGAAGTACTGGTCCGATTGCTAAAATTTTAAACCGATAGAAAGTTGCTTTGTTTATTTTATGTACGCGGGCAAAGCCGCAGGCAAAAGCTAGTAAAAAAATGACCTTGATCATCACTCTCGTGTTCTTTTCCTTCCTTGGGATCAATGCTTCATTTATTTTTTTTCCTCTGTATTAGTCATTACAATAATAGACGTCAGGCGCATGTATAGTGACCGCAGGCCAAGTGTCGCTATGCAGTGGAGTACTACAGAGGGAAAGCGCCGTCGAGGCCGGCCTAGAAAGAGTTGACGAGTGTCTAGTTCATCTAGACGCGTTCGAGACGGCGTTGGAGAAGAATGGCTTTAAAGACCCAAAACAAACTCACTCCCGTCCCTTCTTTACCTTCGTTTTCGGGTCCCGGGTTTCACTTTCACACTACCCTTGACTCAATTAGGATTCGACCCTGCGAACAATACGCGCCGTCGATGAATTAGGCTCGGTCCGGACGGTCGGACGGCGAGCTACCCGTTGCTCGCTGTTTGCAAACTCGCGCCAGTGGTGGTCAAAATCGGGATCGGGATCCCGGCGGCTGGGGCGTGAGGGCCGCTCCCATGCTAGGACTCGGGGACAGTAATGGGAAAAAAATGATCACCCTAGCCCAGTAGTTTACCTACCCATTTTTAGTCGCATTTTTCATACACTTCATTTATTGTTTTTTGGTATTTGCCTACTCTTCGAGCCATCCACTTTTTGAGGTACTTCAAAAAGGAGCTGGGGGTGGAAGGCTCTTTGTTCGGCTTATGTTCTTAAATGTAATTCCATCGATTTAACACTCAACACTTTCCTTATAACATTTTCCTGTCAGTGGTAGGTACTGGATGAAATATGAAAACCATCCCAAACCTTTCTTTCTCTTTTTTTTTGTTACTGTTGATAGGCTCGCGCTTTACTACCTCACATGATGGAAAGCAACGATGTGGTCGGCAATGGAGCACGCTTGCCTAGATGCCCTCTAGACTTAAAGATTCCCAGGTTGTAGATATCAGAAAGCTTAGACACCGGCAGGGAATTCCACTCCTTAGCTGTATCTATGCTCAATAAATGTGTTCCCAAAATGTACCCCATGCGTATGGGTAGGATGTCCACCATGTACCATCAAAGAAACTTCCGCCTGACGACCACTAAGTTCATTCTCGCTTGCACTCGAAACGAAACGAAAAACTTCAAAGGGTTTGGCATGGCGCCGTGCCGCAGGATTCAAGCGAATTTTTTTTAAGTGTCATTTAAAAACTAATAAATACGCCAACCAGGGAGTCGGTAAAGAAGCTCAGAGGCCTTAATTACATAAAGTAATGTGTCTGGCTGGGTTTGAACCCGCGACCTACAACTCGTAAGTCGGGGCCGTTACCACTCGGCCACCACTGCTCACTGGCCGAATACTGGGCCAGACATGGAATTTAATTAGTTTTGCCATCGACACGCTAAAAAGAAGGGATGGAGCTATAAATAGGATGTATATCTCCACTCCATCCCTCTTTATCGCTCCCACATCATGGTAAGGCCCCTGTAGTAACTTGGAACACAAGGTCGGTAACACGTTGGTCTGCAAACCGCGTTATCATGTTTGCCCGACACTTTATCAGTGGACGCCGCACCGCTAGCCAATACCTACGTATAGCAGGCTCTAGTACCGTTCACCCGACGTGACTAGAACCGAATCACGATGCCATAGCTACGATACCCTATCTAAAATCAAAGCTTCACACTCCAACATTATTCTAACGCCAGTGTGACGCTCGCTCTGATTTTAAACTTTCCTTTCGACCCTTTCGTTTCAATTTCAACACGCATTTACATTATATTTCATGCTTTTAATATGTATTGGTTTATAACAGTACTGTTTATTGCGATTCAACTCTTTATGAGCGAGCACGCTCCTCCTATAGGTTCCAGTGATTGCTATGGCCGTTCATTGCATCATAAGGTTTCAAACTGCCACTACCAACATTTGTAATCTATTCCGACATGTAATAGACACTTATCGCGTACCTTTGTGTTATGTAACATTATGTTGCAGTCTCTAAAGGAAAGGTTCCCTTGATTCTGCAGTCGCCTGCAATGCAACGGAAGAGAGAGTAAAAAATCTGTTCAATTCACTTTGATTGAATAGTATTCATGAGCGGGATGCACTAAGCCGGAGTTTTGCACACCTTTAAACGAGTATAGCATAGCAACATTCTAAATGTCTTTCAATCTACCAATTTGAGTTTGCTTGTGCCAGCAACTTCTATAATATCTTGCAGAACTGCAGACGCTGCATATATAGCCAAATCTAGCGTGTCTGCAATATAGTCACGGTTGGTCGACGATATTCTACTGTTCATAATAATACTTTTACGCCGCTTGTAATTAGTGGGCCCCTCCTAGTGGGTACTGGCGGTTAAGTAGGCGCGGCAAACAATCGTATCATCAAGGCTCGTGTAAGGTCGACGCCGCGACGGTACCGGGCGAGCAGAATGGTGAAAGGGATCGCGTGACCTCGCCATCTGCGACTGGTCTGTGAGGACGCGTACGCGAGCGCGCGTAGTATATTGAACTTCGGAGGAAACGTCGCGCTGCCGCAGCGGCGATGCGCCCACCGCGCCGACCAGACATTAGTCACACAGACGACTGCCTGTGTTTCTACTTGCAGAAAGGCGATAAGATAATCTGAGTGCCTCCACTCGTGGCAATGTCTTCGCATGTACGCATATTATTCACTCAAATAAATGAAAGGCTTCAGCCCAAATAATTCAATAAAATCTTTCACAGATACAGTGCCCGCTTTCCTCAACGTTCCCTGCTAAATGTCCATTAGACTTGTTAATATTTAGCCAGGAAACTGAATAGAGAGAGAGTGTATAACATTATCTAAATATTGCTTATGTATTCGAATTCGACAACGGTAACTTCAGCCATGTACCGTTAGATTTTAAGATTTCCAATGATTTGGAATACAAATAGAGTGATATCATTAGAAATGTAACAACATTCTGGCTAGTGGTATTTAAGAATTGTGATTTAATAATATGTTAGAGACGATATAGGACGTACAATATTATTAAACGACATAAACCATTTTTTGCTGTCCTATTTGACAGAGTATCACGCAAAAACAAATCTGCCACTTGATTCATGCGAATCATAAATCAATTTGTGTCTTGTCTCCGTTCATTTGCTTATGGTATTTATCTTCTCTATTTATACGTTTTAGGTCTTTGAAAATTGATATTGTATATGTTCTGCTTATCGGCGAAATCAATTGCATAAATCAGGGAGCTTTCGCACGACGCAGACGGCTCATATCTCGACATCCGGCGGGAGGATCCCCCCTTTCCCAGGGTTTCCACTTCGAATCACATGTCGTTAGTGTCATTAATGTTGTTATTGATTGTTCAAATACGAGTTCTTTTTTGTGCAGAGCAACAATAATGTTCACTGGTGTTACTTGCATGTTGCCAACGTACACTGTTCGGTCGCGTTTAATTTTGAAGACAGCTTTTGAATTTTAAACACCATACATTAGGTCAGTTTTTGCAGCTTGCCGGTTAACGCGTGAGAGAATACCATTGTTATCTTTTTCATTACTAAATTCATGTGTTGCTTGGTACTTGGAGCTCTTGATTTAATGGGGACTCTAGCTTTCAGAAATAGAATCTAGGCACGGTGCTAGGTCGCATCGCAACAACCTGCTAAACCGGCAGGTGTGGTTGCAAAAGGTATAAGAAGAGCGAGGGAGGTATTCGTGCGGCGTGGTGTTCCCCGTGCGCGGTGCCGGGAGGGGGGCGGGTGGTGACCGGGCTGCACGCTGCACCGCACCAAGGTCAGCCGCCGCACGCATGCGCACCCCTCCCCCTACCTGCCACCTTATCGGAACTCGGAACCTGCACCCGTGCCACTTATGCGTTCCTGTGAGCTGCACTCCAAATGATGTCCGCGACGAGCGAGGAGCTTCTACTTGTGGAGTCTTTTATGGCTTGTATTATTACTATACCCATTACTCCGGAAGATACGTTAACGCTACGTTTGGTACTTTTGCAAGATAGTCTGAAATTGTTTTAGGAATTGCGTCCTAACCAATGTACTAAAAATATGTTTTATCTACAAGACTGTTCGTTCAGGATGATATATTATCCATACAGTTTTTTCGACTCGTCGTTTCTAAATTTTGAATCCAATTATAATCCAATCAAATGACTTGTTTGCGTCTATCAATCATTTCCGCAAGAGATTTAACAGTTCACGTTTGCAGTAAAATGGCTTGACTTGTTTTTTCCGCTTCCGCAAACCGATCAGGGTTCAGGGTTCCACAACACTTATATGTATTCGACTATTCTTGGCGTGATCGTTGATAGCTAGACTGTATCTCGAATGTAAGATAAATAAACATAAGCATAGGTACGTGGAACCGAGATAACACGTGCCACTAGTGCCTTGCGCCGAACGTTACGCCAAATACTGAACGTTCTGTCGTAAACTTGGTGAAATCCTATTAAGAAGATTAGAACTTCTGACGTAAGAGCTTTGTTAAATACATGGTAATGCGTATGTACTCCTTCGCATCAGATATTTCCCATAAGGGTCATACTTTATGCTCTCCAGTTCGTTCATTCTAAGATATGTTCGCTATAGCAACTGGTCCTTCGAGCCGGATGCTCATAACTGTCCTGACTTTACAGTAATGCTGGCTTCTTCATCTGGGTCAAACTTGTGAGGTTGTAGTTTTCTGCTAAAGTATGTTTGTGTGTAAAGGGGAAGTCTGACAATGCTGGCTGCGCCGGCCACGTATCATTAGAAAGCTATTCGCCATTGTGGCTCGTGCATAAGGAGCGGCGCGTCGCAGCGACACGATGCCGACTCCTACGTTAGTTCGCACAGTTGCGCCGCTCGACTCGGTTGCAATGTTCCATTCACCTTATTCGTCGGCGACGAGGTTCACTGACTCCGCTGCCGACCGACTAACTCCTCGGAACACGTCATCTGCGTGCTAATGCCGCCGCTGTTTCATCACTTACGGCCGATCGCCACAAAGTTGTTTAAATTCTATAGGTGTCCCGCGGCGCGGCCGTCGGGGCGACCTCTTTTCGCGGGCGACAAGCGAATGCGTCGCGCCGGCCGTGCAGCGTTATGTAAAGTTGAGAGCGGTGCAGCGCTGAGCGTTGCGCTCGACCGCGTGCGCGCTCCCCCCTCCCCCTTGGCCCGCGCCCGCTCCCTCCCCCTCGCGAT
The DNA here is from genome assembly GCA_949319445.1 of Mythimna lalbum. Taxonomy (NCBI): domain Eukaryota; kingdom Metazoa; phylum Arthropoda; class Insecta; order Lepidoptera; family Noctuidae; genus Mythimna; species Mythimna lalbum. The sequence continues at coordinate 16,378,067 of OX439364.1, forward strand.
TTCGTTCGCCGCCGGTTTCACTCGCTGGCCGCGCGCGGGGCCCCGGAGGTCGCACCTCCCGCTCCTCCGCTCCTCGAGACGGAGCCGGTCCGCGGTCCGCTGCGGCCACTCAGTCGTCGAGCGGATTGCGTCGGCGGCGGTCGGCTCCGCGCCTCGCCTGTCGCTTCAAGTCTGATGACCCGCTATCGTGACAGGCCGCTGACACTACGACTCGAGTGAATCGCACCGCCCGCGACGTCGCGCTCGCAGTATACCACCGGTCGCGCTTCCGTTTCGGGAGTCCTTAGTGATTTCTCGGCTGCGTTTGCGACGGTCACGAACACGCTCGTCGAGCTGACGACGTCGAGTCGAAAATAGCGTGCGTTATCATCGCGACCTCGAACGGCGAGACGAGATAGCGCGAGGTCGGCGGCACCTGCCCGCGCCGCGCCCCACGTGCCAGCAGCACTGCAGCCCACTGCCGGCTATTAGTGACGTCCGCGCCACACTGCAGCAGCGCCAGCGCCCGGCGCCTCGTCGCGCTGTCTCATCTCGCCCTCGCCGCTCATGCAGCGCAACCATTGGATTTTTGCAATTGACGTTCGGAGCTTAGCTAGATCATACAACAGCTGACTGGATGGCTTTCCAGAATATCTTCCAATCGACTTCAGACGTGGGTGCTTAACTGAGAAGTCAGATTCAGGCAAATATTCAATCTATCATGTAAACTTAATTCGTACAGGCATTATCTTTGTAACGATGCGATGATTAGTAATGTATATAGTTGATTGTAATGTTATTGTAATAATTCCTTACGTAACGTAGTAACAATATTGCTTATATGGATATTACAATGGCATCTTTATCGCTACGTGGTAGGACTGCTAGGCATGATCGAGCACCTCGACACATTTTCCGGATAATTTCAAAACTTCACGATTTACATTTTGGTCAATAGTTGGCAAATAGTAGGAGGCATGCCCAGTGATTGTCTCTTAAAAACTTTGTCCATGTCTAATGTTATTGAATTACATTCATGAATTGTCTGTGCGGTGTGAAAATCTTGATGTGGGTATTTACCATTGTATTGTTGCGTCCAATCATTCTTGTTAACTCCAAATGACTGCAGTCTTTCAGTTGTCATTCATTCAGAATTGGGTCACCGTGCAATACATTTGTTTTTGAATTTTCACTGAAGCCCTTCGGGTCTTCCATTGTTGATTCTTACGCCCAATTTATTTTATAACAATCGTAACCGTCTCGTGAAAATTTTGGAGCAACATTTTCCTTCAAAGGGCGTTTTCTTACGACACGATGGTGGTGATATTTTTGTCGGCTCGCCTTTACGAGATGTTATTTACGAATCACGAATTTCTGCTTTGTTAAAGTTTTGATTGCCACGAATAAATGTCACGTTAAAAAACAATAAAGCTGTTGTATCGGATGAGATTAGATTCCTGATTTTACGACAAACAACAATAGCCGTGATAGCTAATGAGTCGATCTATAAACGCCAAGAAGATGACATTGAGGATGTCTTTGTAAACAAAAATATTATAAATCTCTACTCAGAAATCATTATTGTAGGCTGTACCTACCGTTCTAAAAGTTTTTATGTAGATCAATATGAAGAGTCATCATTCAATGAAAACGAAGCCGTCAATGGCGTAGAAATAGTTACGACGTAGCTGGGGAACTAATAATGTAACAATTACAAGTTAATGGAATCAACAAGAAAGTTTAGTAGCAATCTGATTAGCGATAAGAAGAAAATGTAGTGAACCAATAGGCAATGTTGATGAAAGGCACATATTTGCTGAACAAACAAACGAGCTTCAGGAGCAGATTCCTTTTGTTTATTCCACTAGTACAAATACTACGCTTTCATATTTGTGATGAGATTACTAAACGATCTGTTAAGATTCTTACTTGAACCGTGATGGAAGCGGTATTTACTATAGTTAAAATATTCATTTTATTGATATTGCGCAAGTCATAAACGGTTTTATGCTACGGACTATTAACAGTTGCGCAATTTATGAAAAATGCACACTTGCTATAGTTTGTCCTACATGTCATGTAGCTATTGTATGTTTTTGCTGACGCGTTTCTTTTCTTGTTTCTTTGTAATTAGTAGAATTGAGGTAGGACAACTCTATATTTAATTTTTCTTCGCTCCTTTTATGCAAGAATTAATAGTTTACATTTGTTTTGCTCATATTCAGCCTTAAGATTTGTATAGCGGAGCAATTATCTCGGACCCGGTTCTTGGTGAGGCGATTGTGACGTCATTTGTTGCGTGGATTATTTACGAATTTTCCTCGTATCAAAGCCCTTGTATTTCTTGGTATCTATAGAAAATTAACAATAGCTGTAAACTTTAATAGAAATCGGAATCACGTATTCTTGTGTTCAGCAATAGAAGAGTTGTATTCCATATCAAAATAAACTTTAGTGGAAAAATCTTGAAGATTTTCAAGATGATTCAAGGTAAAAAAATAAAACTGCAAAGCGCGTTGAAAATGTAAATTATACACAATATGTCAGTAGGTTTTCTGATTTTGTTGTTAATATTATCATAACAGTTATCTAAATTAAGGGTACCAAGATCAAATTGTAGATAAATATTTCATCCGTCTGCACTTTAATAGTTCGGCTAATAGAAGTAGTAGTAATAGTAGACATAGATTAGGCTTGTATAGCTCGCGTTGCGCCCGTAGGTAAGCGTAGTTACATAATATAAACATGGACACGTGTCGCCGTTTGTGTCGCTTATATAACCAGCGCGTGTGTACGCTCGCTTACGTTTGCCTCGCCATGACTGAGCCCTTACTGGAAACTCTCGTGGAAATTACTATTGACCTACATCTTGTTCATGATATCCTGGTTCACTTCTGACGTATAAACATCATTTATTATGTTATTATTATGTTCTTCCAGCTCTGAAATAACTTCAAATGTAATGTTACTCTTATCTAAAATACATTCAGTTTTGATAACAGTTCCGAAAACACCAAATTATCTATCCCCACCAACTTTTTATGATCTAGACTTTTCTGAAACCGCGTTTGTTGTTGTATAAACTCTGGTTTGTTATTGGTTTTCGACGATAACAGTATGCTTTCTAGGCACGTGCATATGTACTTAAATTGATCGCTGTGACCAAACCGATAACGTTTCCCACCTGTTCACTTTTCTTTACTTTGTCACACTCTAAAGTTTATTCGCCTCAAAGCTCCTTTCAATCTTGGTCTGTGTCGTGCTAGACAAGAACTCGATTCGATTCGCTTTTTGAAAGTTTCAGATGATAAGATCTGACAATTCTTTTATCTTACGTTTTTGTTTTTAATCTTATCAAACATGGTTTTATTGTTCACATGGTGGAAAATTCGTTAACTCTGCCTTATTTTATTTGGGGGTCCAAATAAAATATGACACAGAGTTAATATTTTTTTTGGTTTTTCATACATATTTTACAACATCAATTTGGTTAAATCTGAATAAAAACCAACTTTTCATTTGTATTGTAGTTGTCGCACCGTAACACATTTCCGCACGTTCTTTTGTTTGCCGATGGAAAATCCACTATGTCTGCCAATTCGGTCGGTCGCAGTACCAGGGCCGCATGATGTGGGAGGAGGTACAACTAGCTGTCAATGTCTGTCGGTAGCTGAAGGGGGTGTGGGGAGGCGCGGTGAGTGCACGTGCCGGCGGGTCGTGCCATGCGTTCGACGCCCTCCCCGCACTTGTTGAGCGCCGCGTCGCAGCGCGCGCTCCGCTGCCGCCGGCAGCACCTAGGTCACTCGCACTTACGACACCCATTCTAACTAGCACCTTGCCGCGCTCTTGCATGCGCCATCTCATTCTTGCGAACTTCATTCCGCGTAGGAATTGAGACTATTGATTTCACTTGGTATTTCCTAAAAGGCAAGGTTCTAATTCTTTTCATTGTAGATGACAAAATCTGTCATAGGTCTAGTATTTATACGTTGGTCTTAGGTTATTCAATTTAAACAATTTCAATGTCAACAGTTAAATAAGCAGTATCGAGAAGAAATTCCTTATAATTATGATGACAAGTACATACTTGGAAAAGTGTTCTTTCAAAATCCATAGCTACCTCCAGTTAAAAGGGTCCTTAAGGCACATAAAGTTTTACCGCACAATGGAGAGTTTTCCATTGTTTTATGCAGCTTTTTTTCTTTACAATAAACTCGTTGCGCAAACGCTTACCCTACGACAGAACTGTTCAAAGAAGCCCCACGTTTTAAGTCAGTTAACTTTTTGTATAAAGCCCACAAATTTTTTAATCGTTTCACAAACTTGTAACAATACGCTCTGAACGTCAATTGACCTATACAATCCTTTCAAAGTTCGTAAACGTACCGTATCGTAAAAGTTTTTCTTTGGTTTCTTCAGAAGACTTTTCCAGAATTTAAGCAATGATGAATAAGTGAAAAATAACAAACATAAGTAATCAAGATACTATACAATTAATGAACTTAAAAATGAAAAGGACGCAAGTGAGTCTATGACAATGGGGACTTGTAGTCGTAGTTAGTTAATGTAGTGGCCCATTGTAGAATGGGTATACTTATGGAAACCACCGAAGCGAAACTGGGCACTGCCGGTTACCGGAGACGTCGCGTGCAGCCAGAACTGTTCGGCGCGATGGGAGCCCCCGGGGAGTACTACGCCGACACGCTCCACACCATCGCGATCAACACCAGGGAAACAGAATTCGGCAGTATCGTCGAGCCGATACCAATCACGCTCAAAGCATACAAGCAGCTGCAAGTACACGGGCATGCCATCAACGGCTACGGGTTCCCGCAGCAACAAATGATTACATCGTTGGTCGCCGCTTCTCGAATCCCCGAAGTTGTAAAGCCCTCCACGAGCCAGAACTTCGTACAAAGTCCCATCAAAGAAGAAGTGAAAGACGCTCGAATCCGACCACCCCCTAAGAAGAAGTGGATTAAAGAGTATCTAGGTGAGTTATCAATAAATAGCGACCCTACTTTTTTCTCAGAAAACTTGAAATTTTTATTGGATATAACTTTTCCAATTTGTCAGGGCCGTCGTCGTGGGCATACTACTTCTTTAGTACCTAATAAGAAATTCTATGGATGGAAAGTAATCAAAATATTGTTAAGGTGAATGAACTCTTTCCAGTTTATGATTTTCTTGATCTAGATTCACCGAAAACAAAAGATATACTTGTAGCTAAAGACAATCCAAATCATATGCAATGCAAGGTTCTTTCCATTATAGCCATCTAAAGTAACAAACCATGAAATATTGCTCCTGAAACTCTTCAGGCTAGCTGAAACAATCGTAATGCGATATTTGAAAGTGATTCAATAGGTCAAATTGTCCACACGAGTGCATTATTTGACCTTGCTGAGTAACCTCGTCTTGTTTTTGCTCAACAGAATCCAAGAGCACGGCTAATACGCATATATATAAAACTTTATTATATTAAGCGTTGTCAGTAATTGTTTTGTTTGATGCCCCTTCATAAGTATTTTAATTAAAATGAGATAATTTGATAGCCTTATTGTGTCTGATGACTGTGGCTAGTCATCAGACACTTCTTTCTTTCTTCTTTAAATGTTCTTCAAGAATTATTTAGATTTCTCTTTAAGTATCTTCAAGTCTATTTCGATCAGCGGGTCTAAAAAGACCGTTTTAGTAGAATCATAATATGAATCATTAGCTAATGATCTGCTCGGAATTCGAGAAATGATTTGCTTTTAGATGAATTGCCAATGTGGCCTTTTCAGGTCCGCTGGTGGTGTTATTTTCTGAATTTGCGTAATAAGCCTTCCCATTGTAACTATTTAATCAGAATCTACATATCTTTAGATATTCCTTTCATTTGAATAAAGTACTTGCTCGGCTGTATTATCAAATGGAGTAAAATACAATGTATGCTTTAGTAAAGGTTATGTGTGATTCAAGATACTCTTGGTGCATACAGAGTACACATCACCTTACAGGTAACTTTACTATGTTGCTTTAATAAGTTAAGCCCTAGCAACAATTACTACTAGACTACGCTGTTTGGAACTAAGCTGCTTAGAGCTAAGATTGTAAGTAAGGGAAAACCTCAAACAATGATTGCTTACATTCAATCGTTGGTTACATAGCAAAGTTATTCTTTAGCTTTTTTTTTGTTCACAATGTTTGCGTTTTGCTTCAAGTACCTACCGTTTGTTTGAATACACATGTGACCTTACTCGTAATTTTTCAAACTACTTAATTGAAACTGTAGTTTATAATTCAAATACAATACAACGAAAATATTTAGTACCAGATACAAAGTAAATAGTTATAAAAAAATATACTTTAACAAATAATTTAAAATTAATTTAATGGAATTAGTTAAAAAGGATCTAATTAACGATAAAGGATATATTACGAACGGTGTTGTATCAGGGCAGCATAACAGACGAGGAAGAGAAGCGACAAACCAAAACATCGAGGTATTGCGTGCGTACTAGAAGTCAGCGTGTTGCCGTCAAGGCGTTCTTCTTGTCAAGGTCGTAAATATCTGAGCGTATGATGTTGTGTCCATAGTGTCGGTTTTGTATAGGCATGCGTGTTCCAAACTTGCTCTTTCCTGCGTAAGACCTATTGATATTGTGCCTATTCTATTATTGGGACCAGACAACCGTCAGCATCCTAACATGGCCATGCACCTTTCATGTGCTTACATTGACAAAAAAAGTTGGTCCTTTGAGTAGAAGCCGGCGATATTGAGTTTGCAATAAAGTAGTACTCAAGATAAAATTCCAGAGACCAAGCAATTTGTATCGGTATCGGTGGTATCAATAAAAGGAATCGTAGAAGTTATTGAAATGATTGATTGACAATGTCTATTGATTACACGACGTACTCGTAATTTTCTTTTTGTTACTTTCTTGTTAATTTTCTTTTAATACTATATTATTTGTAGTTTTTACTACTTAAATCAAATCGGTTTGATTATATAAGTTATGCAAATCATGTTAAGTACCTATTTCGAATGACGCACTGCACATGTCGCGATATTTTTCAACGGTCGAATAAATTTGAATATGATAATAACAGATAAGACGATTGAGAAGGTTTAGTGAAACTCACAGTCATTTAGGAATTCAAATTGATATCGATGATTCAATACAGACCGTCAAATTTTTGGTTGAAGCGTAATTGGAAATGATTGGGTTTTCTAAGAATTGTGATAAACAAATTCCGATAGATACAATAACAACGTATATCTCAATAATAAGCCAATTATTACAGAGGAAAATAATAATATTTTACATAATGACTGGCGGATGTCGCACACAATGAAAGTTGTAATCCAATAAAAATGGCCGGCGTGTCAGCGTGACGTCGGGCGGCGCACGGTTGCGTAACACACGTAATTACATAGTTTTATGAGATTAACTACTTAAACAGGTATAGGCAGAGGTTCGCGACCACTGGCTCCGTACATCGTGTCAAGGCTTCACCACTTCACACCAAATCCTAAACCATACAATTTCTAGCATCTTCGACAAGTAAATAAACGTTACATTCGCTGCTTTGGTCACTTTTCGTTTTAAGGCTTCTTCTTGTTTCGCCATTATGATAATGAAGCCATGTTTCAGCATTGTTATTCTGTCGCTAACCTCATCGTAACCATATTTGTTTTCATAAACATTATCTTATCGGGGTTTCTTTTGTTTCACTCTTTCAATACGGTTGGCTCTGGCCTGCACGTCACTCGCGCGTAATGAGTATCATTTCATTACATTGTGTGCTCTTTGTGTTTTGTAATAACGCCTATATTGTGGTCATCTGTATTCTGTTCGTAAACTTTAGCGCCGACGAGATACACGCTTGACGGTACCTATCTTTGTTCTAGAACTAACTTCATTACGGGGTGACCTCTATTATTAAAGGTTTATTGCTGTTATTCTGGCGATTACGTACCTAATATGAAGAAAAAATTATTGATAGAAATATCTCCTTGAGCAGGCAGGACGTGCTCCTAAAGTGTCACATTCACATACTGACCAGTGGAGATTGCCAAGGCAAGTCTAATTGTTATCGAGTGCGCTGGCGCTACACGTGTCGTGCGGTTGTCGCGTAATGTAGCGTTGTAAAAATGTAGAGCGAGCTGCCGCGTATTGGCGAGGTTATTGACATTGAGATAAAATATATCACACCCCGAAATTGTAACACTTTGCTCAGTTTATGGGCGCTTGCTGTTTATGGCATTTATGTTCTCTTTCGTTGATGTCTAAAGTGCAGGTATTTTGATCATTATGGTAATTTGTTTATTCTAAATATCATATCAAGTTTAATCAACTAAAATTTTATTGCTTAGAAAAAGTATTACAGTCATGCCTCTTATAACCTTGTTTTATTTCTTGGAAAATTCATAAGATGTACAAATCTGTCAGCGCCCTAGAAACGAGCATGCAGTACTATGCATGTTAGTAACTCGGAGTTACAAAAGAGTTAATTTTATTGTCCCACTCTCAGTACTCGGCGGCAAGGTGTCAGTATGTGCTAGGTAGATGTAAATCCTACCCCCCTCCTCTCGAGAGCGCGTTGCAGCGGCGATGCGTTCGGGTGAGTTCGTGCCGCGTGACGGCTTGTCACGTGCCGCTGCCGAGCTCACCTCGCCCCTTCCTCCCGCTAGCCCGCTAGTTCGCCTCTCCAAACGTGGTGGCCCACCGTCCCGCTTATCACTTCTAGACCCGGAGGCTCCCGTAGCCCCCACTGCACTCCCTCCTAACTGAACTTGTAGCCCCCTCTCTACTCTATATTCAATTTATTACACGTAACGCTTTTGTTCGGTAGCAAACCTTATCTGGTTATACATGACATACCTACATACTCGCACATATAAGTAGGTATATGTCTAAATGGTTACACTCAAGTAAGTATATATCGTGAAAACTTTAGTATGCTTGAAGATAATATATTTCTTGAAGTTGGGTTTCTAAGAAAATTCAGATGTCGTCTGTCTGGTCGCACATTTTCAATTTCTCCGCAGTGAACATTATCTTTTCCATGAAAATATAAAGTAAAGAAAGGATATTAGGATAACAAAGGACATTATCGTGCAAATAGATAAATGCCTATGGACTATTTAAATTTGCGTTGCGCAGAACTACAAATACTGGATCCACAATAATAGACCCGACCTTGATCAGAATCTCGGTCAAGTCCATTCTGGGACATAGGTCAGATCGCAATATGTGAAACGTAAAATTTTGACATTTTTGCTCATAGAGAATGAGTTAACAAAACCTTTTATGAAACTTTTGAAAGAAAAAGAAAAATTCTTTCGAATCCACCGATCCGACTCAAAAAACCATTGTGGCATTATGTCGTAGTTACACAAAACAGTAAGAATGAAGTTAAAGCAACAACTTTTACCATTATAAAAGTTTTCATTTTTGTTTATAAAGCTTCTTTAAAATTTGCAAACGATCTCCTCTATTACTTAAATAACGTCGTTACTTGAAAAGCACGTGCTATTTTATATATGTACCAAATTTTTTTGTATTATATTTCACAACATCTCTAAATTCTGTGAGATTTCAGCAGGATTTAAAGTTATAATTTTGCCATCATTAGTTTGGTTTTATTTAAAAGTTGGGCTTGCACTTGTTTAAATTTTTAAACATCTTAGCAGTTTATCTAAGATCACTGAAGCGTTTCTAATTAATGCAAAAGAGTAAAACATCAGTAGTTTCGCAGAACTTGATCACCGTTTTGCAAGCGACATTCTGCATACAAGCAACGCCCTCTCAGATCAGCAACAGATGCACATAGCATCGATACCGGTTCACTAGTGTCTGGAATCACAGTTTCACTTGCACGTGTGGGTGTCTGCGACGTGGGAGATGGTCGGTGTTTGCGTGATCGTTGCTTGTAGGCGCGCGCCCGCCATGCGCAATTGTACCAGGCGAACATAATTCAGCAGAAAGTGTTTTGTTTCTTTTAGCGTAGTAGTAATACCTGTGGAGTAATGTTGTACGTATAGAAATGCTTTCTCGAGGAATTTTGTGGGACTTTTGGTTTTTTTTTTATTTATTAATTTTATAAAAATCTCGACGGCGGTGTGACGATCTCATCATAGTTAGCTAGAGATTTTTCAAGACTGAGAGGTTTAGAAAGAGAAGAGGGAGGCGTTTGCCCAGCTGTGGGACAAAATACGGGATAATAAAGAAAAAACTACGTCCAAGCAGATTTTTAGAATTTTGCCAAGAGTAGCACATATATAAACATAAAAATAGTTTAAAAAAAGTAGTATAGTAGTGAAATGTGTTGAGGCATTCTGAGATATATGTAAAACATATCTAACAATTTGTTTAGTAGTACTTCAACCTACTTAATCTAGCAACTTTGATAAATAATTGTAAATTTAAGACCAACTGATTAAATGAAACTATGTTACACACGCCGACTTACGAATACTTCATAACACGCGCAAACAAATTTACACAAGATATTATCATTATTGCACGGACTAAAAGTACCTACTATTTTTAATATTTACATCATCTTACGTTGTCCTGTCCAGTTTTCAAAGGTTCTCAAGGTCAAATCTCAGCGGCTACATAACAACCCCCTGTGAGGTTTTCAGAAGGCCAATGACGCACGATACTACTGCCCCTTCCCGGGCACTACCTACACGCTCATTCTACCCTGGTACTGCCTGCAATTGACAGCTAATATCCTATATCATTTTTTTAATTCGATCACTGGACAGCTTGTCAATTTTCATATTTGTTTATCCATGAATAATATTATGTAATACTTTTATCAAAGAAACGTTACTAAGGTAGGTACGGGTGTTCATACTGTTGATTCCAACGATTATAATTTTATTTCTTCTCTCTATTGAAATCTATTTGACGTGAATGAATAAGTAAATTCTTACAATAAAAAATATTGTTTTCAACTTTTTGCTCTCAGATTCTAATGCAATGAACTCAGTTTCTATCAGGATACTGAATAATGTAATGGTATTTTCTCAAAAGTATTCAAATTTTCAAGTTCAATAGTCGTGTAAGTGATTCTACTAAATATTTATAACGCAATTCCGTATATATCGGTATTTTGTCCATATTTTTTAAATCTTTGGTCATTGTCCTTTTCTATTCCAAGAAATGTATTTGAGGAATAAAACGATGGGGATTTATTAGCAATTGGTGTAAATGTTTTAACTATAAGTAGTTGATAACAATTTGCAGAAAAAAAAAACTATATTGCTTGTATGCAAAATTATTTGGAACTTCACAAATACGCGCCCAATAATTACCTTTTCAAATGTACACCTTAAAACCTTATTCAGCAGGTAAAGATAAATAAGTCGGAACATGGTGAAGAAAGTGGACATTTCTTAAGAATTTATCGGGATCAGTATGTGACACAGATACACTTTTAAATGGCTTGACAGTAACTAGGATTGTTTCTGAAGAACGAACAAACAGGAAGAGTTTTTTTTGCAAAATGATTTCTTGAAAAAATGTGGCTTAACGATGTGCTTAATCAAAAATTCGACTATATCATATTTATTTTTTTATTTTTTATTTAGGTTTAGCCTGATCTAAGCCAGATCAGGCTAAACCTAAATATTATTATAGTCGGTCGAAATTTTTTATTTAATTAAAATTTACAACTTATCTTTTCTTGCAATTGCAGGAGTATATTTTTCCTTGTTAAATGTACTATCCAACTCTAAAATAAATTTTCAATTTGTATTTCCTTAGTTTAGTGCGTTCAATCAAACAAATAAGCTCTAGTTTTATAATCTACACTTCTACGCTTATAATATTATAAAGAAGTAAAGTTTGGTTTTTTGTTAGTATGAGATAATCTCTGGAAATACTGGTCCTAATTCAAAATTTTTTTCATCAATAGAATCTACTTTATTCCTGAGTGACATAGACTATATTTTTTGTACGTGGGCGAAACCGCGGGCAAAAGCTGGTACTAGTGTGGATAAGATTATTTATTAAGAACACTGAGCTGTACACCAACCCATGGAAATTACAAAGCTCCTACATGATCGACTGTCCCTAGATAATTGTTATACTTAATATGTCTGTCCTGCAAATATAACCAAAACTAATTAGAAAGCATTCAATCATTTTTTTTTAATAAACTGAAAATATGGCTCTGCAATAGTGTTTTAACACTTTAGGTGATTTTTAAAATATAAACAAAGTCAGAACAATTAGGTTATCATACTAAAATTAATCTCTAGTAACATGATGATGTAATTTAACTTTAAATATTTATTTTTTTCACTTTTGAGGTTGTTACGCATGATAATAAATTGCAAGATAATTTTAATGTGTATTAGTATATAAAAGATCTCAATTGTTATTAATAATTGTAATTTTAATTTTAAAATATGTGAAATGAATTATACTTAGTCTTTTAATGCAGCAAATTTTACGCAAAATATAAATATGTATATTCTATTCTAGATATCCCGAGAATTTTACATCAAATTCAGAGACATTTGCATTTTTACCGTTTTCTGTTTCTGTTCCTATTTTTGAAATATCTTCTCTTGTGGAACATTATTATTCGATTGATTTTTAGGTCACGCTAAGTTTTTGACTATACATATATTGATCTGTTTGTGATACCTCGTAATAATAAATTTGATTTCTGAATGAAAAGAGCATTGAAATAATAAATTAATAATAATAATAAATTTTTATTTCGAATTATCAAAGTCCATAAAACATTGCATTTACAGAAACAATTTATACATACATAAAGAAATTACACACACGCATGATAATCTTTGCATAAACCCAGGTTTAGCAAGTATGGAACGGAGATATAAAAAACAATTTTAAAATTTTTGCAGCAATAGATTAGCCGTGGTGATATTATTTTGTTTTTATTTGTTACTATTGGCTAGTCTCGGCTTCGCACGGGCAATAAATATAGCCTATATTACTCAGGGTGAATGTAGCTATCTAATAGTGAAAGAATTTTTGAAATCGGCACAGTAGTTTTTGAGTTTATTAATTATAAACATACACACAAAAATAAAAATAAACCCTTTTTATAATATTAGTGTAGATAATATGGTTCAAATTGAATGCAAATTTTTAATTGTTATTCAATTGATAATGTTTTCTAACTAAAACATAAAAAGCATACCGATAGATTTGTCCGAGGCTTTTGACTCCGTTAACATGTCGACAAGAGAACATAAAGTTTGTCATTTGAAGTTCAACACTTATGGGATGGTGTTAATAACCCCATATTTACGTTATGATATAGCCGGCGTAAGTAGCAGGCTCATTGATCTAAGTTTATTCTCCGAAGGCAGCTCTATAAAGTCGTGATGTTTGTCAAAGTCATGAGTGCAAAATCCTAGGCCACGTCTAGGACACGCTTAAACAATTCTAATTCATATTGAATATGTTGAATAAACCGGTCAATAACCACCTACCTTTTATGTTTTCCTATTATTCGGATCGTGGCTCGTGTATTTGTTTAATTATAGAATTGAACTTAGCAGCTCATCTTTGTTATAAATTTTCATTTATATCTTTGTTTAGTGACTATATGTTAAAATTCTTCCATTTCTGAATTCGTTTCTTGATTATCACCGCTGTTTTTATTGTTTTGCTAGAAATATGATAATGATGACACATTCTTTCAAACAACTTTCGTTTGAGTGATGATTTGATTACACGTGTACTTGATTTCTATAAAAAACTTCATTTACGGCAATAAGTTGACAAAGATCACGCAATCTGCTACCTACGTTCAAGTTATTATGTATAGGTATATTTTCTATTGTATCGTACATTGCTACTTTAAATGGTTTCACTTCAATACTTGCCAACGTTCACAGCATTCTATTATCCATTGATGGAAAACTAATTTTATTAATAAATGTCTTGTATAATATGAATGTAATGGCGGACGGTAAAGTGTTGCCAGCATTGGAAGAAACAATAATTTTTATAATGACTAACATGAATCTAAAAGGTGACGCTGCTCGTTACTCAGGTCGCAATAATTAGTCATCCAATCGACATTTTATTATACATGGAAGTCATGACAAGAAATAATAAGTACAAGAAGGCAGTAAGTACTGCGTAGTTCCTGTATGATAACAAGTTACTGAAGTATATTAGCGTAAAGCCGCCACCAGACGCAAAAAGCTAGGTCTTACAAATATAAATAGCGGAGCTTCATTCAGACTATGTATCATCATTACGTAAACTATTTTTCCAGAAGGTACATTGTATAGGTATTTTAGATGCCATTTAGTGTTCAGCCAAACGTAAACAACTTTGTTATGTATATCTCTTGGACGTGATATAATAAACGTCCATGATATGTACCTATCTGTTTTTAATAGTGATTCGTCGAAGTTCTTGATAATATTTTTTTATCTATAAAATAATAAGTTTTTAGCTACACAAACAAGATCTATAAAACCGTAGATTTAGCTCGACGCTCAACAAAACAAACCCAGCCCAATCTATAGTAGCAGACGCAAGTCATTTACGGGCCGGTTACGACGAGACTTGTTTTTTCTGGCACCTCGCTGAGCAGCTGATTTTCGGCGTGGCAACTGTTAATGCCAAACAAACCGAAAGCACGCGCGCAACCACATGTGCTGACGTAATTTTATCGTCAGACCACGCCTCCGCTTCCATCTCTTTCCCTACACTCGGATTGATGCTCTGTCTCACTCGGCATTGCAGCGTGACTGATTATCATTAGTTTTACGCTACTATGGACTTTATTACGTGTGCGTAAAGCCCACTATCGCGTACCGTTACTATCTGTGAGTAAAGTGGAATGACGCCATCTCATTCACTCTGATGTGGCTGTTTCATTCACTCGGCTGTATTGAACGCTTGCGGAATATGTTCGCCTGGTAGTTTACCGCCACGGACTGCAGCCGTCGACGAGCGGTTGACACGGGTTTGACAAGTGTTGACCGACCTAAGACGGCCCGCTCGTTTCTAATAGGATCTTAGTAGACTGATGATCAGGTTTTCGCAATTATAATTGTGTCCAAGATGTGGGTTGCTTATTGCCCTCTTGACGTGTTACGTTTGTTTACAGAGGAGGAGCCGAAGTCGCCGGTGTCGGTGCGAGTGGTGACAGAGCTGCCGGTGACGCCGCGCATCAACGGCGTGGTCCGGCCAACGTCGCCGGTGCCGGTGGTGCCCCCCTGCCCGCCCGCGCCTACCATCGTAGCGCTCGAGCCGGTCCCTGCGGCGACCGCACCTCCTCCCGCGCCCCTCCTCGACTTTGCACAAGAACATTCCAGGCCGCGAACGACGAGTATCAGTCATGGGTATGTTCTCCTAGTAACAGCGGTGTCTGAAACAGCTGGAGATTCGCACGACGCGTGACGATCGCTGTTTTGTTGTCGCCAAAATTTATCAGAATGTTTTTATTAGTTTTCAACCGCGTTTCAACATCATTTTGTTATTATTTGGATTAAGTCGATCTTGTAAAAGTTGTAGTTATAAAAAAAATATTTTTTAAAGTCAATAGTAATTAACTGCTTTATCATTATCGGAGTTAAAAAAAGTTTACACAAGTTTTCTTTAGAAATGTTTAGCATGTAGTTCGTATATAGCATCATATGTGAACTGTTCGTTAAGGAGCTCCACATAAACTGAAAAGTTTTAATTAAAAGTAGATATTTGAAGGGTTCTAAAACTTTATTATCAAGAATCAGTCAGTTTTATTGAGAAAATTCACCCAACCCGGTTTTTTTTTATTTAAAAGTTATTACCTAGCATCAGTTTAGGTAAAAACCTAATTGTAAACATTATTAGATAAATTTTTTTCGATAAAAGACATGTTAAGATTGTGATACGATATTATTATTGCTTTTCAAATGACTTAGATGTAAACATCTTACAATGGTGTACCTGAATTATTTTTTCGCGTGTCATCACTGGCACGCGTACCAATGTTAGTAAAATACTAAACATAGGTCTTATTGACAATAGGAATAACTAAAACGTTAGATAAAGATAGTAATTTATTAAATTACATTGGCATCATGTACTAAAATACTTCAGAATCACACAAAATGTATTCCAGTAAATTGATTGATTTGATAAAAATTAAATTACATACGGCAATGACACAAAAAGCGATGAAGGAAAACTGTTTTATTCAATTTATTGTAATGTAACCGACATCAAGCAGTCCAGTTAACGAGTTTATTAAAAAGAATGAGGACACCTGCTAATGCAGCTCTATCTCTTTCTACTTACACTTACTTAATCAAGTTATTTACAATGCACTGCTGAATTAATAAAGTATATCTAGAACGTTCATGACATAGAAATACAATAAAATGTTAATATTCAGGTCTTAATGGAAATTGTAATTTCATCCTTGCGTGTCATCCTTGCAATGTTCTGTTGTCCTAGTATAAACGCGTATGGTGCTTACGTTTTTCAGTGGATTGCTGTCAAGGTTTGGATATTAACAACCGTGTTGCATACCTAATCTATCAGCTAAGGTTTTGTATTCATCAGGGAATAAGTCCTTGTCACTATCTGTATCTGTATGCATCATTCATTCGAAGGTACGATTGTACGAGACTATGTTTTCAAATTAAGCTTGCGGAGCATTTAGCGGCTTATTTGCATCTATTTTTGTCTCATTAATTAAGGAAAACATTGCTGATCTATAAATATCCACGTTGCATCCGGTAGCGAAATATACAATAAAGAACAATAAGTTATTATTGTTGAGTCATTGGAAAATGTGTTGTGAAAGCATTATGCTTTTTTAGTGTATATGTCCAATAACAAACTGTAAATAATTTCGACATTAGCTTTTTGAAATACTACGTTCTCAACTCCCGACACGTTTGTCGGTGGCCGTTGGGCAAAAAATCGGACTTGATTCCAATAAAAACGGTCATACATAAATTTACCTTTTCTGAATTTAATTATAACTTATTCATTGATTGGTACCCTGTTTTTAAAGTCGTTTGTATCTTTTTGTATAAAATATAATCCCAATTGGACGTTGTAATTTCAAATGCTGGGTACGTATAAGTAAATCCTATTATGTTTTTTATTTGCTTAGAATATCCAGAAAAGCAAAGGCTTCCCCAAACATAAAAATTAAGTGATCAAAAGATTCGCCCAGCTACTGTAATTCATAATAGAAAATATAGAAATAAAAACAACTTATACGCGTAATGACGGTAACTAGCTAACGATCATTAGGTATCATTAAAACCTTCTTGCTCTCATCTCAAGTTATTTAGGGTTATCACAGCAGGTTTTGTCGGTTTACTATCATCTCAATAATCGCCTCCATTCTAACCATATCATCTTTGTGAATCTGTCCATCGTTTCTCTGCTAAGACAATTACATTTAATTAATAATTTATATTATGAAGTAATGGAATAATCCCGACAAAGTTATGTCTATACGTAATTATCAACAAAGCTATGCCACGCGCTAGCGTTGTCTAGTTTCCTTGTTTGCTTAGGTATAGTAGTATAGCCATTACCTACTAAATCATAGACATAGACGATTCTCTCTAAAGATATTATGATGATTACAGATAATAGATGTTATATATCATTTTAATATACATAGGTACTTGATCCAAAATGAGCTAGTAAATACGCAATTATCGTCGTATGATACTCGTTACTATCAAAGAAAATCTTATAAGTGGCTCTAATAACGAAGAAAATGTAAATATCATCTGCATTGCGAACACATTATTAAGTAGATCACGCAAAAATGCTAACATGAAATACCGACAAAATAATGTGATGTAGTGTATTACGTATATAATAATGTATTTACAACGTAAATTAAATTAGGTGACGATATATCACTAGAAAACGAATCGCAATCTTTGAACTTAATAGGTATGGTGGACCGATGGGCTAGTTAGCGAATAGATTCTTATGAGAGGTCTTCCCAAAGCCGCTAGTTAGAATGGAAGCAGAAATATGTTTAATAAGTTAGTAAATTCATTGTCAACAGGCCACCCCCTATCCCTTCCCCACCATCGGTTAGCAGTAACGGCAGTGGTAGCGGCTGCAGCAACGGCAGCGGCAGTGGGGGCAGCAGTGGCAGCGCACCCCGCGCCGGTACCAGGGAGGTACACAACAAGCTCGAGAAGAACCGCCGGGCACACCTCAAGGAGTGCTTCGAACTGCTCAAGAGACAGCTCCCCGCAACACCTGATGACAAGAAAACCTCCAACCTATCAATCCTCGGCTCCGCTATTAGATATATTCAGGTTAGTATCAATCCAATAACTCTTTGCTGCTATGTTTTCCTGGTAGTCATTGCCTTTGAAACTGATGTCGATGGCCTTCGCGCTTCCCCAATTTGTTTTATTAACATCGTTAAACCGTTTAAAACATTTACTTACAAACTAATATTTTAGTGAAATTAATTACATACTACTCTACTAATATTTTCTCCAGAAAGCTTGGTTTATTTATTACTGCGCAATCAAATACAGCAAATTGGAGTGTTCTTCTTTCTTAGTATTTATTTATTCTGTGTTCTTGATATGTTTGACTATCAATTTTGGACAAAAAACAAGTAAATTATCTTAATTGAAAGGTCGAGAAATGTCTCTTTCAGTATTATTACGTCTGTCATTTTCATTTTGATTAGATTAAATTGACTTTGTAACTAAAATTGCTAAATTATCTACTTACACAAATCATATCGGTTCTTGGAAAAGCTGTATGAATAATTTTCATTTACAATCTATCATTCGTCATAATTTAATCACAGTAGCTGTATCTGGGTAGAGTGGACTCAATTCCAGCCGAGATCGTTTAATTTTTATTTTATCTAAAGAAATCTGGATGATACTGGTTCAATCTAGTTAACGCATAGTGTAGTCGTGTTTTATACATGCATGCATTATTTATGCATACATGTATGCATGTACGTAAGGTATGCATCCCCTTGATTCATAATCGTTATCCTTACGAGTAAGTGTATCGTGCTTGACGACGATGCCGCGTTGTACAAGGATCAAGGACAAGCTTTTTACGCCATCATGTTGTATTTCTAGTTTATTCATGAGTAGGTAACTGTACTTTTCGACGCAATGTATTTATTGGAAATCTACAGTTTAAGTTGTTAACATATTATAAATGAAAGTCATACTAAACCCAGGACCTACTAGGAATAAATGAATCGAGTAAATTCTACGAAGTTAAACTGGCACTTCGGACTCTTGTGTTTTTGTCATTTGTTTTCCTTTGCTTTTTGTCATTTTATTTTCCTTTGCTTTTTGTTTGTTCTAAACGGTTCTGGAAGCACGTAAATAGCAGGTTAAATAAGCGACTAGATTTCGTAA